>CM032397.1:1651166-3006166 GCA_019049475.1 Eueides isabella
TGAGAAAGGCGGGGAGCCCGCAGCTACCTGGGTGATAATAGTCACCACCCCGGTGTTGTCTGCGACCCAGTTATCACGTGCGGGGACACTGTAGGGTTCCGCAACAACTGCCACCTGAATAGACCACTGCGCCAGGCTTTGGACCAATAAGTCCTGGGCCCTGGCGCAGTGGTTTATGTTATTTGGTGATTATTTGGTGGTGACGGGATTATTTGGTGTCCATGTGTTGCACCTCCTCTTGCCTGACTGGGGCATTCGATCCGGCCGATATTGTGGGCCTCGCTCGTTTCTTCTTCCCTCCCTTAGACCTGGCAGCTTTCAAGCAAGCGGCACTTCCCGCCGTGTGATTAGCGGGCTTTTGTTCCGCTTCACATACGGGGCAGTGTGGTTCCGCCGAGCAACTACGCTGTTGGTGCCCGGGTTGGCCACAACGGAAACACTGTTTGCTCCGGTCAATGCTATTACGGCATACCGCTGCAACGTGGCCAATTTCGTGGCAACGGAAACAACGCTGTATGCGGGGCTGCAGCAATCTTACTTTTGCGGAGACAAATCCCACTAGGAGCCGCGTCCCGCTTACCTTCTTTGCGGCACTCACGGGACAACGGACCCACACTGCCCCCAGACCAGAGTTATCCTGCCGGACTTCTCCCACCTTAACGTCCCCAACTGCACAACCACCGACTCGGCTTATGGCGACAGCGACGTCGTCAGAAGTAGCAGAGTCATCAAGGCCACTTATCCTCAACTCTGCACACTTCATTGGCCTTGACACGTTGACCTCTTTTGGGTTTAGCACCCCACGCAGTTTTTCAGCCAGCGCGTTCGCCTTATCGCCGCTATTAGCTCCCGGCAGTTCCAACATCCTAGCACCAGTCTGTGCGACGCGGAATCGAAGGTCATCGATACCCAGGTCTTCGAGCTTTACTTGTTCTCTGACCCGGGTAAGGATGTCACAATAAGTGACCTTCGCGGCGGCCGCTGGTTGCACCTTGATCACCACTACTGCAGATCGAGGAATCCGCAGTTTCGGCTCTCTCGATTTAAGAGTCGCCTTCGGCGCGGTCTTTTTCTCCTTCGCGGGCCGCCTTCTTTTTACTGCCCTTGCGGACTACCACATTCCAACCCTCAGTTAATTCAGTCGGGGCTGGTGGTAAGGGACGCGTCTCAGCTACGGGAACAACCTTCTTCGTTCTCTTCTCTCTAGGTTTCTTACCTGCCTGCGCTTTTGGTGCTGGATTAGCCGGAGCCATTAAAGTCGTCACACATTGCTCGGCTTCAGCTCGATTCTTAGCGGCCTCCTGGCGCCTGTCTGCTGCCAGCGGTGGGCGCAGCCTCTTCTCAGGAGGGAGACGATCTTTTATAGCCTCGAGCCGGGTGTTCACCATCGTGCCTACTTGCACCATCACGGTGCGCACAAGGTCGTCCACGTCAATTCCCACCTCTTTAGGCTGCGCTGCTATCCTTGACCGCTCTAGCTCCGCTCGCAGAAGTCCCATTTCTCTACGGAGCTCAGACAACTCTCCTTGTAATCGAGCGTTAGCCTCGCGCAAATGTCTCACCTCTTCAGAAGCCGTTCTTTGCGCCATGGTGTCCATAGCTGTATTGATGGCGCCAGCCGCCTCCTTAAGGGCTTTTGTAAAGGTGCCCTTAAGGTTCCCCGATTTACTTGCAACCTTGTTAATTATTGCCAAGTTGTCAGACACTTGACTTCGTAAATCGGATACCAAAGGCGCAGCCGTTGGCCCTTCCAGCATCCCTGCGGACACATCCGACCTTCCCTCTTTGCTTTTGGCTTGTTTGGAAACCTGACGTATAGCAACCTTCGCCTTGGGTTTCCGTGTTGCACCACCATCATCAGAAGAGCCGGAATTCCCAGGTGACTTTCGGGGTCTCTTCCTGTCCTTTCTGTATAGTACCCTGGTTTTCTCCGACCGTGACTCTACGGACACCATACTTTCCGCCCCAGATTCACCTCCTTCAGACGCATCCCAAAACCGACCACGGGAAGACGCAGAGAGGGAACGACTCCTGCCACCGTCACTTTTACCTGAGAGGCACTCCAACGACAGCCTTGTCAGGACAACTTTTGGTGTCTTCCACACCACTCCACCTGATTGCGGCATTGTTACCACATTATCACCCTCCACGGGCGACACAACTGCACCCTTCTCGGGCTCCACATTACAAACTCCGCCCGAAGGCACAACGTCGACGACAACTCCCTTCTCATGCTCTCCACAAACTCCGCCCTTCTCGGGCTCTACACAAACTCCGCCCTTCTCGGGCCCTTTCCCCGCAATATATCGGAAGTCTTTGCCCCCCGCAGATTCGTGGGGCTTGCGTGCCGTAGCACGGAGGGACTCTCCAGACTTGCTGGTACCCTCCTGCGGTATTGAAGAATTTTGGCTTGCCGACATATTGTTGTTTGCTGATCCACAGCTTCGGCTTTTCTGTCGGGGTGTGCTCCCCTAGGCCGTGTCCATAACGATGGACTAAAGGCACGCCCATGCCTTGCTGGTTTTGGTCCGCGCCGGGAAAAACTCCCGGTCCACCCGCCCGCGAGAACGAGTGGTTTCCCCTATCCGCCACCTGGGGACGCGCCCAGTAGAAGGACCAGCAACTCCCTTGGGAATGTACTAACTAACCTTTTTTTTTTTTTTTTTTTTTTTTTTTTTTTTTTTTTAACGTGAGGAAATCCGATTACGGATACCCGGCCGAGTGGAGACTCGAGCGCGGGTTATGTGGGACTCGCGGACTGGCAGATGTAGGCCGTCCGAATACCCACTAAAACCTCACGGTGCTCCTCCTCAACCGCCTTTTGGCCGCACGACACGGGAACTAGAGTCTTCCGTGAAGCGCGGCGGCGGGAGCCTGTCGGCACGTCGCGGAGTCAAGGGTGGTGTGGTCACCCTCGATGGCCTTCTCGGAGTAGCGCGCGGGAGCAACCTGCGCGCGCCTACTCGGGCCAGGTTAGTAGGCGATCAGCTTCCCCAAGCTGACCGCCCTCTGGCCGATTAGGGCGGAAGGCGGCGATCGTGTGCCGCCCTCCGGCGACCCGGTCTTTTGCGGCGGATAGCGAGTTCGGCTGATGCCTCCCTCGCACGTTCCGCCGCCTCCTTCTCGAGCAGCACTGCCTCGCAGAAGGAAGAGACCGCGTCCCACGACGTCTCGCTACCGGCCATGGCCTTGACCACGGCCGGCAGGGAGAGGTCGTCCCCAATGACGTCGCGCAGAGCGCGACGTTGAGACGCCCAAGCTGGACACACCTCCAGCGTGTGCTGGGCCGTCTCGTCGTGGCAGTCGTCGCAGTGGTGGCAGCGGGCATCGGGAAACCTCCCAGCGATCCGACACAGGTAACCCCCGAAGCAACCATGCCCCGTGAGCACCTGCGTGGTGCGGAAGGTTAGGCCGCCGTGACGCCTCGCTAACCACTGGCGGAAGACTGGACGAACAGCCTCGATCGTCCTCCGGCCGGCGGTTGGTGTTGCCAGCCGGGACTCCCACACCTCCAATGCGGCATCCCGCGCCTCCTCTTGTGGTGCTGACCTTGCCGCGGCCCCGGACACGAGGCCCCGACGCCGGCAATAGACCGACGCCAGAGCAGTCGCGTCCAGGTCCCACGGCATGACTCCGGCCAGCACGCACGCCACCTCACCGGAGATGGTCCGATACCCCCGTATCGCCCGGATGGCCATCACCCTCTGCGCCCGTCGCAGCAGAGTGACGTTGTGCCGGTCCAGGGCGTCCGCCCATACGGGGGCACCGTAGAGGGCCATCGACCTGACCACTCCGGTGTACAGCCGACGGCTCGAGGCGCTCGGCCCATCCACATTGGGCAAGAGGCGCGCCAAGGCCGCCGCTGTCTTCAACAGTTTCGGGGCCAAAGATGAAAAGTGGCCCCGGAAACTCCACCGACCGTCCAGAACAAGTCCGAGGTACTTTATGCTCCTTTTGACGTCAATTGTGACGCCACCGACGACGATATGGTCATCTGGTGGTGGGCCCTTTCGAGGAGCATGAAAGTATAATGCCTCGGACTTGTTCAAGGCAACTTCCAAACCAAGCCACCTGATGCGGCCGACAACATCGGCCACCCCAGCCGCCGCGAGGACCGCCGCCTCCCGGTAGGTCCTCTGCTGCGCCAAGACCAGCGTGTCATCGGCGTAACAGAGGACCTTTATCCCCCCCAAGGTGCTGCCCCGCAACACCCAGTCGTACCCGATGTTCCAGAGGATGGGTCCCAGTACCGATCCTTGTGGAACACCGGATGACACCACGTACTCCTCCCATCCACCAGGAGCTGGAAAGATCACGGACCTCCCGGACAGGTAAGCCCCGATGACGCGGCACAGGTATGGAGGCACACGATGATATAAAAGTGCCTCCTTAATGCAGGGCCAGGGCAGGGAGTTAAAAGCGTTGGCGATGTCTAAAGACACCGCCAAAACCCCGTCACCCCGGGCAACCGCATCCTGCGCATGGGACTTCACCTCGAGTATGGCATCCACCGTCGAACGCCCACTGCGGAAGCCATACTGCAGGTCCGAGAGGTCCGGACCTGTCCCCTCCAAGTGGCGTTGTAGCCTCCTCGCTACAACTCGCTCGAAGAGCTTGGCGATCTCGCTCAAGAGCACGATAGGCCTATAGGCGGAGGCTGAATCCGCCGGACGCCCCTCCTTCTTAATGAGGACTAACCTGCCTGTCTTTCACCGCTGTGGAATTATGGCTTGAGCTAGACAGGCAGTGAATAGCCCTCGCACTCTGGGCCCCATGGTGTTCAGGGCCAGAGTTAGCGCCCGGCCGGGGATGCCATCCAGGCCAGGGGCGGTGCTCTTGTGCCGAGATCGGCGAATAGCTTCTTCGAGCTCCTCCTCCTCCACCGGTGGTGCGACACTGTCCTCCTCCTCTCGCGCTGCAGGGCGGGCCATAGGAGGTGGTGAAAAGTTGGCCCGCTGCGGGAATAGCGACGACAGCACCCCTCGGAGAATATCCGGTCGGAGCGTCTGCGTCAATGGTGTGCCCAAGCCCGTAACTTACCGATCACCATCCGGTAAGGCGTCCCGTACGGGTCTTGGTCTATCCCCGCAATCATTCGATCGTGCGACTCGCCCTTCGCACGACCGATTTCCTCCTGCAGCCGCGTCCCTCGCCTCGACATAGACCTGGTACAGTCGGTCTTCCTCCTCCTGCACCTTCTGTACCCGTCTCCGATAGTGGCTGTACTGGCGTCTCGCACCAACGCAGGTGTTACGCAGTTGGGCGATCTCCCACGACCACCAGTACACTTGTCGCCGCTGAGGGCGACGCCCGGAACTGGGCATTGACGCGTCACAGATACGCGTCATCGCCCCCTGCACCCAGGTGGCGGCGTCTTCTGCAGACGCCAAGCTCTGGGGCAGCCAGGATTCCACTATCGCTGCCTCCTCCAGCAGTTGCTTGTCGAGACGACCCAATTGCCACCGCGGTTCCGTACTCTCGCGAGGTTGGACTGGGGGCTGGCGGCGCCGCCGGATGTGTGGAGATCTCGTATTGGATGTAGAGGTGGTCCGAGAGAGTCTCCACATCATCCAGCACTCGCCAACCCCGAACACGACGCGCTAGGGCCGGGCTCGCAAACGTTACGTCCACGACGGACCCGCCCAGCCTTCGCACACACGTGTTCGTTGTCCCTCGATTGAGGACAGACAAACCGGTGGCAATAACCCACTCCGACAGTGTCACACCACGCACATCCGTCGTTGCGGAGCCCCACACGCTGGATTTGGCGTTGAGATCGCCGGCAACTAACACCGTCCGCCGGGCGATGCCGTTCTTCTACCATTTCCCCCAATCGAATGAGAAACTCTTCGAACTCTGCGAGGATTCGATTGGGGAAAAGTAAACACCAATGACAACTAGGTCGCCGACAAGTGCCGCGACGCATCCCGCACCCCTCTCGACTCGTGAGAAAGGCAGGGGAGCCCGCAGCTACCTGGGTGATAATAGTCACCACCCCGGTGTTGTCCGCGACCCAGTTATCCGCCCAGGCACGCTGTATGGCTCCGCAACAACCGCCACCTGAATAGACCGCTGCGCCAGGCCTTTGGACCAATAAGTCTTGGGCTCTGGCACAGTGGTTGATGTTCGCCTGCAGCAACTGAAGCGCCATTATTGTTGCTCCATGTGCTGCAGCTCCTCACCCTGCACAGGGCTTCAGATGGAGCTTGTCCTGACGGTCTAGCTACAACTCTACCACCTCTTCTTGCCTTCCCCTTTGATTGGGCTGACAATTTTGCACACGCTGCACTTCCTATCATATGCGTCGCCGGCCTCTGCGCCGCCGCACACACCAAGCAGTGCGCTCAGCGGAGCATCGGTCCTTTCTTATGCCCAGGTAGTCCGCATCTAAAACAGAGACTGCTTCTGTCCCCTCGCAACTACAATTCGCTGCCATGTGCCCCACTTCATGACAGCGGAAGCATCGCCGCACTCGAGGTGCAGCAGTTGGACACGCGCCAGACACAAAGCCCACCAAAAGCCTTCCACGGCTGACTTTCTTCGCGCCAGGACAGGGCAGGGCAGCGGACCCACGCGGTACCCCTACCATTCAATCCTTAGGGACTCGCCTACTTTAACGGCTTCAGCCTCGCAGCCACCTGCTCGGCTCACAGCCGCCGCCACCTCTCTGAGTCACTGAGTCGTCGAGGCCACTTATACGCATCTCCGCACACATAGCTGGCCTCGTCACACGGACTAGTGTAGCGTCCAAGACTCCACGCAATTGCTGCGCCGAGCGTCCGCCTTTTCGCCGCTACTGGTACCCGGAAGCTCCAGCACTCTACTGCCGGTTGCAGCTACTCGAAACCGAACGTCGTTTATGCCCAAGTCCCCAAGACTTACTTTCTCTTTGAGCTGGGTAAGCACTTGAGCGTACGTGACGTTATTCTCCGTAGCTGCAGGCTGCAGCTTCAGCCTATCGCAGCCGACCGAGGTAGTCGAAGTTTCGGAACTTTCTTTGTTGTTTTGGTCCCGTCCTCTGCTGTTGCTGTTGGGTAACCCCTTCTTTTTGGTTTTCTTCTTCGCAACGATGCTCCATCCCTCAGACGTGTTAGTCGGAGCGGTGGCAGAGGCTTCGGCGAAGAGATATCTACTGCTAGCGGAGCTGGCCGCTTACTACCCTTATTCTTGCCCTTGTCTTGCTTGGGCTTCTTCTTTCGTGGAGGCAGGGTTGGCAGGGGCATAAGCGTGGTCACCGCCCTTCTGACTCGACTCCAGTGCTGATGCAGCCTCGACAGCAGCCTGTCGGACGCTAGTGGCGACGCAATCTCTTTTTTTTTTTTTTTTTTTTTTTTTTTTTTTTTTTTTTTTTTTTTTTTTTTTTTTTTTTTTTTTTTTTTTTTTTTTTTTTTTTTTTTTTTTTTTTTTTTTACATGACTATTACTAGCTGTAGTCCAAGTCAACACACTACAATTAAAATATATTTTTTGCTTCATGTCCTTTCCTTTGTTACTGGAGTGAATAAATTAATACATTTAAATTGAAAATAAATATTTCATTTTCTCGAGTGGGAATCAAACCCACAACCTGTCATTTACAGTCACACTGATTCTGCTGCTGCGCCACGACAGACCTCAGTCAAAATCAAAATCAAAATCAAAATATTCTTTATTCAATTAGGCCATTTAAGCACTTTTGAATCGTCAAGTTACATATAAGTGTCTGTGGTGTCAGTCCTTACAGGAAGCTACCACCGGCTCGGAAGGCGGGTCTGCTGAGAAGAGCCGGCAAGAAACTCAACAGTTGCTCTTTTCAAAATATCAATTAAAGTAAATATATAACATAGCTTTCTGAGTGAGTACCAACAGCATTTAATCCCACGCACTCTTATCGTTGTAGTATTCTTGAATAGCATAATATGCTTTGCCTAACAATATATTTTTAACATTCACTTTAAATTTTTGAAGTGGCAAATTTAAAATTACTTGTGGAATTTATTATACATAAGTGTACCATGTCCCATAAAAGATTTACTAACTTTTTGAAGACGAAAACTAGGAGTGATCAGCTTGTTTTTACTTCTTGTATTGATATCATGTCGGTCACTGTTTTTTAACAAATTGTGGCTATTTTTCCGAACAAGTATTATATTATCATATATGTACTGTGATGCCACCGTAAGAATACCCGTTTCTTTAAAAAAATCTCTCAGGGATTCCCGAGCTCCCATGCCGTAAATGGCTCGGACTGCTCTTTTTTAAATTACGAATAAAGATTCGATATCTGCAGCATTGCCCCATAGTAATATTCCGTAGGACAATATGCTATGAAAATAGCTAAAGTAGACTAGGCGTGCAGTATCAACGTCCGTAAGTTGCCTCACTTTTCTAACAGCATATGCAGCGGAGCTCAGTCTGCCCGCAAGAGAAGACAGATGGGGGCCCCATTGTAGTTTTGAATCTAGGGTTACTCCCAAGAATACCGCAGTATCACAAAAATGGAGAATTTTATTATCCACGCTTAAATTAAGGTTCTCTTTCCTAACATTCGGCAAAGTAAATTCTATACATTTTGTTTTCTGTGCGTTTAATACTAAATTATACTATTAAACCAGTGAAGTATTTGCGACAGCGCACTATTCACTTCGTCATAGTTTTTTTTTATAACGATCTACTTTAAAAATTAATGAAGTATCATCGGCAAATAGTACCACATCGCATAAATTATTAATGCAAAAGGGGAGGTCATTTATATAAATTAAAAACAAAAGAGGCCCTAGAATCGATCCCTGTGGGACACCCATCCGCAGAACGCTTCCGGAAGACTTAACATTATTTAAGGTAACGTGCTGAATCCTGTTTCTAAGGTACGAAACAATGAGATCACGAGCACTGCCTTTGACTCCATAATGGCTAAGTTTACGTAATAACGTATCGTGGTCTACGCAGTCAAAAGCCTTAGACAGATCACAAAACACTCCGACCGCATTTTGTGAGTTTTCCCAAGCACTATATATATGCAATTAAGTAGGGCAACTCCCGCATCTGTTGTAGATCTGCATCTAGTAAAACCATACTGTGCTTTATTTAAAATACTATTTCTGTTGAAATACAAAGATAATTGATTAAAAATTATTTTTTCAAAAATTTTACTCAACGATGGCAATACTGATACAGGTCTATAATTGCTAGGATCACTATTCTCTCCGTTCTTAAACAATGGTACTACTTTACTGTTTTTTCATGAGATCGGGAAAAATGCCTTTGTCAACACATTTATTAAATATCAATGATAAGTGAGGTGCAATGATTGGTATAATAGAGCTTAGTAATCTAACAGATATACCCCATAGATCACCAGATTTTTTTACATGAAGATTTTTAAAAGATTTAATAATTTCCTCTGGTGTTACATGTACAAACGTAAAATTAGTAGGTATATTTATCAGTGTTACTTTGCAATAATTTAACAGCACCTGATGGAGATGATTTTAAGGAAGAAGTTACTTTAGTCGGTATTTCTGCAAAATAATTCTCAAAAACATTTGCAACTTCAAGATCTACATTAATTAATTTATTATCTACTTTTAACTCTACCGACTCATTATAATTTTTAGATCTACCAGTTGTTCTAGATATTATGTCCCAGGTAGTACCTATTTTATTTTCAGAGTTTATAATTTTATTTTTTATATATATAGATTTAGCTTGAATGTAGACCTTTTTAAATATCTTAGAGAAAACACTGATCCGCTTTAGTAAGCTTGGGTCGCGATTCCACTGCTTCATACTGTACAGTTCGTATAATTTATCTCTACTGCGGTATATACCCACGGTTGCCCAGTCACTAAATTTTATTTTTAAATTTTTAGAAACAGTTTTTGTTGTAAATATTGAATTAAACTCATTTAACATTAAATTAAACATATTATTATAAGACTTATTCGGATTTTCTTGAGAAGTGTCTATTTTTAAAATATTCTTTTTAATGTTCTCTTGAAACAATTTTTGTCTGTTATCAGTGATTGGCCTCCATGTAATTTTCCGTGTACCATTTACCTGGTTACCAACCACTGAAAACTTTAATCCACAATGGTCGGAGCTTATATTATTTATAACTAGCTTATCTTCGACGTTACAGTGACAGAACACGTTATCTATACAGGTTGCTGAATTTGTTGTAATACGAGTAGGTTCGCGAAACATATTAGTTAAATTAAATGATTTATATAAATCTCATCCTCAGTGTCTCTCAGGCCTCATTTTTTTTTTATGTTCACGTTGTATCCCGCATGGGGCAGGGTAGGCAGATGGAACCCGGGAACCTAGTGTTAAGACCCACCGTTCCACTTTCATTCTCAACTTTCCCCTTGTTAGAGCGAAGAAATGAAACATTAAATTTTTTTCATGAAAATATTAAATATTTCATTTCCTCGGGTGGGGATCGAACTCACAACCTGTCGGTTACAGCCACACGCTTGTGCCGCTGCGCCACGACAGACCTCAATTATGTTATCTAAATGAATTTCATATTAAAATGGTTTTTTTTTATAAATGTTTTCAGAATGCAAAGACAAAACTCAGTGTATAGTATACATATAATAATAATAATAACAAAATATTAAAATATAATTATGTAATAATTAAATTGTCTAAATAATTTCATTAGCTTAAGTATTAAATGAGAATAAATCTAGTTGAAAGTCCACGGGGTTGTTCCGCGGTGTGTCCGTGCACAATTCACTGCCTAACGATTCTAGAAAGTTCAATATGGACTGGCCTTGATTTAAATCGTTTGCTTCTAAATTATTTGTATCTTTCACATGCAAAAGAGATGGCTCAATGACAGAACCCGATTTTAAAAAATCATCGGGCTGATTCATAATTGATTGTTCGTACTGCTCCGGCCATATTTGATTATCACAATTTGCCTCTGGTAAAGGAATATTATTTTTAACTGTTTCCACATTTTCCAAATTGAAATTGGGTTTTTCTTTTTTATTTGCATCGTTTTGTTGTGCATTTTGTGCACTATCACCCATTTCTAGGTCTTGAGCCAATTTGTTTATGGGTCTAATGATTTCAACTTCATATTTGGCCATCTTTGCTGGATTTATCTGGAATTTTCTAAATACAGTCGACGAAGATTTGATTGGTGATGATCTTATATCAAAGTGTGTACTCCTAAATTGTATATGGGTTGGTTTTGCGGTTTTAATATCCGCAGTGCCCGTTCCGTTTTGTCCTATTTCCTTCTCATATATATTATTTTCATTATTATTATCTATATTTGTATCTATATTAGGTTCAGTCTTGTCTGTTTCGCTCAACAGAGCCAATAAATCGTCCACAACGCTATTTCTGTCTGTTTCTGGGGACATTTTCATTTTTTTCATTGTTGCATTATCGCTTGGATCTTGTTCTAGCTTTTGTTTTTTAATATCTATTCTTTTCATAATACTTGGCGTTTTCTCTTTAATGTTTTTATTGTTATTTAATAGTATATATTCGTTGAGATCAGATATATTATTCTTAGTCTTACTCTTCTCTATGGTTTTTGGTTTGTTCACCTCCATTATGATCGGAGGCGGCGGGTTGTGGCTGCAATGGCCGCTTTTGTCTTTTCTACAGCTTAACGCGTCTAAATTAATTTTGTACTTTCCCGGGCTTATTCCTAATAATCTGCGAAAGAACAAAATAAACGATTATATAAATATGTACGATTTTTATATATTTTAACTATAATTATTAAGGCGCAGGCCACAATCGTGACTGTAAACGGAGGAATGAAAAATGTAAAATGTAGCGGATTGATTTAACACTAGGTTCCCAAGTTCCCTCTGCCTGTCCTGCCATGTGCGGGATACAGATAAAAAAACAAAAAAAAAATATTTAAGAACTATGAAGATAAATGTCTATCGTGGCGCAGTGGCACAAACGTGCGGCTGTATATACGACAGTATGTGGGTTCGAACCCAACATGAAAAAATGAAACATTTTATATTTTCATGCCTTTACTCTGGTAACTAGGCAAAGCGCGGCGTTGAGTTCCGCCACTCAACAAAAATTCAAAGGAAAGTGGGGGACGGAAGTCATTATTGGAACAGAATGTCAATATTAGATTCCCAAGTTCCCTTTGTATATCACACAATATTATATATTTCTTAATGAAATATTTAATGTTTTCATTTCTTCGCTCTGGTTACAAGGCAAAGCGCGGCGTTGAGTTCCGACATTCAACACGCAATGCCTCAAATTCGCAAAATTTGGAAAACAGAAATGGAACGGAGTGTCTTAACACTAGGTTCCCAAGTTCCCTCTGTCTACCCCGCCGAGTGCGGGATACAGCGTGAAGCTGAGTTAATTCAATTCCTCACCTCCCAACATCTTCACTAACAGTACTCTGGCTTTCCCCATCATCATCATCATCATCAGCGACCAAACAACGCACACAAGACCTCAATTTGCTGATGAACTTCTCCAATTGTTCCATCAATGAGTTCGCTGAGCCATTCTTGATAATGTTTAGTAGACATTGAAATAGATCTGTGTGTGTTTTCGCTTGAGTTTGATTTGTATTGTAACGGAGACGATGCGGGCTGATGACTTTCTGGAATTTTTTGGAATATTATATTAATATAACTTTTTTGCGATTTCTTTTTTCAGCTTTTTGCAATGAAACACTTTTGAACGGATTAATCGCGTATATTGAATATTGGATATTCGAACTCGAGTAGTAGTAGCAGTAGTAAACGGGTAGACCCTACCCGGGTTTCCAAAAATGCTTCAAAAATCAATATACGCGATTAATCCGTTCAAAAGTGTTTCATTTAAAACGTGTAACAATCGCGAAAATCAAAAACATTATTATTTTGCAGCTTCGTTTCTTGGGAACTTGGGAACCCAGTGTTTAGAAACTACATTCCCTTACTCAATTTCTCGCCAAATTTGAGATATCGATCGGTAAAATTTAATGGCGTCAAAAGCCAACCGAAGCGAAGAAATGAAAATATTAAACACTTTAGTTCCTCGAGTGGGTATCGAACCCAGAGCTTACCACGTTTATAGTCGTATTTATTAATTTCTTCACATTGGTAAAATGTGCAGCGTTCAATTCCGCAACTTAACATAATGTCTTTTAAATTGGACAATACGTAAGGAAGTGCTTCAACAATAGGTTCCCTTTTACTATTCTGGTAATACGGGAGTTACGATAAGAAATTACTCAGTACTCAGCTTCACGCTGTATCCCGCACACGGCAGAGTAGTCAGAGGGAACTTGGGAACCTAGTGTTAGGACACTTCGTTCCACTTTCGTTCCCCACTTTCCGCCGAATTTGTGGCATTGCGTGTTGATTGGCGGAACTCAACGCCGCGCTTTGCCTTATTACCAGAACGAAGAAACACAATCATTAAATATTCATTTCCTGGAGTGGGGATCGAACCCACAACCTGTCACTTGCAGTCACACGCTTGTGCCTCCACAAAAAAATAAACAAAAATTTGGACAAAACTCAATATACACATTTTACCAATGTGAAGAAATTAATAAAGCCGTTAAGCCGTAAGATCGATTACCGGCTCAGAATAAAACATTTTAATTCTTTCTTTTTCCAAAACACGACAAATTGCAGCGTTAAGATACGCCAGTCAACAAACAGTATCTCCTAAAGTATAAAAAAGAGACATACCGTTGGACACTGTACACAGTCAGCTGTTCCGTTCCGTTGCTTCGGTTTACTCGGTGATTCGTGTATCAGTGTTCTTGGAATTCTCACTATTCTACCGCTTCTTGTTACTTTAGTCTGTAATTTAATATTAATAAATTAAAAAAAAAGACCCAAGGTCATTGTGGTGCAGGATTCGTTTGGTCATGGGTTCAATACTGGAGGATAAAATATTTTTAGTATAGCGGGGCGTTGAGTTTTGTCACTCATCACATTGAAGGCCTTCAGATTTCAGCTGACATAAGGCAACGGAATTGTCTTAACTGGGACAGAGTGACTTAACATTAGGTTCCCGGGTTCCCTCTCCCTAACCCTGCTATGTATATAGCACGTATGAGCTAAAAACGAAAAAGAATATCTTAAATATATGTAGGATGTATTTAAGACAAAAATTTACATACTACATATGTATGCAAATATCATTATTGCAATAAATAAGAAAAACATACACGCCACTGTGGCGCAGTGGGTCTGACTGACACGATGGGAGCAGGATCAAACCCCACAAGGTAAAATATTTTAGAAATTAAATCCCCGCTGTGGTAAGGGTAGAGACCGGAAAAAAATAGGAAGACATGTCCCGCTGAGTTTCTTTCGACTGTTCTTCTCAGGTCTGAGGCAGTAACTTTTGTGAACTGGTGGTAAATTGTTTGACGTTCAAAAAACGAAGTTTGTAACTTCTTCATTTGAATAAAATATTTGAATTGGGCAATTGTATGTTTTAACAGTAATATATATAATGCTAAAGAAATGTGTACGTTTGTGTATGTGTATACCATACCTCAAGAACTTTTTGCTCTTCTTGACTCTCAATATTATGTATATCTTCTGCATTGATAGGTTTCACAGTTTCCGTTTGAATATCAACTTTCTGGTGTTTTTGTTTATTTTTACCAACAACAGCTAAATCTTTTGGTGATACCACTCTGCAAGAGAATTATAATAACAATAAAAAAAATTAATAATACTAATATTATTATCGAGGACTGTCATGGCGCAGCGGCACAAACGTGTGACTGTAAACGATAGGTTGTGGGTTCGATCTTCATGCGAGAAAATGAAATATTTAATATTTTCATTTCTTTGCTCTGGTAACAAGGCAAAACGCGGCGTTGAGTTCCACCGCTCAACACACAATGTTTCAAATTTCACAGAAAGTGTGCAACAGAATGGAGTGTCTTATCACTGTCTGAGTAATCACAAGTTTGTATTTTTTACATTTTTAAAAAAATTGAGTAATTAAGATTAATAAATAAAATTGTGTAAATCATAGCTGAAACTACAGGCAGGTCACTCGTAACATAATATAGTTATAAAATAAGGCTACCAGTATTAAGTTAAGGTTTTTAATGAATAAGTAAGCATGCAGCAGCACAAAGCGTGTGACTGAAACCAACAGATTGTAGGTTCGATCCTCATTTGAGGAATGAAATATTTAATATTTTCCATTTAAATATTTAACATTTTCATTTCTTCGCTCTGGTACAATGCAAAACACAGCTTTGAGTTTCACCACTCAACACACAATGCCTCAAATTTAGCGGAAAGTGGGGAACGGAACTGAAACAGAGTGAAGGCAAGTGAATGAGTGAATCTCAATCAATCCAAACGCATGCAGGGTAATCAGCCTGGGTTAAAGATATTCTAATAGCTTCTCTCTATTCAAGAGAGACACTATTAAACTCAATATTTCACTTTCTTTTCTTATCAAAGGGAAGAAATGAAATATATTATATTGATTATTTCCATTCCCCTGAGTAGTAATTGAACATTTACAGTCACACACTTGTGTCTGCATCAGTAAGTAAATGGATTTTTTGGACTTAAATTTAATATTTCAACTTCTAATAATATTATAAGAACTATGTGTATCCTGTGGTAATTATGAGGCCTGTCGTGGCGCAGCGGCATAAGCGTGTGACTGTAATTGACAGGTTGTGGGTTCAATCCCCAATTGAGGAAATGAAATACTTAATATTTTAAAATGAAATATATAATGTTTTTTATTTCTTTTTCTGGTACAAGGCAAAATGTGGCGTTGAGTACCGCCACTCAACATGCAATGCCTCAAAATCGGCAGAAAGTGGGAAACGAAAGTGGAACGGAGTGCCTTAACACTAGGTTCCCAAGTTCCCTTTGCCTACCCTGCCTCGTGCGGGATACAGGGTGAAGCTGAGTGAGTGAGTTTATATTTCTATTGTTTAATTAATATAGCATAAACAATACTAGCTAACTAACAATTTATTAGAAACAATGTAAATAATAATTCAATAATCAAATAACTAAGCTAAGCATATTAAATAAAATTAATGTTTTACTCACTTGTAAATAAATTTAGTATTTGTCACTGGGTCGTAAGTAGGTTCTGGAGATGCCACTTGCGGATCTCTAAATATCTTCAATGCGTGATTGACAATTTTCATTTGATCATCACTTAGTTGGTTTAGACTTAAAATAAATTATAGTATTGTTAATAATATTATAGAAAATTTAATAGATAAAATGATTTTAAATAAGCATTTTACTATGTTTTTTGTAATATGTTAGTACCTATGGTATGTCTCTCCTAACTTGAGTAATTGCACTGATGTATGTTTCGATTTGCTTGAAGTGCTGTAAACAAAAATAATTTAATGTTGTAATAAAAATATACATTTAACAATTAATTTAATTTAGAGAAAAATAAGTTATTTACATTTCTTTTGGCTTAATCTTTGGCAATATTTTTCCACTCTTAGACTGTATAACTTTAGGTAAGTCTTTTAATTTCACTATTTTGCTGTTCACATCTAATTTAGGCACTGCATTTGGATTACATATACTATTTGCAGTGTTTGCTATGTATACAGGTTTCAGTACAACATTGTTTACAGGTGTTATAATAGGTTTAGATTGCTCAGTTTTTACTTCGTTTTTCGGTAAAAGGAAACTAGCAAGTTTCAAGTTATTACCAACCACATTGCTTTCAGATTTTTTCAAAATTTTTTTAACATTACTTTCGACATTTAGGTTAGTTTCCAGTTTGCCGCTATTTTCGTAAAATCTTTTCAAGCTTTCACTTACTGGCTTCTCAATGCTTTGATTATTCGAAGTGATAACGTAGGACCTTGCCTAAAAATAACTGTATTAGTAAAGATTTACTTATAAAGCAAGAGATAATTGTGATAACCATAAGTAAATTTTACCTGGTTTACATTAGAATTTTCTATAAAGTAAACTGGTGTATATTGACACGAATTCATGATTATATTATCAGCAGACTTATCCATTATGATTAAAAATATGATTTACTACAAATATTAAATAAATAAGCTACATAACAAAGAAAATATTAATATTAAAACGAATAGAAATTAACTATTTTTTTGTTGTGCTTCGTGACTTTATGTCGACGAAATTTTGACGTGAGTATATCGTTCAGTAATAGAAATTAACAACTTTTATTGTGGTTTCAAATGTAATATTTTAATAATATAACTATCTTCTAATAATATAATTAAAACGATGTTTATATTCTTATAATTTATTAAATAAAGTTTATACAATAAAACGATAATTATTTTTCAATATTTATTAAGAAATTGTATCGTTCCAGTGAAATAGATTTTTGTCTATGTTTGTTATTTTTATCTTTTGTCTATAAAATCTAGCGAAATAATATTTCATTGATTATTTTGTTTTTCAACTTCAATTGAAAATATATTAATATTTTTCTGCAGTTTTGTTTACACTAAAAATAATTTAAAATTTACGATTTTGAATAAAAATTCAATAATTATTATGGCAACAATATTATAGTCTACTCAAAGACAACATAACCTTTTCTTTCTGAAAAGCCAAGCTCTGTCAAGCTAAGGTGATGATCAATTATTTCTTATTTAAATAGTTTTAAAATTATTTAAACGAAAGCAAATAAGCATAAAGAGTTTTTAAAACACAAATTTGTTCTGCGGGCAGTGAAATTACTTTGTTTTAATCTATTATTTTTGTTGTGTGGATAACTAAAACTTTGGCCACGTGCGATGTTGCCGTTTATAATGGAGTATTTTAATTTCAGGCATCAAGATGACGAACTCCAAGGGTTATCGTCGTGGTACAAGGGACTTGTTCGCCCGCAAGTTCCGCACACATGGAACTATCCCTCTTTCTACGTATATGAAAGTGTACAAAGTCGGCGACATCGTTGACATTAGGGTATGTACTATGTATGTTTCTAAATGAACTTACAATATAATGTAGACTTTCTTACTAATACTACATGTTATCTTGGCGTATTGCAGAGTAGAATAGAAAATACCTAAAATATTTTCATTTTCTTGTACCATAATACCTCAGCATTGGCTTTTGTCAATCATTCGTGGGAAAAAGAAATCAGAAACTTAACACTTAGTTTTCAGCGTATTACAAGTCTTATTTAATAAATGGTAATTTTTAGGGCAATGGAGCAGTCCAAAAGGGTATGCCACACAAAGTCTACCACGGTAAGACTGGCCGTGTGTACAACGTAACCGCACACGCTCTCGGAGTCATCGTCAACAAGAGGGTCCGTGGCAGAATAATCCCCAAGAGAATCAACATTCGCATTGAGCATGTAAAGCACTCAAAATGCCGTGAAGATTTCCTTAAAAGGGTAAAGGAAAACGAGAGGCTCCTCAAGGAAGCTAAGGCATCCGGTAAAATTGTTAACTTGAAGAGACAGCCACAGCCGCCCCGTGCAGCTCACATTGTGAAGGGAGTCGATAAGCCCGTCTTACTTGCGCCCATCCCATATGAGTTTGTAGCTTAATGTGAAATAAACTATTTTTAAGCAATTTCAGTTGTTTTCTTTTTAATTATAGTATGTGTGCTTTAAAATTTAAGTTTAAAAAAATGATTCACATTTTTTTACATTAAGAATATGCCAAGAATAGAAAATATTCTGATATACCTTCTATGTACAGAAAGTGATCATTTAAAATATAGGTGTTCTATTGTATAGTTTTAAAAGTATCTAATTAGAAATATATTTATTTATTACTAACTTAACTGAAACATGAAGGGTTGTGGGTTCAAACCCCACTCAAGCAATATTTAATACTAATGGTCCACATGCGGCTTTTTATACTTGAAATACACTATTTACTAATATCAACTCTTATATATTTTTTGATCTAGTAACATTATCACTTAAGAAAATGTTTAAACATTGAAAATTAACATTACAATTAAATTTATGAAGATTTTCTCAAAGCTTGTATTTTAATTTAATTTAACATAATTTTTTATTTTATAACTAATTTAAATAAAGCAAAAACTATCTGTAGGGGAAAGTTTGCCAAAATATTATGGTGGAAACTGGATTTAAATTTGATAACTGACATATGTATATGTACATACATATGCTGATAGATGATGGAAGAACACTAATTGAGGCCTGTCGTGGCGCAGCGGCACAAGCGTGTGACTGTAAGGTTCTGGGTTCGATCCCCAGTCGAGGAAATGAAATATTTAATATTTTTAATTTTAAATATTTAATGTTTCATTTCTTCGCTCTGGTAATAAGGCAAAGCGCGGCGTTGAGTTCCGCCACTCAACACGCAATGCCTCAAACTCGGCGGAAAGTGAGGAACGAAGTGTCTTGACACTAGGTTCCCGGGTTCCTTCTGCCTACCCAGCCTCGTGCAGGATACAGAGTGAAGCTAAAAAAAAACACTGTAATCTGGCATGCAGGTATCTTCCAGAGTTAAAGGGGTAGAAGAGGGTTACGACAGAATAGTTACGTTAGTTATAAATCACACTAGGCAGAGGTTACCTGAGAACTTAGTGTTAAGACACTGTTACCATTAAAACACTGCATTTTCCCCACTTTTTGTAGTCGGAATTGCTTGTTGAGTGGCAGAGCTTAATGATGCCCTTTGCTTACTATACTTAATTTAATTTATGTATTCCGAGTGGTAAATTGAACCAGTTACCCGCTTATGCTGCACTATTGGCCCGATCTGTATATTAAGTATTTTCATACTCTCCCCTTGTATTCTGCAGGGGAACTTGGTAACCAAGTGTTGAGACATTTCGTTTTGTTCCCACATTGCGCTGAATTTGAGGCATTGCCTGTTGAGTGGCGGAACTCAACGCTGCGCTCTGCCTTGTTACTGGTGGGGATCGAACCCACAGCCTGTCGCATGCATATACCCCTCAGAGAGTTCAACAATATTAAGTAATCATTAATATAAAATTAAAAAAAAACTACATATTTTTGTGATTTTCAAAATATTGCCTTGGGAATAAAATGCTCGCTCCAGGCTATTTCAAATGTATCATTGTCACATAATTGATTATATGATGTAAATTTTGATTAAAAAAAAAAAGACATGTCCCGCTGAGTTTCTTTCGCCGGTTCTTCTCAGGTCTGAGGCAGTAACTTTAGTAAACTGATGGTAAATTGTTTGACGTTCAAAAAACGAAGCTTGTAACTTCTTATTTTGAATAAAAATATTTGAATTTGAATTTGAATTGGTATGTATAAGTTTAATGGATCTAGTACTGAACTAGTTAAGCAATAGCACTTCATAAAATATGTATATAAGAACATTTTAAATATTATTATTATATTTGAGCTCATTATAATCATCATATATATATAGCGAAAGGTCGTAGGTTCAAGTCTCACTTTTGGTAAAAAACAATTATACCAAAATCAATCAATCAAAGACTCATAGAAAATATTCATGAGATACAAATACCGCAGACAGACAAACATACCAAATCAAATTAAAGGTTCAAAATAAAACGAAACAATCGAAGAAAGATCACAACTTTTAATTTACAAACGACATATATACAAATGGATGATCAAAAAAAAAAATACAGAACAAAAATTGAAAAAAAAAAAAAAAAAAAGAAATCCTAATACAATTCAATAGAAGTTAACCAAATCGAATCTCAACATACCGCCACAACTTTAACAAGTGACATAAAAGACTTTTTTGTTTTACTATTTTTAAAGTGTTATCCCACACTTAGGAATGAAAAATGCTAATTTGAAAAAAGTATAAAAAAATTTACGTAGCAGGATTTGAACCTGCGACTCTTGTTCACCGTCCAAGCGCTCTGACCAACTTAGCCATACGTTCTTATCAAAGCTACATACGCTTGTAACAACTTATTTATTATTATTAGAATTTCGCCGTAGCTAGATAAGAACATATGGCGCAGTGGTCAGAGCGCTTGGACGGTTCCTAAGAGGCGCGGGTTCAAATCCTGCTACATACAATTTTACATATCTTTTTCAAATCAGCATTTTCCGACATAAAAGTTTTATTTGTATCTTATACTAACGTAAACTCGGTGTAAACTTAACAACTAGCATCTCTGGACTGATAAAACAATATATATCCTGTCTCCGACGACTTCTGTATGTCTGACGTTAGGCCGTAGAAGTCTTCAATAGCTGATGCGTCGATTTTCTGAAATTATCGTATATTTATTTATTTCTTTAATGGATGTAATATTTATGTTAATATAAATTATTATTTTTTTTAATTTACGATACGAATGTAATGAAAAACAACACTATTAATACATAGTTAATCTTATTGGGTTGGATTTGATTGTTAGTTATATACATGTTTTTTTATTTTTTAGCTTCCGTTTCCCACGTTTCTCCGAATTTGAGGCATTGCGTGTTGAGTGGCGGAACTCAACGCCGCGCTTTGACGTATTACCAGAGCGAAGAAATGAAACATTAAATATTTAAATTTAAAATATTAATCCTCGACCGGGGATCGAACCCAGAACCTGACGGTTACAGTCACACGCTTGTGCCGCTGCGCCACAACAGGACTCATATATGTATGTATATATGCTGGGCAGTTAGAGGGAACATGGGAACCTTGTGTTCACTTTCTGGTGAATAGACGGTTCGATTTTCACTGGGGGAGATGTAATATTTAATATTTTCATTTTCCCGCTCTGGCAACGACATAAAGCGTTGAGTTACGCTACACATCATTCACCACCACAATTCGCCGAAAAAAAGGAAAACGAATTTTCGTTTTATTTGAAACGGTGTATCCTAACATCATCCACAGGTTCCCTATACCTGTCCTGCTAAGGGAACCTAGTGTTAAGTAGTGCTAAATATAAAAAAAAAATACAAATAAATACTAACATCAACCATATCATCATCAAAGAGCAACCAGAAGCCGTGGCTCTTCACAATACTTATATAGTGCCCCCGGTTCGGACCGGAACCGCAATGCACCACCACCGCCACTAAGTCGTAGAGGCGATCCGGGTTCACCGCGTCGTCCGACTGGAATAAACAAAAAAAAATAAATGGGAAGGTCTTAATGGGAATGTGTATTGACACTAGGTTCCCAACTTCCCTGTGCCTACTACTCCTCTCTCTCCCCCCCCCACTTATGCGTGTAACGTACGTGATACAGCGTGAAACTGAATAAGGAAGAACGTAACAACTACTGAACGCAATCATATGAAAATTATATACATATATCAGTATAACGCATACATAAATCATAATTTATGTAAGCTCAGCTTCACGCTTTATCCCGCACGCGGCAGGTTAAACAGAGGGAACTTGGGAACCTAGTGTTAAGACACTCCATTCCCCACTTTCCTCCAAATTCGAGGCATTGCGTATTGAGTGGCGGAATTCAACACAGCCTTTTTGCCATACACCAGCGCGTAAAAACAACATTAAATATTTAAATTGAAAATATAATAAATATTTCATTTCCTCGAGCGGCGATCGAATCCACAACCTGTCGACTACAATCAACACTTGTGCCACTGCACCACGACAGACCTTTATAACAAACATTCCATATAACTCGACATCGAAGTCGAGCATAAAAAAAAAAAAAAAAAAAAAAACGAAACTCACAGTATTAAACAACCTCAACTCCAAAGGGAACACGACACGATGGGACACTTTTATATGGCGATTGTACTGCTCCATGTATTTGAACCTCTTGAGGTGCAACGCCAGTATGAGGGGCAGCTTCTTCACCCTCATGCGCTTCTGCGCCTCCTGGTAGCTGCTGCAGTTGTCGCACTTGAACTTGTTGTCGTTGCACAGCGTTTCCGTGTCGCTGAAGCATTTCAGACAGTGTGTTATACTTGTGTTCTGATCTACGTCCACCTGGAAAGTGTCATTATTATTTTTACTATGTTTTTTTTTCAGCTTCACGCTGTATCCCGCACTAGGCAGGGTAGGCAGAGGGAACGAAAGTGAAACCTAGTGTTATGACACTCCGTTCCACTTCCGTTTCCCACTTTCCGCCGAATTTGAGGCATTGCGGGTTGAGTGGCGGTTGACTCAACGCCGCGCTTTGCCTTATTACCAGAGCAAAGAAATGAAACATTAAATATTTAAATTGAAAATATTAAATATTTCATTTCCTCGACTGGGGATCGAACCAAGAACCTGTCGGTTACAGTCACACTTTTGTGACTTTTTTTTTACTATGTTTTAAAGTGTTATTCCACACTTAGGACAGAAAATACTAAACTTTAATTTGAAAAGCGTATAAGAAATTTTGAACGAAGCAGAAGAAGACTAAGAACGAATAATGGCTTAGTTGGTCAGAGCGCTGGAACGGTTTTCCAGAGGCGTCGGTTCAAATCTTGCTTCGTTCAAAAGTTTTATACACTTTTTAAATTTAAGTTTAGTAAGTATCATTATTATTAATATACTTTTTTTAATGAGGTCTGGCGGCACAAGCGTGTGACTGTAACCGACAGGTTGTGGGTTCGATCCTCATTCGAGGAAATGTTAAATTTTTGTTTTAATTTTAATAAGTGTTTTCATTTCTTCGCTCTGGTACAAGGCAAAACGCGGCGTTGAGTTCCGCCACTCAACACGCAATGCCTCAAATTCAGCGGAAAGTGGGGAACGGAGTGTCTTAACACTAGGTTCCCAAGAGCCTTCTGCCTACCCTGCCATGTGCGGGATACAGCGTGAAGCAGAGTATACATTTTTTTTTCAGGTTCGCGTAGATGGAAGGGAACTTGGGACTAGGTTCCCAAGTTCCCTTCCACACTGAAGACACTTTGTTCCGTTCCCCACTTTCAGCAGAATTTAAGGTTCAACACCTTAATGTAGTGGAACTCAACGCCACACTTTGCCTTGTTATTAGAGCGAAAATATTAAATATTTAATTTCCTCGAATTGGGATCGTATCTACACCTTATCGAATACAGCCATTCGCTTGCGCCACTGTGCCACGACAGGTCTCCAAAATTATAAACAATTAATTGGCCCAAAAACGAGGCCTGTCGTGGCGCAGGCGTGTGACTGTAACTTCCGTTCTGGATTCGATCGCTGTTCGAAGAAGTTAGATATTTTTCAATTTTCAACTCCGCACTCTAGTAACGAAGCAAAGTGCGGCGTTGAGTTTCGCCAGTCAAGACGCAATGCCTGAAATCGGCGGAAAGCGAGGAACGTAACGGAGTGTCTTATTATAAATCTTTCTTACCATTCTTTCTTCACTCATTCGCTCGACGTGCCCAAACCACCGGTTAGCTTCACGGTAGTCCCCTTTGATATTTATTATATTATATTTTTTAGTATTTCTTGTTAAAGTGGCGATAGAAATACATCGTATGTGAAAATTTACAATTACAATTACGGTTCATGAGATATACAGCCTGGTGGAAGACGGACTACCAGACAGACACAATGGCTACGGGACCCTAAGACAAGGCCGCCATAGCTCAGTGGCACAGCATTTCATATGTTCGCTCTTTCAATGACAAAGCGCGGTGTTAACTTCCGCCGTGTAACAAAATACCCTCGATCAAAAAAGCAATACCTATTCTTGGCAAAGTGCTTGTAGCACTGACTTAATTTAAAAAAAAAACATTTAGTCAAGAGCTACGGTCAGACAGATGAACAGACATATATATGACATCCACGCCTTTTTGCGTCATAAGTACTCAACATAGTGAAAAAATAAGATATGTAATCTTTATAAATTAGATATTACATCACTAATATATTAAAGCTGAGATAAATTTGTACAAAATATCGATTGATCTATTTTATTTCATTAAATTGATGGGATTTATTCCAGATTTTT
This sequence comes from Eueides isabella, assembly GCA_019049475.1. Lineage (NCBI taxonomy): Eukaryota > Metazoa > Arthropoda > Insecta > Lepidoptera > Nymphalidae > Eueides > Eueides isabella. The sequence goes on from CM032397.1 coordinate 1,675,953, forward strand.
TTTTTCGCAGGTAGGCAGTACAAAGTGTTACGACACTCCATTCCGTCCACTTTCCACCGAATTTGAGGTGTTGGGTGACGAAACTCAACGCCGTGCTTTGCCATGTTATTAGAACAAAGAAAATAGGATACCATAAATATATCCTCACTCAAAGAAATGAAGTATTATATATTTCATTTCCTCAATGAGATCCAAACCACAACCTGTCCCGTTCGTAATCAATTTGTGGCCACTTTGCCACAACATGCCTCGAAAAGCAATCTGGTGTCAAACTGAAAGAAAAAAAAAAAAAAACTACAAAGAAAATAAACTCACCTGCAAATCAAAGAAATGCTCATCCTTACTGCTAACAGTTTCACAGTTCAAACATCTAGTCTCACTAGTCAGGGTCCCTTGGAATATTTCATGTACCCACGTTGGTTCCGTACTCTGCGGCACGTTGCCGTTGCATGTCACACTCTCCTTGTTGTCCGTTTTTTGTAACTTGAGCGTACTCTGATTCCTTTCAGCTGAAATAAATTTATGGAATTGATATGTTTTTCAATATTTAAGCCCATTATGGCAGTTGTGGTGGTTCGATTCTCAGTTGGGGAAATTAATTATTATATATTTTCATTAAATTATATTTTTATCTATACTCTATACTTATAATAAAGCTGTAACCGATCACTCTGTACATGAAAGATATATTAAAAAATATATCTATTATAGATTTAATGCAATATGGCCCAAAACGGAGATTTTTTAAAATTTTGTCTGTTTTTGCATGATTGTGAGATACCATTGTCCAACACCCGATATAGATAAGTTAAAAATAATCTATATCAATATTATAAATATATTATTTGGTCTTAATCTTAATCTCATCTACACTAGGTTCCCAAGTTCCCTCTGCCTACCCTGCCATGTGTGGGATACAGTGTGAAGCTTAATGAGTTTAGAATAGTGTTTTCATTGCGGCAATATGGTGTTAGATTCATAATTTGAAAATTTTAAGTTATTTACTCAAAAAAAAAAAAGACACAACTCTATATTATTTCCATTAAACAATTGGGACGATATATGTACATTATAGTAAATGCTGCATAATGAAATAACAAAGTTATTCAACAAAGCACTCACCTAATATAATTTCGTTAATGTGATTTATAAGAAAATTAAGGAACTCATGTGCATCTTGTTGCATGTAGTTGTCAAACTCTTCTAGAAATGCAATAAAATTAATAATAATTAATAATAAGAGTATTGTTAATTAATATAAGAGTGTGACTGTAACCGACAGGTTCTGGGTTCGATCCCCAGTCGAGGAAATGAAATATTTAATATTTTCAATTTAAATATTTAATGTTTCATTTCTTCGCTCTGGTAATAAGGCAAAGCGCGGCGTTGAGTTCCGCCACTCAACACGCAATGCCTCAAATTCGGCGGAAAGTGGGGAACGGAAGTGGAACGGAGTGTCATAACACTAGGTTTTACTTTCGTTCCCTCTGCCTACCCTGCCTAGTGCGAGATACAGCGTGAAGCTGAAAAAAAAAAAAAAATAATAATCTCTTTGATTTTCGAGATTGTTACACATTTTAAATGAAACACTTTTAACCGGATAAATCGCGTATATGGACCCGTGACCACGGACTACTGTAAAGTGTTCGAAATATCGTTCGAAGTTTCCAAAAAAACATGTTTAAAAATCAATATATGTGATTAATCCGTTTAAAAGTGTTTCATTTAAAAATGTTAATTAATATACAGATATTAAAAAAAATCTTATAAGAAAAGTCCTAATCTAGTAGAACAACACATTTTAAAATAATTAAATTAAAAATAGCTTTTGTAACTGAATTTGTGATAAAGTATGAAATATTTTCAAACATTTATGTATAAAAAAATATACATTTACAAGTCCATGTCACTACATATATAATTCATAATTCTCGACTTATTTGCGGCATTGAGTTACGCAAAATAACAACGCAAAGCCACAAATTCAGTGGAAAGAAGGGAACGGAAGTGTCTTAACACTAGATTACTTAGTTCTCTATACCTCTGTTTCCAGGTGCAGAATAAACTATGAAGATAATAACTAATATTCATTAAAATTCTACCTTTTTCCTTTCTTAGTCTCGCAATAAATTTCTTAGGTGCAATGGAACCAACTTTTTTCTTTTGCGTAGCTATACTATAAAACAAATCTGCGAGGCATGTTAGTAGAGTCTCCTTGGTTCTCTTGTTCTTTGCCTTATATTCTAGAACTTTCTCTCTAAATGGTCTACAGAAGTATAATGCTTGTAATACAGAATTACTGTAACATGTGTTGCCAAACTGAAATAAATATATTGCTATTTCAGTATCTTCTTCTTCTTCTTCTTCCTGGCATTAATCCCGGCTTGCTGTGCCAGGGTCTTACCTACCTACTGAGCCTACTCCACTTTGTACAATCTTTTACGTCTCCAATGGTCAGACCATTGGCTCTCATGTCCTGCATCACTACATCCAACCAGCGCTTCCTTGGGCGTCCGGGAGGTCTCACTCCAAGGACAGACATATCAAGGCACTTGCGTCCGACATAGTTCCTAGGCCGGCGCGCAACGTGACCATACCACCTCAGGCGACGCTCTTGGAGCTTATCCGCTATGTCACGGACTCCAAGACTACCTCGAATGAATGTGTTACGTATGCGGTCAGACCGCTTTACGCCGCACATCCACCTCAGCATCTTCATTTCGGTTACATGAAGCTCCTGAGTGTGCCGAGATAGTACTGGCCAGCATTCGCTGCCGTATAAAGGACCGGTCGAACGATGCTTTTATATATCAGACCCTTGAGTTTGGTTGGTATTCTGCGATCGCAGACCACACCAGTGACCTCCCGCCATTTGGCCCAGGCAGCGCTTATCCGACCGTGAACGTCGTGATCGATGCCTCCAGACTCGTGCATAACGGATCCGAGGTACCTGAACTTTTCCGACTTAACGGCTGGGTCAGTACCTATATGGATAGTGCTCGAGTCCGGTCTCCCGCAAGCCATGTACTCGGTCTTCGACACATTTAGTTTAAGACCGCCGTTCTCAAGCGTACCATTCCAGAGGTTCACTTTACGCTCTAGCATCAGCCGGTTCTCTTCAATGAGTGCTATGTCATCGGCATACATCATTAGCCACGGCGGCTGGTCTTGGATGTGAGCCGAGACAGTATCTAGAACTACGTTCAATAAGAATGGGCTAAGAGCTGAGCCCTGGTGAACCCCTACTGTAATCTGGAAAGGTATGGTGTCGCCAACAGCAGTCCTAACCATGGAAGCGGAATTGTGATACATATCTTTGATAATCTCAATATAGGCCTCAGGGATCCCTTTCAAACGCAATGCCCACCAGATACACTGACGAGGCACACAGTCAAAGGCCTTCTGCAGATCTAAAAAAGCCACATGCAGAGCTCTCCTCTTTTCCCTGTATGCCTCCATCAAAGTTCTGAGGGCAAAAATGGCGTCCATAGTACCCGATCCAGGGTGAAATCCATATTGAGACTCAGAGACAGTACACTCCCGGTGGAGCCTGGTATCGATAATGCGCTCGAAGAGCTTCATGGTGTGACTCATAAGCTTAATGCCCCTATAACTACCACAATCTTGGACACTGCCCCTTCCCTTGTAAATAGGGGTAATAAAGCTAAGCCGCCACTGGTGTGGCATCTTTCCAGTGTTCAAGATATGGTTAAAAAGGTCAGTAAGTATGAGCACACCAAGAGAGCCCAACGATTTCCACGCTTCGATCGGAATTTCGTCAGGCCCCACCGCTTTTCCGTTCTTCATGCGTCGAAGGCAATTCCGAGTTTCGTCAAAGGTTATTGGGGCAACAAGTCCGAGGTTAGGCGGTGGGTCGTGATGAAGACTGCACAGATGCTGAGTGTTCAGCAGCTCTTGGAAATAGCTTCTCCATCTCTCCTTCACAGAAGCGGGATTACAGAGCAACGTGCCCTGGGAATCTTTGACGCAAAGACATTTTGCGATATCTTGCGTCGCTTTATCCCGGCCACGGGCCAGTTTGTATATGAGCTTCTGCCCCTCCGCAGTTTCAAGTTTATCATATAATGGTGATAAACTCTCACTGCGGGCTCTGGCTACAGCTTTTTTGCTGACACGTTTTGCTACTATGTACTCCAGTCTGTCTTCAGGAGAGTTGGATTTCTGCCATTTCTTAAAGGCAGCCTTCTTTTCACGAATCACCTCCTGCACCTTGTCATTCCACCACCATGTCTCCCTGTCGATGACACGTCCTCCCTTAGAAACGCCAAGAACTCGTCTGCCTGCCGCAATGATTGCTAACTGAGCTCGATCCCAAGCATCCTGAGCAGTCTCGGTGTTAGTCGTAAGATTTCGACTTTTTACCTCTGCTAGGAAGTCGGTCTGCATCGGTCCATTCAGCAACCACCACTTGATCCGAGGCCTACGTTTCTCGGCTACTTTCTTCTTTGGAGTGACGTTAAAGTCCATGACAAGAAGACGATGTTGGGCCGTCAAGCTTTCACCTGGAATGACCTTACAGTTAGTAACCCTGCCCATATGACACCGCCTGGTCAACAAGTAATCAATTTGCGTTGAGTGGGACCCACTTTTATACGTGATAAGGTGCTGAGGATTCTTTTGGAAGAATGTGTTCACAACGGCCAGATCAGACGCAATACAGGTTCTTAGAATATTTTCGCCCTCTGTATTGCGAAGACCGTGTCCAAAACCACCGTGAACACGTTCATACGTGTCTGCAGCCTTACCGACGTGGCCGTTTAAGTCTCCTCCAACTAGAATTACTTCGGTAGACGGTATAGCAAGTAGAACCTCTTCATACTGCTCCCAAAATGACTCCTTTTCGGCCGTGCTACAGCCCGCCTGGGGGGCGTAGGCACTGATTAAGTTTGTGGTAACTCCCTCAATCAGTACCTTTACCCGCATCAAACGATCGCAGCGACGATCAACTTCGAGCAGTCCATTCTGAAGCTGTTCAGAAAGCACCATCGCCACACTCTTTTTATAAGGAGGTGACCCAATGTATATAAGCCGGTAACCCTGTCCGATGTTACGAGACTTATTGCCCTTCCAGCGAGTTTCCTGGAGGAAAGCGCACTGGACCCGACGTCTCGTGAGTACATCTGCGAGTTCTCTGCATCGTCCGGTAAGAGAGCCAATATTCCACGTTGCAAAGCGGAGTTTTCGTCTGGGTACTCGCGTCTTTAGCCGTGCCCGTACTTGACACGGTAGCCCTGGCCCACTTGTCGCAGGTGTAGGGCGATGTGGCTGCGCGTCGTTTAGCGGCAACGCCCTAGCCGTACCCATTCTTTTTCTTTTCTTTGCCATTAATGTTGCGGTTGGCGGTTTTTAAATGGAGCGACTGCCATCTAACCTCCAAAACCCCTTCACAGGGAAAAACCGCGGGAAAGAGGGATGGGATTGGTGGAAGTGGGGGAAGGATAATTAGGAGGGACACCACTTTTATGGACTTGATGGAGGTATAATAGTGGTGGCTCGAGGATCCGGGGTCGCGTACCCGTATGCCAAAGAACACATATCGGACAGACATATGTCAAAGACACCCTCTGGATATAACCTATTTCAGTATCTATTAAATTAAATTATTTCTGAAAAACTTTTAATATTGATTATTATTTATTAATTTCGTAACTAAAAAATGTTAAGCATATGAAAAAACAAAATGTATCGGATTATGTATATAAAACTCTAATGATCAAGCAATTGAATTAGAAGATACACGTGACATATTGTAATAATGCAATTGGAGATTAATTAAATTGCATCAATAGCACATTCATTGATACAAATTGATGATTTTGTGAAAACACAAACTTACATTAACTAAACCAAAATAATGTTCATTCGGTGGAAACTGCTCTGACCCAATATCTCTCTCTAGCTGTGATATATTTGCGCCCTACAACAAAATATACAGCGTTAATAATTTATCTGGCATTCTTATAACACGTCGGATGCAGATTAGATGTTTATCTACAATTCGTCTCTAAGGAACAATACTTTATTATGTTAAGTTATAATATAGAGTATTTTAATATATGATATAATTCTTATTAGTATAATTACATTAAATATTAACAAATATTTAATATTCTCTCACCATTCTCTGTTGGAAATTAAGGCCGAGATCCTGACATATTGACATTTGCAATCCTGTTTCAACAACTTTTAAACGGAACACGCGTTATTATTAGCAAAGTAAAATTAATTTACACAATATCTGCTATGGTTTCTAGCTGCATACTTAGTATTTCGCGTTGCAAACGCAAAAAGCACAACAGTCAGTCAACTCACGTCCATGACAATCAATCAATTCAATGACATTTCGTTGAGTGTGGTGTGGGACACTTCACAAATCACAATGCGCAGATAAATAAGTAATCTTAAAATCGATATTGATTTCGTGACTAATCACATTATCATTGTAAACATTATTGAAAGACGTAATCTGATTTAATCATGATAGTTTACATTTTAAACATATAAAATCTGAACTTATTATTATTATTTGGAAACATATTCAAGTCTTGTATCTTGTATATTCATGACGTTATATACGATAAAATATTTTCAAAAGTTAAAAGTTTAATGTATTAGACATTTTTAATTTAAATATTTATTGCAATTTGTGCTGTGTTACTTATAATATTACTACTAGTAGACTAAAATTTAAAAGTAAAGAAGAACACATGTGCAAACATTCTTTATTTATTTTATAAATGAAATCTTTTTAATAAAAAAAACAATTCCATCTTCTATGTTATATTATTTTAATATATTTTTGATTTTCACCTTTATTAAAAGCTGGATGAAGGAACAGCAAGAAATTACTTATCACTTCATTCAAGGATTTATTGTACGGGTGCCGGCCTCAATTTTAAAATCTGGTCATTTTAAAGTCTGGTCTGGTCATGTGACCCGGATATATGTATAACGAGCCGTATACATTTGTATATTTGTCTAATTCGATAAGATTTTCAAACGAAGTTCGTTCTAGAAATAAGATAATAATAATTGTAACATTCCGATCTTTGAAAAATATAAACTATTTTTAGGTATCTGGTCTTGATGATAAAATACCAAAGTAAACTCAGCTGTAATTCTCAGCTATCTATTTTACTTATATATATATATTTGCCCTTTATGTTTCTTTTTTAATTTTTTGTGTGGGAACTTTGTTGGATTGTGTAAAATTTTATATTTATTAAATGTTTGTGTGTAATATGTTCTGTTTGTTTCCTTAATAAAAAAAAAAAAACCTTTTTTCACATTTCACTTCACGTCCTCTTTATTGCGGATTCAGTCAGCTAAATTGACTTCTTATATTCTAAGAAGAGATCATTTTCACAGATTATCTCTACAACATTCATTTGAATCTGCCATTTCTTATAAATATACTTTCCTTATATACCAATTCATTCACATTCTGTAACATATTATCATTTAACCTGATCTGGCATTCCGTACTGTACAAATATTTATTTAATATTATTTTAATATTATTTAACTTTTGAATGGTTAAAATAATATTACAGTATACAATTGTGTACTTAAAGTCTTAATTTGTATCTAATTTTTCTGTATTCTGTTTAGGTGTCTCATAACATTAGGTTTAGGTGTTCCAAAAATTAGCTTGGGCAAACAGAAAGACAGACAGACAAAGATTTTAAAGTTGTTTTGGTACCGTCTATATAACGATATGCGCTTAGAATATCATGCTTATTTTTATATGTCAGAAAAACATTTAATTTTAAGTATATGTATAAATGTATACCAATTATAGCGTCTGTCGTAATAATTATATAGTAAATGCGCAAGAGCGTGTAATTCAACCCGGGAAAATAAATTATTTAAAACTTTTCAAGTCCATGATCTAGTAATGAAGGAGGCGGCGGCAATAAGTTTTGTCACTTAACATGCAATATTTCAAGAATTTGGTGAAAAGTAGGGAATGGAAATGTTTTAACACTATGTTTCCGGTTTTTTTTTGTTTAACCTGCTTAATACTGAATATAAATAAAGCGTTAAGCTTAAGAAACGTTGTAACTAATCTACAATTTAGATTTTAATAATACTAAAAATATATAATACAATTGTATTTTTCAGTTTTCTGTGTATGTATTTTAATTTTATTTATATTTCACCTCCACACATCACGTTCAGCTCTTATTATAGGTAATTTTAAATTTATGATTTCTCCTAAAACATTCATTGTAATGATCTACTGTAAGGTACAATTTATCAAACTACTATTATATACTTACTCACTTACTCAGCTTCACGCTGTATCTCGCATGGCAGGGTAGGCAGAACAAACTTGGGAATCAAGTATTAAGACACTCTATTCTACTTCCGTTCCTTACTTTCATTGCGTGTTGAACCCAACGCCGCGCTTTGCCTAGTTACCAGCGAGAATATATTTTTAATAATAATCTCTATTGTAACAATTATATTTATTTTCAAATGAATTTATACCGAATAGTAGAAAATACACTAGTAGCACATATTAGTAATAATCTAATAAATTTCAATTAAATTAAATATTTTAAATTAGCCACTGTGGCTCAATCTTTAGAGATAAACATATATTATTGGGGATTGTTTTTCTTAGATTTTTAAAAGGGCAATGTTTTTATTTATCTCAAAAAGTCTTGCTAGTGAACGCCATGGCCACACCAAAAGAAATATGTTTTTGGAAAACTATGAAACTCCTGGAAAAATAAATAAATAAATAGGAATTAAAAGCTACATGCTAGTTAAAAGACCCACAATTATCGAATAATGAATGAATCGATTATATGACATCTTATCACGAACAGCACAGCTCTAAATGCCTTTTTAGTCTGTCAAGCGGCGTAGTTTCATCTCCCGCTCGGCCGGCTAGCGGTCTCTCATCTAGATCCTTAATGAAACTGGGAATAGGGAACAATACATTATTAAAAATCTGTGCGTAGGATACGCTTACGTGTAACTTGCGACGTGGCGATTACAGTGTTTGTAACTGAAACTTTCAGTTTTCTAGAAAAGCCGGCGAACAAACATGTAAGTTTTTTTTTTTATATAGGTCGATTATTTAACTATAAACTTTAATAACTTTGTAATTAATTTGTAGATGAATGTGTGCTTTTGTGATCGATTGCCATTTTGCATATTACGCTTATATTAGATAAAATTTTATTTTTTAACGTACATTCCTTCTGATAACATTTATTTACTTATTTTCTTTTGGAAATAAATTATATTTTTTTACAGTAAAATGTTGAAAACATTGCTATTAGCGTTGGCTGTAACAGTAGTGTTAGCTGGTGTCCCAAATCCTGAAGAATCAAAAAGACTTATGGACCACTTGTCCGATGCTGAACATTATAGAAATGAACATCATAATAAGCAATTTGATCACGACGCGTTTTTGGGCGAAGACCAAGCAAAGACATTTGATCAGCTACCTCCTGAAGAAAGTAAACGGAGACTGGGGTAAGTTACAAGTTTTTTGAATTTATTTTCTGCTATATGGGACTAATAAAGCAGGTATGCCGGAGGGAAGTATTCTAAAGTTTAGTGATTAGAAACTCGACACCACTCTGTAATGTTTCCAAAGCATGAAACTTAAAATAACTCATTCTTTTGGTGGGAGTGGGAATTGAACTTGTACCCTTCATATTTTCAGTTAGACTGTGCAATTGTGCCACAATGGCCAGAATTTTTTTATATAACAAACATTATAAATATTTTAAACATTTGTGCAAATAATTAAATATTAACACAACACTGAAACAACCTACTAAATGCAGTAAATGAAGATGTCGACACAGTAGTGATAAATTATAATTGACTTTACTCTACTTCCTGGTAATTTTTCACCCACACAAAATGTGGGTTAGCTATGCCACTTTGCAAACATTGATAACGCTCAGTTAGTTTATATTAAAGATTATCTATTTTTGAGACCTGCCTTGGTGCAGTGGCATAAGTGTGCAACTGTAGACATAAAAGGTTGTGGGTTCTAGGCCTACTTGAAGAAGTCAAATTACTTTATTTTCTCCATCTGATGTGACTGTATTATTTAAAGTGTCCAGTTTCAATTAAACGCTTATTATATGAATAAAAATTATTATTTTAATTTCAAATTGAACCCGTCATAGATGATAGTGATAATTTGATTCAAAATATGATGGCTGTGTTGAACACATGTTCCCGCTTAGATTTATTATTATATAAGTATTTTCATTTCCCTGCTTTGTTAAATAAATATCAGCATTATCTTCTACCAATCAGCATGCAATATTTTTAAATTTGGCAATGAATGAGAAACAGAGTGTTATTACAGTAGGTTTAAACTGCTATATAGAAAAAATGTGTATTTAGTAATATTTTTTTTTGCGTTAATTAAGTATGAATGTCACATATACAAATATAAAATTAAAGCACAAAAAAAGCATTATCTAAGTTCATTGACCTTTTATCTCACATGATAAATTGCTTCTAGAATAATTGTTGACAAGATAGATTCCGACAAAGATGGTTTTATATCGCTAGTGGAATTAAAAGATTGGATACATTACACGCAAAAACGTTATATCGAGGAGGATGTGGAGAGACATTGGAAACAGCATAATCCTGATAACGATGATGTTATTACTTGGGAGGTTAGTTTTTTTTTGATATAAGGGCAATGGTCATAGTTGAGTATGGATTTTCTTTTAATTTTAGTATTTTACTATTATTTTATATTTGGTTCTCTCTGTTTATACTTGTTTCTGGAGATTACAGTGAGAAGGTAACGGAATTATTTATTTGAGGCTTGTTGTTAAAATTAAACATCATAAAAATGTACAGTGTTTAGTTACGCCACAATCAGAATACATTTAAAATTCACTGGAATTTGTGGAAAAAAAGTAAGACACTGAAGGAAATGGAGTGCCTTAACACTATGTGCAGGATCCAGAGTGAATATAAAAAATATTTCATTATAATAATTATAATTAATTGATTAAAAAATCAGTCGGGCACTGCCATGTTTTGAGTGATCATTATCGCAGATTTTGTGTCAGTATGTCAACTTTGGTCTTATCTTGCTTTGTACAACATTAGTTTAATAAGTGTTTTTATATTATTATATTATACAGCTATTGTAGAAGATGTATGAAATTTACAAAAAAACATATATTTTTTGTGTTATTTATGGAACTTTTGCCCTAGATAGTAGCCCTTAGTGACACAGGGGCACAAGCGTGTGACTGATATCACAACAGGTTGTGGGTTCGAACTCACAAATTAAATATGAAATATTTTGAGGCCTGTCGTGCGTGTGACTGTAACCGACAGGTTCTGGGTTCGATCCCCGTTCGAGGAAATGAAATATTTAATATTTTCAATTTAAATATTTAATGTTTCATTTCTTCGCTCTGGTAATATGGCGTTGAGTTCCGCCACTCAACACGCAATGCCACAAATTCGGCGGAAAGTGGGGAACGGAAGTGGAACGGAGTGTCTTAACACTAGGTTCCCGGGTTCCCTCTGCCTACGAGTGGCTTTCGAACCCACAACCTGCGAGTTTATAGTCGCACGCTTGTTCTCCAGCGCCAGGAATTGAGGTTTCAAATCATAGGGACAAATTTGTACAAAAGCGTGTAAAAATATTTTTTTTCACGCTCTATCCCGCACATAATAGTGGTAGAAAATAATAATGACAAATTACATCAAGTGGGATTCAAACCTGCTACTATGATAGTATGCAATATTTTCTCCACAACAAAGTAATATAAAGCATATTAATTTAAATTTTATTGAAGTTTATTGAACTGCGAGTTTCATAACGCCTATTGTGGTTGTCCTACATTTGTGAATAGACTTTAATGTTTTGTACATATACACGTAGCCTATGCCTTGTAAGGTTTTTACGACCCATACAAAACTTTAAAACATATGTTACTTTGTATGCAATTATTATGCTTGCGACCCGACTGCGGCTTCGCCCGCTTGAATTTTATTATTTAATTTATTTTGTTTCTTGTTTCAATATCATTATCACGTTTAAGACAACTTGACACTTGACTACATTGAAAAGTAAAATTTTAGTTGAATGAATAAATAGTATCGTAGTTTTTTTTTTTATTTTTAATCTGGTTTAAATAAAATAAAAAACTAAATGTTAAGTGAACGGTTAAATCTGGTAAGCAGTTTTTGAGATACGACATGGGTACGTTTTAAAAAGCGCGTCGTTCCATCTTAAACGCCTAAAATGCACCTGTAGCTCCTCTGGTGTTACACGGGGCCGTGGGCGACGGTGATCACTTACCATCAGGTGACCCGTCCGCTACGTTTGCCTTGTGTTTCCATAAAAAAAAGATAAGCGCGTACAAACGCACTATTTTGAGCCCTACTACATTGATACTTACTTAGCTTCACGCTGTATCCCGCACTAGGCAGGGTAGGCAGAGGGAACTTAGGAACCTAGTGTTAAAACACTCTGTTCCACTTCCTTTCCGCACTCTCTGCCGAATTTGAGTCAATGCGGTACCAAAGCGAAGAAATGAAAACATTAAATGTTTAAATTGAAAATATTAAATATTTCATTTCCTCGACTGGGGATCGAACCCAAAACCTGTCAGTTACAGTCACACTTTTGTGCCGCTGCGCCACGACAGGCCTCAACTACATTGAAATACTACATTGATAACTATTATAAAATATTTATACTCAGCTTCACGCTGTATCCCGCACATGGCAGGTTAGGTAGAGGGAACTTGGGAACCTAGTGTTAAGACACTCTGTTCCACTTCCGTTCCGCACTCTCCGCCGAATTTGAGGCAATGCGGGTTGAGTGGCGAAACTCAACGCCGCGTTTTGCCTTGTACCAAAGCGAAGAAATGAAAACATTAAATATTTAAATAGAAATTATTATATATTTATTATTTAATATATCTCCCATGTACAGATAGTTACAGATTTATAATAAGTATAGATATAGTGAAAGATTGTCATGTCGGTTTGTATGGTAACTAAAATATATATATACATGATGTCAGGTTATTTCTACACAGGAAACTGTAAAATTTTATAGCTAAGCTGTATTAATACATGAACTCATTAAATAATGGTGAAGTTTTAAACATTGTTTTGAGTGAAATTAACGATTTGAAGCTGTATACCGCATAGAGCGGCATAAGTAAAGATACATTGTTTCACCAGAATAGAAAAATGGAAATGAATATTATCCAGATAGTATCCGTAATATGGTATCCGAGATCTGTTGTGGCGCAGCGGTACAAACGTGTGATTGTAACCGACAGGTTGTGGGTTCGATCCACACTCGAGGACATGAAATATTTAATATTTTCAATTTTAATATTTAATGTTTTCATTTCTCCGCTCTGGAACAAGGTAAAACGCGACGTTGAGTTCCGCCACTCAACACGCATTGCCTCAAATTCGGCGGAGAGTGGGAAACGAAAGTGGAACGGAGTGTCTTAACACTAGGTTCCCATGTTCCCTCTGCCTACCATGCCATGTACGGGATACAGCGTGAAACTGAGAGAGACAGAAATAGTATCGATAATGCTGCTCCACTATTTCATCGTACATATACATATAAATATTTCTCTTCTCTAAACAAAAGTTTGAAATTAAATTTTTCTAACTAAATTTAAAAACACTTTTATATGTATTTTAGCACCTTCTCTTTAACATTAAGCGTGTGTTTTATGTATTTAAATCGATTGATAAATTAAAAAAAAATATGTCAATTTGAGATATTTTTTTAGCTATTTTTTTTACTTACTTATTTTCACGCTATATCCCTCCCTAGCGGGATAGGCAGAGAGAACGGAGCGTCAAACGCTACGGTCTCGGCATACCTCTTTCGCCTCGTCCACTGTCATCAACCTCTTCATACATACCCTCCGGGGGTCCTCTTGCTTTTTACGTGACCTTCCTTTAGTTTTCAATGTTTTTATATTGTTTTAAAGGTGATTATTTTATTTTAACAAGAAAGTAATTGAGATTAGTAAAGAAGAGAGTGTTATTCAAACTGGTGAAGTTGCGGGCGGGTCGCTAGTTTGTCGTAAATCTTTATTTTTTAACACTTGTTAACACGCAACGCCTCAAATTTGACGGTAAGTGGGGAATGGAACAGAGCATCTTAACACTAGGTGCCCAAGTTCCCGCTGCCTAAGCTGCGGGAAAGAGCGTGAAATGAAAAAGGTAATGTTTATTTTTAGGCGTACAAGAAAAACGTGTACGGCTTCATGGACGGTATGTCAGAAAATGAATTGAGAAACAACGAAGGTTTCACGTACGCGAATCTACTGAAAAGAGATAGAAGGAGATGGCATTATGCTGGTAAGATAGCCATCTTTTTTTTTTTTTTTCAGCTTCACGCTATTTCCCGCATGTATGAAAAGTAGAGGGTACCTCGCGTTAACACTCTCCGTTCATCATGTTCACCGATGATTTTTTTTCAAACATTGTGTTGAGTGGCGGAGTTCAACGCCGCGCTTTACCTAATAAAGATGACATGTCAAATTTAGAAACAACAAATTTATTGAAATTTGTTTACTTTAAGTATGAATGCGTAACAGATAGATAAGATATATTCTCATATATTATAAGTAGGAATTTATTAAAATTTTCGTGATGATTTTTTTTTTTTAATTTTTTTAGCTAGACGTCTATACAGGAGCAGTGTACACTAGGTTCCCAAGTTTTTTCCGTGTACCCTGCCAAGTGCGGGATTCAGCGTGAAGCTGAAAAATAAATGAACGATACTCATCTAAAGTGTTATTGAAAGAACGTATTAAAACTTGAACGCGGGGGGTTTCAACCCTGGATTTCCAAGAGAATCCGCTACGATTAAATTTTCGTACGTTTTCTTAATAGAAATAGACAAAGGCCTGTCGTGGCGCAGCGGTACAAGTGTGTGCTTGTTGTAACCGACAGGTTGTGGATTCGATCCCCACTCGAGGAAATGAAATATTTAATATATTCAATTTAAATATTTAATGTTTTCATTTCTTGCCCTGGTCTCTACTAACTAACACACATTGCCTCAAATTCGGCAGAAAGTGGGGAATAGAAGTGGAACGGAGTGTCTTAACACTAGGTTCCCAAGTTCCCTCTGTTTACCTTGACATGTGCCGGACACAGCGTGAAGCTGAGTTTTATAAATTAGTATTTAATAATATTATTATTGATTAATTTTCAGACGGTGACAAAGATGAGGCTCTAAACAGAACTGAATTTGCTGGTTTTCTTCACCCGGAGGACTACAGTACTATGAGAGATGTGGTCGTATTGGAGACACTGGAGGACATTGATAAGGATAAGGTATTTTTTTTTTTGGCTTTTTTTTCGCAAATGGTTGGGTAGGTTACCCTGGGAACCTGGGAAGGTAGTGTTAAGATTGCTCGGTTTCTATTGAGTACTTTTCTGTTTTTTTTTTTGTAATTTAATTTAAATTGAATTTGTTAATGTGTTGCGTGTTGAGTGGTGAAACTCAACGCCGCGTTTTCAAAGATATGTCAATAAAATAAACAACATGGCGATAAAATAAAAATGTTGAATATCTCGTTGACTCACTAAAGTTGTTATTTTTGATAGTTATTTGAGTTTAAAATGCTTCGCTTCTTACGTATATAGTTAGGCAAAGTTATAAATTTTGTTAAAAAATTACCCATTTTTAAAAATATTATGACTTCAGTTTAAGCATCCAGAGTTTAACGCCGCACTTTGACTAATACATTATAACTACTATTTATAACGTTATCTTTTATAACGATAAACTCCTTATTAAGTAGAAGTGAATGACGATATCTCTCTATAACGACGAAAAAAAATGCTCAGTTTCTTGAGTTTCGTTATAAAGAGTTTACATTGCTATTTAATTACTTTACGGGAATTGTACACACAACTGCCGTTTATATATATTTATGGTTATTTTAATTCACTCACTCAGCTTCACGCTGTATTCTGGCAGGGTAGGCAGAGGGAACTTGGGAACTTAGTGTTGGGACACTCTGTTCCACTTCCGTTCCTTCACTTTCCGCGAATTTGAGGCATTGCGTATTGTATGGTGGAACTCAACGTCGCGTTTTGCCTTGTACCACAGCGAATAAATGAAAACATTAAATATTTAAATAGAAAATATTAAATATTTCATTTCGTCGACTGGGGATCGAACCCACAACCTATCGGTTACAGTCACACGCTTGTGCCACTGCGCCACGACAGGCTTGAAATTTAATTGAAAATATATAATTTCCAGGATGGTAAGGTGTCTCTGGAGGAGTACATAGGTGATATGTACAAGCCTGATGATGGAGAGACGGTTGATAATGAGCCTGATTGGGTGAAACAGGAGAGGGAGCAGTTTTCTGGATACAGGTACGTTTTATATTTAACTACATACGATGGATATATTCATAGTACATTTGTAATTTTAGTACTAATTTATTTAACTCTCTAACTCAGCGTCACTTTGTATTCCACACATGGCAGGGTAGGCAGAGGGAACTTGGAAACCTAGTGTTGAGGCACTCCTTTCCACTTTCCGTCGAATTTGAGGCATTGCGTGTAGACTGGCGAAACTCAACGTCACGCGTTAGGTTGTTACCTGAGCGAAAAAATGAAAATTTTAAATATTTAATTAGAAAATGTTGCATATTTCATTTCCTCAAGTGGGGATCGAACCCACAACCTGTCGGTTACAGTCACACGCTTGCGCCGCTGCGCCGCGACAGGCCTCTTATTGTACTAAACTTACATTTAAAAAGCGTATAAAAGTTTTGAACGAAGCTGTCCTAAGTGTGGAATAACACTTTAAAACATAGTAAAAAAGGCCTCTTATTGAAAATAATATCAAGTTTTCTTTATATTATATTTTCTGCCTATACAAAGAATATCTATTTAAAGATTTAAAGATCTTTAGACATACACATTTTCATACATTCATAATTTCTCATTTTTCATCATAATTTCTAATATCTCAGAATAAATGCAATTCAATGATAATATCGATATGTTCAAATTTTTATAAGTTTTCTAAATAAATATTTTTCCTATCTTGAGTATATACACTTTAAAATTAGTAAACACTAAGGCCGATTACAATACAATGATATGGTGCATGAGCTCTCAGGCCATTAGGTTCCCAAGTTCCCTCGGCCTGTTCTGCCGTGTGGAGGACACAGCGTGAAGATGAGAGAAAACACTTTTTAGTTAATAGTATTAAAATGATTCCTTCTGTTCATCAGAGACACAAACAAAGATGGCTACATGGACGAGCATGAAGTGAAAGAATGGATAGCGCCCCCAGAATTCGACCACGCGGAGGCGGAGGCTCGACACCTGGTGTTCGAGGCGGACGCGGATGCGGATGAGAGACTCACTAAAGCGGAAGTTCTGGAGAAATACGACCTGTTCGTGGGCTCTCAGGCCACTGATTTTGGCGAGGCGCTCGCTAGACACGATGAGTTTTGAATTTGTTGAAAACTTATATATTTCTCATAAATATATATATATTTTTATTTTATCTAAATCAGTGAAATAATTAAAATTTGTTCTCAATACTCTTAATTTTCTATTAAGTTAATTATTTAATGGAGTAGATAGAAATTTTAACCTGTTACAATTACTTTTATTTTGATTATTATGTTGAAATTGAGATACAATAACTTATTGTTTTAGCAAAAAGGTCATCTTGTCCAATACCTTCCGTATTGGAAAAGATTTTTGCTGGATCTGCCCGCTAGATAAATGAATTTTAAATATATTAAATTGTATATAATTGTTAATATATTACATATATTGTGTTTCTAGAGTACATTTCACATACAATTTTTTTACCAATTTAACCTTTAATAAAGTTAGCTTTGAATCCAGAACAGTCCTTATATATTTCTTGTTAAAATTCAATAAACTGATATTGCATACATTATATGCCAATGTGAGGCGCATCTGCTCAAGACCTTTTAATTATTTATGACATCAGCCATTTTATATGTAAAAATAATAAAAAAATCCATAAATTTTATATAATAACTATATAGTTCTGGAAAGATCCAATTTCATTGATTGTTACACAATTCAGGGAATTCCCGAATATGGGGTAAAGAATATCAAATATACGGCGGGATTCCCCGCACTTGGCACATTAATGACTTCCGTATCCGTATGTGGGTTTACATTAGCATGCTGTCACCCGTTTAATTTCCCAAACAAGAAAATAATTTGGAAATTTGTTAAAAAAAAAAATATTATTGTTAAATTTGAATTTGCTTTTAAATAAATGTGGCATTTCACTAGTTATTAATAATCAATTTTTGCAATAACTTGTTTTTTTTTTTATATTAATAATTAATATAAGGAAGAGTATTTTTGTACAATATTAATGTCAATTGAAAAAAAAAACTGACAGTTCATTTTTTTTTTCTAATAATTTTTATACTTATCTGATAAGATGGAACATAAATTTGCTTAAGGTGTATTTTGTTTTGTAAATCATCTGCCATATTAAAATAGAATATTTGTTTCTTATAACCATTTTTAATATAATATATATTTGATATTTCTATTTTTTTTGTCCAAATAACACTTTGTTTACATTTTTTTTAAATGTTGATTATTATTATTATTATTGAGAAGATTTTGGAAACATCTAATATGTTTTTTGTAATATTATTATTTCATATATAATAGAGAAAAACTAAGTCAGTTGTGGCACAGGGGCATAAGCGTGCAAATGGGTTCCGGGTTCATAACTTGAAGAATTGAAACATTTAATATTTTAATTGTTCTTGCTCCGACAAGGTACAGCGCGGTGTTGAGTTCCGCCATTCATGCAAATTCTGTGTAAATCGGGAAACAAAAGTACCTTAATGATAACGGAGTCTAACGCTACGTTCCCAAGTCCTAACGAGAAACTTAAGAAAAATGTAAACAAAGTCAAAAGAATCTCTAACATTCTCACTTAATTAGGTAGCTAAGATTCTATTGAATACCAAAGTTTTAATTAACTTTTACGTTTATTTGCTATGTTTTTATTATAATTATATAATATATACCTGTTTATATATATATATATATATATATATATATATATATATATATATATATATATATATATATATATATATATATATATATATATATATATATTTGTGTATTTATCTTTATAACAGTAATAAGCAATAATTTCTAGGTTTATATAATTCCAGAACAATATGCATTTTATATTATATAAATAGAATACTAATTTGTGGTTTGATTAATAATAAACTTATATTTTTTGACTTAACAGATATATGTTGTTTTATTTTCTTATATACAAGCTGGGAGAGCCTTATATACAGGCTGGGAGAGCCCTATTTAATACATTGCCTTGTCGAAACGTTTGAATGTCGCCCAATTTTGAAGACATCTTGTGTTGAGTGTTGGAAATGGACGTCGCGTTTAATCTTGTTATCAGAACAAGGAAATGAAAATAATTATTTTTGCCTCATTGGAATCGAATCCACTGTCACTGAATGTCAATAATGCCCTTGAGGAATTATTTGCTGTAATTACCCTTATGTTGAAGGATTGTAGCAATAAAAAATATATCTTCTTATTATAAAATATATCTTTATTCTTAATTTTTTAAGGTTTCGTACTGAAAAATTTTAGCCGTGTGATTCCGGCTTAGAATAGGATCACCCTGGTAGTGATGGTGTCGTAAGAGGCGACTAAAGTGCGTGTGGTAGAGTCACGTTGCCAGTAATGGCAACACGCATGGGCAGACTCGACCGGATTATTACCACCCCCGGCATTTAAGACCGGCGTTAAGTAGTGGCTTTGGCCATTGCGTTTCGCATTAGGTAATGCCGGGCCCCGGTGCCCTTCCACCTTAAAAGACGGCAACCCTCCTGTAGCTGCCCTTATATATTGTATCAAGCTGTGATTAATGTTGTATATGAGGTTTGTCCACTTTTATAAGTAGTATTTCCCGTTGATCTACAATCCTGAAGTTGATATCGAACTCTTAGCGCCCGAGTCCGACTCGCGCTTGACTGATTTTTTTATATTTGTATAAAATTTAGTTCATGCCCAAGAGAAAAATCTAAATTTATTGAATGAATGTAATAAATAACCAAAATGATACTATTATATATAATTAAACGTATAAAATATTGTACTTCATTGAATGTATAAACTATTGTGAAAAGAAATAATAAATCTATTAAATAATTGAGGCCTATCGTGGCGCAGCGGCACAAGCGTGTGACTAACCGACAAGTTGTGGGTTCGATCCTCACTCAAGAAAATGAAATATTTAATGTTTTCAATTTAAATATTTATTGTTCTGCCACTCAACACGCAATGCCTCAAATTCAGCTGAAAGTGGGGAACGAAAGTGGAACGGAGTGTCTTAACACTAGGTTCCCGGGTTCCCTCTGCCTGCTCTGCCTCGTGCAGACTACAGCGTGAAGCTATAAAAAAATAAATAAATAATTTAATTGACCCTGAAGTCGTTAGAGAGAATAATAGTTAAGAATTCATTAAAACATTCCGTTAATAATATTAAAAAGCGAAAAAAGTATTATATGCCTTACAACAACTAGGTCATGTTGAGCTCGCAAGCTTCAGAGAATTCTGAAGTGCGGGACATAAATTAGTTCGTGCCAATATAAGTATCTTGAAGTTCATTCGATCGCAAACAACCACGCCGTCAATTTAGTGAGAACGATATCTATTTATTGATTTAATTTATGATTATTATCGTATGTTTCGAGCACTTAACATATACTATTCTTATTGGACTGGATTTTTAACTTTATATTTTTTAATAAAGAGTTTTTTTTTTTATCTTCAGGGCAATTTTGTAAAGCTGAAAAGACAAAATCATGTAGTAGCAGTAGTTTTAAAGGTTAAATAAAAGAAAAAAAAAATGGACCATTTTTATATTTTTATTAGTATTTTTTTATAGATAAATAAAACATAATATATATCAATTACATATGTAAATAATATAATATATATGTAATTTATTTGGAAAATAAAACATCGTCACATAGATTATAAAAAAAAATCTATTTTTCAATTATAATAAAAATAAACTTCACTTTCATATATAATCTGTGATGCATACCCACGGGTGCATCAGATTTTCCCGCCTATTACCTGAGCGGGAAATCAACCGTGCCTCTCGACGTCGTTCCCGTTCACGATTGACGTGTGCTTATCCATTTATAATAAATGCACGCTAATTCTTACAATGCTTGAATAACTTTATAGTGTATATTAAAGTGTATAAGGAAAGGAAAATTACAATATTGACGATGTAAGTTTAATTATATGTTCATTAAAACGATTCGATCACCACTCGAGTAAATCAAAAAGTTAATATTTTGAAATTAAATATTTAAGTAATGTTTTCATTTCTTCGCTCTGGTAACAAGGCAAAGCGCGACATTGTGGTCCGTCTCACTCAACAGCAATATTTCAATTTCCGCGGGAAAGGAAAGAAGTGGCGCAACACTTGGTTTCCACAACGTAAAGTCGATAGAGGTTAAGTGAAATAAGTATAAAAAAATAAACCCTACAAATAATAATTTATTTATTTAACTGTCACTTAAATACTCGTATTAACATTTCAAATGTAGCCACATTTTCTTCTTTGTCTATATGTCATAAACCAAAATCGACAAAGTTGAAAGAAAATGCAAAATTGACGACATTTTCATACAAATACTTTACTTTTCTTCTTATTCATAAAGCAAACAAAATCATAAAACTGTAACAAAGTAGCGCACTAGTAAAGGCAGTCGATACGCATCTTGCTTATAACATCTGAAAGGCAAAAGAGTTCATATTTTTGCATCTCACAGTGAGAGTAACAGCTCATAGCCTTATACGGGGAGATTTGTATGGTAATTTTCATTTTGCATTCACTTGCGATATTCTCCATCGTGGTTTGTTGTGGATAGCGCTCGGGGGAAATTCGTGGTTGTCACAAGTATTATGGGCTGGATATAAATTAACTAGATGTCGTATGTTGAAGATATTGATTGTCAAAGTAATACCTATTCTTTGTGAGACCTGCCGTGGCGTAGCAAGCGTGTGACTGTAAACGTGACAGGTTATTCGATCCCCACTCGATGAATTTAAATATTTAATATTTTCGAATTAAATTTTTAATATTTACATTTCTTCGCTCTGATAAAAAGGCAAAGCGTGGCGTTGAGCTCCACCACTCAACAATCAATGCCTGTAGTTCGGCGGAAAGTGGTGATCAGTGACATAGTAAACATGACACAAGATTGCCGAGATGTCAGCGTGAAGCTGGAAAAAAAAATCATTATATGTGTATCTATATTGTATCTCTTTCTCACGTGTTAGGCAGGCACAATGATATTTTAAGTCCTTTTATATTTTTTGCTAAATATATTTCAAAACGTCAATGTAGCTTAAGCTCTTATTAATGAATGAACGATGATAGTAAATGAAATTTAATTCATAAAAGTAATCATAATCGATAAAAGTTGTAAACAAAATTATACAGGAAGAATTTTATATCAAATAATTGCTCTATTTAATGCTGCTGTGTCACAAAAAAAGTCATCATAGACAAAAAAAAATCAAAAGGTCACTCACTTCCAGTATCTATACATCTTTAACAGCGTACAGACAGTAGATGATTGTCATCCCGCAATAGATATCAATATCAGTAAATACGCGGTAACTAGACGCGCCAGTAATACCGTGTGAATTACGCACGTATCAATACGTGTTACGATTCGCTTTTGCTATAGCTATATGTACGTTCTTATTTTTATTTTAGGTTTAGAAGAAGAAAAAATATTTAATGGCCTGTCGTGGCGCAGCGGCACAGGCGTGTGACTGTAACCGACAGGTTCTGGGTTCGATCCCCAGTCGAGGAAATGAAATATTTAATATTTTCAATTTAAATATTTAATGTTTCATTTCTTCGCTCTGGTAATAAGGCAAAGCGCGGCGTTGAGTTCCGCCACTCAACACGCAATGGGGAACGGAAGTGGATCGGAGTGTCATAACACTAGGTTTCACTTCCGTTCCCTCTGCCTATCCTGCCTAGTGCGGGATACAGCGTGAAGCTGAAAAAAAAAAAGAAAAAAATATATATTTAATGTGTTATCAGATATAATGGTCTGTGTATAATTAAAACACTTTGATTTAAATATTGTGAATATTTTTAAAATTGCACTAATACTACTACTGGCTTCACGCTGTATCCCGCATGAGGCATGGTAGGCAGAGGGAACCCGGGAACCTAGTGTTAAGAAACTCCGTTCCCCACTTTATGCCGAATTTGAGGCATTGCGTGTTGAGTGGCGGAACAATAAATATTTAAATTGAAAATATTAAATATTTCATTTCCTCGACTGGGGATCGAACCCAGAACCTGTCGGTTACAGTGACACGCTTGTGCCGTGGAGCCACAGCAGACCCCTTCTTACTAAACTTAAATTTAAAATTTTTAAAAAACGTATAAAAATTTTGAACGAAGCAGGATTTGAACCAGCGCCTCTGAAGGCCGCCTCTTCCAGAGGCGCGGGTTCAAAGCCTGCTTCGTTCAAAATTTTTATACGTTTTTTTAAAAAAATAAATTTAAGTTTAGTATTTTCTGTCCTAAGTGTGGAATAACACTTTAAAACATAGTAAAAAGACCCCTTCTTTTTAAATTTTGAATATCGTAATTTGAAAGATTTAAGTACATTTTTAAACACGCACACATATATATATATATATATATATATATATATATATATATATATATATATATATATATATATATATATATATATATATATATATATATATATATATAAATATATATATATATATATATATATATATATATATATATATATATATATATATATATATATATATATATATATATATATATATATATATATATATATATATATATATATATATATATATATATATATATATATATATATATATATATATATATATATATATATATATATATATATATATATATATATATATATATATATATATATATATATATATATATATATATATATATATATATATATATATATATATATATATATATATATATATATATATATATATATATATATATATATATATATATATATATATATATATATATATATATATATATATATATATATATATATATATATATATATATATATATATATATATATATATATATATATATATAGCATTATAATTGAAATGTGGATATGAAAAGAATTTTAAATTTACTTAAAATTAAAAAATACTTTTCATTTTTAAAAAACACATTTTTAGTATAAAAAATTAACAAAGAAAATCTATTTTTCTAATTATAAGTAAGATCTTCTATTTTCAACGGCAGTTCCGATGAATAGAAATCTTTGAACAATAGACATTAAGTTCAATAACGCTTTGAAATTAAACGAACGGAGAGTATTGTTTCATTTCGATCCACTCGTGGTGAAAATAGAAGAAGTGTACGTTGTTGAAACGTTTTAATTATATTGTTATAAATAGTAATAAATTTATTAATATTAATTTAAGTATACTTGGTATCCTAGTGTCAAAACACTCCGTTCCACTACCGTTGAGGCGTTGTGTGTTGAGTGGCGGAACTCAACGCCGCGCTTTGCTTTGTAATTAGCGTGAAGAAATGAAAACATTTAATATTTTATTTCAAAATATTAAATATTTCATTCGGGGATCGAACCCACAACCTGTCGTTTACAATCACACGTTTGTGCCGCTGCGCCACGACAGGCCTCCATAATTAATCTTTACTTATAATAAATATGTATGTATGTATGTCTTATAATATGTCTTCACGGATTATAGAAAAAAATCGTATCAGAAATCAAAATAATCCCATAAACGGCTAATCAAATTTAAATGAAGTTTTCAATATTATGTTATGTTTGTTTTATTTAGTTCTAATTTTGAATAAAAAAGTTACGCCAATTTAAAATATTTAGTATAACAAAATTGATACAATATTTTTATCTATTTTAGTTTTCAATGTATAAATGTTGTCTGTAAGGCGATCATTTCTTTAAAACAAGAAAGTAACTGAGATAAGTAATTGAAATTGTGTAATTCAGTCGGGCGTAGCCGGGGGTGGGTCGCTAGTATAAAAATAAATTTCAGGCCTTAAAACTAAGACAAACTCGCCATTGCACACATTATTTTAGTAATTTAAGTTATATGAACTGTTATAATATTGTGTGCAATAAAGTATATATAAATAAAAATTAAGATTAAACACGACAGCTTGTGGGCTGGACTCCCACTCTAAGAAATGAAATATTCAATATTTTTATCTTTGGTAACAAGGCAAAGTGCGGAGTTGAGTTCCGCCACTCAACACGAAATGCCTCAAATTCGGTAGACAATTAGAATTAGAAATAATACCAATTCAGTCCACATAACCATAATAAACCAACCAACAATTATCTGTATATAAGTTAAAAAAAATATATATAATTTTCTTTTTTTTCTGTCCACACCGAAATATCACTAACATAAATATTTCAATACACATTGCCTAATTGTGATAAATTTTTACGCCACGACTTCCCAAAGTTATAAAACAGAGTAATTTCTCAGGTGGGAACCACTTGAGGAAGTGCGAAGTTATCGTCTGAGTGCACAATGAAAACTTTCCCAGGCCTGTTATTACTCTAACTTAAACCATGTTATATGTACCTTTACATACTATATATATGTGTATATATATATATATATATGTGTATATATATATATATATATATATATATATATATATATATATATATATATATATATATATATATATATATATATATATATATATATATATATATATATATATATATATATAT
The DNA here is from genome assembly GCA_019049475.1 of Eueides isabella. Lineage (NCBI taxonomy): Eukaryota > Metazoa > Arthropoda > Insecta > Lepidoptera > Nymphalidae > Eueides > Eueides isabella. The sequence goes on from CM032397.1 coordinate 1,701,878, forward strand.
ATATATATATATATATATATATATATATATATATATATATATATATATATATATATATATATATATTTGATTAAATTGACGTAAATAAAAATAATATTAATAAAATTTGATAACACGAAAAAAAGAAGAAGGCTTGTCGTGAAACAGGGAGCACAAGGGCGTGATTGTAAATGACAGTTTGTGGGTTCAAACCCCTCTCGAAGAAGTAAAATACTTAATATTTTCAAATGAAATATTTAGTATTATAATTTGTTCTCCACTCAGCTCCAGTTCAGCAGAAAGTGGAGAAAAAAAGAAGGTTAAGAAGGGAAATTATTAACCAATAATAATTGTGTGTGTAAGGATCTATGGACCAGGCGAGTTTTGACACCGTCGTGGCGCAGCGGCTGTAACAGCGATATTTGCAAGTTCGATGCAGAAAATATATTTTTTTTAATTTTCTTGCTTTGATATAATGACAATTTTTTTATCTTTTATTGATTGAGTTCTGCGATTTAACAACTAAATAAGTTAAGTTTGTTCAAATTTGGCGGAAGTGGGTAACGGAATGGAATGTCTTAACACTCGGTTGTCAAATTTCCTCTGCCTTCCGTTTCACGCTGTATCATGACAACCCTGCCATGCACGGGACACAGCGTGAAGCTGAAAAAAAAGTAGGTATAGTTTTTAACAAAAGTATTATGTAATATAAAAAATATTTAATATAAAAAATAGTTCATTTTAATGACTGAAAGTCGAACTCACGATCACCGTACAAATACTTTATAAAAACACCGTATATTTAACATTATAAAAAGTGTTCTTCTAGCTTCATACTATATCCCGCACATGGCACCTACCCGGCAGAGGAAACTTGGGAACCTAGTGTTAAGACACTCCGTTCCACTTCCGTTCCCTACTTTTTGCCGGAATTGAGGCTTTGCGTGTTGAGTGACGGAATCCAACGCTGTGCTTTGCCTTGTAACCAGAGCGAAGAAATGAAAACGGTAAATATTTAATTTGAAAATATTACATATTTAATTTCCTCGAGTGGGGATCGAACCAACAACCTGTTATTTACAGTCACACGCCTGCGCCGCTGCACCACGACGGGCCTCAAATAAAAAAGTTAATAGATATTACAAAGTAAAATAAGGTACAAAACGTTTGAACATTATCCTAAATCATTTCCCAGCTTCGCTTTAAGCGGTGTTTTCGTTTCCTTGGAAAAATCGTATTTGCGCCCGTGTGAAGTGGAGTGGTGAAATTGAAATGATTAACGTAGCCATTACTCAAAAAAACATGTAAAAAATTACGCTACAGTGATTCTAAGCTGTGCCGATTATTGGGCATATACTTACATGATAATGAGCGCAATGGTAAACGCGGCAAGTTGTGGATTCGATCTCCACTTTAGGAAATGAAATATTTCATATTTTTAAAATATTAAACATTCTCTCTTAAACTACTTTTTATTACTTTGTATGCTTTTTTCGTAAACATATCAAATACTATCTAATATAGCAATTTAATGTAAATTGACCCGTCATAATGAACAACTTTAGATAAGTCATAAAATTGCTTATTGCCAATTGGTATAACTTATATTTCTTTACCGGATATCTTTATTTTTTGAATATCTAATGTTTTATTTCTTCGTTTTGGTAACAAGGCAAAGCTCGGCGTTCAGTTCGGCCACTCAACACGCAATGCCTCAAATTCGGCGGAAATTGGCAAACGGCACGGAGTGTCTTAACACTGGGTTCCCAAGCTTCCCATGGCTACCCTGCCATGGGCGAGATACAGTGTGAAGCTGGAAAAAAAAATAAGTGACCTATTGTAGTTTAGGTGCACAAGCGTGACTGTAAACGATGCAGATTATGGATAAGATCTAGGGATCGTAACATGTAATGCTTCAAATTCGGCAAGACGGTAAGTGGGGAAGTATTTTAATGAACGGGACCTCTCAACAATAGGTTCCCAGAGTTCCTCTCTACAGTGAGAATATAATATAAAATAAAACGCCAATAAAATAATGGGACGTAATAGTTAGTGAGGGGCTCACGGGACCTCTCAACAATAGGTTCCCAGAATTCCTATCTACAGTGAGAATATAATATAAAATAAAACGCCAATAAAATAATGGGACGTAATGGTTAGTGAGGGGCTCAGACTTCCGGATTCGGAGTCGGATTTCAAAGAGGCCTCTTAAGCGTACACTTATGTCGAAAATCTACTCTAATTGCTTAACAAGTAATACTATGGATCCGTCACAAGATCGATTAATTTATGGAATGTTTACTAGTTTTTTTCTTGTATAAATTGTATTTTTTTAATCCACCTTCATGCTGTATCCCGCACATTAGAAACAATAAAATATTAAATTAAAAATAATAAATATTTTATTTCCTCGAATGGAGATTGAACCTGTTGTGTTTACATTCAAACACCACGCCATGATACGAGATTGTCATTGTTGCCTAGGCCTCATTGTTTTCATATTTGTTCATCATTTATTAAGAGAAAATTACTAATATAATATTTGCGTTCTTCAGTTATCGCTTATTTAGGAAGATTGCTGTATCTTTGTATTGTTGGCGGGGCTTAACGCCGCACTTTGTTCTATCAGAGGTACCTAGATAAATAATAGAACTCAAACGTTCAGTTGCCCGTCTACTGTCTTATTTATCGATATCAAGTATAAGTTGGTACTCAACTGAGGCCTGTCGTGGCATAGCAGCATGAGCGTGTGACTGTAACCGACAGGTTCTGGGTTCGATCCCCAGTGGATGAAATGAAATATTCAATATTTTCAATTTAATGTATCATTTCTTCGCTCTGGCAATAAGGCAAAGCGCGGCGTTGAGTTCCGCCACTCAACACGTAATGCCTCAAATTTGGCGGAACGTGGGGAACGGAAGTGGAATGGAGTGTCTTAATACTAGGTTCCCGGGGTCCTTCTGTCTACCCTGCCTTGTGCGGGATACAGCGTGAAGCTAAAAAAAAAAAGAAGTTGGTACTCAATGCCGATATTTCGTTAGCGCGAAAAAATAAAATGAATTTTAATTCCCGCACAAGAAACTTTCATTTACAATCAACGTCAGCGGTGCTACTGCGCTATGACTGAATCAATATATAAATAATATATTTTTTAAATACATAAAAATTAATCTAGAAAGGTTAATAAAGAAATAATACCACAACATTATTTCAAAAATTGATAAAAGCACCGATAATTTTATGTCACACCACCATAAGTACACATTTTAGAAATAATAGCAAACATTTAGAAATTGAATTATCATAACTGACATCAGATAAACAAATAAACAAACAAAAAGTTAATCCCAATATATTTATATATTACGATAAGCCTTATTAAATGAACAGTAGGTAGTCATTTGCGAGCATTAAAATGTTGATACACTAATGAACACGGTACACGTAAATAATAATATGTAAAATTTCATTTAAGCCATACGCTTGTAGCCACAATACGACTCTTTAATTAGCGCTACCTTAATGAAATTTCAGTAAATGTAAATATTTGGCATACGTAAAGGATTTGAAATATCCCCGCAGGTACATAATTCTGTTATCTCTTAGACTATTTTGCATTAATTTCGGTTTGAGCGCTTAATTGTCTTCAATTTAGTTTTGGTGACATTATTTTCGTAAGCAAATTCTATATGTTAATTTTTAAATTGTTGGTATATCATGTGTGGTTAGTGTTATTAGGGCTCCGAACTCCAAAAGGTAAAAGTAGTACCTTTATAAAATCGCTTTGTATTTTGTTCGTTTGTCTGTCAAAATTATTTTCCTAAAAATCTATAAGTATTTCATAGAAAAAATCGTTTACAAATTTATATTTGATACAAAATTAATATTTTTTTTTGTTTGTTTACACAAACTTTATTTTTGTTTATTCAATTAAGCAGATTAATATCAAATAACCCTAATATTCAATTAACCCTAATATTTGCATACGCTTAGATCGATAGCAGCTCTTTGTCGGTTTAGTGGAACGTGACAATTAATCTTGCTTTCTCTTGCATGCAGCCGTTATGACGTCAAAAAACGAAACTGTCGGTAAGATAAATTCTACACTTCTACTATGAATTTCTCATACACTATATTAATATACCTATTAGAAAACCAATTGACGCCTCCTCCCCACGCATAAAGTTTTTGGCCTTAAAAGCTTTTGTTTTACATATTAAAATATAAATGAAATAAAAAAAAACGCCATTTTTTATAAAAAATATTAAGAGGAGTATACACTGTCATTAAACATAATAAAAAAAAAAAAACAAAACAAAACTGTCGTTAAACGAAATTCTAAATTTGAACAAAATCAAGTTATCTCCCACACAATACCTATTAATCATATACGAAAAAATAACAAGACATAAAATGCAAAGCGGCCATTGAAACTTCATTGTTCGTCGTTCTCCAGATTGTAATAAAAAAACAACTCAAGTTAAGTTTTAATTCCTTGCTAGCTCACTCGTAGGTAAACAGAGGCAAGAACTTCCGGGCGGCGGGACACGCAACGAATAACGTGCCACAGATTATGTTGACGCTAGATAATGTACAATGAAGATTAATAGTGTTTTTTTTTTATTATATTACGTGTAAATTTTTTTATGATTTTTAATATATTTATATATTGTTATAATTAGTAGTGAAGAAGTGTTGTACTTAGTGTTTATTGTACAACTGTTTTTAAATTAATATTTTTTTTAAGATTTCGTGAATTATTTATTATTAAAAATATTCATTCATCAAGATACAAAATAGCATTACTATAAAAATGTGATAGCTGCATATTTATCAACATTTAGTCATATAATAATACAAGAAAAACACATACTTACAAAGTTGTTAATAAAATTTAATGAAAAGATTTTTCTAAATATCATTATCCTATAATATACACAGATAATATTTGAAGGAAAAACAACTTTGAAATCCCAAAAACAGCACAACCATCGTCCCAGTTTCAGTTCTTAAGGCAACAATTGAAAAACAAAAAAAAAAAAAAACAAAAACCAATGTTCGTGCATACTCTGTGGATGTCAAAGTACGTTTACGTTTAGCATGAATCGTGGAAGTTTTTCACAATTTTTGGCGTAATCTTACAAAGGAGAAAAGTTTCGGAACTCATTAGACCGAGAGGAAATGTTTACAGAACACGTCTACCGTTAAATTTAATTTGATTCGGGTACCGCCCCGCCGTGTTACAAGTGTATGTGACAGCATTCTTAGGCAAGCTTCAGCTTTAACACTTTAAAATTATTGGGACGGAAATGTGCGTTGTGTTAATAGATGGGAGTAGGGTAGTGGGGAGTACATGTAAGAATTTATTTCCATTCACCCCCTACGTTTGTAGTAATTTTTTCTTGAGATTGAAAATGTCATAGGTATTGTGTGATACGTTTGATACAATTTGGAATTTTTAAGATGAATTGAAGTGTTAGTAACGGAATAATTTAAAGTACAAAGAATAACGTTTATTGACATGAACGCTTTTCGTTATACTTTAAATTATTGCACTTGAATCGCTTTTACGCCAAGAATTTTTTTAAGCTATAAGACAGTTTACTGTCGTTGATGTAATGTTTTTTTTTTCATCTGTCTATTTCATTCTGTTTCCTATTTTCAGCCGAATTTAAAGCATTGCGTGTTGAACGGCGGAACTCAACACCGCATTGTGATATCCTCTAACAGTACCTACGCGTAATAATTTAATTTGGGTAATAAATTCTTTTGCAATAATATAATTAATAAGAATAAGTATTTTCTTATGGTTTCATGTATTTTCTACCCGCTTGATGCCTGCCGGTAAAGCCAAAGAGAACGGGGCGAAAACGCTGCGATCTCTGCATATAAATATTTTTTAAATAAAAAAGAAAAACAAAATTAAATAAATAAGAACAAAACAAACATCACTAACTCAAATTATAAAAGAGAATTTTATGAAAGCTATCCAAAAACTTTGCAAAAAAAATAAAAAATATGGAAAGAATATGGCCGGCAAGTACTTGCATGCAATATTTCAGGAGGATTGATATTGGTTCTTTATTATGAAATTCATTGGAGCGTGCTTTGTGAAGTCAGCTGTATGTAGAGTACGGTATCGGGGACTTTAGCCGAATAAAGTTAGTATAAATATGTTTATGACATAATTAATTTGTTGTTTTTGCTCAATATATTAGTGAGATATGTAGTGTGACAGGGTGTGGAGTGGATTCCTTGGATTGGAGATGAAATATTTTATATATTCATTTTCTTCTCTTTAATACCAGAGCGTAACGCGGCATTTAGTGTCACTCCTCAACAAGCAATGCCTCAATTCAAAGTGGGTAAATGGAAAGGTGGGAACAGAAGTGTCCTTATGGGAACGCAGTCCTAACACTAGGTTCCCCGGTTTTCTCTGCCTATCCTGCTATATGCAGCACTTGTGATATTGTCTATTATAGCTATTTTGTGATTTCTCGTTATGATACGTTAAATTTCAAAAAACTTTAAATTTTTATGAAATCTCATTATAAATATAAGTTTTTTTTGGAACCATCTACACGTTATGACTAAGTCAGCCATACGTCCTAGCTACATCAAAACATTTTATACGCTTGTTGTAACTTATTGACGTTGTTAGCACCTCTGTAGGGGTATTTTTATAAATTTTCGATACTTAAAGATATACTTACAAATATCATGTGTAAGGTGTTGGTTCGAATACCGTTAGGGCCAATTTTTTATATATTTCTATTTTTTTTTCTTTCGTATAGGTTCCTTGGCATGTGTTTAAATATTATATTATTAAATTATAAACTTTTCTTAACTATACAGAGACTGTAACAAAAAAAAAACGCTTGATTGGAAAATGATCCTCCACAAGTGAAACTATAAAAAGAAGTTCTAACAAATACTCTGAAGCTATCTATCCGAGCGGAATGAATCCATCCAATAATACGAGGTACGCATCTATCGCATTATGTACTTGTACAATGTATATCGATTCCTTCGTACAAAGAAAGGGCTCAGGAATTTAGATTAAAAATGATCGAAGTCAAGTGCAGTGTTACGTGAAATTCTGGCCGATATTAATTTATTCAACCCTCACAATACGGTTGACGAGTTATGGTCGTTTTAAAGTTAGATATGGATGGCTGCGCAGATACGACTTTTCTTTTCTTTTGAAAAGTTAGCTTTACGCTGTACCAAGTGGTTGTGAAGGCGGAGGGAACCTGGGAACCTAGTGTTAATACACTCCGTTCTAATTAAGAAGGAAATTAAGGCGCTTTGCCTCGTTATCAAAGCTAAAAATTGATATTAAATATTACATTTCCTCGAGCGGGAATTAAATTGAAAACCTGTCGCGTTAACAGTTGCTTGTGCCCCTGCGCCTCGCTTCTCTTCACTCAATCTTCGGATTTTTCTTACATATTACGCAATGTAAACGTTTAGAAATCATTACTTCCGGAACATGACTCGTCGACCGAACTGTACGATCTTGGCTTTATACGATTTCTAACTTTCCAAACATCGGGTTTAGAGGCTTTTAAGTAATGAAAGGATCTAAGATCCCAAAACTTTTCAGACTCATACCTTAAATTTAGATGCTTTCTCATTTTAGTAAGAATTTCATTAATTTGTAATAAAGATATAAATTGAAAAACGGAAATGGACGAACTTACTGACTAATTACTTCATTATACATTTGTAATTTTTTATATATATATATATATATATATATATATATATATATATATATATATATATATATATATATATATATATATATATATATATATATATATATATATATATATATATATAATTGCAAATGTATGTTATGGAACTAAATCTCGCGTTTTGCCTTATTACCAGAGCGAGGAAAATGAAAATATTAAAAAAATAATTTCCGTCAGCGAGAAACGAACATCTTGCAGCCATTATAGCCACACACATGTGCCCCTGCGCCACTACTACCCGCCTCAAAATATGTTAAAATTAAAGATTAATCCGTTAACGGAAACTAACTTAAATTTCTATTTGCAATTAAATGTAATTTATTCGACCGAGGAACTATCGTGGTTTCTGTTAACGATTGTTTGCTCCTGTTCTGCCATAATTGCGGCCAAAGGGCGACTTGATTCCATATAACGTGTTTATATAACCGCTCCTTATTATTAGAAAATTGTATAAATATACTATATTTATATATAGCGAGTAGCTGCGGTTATATCGAAACGAAAGAAGTCTGCCGTAGCACAGGCACAAGCGTACGGTTGAATACGTGACAGATTATAGATTCGATCCCCATTAGGAGTAATGATTTTTTTAGTATTTCGCTCTGGTAACTAGGCCAAATGTGGCGTTGAGTTCCGCCACTCCACATTCAATGCCTCATACTCAGCGCAAAGTGACGAATAAAAATTTCTTAATACGAACGGAGTGCATTAACAATACTTTTCCAAGTTCCTTTTGCCTACGCTGTTCTGTGCGGGATACAGCGTGAAGCCATACCATATTTATAAGCCTTTCTCGATAAATTAACTATACAACAAAAATATTTTTAAATTTTCAACCATAAGTTCCCGTGATTCGCGCGGTCAACCAAACGCATTCTTCAGCTTCATTCCTTTTGCCTACGCTGTTCTGTGCGGGATACAGCGTGAAGCCATACCATATTATAAGACTTTCTCGATAAATTAACTGTACAACAAAATATTTTTAAATTTTCTACCATAAGTTCCCGTGATTCACGCGGTCAACCAAACGCATTCTTCAGCTTCATAACATTAAGTGCAGATTAAGTATAGACTTTACCCATTTATAATGTAAAATATAATGAATTGGGTCACATATCACCCTAGTGTTTTGTTTTTACTATGTCAGTGCCTTTTTTCTTTCTTTCTACTCAGTGAATTCTAGTAAGCGAGAGTTAGTGAGTTTCATCGCAACTCGATAAAGTGAAAAATTTTATAATTTCAAATGATGAAATATTTAATATTTTTATTACTTAATATGGTACAAGAGAGATCACGGCGTTCCACCAATCAACACGCAATGCCTCGAACTCGGAAAATGGGGAAATAAACGGAACGTCCCAACACTAGGTTCCCAAGTTCCCTCTGTCCTTTCTGCCATGTGCGGGGTACTGCGTGAAGCTGAAAAAAAAAAACTGAATGTATAATCAAACATATAGTTTGTTAAAAATTAGTAAAACTCTTAATGATCAATATTTACATAATATCAAAATATCTGAATAAGGTCACCACTGGCGTTTAATTTTCAATTTGCGTTATCTCATATCTCGGGTTACTGACTTCAGTATTTAATACTCTGGCGAATAAATGTAAAACCTTACAGGGAAACTCCATTAGCCTATTAAGCGTACTTTCCAATTACGTTATCGGGACAGACTGGATACAGAGCGTTTTGAATTAGATAGCTTTTTAATTGTTTTTATCCCCCCCTTTTGGGGTAGGAGTAGGGATGGGAGGGGGGGGGAGTTTAATTTTACTTTTGTCTGCTTTGAAGTCAGCTATGAGGTATCGATTTTGATGCTGCTTAACGTTAGAGAAAGGAAAATTTGCTGTAAAAAAAGAGTTTGTGAACTTTACGTTAGGTTAAAGAAAAAAAATCAATACATGTTTTGTTAGCATTGTTTGACATGGTTGCAGAACTTAAAAGGGCATTTGTCTCACTAAGAGTGTAAAATATATTAAATTAAAAAAAATCTTTAATCAAACAGGTATATAAGTATTATTTCAGTACTACCAGAGGAAATGTAGTGCTAAGAACTCCAGTTCTCCACGTTTTCAGACACTACAGCCACTCTTGGTCTTGATCGAGCTCACAATTTCCCTTTCATACAAGATTGTATATGTATATATATATATATATATATATATATATATATATATATATATATATATATATATAAATATATATATATATATATATATATATATATATATATATATATATATATATATATAATATATATATATATATATATATATTATATATATTATATATATATATATATATATATATATATATATATATATTATATATATATATATATATATATATATATATATATATATATATATATATATATATATATATATTAAAAACAAAAATGCACAAACTTGCGACTGTAAACGCGAGGTTGTGGGTTTGATCTCTACTCGAACTATTAAAAAATTTAATATTATCATTTCTTCGCTAGCTAACGAGACAAGCCGCGCCGTTGGGTACCGCCTAATGTCTCAGTATTTAATGTCTTAATGGAGACGGAATACCTTTACACTAGATTCCCAAGTTATTTCTGCCCACCCTGCCATGTGCGGGATATAGAGTGAAGCAGAGAAAAAAAATATTAAGCATAAGTATAACTTTTTAAGGTTGTATGGTTTGTTTTAATGAGATATTTTTTTATCAATTATATATTATTCTCATATATTAAACAATGGTGCACCATAACAATACTTTAAATAACTTTGTAAAGTAAGTAAGAGTCGAGGCCTGTCGTGGCGCAGCGGCACAAGGCATGTGACTGTAACCGACAGGTTCTAGATTCGATCCCCAATCGAGGAAATGAAATATTTAATATTTTCAATTTAAATATTTAATGTATCATTTCTTCGCTCTGGTAATAAGGCAAAGCGCGGCGTTGAGTTCCGCCACTCAACACGCAATGCCTCAAATTCGGCGGAAAGTGGGGAACCGAAGTGGAACGGAGTGTCTTAACACTAGGTTCCCGGGTTTCCTCTGCCTACCCTGCCTCGTGCGGGATACAGCGTGAAGCTAAGAAAGAAAGTAAGTAAGAATTTAACTAAACATAATCAAAATCTGTACATGTAAATTAAAATGTAAAATTATAATCTAATTTCAGTATTAATTTTAATTTTCCTTTGAGCTTTTCAAAACTATGCTGTCAGAATAAAAATATTTGAACGTAAAACCTTTGCTCTATTAAATGAAAGACCTAGTTTTACTTTCTTAATATAAATGTAAAAAGCATTTTTCTAACTCAGGATTCAAGAGATTACAGTCGTACGTTTATATAACACAAAAGGTGTATAAAATATGCTAGGGATGTGTTTGAGTAATTGTTGGTACTGCCAACATTCATGACTTTAGTTTTTTGTCGATAAAACAGTATTTTTCGCGTCCATGTAACTTATTGCTCTTCTCTTATTTTATTTCATTATTTATTCTTACTTAGCCTGATGCTAATAACATACTTAGCTCCACACTAGTGGTAACATACTCCGTTACCATAAAGACACTCCCGTTCCCCACTTTCATCCGAATCCTGCATAGCGTGTCTAGTGCACACGTTTGTGCCTCTGTGAAACGAGAGGCCTTTACTAGCTTACATAATTCAAGTTTAATTCAACTTCATACAAAAAAATAATCCGATAAGAAATGTAAAATACATCTTGTCCCAGGAATCAAAGCTTTTTAGTACCATGAAAATCGTAAGGGGAGAAAAATATAACCTATAGCGAGGTAAAAACATGTGGGGCGTGTAATGATCGGAGTAAATAATGACTTTGTTTTGATACCGTAGGATATGCTATCGCTTCTTCAATATTAGATCTAGTTATATTGGTTTTCAATAGATTGTCTCCAGATTTACGATCTAATCTTGATTTTTGCTTATGTTATATTTTGTATTAGTAAATGATTATATTAAGATGTCTTTTGAAGTAAGTAGAAAAATGGGGACTAGAACGAAGTTTCTTAACCTTATGTTCCCAAGTTCCCTAACCTTAGGTTCCCAAGTTCCCTCTTCTTACCCTGCCATGTGCGGGAAGCTAAATATATAATAATAATGATTAAATGGATTCGGAGTATCTTACACTAGGTTTCCATGTTCTCTCTGCATATAGCTTTAGAGTATCTTAAATTAGGTTCCGATGTTCACTCTGCATTCATGTACGGGACACAGCGAGAAGAAAAAATATGGAAACAAAAAACTGTTAAATTTATTTTAAAGGCTGTCATGGTGGAGGCAGGGATATTGCGCCTAGCTGTAAACACGATGATTTTGGGTACAAATCTCAATTTGAGGAATGGATTTTTTTTTTTAGTTTCTATATCTAACTTAACACGTAGTGTCTCGAAGAATGGGCGGAATGCAGAGTATTTATTAATTGAACATCGTGAAAGTAAAATAATAATAATAAAATTTACATATAAGAGGTTAATGTAGAGTTAATAAAACTTATGAACGAATCCAATTTACGTATCCCCAATTTTTATGTGCCTCCCTTCACTACTTGGTATAAACAAACAAAACAATTTGTTATTTTTCATATATATCTATGTACTTTTAGTAAGTTAGAAATTTGTTTTAATACTATTTAGGAAAAAAACTACCAATGATTTTAAAGAATATGTATGTTTATCGTAGATGTCTATTATAGAATTATTTATTATATATGTATTTTGAAATTATTTAAAACTTTGCCCGCTTAAGGTTATTGTTAATTATTTACATAAATTATGGGCCAAGTGTTATTCTAACATATAAGCTATATCACTGTAAAGTTTCATCTAAATACGTTCAGTAGTTTTTGTATGAAAATGGAACAAATATTCCTACTCATAATTTTTCACATTTATAATATTAGTAGAATTTTAAAGCGTTTGTATAGAACAATTGCCAATTGTTCCATACAGAATATATTCAAGACATCTCTACTCAGCTTCACGCTGTATCCCGCACATGGCAGGGTAGGCAGTGTTAAGACACTCCGTTCCACTTCCGTTCCCCACGTTCCGCCGAATTTGAGGCATTTTTGACATCCATTTGGTAAATTATTTACTTCATCTCTTATTACGACACTGTAACACACTTTTCAATTATATTCGAGAGACTATGTGTTCACTGGCGTAACTCAACGCCACATTATTTTCTGACAACCATCGCTTTTTATTTTTCTGCTTTACGCTCAATATATTGCACATTACAGGGTAGGCAGAGGGAAGTTGTGAACTTAGCATCAAGAAATTCCGTTCTTATGAAGACTCTGCCTCTCCACTTTTTACATTGAATGAGGTATTGCGTGTTGAGTGGCGGGATTTAATTTTGCTTTGTTACCAGAGCATTTCTTCAAATCGGGATCGAATCCACAATCTGCCGATTTTCCAGTCCTTGTGTTTCTGCGCCACGACAGGTCTCAAATCCACCTTTTGACTCATAAAAATATCAAAAATATTTTAAACAAGTCAGTTTAATTTATTACACGACAGGCAATTTTCAATAACCACTTTAGGCAGTCGTCTCCGAGCAAAAGTAAATTAAATATGAATTCTCGGTATCACATATTGAAATATCGATAGAATTTCACAACTAAGACGCAATCAAAGGCATCTGAATGTTGAAGTGAATCCAATCAAAGTTTCCTTCACTTATCGTGAGTCGTTCTTATTATTGCAGCGCTCTTGAAATAACTCTTAGAATTGCTGTTTTTGCTCAATTTTTGTTTAAAAAATTTTTATTTTTATAATCTTAGTTACTTTAACTTGTTATATTTGTTCTAGAGGGTGATGTTCTGTGGTAGCGTAGGACAGAACAAACATGGGTATGTAAATAGGAAAGGTGTTGACTTTGATCCTACTCGGCTTCTCGCTGTATCCCGCACATGACAGGGTAGGCAGAGGGAACTTGGGAACCTAGTGTTAAGACACCACTCCGTTCCATTTCCGTTCCACACTTTCCGCTGAATTTGGGGCACTGCATGGCGAAACTCAACGTTGCAGCTATCTATCTACTATTATAAAATTTACAATTATAACAAAAAACGTATAACATAATCTTCCGTCAATTTCGACGTGTAATTTAACTCAGCGCCTTGCCACGTAACAATAATTTCCAATATTTTATTTCTTCGAGTGGGAATCGAACCCACAACTAGTCGCGTCTAGTTGCACGATTATGCTCCTGCACCACTATGTTCCTTAAATATAACATTAATAAAACTCTTCTGGTGTGATAATCAGATTTCATTAACTTTAAATATATCGTAAAAAACCAAAGCCCATATTAATTATTTTACACTTGTATTGTCATCACAACATTCCAACAACAGTACCAAGAAAATACGATTTCACAAACCATTGTTCAAGAATGTCGCCGATTATTCAAGGCATTTTTGTTCATTTGAGAAATCAATTCACCCGTAATCAAGAGAGCGTCTCAATCTGCGGATCCAATCAAAGTTTCGTTCGGCGAGACGGATTCTTGCAACTCGCCCAATGACCAGATTGCGCTTTGCACTGAGCTAGATTCGTTTGGATCTTTTCTATTTCCTTTTTAACATTCTCTTGTGTTATATTTGAGAAATGAACGTTATTTTATTATTGTATATGTAAAATACATTTAGTATTTATATAATGTATATTACTTAATTTGAGGCACAAGTGTGAGACTTTAAACGTGACAGGTTGAAAGATCAATTCCAAGTCAAGGAAATTAAATATAAAATATTTTCATTTTCTCGTTATGATGGTACACGTGGCAAAGCACGGCTTCAAGTTTTGTACTTCAACGGACAATGGTTCCAGAATTCGGTGGAAAGACAGGAAATGAAAATGTTTTAATCGAAATGAGGTCTTAACGTTTCCAGATTTCCTCTGCCTACACTGCTATGTGCTAGATTTAGCGTGAACATTCAATTATTATATATTTGAACAATTTTAACCGGATTAATCGCGTAAAAAATGAACGGGTAGCCCGTCACCACGGACTACTGTAAAATATTCGAAACGTTGTGTTTTCAAAAAATGTGTCATAGCCTATTGACTTTTTTGGACATTATTATTGGAAACACGACGTTTTGAAAATTTTACAGTGGTCCGTGATGACGGTCGACCCGTTAATTTTTTTTCCATTTAAAGTATTACGATTGCTACTTTAATTCTGTGGTTAAAGGGGAAACAGAAAACAAACATAATATGAAGATAACAACTTCTGATAACTTGTCTAATAGACAAACCCTGGAGGGATCCTGGGCTGAAGAAACCCTGGAGGGTGTACATAATGTTGATGAATGAGGGCACTGCAACCGTTTACCTTTTCATATATATGTAATATATGAAAAGGTAAACGGTTGCAGTAGTGCTATGCTATTTATTATTTTGCTTGTTCCGCCAAAAATCTAAATAGAAATACGTGCTACAATTCTGTGGTAGAGACTACTATGGCGCAAGAGATCGATTTCTACTCGCGGGAATAAATCATTTTCATTCTCGAATTGAGGTAAAAAGATAAAACGCGGCGTTGAGATCCACACTTTTGAAAATTACCCTAAGTTAACACAATGTCTTAGCTCAAGACTCCCTCTGCCTACCCTGCTAAAAGTACGCCGTTAAAGGAATACAACTTACAAATATTTTAATAATTATAGTATATACACTATATATTACTTAGCTTCACACTGTATCCCGCACGAGGCAGGGTAGGCAGAGGGAACCCGGGCACCTAGTGTAAAGACACTCCGTTCCACTTCTGTTCCCCACTTTCCGCCGAATTTGAGGCATTGCGTGATGAGTGGCGGAACTCAACGCCGCGCTTTTGCCTTATTACCAGAGCGAAGAAATGAAACATTAAATATTTAAATTGAAAATATTAAATATTTCATTTCCTCGACTGGGGATCGAACCCAGAACCTGTCGGTTACAGTCACACTCTTGTGCCGCTGCGCCACGACAGGCCTCGACACTATATGTTTGTATATTATGTGTATATTTTATTTAATAGTTGTACATTAATATATTGATATTTATATTTATCATATATATGTTTTTATATTTTATAATATTTGATGTAGAAGTTTTTTTTTTTTTTCATAAATTGTACTTGGTGTGTTCTTTCCCGCTTAATGTCTCTCATCCACCTCCACTGGTTGGCTGGAAGAGATCTCTAACATTGATAAGTCCACCTTTGTACACTTTTCTTTTCATGTTACTACTTCTTATGTACCTATTTAGTACAATAAAGTATATTTGTTTATTTATATCTAAAATAAACATTTAAACATCGGCCATATTAATAGCTGATGTAGAACAATGACTTGGACAGGAATTAAAGCGTAAGGCCGTTTTGTTAGAAGATAAAAATTCTGGGCCATTTCAGTCTTACGGGCAATAAACATTACGGCAATTTAACGCAATGGCAATGGTTTTAGAAATGTTGTGGTTACAAAAAAAATACAATGCTTATTTTTTGTGTTCCGTATGTAAAACTGAGGAGGTCTTTACATCACTCGCTTTTAGGCTATTACTATATTTTTTTTTTCTAGCTTCACGCTGTATTCCGTGCGAGACAGGGTAGGCAGAGGGAACCCGGGAACCTAGTGTTAAGACAATCCGTTTCACTTCCGTTCCTCACTTTCCGCCGAATTCGAGGCATTGCGTGTTGAGTGGTGGAACTCAACGCCGTGCTTTGCCTTATTATCAGAGCAAAGAAATTAAAAAGCGATGAAACATTAAATATTTAAATTGAATATATTAAATATTTCATTTCCTCGACTGGTAATCGAACCCACAACCTGACGGTTACAGTCACACGCTTGTGCCGTTGCGCCACGACAGGCCTCTATATATTAATAATTTGTATAGAAATATAACGTCTTTATTTATTATGCATAATCAATCTTAAAAAAATGAAATATTAATGAGGGTATTTATAACTTTACTAGAACTCAAAACAATGATTTTTTTCAGCTTCACGCTGTATCCCGCACTAGGCAGGGTAGGCAGAGGGAACGGAAGTAAAACCTAGTGTTATGACACACTGTTCCACTTCCGTTCCTCATTTTCCGCCGAATTTGAGGCATTGCGTGTTAAGTGGCGGAACTCAACGCCGCGCTTTGCCTTATTACCAGAGCGAAAAAATGAAACATTAAATATTTAAATTGAAAATATTAAATATAAGATTTTCTCGACTGGGGATCGAACCCAGAACCTGTCGGTTACAGTCACACTCTTGTGCCGCTGCGTCACGACAGGCCTCAGCTTAACCAATTTAAATGTTGATTTCACTAATGTTGCTTAAGCAAGAAAGTTATATGATATAGTTATACAGAAATAAATAAATAATTAATTTTGTAGTTAAAGCAGACAAAGCCGCGAGCGTATTTATTTAAGCCACATATTTTCTAAATACGTAACGAACTTCCATGTATGTACCAATAAAGCAACTAATTTCTCACAAACAATAAGGCGAAATTAGAAATGAGTTCGTGCGTGAAACACCCATTTTGAATCGGATTTCGGAAAAGCGCGGCAAAGGGCGATCACAGATAAAGCCAAATGGCTTGATAATAATCGTTCTCTATTCGAACGGCAGATTATTATTAAATAAGTAGAAAATTGAATTTCATTTGTTTTTATTATAATTGCATTTAATTATCATTATATATATATATATATATATATATATATATATATATATATATATATATATATATATATATATATATATATATATATATATATATATATATATATATATATATATATATATATATATATATATATATATATATATATATATATATATATATATAAATCAATCACTAAATGAGGGAAGATTGTCAAAAATTAAAAATAAAAACTGCATATAAATTTGATTAGCTGATTCTGACATTAAGGCGCAAAAATGCGCAGAGAAACAAATGAACAAAGACTCTAGAGCCCAAAGGCTCCATTACATTAACTAAAAATTAGTATAGATTAAAAAATATTTGTCGATTTACATCACAGATACTCATAAAATTTAAATTATATAATAAAAAATGTGAGTTATAGAAACAAATATATTATTATAAGTAAATTAATGACTGTGTGTAAAATTTCTTTTTATAATTAATATCCAACTGTTGTGCTCTGTTCGCCATTTTGTTTCGCAGAAAACAGGTGCACACGTGTAACGTGAAATTATTTTAAATATTCATGGAATTATTGCTTGGTGACGTCCAATCAAACACAAAATGCCTATTTTTTTATCATAATTGTGGATAATACAGTCATTATCGTCACGCTTAAACTTGTTGAAATTTAATTTATTTTCATTTTTCTGTGTTAGACACATGCTATATTTCTCTTCCTATATATTTCTCAACTCGCATTGTCTTGAATATTGGGAAAATCGTAGAAACAATTATATAATGAGTTGCAAGGCTTTTTATACTTGATGAGCTATTCGGAATTTTTTTTAAAATAAAAAATCAGCCAAGTGCGAGTGGGACTCGCCTACCGAGGGCTCCGTATGTATTTCAGGATTGTAGGTCAGCAATTTCCTGCTGACTGTATTTATAGAAATGTATGTGCACTTTTATAATATAAGTAATTTAAATATAAGTATATAATCATATTGTGAATTAAAAACTAATATGTTTTTAAATATATGTTTTTTTTTCTTTTATTTATATTCAATTATGCAAGTTATCACGTCTTGCCAAATTTCAGAACTGTAGGACTACGCAAAGTCCCACACGGATTTCAGTAGGCGGGGAACGGATAGACGGAGATCAAAGAGATCCCATTCGCGAATTCTTGTTTGATTTTGAGTTGCGGAACCCTAAAAATAATTAAAATTAGTGACCGACCGAAACAGTTTTTTCAGCCGAAACCGAAACCGAAACCAACTTTCGGCCTTGTTCTTAGTTTCGGCCGAAACCGAAACCGAAACTTATTTAAAAATATTAAAAATAAGAAAATTTTATTTTTGCTTATTGAAATCCAGTGTATTTTAATGTTCTTGCTCATAAATTTGCATTTTCTCTTTAGACAAATAATTTATTTAATTATCTGTTTTATGAAATAAAAATGATAATACAAGCAATTCTGAGCGCTAGAAAACTAAAATCAAAATCAAAGTAATTTTTATTCAATTAGGCCATAACAAGCATTTTTTAATCGTCAAGTTACATAGAAATGTCTGTAGTTAGTCCTACAGGAAGCTACCAACCAATCTTTTCAAAGTATAACTTAAATGTATAAAATAATTAGCTTCCTGAGAGAGATTAAATACTGTTGGTACAGTATTTAATCTCACGCGCTCTTATCGTGATAGAGATTTGTATTGAAGTGAAATTGAATTAGAATTGCCTAATAATATATTTTTAAAAATTGTTTAACCACAAATCTAAAATCACTAACTCTAAAATCATTTTATAATAAAGATAAAAAAAAACCATAAAAAATAACATGAAAACTAGGAGCAGTCAGCTTCTTTCTACTTCTTATATTAATATCATGTCTATCATTGTTCGTTAATTAATTGTAAATATTTTTTCCAACGAGTAATAAATTATTATAAATGTACTGATGTAATAGTATGAATACACGTTTCTTTAAAAATCTCTTGCAGGGATTCCCGAGCCCTCATGCTGTAAATGGTCCAAATTGCTCTTTTTTGAATTACGAATATAAAATATATAAGTAATATTCTATAGGATGATATCCTATGAAAATAGCTAAAGTAGACGTGCAATATCAACGTCCGTAAGCTACGTCACTTTTCTAACAGCGTTATCAGAGGTGGGTTGTGGGGACGCAATTGAAGTTTTGAATATAGTGTTCGTCCCAAGAATACCGCGGTACGGAAAATTATCATCATGAGCTATCATATGTCGAAATTCCAAAAATGTTTTATTTATATTATAGCTTATTGCGAATTAAAAACCACTTCCAGAGATGAAAGAGGCGAAGTAGTTGAGTGGCGACGCTCAGGCGTGGTGGGTGAGAACGATAATAGACAAATATTCGAGTTTCAGCGTAGCCGAAAGTTTCGGCTATTTTCTGGCCGAAACCGAAACTATGGCCGAAACTAAAAATTTTGGCCGAAACTGGCCGACACCGAAACTGAAGCCGAACTTTCGGTCGGTCACTAATTAAAATATTAAAGCGCAAAATATTCTAGCAAAATATTGTTCATCTATTATAAAGATATTTTATTTCTTATTTTTTAAAGTGATAGTTAATGAAAGGCCCTTCCCTATCAGCGCTCTAATTTCTCTTTAAAAGTAAGGAGGCTGTTATTACAGCTAATATTTCCCGACTAAGATGCTATAAAATTATAGATAAGTGATGCTCAAAGCTTTGTGCATATCTTATGAGTGATGAGTGAGATCAGAAGGGGTTGTATAATGCTTTCTTCCTGCTTAATGGTTATTTAAAATTAAAGAAAAAACCAAAAAAATATTTAATATTTTCAATTTAAATATTTGATGTTTCATTTCTTCGCTCTGGTAATAAGGCAAAGCGCGGCGTTGAGTTCCGCCACTCAACACGCAATGCCTAAAATCTGCGAAAAGTGGGGAACGGAAGCGGAACGGAATGTCTTCACACTAGGTTTCCGGGTTCCCTCTGCCTACCCTGCCTCGTGCGGGATACAGCGTGAAGCTAAAAAAAAAGTAATAATCCGATCGAGTCTGCCTATGAAAGTTGCCATTGATGACAGCATGACTCTCCCACACGTACATTAGTCGCCTCTTACGACACCATCAGTACCAGGGTGATCCTATTCTAAGCCGGAATCACACGGCTAACTATTTAGCTCGACAAAATTGCTATACTTTTTTTATTTAATTATTTGAAATATTAGTTCTTAATGGATATTATCTTAAAAGTGATAATTTAATTAGAACAAGAAAATTATTGAGTTGAGTAAAAAAAGTATTCAAGTCGCAAGTAAATTAACAAAGACAATTGTATCGATTTAAAATATAACCATTATTAACAATTTCTTATACGAGAGAGAGAATTTATATGTACACAAATTCTGTTCCTAAAGCTTTTTAAGTGTTGCCATTGAGCTTCACGCTGTAAACTGATTATAGTAAAGGTTGCTTTGCATATTATCAGACATTGCGAGCTGAGTGGCGGAATTCAACACCGCTTCCTATCTTATTACTGGACAAGGAAAAGTAATGGATCCGTTTTCCAATTACAAACGCTCACAGTTTGTAACATATAAAAATCTGGTAACGGTATATTTGCAATGCAGTAAGCACAGTTTGATAGTCCATCTGAAGTTTTCCCATAATTGCGACGCTATGGCACTTGTTCAATTAGTTCTGAACACTCTGTACCGTGGACGAAGTTCCAACGACTGCCCATTATAAAGTCTTTAAGAGACGAGATAAAATTTAATTTCAATATCTTCAATCCGACATTAGGGTGATTTACTTAGTGATAGCAGATTTATGTGGTACTAAAATATTTTTGTATTTAATTTTTTATTAAGAAAATGTTTAAAAATTTTAACGTCTTTCGTTGGAGGGCTTCGAAGTAGAGTTACGTTTGCATTATGATTACACACTCACAACACTAATTTTTCAAGTTTCCTCTTCCTGGCCTCTAAAGTGCGGGATAGAGCGTGAAAGTAAAAAGAAAAAATAAATAAATTTTTAAATTTAAAAATGAATATTATGTTATTGTGACACATATATTAAAGGCTGGTTTCCACTTCATTTTCAACATTATATTCTTTTTGTACCTCAAAAGAAAAAAAAACGTTACTATTATAAGATCACGTTGTTGTCTGTCTGTTGGTTATTTTATTTTTGTTTAGTTTCTTTTTTAACGCATTCGTAAGGTTCTAGCGATCAAAAGATACCTTTGGGCCACGTTTTTGCCGCATCTTTTGTGTGTAATTCGCTGCGTAATCAAAATCGATATATATATATTTTGCTTCATGGACGCTTACAAATTTGGAGTTTGCTAACTTTCTTAAAGGAACAGCATAAATGAAAGATAAAAAGTCCAAAAAGTGCACTCTTATGCTCGCTAACTTAATTTTGTCAACTTTTATAATACATATACATATATGTAGAAAATTGATACAGAACCCTCGCTTATCAATTCCGTACTCGTGCTTAACCGGATTTTTATATTCTTTGAAAGCTAAAAAAACGGTGTACACAATTATTTCTCTTAATGATGAAACTTTTAGATTACAACAATCGTCTGGCGCGAAGTCTAAATAAAACCATCCGAATACGTTTGAACTTGACTAAGAACAACTGTCGCAATGCAAACTCGAGGCGGCAAAATTTAATCGTACTAACGAAGTTTTCGCTTCAAAAAAAGTTCCAAAGAATAAACAAGATGGCCGGCTATTGAAATTACCAAGTAATTTAATAAAGCGGACGATAACTAACAAGCGAGTCCCTGCGGTGGCTAGATAAAGGAAATAAGTTTAACGAGAAAACTTCCCGCTATCTCCAGTGCGCGACGCGCGGCGTACCTACCTAGCGACGTAGGGCCCTCGTCACACTTTTATTTTTTTTTTAAAGAAATTGGGAAAAGTTGTGGTTGTTTTTTTTTTGTGTGTTTTTTTAATGAGTTTAAGAGATATTATTTGAGTACCAGTCTTCAAGTCAGTTATGATTTGTTATGAAAATGTTTTGAATTTGCAAGTTGAATGTCGAAACATTCATCTTTTATTAATCATTTTTAATTTATTCTATTTTAGTTCCGTTTCCGGAATTCCGTTTCGAGAATTGGAACTTAACGGTGCGCTTTGTTCTATTACCAGAGTCGGGGAATAAAAATATTAAATGTATATATTAATCAAACTTACAGCAGTGCCGTTACCATTTGCAAGCTTGTGCCACATATTTTAAACGATAAATAATTATCTCTCTCAGCTACACGCTGCATCCTGCACATAGCAGGGTAGGCAGACGGAACCTGGGACCCTAGTGTTAAGACAGTCTGTTTCGTTCCCCACTGTCCGCCGAATTTGAGACATTGCATGCCGCGTTTTACTTTCTTGCCAGAGCGAAGAAAATGAAAGTATTATTATTATTTAATTTCTTCGAGTGGAGATCGATCTCACAACCTGTCGATTTAACAGTCACATACTTGGACCGTTGCGCAACCACAAGCCTTAGGATAAATAATTTCTCTATTATATAAACATTGCGGCGTTGAGTTCCGCCACTCAACACGCAATGCCTCAAATTCGGCAGAAAGTGGGGAACGGAAGTGGAACGGAGTGTCTTAACATTAGGTTTCCGGGTTCCCTCTGCCTACCCTGCCTCGTGCGGGATACAGCGTGAAGCTGAGATAAGCATTCTCTTTTTTTGTGAAGATCGAATGTCTTTTGGTAAAGGACAAAAGGACAGCGTGTGACCATAAAAGAAATGATTTTCGATATGACTTCCGCTCGAAAGAATACCTAATTCTTACTTCGTAGCTTCAGTAAGTAGACTGAGCGCGACGTTTAGTTCCGTCTGCCAATACAATGTAATGTCTTAACACAAGATTTCATATAAAATTTTTTTCAGATTCATTTCCGTACACCACATGGCAAGGTAGACAAAATGAATCTGGGAACCTGGGGTAGTCACTTTGTTTCTATGAAGACACTTTTATTCACTTTAAACTGAATTGAGGCATTGCGTGTTGAATGGCGGCAGAACTCAACGCTGCGCTTTGCCTTGCCACCATTGTAAAGAAAATAAAAAATATTGAATATTTCATGCTTCCAAAAAATCGAGACTGGCTACGTTAACAAAACCCTTAGCCTGACCAATTGGCATTGTCTTTAGGTAATTACCAAAACACTGCTCAATTTACCCGTCAGTGCGAGTACTTCTAAACAGTAACCTCTTGGAAACTTGTTGGACGTGAACTTTAGCGTTTAGTTGTTTGAAAGCTCTGGTGATATCTTGTTAAACGATGATATTTGACTTTTAGATGAAAAGGCAAAGTTTTTTTTGTTAATAATAAATGATACATGTAAAATAGCGTGTCGGTATAAGCGGTTAAATTAAACGTTTTTTAAAGAATATACTTAATCCAATAAAAATCTTATACAAAACAGTCGCGCCAAGTTGTTTGTTTCTCCATAAATAACAATGATATTTCATTACTAAGGTAACTCGTCAAGTTTAAGGTTTTAACTGCGATTTTTGTATTAATATAGTTAAATTTTATGTGTATTGGCCGTTGATTTGTATATATACAATAAATTGATCTCTCTTAATATCTAGTAATATCTAGTAATATAATGAGTAAGTGAATTAAAATTTGCTATCGCATATCGTTTTCCGTGATATGACTTACAGGAAACCTGAAAGATAAAATTTTGAGTTTACTAGAAGTCTATTATTATATTATTAAATAGCCGTACGAAAATACGCCAAAATGATTCCAGAATAGGATGATACGGCAGTGCTTTGCCTTGCGCTTCCAGTGGCGCGGGCACTGCCGTGTGCGCAGATTATCCTTTTATATCTTCTTAAGGGTGGCGCAGTGGCACAAGCGTGTGACGGTAACCGATAGGATATGGGTTCGATCCCCACTCGAGGAAATGAAATATTTAATATTTTCAATTTGAATATTTAATGCTTTTATTTCTTCGCTCTGGTAAAAGGCAAAACGTGACGTTGAATTCCACCACTCAATATTGCGTATTTCGTTTCGTTCAGTTCGGCGGAAAGTAGGGAACGGAAGTGGAACGGAGTGACTTAACACTAGGTTCCCATGTTCCCTCTGCCTACCCCGCCATGTGCGGGATACAGCGTGAAGTTGCCGTGTGATTCCGGCTTAGAATAGGATCACCCTGGTACTGATGGTGTCGTAAGAGGCGACTAAAGTGCGTGTGGTAGAGTCACGTTGTCAGCAATGGCAACACGCATAGGCAGACTCGACCGAATTATAACCACCCCCGGCATTTAAGACCAGCGTTAAGTAGTGGCTTTGGCCACTGCGTTTCGCATTAGGTAATGCCGGGCCCCGGTGCCCTTCCACCTTAAAGGACGGCAACGCTCTTGTAGCTCCTCTGAAGTTACTCGAGGTCGTGGGCGACGGTGATCACTTACCATCAGGTGACCCGTACGCTCGTATGCCGTCTTATCCATAAAAAAAAAAGTTGAATGAATTAAGGGTTGTCGAGGCTCATTTGCAAAGTGTCTGATTTAATATGCTACATCGTAGTGCTGTGGGTTCGATTTAACTTCAGGAGTAAATAAATAATTTTCTAGTACTGGTATCAAAATAAAACACGGTGTGGAGCTCAGCCACTTAACGCTTAATATCTGGAAAATTGGACCAAATGTGTCCAGCGGAATATTATCATTAGGTGCCCTCTGTCTACCATACTATATGCGAGATACAGCGTGAAACAAAAAAAAAATTATATAAAAGATTAGAAAAATATTTGCCTTCATCCAAGAGAATAAACGTGGATAATCTCATACTAGAATTTTATAAACAAAAACATATTCAAGAAATGTTCACATCACGCGGTGTAAATGTGTTAGCTAGCTATCTCAAAGTATTGAGTGTTACAAAACTTATCCTAGTTAAGATGCCATAAATTATGAAGTTAGTTGAGTTTCACGTTAATAATAAATAGTTTGCGGGACTCCAACTTGAAACGTATGAACGCGACTTGGGAGCTTTTAATAATAATGTAACTTTTACACTCAGCTACAGTCAGATGAGACGTGGCTTTTTCTTTCAAGTTATTTTTGGTGGATTAACATTAAGATCGGAATAAAAAATATAATAAATAATTTAATGGAGGTATATTTCATTGTTTATTTGGTCCATTGCAAACACTTTTGAATCAAGTTATGTAAAAATATCAATATTATCAGTACATTGATTTTTCGAAAAATCGAATCGAATTCAGCTTGCTGTGAGCATACACCGAACAAATCCAACGATTACATCAGGTTTGATAAACCCCACATACTCGCCAGGGAGAACAGATATGTCCCTAGAATGATTTGCGAGGCTATTAAAATACAAAAACATCCTAATTTCAATAGAGAAAATGATCGGAGATTTTCCACCACCTGAAACCCACTCTTAAAAAATTTAAAGGCACAAGCACACCACACCAGAGGAACAGAAACAGTAAGCTTATTCTGCAAGAATCCAGGGCAATACGCGAAGCAATTAAGAAATGCTTGGCGGTAGTTTGACTTAATAATTATGTCAAATGACAGACGAATGCCACCTCAGTCTACCCGTGACAACGGACTGCTGTAAAACGTCGTCTGGTTTCCAAAAATGATCAAAAACTAGTATAATCCGTTTAAAAGTATTTCATTTAAAATGTGTAACAATTGTGAAAAGCAAAGATATATCTTTTTTGTATTTCCAAGTTACTACTGGCTCGGAAGATAATTATCTTGTTATTTTTTCTGCTTTACTGCAAGCAGGCTTCAGGGTTTCTTGGGAACGTAGTGTTAAGACACCTCGTTTCGTTTCTTCACTCTCCGCCGGATTTTTGGTATTGAGCTGAGTGGCGGTACTCAATGCTGCGCTTTACCTTTTATTAGAGCGACGAAATGAAATATTTGATCTGAAAATATTAAATGTTTTATTTCCTCGAACCCAAAACCAAAACCTTTCGCATTTACTGTCTCACGACTGTAGCGCACTGCGCTATGAAAGGCCCCAATTTTTCTGATAGAAGGCAATAAGAAACTCGACAGTTTCAGTGATAAACTGTCATCCTGTCTCTTAAAAGAAAGTTAGCAAATAAATGCTTTTAAAAAAACTTCCTTAAATAATTATAGAGCTCTCTTTATATAAGAGGTCCTTGCTAGTTGTTTTTAGTATTACCAAGTATTCTACTCGAACACACTACTTCAAGAAATAGTGTGGATATGTTACTTTGCTTTCTGTTAGAAATACAATGCTGCTGTTTTTTGTTTCCAGAAAGCAAAGCTCTTTTCGCAAACAACCAATTAGATATTGATAAATTAATGAAACTTTTAGCTTTAGTGAAAATAAAATAAATTTTAGTTTGTAAAAATGATAGGATGTCGCTTTGATCCTCACTGGAAATATTAAATATTTTATTATGAAATTATTTTATGAAATATTAAATATTTTCATTTATTTGCTTAAGTAACGAGGCAAACTCATCATGCAATGCCTCAAATTCAATGAAAAGTGGGGAACGGAGTGTAACTTAACACTAGGTTCCCAGGTTCCCTTCACTTACCCTGCCATATCCGGAATACACAGATAACTGTTAAAGTAACTTTTTCATAATCTGGATATTATATACGTGTAAAATAAGCCAGATATCACACGCAAAGTCCTAACAAGCCGTGCATGGCACTATTAATACATTGTTTCTTTACACTGAATGTTTGGCAACGGTACAATTTTCCTCACAATTAAGAATATGTTCTAGCTTTTCTTTGCACTAACATATAAAAGTTTGTAAGCAACTTTTATTTGTTTTTTATCTTTTGTCTAAAGTTTATCCCGTTCCGCTTTGCAGGGTGTTGGCGACGCGTTAAAATTAACGACGCGGGCAACCAAGTAGACCGGCGTAGTAATAAAAATGGTCGAAATGCGAAAAATCTATTAAATTTTCAATGTTAGTTTTAGTTTTAGAAACACGCTCTGTACCTTGAGGGAACTAAAAGCTTTTCAGTTTATATTGCATGTGTATTTTGCTCTGAATATATGAATGTTTTTATAAATCTTCATGTTTTGAATCGACGATCGTTTGTACATTTGAAGATAGTTTCTATTAAAATTTGTTTAATAATAGTGATAATTTAACGCATTTACAAAAGAGTGAGTGGGTTATAAAAATCTCTACATACAAAATCACGAGAAATACCAATGAAGTAGGAAGATTTTAACTTCGTAGCGATTATTATGCAAAATGCAGTAAAAACTGACATTCATATAAAATATAGTCAAAACTATGCATATATATTTTTTGTTTGCTCAAAGCTTTATATTTTGTTTTAAAAAATTAAATTACGGCGGACTCAGTGACAGAATTTGATTGGTAAAATTTAATTATAGTCATTTATCGGTATAATTCAATACGTTATAGTAATTAATTAATAAAATTATTATCAAATATTCAGGTCTACTTCAGATTTTTTGGGGCACAGAAAGAATAAAACCTCTAAGTCAACGTAGTAACGAAAATATTAAAAAAATATTTATTTTCTCGAGTGGGCATTGAATTATCATTCAGTTATTTTTTTTCTTTACAATTAATTTTATCATACAAAATCAGCAAGATCTTTAATACAGTCGGAAAAAGCTTTGTTCTTACCCGTCTTAAATTTTCCCCTTTTCAAGTTAGTTAAAAAGAATTCAAAAGTTAAACGTCCCTTAAAGTTTCTTTGTGAAATTTGCGAGTAAATATGATTCAAAGCGACGTAGACGATATTCTGGATCTAAACAGTTCGACAATTTTTGTCGGAATGGCGTTATTTGGACAAATATTTTGCTTGAAAATTGCAATTATTTTATTTTGTTTGTTCATCTTTGACATCTTTTACTTTGTTGGTGGAATACGTATAAACGATTTAAGAGTTTGTTATTTTTTTTAACTTTGTTACCTTATTGGTGTATACGGTCTGTCTGTCTTTCAAGAATATTCATCTCGAGATTGCGTATTCAGATTAAATATTCAGGTTTCATAAGTACAGATCTCACCAAGTACAGGTGAGAGAGACTTGTACTTGACAATTTCTTATTATACTTTATTTAATACATTTTTGCTGACCGCCGCCGGCGGCATAGGCATGTAATAATATTTTTTTAATTTCAATAATGAAAATTAGTTATTTTTTTATAGAATATACATATAATATACATATATTAGCCTCTGTGCCGTGTGATCCCGGCTTAGAATAGGATCACCCTGGTACTGATGGTGTCGTAACAGGCGACTAAAGTGCGTGTGGTAGAGTCACGTTACCAGCAATGGCAACACGCATGGACAGATTCGACCGGATTGTTACCACCCCCGGCGTTAAGTAGTGGCTTTGGCCACTGCGTGTCGCATTAGATAATGCCGGGCCCCCGTGCCCATCCACCGTAAAAGACGGCAACGCTCCTGTAGCTCCTCTGAAGTTACACGGGGCCGTGGGCGACGGTGATCACTTACCATCAGGTGACCCGTACGCTCGTTTGCCGTCTCTTCCATAAAAAAAAAAGCCTCTTGTGGCGCAGAGGCACAGGCATGTGATTTAACGCGACAGGTTGTGGGCTCCTTTTACTAATATACAATACTGTATTTTCAAAGTAAACATTTAATGTTTTTTTCGCACTGGTAATAAGGCAAGACTGCGGCCTTGAGTTCCGCTACTCAACACGCAATGCCTCGAATTCGAAAAGTGAGAGACGGTGATTAACACTAGGTCCCAAGTCCCTACCCTGCCATGTGCGCGGTACAGCGTGAAGCAGAGTGAGTGAGACTGAGACTGACTTTTTATAGAATACTATATATGTGATATTGTTATCATATTTTAAAACGAACCTTGCCTGCCCTGCTATATGTATACAGCAAGAAGTGAAAAAACTATATATAATAATAAACATGACAAACTACTCGTAGTTTGGAAAACTGTTCAAATAAAATCCTAAAAAATCTATAAATTTGGGAAATTCAATTATACACACATCGTAAGCCAATAGCATGTCAACGGTATTATTATTTTTTTCCTTTACAACCTAATCATGTTTTTATTTTGAAAAATACTTTCAATTCTACCTACCAAAGACCTAGATTGAAATATATTCTGAAATGTGCTGAAAATGCTCTGAAATCACGGAATATTGAATTACTGAGAATATGATATTGCGTTGTTAGTTCCTTGCTTATAACATGAAGCAGAATTGGAAATGTCTGTTGTACAAATAATATGCTCAATCGATATTTCATAGATTTTCTGTTTAAATAATCAGGAGCAATACAGTTATTATATACATTTTTCGACTCTTTACTAATATACAATATTGTATAGTATATTAGTAAAAAAGTTGTGAATGTAGGTAGATTGAACGTGGAAGCATAATGTTAAAACACTCTGTTCTTATTCAGACTTCTGCCTCCACTTAACACTGAGGTATTTCGTGTTGAGAAGCAGAACTCCTGATAAACATACGTTGATGAAAATACTAGATATCTCAGTCTTTAGTAGAAATCAAACCGTTGCGCCTAAAATTCATAATTAAAAAAAATATTTTTTTACATTATTACAAAGAATCTTCTTTCTCTCATTTTGAATCATAATAATTAAATAAATTACTTAAAACAAAACACATACATTTTGGCAAATTAATTTTCTCTATACCTTAACAAGACTGTATTAGCGTAATGAGCACACACTAGAGTCGAACGCGCCGCGACTAATTGATCAAGTTGCAGGTGTGAGCCTCATATATTAGGCCTTATTATAATACTCCATGCATCTCCTTTATAGTTTATCATCTTAAATGGATATAGAAAATATACGGTAATTTCTTTTTTCTGGTGTTTTTTTGGGTTCAGAGGGAACTTGGGAACCTAGTCATAAAACACTCCCTTCCATTTCCGTTCCCCACTTCCGGTCCCCACTTCCGTATCTTAAAAGGAAAAACTGAACTTTTATAGGATCAATTTGTTGTGAGACTGTATGTATGTCTAGGCCGTCTTGTAGAAGAGTTTAATATAATTCTTTTTAAAATACCCTATATCTTACACAAAACTACCAAAAAACACTTTTAATTATTTTAAATTTCAAACCTTTATGTCTTAAGAGTTTACAATACGTGTATAAAATACTTGTAAATATTATACGATACAAAGAGGACGACAGTACACACTATTCATACCGAAGGCGGAACACAGAAGCTGTCAGCTAAAGTAAAGAGTTGACATGTAAATTGTTACACTGTGTGTTTTATTACAGACGTAATTTGTGAAAACAAACAAAATTTGGTAATTTATGTTTATGTTATTTAAAATAAATGATTTTGTGTAATAGTTTTAATTTTTATATTTGGTAAATGTTTTGTCATTACTGGCCCGTTTGGCTGTAAGCGTGACTAGTTTAAGTTTTTATTATTTATGAAAAGACAAAGCAAACGAGCATACGGGTCACCTGATGGTGAATTATCACCGACGCCCACGGCCTCCGTGAAATACCAGAGGTGCTACAGGGGCATTGCCAGCTTTTGAGGTGGAGTTAGACGCGCTTTTTGAAGGTACCCATGTCGTATCGACCTGGATATACTGCCGCGGGTAGGCCGTTCCAGAGATGTGTGGCGCGTGGAAGGAAACTCCTACGGAACTGCAGAGTAGTGGAGTGCCAAGTGTCCAGATGATGTGGATGGTATATTAATTTGTGACGTACTGTGCGGTAAGAAAATTCGGCGGCAGGTACCAAGTCAAACAGTTCTCCAGAACACTCCCCGTGATAAACGCGGCAGAGAACGCATAGATGAAGTTTGATATCTACTCAATATAATTTTTAATTGCACACTGTATGCCATATATAGCATTTTAGGCAGAGGTAGAATGTTAAGACGCTCTGCTACGTTCCCCACTCTCTGCCAAATTTTATTGAAACTCAGTGAAGTGCTTTGCTTCGACATTAGAACGCAAAAAGCATTGTATTAAATATTACATTTTTCAAGTAGGGATCGAATCTATATCCTGTCTCGTATACAGTAGCACACTTATGCTCCTGTACCACTGAAGGCCTTAGTCGCTTCACAACATGCAATGTCTCTAAATTTACAAAAAGTATCTATAACTGAAAATTTGCATGCATCTACTCAGCGTTTCATGGTAAACGTAGCTGTGTAGCGATACTTGTATGTAGGATCCCACTCGTAGTAATTACTTACATTATTTCCCTGCCCTGGTAACAAGACTAAACGCGGCGTTGAGCTCCGCCATACAACACGCAATGTCCTAAAAACTAGGTGGCCCGTGGGTAACGAAATTTCTTAACCTTCTGTCTCGTAACGCTAAATATTTCTTTTAGAGAAAATTCACGCCTTTTCGCAGCGTTAGATAGTCAACAATCTGACTAAAAACGTTTAGTCAGATTTTCACATATAATATGGAATTATATAATTTCATTAATCATGTATAAAGCGCAACAAAGCGCGGCGTTAAGTTCTGCGTAACAACACATAATCTATACATACACTGTTGAACATACATTTTACTCAAAAATATTAAGAACCATCCGGTCCACACCTTTGAAAGGCAAGTACAAAAGCACAGTGTTAAGTCACTTAACGACGTTCCACAAGCGTCTTACGGCTATCTCTTTAATACTCGCTTTGTATTCAAACTATCTTAGATTACTTGTTTAAATTAATACCTTCTAAGCTCACAGCTTTGGCTGTGCAATAACATTGTTCTAATTTCCTCTAGAACTGTAATTGCATAATCTGAGACCGTTATTGCAGGGACGTGATAAGATCTTTAGAAGTACATTCATTGTTTCTTTAGCCATATCCTGGTTTTGTTTTGGTGGGCTGTGGGAACCTGGGAACCTAATGTTAAGACACTACGTTCCCCACACTCCGTTCAATTTTTGAAGTTTTGTATATTTTGCTTTGCGAAATTTACGACCGCGTGTTTAGGTAAACGAGTACGAGGCAATTAATTTTAAAAATTAGTTATGTAATATTTTTCTTTACAAAGAGATATTTTCTATCATTATCATTATTAGTTACTATTATATACTTCATATAATAATGATATGGGTTCGATATCTTAGTTCATTTATAAGATCATTTTTGGTTTGTTTGCCGGGTTTCCAAAAATATGTGATACTCAATAAACTCAATTTATAAATTAAAATTTGTTTAATTTAAAATACTTGTAGTTCTTTTTATACAAAGTTAATATATACACCCGCAAACGTAAGTTTGTAAACTCTCAATTTCCGAGAGAAAAGAAAAAAATCTCCAAAAAAATATATCTAATGGTAAAAGGTAGTTATAAAATCAATAAAATGAAATTTTATTGGTCTTTTATTTACTTTTAATACTAGTTACATCTTCTCATGTATATAGATAAAAAATAATAAAAATTCATACGACCATACATTTAATTATGTCGACTTTTATTAATTGTATTCCCATTAGTCTATAATCCTAAAAGGTAAGAAGAAGAAAGGTGAAGGTATCTTTTTGAACGTACCATATGGTATCGAGCACAGATTCGTGGCACGCGGAATAAAATTCCTAAGAAGCCAAGAATATTTATTTTTATTTAATTACGAACGAAGCCGCATATAACACTTAGTTAAATAATACAAGCTAAAGAAGTTTCAATTAAGATTGTGGTTTTAGAGGAAAATGGGAAACAATTTACGTACTAAAATACATAGAAACAGAAATTGGCGTTGCCTAGCTTAATGAGGCGTGGGGCGTTTAATTATTTTTAAACAATTTAAATTATGAAGGCAGCCGGCAGCTGCGCGTTAGTACACCGTTAATAGCACACACTGGCTCTCTATTTGCTTTGTGAATTAAATTGTATGAGTTTGAATCAGTTGTTCGCTGTAAGGAAATGTTGGATAGAGTTTAGCTTTTGTAAATTTTTCTTGTAATTTTACTGAGTTTTTCTTGTTTGTCTAAAATTTGTTTACTTATTTAACACATATTTTGCTAAATCATATTTCAGGTGAGATACATTTTTTTAATTGTAGGCTTAATTTTTAAGATATTACATGTAGAATGGCGAAAGCTTACTTCG
Source organism: Eueides isabella (assembly GCA_019049475.1). NCBI lineage: Eukaryota > Metazoa > Arthropoda > Insecta > Lepidoptera > Nymphalidae > Eueides > Eueides isabella. The sequence continues at coordinate 1,735,389 of CM032397.1, forward strand.
CGCTTTGTGTTCTAAAACGGGGAAAGGACAATCTGTAAACACTAAAGAGTGTGGATTCCATCTCCACTCGATAAAATGAAATATTACATATTTACATTTCTTCCTATTATCAAAGAGCCGCCACACAACCACACAAACACACAAACTCAAATTCCGTGCAAAGTGACAAAGTGAACAGAGTGTATGTACCAGGATCCCAAGTTCCCTCTGCCTATCCTGGTAAGTTCGGGGTACAGCGTGAAACTTAAAAAAACGATCATTTACATTCAGGCACTTTCCACAGATGCACGAACCCTTTAAAGAAAAATACAGTTAAAAAAAATTACATACAAAATATACATATATAAACAATATACAATATCAATAACTTCTGAATATTTAATACAGCCACGATCATGTTTGTTCTGGCCGGAGGGCGGCGCGTAATTTGCCCAAATAACGTTTAGCGGCGCAAATGACGGAAACGTCGGTAATTGCCCTCCCGCTTTATAAATTGGGCGAGTGTGTAAACGGCAGTGGGAGGGACTATATGCTACTATTTATCTGTCAATTAGTTTTATATCATACTAGCTGTGATCGCGATTTGCTCTGCGTGGACTATGTATTGGCCAGAAAGAATACTTTCAGTCACTTTGAAAAGGTGTTGTTTCAGAACAGTTACTTTAAAAAGATAAGGTAAAGGAGCGTACTGGTCACCTAACGATAAGTGATTACCACCGCCCACGGTTCCGTGTAACAAAAGATTAGCTACGCGGGCGTTTCAAAATTCGACGGCAGGATTGAAGTGAAGCAGTGCTCCAGAACACTCCCCGTGTTAAATACGGGCTTTACTTTTTATGCTATCAAATGGTTCAAGCTGATACTGGAGTGCACCAGCCCAGATGTGAGAAATGTACTCTATATGTGGCCGTATACAGGGTCCTCTGGCGACTGCCCCAGTTTCTTTTAAAAAACTTGGCCTTACTTTCCAGATGGTTGCGAAACTGGCAGTCAGTCGAAAAACTGTAGCCCAATATACTGATGCTGGGCACAGGGGTTTAAAAGGAGTGCTTTCGAAAACTAGTGACTCAACAAATGGAGTTTTTTTTGTGGTTAACACGCAGATTTGTATCTTCTGGTAGTAGAATTAAACTTGGTATTTTTTTACCCCATACGAAAACATTCTCGAGACATGCCTCAATAGAAGACGCAAGTTGATTTCGGCAACTTTCTGCGACTGCCACATTATTAAAATTTGTGCTCATCCTAAGATTATTTTCTTATTTATGTTGAACAAATCATTTAAATAAGAAAGACTAATTTCTTAATAGTAATAAAGGAATATCTTCTAATTAATTTCCGCTTTAATGTAAAAAGAAAAATATCTGCGCTGTCTTTTGTTACATTAATTGAGTTAAGCTAGGTATATAAATTTTCACAAAAATAGAAAACCGTTAAACGAATTTACCTAATGAAAATCTAATCTAAATGTAATCAACGCCTGTGTTTAATTGACTCTATTTCTATTAATTACTGTTGTGCAAATAAGGCTTACCGTACAATCGCCTCGCCCTGGTAAAGTAATTGTCGTTAGTGGTCTGCACTATGTAGTATATGCGTGACGTTAAAAACTGATATAAATAAAATGTTATAAATGTCTCTGTACTATTATGAGTTTAATTTTCATGCTTTTGTTCCCTTTTTATCCCGCAAACAGGCAGGCAAACAGCCTAAAGGCTTACATGGTTGTAAGCTATCAAGTCGTGACTGAGTCTATATAAGTACACCATTTAAGCTTCACGCTGTATCCCGCACTAGGCAGGGTAGGCAGAGGGAACCTGGGAACCTAGTGTTAAGACACTTCGTTCCACTTCCGTTCCCCACTTTCCGCCGAATTTGAGGGCATTGCGTGTTGAGTGGCGGAACTCAACGCTGCGTTTTGCCTTATTACCATAGCGAAGAAATGAAACATTAAATATTTAAATATTTCATTTCCTCGACTGGGGATCGAACCCAGAACCTGTCGGTTACAGTCACACTCTTATGCCGCTGCGCCACGACAGGCCTCAGTCTATTTAAGAAGTCCTAAAAAACGTGCATATCAACTAATGAAAGTACGTAAGCAAGTACAGCATAAGGATATTTCTCGTACGTGCATTCATCATCTCTTATTCATATAATTATATTCATTGGTTGGAAATATTTTATACCGCAAGCGGGTGTGTCGACTACATCATGCGGTCTCCGTGGCACGCGTGAAGGGTAATCTCCTGCACCCTGATACGCACTTTAACGACAAATAAAAGCAAGCCCTTTGAAATCTCAAAGCACTGTTCTTCTCTAACCGCTCGAGGTATTGCCCTTTGGGTTGTGGTACCCGCCATTAGGAATCATAGTATTTAAAGGGTGTTGAAATTAACATATTATTTAAAATTATGTCGTCAAAACAGCTTTATGCTTTTTTCATATAATTAGATTCATCACAAATCAAGCCATTTCATTTAATACCTATGCTACGTGAATTGTACAAAAACATTTAATCCGCCATCTTGTTGCGGCGGCCATTTTAATATATAAGCTAATTGTCATCAGAATTGAAGTCTTTATAAAAAATGCTAATCCACGTTTATACCAGGATATAAGATTAAGTTGTTCCATCCACACTATTTTTTAGTGTAACTACGCAAAATTATTGTGTTAAAATACCCCAGTTACCAAATTATTCTTTATTTTTGAAACATTGACAAACACTGCATATTGCATATTGCAGGATTAGACGTCGCTGCTTTGTCTTGTTACCGATAATATAGTCGTAAAAGTAACTCTCATCGGACAGGGACAGAACCCACAATATCTCGTACATATCTATAAAAAAGCCCTTAAAATGTGATTTATAAATAAAAACCTTAAAATCACATTTAATAAACGTACAAAAATAACGGCAATCCGTTTAAAAGTTTCGCTAACACCATTAATATAAAATTTGGCCAGACTTTTAATTATCCACACCGTACACCGCTTCAGAAGTTTCTCATCTGGCCCGGTCAGTGTACACTGCACAGCGGAGTTAATCTTTTACATAAGTAAATACATACTTTCAATTATAACCAATTTTACTTAGATGTTTAATTATTTAAATCAACAAATAGAATCATGGAGAATGATGAAAAGAGTTTCTAACAGTAAAATTTACAATTTTTAGAAATTACCTTTCATTTCCCTAAATGGAAACAGGTTTTTCTGCTGTTTCTCTCAGATCACTTTAATATTTCTGTGATTATGTATATTTAAATAGATATTTGAAATCTATATAATCTTCTGTCAGCCGGGGCTGCGACTGTAAATACGATTGGTTTTAGGTTTTAGCTTCGATCCCTTTGGTAACGAGGCAAAGCAGCATTTCTCCACTCAATACGCATTGCCTTCAGATTTTGGCCCAAAGTGGAGAACGGAGTGACTTAACATGTTCTCAGTTTCAGGAAAAACTGAAGCTGAAAAAAATAACTGTCATTCTTTTTTCTGAGTTTATCATAGTAAGTGTTAAGGTAAGATACTTAAGGCCGTTCTTCGAATGATATTTTATTCTTCCAAGTAGCACCAATAATATTACTAGTACGGTACGGTAGTAACGGTAGTTATACGACGCTGTAGTATCCATAAACTATAAAAAATCCCATTTAAATCCCTTCTTTATCTAATATTTGTTATACAATTTAAATATAAATTTGGCACATAGTTCCAAATAAAGCGCATCCCTAATATAACGAAAAAACAACAGAAATTTCATTATTTTAATGTTCCAATGCAATGTAACGAGTAAATGCAGAATGATAAACAAACAAACGGTACGTGTCGGCTCGTGTTTGCTCGCGCGATGACCGAGCGAATACATTTGCCAAACATTGAATTAGCATAACACATTAGACCACCAATGACCGCCATGAAATAAAACAATTCACATAAAAATAACCTTTAAAGTTATATTATCAAGCTTTTTAATCCCATGAAAGTAATTCGGCAAGCTCGCTCTGGGGAGGCTGTATAGGATGCGTGAGTTTCATTCGATTATCTATCCCGGATTATAACCTCATCGAATGGACTTTGACTGTAGCGAAATGTTTGTCAATAGTTATTGTTCGGAAAATTGAAACGATACGATACGTAAGTTTGATGGCTGGGATACGTCACTTCATCTATAATTGAATTGATTTCCAATCTTCCAACGGCGAGATCGTTTATCGCTTAAATGGAAAACCGTTAAGATTTTTTAACGAAACATCGCTTGATGTTCTCGTTCTCGTTCGTAGCGCTGATAGGAAGTGCTGGAATAACTTAAGCTTATGGAAGCGATAAAGTTGTTTTAAATATAAGTATATATGCTAGTGGAATGTTTGATCTTTTTCAGCTTCGCGCTGTATCTCGCACATGGCAGGATTGGTAGAGGAAAATTGAGAAATTAGGGTTAAGACTTTATTGCCATTTTCACTTTCATTCTCCAGTTTCCACCGAATTAGTGTCATGGAGTATCGCCAATCAACACGCGATACTTCCAGTATTCAGCCTAAAGTGAAATATTAGTGATAAGGAATAAAAGTACAATATTAATTAATTTTGATTTAGTTAAGGAGTAAGAGATGAAGAATGTCTTAGCCTACCGCGTGAGAGAGATTAAATATGGGAGAATGTGGCCTGAGAATAATAGAGAGCCAGTTTTATTTGTAAGGTACCGTTTCTGAAAAAATAAACACGAAACCAAATCAAGGTCATGGTCTCCAATTATTTCAAGATAGACTTCCACGCGTACATCTCCTCGTTATGCTAAAATTATATAACAATTAAAAATAATACATAGTACCATTTTCTAGTCAATGTAATCAAAAGATATAAACATCATGCATATTTTTTCTGCATTTTGTTTGAATTACAGTACGCAATCAAAATCTTTAGTAATGTCTTTGATTTTCGCGATGGTTACACATTTTAAATGAAGCAGTTTTAAATGGATTAATTGCGTATACTGGTTTTGGTTTTGAACATTTTTGGCAACCTGACTTTTGTGCTGAGACTTACTACCCGTGACCACGGACTACAGTAAAGTGTTCGAAACGTCGGGTTTCGTAAAAATGTTTAAAAACCAATATACGCGATTAATCTATTTAAAAGCTAAAACTATTGCTATGAAATTTGGCGCGAACACGTGCAGTACAAATAAATGATTAAATATGAAATGTCAAAATGTCTAAACAAGATATTTCATGGAAAAAATCGATACAAACTTATATTAGTCGAAGCTACTTCCGGTCAGACCGGTTTTTGAAAGTTATTTTATCTTAACGTATTTTCCGTATTTATAGATAACGAGGCAAAGAAGCTGATAAGCTACGCCATTCACGATTTTGTGCTTCAAAGGCGCTTTGCTTGGAGTCCTAATGCTTTGTTAATAGCGAATCTGTGCAAAAAATAGAATAAATAAGTAGCATTTTCTTAGCAATTTCGACCTGATTATTGTAATAATGCTATTTTCTTACAAGCATGCCTGCAAACGATAAGTTTAGATATTTTCTTTAAAGTGATCATGCGAGGAATAGTTAATAAGGTAGTGTAATTGGAGCGGGCGAAGCCGCGTGCTGAGGGCAGCAGGTTATGTGTTATGTTATGTTTTCACCAATCAAAAGGCAATTCTTTCATAATGGGAACATAATATCTTAATACTAGGCTTCTTCTGCTTACTCTAAAATTGTAGCTAAGAAAACATCTATTGCTAATCCGCAGCTATTTTTTTTTAAGAAACGGAAAAACACATTTACAGAGGCCATGTTGAAGAAAAAAAATATTTTCTTTACTACACATACATTTATAAAAAACATTACATTTTTTTATCTTATATATATATAACATAATATGTATGCGGTAAAGTCTTGTCTTGAAAGGTTTAATTTTATATAAGCAGTGTAATCCTCTTTACTTTAAGGGTTTCTCTCTTAGAATATTATTCTTACTATATATAGAATAGACGGGCAAATATCACAATTCAATATTAATAATCATTTGCTAATATTAATTTAAGATAACAATCTAATTTTATTCAATTTCGTACATAATTTTGTTTTTTTTTCGATAAGGTGATCTAGAATTTTATATATTTCATATTATATTTATTTAATTAAGAAATAATAGATATCTGGGAATCTTAGGATATTTCTGTTTCCCACTTTCCGTCGGATTCTTGAACAATGCCTGGTGAGTGGCAGAACTCAACACTTCGCCTTGCCTCCTTACCAGAGCGAAAAATTTAAAATATAAATTATTTAATTCTTCATGGTTGGATACGAACCCACAAGAGTCGCTATGACAGTCGCATCTGCCTCACGATAGCCCTAATTTAATATTTTAGTTGACTGAGGCCTGTCGTGGCGCAGCGACACAAGTGTGTGTCTGTAAACGACAGATTGTGAGTTCGATCCCGATTCTTTTTAAATATTTATTGTTTTCATTTCTTCGCTCTGGTAACAAGGCAAAGCGCGGAGCTGAGTTCCATCACTCAACACGCAATGCCTCAAATTCGGAGAAAAGTGGGAAACGGAACGAAGTGTCTTACCACTAGGTTTCCAAGTTCCATCTGCATACCTTGCCACCATGTGCGGGATACAACGTGAATTGACAAATAAAAATCATTAAAATAATTTTGGCTTTAGATGCGTAAAAGTACAGCCTTGAATGAATTTTCCACTGTTATTGTTTTGTATTGACTCAAGTAAACATTGGTATTTACATTGGTTTTAATTTCTCGTTCCTGTAATACAACGCTTTGCATTGAGTTCCAATTCAACACGTAGTAAATACATATTTTGCGAAAACGGATAAGTGTCTTAATATTCCGTTCTCTTTTCCTGCCATTTGCTGCTTATTTCAACATCTTAATAATATTGTATGTAGAATGTTATATAGAAGTAGCACATCATTGAAAAAAAAATGTACATAGAAGTCGGCGTTGAATTTTGATACTGAACACGCAATGCTTTTAATTAGACGGAAAATGGAGAACGAAACGAAATAAAAACAAAAAGTTCTAACACTAGGTTCCCAAGTTCCCTCAGCCTACCCTGCCAAAGCGCAAAGCTGAAATACAAAATATAGCAGTAGCATGTAAATTGCTATATAGTTTACACAAACGAAGTTACAGTCTAGTCATAAAAAAATCCTAGCCATATTAAAAACCATAGACAACAAAAAAAAAAAAACTGCCGGTTCTTTTCAATACGAAATTGTATAATTTTAACTATTACATCCCCATTGAACACCCAAGAGGGCGTTATTCGATATCAAGTCGAACGTAATGTTTATTAATAAGTCACTCAATAAACATGGGGTAGAAGGGTCCTCCAATAATTTGCGTAGCTTACGTACCACTATTGAAATATTGTGTTGCTTAATATTTCAAGTGGCAAAATTGTATTCTGATTTTATATTTATTTTAGCTTTACGCTGTATCTCTTCCTAGGCATACTTGCCCTATTTGAGGCGTTATGTGGCGGTACTCAACGCCGTGCTTTGCCTCGTGCTGTTACCTGTGCTAGGCAATATGTTAATTGTATATTACTTGTAAGGTATTATGAGGCTGTCGACGGTTGTATTTTGGATGAGGAGACTGTTGGGAATTAATTATGAATTTCTACGCACTGACAATAAGACAAACGGTGGCGTTAAGTTCCGCTCCTAAACAGTTAACGTTTTAACAATTCGTGTCGATGTCTTGGCACTAGGTGGTCTTCTACATACCCTATTATATACGGGGTATATAGGTAGCTTATAAAAGGAAATTATTTCTATCTATTTCTCTATTGAGTTCCACCACTCAACCAGCAATGCCTCAAATTCGGCGGAAAGTGGGGAACGGAAGTGAAACGGAGTGTCTTAACACTAGGTTCCCGGGTTCCCTCTGCCTACCCTGCCTCGTGCGGGATACAGCGTGAAGCTATAATAATAATAATATAATAGAAATAGAGAAATAGATAAAAAAAATATACCGCCATCTAATATATATCCAAATCTAAATCCAAAACGAACGCAAGAAGCAGAGCGTGATTAGATCTCGAGTAGAATGTGCGCATATCTCCAGATACAACCCTGTCCGGAATTCGGTCCAATAAATTTTCATCAACGCACAAACCCCTTAAATTAAGTTATGGCCTCTGTTTACATAGTAACTACATTACGCTTCAGTTTAGCTTCTTGATAAAATTAAACACAATGGTTGTATACTCTTTAGAGTTATTTATATGGTGTTTTTAAAGTTATTAATTCATTTTGTTATTTAATTTTGTTTTTTCTGCTTTACACTGTATCCCGCACATGGCAGGGTAGGCAGAGGAAACTTGGGAACTTAGTGTTAAGACACTCTATTTCGTTCCTCGCTTTCCGCTGATTTTCAGAACATGTACTTTTTGAATTTCTTCTTTATTTGTATAATGTGCTGCCCTAAAGGTTTTGATTGTATGGAGAAACGATACATAAATGATCGTATTTAATGATTGTGATACCTTAGAAGCTTTATTTTACTGTGCTCTGTGAATCTCCATATTTATTAATAAATTTAATTGAAATTTACCTTCATGCTGTCTCGAATGATCTTGAAAGGTCCTTTCTTTTTCTTTTAATCCTAAAAAATGTAATCAATATTTACCATTAAGTTTTTGGAGTTGTCTTTGGTTGGCTGAATGTTTTTTATTACCATAAAAGAATAAGTGTACACTGATTACAATATCTTAGCTAAAAATACGATACAACTCTCTCAATCAAACATGAGTAATATACGGCTACAGCTTTTTAAGCTGATCACTAAGAATTCAACTTATACCAGCTTAAATTTACATCAAGTTTTAATTCATAACGTTATTTATTATATGTATACTAAAGTTACTGTTGTTGTAGAGGTCTGTCTTGGCACAGTGGCACATGCGTGTGATTGTAAACGACAGATTTTGGGTTCCATTCCCACTTGAGGATGTAAAAAAAGTAGAGGTTAAAGAAGTAAAGAGGTATTTAATATTATCAAATGAAATAGTTATTTTTTTTTTTCTTTACCATGGTAGCAAGACAAATCTCGGCATTGACTTCCATCACTCAACACACAATGCCGCAAATTCGGTGGAAAGTGGATAAAGAACGACGTAGTGTCTCAACACTAGGTTCCCTCTGCCTACCCTGCAATGAGCGAGTTATCGTGTGAAGCTGAAAAAAATATTTACTATTATATATTCAAATTAAATTATCTATTATTCTTTTTTGCATTCAGATTCATAACGTTTGAGATTATATATCAATGTTTTATCATATAAAAAGTAAGCCCTGTTTCTTAAAACCTGTGCAAGTTCTATAAACAATTAAGCTAATATCATAACATATTTCTTGCCTCAAATCGGAATTCTTATATTAATTTCGCTCTATTGTTTCTATTTTTTTTGTTTCTGTAAAAAAACTACGTGATACATTTCATATTTTTAAATTATATTTAGTCTTTCATTTCTACGCTCTGGTAATAAGGTAAAAGCGTGGCGTTCAGTTCCATATTGATTACATTTTTTAGGATTAAAAGAAAAAGAAAGGACCTTTCAAGATCATTCGAGACAGCATGAAGGTAAATTTCAATTAAATTTATTAATAAATATGGAGATTCACAAAGCACAGTAAAATAAAGCTTCTAAGGTATCACAATCATTAAATACGATTATTTATGTATCGTTTCTCCATACAATCAAAACCTTTAGGGCAGCACATTATACAAATAAAGAAGAATTTAAAAAAGTGCATATTTACGGATATTTTAAATAAAAAATCATTATTAACTTATATTTGTAGCTTATTTTATACAAAATAAGTGCATACCACAAATTTAAGCTTGTCAGCTTTAACACTACTTACTACTAATTAGAGATGCAACGGATAGTTGTTTGGCCGGATACCGGATACCGGATATTCGGCCTGACCACCAGCCGAATATCCGGTATCCGGCCGCCGAATATTCGGCATGCAGCACCTACCTATATTTTAAGTTTCGTAGGTGCGTCCCGCCCGCCCGTGCAGTTTTAAACTTGTTTCATAGTAATTCGTGCGGGACAGATCTTGTCGAAGGAAAATAGTTTTATTGTGTCAGTCAGTACGGAACATTTTGGTTTAAAAGTTCGCTCGCGGATTTTTTTCTAAGAAATTAAGTTGGTGGTGTTAGAGTAGTTTTTAATTAATTAACTTTTACCTACTGTGTCATTAGTGTGCTTATGAAAAATGGCAACGAGAAGGTCTCCGCTTTGGAATTATTTTGAAATAGATAAAGAAGAAGCTAAATACGCTATTTGCTTAATCTGTAAATTAAAAGTTTCACGTGGTGGAGTGGGAAAGAAAGCTGGAACCTCGTGCATGAAAAACCACTTGAAAGCCAAGCATTCTGATAAGTTTAGCGAAATTTATGGTGGTTCGTCCTCAGATGTTGGAACTGCTATTTCTACGAGCTCAACTGCAAGTACATCTGCCGCAGCCTCTCAACCGTCCTTGCAAAAACAATTAACTTTAGCTGAAACTGTTGAGCGAAAACAATATTGGGGGATAAATGAATCGAAGTCGAAAGAATTTCACTATTTAATTGGCGAAATGATCGCGTTGGATAACGAACCGCTATCTATTGTTGACCGAGTTGGATTTAATAGGCTCATGCAGAAAGCGCTACCTAGATACAAGTTGCCCAGTCGCACTTATATGACTGAAAAAATAATACCGGACATATACGAACGAATTACCAAAAAAATAATGAAAAATATTTTAAACGCTGCAGTGGTTTCCATAACCTCAGATATATGGACTTGTGACCAAAATAATGAAAGTTTTTTGAGCTTCACCGCCCATTGGATATCTCCAGATTTCAATCTGAAACATGGCGTTTTGGCAATGAAGCCCTTTTCAGGGTCTCACACTGGAGAAAACATAGCTAACGAACTTAACATTATTGCTGCACATTGGAATATCCCGTTAAATAAAATACACGTTATTGTACATGATAGTGGGACTAACATGATAAAAGGAGTTCAAGTGGCTGAATACGATTCAGCTCGGTGTTTTATTCACTCTCTCCAGCGGGTCATTACCGAGTCACTTAAAACTCAACCTGATTTGATAGAGATGCTGAATGCTTCAAGACGTATCGTAACTCATTTCAGTCATTCAGGATTAGCACAAGAAAAACTCAAGGCAATTCAAACAGAGTTGAAGTTACCAGAACATCGGTTAGTGCAAGATATCAGTACACGTTGGAACTCGACGTACTATTTACAAGAGCGGCTGCTAGAACAGAAACGCGCTATTTCTTTGTATATAGTTGACCACAATAAACTCCTCAACTTGACTCCTCAGCAATGGAGTTTAATGGAGCAATGCATCATTCTCCTCAAACCGTTCGAGGAAATAACGAAGATCACGAGCTCAGGTTTGTCATGTATTTCAGAAGTTATACCTCATGTGGCGGTTTTGATGAGGTACATTCAAAAAGAAGAAACTTCTCGCAAAGTCCCTAACTTATTACATACAATTTCTAACGTCCCTGAAAACTCAATTGCAACAACGCTTCGAACATCTTGATGAAAATCCAAAGTATTTCCTGGCTACATTACTGGACCCCAGGTTCAAGATCAATTTTTTTGGGGCAATACAAGCAGAAAAGGCTCGCCAAAGACTCTTATTGGAGAGTCTAAAACTAAGTTGCAGTGAAGAGGATTCAGTCAGCAGTGATGGCGATTCACCTCCAATGAAGAAAAGAGTAGGCTATGGCATCGGTATTCATGAAACATTTTGGGACTGCTCTAATGAAGTTGCCAAAGATCAGACTGAAGACTATGGTAAAAGTGCTATAGCCAATGAACTTGACTTTTATTTAAAGATGGTTCGCTTTGATCGACAAAGTAACCCCAACGCATGGTGGGCAGCAAACGCCAAACAATTCCCGATTTTAGTTAAATTTGCCCAAATATATCTATCTTCTCCATCTAGCAGTGTGTACAGTGAGAGACTGTTTTCAGAGGCCGGCCTTGTATATGAAAACAAGAGGAATCGTTTACGCCCTAACAATGCAGAAAATCTTGTTTTTATACATCATAATTTACCTTTAGTGGATTTCCAATACTAAATTATTTAATATTACTTACTAGTTTTAACTATGAATATTAATTTTTTTAACCATCAATATTATTACCAAATTTCTTAAAATATTTGATTTATTATTATAAAAGTTGTACAAAATAATAATAAACTTTTATTACAACAGTTTTTTTATTTCGATTCCAAATCTTACAAGTTTACTACCTATCCGGTATCCGGCCGGATAGTACATTACCATCCGGTATCCGGCCGGATAATAAAAAATGGGCCGGATAAGCCGGATACCGAATAGTAACCGAATATTCGGTGCATCTCTACTACTAATATCATCATCATCATCAGCTTCACACTGTATTTTGCACATGACAAGGAAAGCATACCCCTCTTTCTCTTTCGAGACTAACCGTTTATGTTATACTGTCCCCGTGTACCAACCTTAAGGTCACACCAAGAGGGCAATATACCTGCCACCAGGTTTTACCCTAGTGGCAGGGACCATAAGATAGATCTGGCTGCCACTACTTTCGTGATATTATTTATAGGAGAAGTCGCCTCACGCAACCACTTACCGCTAACCAAATGGAAGACGGTCTTTGATCACGCTACCTTTTTTCCAGATATGTGTCGGAGCTGTAAGGCTCCTTCACCTCCTTCATGGCAAGGTAAGCAGAGGGAACTTGGAAATTGGAAATCTTGTTAACAAAGCAAAGAAATGAAATATTAATAATAATAATAATAACCCCCCCAGGGGATGGACCTTGTCGTGGTGGGGGGGCTTAAGGGGAGGCGATCTACTTAACATGAGTCAGCAAATCTTGACCACCCCAATATGGGAGATACAATAAAACAAATAACACCTAGGTTACCCTTCCCGAACTAATCATCCCCACAACCCCCTGTAATGGAGCAAAACAAGAAGACTTATAATTTACGGTCGCTGCCCGGGGGTCGCCGGGGCGCATCTGGAGCCGGTGCTGGGTGCCACAGTATGCGGAACACCGGTGGCGAGGAGTTGAGCAGGCGGGCTCCCGTCACACAAGATGCTACAGCCGGTCGTTGTGAGTTGAACAGGCGGGCTCACGACGTAGAAGCTACAGCCGAATCCTTATCGGGCGATGATTCACAATCATTATTTTCATCCATCCCTTTAAATCGCCCCTCATATATGACGAGACATGCAAAAAATATATCTACAGTATCGACGCTCGATGATGTTGTGCAGGAAGTCGATCTCGACTCCGACCTTACGCCCACCACGAGTACAACAAAGACGCGTAGGCGATGGACTTCAGATATGAACGAATTTATACTGCGCACTTACCTACAACTAACCGCTCTTGAAACACACACAAAAACCTACCTAGAACCACTTCACCTCCAATTTATTGAAAAATTTCCACATATGACAGTTAGCCGACAAAGAGTAGGAGACCAACGCCGGGCAATAATTAGAAATAAGTTATTACCACAATCCATAATAGATCATATTTCAAATGAAGTTAGAACACAAATATGTAACTTACAACCAAAATCTACCTCACAGACCTCAGAACTATCTATAATTACTTCAGTAAATAATAATAATAAAACAAGCACCTCCTCTCGAATGAAATGGTCTAATGAACACAATGAAACAATAATCCGATTGTATTTGCAAATAACCCGACTAGAATCAAACAAAACAGCATATCGAAAATTACTTCATGAAGATTTCATCACTAAATTTCCTAATCTTTCCCATCTATCCGAACAAAGAATAGCAGATCAAAGAAGAGCAATCATTAACAATAAATATATATCTGATAATAGACTCACTGAAATAAAAAATGAAGTCTCGGAACATCTCAAGTCAAATATCGAATCTTTAAACATAGTTCAGTCGGAAAGCGACATAATAATTAACACAGAAAATTTAACCGCAACGCACAATGAAAATAATAGTCACACTCTCCTAAATGATATTCAACTTACAATCCCAGAAAACGAAGAAGCGGAATGTTATAGATATTCATTAATTGACAGCACTTTCGAAAATGCAGTAGAAAAATTTAATAATATTGACCCAGAAGAAAGGCCGTTTATTCCAAAACAGAAAACGTCGAAACGGCTATCCCTTATAATTCACTATATTAATAATTCAATTCTTCCAAGATACTTAAACGATAGTATAGATTTCATTACGCTACACACTTTAATTTACTCGGCAGCTTTTACAGTGGCAACCTGTAATGGGACTAAATTTTATTCCACAGAAGGTACAGGAACATATAAACGTACAAGTAAACCTACATGGCAAAGGAGAATTGAAAAAAAGATTGAACTATACAGGCGGGAAATAGGAAGGCTTACTCAGTATATAGCAGGCAATAGAAGTAAAAAGGTATTAAGAACAATAGAAGAAATAGAAAATAAATACAAAAGTCATTCGCGACACGAAGAGCCAAACACAGAATCAAAACATTTTCTCGATACCCTAAAACAAAAATTAAACACCGCAGCCAGCAGACTAAAAAGATATTTAACATGCACACAACGAAAACAACAGAACACAACTTTTGTCAATAATGAGAAACGCTTCTACAGGACACTGGCAAATGGGCAAAACAGCATCGCAAATCCTGTTGAAATGCCAACACCACAAGCTCTTCACGAGTTTTGGTCTAATGTTTGGGAAAATCCAGTACAACACAATGCTAATGCAGAATGGTTACCTGAGTTAAAAACATCACACATTGCCGAAATGGAATTCGAAAATTTTTCAATAGACATGCTTACACTAATCATTAAACGCACACATAATTGGAAAGCACCTGGAACAGATCATATTCACAATTATTGGTATAAAAAGCTTACTTGCACACATCCATTTATTCTGAACCACATACGCCAATTCATACAGGCACCTCATACGATTCCTAAATTTATAACACACGGAATAACATATATGCTTCCGAAAGGGTCAGATTCTAAAAACCCCGCGAATTATAGACCGATCACATGTTTGCAGACTATCTACAAAATTATAACAGGATGTATTAGTACAGTAATGTACCAATATTTAGATCAAGAAAAAATACTCACTGAACAACAAAAGGGGTGTAAAAAGAATAGTCAAGGCTGCAAAGAACAACTAACAATAGATGCAATAGTAATGAGACAAGCACAAACTAAAAACAGAAATATTCACTCAATGTACATAGATTACCAAAAAGCTTTTGATTCGGTCCCACACAGCTGGCTTCTCTACGTTTTAAGACATCATAACGTACATCCTACCATTGTCACTTTCTTAAATATAGTCATGCTGCAATGGAAAACCAAACTCAAATTAAATTATAATAATACATCATTGACTACTGAACCGATATCAATACAAAGAGGCATCTTTCAGGGTGATGCACTCAGTCCATTATGGTTCTGTTTGGCCCTCAACCCTTTGTCGGAATTGCTTAATAGATCTAATACTGGATTTAAAAAAAATAATAATAATTCATGCTAAATTATTTCCCATCTGATGTATATGGATGATACAAAAAATTACGTTAATAACAAATCTGATCTATTCAAACTGGCCGATATCACACAAATATTCTCCACAGATATCAAAATGCAGTTCGGTGTAAATAAATGCAAAATACATTCCATAGAAAAAAGGAGAGCGCAAAATAATACATATACACTTAACACTGGCGATGAAATAGAGTTCATGGATGAACACAGCACATATAAATATTTAGGATTCCACCAATCAAAACAAATACAACAAAAACAAACCAAATTAGACTTAACCAAAAAATTCAAACACAGGCTAAATCAAATCCTGAGAACGCAATTAAACTCACGCAATAGCATAAAAGTCATAACCACTTACGCAATACCTGTCTTAACATATTCATTTGGAATAATCATCTGGTCTCAATCACATTTGAAAAAACTCTATCGCAATATTAATACAACTATGACAGCTCACAGAAAACACCACCCTAGATCATGTACCCAACGTTTAACCCTACCACGTCTTGATGGAGGAAGAGGTCTGATTGACATATCGAATCTCCACAGCAATCTAATAACCAAACTTCGAAATTATTTTTATCACAAATCAGAACATTCAGAACTTCATAAATTTGCAGTTGAAATAGATCAGAAATTAACCCCGCTTAATTTAAATAATAGGACTTCGCAACAATATTTAACAACTCTTCAACAAAAAGTGAATATGTGGTCACAAAAATCTTTGCATGGGAGACATTTCGCCGATCTCAGCTTAGCCCACGTCGACAAGGAAGCGTCGAACGAATGGCTGCGGCGGGGAGAGCTCTTCCCAGAAACGGAGGCTTTTGTGATCGCTATTCAAGACCAAGTAATCGACACACGCAACTACCAAAAACATATCATACGGATTCCCAATCTACCGACAGATTTATGTAGACGTTGTAATAGTCAATCTGAAACGATCCAACATATTACCGGTGCATGTAAATCTATTGTTCAAACCGATTACAAATATAGGCACGACCAAGTAGCTGCAATAATACATCAAAACCTAGCTTACAAACATGCTTTTATCACAGAAAAAATAGCTTATTACAAATACAGTCCAAGTACAATTTTAGAAAATAATTTATTTAAAATTTATTGGGATAGGACTATAATGACGGATAAAACCGTACACTATAATAGGCCGGACATAACAGTATTAGACAAAAAGAAAAAGATAGCGCTCCTCATAGATATAGCAGTATGTAATACACACAATCTTCTCTCAACATATTCCGAAAAAACATCCAAATACATAAACCTGGCAACTGAGATTAAAAAACAATGGCAAATGAACACTGTTAAAATTATCCCAATAGTCATTTCTACTACCGGTGTCATTCCTAAAAGCCTTACGACTAATCTTGAACTCCTTGAAATGCCCAAATCCACTCTCATTCTTCTCCAAAAAGCAGTCTTATTAAATACTTGCCGTCTCACCCGTAAATTTCTTTCGTCATCATCTTCACCCTAGGTTACTTACTTGGCTAAGGCCCGTATGTAAACCATTTAGAACCCCATAATTGGGAGACAAAGAAAAGAAAAAAAAAATAACAATAATAATAATACATGCACAAGAGTGTGACTGTAACCGACAGGTTCTGGGTTCGATCCCCAGTCGAGGAAATGAAATATTTAATATTTTCAATTTAAATATTGAATGTTTCATTTTTTCGCTCTGGTAATAAGGCAAAAGCGCGGCGTTGAGTTCCGCCACTCAACATGCAATGCCTCAAATTCGGCGGAAAGTGAGGAACGGAAGTGGAACAGAGTGTCATAACACTAGGTTTCACTTCCGTTCCCTCTGCCTACCCTGCCTAGTGCGGGATACAGCGTGAAGCTGAAAAAAAAGAATATATATATATATATATATATATATATATATATATATATATATATATATATATATATATATTCTTTTTTTTCAGCTTCACGCTATATATACGCTACATATATATATATATATATATATATATATATATATATATATATATATATATATATATATATATAACAAATAATAACAATAGCAACAAGAAATGTACAAGAGGCGACCTTATCGCTAAAACAGCGATCCCTTCCAGGCAACCTTAAGGCATAAGAAATAAAGGCGAGAGAAAAAGGGGGTAATATTACATATGTAATTACAAAATATTAAATATTACATTTCCTGAAGTGGAGGTCGAACGCACAACCAGTCGCGTTAGAGTCAAACGTGCATCTGCGCTACGATAGTAACCCTACTACGACATTTACATTTGAATTACGTATAAAAAGTAATACTCGTAAATATATTGTATTTCATACAAAATAAATCCATACATCCAAATTAAAATAGCAAAACAAAAGTTTTCAACTTTTATAATTGCACTTCACGTTAAACTGTGATCGGTACAGAGCCCCGGACGAGTCCGACTCACACGAACAGTATTTCTTTAAGAAATATTTTCGAATTCAACTATAAATATCTGAAAGTCATAAATATATATAAACCGAGATACCTATTTACAGTCAGCACCTAAACAATATCGAGCGAAATCGTAACTTCTAATAAATATGGAGTCATCAACTATGATTCACTCCGAACACTGCCTACTATGAATATATGATAGTGAAAGACAAAATATGTCAAAGCAAACTATGCTTTAGACCTATAGATATAAAATCTATAGTTTCTTGAGGAATTTCCTATACAAGGATAGTTATGTTGTAGTGTAACCGCAAGAGGGTATGATATACTGTTATTGGCCTTCCGCTTTCTACGATGAATGGTATACACTCTCGTTCATGACGGCAAGTAATCATACAGATAATAAAAATTAAGGTAATTTTTTGTTTTATAAGAAAATGACATGTGCATAATAAAGAAGAGTTGGGGCCTGTCGTGGCGCAGCGGCACAAGCGACGTGTGACTGTAAACGATAGTGGATTGTGGGTTTGATTTCCACTCGAAGAAATGAAATATTTAATATTTTCAATATTTAATATTCTTATTTCTTTGCTCTGATAACGAAGCAAAGCGCGGCGTTGAGTTACGCCACTTAACACTCAATACACTAGTCTCAGTACCAAGTTCCGTCTGCCTATCCTGCTATGTGCGGGATACAACGTGAAGCTGCGGGAGAGTATAATAAAAAGTTTAAGTGCTGAAAAAACAAGATTTTGAGGTGCCTGTCGAGGCACAGGTACGTTATTTGCACTCAAGGAAATTAAATATTTAATGTTTTAATAACTGGCAACAGGGCAAAATGTTTATTCAATTAACTGACATTTTAATTTTCATTGTTTTAAAAGTAATAATGTTATTAGACCAATAACGGAATTGAGATTGGTAAATAAAATAGTGTCATTCATGCAGGCGAAGCCGCGGGCGGGTAGCTAATAATCAATACAATTGTTTATGCAAAATGGCGGATGTTACTATATGGGGGTTTATAAAATTTCGTACAGTTCACCTTATATTTTAGATTACATATTTATAACTATAATACAGCATAATAATCTATGGAAAGCTTATTTTTAAAAATATGTCATGTCGTGGCGTAGCGGCACAAGAGTAACCGACAGGTTCTGGGTTCGATCCCCAGTCTAGGAGATGAAATATTTAATATTTTCAATTTAAATATTTAATGTTTCATTTCTTCGCTCTGGTACTAAGGCTAAGCGCGGCGTTTAGTTCCGCCACTCAACACGCAATGCCTCAAATTTGGCTGAAAGTGGTGAACAGAATTGGAACGGAGTGTCTTTACACTAGGTTCCCGGGTTCCCTCTGCCCACACTGCCTCGTGCGGGATATAGCATGAAGCTGAGTAATATATTTTTTTTATTATTTTATCTTTCATATGTCGTTTACCAATTGAAATTGACAATAAGAACAAATATATATAAATCTAAATATATTATTACTTACTTACTTACCTTTATAGTTGAAATGAGTTCATAATATTCATTCGTAATATTAATTAAATATACAGTCCTTTCAGCGGCTACTGAGACCTGTCTATTAAAATTATCAAACGTACTTCCTAGTAAAGTTGACCAACCAGTTCAGATCGTCGTAAAAATTTAATTATATTCGAATTATGTATGCGTCCCCCGTATCTCATAAAGTAAATAAAGGATTTTTTTTATGGGAAAGACGGCAAACGAGCGTACGGGTCACCTGGTGGTTATGTGATCACCGTCGCCCACGGCACCGAGTATCTCCAGAGGACCTACAGGAGCGTTGCCGTCTTTTAAGGTGTATGGGTACCGGGGCCCGGCATTACCTAATGCGAAATGCAGTGGCCAAAGCCACTACTTAACGCCGGTCTTAAATGCCGGGGGTGGTAATAATCCGGTCGAGTCTGCCCATGCGTGTTGCCATTACTAGCAACGTGAATCGGAATCATACGGCGGAAAGGATAGTGATAAAATACATTCCGTTTGTCCACATTCTATCAGTATTAAGTTAGTGAGACCTGTCGTAGATTAGACGCAAGTGCGAATTTAACTGCGACAGGAAGTAGTTTTTATTTCCATTCGAAAAATTGAATATTTAATATTTTCTTTTTTTACTCTGGTAACAAGGTAAAATCTGTATCTTCCTTATCTCATTTAATTCAATTATATTTTAATTTTACAATTATATATTTTTTTTCAGTTGGTATAATAATATATAAATAAGACATCTTCCTTAGTATTAAGAAGGGATTGGCCAGATGAATCTTTCTGATTGAACCAGATGTTTCTTTCTGCTTTATGCTGTATCCTGCACATGGCAGAGGAAACTTGAGAATTTTGTGCAGAAAACTCCGCATTCCGCACTTTACACAGAATTCGAAGCATTGCGTGGCGGAACTCAACGCCGCGTTTTGCCTTTTATAAATAATATTTAACAACATCATTATATATTTACTAAGCAACGCCATTAAGCTGGTCATTTAGTTTCCATATTAAACGATATATGCTATCAGTCTGGTTGTAATCGCGCCGCGTGGACCATTAATTAATTTGTAGTGCTAACTTATATTAAATAGTGTATAGTGTAGATGAGATTTAAGAGAGACTCTTCTATATATGAAAAAATAAATAATATAAAAAGTTCTTTTCTTCTTATTGTTTTATATTTAAAACTATTGATGTACAATTTTTTTTCGCTTCACGCTGTATCCCGCACAGGGCAAAGTAGGCAGAGGGAACGTGGGAAAATAGTGTTAAGTCTCTGGATGAGAATTTTCATGTTTATGCTTAGCTTCACGCTGTATCCCGCACACAATAGGGTAGGCAGTCCCTCTGCCTACCCTATTGTGTGCGGAACTTGGGAACCTAGTGTTAAGTACACTCAGTTACACTTCCGTTCCCCACTTTCCGCCGAATTTGAGGCATTGGTGTTGAGTGGTGGAATTCAACGCCGCGTTTTGCCTTGTACGAGATGGAAGAAATAAAAATATTAAATATTTAAATTGAAAATATGAAATATTTCATTTCCTCGAGTGGGGATCAAACCCACAGCCTGTCAGTTACAGTCACATGTTTGTGCCGCTGCGCCACGACAGCCCTCAAATTTTGATGTTTATGTCTTAGTTATTATACAATTTACTGTAATTTAGACTGTAAAATATAATATTCTGTTTTCTCATGGACTTTTAAAAGAATCTTCGTACATATCTAATTCCGCAATTTGAACTAACTTTTGAATTAATTGCCGCCATAAAGAATAGTTAATAGAGGCATCTCAAATTCTAACATTTTACAGACTAACGTTGCATTGCAGTATAGATGGAGGGAACCTAAGTTTCTTACCATTCTGCCACTTTCCACTCAACTTTCCGAGACATTCACATGTTGTGCGGCGAAACTCAACGCCGCGGATTATCTTCCAAAGCAGACAATAAAAAAATAAAAAAAAAACTCTAATAAGCATAATCAATTAATTGTATCCTCTAACACATCAGAGTCTATGCAAGT
This sequence comes from Eueides isabella, assembly GCA_019049475.1. Classification (NCBI taxonomy): domain Eukaryota; kingdom Metazoa; phylum Arthropoda; class Insecta; order Lepidoptera; family Nymphalidae; genus Eueides; species Eueides isabella. Next base: position 1,756,998 of record CM032397.1, read on the forward strand.
AAATTTACTATGAAAACAATTCATAAGCGGAACGAGAGCCAAGGGAGTCATGTATGAGCGTTAGTACTAATAAAGATTTCGCGTGGCACATTGTACGCGGATGTACACACAGCCGTGATTTATTATCGTCGTTGCAGATGTGGAAGTTGCATAATCGCTCCCTGGTACACTTTTACGGACACTTTTTAAAGTTTTATGCTGAAGTTGAGATTAAATGGACGCTTTTGAGTTTTAGGCGTTTTTAAAATTTTAATATATATATATATATATATATATATATATATATATATATATATATATATATATATATATATATATATATATATATATATATATATATATATATATATATATATATATATATATATATATAATTAATCTATTGCGTAAAGAAATAAGTCGTACATGTCTGAAAACAATTTTTTAACAATAGTTTCTCTATGTCATACTTGGTATATGCAGGATGCAAAGCAACACTAAACAAATGAATAATAAATAGTTCGAGTCTTTTTCAGAAAATAATATTTAATGTTTTAATTTACTTTATTTTGGTGCCGAAGCAAAGCACGGCGTAGAGATCCGCCACTTAATTCAAGTAGTTTCAATTTGACGGAAAGTAGAAGATGGAGATATGTTAACGAAGTGTCTGAACACTAGGTTCCTTATGTTCATCCTGCCTTTCCATCTGTGTAGTTTATATACTGTGGAGCATTTAAAATAAAAAAAAAGACATATTTACCTTGTTTAATATGGGTATAAGTATATTTAAATAAATTCATCAAACTCTGAATATGTTGAAATATAGAATGTTTTTAGAACAATCTCACTAAAAAAAGTGTACAAAAATATTCTTCCTTTGTTACAAGTAATTCTAACAAAACACAGATACGTTCATATTAAATTCACATATATACATACGTACATACGAGTATGTACGTAGATACGTTCGTTAGAATTTCTAGAAAGCGCTTGATGTTGCATTGTGATTTATGACCTAAGTCGAATCGCAATTTGTAAAAGAAAAATATTTTTTTTCTTTCGAAAAAACCTTTTTGATATTCGTAATATTTTTTATCAAATTGAAAAGGAAAAGTGGAATAATTTATATTAATATTTGGGACCCGCTGGCGGCTTTGGCAACTACACTTTTTTTATTCACTACTGTATTGATTTTGATGCAATTTTTATAATTAAGAAATAAACGCAAACGAAGTCCTGAGGGAAGATTGCCAAAATGCATTATTGACATTGATTTTTAAAATTATCGTGTACAAACGTATGTATCGTATGCGGGCAAACAGACGATAATTTTAAAAAATCATTGGTTAGGCTTGTATTATATTAATAAGCTAACAAATTAAGTGTATACTATTGGATCAATTGACTCTTGGATTACACTAATCTCGATTACTTAGTTCTTTAAATAAAATTATCACTATTAAGACTATGTCTATACATTGAAATCTAAAATTGGCGTTTGAAACATTTGTTCTAATATATCTTCCATGTACAGGATTGTGATCGGTTACAAATTTATTATAAGCATAATTTGTCATTGACAAAGATATATGACCGAGCTTGGGTCAATATGTGCACTCAACATTTAGTTTCTATAAAAGATGTTTCTTTGACATTTATTTTCAATAACAAATAACACATCTAAACAGAGAAATAATAATCGAACTGAAAACCAAGGTCTTCTGAGTTTATGACCATTTAATATCTAACAGACTTACATTTATTATTTATTTATTGTATGTTGCAGTTTAAGGCTATATTCCGTACTTGGTAGGGTAGGCAGAGGACGTTAGAGAGCTCAGTATCCAATTTTTCATTAAATATTAGAAGAATCTTAGTTAAATCGAGTTATCAACCCCAAAACCCTATACGGCCTAAATTAAAAAAAGATGAATGTATATACAAGACTATATAAACACAAGCATCGCTCGTTTAAACCTAGCTTCACGCAGTATCCCGTACGAGTCAGGGTAGGCAGAGTGAACCCAGGAACCTAGTGTTAAGACATTCCGTTCCACTTCCGTTCCCCACTTTCCGCCGAATTTGAGGCATTGCGTGTTGAGTGGCGGAACTCAACGCCGCGCTTTGCCTTATAACCAGAGCGAATAAATGAAATATTAAATATTTAAATTGAAAATAATAAATATTTTATTTCCTCGACTGGGGATCGAACACAGAACCTGTCGGTTACAGTCACACGCTTGTGTCGCTGCGCCACGACAGGCCTCAGGCTCGTTTAAAGATATAATTATATTATTAAAAAGGCACAAAATTAAAGAAAAATGTTATATCATTTTACTCAAATATCATCTCCCATCTCCACTAACAAAACAAGCAGTGCTCTCGAGTATATAAGCGTAATAAGCTATTAAATTAAAGTGTTTCAACGTAACTACGCACTACATGGAATGATCCTCGAGCGTAAAACCGTAAGCCATCTTTATAGGGCCCTTACCACATACGTCAGTGTAATCTATGTCGAATTATCTCTTATCATACTCTAGTCTTAAGTAAATTAGTTGTAGAGCAGTTAATTATGTTATTATTGTTTTTTTTGGTACATTTACAATTATTTGATACATTTATTTGTTTTGTTTTTCACGCTATATCCCGCAAACGATATAAGCAAAGGGCACTTTGGGAACTCAGTGTTGAGACATTACATTCCCATTGAGACACTTCTGTTCCCTATATTGAACTGAATTTAAGACATTGGATATAGAGGCGGGTATTTCCCTTTGCCTTTTACCTCGTTACCAGATCGAGGAAATCAAATTTCTTCAAACGACAATCGAATTTACAACCTATTGCGCTTATAGTCACATTCTTGTACTCGTGCGCCACGACCAGCTTCACACAATCATTAAGAAACTAAATTAGAATTTTCTGTAACTGCTAAAATGTTTTTTATATGTAAACTATTCAATGTAAACTATTTGTCTTTGCAAAGTTTCTATTAGAATATATATATATATATATATATATATATATATATATATATATATATATATATATATATATATATATATATATATATATATATATATATATATATACATATATATATATATATATATATATATATATATATATATATATATATATATATATATATATATATATATGCTGATTTAGCATGAAACAGTGTAGAAAGAGACAGCCAATTAATTAATATAAGAACGTTTCCGATTATGTATTCATTTTTATAGACATTGTGTGTAACTGAACGTATAGTCAACGCGTATACAGTTACAAATTACGCCGGTAAACCACGCTATATAAAAATTCACCTTAGCAATTCTTAATATAACTAAAGAAAATAGTTTTACTATAAACTTTAATATATTTGTTTCTCGTTCTAAAAGTGCATTTCAGCGGTCTAAGATATATACGCGGCAGCGACGGGTGGCCATTAAAAGTAAATATGCGGGGGACGCTGTCACGCTCTTTGTAAAACGCAATCGCAAGCACTAGCAATGCTTGTATATTGTATAATACTTGCTATACTAAGATGTTTTAGGAGTTCAGGCGAAATATTCGTAAATACATCTATTAAGTACGATCCTTACATACGAAATTGGCGTTTATTCGTACTGACTGGCCACTTTATTCACAAATTTCCTTCTCTTTAAGGAATTATAAATTATACTTACTTACTTACTGACTTATCTTCACGCTATATTCCTAGCGGGGTAGGCAGAGAGAATGGAGCGTCAAACGCTACGGTCTCGGCATACCTCTTTCGCCTCTTCCACTGTCATCAACCTCTTCATACATGCCCTCCGGGAGGTCCTCATGCTTTTTACGTGACCTTCCTCCAGTATCGTTGATACTGTGTTTTCGAAGGTCAACCGCGGTCACCCCCTCCAATTATAATTATTACCACTCAAATTATAATTTATACATATATTTGTTAAACCTTCATTAATTTGTTTTGCTTGAAAATATCTATTAAAAGAAGCTTGAAAATATCTATTACTAAATATAACTGTAGCACCAGTGTTGCGGAAATGGTTTGAACGGTAAATGGTGTTTATAGCGCCGCAAAAGAAAACACTGTGAGTTTTGAGTTCTTACGTTTTCGTTTTAAATTTAGCCCTGTGGACGGTCGGCGATACAAGTTGATAAGGAAGAAATTAGTTCACTTTATGCAAATTAGGACGATTAAAAAGCTTAAAAGGTGAGTACGTCACGAATCATTAAGTAAAGCAAACTGGTAAACATACGCTGACTGTTTACATGAAACAATAATTAAGAATTTTATAAGAAGTGAATGAGTGCGGATGTCGTTCTTAACAGTCTTCTCAAGTCGGACAGATTTGAGTTTTTTTTACTTTACGCTGTATACTGCGAAACGAATTTGAGGCATTGCTTATTGAGTGTGCCGGAACTCAACGCCGCGCTATATTTCGTCACTAGAGCGGAGAAATGACTCAAACCCATGGCTTGTCCGTTTAAAGCCACAAAGTTACAGTCACATTTTTTTTTAGCTTCACGTTGTATCCCGCACGAGGCAGGGCAGGCAGAGGTAACCCGGGAACCTAGTGTTAAGACACTCCATTCCACTTCCGTTCCCCACTTTCCGCCGAATTTGAGGCATTGCGTGTTGCGTGGCGGAACTCAACGCCGCGCTTTTGCCTTATTACCAGAGCGAAGAAATGAAACATAAAATATTGAAATTGAAAATATTTAATATTTCATTTCCTCAACTGGGGATCGAACCCAGAACCTGACGGTTACAGTCACACTCTTGTGCCGCTGCCTCAACATTTTAATTCCATATTCTAATATAGGTTTAATTATTTTTAGTTGAATTATTTGCTAGCTTGGTTATATTTACTATTCGTAAATTAGCAATCAATGCATATGCATGCCACGTTGTTGGTTAACTGCGACTATTCCATACATTAGTTCAACTGAATACACTTGAACTAAACTAATTTGCTTGAGTATTTGTGTTTCGGTTTGAAGCAAAAATTATCTTTATTTATTTACTAACCATCCGTCCGCGGCTTTGATCGCTTGAAACAAGTTACTTTATTTACGCTACGTTATTTTATTATTATTTTTAACTCAATATCTATACATTTTCGTGGCGCAGCGGAACAAGGGTGTGACTGTAAGTGCGACAGGTCGTGGGCTCAATCCCCACTTGAGGAAATGAAATATTTCGTATTTAAAATTAAATATTTATGTTTCATTTTTCTGCTCTGGTAACGTGTGTAACTCAATGCAACGTTATGCCAACGTTGCGTTGAGTTCCGCCACTCCAAAGGAGTTCGCCAAAGTGGTTAACTCCGGGGGTTCACGGGGTCGATATCGCAGATGTTGTGTTTTATGTTAAGGTCAACCAAGGCCTCGCTCTATCTCTCTTACCAATAACTTTCCTTAATTTTTTCTCCAATTTATTTCTAACATAAGTTCTTATTTCGTGAACAATATTTAATTTATAAATCACAACTGTTTTTAAGAGTTTGTCTGAAAACGACTTTAATTAGTTCAGTTTTATTTCTATCTTAATAGCGTTTCAGTGTTTCTCTTGTCACCAGTATAAATAAGCCATTAGCCTGCATAGTTGTTGTTAATTAAATACATCTGCAAATAAATATTGAGATTATGAGATTAGAGTATCTCTAATATAAGTATGTATAGATACAGTGGCATAGTTTGGCTTAATTTTATTGTAGCAAGTTTTAAAATTATGCTTTTATTTCCTATAATGTGGTCGTTATGACGCTGTGATATAGCGTCTGTGAATGCGACGGTTGGTTAGCTCGATTCCTGTGTTAGGAAAAGAAATTATCTTGTTTAGGGTTTGGTAAGAAGACATAGCACGGCGTTGAATACCACAACTCAACACGCACTTTTTCAAAACATCACTTTTCACTTACGTGTATATATATATATATATATATATATATATATATATATATATATATATATATATATATATATATATATATATATATATATATATATATATATATATATATATATATATATATATATAAACAATAACATGTTATAAGCTTATTAAGATATATTATTATATTTAATAAGAATATATCTGTTAATAAAATACAAAAATTTGCTATTACGTTGCGGCATTTTAAATTAACAACAATATTGTGTGTATGTTCACTCATTGTAATCAGAACTGAGGTAGTGTTCCAAATTTCATCTCAATCGGACGCTGGTTAATGGGTCAAATTTTGCTTGCAAAGTTTCATTTACATCAAGCTTTTTAAGACTATACTTAGCAACTTTTTTTTTGAAAAATGTAAAAATATATGCATTTTTAATATATTTAAGGTGATATTCCATATTTAGAAAGAAAATATACATTTATTGCAAAGTTTTGTTCAATACAAAACAGAAACAAGAGACAATACTACCACCAGCGACTTAAGTAAACATTGACACGGAGGAGCGTTGTTCAAAAATAGTACAAGCTCTTTGGAAGGGACCTTCTAATCCTTGAAATACTTTTATTAGCCTTTATGATCGCAAGCTATTTAGTCAAGTTAACTTTTTTTTTCAGGTTCCCGCACATGGTAGATGGAGTTTCGGAACCTTGTATTGCGACACTCCATTCCGACATTCTGCTGAATTAGAGGCGTCATGCGTGTTGAGTGGCGGAGTTCAACGCTGTGGTTTGCCTTGTTAACAAAGCAAAGAAATTAAAATATTAAATACTTCAGAAGGGATTGAACCCACGTGTGATGCATGTTGCGTGGCGGAGTTCAACGCTGTGGTTTGCCTTGTTACCAAAGCAAAGATATTAAAATATTAAATAATTCAGTAGGAATTGAACATACAGCCTGTCGCAATTACAATCACATGCTTGTGCCTCTACGCCACGACTCAATCAGACCTCAAGTTTTGAGTAAATAATGAAATAATCTTCAATTTTACTATACTCACTGTATAAAAAGTTAAAATATATATTTTTAAAGAATATTTTAACTTTTTGCTTGGAATAATGTAACTTAACAAAAATAGGAAACAATATGTGAAAAGAAACACACCAGCGAATATTATTTCAGGTGAAAGCAACAATGTACGTACATAGCTTTATTTTGTTATTACAACCCAAGTTATGAGAAGTCTCGCGATTTAAATTCAAACTAATCATATATGCGTGTTTTAGATAAGAACGGCGCGAGCAACTGAACTTTCTTAAATAACAATAAAGTGAGAAGAAAGTAATTTGCATAGAGTAAACGTTGCGTAGAGAACTTTTAGTTTTTGTGTCTATGTATGTTTTAATATTCAATTTATTTTGTGTATCTTACGTTAAGGCATACTTGTTTAAAAGAAGTTTGTTGCAGCTTAAAGTTTATATAGCTTTATAAGCATTTTATGAATTATAGATTAGTTTATTTACATATTTTTTATCTAAAAATATGTAACCTTTTATTATTATAAAGTGATGTTTTTAAGAGTCAACGATTTTATTCAGCTATACGTAACATCTCACACAAACAATACCATGTGTCAAAACACTTTGTTCCCCTCTTTTTGATTCACAAATATCATTACGTGTTCTGGCGGAGCTTAACGCCAGTTTTATCTTTTTTTTTTTGTTGAATTGAAAACTTCTTTAGGCGCGTTGAGCGTTTTGGTAGAGGGTACAATCCTCGGTTCGCGTCACCGACATGCTAATGATAATAGCAGGCGTGCGACTAGCGCATGCGCAGTAGTACACTAATACATATACTAATATATATTATATACACTAATACATCGACTATTTCTGACTGTATTATGTGCGCGTTGGACGCTTTTTGGATAAGTATAATTTTGTGAGTCACGACAATGATGTAAATAATGAAAATAATGTTCAAACTTGAATTCATTGAAATTCGTGTAAATATAAATACTATGTATAATTAAGATAATTGTATATTAATTATTTTTTCAACCACTTTGTATTTATATTTTGTTCATGATTTGTTTAACCCATCATATGTAACTAATAAATAAAACATAAAAAAAATCATATAATTTTTGCATATAGTTTTAATTACTCTCAACTTAATAGTTCCGTTTTCACTTCTATCGGCAGTCCCACGACTGCTATTAGTTTTTTTACGCTATAGCCTGCAAAAAGTAGTGTAGGCAGAGTGAACCTAGTGTTTAGAGAGTCCGTTGCACAATTTTTCATATATTTCGCTATGGTTGATGGATTTTTGTCTTGATACCAAATCGTGGAAATAAACATGACTTACTTCACTTAGTGTTAGAGCCACTATCCTCCTGACTACAGTCAAACGTTGACAGCCTTGAACAAAACTAAAATAGAGTCAATATGATAAATATTGTTTTAAGAAAACCACTTTCGCTTAAATGACAAGGTAGTCTGTAATCATTGAAGAAATTCGAAACAAAGCGTCAACTCCGAAGCAACAGATGTAAGGCTTAATGAAATAAGGAGCGGATGTCGCAGGGTACAAGGTCTTCCAACAATGTAACTATAGATACGTTCAAAGGGTACTCTTATTTGTTTTTTTGGTTAATTTTCTATTAATTAGTCTTTTTTTTTTCTTTTTGTTTTCAGCTTCACGCTGTATCCCGCACTAGGTAGGGTAGGCAGAGGGAACGGAAGTTAAACCTAGTGTTATGACACTTTCCGCCGAATTTGAGGCATTGGGTGTTGAGTGGCGGAACTCAACGCCGCGCTTTGCCTTATTACCAGAGCGAAGAAATGAAACATTAAATATTTAAATTGAAAATATTAAATATTTCATTTCCTCGACTGCGGATCGATCCCAGAACCTGTCGGTTACAGTCACACTCTTGTGCCGCTGCGCCACGACAGGTCTTTTTATAATACTTTTAATATTAAAATTGTCTTTTTGTTTTTTTTGTCAAAGAAGCAGAGTGTTTCTTAGAGTGCGGATTGAACCCACAACTGGTCGCGCTTGACAATGACACGCTTGTGCCGCTGTGGCAAGAAAAACCTCATAAATGTGTATAATTTATATAAATTATTAGTATTAAACATGTTTTATATAAATTATTAGTATTAAACATGTTTTTAAAAAACATAAAAAATAACCTAGTAACATTTGAACTTTGCCTTTTGTAAATCATGACCGCTATACCGTACATTCTTATATTAAGCTACGTTGAAATTTTCAATAGGAACATTTTTCCTATACTGAATACTGAATGATTCTTCCAGAATGACGTCTATCGTGTTCTAGAAGGTTGTGAGTTCAATATCCACTCGAGCAAATGAAATATTTGTTTACTTCGATTTCTTTGCTCTGGTAACTAAGCAACTATATGAGTTTTACCATTCGAAATGTCTCAAATTGAGCGGGAAATGGATAACTTAAATGTGTTAAGGCTAGGTTCTCATGTTTCCTCTGCCTACCCTACCAAATGCGGGATACGTTATGCGTGAAACTGAAAAAAATAAGAGATAGAAAAAATCGAGCTGAATGAGGTCTGTCATGGCGCAGCGGCACATGCGTGTGACTGTAACCTACAGGTTGTGGGTTCGATTCCTACTCGAGGAAATGAAATATTTAATATTTTCAAATTAAATATTTAATACTTAACTTATATTTAAAAAACGAATAAAAATTTTAAACGAAGCAGGATTTGAACCCGCGCCTCTGGAAAACCATTCCAGCGCTCTGACCAACTAAACCATCCGTTCTCACCAAGTTCCGTCGAAATTCTTATACGCTTGTTACAACTTATTGATGCTAACAACATAAATAAGTTGTAACAAGCGTATAAGAATTTCGACGCAGTTCGGTGAGAACGAATGGCTTAGTTGGTCAGAGCGCTGAAACGGATTTCAAGAGGCGCGGGTTCAAATCCTGCTTCGTTCAAAATTTTTATACGTTTTTTTAAATTTAAGTTTAGTATTTTCTGTCCTAAGTGTGAAATAACACTTTAAAACATAGTAAAAATATTAAATATTTAATGTTTTCAATTCTTAGTCCTGATACAAGGCAAAACGTGGCGCTGAAATCCGCCACTAAACACGCAATGCTTCAAATTCGACGCAAAGTGGGGAACGGAGTGTCCTAACACTAGGTTCCCAAGTTCCTTCTGCCTGCTCTGCCATGTGCGGGATAATAATCCCCCAGGGTAATACATCCTCCAGCTTACCTGCACAGGATATACCAAAAAGAAATATAAAAACACAACTTATTTTTCTTACCGAGATTTACGAATTTACTCTAATGAAGTTGAAAATAAACGTAACTTTCTCAAACGTCCAAATGAAGTTGAAGCCAAAAAAATATGAAGGTGGAAATCGCTAGAGTATTTCCAATAACATATTACTGAAGAAATAGTTACGCAGCGAACTAGAAAAGCTCAATCTTCCATCCGTCGTATATTTCATTAAAGTTCACATCTGTTGCTCTCGAACTTGAGGCTCTGTTCCAATTATGACTTCGCTATACTTTAGTTATGTGTTTAAATTGAAAATTAATTTATTAATTTGGTGCATGTTATATATAATATAATTTTTAGTTTCTTTCTATATCTTATAATATAAAGTTTAGTTGATTAAAATATTAATATTATTAATGGGGCCCTGACGTGGCGCAGTGGTACAAGCGTATGACTACGCGATAAGTTTCGAGGTCGACTTCCACTCGGAGAAATATAATTATCCCGAGTAGAGTAGAGTGCTACGAGTATGTGCGCGATTCAGCCAAAGCTGAAAAAGCTAAAAAATGGTTAGAGATTAGTTACTTAAAATGACTATACTTTTGTATGAATAATAATGTCTTTGATAATATAGATGGATGTAGTAAGTATAGTGGGAACCTAGGGTTACGACATTGGTTCCTCAGGTACCTATGAATTTTTCGAGTCACTGTATTGTGTGGAACTCCACGTCGCATTTTGTCTTTCCGCCGAATTCTGATTCCGAGTGGAAATTGAATCTTGCATGCATGAACCTAATATTGATATTATTCACTTTGTACTCTACTTTCTATTTAACACATATACAATATTAAAAAATATTTATATATTTTTTTAACTTCACACGCTATTGCCCATATATACGGTAGGCAGCAACCTAATGTAGAGACACTCAGTTTCAATATTCATATTCCGCCGAATTTCAGGTATTGTTGGTTGAGTGGCGGAACCCAACGCCGCGAACGTATGTTAATAGCATATTAACATATATACAATTCAATCGTTCTTTTTTTAATTGAACTAAATCTTTTGAGTGGAATAGATAATAAAATAGTCCAAGCTGTTTTATAAAGAAGTTTTACTTATATATACAAACTAACCTTTGGCTCCTTAGCTTTTTGCTCGTATGATCATATGAAATGACTAATAAGTATTCTGACATCTGGTATAATGGACGACATCGAAACTATGAATGTCATATAATATCGTCTTCCTACTCCTAGATAAATATATGGCAGTAATCATTTAGCGATTTGGACTAGTGTTTTTTAGCTTCACGCTGTATCCCGCACGAGGCAGGGTAGACAGAGGGAACCCGGGAACCTAGTGATAACACACTCCGTTCCACTTCCGTTCTCCATTTTCCGCCAAATTTGAGGCATTGCGTGTTGAGTGGCGGAACTAAACGCCGCACTTTGCCTTATTACCAGAGCGAAGAAATGAAACATTAAATATTTAAATTGAAAATATTAATCAGGGATCGAACTTAGACCCTGTGTGCCTCCAAAATTTAGACTAGTGTTTCCTAATATTAACTAGTTTAACTAAAGAAACGTTTCAGCAGTAAAAAAGTATAGAAACATATAAAAGATAATTAATTTGATCACCTTTCTCCAGCTCATTTATATAACAGAAAAAATATATTCCTTTTAAATTTTTTGACAAATCCATCTCTACACACATTTCCACCAAAAAAAAAACGATCAAAAAAAAAAAAAAATAATTCAAGAAAACGTTTTTAAAACGAACCTAAAACAATTTTATACGACAAATATTTTCTCGTGAAATAAAATAAAAGATTTTATCTGTTCGTGGTTGTGCGGAGCTTGTAAAATGGATTTCAAACCAATATCGACACCTCGCTTGTTCACAATTTGAACTTTACTACTTTAGAAATAGTGTTAGAACAACTGCATATATATTTTGGTGGAAAACCAAAATTTTCCTTAAATAATTGTTTAAGGCAAATTGAACTCTATGCCGAAGCTATATAAGGATTATCTGACGGCAATGGAACTACAGTAGTCTTGCAAGTAAACATTTCAGTTGGTAGCAAATTGTTGTGGCTTGCGGCCTGCGTTTGTTTGATGAACAAACATAACTGATTTGTTTGTACATATGACGTAAATGTCGATATATAATAAATAGTGAAGTACGATACTAGAATTATTGCGAGGCAATGAGAAATTGTGTATAGAATTTGTAAGTTTATTTGTATTTACGGGGTTGAGTTTCGCCATTGACAGCCAAAAATTCGTTGAAATATTTGGAATGATTAGAAAATACTTAAAAGAAGATTTAAAATAAATGTTAGTTGATTAAAATATTAATATTATTAATGGGGCCCTGACGTGGCGCAGTGGTACAAGCGTACGACTACGCGATAAGTTGCGAGGTCGACTTCCACTCGGAGAAATATAATTATCCCGAGTAGAGTAGAGTGCTACGAGTATGTGCGCGATTCAGCCAAAGCTGAAAAAGCTAAAAAATGGTTAGAGATTAGTTACTTAAAATGACTATACCTTTGTATGAATAATAATGTCTTTGATCTTCGCGATTGTTAGACATTTTAAATAAAACACTTTTAACCGGATTAATTGCGTATATTGATTTTTAAACATGTTTTTTGGAAACCCGACGTTTCGAACATTTTACAGTAGACTCCCCGTGACCACGGACTACTGTAAAGTGTTCGAAACGTCGGGTTTCCAAAAAACATGTTTATAAATCAATATACTCGGTTAATCCGGTTAAAAGTGTTTTATTTGTATGAATTTCTCTATAATACATAATAAAAGAGTGTGAATTAACTAATGTTTTAATAATACGTATCTTTTCAATCCGTTTATCTATAAAATCGTTAAGTCAGATTAAAAAAAATGATTTTCTATATAAAAAACAAATGTTAATAGATGATTCCATGTGCATAATCCGTATAATTTATGGATAAGCAATAATGATAATATAAGTAATACTTATTAAAAACTAATTGAGGCCTGTCGTGGCGCAGCGGCACAAACGTGTGACTGTAACCGATGGGTTGTGGGCTTGATCCCCACTCGAGGAAATGAAATATTTAATATTTTCAATTTAAATATTTAATGTTTTCATTTCCTCGCTCATGTACAAGGCAAAACGCGGCGTTGAGTTCCACTGAACACGCTATGCCTCAACATTCGGCGGAAAGTGGGGTACGAAAATGGAACGGAGTGTCTTAACACTAGGTTCCCGGTTTCCCTCTGCCTACCCTGCCTCGTGCAGGATACAGCGTGAAGCTTAAAAAAAAATACAAACAAAAAGCCGTATAATGTTCTTTCCATTATGAATACACAAAATTAATAGATAAATAAATTTGCTCGGCTAACCGGCGGTACACCGTAACAAATATGACGTCGGTCACCGTCCGGGCAGTTTAAACAGCCTCGTTACGTTTTAATGTTTTATCTAAAATATAATGTTGTGTCAAAATGTTATGCCAGTTTTTGTTTACGAGATATAAGACGTATATAAGTATCTATGTTATACGCTGGTTTCTTCATAGCATGATAGACAAAGGTTAAAAAAAACATTATGCGTTTTACAGAAATTAGTTTTTAACTCAGCTTCACGCTGTATCCCGCACATGGCAGGGTAGGCGGAGGGAACTTGTTGAGGCATTGCGTGACGGAACTCAACGCCGCGCTTTGCCTTTTTTTTACCTTTATTACCTTTTACTATTGTTTGTATATCATTTTATATATATAGTAACTTTATGCTTGTTTCTATTGGTAAAGGGTTCCTAGTGTTTAAACTCTCTGTTTCTTATTTTTTTTTGGTTTTTTTTTCTCTCTAACATAGAGAACTAAGAAATTAAGTGTTTTCCATTCCAAGACTCTTCCATTCCCCCTTTCCACGAAAATTAAAAAATCCATGTTAAGTGGCGGCACTCAACGTCATGTAGAATATATATATATTCTATATATATATATATATATATATATATATATATATATATATATATATATATATATATATATATATATACATGTATATATATATATATATATATATATATATATATATATATATATATATATATATATATATATATATATATATATGATTAGTTTAGCGACACTAAGATAAGTTAGAAAATGATGGGTATGTAGAGTCACTGTTTTGTAGTGCATGCTACTCGTAAGCATGACTTGGGGGTCGATTATCGAAAGCCAACAAGGCAATCGAAGTTTGCGTATTTCTCATTACTAGGTCTCAACGATTAGTATTGCTTTTGTATATTACAGATTTTAAATAATTCTATATTTTTCTTCTTTAGTCTGACTTAGAAAGTTGCGGAACACAACGCCGCTCTTTGTCCTTGTTCATTAAAGAATTTTAGGCGTCTATAATTGTTTTTAGTAATGTTGATAGCAGATCATTGCCCATATAATTTATTTAAAGTATTGGAACTAACAATATCTTCAGAACTTCAATTAACTATGTAATGAATATTATTTTTTAATTATTTTAATGGATTTCGACAAAATAAAAACTTTACTGATGACACAAAACCATCAGTAAGGTCATAATTTCTTTTAAAATCATTAAATGTATGAAATAAGTCTAAGAACGAAACCAGTTAGTTATCAATACGTAAGTAAAAAAAAATACAAATTATAAGATACCTAAGGCCCAACAGTCTAGCGGAGTCCCCCAAACGCCGGACAGGATTTAATATCATCCGGCCGTCCCATTGGTCGGGGTGTGATACCTACTCGTCTGCAATTAACTCCACTTCCGTTCCCTCAGGCTACCGACAAATCACTTTTAACCGAAATCTACCGATATACCTGTCATAGATTAAAATATTTTTGATGTTTTTAAATCAGACAATTGAGGCCTGTCGTGGCGCAAAAATGAAATATTTAATAGTTTCAATATTTACTATTCTCATTTCTTGGCTCTGGTAACAAGGCGAAGCGCGGTGTTGAGTTCCGCCACTCAAAACGCAGTGGCTAAAATTTCGCGAAAGGTGGGGAACGGAAGTGGAACGGAGTGTCTTAACACTAGGTTCTCAAGTTCTCTCTGCCTACTCTGCCATGTGCGGGATACAGCGTGAAACCGAGAGAGAGAGAAAGAGAGTTTTTAAATCAATGTTGCGTTTTGGTGCTGAGGCACAGCAGTAAAGTGAATCAAAACACAATGCCTCTAAGATTCAATATATGGAGAGAACGTAAGGAACGGAAGTATATTAACACTAGGTTCCCAAGTTCCCTCTGTCTACCTGTATAACTTTTTGAGTAGGACAAAATTACAATCTTCTTGTACAATCAGATAAGCTTCAACTATAATACGGTAATAGATTTTGAAATGGTGAAAATATAGATAGTATATTTTCCACGCTTTTCGCTCGAGTTTGAAATTACAACTTTATTTCGCTTAAACGAGGTAATGAAAGAAATCATTCCCTTGTGTACAGTTCGCTCTTACTACGATGGCTTTCAGTTAAACGCAGTTCCAATGTATCACGATAGCTTAGTAATATTTTTTTAGCTTTATGCTGTATCAAGGGAACTTGGCCAGGTTGGCAAGAGGGAACCTTGCGTTAAGACAATCCGTGGTCAATACCCTTACGTTACCTATTTTTCGTCGAATTTGAGACACTTCGTACTGAGTGTGGAACTCAACGCTGTGATATTTCTAGCAACCAGAGCAAAGCGCGGCGTTGAGTTCCGCCACTCAACACGCAATGCCTCAAATTCGGCGGAAAGTGGGTAACGGAAGTGGAACGGAGTGTCTGAACACTAGGTTCCCGGGTTGCCTCTGCCTACCCTGCCTCGTGCGGGATATAGCGTGAAGCTAAGAAAGTAAGAAAGAAAGAAAGACAAGTAAATAATATATTTAGATGAAATTAGAAAAAATACATTTTTATTCTATGTAGCTTAAAAGGGTGATCAAATTCGATATGTCAGACGCCCTCTGCAGTGTAACACCCATAAAATTAGTTATGAGAGGGCTCGGTGGGCAGTTATTGAATCACTATGGAATGCATAATGTATTTTTTGCTTCGTGGGCTTGGTATTTCCACTATTAGAGCTGTAGTTTAGGTTCGTGGAAGAATTTTATGGCCATTGATATTTTGTTTTAGCTTGTCTAGGCTAGGCTATATAGGCCCCTGACTGAAAACTATTAATTTGTTTGATAGCTATATCTTTGATTTTCGCGCTTTTTGTATATTTTAAATGAAAGAAATTTAACCCGCTTAATCTTTGATCTGGTTAATTTTGTTTAATTTAAAATTAATACTTTAAAAATGTTTATGGTATATTAGGAAAAGCAGTCCGTGATCACGGGTAGAGTCCAAAAATGTTTATAACCCAATCAATATACGCAATTAATCCGGTTCAGTTTTTTTTTTCATATAAAATATTGCATAGGAACCATGATAGATAAGCTTTCTTTTTTTTTTAATGAAAAAGACAAGGTAAACTGGCGTACAGGTCACCTGATGATGAGAGATAAGGCTTTCGGTTAAAAGAAACCACAGTTAAAGCGATTCACTCATTCAGGTGCTACGATGCCACACAGACACACACAGGTCAAATTTTTTCATCGAAGATAACAAATAACCTAATAAGTAAATAAATTAAATTATTTCTATATAAAGATTTCATGTACACAAAATTACTGCACTAAATTAAGAAATCCATGATTATAACTCGTTAAAAATAAGAGAAAAGATGGGAAAATGACAAACATGTCATAAAAATGATATAACATGAATTAATATAATATATATTTATATATACGAATGGCCATCACTCTCATCTCGTTTTTTAGAGGCGATGTTAATAAATATAACGTTACCTTTCAAATTTCATCCATTAGCGATATTGTAGTTCGCTTTGTATTGACTGTTTTAGATATTTTTTTTTTTATATTAAAAGTAACTGTATTTTTTATTCTCTATCTAGTTATAGTAAAGTGAAGTAGAAAAGAAATACTTAATATAGGTATATTATGTAAAACTTTTTTCTGAGTGACCAAGCCCATCTTCACGCTGTATCCCGCAACTGGCAGGATTGGCAAAGCGAGGCAATTTACTGCGGGAAGTCGTAAAAGAAAATACGTAATAGTGACCAATTATGCAAATATTACAATATAAAGCATATAAACAGCGGTCACACGATGGTGGTTTAAAGCATTACGGTCCTCATACAAACTATTAAAATGTAACATTTAAGAAAACCCAAATAAAGTCCTAGGCCTAGGCTAGGCTAGGCCTAATATACCTCTTAACAAAGTGCTTGTAGCTTTTACACTGCTAAACAGCAATCAAAATATAGTTAGCTATGTTGTTTTTATACATCTATTTTATAAAAACCGCATTCCTTCCTTTTTTTCTTAGCTTCACGCTGTATCCCGCACATGGAAGGGTAGGCAGAGGGAACTTGGGAACCTAGTGTTAAGACACTCCGTTCCACTTCTGTTCCCCACTTTCCGCCGAATTTGAGGCATTGCGTGTTGAGTGGCGGAACTCAACGCCGCGTTTTGACTAGTACCAGAGCGCAACTAAATTGGTTTATTCATTCAGGAGATACAGCGCCACAGACGGACAGGTCAAACATACACCCCATATTGCGTTCTTGTTTAAAAAATAAAACTTCAGCAAAAAATGCAGTCAGTCAGCTAAATTTAGGCAGGGGTAGTATAAAATATAACGTAAGTTTAATCCATTAATCGTATCACAGTTTCATTGGTATTGGGCATGTCGGGGGAAAGCTGTTATGACTTCAATATTTCTAATAGCGCGCGATCCAATCTCGCCCAATGGCTTCGTCATTCGTTGCTTGCTACTACTGGGTACATATGATGCGGTATTTTTACTATATTGTTTATGTTAAAATATATATATATATATATATATATATATATATATATATATATATATATATATATATATATATATATATATATATATAAATATATATATATATATATATATATATATATATATATATATATATATATATATATATATATATATATATATATATATATATATATTCGTTACATAAAAAAATTGTTGTGTGAACGTTTGAATGTAAACGCGAGATATTATCGGTTCGATTCCCGAGGAGACGAAATATTTAATGTTTTTCATTTTTGTTTGCGTCATTGCGTCTCCATCTTTTGGTGGAATATGGGAAACTGTGGGAGTGTTTTAACGGGAACAGAACATCTTAACACTAGGATCTCTAGTTCTAGGCAAAGGGGCCTACACACAACGTTCTCCTTGAATATATCGTTAAGCACAATGAAAATATGTTTGTGTTTTTGTTAATATATTTTGTTAAGGGAGGATGTGAGAGTAAAAATGACTTTTTTTAGGTAGATTGGGCACGTCGGGTGAATAAATTACGAAAACATGGCAAGGCAGATATCATATTGTCGGTCGCCCAGTTTACTTTTGTTACTCTTGTATATATAAAGCGTGAAGGTAATAAATATAACATATGGAAAAAATATTATAGTATGAAACAATCAATATACTGTATGTTCTACATTGTACTGTAAATACTCGTAGTCTTCATAATTATTCATTATTAATATTTTTCAGCTTCACGTTTTATCTCGTAGATGGCAGGGTAGACAGGGGCAACTTGGGAACCTAAGGAACTTGGGAGCTTGGGAACCTAACCTAAAATGTTAAGTTACTTCGCTAAAATTCCGTCAAATTTGGGACATTGCGTTTTGAGTGGCAGAACGTTAAGCTCTTTGCTTAATTTAATTTAAAAATGTTAAGTTTTTCATTTCCTAGAGAGAGGATTGAATCGACAACCTGCTGGATTTGTAGTTTTTGCCACAAGACAAGCCTCAACTATTATTATTTCTGTAAAAACTTAATTTTAAAACGCAAAAGGTGCCTGAACCTTATATATAAAATAAAAGTATATTAATTCAACAAAATGTCAACTTTGATATTTTATGAATCGTAAATTTATATTGTCAGTAAGAGTACAACTTTAATAAACAAAAGGAATGCAATATACGCGAAGTATTGTAAAAACATACTTTACACTCTTCGCTTTAGTATTTCAATAACGGATTTTAATGAACGTTTATATTTAATGAAATTGCTTAAATTTTTCGTAGTTCTTTTTCATATGTATTTACTGATTAACTATTGTTTAAAGCTTTCACACTTAGTATAAAAGTTTCAAATGTAGCAGGATTTGAACCCGCGCATCTTGGAAACCATCCAAGCGCTCGGACCAACTAAGCCATACGTTCTTAACAAGCTACGTCGAAATTCTTATTGTTGAAATAGATAAATGCAACAAAAACAATAACAATCGAACTTATAACCGATGCCTTTCCATTCCGACCATCCATTCGAAATACAACGGCCTAAAATTAATAAAAAATATATTGTCCCTTTCTTTTCTATTTGACAAAGATCAAAATAAAAGAAATGGCGAGAAAGTGGCCACAACTTTCGTACCGTGTTACCAAAGTGTCGTTTTACCGGTCGATTGGTCACCGCGCCGCGTTTTGTCACAAAGCTTTGTTGGCATATTGTCGGAAAGTATTCCTGTCCACTGCGTAAATATTTGAAAATATTTTTATTCCTTGTTACATTTCACGCTACATTTAAAAAAAACTGTTTTTTTAATTTTCACGCTGTATCCGCATTGTAAGATAGGGACGTTACGATTATACCATCCAAGAAATCGTATCAAGGACTTTCGTGACGAAGGGGACTAACGTGTGACTGTAAACGACATATTCTGGGTTCGATCACCACTCAAAGAAATAAAATATGTTTACAATTTTATATAAAATGAAATATATATTTCTTCGCTCTGGTAGCAAGGTGAAGGTTGCCGTTGAGTTCCGTCACTCAACACGCAATGCCTTAAATTCGGCGGTCAGCGGAAAACGGAACTGAGTATGTAAACACTAGGTTCCCACGTTCCCTCTGCCTACCCTGACATTGTCATGGAAGGGATTGTCGTGTCTCGACTGGAGTGTCTAGAAGACAGTATGTAAAGCACGGTGTGACTTAACTTTAACTTAATATGTTATATTTTTAACTTCACGCTGAAGACTCGACTGCTGAAGGTTTCGCTGAAGGCTTGAGACTCTAATGCTAAGAAATATCTCACTGAAACCCAAGCCATTGCCATTTCCATTGCCATTTCCATTAAGACGCTTTTTATCTCCACTTTCCGCTAAAATTAAAGCGTTGTGTCTTGAGGCGCTTTAACTCCTTATACTCATAAGGAGTTAAAGCGCCTCAACACACAACGCTTTAATGAAAATATTAAATACGAATAAATGAAAATATTAAATATTTAAGTTCCTCAATTCAACGTCGAACTAACAAACTTTTACATATACAGTCGCACGCTTGTGCCCACGACAATCTCAATAAATAATATCAATACCTATTTCCCAATAAACATAAGTCAATCCAACCGTTCGTTCTCAATATTTTCGTATACTATTTGTTATACCCGCACCGTGTCACCGTGCCCGTGTAGCTATGCCTCGCACGTACCCAATAATGTTAAAAGGTGACATTTTTGTGTGAGCTGCTTTTGTTATGTGGCTTATTAACTTATTTGTCTCTTAGGCAAAATTTAGTATTCGTTCATGTATCGTTTCAAAACTAGTTTGAATTTAATATATACAGCTATAGCAAAGTATATTTTTAGCTTGACGCTATATACCGCAAAAGTAGGATAGGCAGAGGGTAACTAGTGTTAAGACACTCCGTTCCAATCACCATATTCCGTCGAATTTGTACGAATATATTACGTGTTGAGTGGTAAAACTTAACGCCACGTCTTGTTTATATTGCCTTGTTATTAGAGCGAGAAATGAAAATATTAAATATTCAATTTTTTCAAGTGAAATCGAACACATACACTTTGGCCTTTACAGTAAAATGCATGTGCCACTGCCCCACGAGACGACTCAATATATTTTCTCTTTTATTACATTCATCTTATTGAGTTATGCAGGATACACCCACATTTATTTTAAATAATTCTCAAAGAACTGTTACAGGGAGATTTCTACTACATTGAATATATTTTTTTTATTTTTGTTTATGGAAAATATAAGGCAACGAGCGTACGGGTCACCTGATGGTGAGTGATCACCGTCGCCCACGGCCCCGTGTAACACCAGGGGAGCTACAGGTGCGTTGCCGTTCTTTAAAGTGGAGGTATTCGCGCCGTTCCACAGATGTGTCGCACGTGGAAAAAAAATTCTACGAAACCGTACAGTAGTCGTGTGCCACGTGTCCAGATGATGTGGATGGTACTTTAGTTTGTGACGTACTGTGCGGTTGGAAAATTCGGCGGCTGGTATGAAGTCAAACAGCTCTCCATAACACTCCCCGTGATAAATGCGGTAGAGAAGGCACAGGGAGGATACATCTCTACGCAAAGCCAAAGTATCAAGCCCTACATAGATCATTGGGTCCCTAACGATTCGAACGGCTCTACGTTGTACGCGATCAAATGGTTCAAGCTGATACTGGGGTGCACCAGCCCAGAGGTGAGAACAGTACAGAAAATCCCTAGTTTCTTCGAGGCCAATTATAATAATATAAGGTTCCAATTCGCAATAATAATCTGAATAATTTGTATAATGTATATTCATGCAAATACATTCTATATATCATTGATCATCCTCGGAATATTTGAATTTCCCTATCTAGAAAACACATTAAATTTATAAAAAAAAAAAAATTATAATGCGGAAGATTTGCTTAAAGATACTTATTTTAGAAGTTATTGTCTCGAATTGAAAAAAAAAATCTTTTAGTGTTTTATAATTTATTTAACGAGAAAATTAAGAAATAACCGACCATACATACGATCGGACTTAACTTCATTTTCTTTTTATCTTTCAGTACTTCGAAAAGTTAATCGGTACATCTCATAATATTTTGACATTTTGTATGTCTGATATAATTCTGATAAAGTTATAGTTATAATGAAATAATTAACGAGGTATAGCGTCTAATAGCTTTTATCGATATATGGATGATTTCAACAAAACAAACTCCTCCGCTTTATAATCTATGCTCAGCTTCACGCTGTATCACGCACATGGCACGGTAGGCAGAGGGAACTTGGGAACTTATGTTAAGACACTCCGTTCCACTTCCGTTTCCCACTTTTTCCCGATTTTTGAAGCATAGCGTGTTGAGTGGCGGAACTCAACGCCGCATTCTGCCTTGTACTAGAGCGAAAAAATGAAAACATTAAATATTTAAATTGAAAATATTAAATATTTCATTTCTTCGAGCCCACAACCTGTCGGTTATTGTCGCACGTTTGGGCACTGCGCCAGGACAGGCTTCAACTACAATCTACACTATAATCTATACTTATAATAAGTCTGAATTTGGAAGATATATTATAAAAATCTTAAAGGGGATCTTTATTATTGAAGAAGGACCCGAAATAGTAATTTTCAAAAGGTTTGCCTGTTTGTCTGTGCGTTTGTACGCGCTAATATCAGAAACGGCTAACCAAGATTCAAATGCAGTTTTAACTGCTAAAAAAGCTGTTTTATTAGAATCAGATAAAAAGTTAAAAGCACTAAGCTCCCAAAGTCCCTCTGCCTATCGTGCCATGTGCGGAATACAACGTGAAACTGAAAAAAAAATTCATGTCGATAGACAATATTTATTTAGACAAAATTGCTATCTAAAATTGCATCGAGGTCTGTCGTGGTACAGTGGCACAAGCGTGTGACTGTAACCGACAGGTTCTGGGTTCGATCCCCACTCGAGGAAATGAAATATTTAATATTTTCAAGGCAAAATGCGGCGTTGAGTTCCACCACCTAATACGCCACGCCCCAAATTCAGCGGAAAGTGGGGAACGGAAGTGGAACGGAGTGTCCTAACACTAGGTTTCCAAGTTCCCTCTGTTTACCTTGCATTGTTCGGGATACAGCTTGAGGGTGAGAACAAAATTGCTATAATTATTTTATTCATTTAGCTGAAATTTTAATTTAAAATGTAAAGATTTTATGAGAACAAGAAAGTTATTGAGATAAGTAAATAAAAAAGTGTAACTCAGCGGATGACGCCGCGGGCGAGTCGCTAGTATTAGTAAAAAAGTATATATAAATTGTATATATCATTAAAATTGAAATATTGCTGAACAAAAACTGATGAATTTCAACAAGGGGAACTAAATATGCAATATTAGTACAGATACGTAAAGACAGCTTGTGTCGTAATTAGTATTCTATACAGCTACAGTTAGTTGCCGTGAGCAAACAAATCACTGATACATATATAACAGTGCAATACATATCCATACATATCAATATTTAATGTTCGAGTAGCTTCTGATTCAAATTTACATCGAAAATCTCAAACTGTTTGCATACACATTGCTCGATTCATGGAATTAGAATCAAGAATAAAGTTAAAATTTGCTTTTAAGTTCAGATTTACAAAATGTTTTCAAAGATCTTGTTTGTTACTTTGATATTTTTAATGGAACGCCTCGTGAATTCAAAAGAGATATGTGGGTAGATATATATTGTAAGTGTATAAAAATCTACCAAATTAATGTCGAATTTGTGATATATATAAATAAATATTTAAAAACATATATTAATACTTATTTACTGATTTTTAAACTCAGCTTCACGCTGTATCCCGCACATGGCAGGGTAGGCTGAGGAAACTTGGGAACCTAGTATTAGGATACTCTGCTCCACTTCAGTTAAGCGTTTTACCTAGTATCGGAGCGAAAAAATGAAAACATTAAATATTTAAATTGAAAATATTAAATATTTCATTTCCTCGAGTGGGAATCGAACCCACAACCTGTCGGTTACAGTTACACGCTTGTGCCGCTGCGTCGCGACAAGCATCTTAAACTTTTTGTTTCTTAAACTGCCTGATAATATCAATTTTTACCATAAAAAAATTATTCACTACATAAAGTATACAGTGGTAACTTCTGCCTCTGTCACATTTACAAAATGTGCATTTTGCGATCGTCATCTCCTCAGATCTTGCTGCCCACTGAATAATAACAGAACAATTTTGCCTTAACAATAAATACATATGTATTTGTTTTATATAAATTCGAAAATGAATTAATATGCACATACGTCACAAGAGTCATTTTTTAATAAAATAACACATATAATTGTCACATTCGTGTATGTTTTTATTGCATTTAATATTTTTTGTAACTTCAAATCATATTTTTCTTTACGGTCCAATTCAAACAATGGAAATAGAAATAAAATTAATATTATGAAAAAATATGGTAACAATAGTAAATATTTACGTTTTACGGGTACGTACAATATTGTTTCAGTAAAGCACACGTGCGAAGTTTTTATGGACTCGAATTTCAATTGCGCAACGTGAATCAAATGCTGCAAATAATAGTATGGTTGACAAAAAACTTGTATAATTGAAATTTATATATTTTTTTTTTTCGTTGACGACTTAGGTTGACTTTTGTAAACACAGTAACGATGTTGCTGAAAGCAACATAGGGGCATGTATGAATTGGATGAAAAGGATGATATTATTAAATTACGGACGATACATTTTTGACAGCAAAGGAAGGCAACGTTTCTTTCCTTCCTACTATTTTTAGTTGTTTAACTACAACTTATATTTTTTTAAGAAAATGTCTACTTGCCTTAGTGGCGCAAATTACTAGCGTCTTATTATAAATAAGGTAATAAATTGTTTTTTATTTTTGTGTTCTAATTAGGCAGGGTAGGATTTAAAGTTAAATTTGACGCTCAACATAAATTTGACTATGCCAATTGCCAGTATTTATATATACATACGTACGTGTAATTACCCCTTGGCACCTGTTATTTAGTCATTGGCAGTTAAAGAGGCCTAAGTCTGCCAGTCTATGCCAGTCTAGCTTCAATCCTTTGGTGGATGCTGGTACAAGTAACTATTACGATAAAAAAGAACACCCTTTCTGCCTGCCTTACATGCTATATGCAGAAGCGAGCGATAACCAAAAATAAAACATCTTAGATACGACACACGTATTATTATGGTCTTACGACATTAAAATTACTATATGTATTCTTTTTTTTTTTTTTGAGCCGTACCGTGTTGAGTGGCGAAACTCAACACCGCGTTTTGCCTTCTACGAGAGCGAAGAAATGAAAACATTAAATATTTAAATTGAAAAATTAAATATTTTCATTTCCTCGAGTGGGGGTCGAACCAAGAACCGACAGGTTCTTGTTTCTTTTTCTTATTATCACATATTTTTTGCTAAAGAAAGAGCAGAGTCTATTGCTTCATATAAAAAAATGCTTATGAGTCTGATTTTGTTCATTTGAAACAATTGTTCAATCATTTTTTCACGATAGTACTGTAAAAACGTTCGTAACGATTTACTTGTATGTACAAGTACCAACAAAATAAACAAAAAAAAAAACACCATGTATATTAATATTTAGCAAATAGCACTGCACCGCTCAAATTGAAAACGTGCCTCTTCGCTGCCCCGATTGTAAACACTTCTAGTCATCTCCAGATTGGATTTCAGTTAGTGCAAACTGTTCAATGGACTCGGCACTCGAGCGATGTGCATTTTCGCTGTACAATTATGTTATTTTTATTTTATTTGTAGGTTACATTTGTTAGTAATCTGTCGTTTTTCATCAAAATTTTTTGTTTTGTTATTTTTTTTGTGATATATAACGTTTGTGAGGCTTGTCTTGACGTAGAGGCACAAGCGTGTGACTAGACTCGACAGGTTCAATTCCCACTTGAGGAAATGAGATATTTAATATTTTCAAATAAAATATTTAATGTACATTTTCTTTGTTCTGGTAACAAGGCAAAGTGTAGCGTTGAGTTCTATCAGTCAACATGCGATGCCTCAAACTCGACGGATAGTGGGGGGCGATACAGCGTGGAGAAAAAAAAAAAGAAATAACATTTGTGGTTTAAAAATATTGAATTTTAGTACAAATGATTGTTAGCGAATTCCGTTTCCACTCAGGGGAATTATTTATTTTAATTTTTCTTGTTATGGGCAACACTGCAGTATGTATATGTATATATATATATATATATATATATATATATATATATATATATATATATATATATATATATATATATATATATATATATATATATATATATATATATATATATATATATATATATATATATATATATATATATATATATATATATATATATATATATATATATATATATATATATATATATATATATATATATATATATATATATATATATATATAATATATATATATATATATATATATATATATATATATTATAATATATATATATATATAATATATATATATATATATATATATATATATATATATATATATATATATATATATATATATATATATATATATATATATATATATATATATATATATATATATATATTATATATATATATATATATATATATATATATATATATAATATATATATATATATAATATATATATATATATATAATATATATATATATATATATATATATATATATATATATATATATATATATATATATATAAAATTAAACATTTGAACGTATATAGTTTAACATTAACACTTCATACATTTTCATCCAACTCATACGTGTCCCTATGCTACTTTCAGCAACAATCATTACTATGGTTACGGAAGTCACCAAGTCCTAATTTACTTGGCGTGATTACCTAAAAGCCAAGGTTGTTCAGCTTGAACACTACGACGTAAATATATATAACTTTATTATCATCTTGTCCAGCACTCCAAGTAAAGAAAAATACAATTCCACACTCTCACAGGAATATTGCAGACACGAACCTAGCCATATCAATCGTATACGCTACAAGATATATTCAAAGGCGATCTTGGTTGTAAGAATTGAAAATGATAACCATATTGCCACGTCCTCGGTACTGGTAGTTCCCTTTGATCCCTCTCGTTACTAATATTGAATACGTGATAGCACTTTATATGTGCAATCTTTGGTGTACGTGTTAATCTATATTTTATAAGTATTTATATTGAGGATTGTAAGTCATGTTATTGGATTATTTTGTAATGTTAGTTCTAAGAATCATTTACATGTTTGAGATTATACTCCCAACTCAAACACCGAAACCATTCTTAAAATAATTATTTATTATAAATACTTAGCTTCACGCTGTATCCCGCATCTAGAAAGGGCAGACCATTTCCATTAAGGTTTCCGTTTCCGACTTTTCGTGAAACTCTGGAGGCATAACGTGTTAAGTGGCGGAATTAAACACCGCGTTTGAACAGACGAAGAAAATGAAAAATTCTCAAATGGAAATTAAAATAACAATCTGTGGCGCCTACAGCCGCGCATCCTGGGCCTTGTTTATTAATTCTCTTAATTATATAAAATGTTACCATATCTAGTTAACTATAAGCATAGCATAAATATATGTAAAATATTAGGTACTTTCTGACTTTTACAAAAATATTAGAAATATATTCAAGGCATGTACATTATGATATTCAATATGATATCAAAATCACGCGTATCGCGGTCTTCAAGTGCGGACGCGAGAGGAATTGTATTTGAGATTCAATACAGTATAATAAGTTGATAATCCGAAAAAAAAAAACAGTAATTGACCAGTTTTAATAAAATAATAATTTCTTAAATTTAGGAAAGACGTCAAATTTAAGATTTGACTGTTAGTTTTAAAATTTCTATTTCTCAGTGTAGATATAGATTATTTTGATCATCCGTTTCAGCAAAAATAAGAGCAG
Source organism: Eueides isabella (assembly GCA_019049475.1). Lineage (NCBI taxonomy): Eukaryota > Metazoa > Arthropoda > Insecta > Lepidoptera > Nymphalidae > Eueides > Eueides isabella. Next base: position 1,784,998 of record CM032397.1, read on the forward strand.
CGTTGAAAACCGCCAATTTATGTAAATGATTTCAAAATTGTAGGCGAACTCTGGGAAACTAAATGTCAAGTTGTTAACTAAATAAGGTTCCCTAAGCCTAGGTACCTTCCTAGGTTATCATATTTGACACTTTGTTCTCCAGTTTTCTTGAACCTTAGAAAAAGTAAAAACCGATTAAAAAAAAACTAGATATATAGAAACGTTTGTAAGCGTAAATAACAACAAAGCACTTTTAGTTCTAAAAATTTAATTTCACAAAATATACGTAATCTTGAAGCTTTGTACAGTGCGAGGGTATCAAAATGGAAAATTTCCCCAGCGTAGTGTATTTCAGCGTTGCATTCAACGTCTTGACACTACTCCTTACAGTCTACATAATTTACATAATTTGAATTGGTGTTTATCTATACGTGTTAAATTTGTTTTACTCACTCACTCAGCTTCACGCTGTATCCCGCACATGGCAGGGTAGGCAGAGGGAACTTGGGAACCTAGTGTTAAGACACTCCGTTCTACTTCTATTCCCCATTTTCCGCCGAATATGAGGCATTGCGTGTTGAGTGGCGGAACTCAACGCCGTTGAAAACATTAGACATTTAAATTGAGAATATTAAATATTTAATTTCCTCGAGTGGGGATCGAACCTTCAACTTGTCACACGTTTGTGGGGCTGTGTTTTACTGTTTTTTTTAGCTTCACGCTGTATCCTGCATAATGCAGGGCAGAGGTAACTTCGGAACTCAGTGTTAGGACACTCCGCTCTCATTAAGACACTTTCGTATCGAATCTTGGTGGTTATAAGTGTTAAGCAGCGGAACTGAACGCCGCTCTTTGGCTCATTTCTATGGAAATGAAAATATTAAAAAAAATATTTCATTACATGGGGATTGAATCTACGATCTGTCGTGTCTAAACTCGTATGTTTGCGCCTCGACAGACCCTTACTGGAGATTTCGTGATTTTTTTTTATGTGGGATCTTGTTTTGATTGGAAAAATTCTTGAAAATTATGCGATTTTGAAAGAATTAGATTTTTCGCTATTTAATATTGAACCTCCTAATTTAAATTCAAGGAGCGTAGACTACCACTGATACATTATATAATATTTTGATATTCCAACTTCTGTAAAAATCCGATGATGTTAGGGCAAAAATTATATATTTCATTATGTAAAAAACAAACTATGATATAAAATATAGAAAATATCTTTTTACTATTAATCTAATTGAGTTATATAACTTGAGGCCTGTCGTGGCGCAGCGGCACAAGAGTGTGACTGTAACCGACAGGTTCTGGGTTCGATCCCCAGTCGAGGAAATGAAATATTTAATATTTTCAATTTAAATATTTAATGTTTCATTTCTTCGCTCTGGTAATAAGGCAAAGCGCGGCGTTGAGTTCCGCCACTCAACACACAATGCCTCAAATTCGGCGGAAAGTGGGAAACGGAAGTGGAACGGAGTGTCATAACACTAGGATTCACTTCCGTTCCCTCTGCCTACCCTGCCTAGTGCGGGATACAGCGTGAAGCTGAAAAGATAATATGAAAAGATATATAAATACAAAATTTTCCTCTAATTATATGATTACACGTGACACTGACGATGTTATACCATCTGACTATAAAAAAAATAAATTATATATAATTTATTATCACTTCTCAGTTCTTACAGACGAAACCGTTATTCCGTTAAGATCCGTCCCTCTACACCTCCATGTTGAAGATTCAGCAAGAGCTGGAGAACGAAGTGTATTAACAGTAAGTTACTTTCCTTCACCTGCTGTGTGCCTTTACTAAGGTTTCAGTACCTCAAAAGGAATCACATCGGAACCTTTAAAGTTCACTTTGTTCACTTTTTTTTTGTCAAGATAACATATCATTTTCGATGGGACTTAAAAACCGGTCAAGTCCGACTCGCACTTGACCGGTTTTTAAGTCTTTAACATCCACATCCAAATGAAAATAATCATCACATTCACCAATCAATACACCAAAATTAACGCCATAATCTTCAACTAAAATACAAACCGAATAGCCATTATACACCACTGCAAGTACAAAACAGCTTAATTCAATTAACATTGAGATATAAAATTATTGGAAATTTCATACAGTGGAGGTGATTAATATCTGTCGAATCACTCATTGGCAGAGACCACTGATATGAATCTATGACGTTTCATTATAACGTTCATTAACGGGTCGTTGGGTTTTGATTTTAACTAAAGCTGGTTATTTAAGGATTTATCCGGACGTTACAGATAGTTCATGTTTTTTTTTCTGTTTAAAAGACAATTTGTTTAATTCGTAGTGCCAAGTACATAAATAACACTGCAGGCAAAAGGCACATTGGGAACCTAGTGTTAAGATACTCTGTTTCATTTAAGACATTTTTGCTTTCTACTTAACTAGTAAAAAGGGAAAGGAAGGTTGTAGGAAAATTAAAAAAATAATGCTAAGCTCCACGCTATATCCCGCACATGGCAGGGTAGGCAGAGGGAACTTGGGAACCTAATGTTCATTCAGACATTCTTTACCACTTCCTTTCCCCACCTTAACTTTCTTTAAAAAAATAATAAATATTTAATTTGTTTGACTGGAATCCACGCTTGTGATGATACCCCCTACGTTATGATAGTCCCTTAATATGTTTAGTTGTTTGATTTTTTAATAGGTTCATGCTGTATTTCGCATATATATATTATAGTAGCATAAGCAGTTTTTGCATAAGCTGAGGAATTCGTGTTTCTCATTTTCCGTCCAATTTTCGAGATATTTGGTTGTATGTACTCACATGGGCTTCATATGCTTTGGGCATTAATGTTTGTAACAAACGTGTTTTAGTCTTTGTGCAAACTGTCCATTAATATTTTACTCTTCGTATGCTTCAGTGTTTATGGCTAAGCAAAATAAGTTATCAGTTAGAGAGCGACTTAAGAGTTTATTTTGTGCTTACTATTGTACTGTTAATAAATACTGAATACGCTCAAATTTAGATTTTTTATCTTTAAAGCGTATTGATTTGCTTCACTCGAAGTCAGGCTTGGAACGAGTACCAGGCTTGGTAGAGTACAAGAACGAGGAAGTGAAAAAAATCTTCCCTCGAATAGGAACTAAGCCCACATTCTCGCTTTCTTTTTGATAAATAATATATACACAAGACCTGTCATGGAACAATGACACAACCGTGTGACTGTCACCGATAGGTTGTGGATTCCACCCCCACTCCAGGGAATTAAATGTTTGATATTTTCAATTTAAATATTTTATGTTTTTATTTCTTCGCTCTGGTACAAGGCAAAACGCGGCGTTGAGTCCCGCATTCAACACGCAATGCCTCAAATTGGGCAGAAAGTAAGGAACGGAAGTGGAACGCAGTGACTCAACACTAGGTTCTCAATGCCTACCCTGGCATGTGCGGGATACAGCGTGAAGCTGAGTAGAGCATTGTAGTACATAATATATGTACACAATAAATTAATTTGTATGATCAAAAATACAAATAAATTTTTGAATAATAATATTATCGTTATTTGGTGTTCTTAAATTTCTGCTAAGACATTATCGCAGGTCCTCTAATAAACCCAAGAAACGAAAAAGACAATATAAATAAAATATAATCGATATTTGAACGTCTACCATGTATTTTAGTCGCAACGTACAATTTCCTTAACAAATGCGGTGATAAAACCTAGTTACCAATTACAGAGCAGCTAAACGGAAAATTTTGTATTTGCATGAGGGTACCGCACCTCGTAACCAGTAGAGTTGAGGGCGATAGCTAGTAGAAAACAAATCAACGTTCAAAGCTCAGTATAAGCCTGCATTGTCCCATCTCTATAATGGGGTTGCTTAAAATTCACATCCGAAAAGGTAAAAGGCTGCACTAAAAACGGTTTTTCGGTCCTTTCTTTCATTATCCCATGTATCTGGCTTCGTTAGTATGAAAGAAGTATTACGTTACCTCAAAAAGATAATCTGGGAGCCACAAAAAATGTATTATGTACGGGTTTCCGGGAATTATAACCTTTGTCTCTTTTTAAGACTATTATCCAAGGATTTGGTAGCAAGATTGTATAAACAAGTATGTACTAGTGGAACTCGACGTATTTTGAAATATGCGAATTTAAGGAAGTCTAAAGGAGTTTATGACTGAGAAGACTTGGCACATATTTAGAAGCTGTTTAGTTGTTTTATTAAAGATATGTTCAAAGCAATAAATAACACTCTTATAGATGCACTCGATGATCGCTCAGTTTTCTATGTGTCCGTACGTCTGTTTGCTGTTCAACTGTCAAAAAACTTTATTTCAAAAAACATCCATAATTTGTTGTAAAAAAGTGTTTTGGGATTTCTAATTTAACAGAATCAAAAAACACACTTATGCATTTTGTTTCTACTATAAATTGTATAAAATTTACCACATAATCTAAATAATTAAACTTGTACCTTCACCTCAAAAGCATATAATTACTACCAAATATTTATAGACTCCAGAATCATAAAAATCCGTTAAGGATGCCATACTGGAGACCTAAATGAATTAGTGCGACTCGCACTTAGCCAGCATATCTTTTGAGATAGAATAAAAATAAAAATTTTCATAGTGTAATAATTAATAACTTTATATATATTTTTTTCAGCTTCACGCTGTATCCCGCACGAGGCAGGGTAGGCAGAGGGAACCCGGGAACCTAGTGTTAAGACACTCCGTTCCATTTCCGTTCTCCCCTTTTTTATATATTATATTTTATAAATATGCAATATTCTTTTAGTACAGTGGTAGAGGTCACAGCGTAACTTTTAAAAGAAAAGTACCTCCTGCATTACTAGGACTTGTGACGTCACCGGGCATTATCTTGTTATTTTATGGAACTTTTAGTGTTTTACAGATGAATGTGAATAAAAAATGTGATTTGGTTTCATTAGAAAAAACAGTTTATTTTTTCTATGGTATATGACATGAGGTCACAGTGTCATAGTACATGTTACGATATCAGTTAAGTGAATGATTCTTATATATATTTGAAAGAAAAATTCCGTTTCCCAAGTCAATTATTTTCCTTAAAATGCATAATTTGGTTTCAATATTGAAACTGTAATTTTCTTAAAATAACCTGAAACGGACGAACGGAAGAAGTAGAAGAAGTAATCCAGTATACATACTTACGTATACTGGATTACCTCTGATTTAACAAAGAAAAATATGATAGTTTGGCAAAAATATCTCTGTCTAGAGATCGAGGAATAGCGGCGTTAAGATCTGCTGCTGTATACATTATTTCGCACGAAATGTAATAAATAATCATCAACTATGGGTTTTTTATACATTTCTATGCGAAATAAGACGTATAGCTGTATTTTTTTAATAATTCCGATTTAAATTTTCCAATAATTCACGGACATCATATTGATAACACAAACAAGAAGCAAAGATCAATATGGATTCATATAAATAACTAATAAGTGAAAAATAACAAAAAAAATGCTATCATCTTCTTACAATAAAATAGCTGTTTCAAAATTCAACACCGTGACAAATTTTCGTACACGTAAAAGAACCTCATTCGGTAGTAAAGCCAATGAAAAATTCTGTCCAGACCCACCAGGATTCTTTATTTTTGCCGTCTCCCTACAATTTTACTTGCAAATATTTCGTCCTTTATGAATTTACTTGGAGCGTCTAAATCAAATCTGTACAAATATTTGAGAATTACATTTGTGCCAGCTTATTTTCTGATTAACTTAACGACTCGGCTGTCAATTACATGTTGAAAATGAAAGGTGAATTAATCTTTTTGGGACTTTTTTTTATCACCATTTTAGCAGTTATTTTGTTACAAAATAATGCTAATATTATTAAGTTAAGAGTTTGTTTGATTGAACGCACTAATCTCAGAAACTGCTAATACAAATTGATTTTTTGTTGTGCTGGATAGTCCGATTACGAAGACTGGGATTATTTATTCTATAGTTACTTCGGATATCACTTCCATTTCGCTATATATGTCATTACACTGTCTCGCGTCACCATAGTTTTATCTCAAATACCTTATTTTGATTGTTACAAATTAAAATAAAAACTATTCTATTGTTTAAATTGAATTGACTTACTCTAAGGAAGGGTACGAGTACACAGTGGGAACCTGGGAACCTTGTGTAAAGACACTCCATTTTCATTAGAAAACCTCCATTTCATTAGAATAACAAACGAATTGGCTACAAGTGTATGTATTCCATAGTTATTCCAACAAAATCCAAAGCGTTAGAACAAGGATCTAGAAGTAGAAATACGATTTTGTATCGGTGTCGGCTCTGAATAACCCATCACAAGACAATGCTTTGGGAAATTAGATTCGCGTGGCAGTCGGGGCACGTGTGTTGTCTTCACTGTCCGGCTTGTTAAAGGGTGACCACTTAAACTAGAAAGTTATTCTTGGCTATAAATTCTAAAATATTTTTTCTTAAATGATATACTTTTAACCGGATTAATCGCGTATATTGATTTGTAAGCATTTTTGGTATCCCGACGTCGAACACTTTACAGTACGGACTACTGTAAAGTTTAATTTAAAGACCGTTTCATTTAAAATGTGTAACAATCGCGAAAATCATGGGCATTATTATATTTTTTCTTATTTTATTTAACTTGCATAATAAATTAAACTAAGATTTTTTTTTTATTTTATAAGCGTGTGAATGTATCTATGTTATATTTGAATTATATGTTTGAAAAACGTTTGAGATTTTAAGATTTTTTTTGTGTTAATATATGGATACGTTTAGAAACAGGCTTAGTTAAGATCAGATTATTTACTCCGTGAGATGCCAAAAATATTTTTTTTCTTATATTCATATCAACATAAATTCTAGCGAGTCAAGATTTAATTTATCAAAGAAAAACGTCAAAATATCCTTTTTAGCTTAGAGAACACAACAAGTAAATTTAAAAATATCGAATCCTAATCAAAAGAAATGAATAAAAAATAATATGTTACGATAAATTAGAAGGAACATTGAAAACATTAAGTCCGTAGTTGCTTGGTGGTACAAGGATGTGGCTGTGAATACGATGGTCGTAGTATCCGTTAGATATTTGATACGGAAAAATATAAGACTCTATTGAGGTATTGGTGGCACAGGTGCACAATAGTGTTGCTATTAACGAGACTGTTTGTGGATTCGGTCGTTAATACAAATTGATTATTTTTGTATGGTTACGTTACTTCCATTGCGATATATGTCATTTGACTTATTTTTTTTTATTATAATTTGCCTATACTTCCTATAGCTTTAGCTATAGCAAGCGAAGAAATGAAAATTAAATAATTTAGCGTTATTATTTCTTCGCTCTGGTAACAAGGCCAAACGCGGCGTTGAGTTCCGCCACTTAATATGCAATGTCTCAAATTCGGTGGAAAGTAGTAAGAGACTCCGTTCTTACGTTGACAACATAGTATGGTTGCCAATTTTCTTCTGCTGTGTTGGACACAGCGAAAAGCTGAAAAACATGATTTTAGATTCTTCTCATAATAAGACAATGAAATGTCCCAACTTCCAATTCTACATACAACCACTGTACATTACATTGGATATTTGCACTGGCGATTCGCAAGCTTAAACTAGCCGTCCACCTGCGCTGCGACAAATCACGCTCCCGAGTGTCCCGAGTGTTAGACTATAAAGATATTAGCAACGACAATTACTATCAGTAGATTTTAAAATTTCTGTGTTTAATATCTATGAACATAAGGTAGATGGGAGAAGTAAGGGATTTTTTTTAGAAAAAAATGATTATTTTAATATAATCTTAATAGAAAATATATATTTTTGATCTATCTGTCTATATGTTTGTCTTTTTGACTGCCTGTGGTCTTGTTTATTATTGAGGCCTTGTTAATAATTGAGTGCAATGTTTTAATAGAAAGTCCTGTTAATCGAAATGGTTCTAAGCATTTTTTACGAGAATCGAAGAAAGAAGAGTTTAAGAGCTATAAGTACTTCGCCAAAATGAGTTAGCAAAATTTTGCTGAAGTTCTTTTTAAATTTAAGAATTTTGTTTGTTGTAACCTCATTAGAGAACATTGCATACTTTGTAAATTGAATTGAATTATTATGTCTAAATGATCATTGTTTTTTATATAAAAGGGGGAGTTGACACAAAATTATAATTTTTTCAGTTAATATTTATTTATATGTGACAATTTTTTTTGTGCATGCAAGCGTTTCTTCGACTTTTAAGACGTTAAGAATTTAAAAAAAATATATCAAGATTTTTATAGAAAAAAATACGTTATATACTGGCATCTTTTAGAATTAAATCTGCATAATTTATATAATTCATTTATTTTCTGACGTAATGACATTCTGCCTTCTATTTTAAATATCATATACATATTTAAGGTAAATTAGCTTCACGTTGTATCTCGCTTATAAAAGGTGGTCAGAGGGAACTAAGTGTTAAGACAGGCGCACCTCCCTATGTTCCTTTCTCTTGTACATTATGTTAATTTACATGATCTTGTATCATAAAGCGTTTAACATAATTAATTTCTCCGACCGAGAATCGAACCGACAGCCTTTACTTCTACAGTCAAACAATTTAAGATTTTCTTTTAAATTTAAATTTCCCAAAAGCTTTTTTCATAACGATCTTCTCTAAGTGATGACAATTTAAACAGGCAGCCTGACATTGCTGACTCATGGAAACGCTTAGTTCTTATAGTACAAAGGAGTAATCCGACCGAATACAGGATGTCGTTGCCTGACAAAGAGTTTAGGTGCTATATGCATATGTATGCACTTTACAAGCATTTATTTTAATTTGCTATAATTATATATTTATATATATATATATATATATATATATATATATATATATATATATATATATATATATATATATATATATATATATATATATATATATATATTTATAATTTTAGATTTTCATTTTATAAACATTGAATTTTTAAATAGTGTAGTAATATTATCTAAAATAATTATATCGACTTTAAGATACATATATCGCTTATCGTATGAAGCATAAAGGACTCGAGTAACTTAGATACTTAAGATTTTTTATAACACAATAAAAAAAACACCAGCATTATTGCTTTATTTTGTAGGAAATTGTTCACGTTAACAATTCCATAGAATACTTACCGTAATGACTCGACTCGTGTCGAGCCTTACAAATATAGGAAAAAAGTAGAAATTTACAGATATTTCATAAAATAACCTCATCGTAAACTTATATTTGTAGTTCATTCCATATAAAATTAGTGGACACTTGGAAAGTTTTTATTCTGTATCCAGTGCACAATTGGAAAGTATTTTTTTGGACATGGCAGGGTAGACAGAGGGAAGTTGGAAATCAAGTGATAAAACACTCCGTTCCATTCCCTAATTTCCGCTGAATTTGATGGATTGAGTGGCGAAGTTTAACGTATTTGCCTTAACGTTTGAGTGAAGATCGAACCCACAACCGGTCACGTTTACAATCATCCGTCTGTGCCACTGCACTAAAATAGACCCTAAATTTACCAATTTTTAGTGTAAAATACGATTATATGGAATTTCAACTCAACACTCTCATGTTTAATGATATGTAAGTCAGTAAAATTGTAAGCAACATTTTAGTGTCCACATCTGACCATCAAACAGAATAACCAAAGTATTTTATATTCAAATAAGTACTTAAATGTTCGCTTTGTTCGAAAACGTCTCGAAAAATTTTATTATAAGATACCATAATTTTATTATACAAAGTCTGAGAATCCTTACCGACGATAATACTTCGATAATCGCGAGTTTCGTATTCATAAAACGTTACAAATTCTTTTATGGGGTAACTTTAAAAATCTTTGTCTCACTTCGCTTCGCCGTTTTGAGTTGAAATATCTGTATTATGCAGCATTTAGTTTAAAATACTGTATGGTTATATTCAGTATCAGCCTTTTTATAGTTTGTCAGTTAATTCTAAAATAGTGCAGAATGTAGTGTATGTTAATTATTTTTACTTTTTTTTTTTGAGACACTCCGTTCCACTTCCGTTCCCCACTTTCCGCCGAATTTGAGGCATTGCGTGTTGAGTGTCGGAATTCAACGCCGCGCTTTGCCTTATTACCAGAGCGAAGAAATGAAACATTAAATATTTAAATTGAAAATATCAAATATTTTTTCATTTCCTCGACTGGGGATCGAACCCAGAACCTATCGGTTACAGTCACACTGTTGTGCCGCTGCGCCACGACAGTATTTTGAATAAAATACAGAATTGTAGGGCCTCTAAGTGGACATTAATATCTGTACAAAATTCTCAATGGACCTGAGTGATTAACCGTTTTATCGCAGTTTATCGTATATAAATAAATTTAAAACGATTTACAGTCAAAAGTCTATTAAGTTTAAAATATAACTCTAGCACTTTGTTCAATTATGTTGTGTAAATTTATTTTTAATATTCATGCATTTTCGTATTATACGCTTTTTTTATTATTTACTAGCAGCCCGCACGCGGCTTCGCCCGCTTTAATTAAATTATTTTATGTATTAATTTCAATTACTTTCTTGTTCTAATAACAAGATCAAATTGAAGACGATATCTCTACATTGTTAGATTTTATTTTCATATCATATTAAAATATAATATCAGCCAAATTAATAATAACCTTGTAGCAATTTTGCCAAACTGAATATTTTAAATTTCCGTAAATTTTGTTTATTGACCGATTTATATAAAATAAACACTATATCTTGAGGAAAATACCAAAAAAATATAATGAAAATTGCATTCAAATCTCGTAAGCCGTTTTAGTGATTAGTGCGTACAAACGTACAGACAAACAGGCTAAACTTTAGTTCACTATCTTGGGCCCGATTATATTAATAATTGTCAAAAAATATTTTATTTAATATATTTTCCATGTACAAATGAGATCAGTTACATATTATTGTAAGTAAAGATTTACTAGTCTTGAATACCTTCCTGTACGATACAAGGCGAAGTTTCAAAATTCGACGTAAAGCGAAAAACAAAAAAAAAATACCTACATAATTCAAATAATAAGTTCAATTCTTAAATTATGATGTTTCAAGAGTGCCAGTTGTGTGCTGAATTACTAAGCAAATGTTACGTTAAATAAAGAACTAATGAAAGAGAGTTATTGGTTAAAAAGAGAGAAAAAATATTCAATAATCAATTCTACAGTTGTAGCTGTTAATGAAAACTATATTAAAATTGGTCGAGTAGTTAGAATATATCATTATAACGTCTCCGATAAGCCTATCTCCCGCGTGACGTCCAATTTCGAGGCATTGGCGTGTTGAGTATTTTCATTCATCGTATTGTTATCTTTTTTTGAAGTGAAAACTTCTTTAGGCGCGTTGAGCGTTTTGGTAGAGGGTAAAATCCTCGGTTCGCGTCACCGACATGCTAATGATAATAGCAGGCGTGCGACTAGCGCATGCGCAGTAGTACACGTATACACTAATATAGCCTGTGTACACGTATACACTAATACATCGACTATTTCTTTTTAATTATGTTTTTAATATTTAACCTCTTCATCATGAAATGAGTATTATTACGGTATAAGATTTATCTTACTAGCGTGGTAAAATAGATTTCTAGTTGTTTGATACTATTTTTTCTTGGATTTTAAAATTGGAAAATTAAAAAAATGTTATAATAATTTTAGTTTTATGAAATATGTCATTTATTGTAAAATTAAATTTTACGAAGTAATTGTTTGTTTGTGTAATTTGTTAGATATAAAATACGTGTTTTGTTATTTTTTTGCCAAATAATTATTTATGAACTTATATAATTTAATTTCACTTTTAGAAAAAATATTGTAACAATTAAAATCTCTAAATTTCTATTTTTGAAGCGAAAACTTCTTTAGGCGCGTTGAGCGTTTTGGTAGAGGGTAAAATCCTCGGTTCGCGTCACCGACATGCTAATGATAATAGCTATGGAGAGCCAGACTAGCGCACGCGCAGTAGCCTGTGTACACGTATACACTAATACGTCGACTATTTCTGACTGTATTATGTGCGCGTTGGACGCTTTTTGGATAAGTATAATTTTGTGAGTCACGTCACCAATACGTTATAGTAGCAGTACCTATTGTATCTTTTTTAGAATACAATAAAATGATTGAACGAACAGATAATCTAAGTATTGTCGAAATTAATGATGACAATGATGTAAATAATGAAAATAATGTTCAAACTTGAATTCATTGAAATTCGTGTAAATATAAATACTATGTATAATTAAGATAATTGTATATTAATAATTTTTCAACCACTTTGTATTTATATTTTGTTCATGATTTGTTTAACCCATCATATGTAACTAATAAATAAAACATAAAAAAAATCATATAATTTTTGCATATAGTTTAATTACTCTCAACTTAATAGTTCCGTTTTCACTTCTATCGGCAGTCCCACGACTGCTATTAGTTTTTTTTTCAGTTTCATGTTATGGCTGGGCCCAAGGAACTTTTGAACCTAATGTTAAGACACTCAGTTCCCATTAAAACACTTCTGTTACCATTTTGTTTTTTTTTATTTTTTTTTCAGTTACACAGCGGGAAATGAAAATCATTCATTTTCCATGTAGAAAATGCTTCAAACTCACAATGCACTTACAGTCAGATTCTGTGCGGCTCGATGATAAACTTTTATGAAATACTAAATATTCACAATATTTTTTTTTTTAAAAAATTTTTATCATAAAAAAATCTAACTATAATCAAAAACAAATAATACAATTTACGATGGTACATAATCCATCACGGAGATAGGCCAGTGATTTATCATGTCGTTAACAATTTTAACTTTCAAATGAGCCAGCCCGAGGCGTTGCAATATGTTAGCTCGCGGCGTTGCATTAATTTCGCCCGTTATGTTACCATTTTGCTCTAGTCACCGAACTATTACGAAAACACGTTCACTTTCATGAAATTAACTTTTGCTTTTGTACGGTTTATGTGTTGTTTTTGTATTGTTATGGGAATAATGGTTTTGTTTTTGATATTTTTTTATTTATTATTTATTTGTAATAAAGAAGTAGGGCGTCAAGTTCTGCCACTCAAGATACAATGTCTTAAATTCGGGGGAAAGTGGGGAACGAAAGTGGAATTGAGTGTCTTATCACTAGGTTCCTAAGTTCCCTCTGCCAACATTGCCATGTGCACTGCATCCCACAGTGCAAAGCTGAGTATTCATTATTTATATCTTGTACCCGCACGATGTTAAGATATTATGTCCGCTATGCATTTCCCAATTTTTGACATATTGCGTATATGGCGGAGCACAACACCGCGTTTAATATTATGTCTACAAGGGGGAAATTAAAATAAATCATTCGCGAAAGTGGAAATCGAGCCCACAATACAGAGGCGCGATAGAACTAATTAACTAACTACTAACTATAAGCATTTTATCAAGTAAGACATGATAATATCTCGTTATTTTGACGTTCATTATAAATTTCCGATACACGACACAAAAAGAGCAGTCAACTCTATCAAGTTACCGACCGTCATATCGATTGTTCCGCACTTCGTATGTACCAAAGGGTATGCGGAAATTTCATAAAAGTCCATTTTCCAATTTTAACGCCAGTGAAAATATTTTAGTGCATTTTGCTTTCGACCCTTTCAATATAGTTCAATTAAGTTTTTTTTTATTCTCGTCGACAGAGTGATACTAATTATGCTTAAAAATGGTTTTATTTAAAATGTGTCCAAATTTGAATCGCGAAATTTGTAATTCAATTTATTATATATAATACGCTAAATGCAGGTTGGATACTCAGCCGATGAAATTACTTATTTTGGTCGGGCAGCAAAGTAAAGCGCGGCGTTGAGTTACGCCTCAAAAATTAGCTGAAAGTGGAGAAGTGTCAAAACTAGGTTTGTAAGCTCCCTCTCTGTCATGTACGCGATTCAACGTTGATTCAATTGAGGAAATACAGTTTATTATATACCCGCACGAGGCAGGGTATACAGAGGGAACCCGGGAACCTAGTGTTAAGACATTCCGTTCCACTTCTGTTTCCCGATATCCGCGGAATTTGAGGCATTGCGTGTTGAGTGGCGGAACTCAACGCCGCGCTTATTTATTTATTTTTTATTTATTTATTTATTTATTTAAAACAAACGCTTATGTTGTACTTTTCTTAATATTAATTATAGAATTAGTTTTATTTAGATTGTCAAAGTCAATTGAGCTTTTAAACATATTGTAAACTGTATATAGAACGGTTGGCAGGGGGAACTTGGAAAGATAGACTTAAGACACTCCATTCTCCTTTAGGCACTTCAGTACCCCACTTCCTGCGCGATTCCGGAGGCGTAGCTTAGTGAGTGGCAGAACTCAACTTGCTAGACAAAAGAGGCACTAGATGATTTCTGCCTACCCCGCTGTATAAGGTACATACATAAAAAAATCATGAATAGAACCTGTCGTAAAGCTGGGGCACAAACGTGCAGCGGTAAGCACGGCAGAATGTGGATTCGATCCCCTCACTAGGAGATGAAATATTTAATATCTCCGTTTCTTCGTTCAGACAAAGACGGCGTTGAGTTCTGCTTTGCACTCTGTTGAGTATCAGATGCCTCAAATTCGGCAGAAAAAGGGTAAAGGGGGAAGTGTCTTAACCCTAGGTTCCTTTCGTCTGTCTACAATGAAGAAAAGTGAAGAAAAAAAAAATTATAAATCAATAATTGATATCCTGTTTAAAATCACAAAATGCCATAAAAACTACCTATAGCGTACAGAAAACTACTGTTGGAACAGATTTTTAAAAGCAAGATTTCCAAAGCAACTCTATGGCAGTTTCGCTCCGTTTGTATGAAACTTTCCACATATTATTTTCCGTTTACTTCTTTGCGGTAAATTCAACTCCAATGGACCTGACAGGTTATCTAGGAACCTATTAGTGATATTTTTTATATAAAAAAGTTACGTCGCTTTTGTCTTTGAGGATGTAATAAATATATTATCTTTTAAATATTACTTTACTATTGGAATCGAAAATATGTAAGAGTTTTTACATTAAATTATATTGATACAAGAATCCTGCCTGTCGTGGCGCAGCGGCACAAACGTGTGGCTGTAACTGACAGGTTCTGGGTTCGATCCCCAGTCGAGGAAATGAAATATTAAATATTTTCAATTTAAATATTTAATGTTTCATTTCTTCGCTCTGGTAATAAGGCAATGCCTCAAATTTGGCCGAAAGTGGGGAACGGAAGTGGAACGGAGTGTCTTGACACTAGGGTAGGGTTCCCTCTGCCTACCCTGCCTCGCGCGGGATACAGCGTGAAGCTAAAAAAAAAAAGAATATGTTCTTGGTATAGTTTGTTCATAACAACCATTTACGAAAAAAACATGGCAAATTCTCGATACATGTGTATCGAATGAAATTCAACGCCGCGCTTTGTCTTATTACTAGAGCGAGAAAAACAAAAATTATTATTTCCACGAATGAGAATCAAACACATAGCCCTCATGATCTCAGATGCTGTACAATAGCGCCACAATGGCCTTTGCACATGGTTTGCTAGCATGGTTTCATTAATATAACCAACTAATGATACGTACATCTGTTGTTAGAAGGCAAAGCGCGAAGTTAAGTGTCAAGTAACACGCAATGTCTCGAAATACTTAATTCAGCTTCACACTGTATTTCGCACATGGCAGGGTAGGCAGAGGGAACTTGAGAACCTAGTGTTAATACACTCCGTTCGTTCCACTTCCGTTTCCTACTTTCCTGCGAATTTGAGGCATTGTGTATTTAGTGGCGGGACTCGATGCCGCGGTTTGCCTTGTACCAGAGTGAAGAAATAACTATTTAAATTAAATATTTCATTTCCTCGATTATGGATCGAACCCACAACCTTTCAGTTACAGTCACACGCTGATCTCACGATGTCTCAAAGTTAAAAGGGAAATTTGGGGTTGATTTTAAAACTCCTTCAGCCTCTACCCTTCTATTTGTAGCTAGGGAGCTTGGAGCTACATTTATTTCTAAATTTATTGTAATTTGTAAAAAATCACTTAGCCTTTAAGATAACAAGATGCTTATATCATATCATATATTATTATTTAGATAGTCATACCCCTCAGTCAATATTTACTATCGGTTGGTTCATTCACTGTATCTCCCTTCTATAATCGTTCAAGACAATCATATAATATGTAAGGTCCTTAATTGGTATGTATTGGTTTGTTTATGGGAACTGTCAAATAAATTAATTACTGAAGCCGGGATTTCTCATTAATTACGCTTAGTACTAGTTATGAGATGAAGCGAGTGTGCTGTAATATATATATTCTTTCAGTTGGTTATGTTTTATTGATTGAAGGGAAATTTAATATTTAATATTTTCATTTTAACGTTGTGTTCCCCATCTCTCTTTAAGCAATGTGTTCAGAATTCGGCGAAAAGTAGTGGACGTTAGTGTCGAATATGTATGAAGAATCTTATCACTAGATTCCCGGTGTTTACCCTTGTATATATATTTCAATAATATTTGACTAAGCTTACAATTTAAAGACGATTTTCTTGTACATAATTATTTTTATGTTTTCAATAAAATATGTATCTCTTTTATTTGAAACCCGGTCATATTCTACAATGAAATAGGAAAGAAACGACAATTTATATACCGTCGTAAATTTTATATTTCATTGTAATTTTTAGTATATTTTGTAATTTATGTCGTTAAAATTGTTTAGAAGAATTCAAGTCAAGTGTTGGTAAAACTCGTTGGATTCAGACCTTGGTGCCAAATTAGATTTTCGTCTCTATGAGAGAGATCTTGAGTTAGTGCTTAGTAGCTAATAGCTTAGCGTTCCCATTGAAACACATCCATTCTACTAAGTTTAAAAATACTCATACTCTCTCAGCTTCACGCTGTATCCTGCACGTCGTGAAAGCCAGAGGGAACTTGAGAACCTAGTGTTAAGACACTCCGTTCTACTTCCGTTCCACACATGTTAAAAAATAAAGATGTAATACCACTAAATCTCTCTAAATAATTACCTTAAAACAAATACTCTTAAGTCAAACACCAAATCTATACGTTTACACGAAAGCAATTGCGTAAGATAACTAAACTTTGGGACATGGCTCGTTCAGTATGGGTTGAATTAGTTACGCACACTTGGATCTATTTTACGGAGCTAAGGCTCGAAATTGATTTCTCTAATTAATTTTCTGTCGCCATAATTTATTGTTGATGAATGTGGGTCCGATTCAGATGTTTGGGGTACTTCACAGTTATTGTTTGATATGATTAACGCTTGGTGGTTTTGGAGCCGTTGTGGCACAGGTGCATAAGCGTGCGACTGTAAATGCAACTGATGTACATAGGTTCAATTCTCATTAAGGGGAGTGATATATACAATATTTTTATTTCTTCGCCATGACAACGAGGTAAAGTGCGGCGTTGAGTTCTGCCAATCAACGGAGTTAATGAGAACCTCTGTTCACATGCTGTCTTTCCCAGAGTGTCTTAACACTAGGTTCACAGGTTCCTACTGTCAAGCTGAAAAATGCCCTGGCGTTAGTGACGCATAGTTTAATACATTATATCGATATTGCATGATGGTTACGAGTTCGATCCTACTAGAAGGTATATATTACTTTAATTTTCTAGTAAGAATAAAAAGAGCAGCAGTTAAATTTGGTAAAGGAACATAGGATTTATTATTAGTTTAATTTTTTTTATTCCGGATATGGCAGGGAAGGGGTAACTTCAGAACTTAGTGTCAATGCACTCCGTTCTATTCCCGACTTTCCTCCGAATTTTTGACATTACATTCACTTCATCTTGTTAGCAGGGCGAATAATATAAAAATATTAAATATTTAATTGCCCCTACGTTTTGTTAGGCTTCTATTTCTAACAGTATTTTCAATAAGCTTTTATGTAAACCAAATTCCAGTTACGCCAAACATATTTCGATTCCAAATAATCCGTAATTGAAATATATATGAAGGTATTTTTTGTACTACGTTTGATTAATATTATATCAATCTTCTCCAATATTGTTAAAAGTCATAAAAAAAGGTAATGAATTCCACTTCATCTGAGTAATAACAGGTATTAAGTACAGTACCAGAACAGTGTTAAGAAAAAATGTACATAAAAATACGTCTACATTTTTATGTACAAAATGAGGAGCTTGACGTTATATTTTTACGGCCTTATCTAAGGACGCAGTAATAGGGCCTATGTGAAATCTTTTGCTTACATGTACGTAAGTATGTGTTTAAAAGTGTAACGATTATAGGGTGAATATGTTTTGGTTATAACCTGACAGGTTGCGGGTTCGATCTCCGCTCGAAGTAGTGTAATTCTAAATATTTTTAGATGAATTATTTATAATTTTCTATCCTTCGCTCTGATAACAAGGCAAAACGCTCAGTTGAGTTCGTCCACGCAACACGCCATACCTGTTTTTAATTTATAAAAACAGTTGAAACGGAATGGACTGTTCTAACGCTAGGTTAAACAAAAACTGATAACGTATGCCTAGAAAAATCGGCAGAAATGAGGAAATGGAGTGTCATAACACAATGTTTATTTTAGTTTTAATTTACTTTCTAAATGTTTCCATTTTTGTATTATTCTACGTTTTCAGTATTATTATTTTTCATTAGCTTCTCTTTATATCTCTCACATGGAAGAGTAGGCAGAGGGAGCTTGTGAACCTTGTGATACTCGACTGCTTTTGATTAAAAACACGCACTCAATTCAGGAGCTATAGAGTGACATTCCATTCCGTTTCCAAATTTAAGGCATCATATATTGAGTGGCGGAGTTTAACGCCGCGCTTTACCTTGTTATCAGAGCAACGAAAATGAAAATATTTAATATTCCTCAAATTGGGGTCGAACCCACAACCTGTCGTTTACACGCGCACGCTTGCGTTTCAGCGCCACAAGCGGCAATTTTGCCTCAAAGTAACTTGTCCATCCTGTACAGTTAATAATGCAAAATCAATAGCAGATTTTGTTCATGATTGTGTTCTCATTGCGTCATTGCGTCGAATTTAATTATTTTGCCATCACCTGTTCACTACATTGTTTTGATTAATTATAAACAGCAATTTTGTTTTTACATTTTAACGAATTAAATGAATTTAAAATGAATGAAAATAAAATTTTATGTGTACTGACTGAATACAAAATGGTTGTGGTTTTGATTAATTTGAAATAAAGTGCGGTGTTAGGTTACGCTACTTGCAACGTTCTCATATTGAAGGGAATTTCCAGTTCTCTCACTCAATTTTATGACTATGATTTTATCTTATTTATATAGGAAATAATTAAAGTATTGATTAAGATATATAGTTCTCGAATATCTGCCTGAGTTTGAATTCAGTATCGAATGAAATTTTAAAAAATCCGACTCAAAATATCACTGCCTTATCTTTACCAAGTGCTCTCAAGCCACTTATCAATTTCTCATGAAAAATCGGCAAAACCCATGCCAGCCATGATACTGCTTTCGATAAAAAACACGCACTCAATTCAGTAGCCATAGAGTCACAGAAGGACAGGTGACTCTTATATATAACACCTCTCTTTTTACGTTAAGTGTTAAAAATAAAGCATTTTTTTTATTTTTTTTTCAGCTTCACGCTGTATCCCGCACTAGGCAGGGTAGGCAGAGGGAACGAAAGTGAAACCTAGTGTTATGACACTCCGTTCCACTTCCGTTCCCCACTTTCCGCCGAATTTGAGGCATTGCGTGTTGAGTGGCGCAACTCAACGCCGCGCTTTGGCTTATTACCAGAGCGAAGAAATGAAACATTAAATATTTAAATTGAAAATATTAAATATTTTATTTCCTCGACTGGGGATCGAACCCAGAACCTGTCGGTTACAGTCACACTCTTGTGATAAAGCATTTTGCTACAATAATTGGCTGTTACAACAAAAACAATACGTTACTAACATATATAATTGAATTTAACTAAAATATTTAAATCATTTTTGTGTTTTTCAATTAATTGTGTAGTCACCTGTAATAACGAGAGCAAAAAAGCTTTTAAAATGTTTAGTAAAAAATATAAGTATTAACTCCAATAAAATGTTATGAAAAGTTTTTTTTGTTACTTCACGCTGTATCCTGCACATGCCAGGATAGGTAGAGGAAATTTGAGAAACTATTGTTCAGACACTACATATATTGAGTGGCGGAACTCAACGCCGTGCTTTACAAAAAAGAAAATAATAGTATATAATTGATGGTAAAAGCGTGATGATTACGTGATGATTTTTATTTTAAATTGACAATCAAAAATGTAAGCTAATTTCTATGATACTCTACAACAATAGTGATAAAATGTCTTCACGAGTATAAAGTTTCAAAATTCGTACGTTCCGGTTTGAATGGCGTAGAGAATTTAAAAAGGTACAGATTCAAATCTTGCTACGTCCAAATTTTCAAACGCTGTCTAAATATGTAACATAATTTAAAAGATAAAGATTTTATTCAAGTTGTACGTAAAGAAACCAGAGCAAGATAAATTACTTAATGCATAATGTGAAACTCGTTTCTTTTGCATATTTTCTCAAATTTACTATTCATAATCTAGTAAAACCCCAACAAATTCACTTTATAACAAGCTGTGTACTCAACTTATATTATATCTCGATTTAATATTAAAATCACTTTAAAATCTCTTAGGAGAAATTCAAAAATCAAACAGTTTAACAAAAACTATTCGCAGTTTCAACTATTCAAATGGAGGCCTTCGTGGTGCAGTGGCGCAGTAGGACTATAAAATCGACGGTCGTGGGTTCGAATTTCAATCAGGACACACTTCTGCACATTGCTCTCGGGAACTTAAGAGCCCTGTGATAGGATACTCTAAAAAAATGACACTTCCGTTTCCCATTTGTCATCGAATTTGGGGCATTGCGTGTTAAGTGGCGTAACTCAACGACGCGCTTTACCTGTAAAAATTGTGAAGTTAAATAAAAAAATAAAGTATCTTGCTTTCAAATCAGCATAGTTTTCTGTGGGATATGTAAACGGATAATACGGGGATTCACTGAACGACCGCCAGTTGCGCGGGATTCCCCGGGATTAATATTCCCGGGTTGCTCGCCTATCATAATTCCGGAACATGATAACAGGCCCTCGCAAATCTTGGCTGGCGGCGTCGCAACTGCATTTGCATGAGATGCGTGTCTTACTCCGCTTTTGGTTAATTTTAATGATAATAATCTTGTTTTATATGTACGTAGTTTGTTAATTATGTTATCGAAGTTAGTTTTGGAATATATTAGTTTTGGTATTTAGTTAAGTTAGCTTTTGAGCTTAAAATCAGTTTATAGATTATATTACGATATACAGACATATTTTTTGCTAAAAATGTTGTAATTTACAGTTCTTTTAATCAAAAACATAAGTAAAAAGCTTAAATTAGTTTTGATTTCGTTACTTAATGTTTCGGGTTTAATTTAGATATTTTTTTACGACAAGGAACCGTAAACCAGGATATTAAATAGCAAGAAAAATAGTCTAGACAGACTAACAACAAAGTGATCTTATGGATACTTTTTCCACATATCCAGACTGGATAATCCAGTACCTTAACAGGTAGGACCCCTTAAAGCATAACAGAAATAAATAATTAAAGTAATTTAACACAGATTTATATAAAAGGCAGCCTAAAGAACATTCTATATGCTTATTATTTCATTGTTTAAAAAATTAATTTGTTCATAATAATACCATTTCTCAAAAAAAATAAATAAAAGAAAGGATATTCTATCACGTACAAGTATTTATTTTGATTGCTCACTAAGCAGAAGAAAATGGGCCAGGACGTAGTACGCATTCCCTGACCTTTGTCCTATAACGAAGTAGCTTCAATACCCTAGGGTGTCTTTGTCAACATATTATACCCTCGATTGTTTGGTGGTACAATTGTAAAATTGAAATTATTTTTTTTTAAGAAAAGAGGTATTTTTTAGGATGGGTTGTGGTTCGAAAAGATGAAATAAGTCATATTTTCATTGCCTTGCTCTGGTAAGGAAAGAAAGCGCGGCGTTGAATTCCGCCTCTAAACTTAAAAAACTTAAAAAATATATGGTAGAGAGATTTTTGTACCTCATTATATTTACGTATTGTGTAAAAAAACAAAAGTTAAAAATAATGATTCTTTCAGCTTATTTATCGATTTTCATTTAGAGAATGGTACAAAGGCATGAAAGATATATTTGTATACCATAATAATTTCAACGGTGTTTTTAAATAATATTTTTATTCTTGCTTCATAGTAAGATATGGGCAATTTGAGAAAAAACTTTCTTTATAAGGCACTTTGTTTCGGAACATAATTTCGTACTTTATCCAATGAAAGCCAGAAAATGAAACCCACGAATGTCTCGAATGTCTCTTCATAGGTTATATGCTAGATTTTTATCTAGGAAATAAAATAAGTATATAATGACAGTAATTTCTTCATTCTAAATAGGCAAAGCTCGGCGTTGAACTCCGCTACTGAACAATTAATGTCTTCAGAATTCGGTTAAATGTAGAGAGGAAGGAACAAAAGTTTCATGGCAACAGAGTGCCTTAATATTTGATACTCGCCTACGCCTACGCCGTGTGGTACCGGCTTAGAATAGGATCACCCTGATACTGATGGTGTCGTAAGAGGCGACTAAAGTACGTTTGGGAGAGTCACGTTGTCAGTAATAGCAACACGCATGGGCAGACTCGACCGAATCATTACCACCCCTGGCATTTAAAACCGACGTTAAGTAGTGGCTTCGGCCACTGCGTTTCGCATTGGGTAGTGCCGTGCACCAGTGCCCATCCACCTTAAAGACGGGCAACGCTCCTGTAGCTCCTCTGGTGCTACATGGGGCTGTGGGCGGCGGTGATCACTTAACATCAGGTGACCCGTACGCTCGTTTGCACTGTCTTATCAATAAAAAAAAAGAAACCCTATACGTTACATAGCTATTTTATATACGTAGAAATAGCTTGCTATATTAATTTCGCTAAATGCTTATAACTTGACAAAAAAAAAATCATTGCGGTGCTAATTATGGGATACAGAATGAAGAGCTTTGATTGCAGGTGACCGAGATCATGTTACTTTGTGGCTTCACCTCCCATCCCCTTTGACGCTAAATGATAAAGCAAATGTTGAGCATTGTTGACTTTATTGTGGAGTCTGAATGGAAAGTATATGAAGGTCTTTTTCATTGAAATCAGATGATTAAAGGAAATGCGTTGTTATGTTTGACTTGCTATGTATGTCTGTCTATATACTTTTGTAGTGATTTTTTTCAGTTTAATATTGTATTTTGTATATGTTAGAGTTGGCAAAGGGAACCTGGGAACCTAGTGATAAGACTATTAGATATTTCATTTCTCTTTTTTTGCAAAATTTAGAGTATTGCATGTTGATTAATATACTCAACGTCTCGCTTTGCCTTGTTACTAAAGTGAGAAAACGAATATATTAGGTCTTGAATGAACTTCGTTTTAGTTCATCTGCGATGAAAATGTGTACACATTGTTAGCGATCAAAAGAGAGACCCAAAGATGTGTCACAGGAACATGCGCATACTTGTTGAAATTGATTGTAACCGGAGCGGAAAGAACTTTCCGGTGGACCTAATATTAAATATTATATACCTTAATTCGGCGGAAAGTGGGGAACGGAAGTGGAACGGAGTGTCATAACACTAGGTTTCACTTCCGTTCCCTCTGCCTACCCTGCTTAGTGCGAGATACAGCGTGAAGCTGAAAAAAAAATATACCTTAATTGATATAATACGCTTGAATCAACGATGGGTGTAAAATTTTATTTGGAAACAGGACCAGAAAAAAATATTACTATATCAGTATAGGCTGGTGGAAGCTCGCAGTTGCTCTCTTAAATAGCAACTATTCTT
This sequence comes from Eueides isabella, assembly GCA_019049475.1. Classification (NCBI taxonomy): domain Eukaryota; kingdom Metazoa; phylum Arthropoda; class Insecta; order Lepidoptera; family Nymphalidae; genus Eueides; species Eueides isabella. Next base: position 1,808,957 of record CM032397.1, read on the forward strand.
CTATACTATCTATCTTTACTTCAACACGAATATTATAAAGCTGACGAAGTTGTTGCAAAATGTAAACACTACTTGTTCAAATTTTATTGCGTTTGATAGTTAGTTTTTTTTTTATGGGAAAGACGGCAAACGAGCGTACGGGTCACCTGATGGTAAGTGATCACCGTCGCCCACGGCCCCGTGAAACTCCAGAGGAGCTACAGCTGTTTATCGTTAAGACTACTATAGACTACTTACTACGATAAATTAGAACGAATGAACTATATAACATATAGCAAAAACGGACAAGCAAAACTTTCTGAAAACATGACGCAGAATTCTGAGTCACTTTCATTTGAAGCAAAGCCGCCGGTAACATAATAAACCATAATTTACCAACGAAAACTATACATATTTCATGAAACATAAGGAAATGTTGAAATTCATTATTCATGGACAGGCCACAACAATAGAACAGTCGGCCTAATGAAAGATGGATTTTACAAATTCAATTTAATTGGGGTTCAAAGTGCTAGGGATACACAAAACGAGGTTATTGAATGAAGGTATCGTTCGCCGCGACCGAGATAGTTCTTATGAATTAATATTTAAACAAACTTCTGTTGAATAGTGCTAATTTGAACGCTTCGGATGTATGCAAAACTGAACTGAGTGGAACTTTTGTACGTGATGTTGCGTTTAATTTATGTTTTCAGTGTATTTGGTATGATATTGGTGTAGTTAGGTTAGGTTAGGTCAGGGATAATTAATTTAAGAGCCTGAATCTAAATAAAGTTAATTGAATAATGAAATCTATTCATAGATAATATAAAAACTTATGAATAGATTTCATTATTTTTTAAACAACATTAAAGTAGCAAATGTTCAGTACTTGTATAAGGTATTATACGTAATAATATATCGCGAAAAGTGTCTGGCGCCGGTCTGAGGCAGTAAGTTCAGTGATCCGGCGGTAAATTATTTGACGTTTCAAAAATGATGCTTGTAATGATGATTTGAATTTTAATAATCTTTATATTTTTCAATACAGTGTCTGAAATTTAACGGCGTTTATATTATTGTTGATTATAAAGGGGGCTTGTTGTGGCACAGGGGCACAACTCGCACTCGAGTAAATAAAATAGTTGTTCTGGTAAAGAGGCAAAGCGTGGTGTTGGGCAGGAACACAGTGTCTTAACACTACGTTCCCAGGTTCCTTCTATCTAGCCTTCTACTTGCGAAATATAATTATAAAATAGCCTATAATCAAAACCATCTCATGTTCAGCCAAGTGAGCCCCAGTCCTCAACTCAAAGTTACTCGCGCACCAGATGTTTTCAATTCGTTTCAGATTTAATTAAAGAAAGTTTCATCGTACGACAGAGCAGTGGCAACCATTAAATATTTTGTTTGTTACGCACCCCCTTACAATTAAAGCTTAGAATGTGACGTTTCAATTCCAGTGAAAACCGAAAGTAATTTAGCGCCGGTTGATTTGAGACCGCGGACTTGAGGTATTCACAATTATCAAGCTTGGTTCCTACGTTTATTCAACGCTTACTTGTTATATATATCCCATTGTACTGTAAAGTGTAGGCACTGTAAGGGAATAGTTTAAACAGTTCTGGATAATTGGCTTACGCTTTGTGTATATTGTTTGTGAATTTGATTCAGTTCTCGATTTACTTAGAGAAATTATCTTAATTTAATTTTTTGTTATGTTCTTGCTTTATGGTGTTCGAAGCGTGCTAGTTTGATTTTATCTATATATATATATATATATATATATATATATATATATATATATATATATATATATATATATATATATATATATATATATATATATATATATATATATATATATATATATATATATATATATATATATATATATATATATATATATATATATATATATATATATATATATATATATATATATATATATATATATATATATATAATGAAATTGTAACTGATCGTTTAGAAAACATAATATGGTAGATATTTATCGTTGTTATTGAGTTCTATGCAATTAGTTTTATTTTTTTTCTCTATTTGTCGGTGTTGACGATCATCTCAGAAGCGGCTTAACCGATTTAAGTGCAGTAATCACTATCGTATTATGGTAACCATTATTTAACTCAATTTTAAATTAATTAGTTTTTTAATTTAAAATATTAAGTTTACCATAGCTACATATAATGGCTGAAAGTAGGGGTGGGAGGTTCCCAAGGTTCTTCTGTCAATTATGTGCGAGGTACTTTGTTAGAAAAAATACTTAAGTTATTACTGAACAAAATGAGAGCGACATATTTCATATTTATAAAATAAAAAAAATGCTACAATAACCTTGAGAGTTGTACGTTTGATTTCTACCCGAAATAAAAAATTATGTTCATTAAAAATATGTGTTTTTTCAAGAAATTACTCAACTACTCAGTTTCACTCTGTAACTCGCACATGGCAGGGTAGGCAGAGGAATCTTTGGGAATCTAGTGTTACGACGCTCCAATCAGGGTAGGCAGAGGGTACTTGAAAACCTAGTGTTAAGACACTCCGTTCCACTTCTGTTTCCCACTTTCCACCGAATGTGAGGCATTGCGTGCTGAGTGGTGGAATTCAACGCCGCGTTTTCCCTTGTACCAGAGCGAAGAAATGAAACATTAAATATTTAAATTGAAAATATTAAATATTTCATTTCTTTCAGAACCTGTCGGTTACAGTCACACGCTTATGTCTTTCTCTCAGCTTCACGCTGTATCCCGTACATAGCGGGGTAGGCAGAAAGATCTTTAGGAACCTAGTGTTACAACACTCCGATTCGTTGCCCACTGTCCGCCGAATTTCAGATATTGCTTGTTACAGTCACACGTTTTGGGCCGCTGCGCCACGACGGGCCTCCAAATAATACATATCTATTACATATTAAAATGAAAAATATTAAATATTTCATTTCTACTAGTGAGCATCAAGCCCACAAGCTATCGCGTTTACAGACACACGTTTGTGCCACAGCGCCACGTCGGGCTTCATTCATTAAATAATTTTCATTAAAATGACGGCACCGCAACCCAAGTGCCCTTACACTATACTTTCTCTGGTTACCCTTTTTTATGCGTGATAAAGCGTGAAATTAAAAAAAACAACACTTTAAATACACAACAAATACAAATTTCACATTCGCTATATAGGAACAACATTAAAGTTCGCCCAGTCTCCAGGTCCACAGAGTCTGCATCGGTAAGTCGGTCAAGCATGTTGATTGCTGGCTCGGACATGTTTAAGCGGTCGTTCTACTTGCTATACTACTGCACTCTACTATAGTGTTTTGATACCTTCTCAGAAGTACATAGCTACGTTCGTTAAATATTTTGAAACCATCTTGTACTGTGTGAGTGTGTTTTATGCAACATTTATTGTCTTTTCTCTGAGTTTAATATGTTTTAGTGTATATATAATCACTACATTGATTTAAAAAAAATATATCGAAAAAGATTTAATTTTTTTAAATATTTTTTCTTTATTCAATTAGTTTTAATTAAAGCTATTAACTGATATAAGTCTTTTTTACAAATACCGCTTAAAAAAATTTCGTTGCAAAAATATGATATTTTTAAGAAAAATATATTCAGGAAAAACTTATGAAGCTAGTGTTAAGATGTATAGAACGATAATAATTCTTTCATTTTCTTGAATGGGGATCGAATCTACAATTTGTAGCGTTTACAGTCGCATACTTGCACCTCTGCACCACGACATATATAAAATCAGACACAGACAGATATTTTTGTTGCAAAAACATAATATTAATAAGAAAAATACATATATTTTGCTCGAGCTTATTCAAACTTATAACAGGTGCTTATAACAATTTTAAAGTCAACATAATAACATAAGTGCCTACAAAGAAAGACGCTGCACCAAACTTGGTCTTTAATTTATTTAATAAAACCACATATATCACAAAGTTAGCAACTTTACGGTGAAGGAGCTGCATTTTTAACTTGTTCAAGTGCATAATTTCTGTTTGCAATTCATTTTGTGTTGCAAGATGAAGTGGAGCGCCTCGAGGTAACTCAACTGTCTCAGTGCTGTGTACTTTTCGAAGCAATCGTATGGTTTAATATAAATATTGCTATTGCGAAACGTATGGGAAATTTATAATTGGGGCCATGATGGCGCAGTGGAGGTTGATGGTGGTGGGTTCGATTTTGGCTGGGAGATATTTTTTTTAATTGTTTCGCTTGGTAAAAAGATAAAGCGTGGCTTTTAGTTTTCGCGACCCACAGGGAAAAATGGTAAAGTTATTTTTGTTTTTTAAATGGGCGTTAAAACTTAAAACGTTTTCAACTTCCCTTTGAGTTGTTGTATATGGGATACAGTATAAAGTAATTTAGTTAGCTGTATATATAGCTAAATTAAAAGCTTAGCTTAGTATATATATAGCTAAATTAAAAGCTTACATAAATCTACGTTTGTATGGGCGAACATGCACCATGTGGCAATTAAGTCATCAACCTATAGAATAACAGTCTCGTCTAACAGCGATTTGCAAAAATACTCAATTTCACATATTTTTTGTTCAGCCTAGATTGGTATAGGGAAATAACAAGCGATTGCTTTTATACCCGTTTATACCGCCTAGTCTATTAGAATTCATCACGGTCTCGTAGTTTCTCTTGCAGCTTTAGACGTTTTTCAATTCTTTTTGTTTACTTTTACTTTATTGTAGCAGGGTTGAAAGAGGGAAATTGGGAACCTGGTTAACGCCATCGCCAATATACTTAAAATTTGAGGTATTGGGTGTTAAGTGGTGGTGGTAATTACCTCAAGTGGGATCGAATCCAAACTCTTGGAGTCTCACGCTTGTGCTTGTGGATCAGGGCAGAGTATGGTGACCAATGACAGACCTCAATTTCTTTTTAATATCTATTTTACTAAATAGTGATTGCTTTTTCAGTTTTGTGATACAGAAACTAAGGAGATCGTGGGTTATTACAGGTCAGATTATGATAGGAAAAAAAGGAAAATTAGAATGTGTCAGATCTTAACAAAGCCAAGAAAATAAATAATTTGAAAATATTAAATATTTCACTTTTTCAACAGAGAATCGAATCCACAACCGGTCGCATTTATCTGAATATTATTTTTTGTATTATAGTTCAGGCGTATATCTTCTTAGCCAGAAGCCATGTCATCGTCATATGCGATAGTATACTAGAAAGTTTTGAACTCTAGAAATTAGTTAAAATAAATGATTGTTTATTAATAAATAAATAGACTATAAAAATAAAATTATAACTCGGTCCTTTATTAGAAGTTTTCACTCATAAAGTTCTGAGTCGTAACTGGGATCTTCATTTTTATTACTAGAAATGTAAAGACGTAATAACATACGATGCATTCCATTCTTAAGTGCAAAACAATGCTTAAACTTAATAGCTAACAAAATATAAGATCTTATAAATATTATTTTGTTCTGGTCTGTAATATTTTTCTCTTCTGTTCTTGTTCGTGGCGTTCTAAGCGTGACTTTGCAGTGTCACGCTGCGTAGAGAGCACACGAAGGAGATTGTACGGTAAAAAGAGATAAAGTTATGCAATAGAAGGATGCAAGGCCAATACTCTACTCCACTCAGCGTCACGCTGTATCCCGCACATGGCAGGGTAGGCAGAGGGAATTTGGGAACCTAGTGTTACGACGCTCCGTTTCACTTCCATTCCCCACTTTCCGCCAAATTTGAAGCATTGCGTGTTGAAAGGCGGAACTCAACGCCGCGTAATAAATAAATAAAGATAAAATAAATTTCCTATACTTAGTTAATGTACGCCTATAAGAACAAAACTAACTTTCTTTATTTAATTCATTTATTTTAAAGCTGGCCAAATGGCTAATAAAAAAAAATGTTTCATCCTGACAAAGTGTTTGGCATTCCATTTCAATAACGAAAACGGCGTATCGAAATTTCCGAAATAGGTTCTTACCATAGCGGGGAAATTAAACAGATTTATTCCTCCTAGCGGGGAACGAAATCATAATTACCATGTTCTTGTCAGTAACATAGAAAAAAAAAACATAAAACAGACAAAACAGCACAAAATATAATTCGTTTCCACTCAATTTCAGTAATATTGTAGTACCTTTAAAAACGGCCAGCTCCTCTAAGTATCTTCATTTTTATTATAACGCCAGTTGCAACGCTCGTTATGGCTCGGCGTCGGCGTCTCGCGTCGCATTATAGCAGTTGTGCAAAGTGCAGAGGGATGTTAGTGCTCTGTAATGATCACTTTATTTTAGAATGCTAAAAGTGAGGTATATGTAAGGGCATAAATGCATGTTGTGTAGGCAAAGTTCACTAATAAAAGTTGATTTTAATATAATTATAATAATATTTTTTTTATTTAAGCATTTTGGTTAGTAATTATTGTCTTTTTTCAGCTTCACACTCTCTTCGTGGTTTCCTCTGAGGGTAGGCAGAGGAATTTTGTGAACATAGTGCTAGGGCACTCCGTTCTCATTAATATACTTCTGTTCACCTGTTTCCGCCATAGTCGGTCAGTGGCGGAATTCGGCTCGATACTAGAGCGAAAAAATAAAAATAAGAATATTTCGTTCCTCCAGTGATGATCGAACCCAAAATTAGTCGCGTTTACATGTCATATGCTTATCTCTGTGTAACGACAGGCAGGCCTCAATAAAAAAATATTTTAGATACTTCATTTTATTTTGCTTTGATGATGATTTATGCTATATATCACATATAGTAGGATCGGCAAAGGCTTCACCAAAGCTTTGTTACAGTATACGCATCATATCATATCGCTTGTGTTCGGCAGGTACACCGGAGATCGGATACTCCGGTGAGTCCTACAGTAACATACACTCATTTGCCTTACGAAAGGTCTGCGTCCATACATTTCCTAGTAATAAAAAAAGGTTGTGCAGAGCAATCTCAGTATTAAGACATATCTCTCAAATCATTTTTAGCAAATCGGTTATGAAAAACGGAATGTTACCCCTTCCCTACTGCTTTTATTAAAGTGCAAGTTATTCATATGCCTCTTAAGGAATATTTTTTTAATTGAATAACACGTTGTTCGTTATATTTTTTTAATAATATACCAATACAATAAAAAGTAAAAAATACAATGTGTTTTTTTATAAACAAATAATGAGCTATAATTTTTCCATTTAGTTGCTATCGTTGTAAGAATATTTATTGCTTGTATTCAGTGCGTAATAGTTTTTAATTTTATTTCAACGACTGAGCAGATTTGGATAACTTTGTAGCCTAGATTGTGTAGGTCTTATACCGGCACTGTTTTGACTTAAATCGTGACGATTTTCGATGCTTAAGGCAATAATTTATGTTCATATCTCGTTTTACCAACAAGACACAGGCGCAGCGTTAAGTTTCACTTTTCAACAAGCAAAATCACGGTAATTGAGCGGTTTCTGGGGAAGGAAGTGTCTTTTTTTTTCAGCTTCACGCTGTATCCCGCACATGGCAGGGTAGACAGAGGGAACGGAAGTGAAACCTAGTGTTATGGCACTCCGTTCCAATTCCGTTCCCCACTTTCCGCCGAATTTGAGGCATTGCGTGTTGAGTGGCGGAACTCAACGCCGCGCTTTGCCATATTACCAGAGCGAAGAAATGAAACATTAAATATTTAAATTGAAAATATTAAATATTTCATTTCCTCGACTGGGGATCGAACCCAGAACCTGTCGGTTACAGTCACACTCTTGTGCCGCTGCGCCACGACAGGCCTCAGGAAGTGTCTTCATACTAAAAATAGACTACGACACTACACTGTACACTTAGTGTATACCTCAACTGCTTCTTTAAGGACACTAATCTATTTAATATCAAAATTTATTGTTGTACAATAATTACTTGAATCAGCTGCAATGTGAAGGGCGTGTACAAGTGTCTAATATAGTAAAAAAGTTTTGGAACAAGTTTGACATAACCTGGGAAAAGCTCGACCACATTTTCCATTATATATATTTCCACAATATAATATATATATACAAGTAGATATTAAAAATCTCTGATCTCTGATATTAAAAATTCGTACAAATAAAAACAGTTACGCTAATGACACAAACATCGCAAGATAGGCAAAATCTGAAACCTGGTGTTAAGACTTTCCCACTTTTCTTTATTACTTTCCGCCAATTGTACAAGATATAGCGCGTAGAGTGACGGAGCTCGCGCTATTGCGTGTCCCACGTTACAAAAGCGAGAAAAATGAAAATTTTAAAAATTTTCATATAATATTTCATAAAGTTTTTCCAAGCTCATATGATACATAAAGAAACTCTCTTCCGTACTGTGTGCAGAAAATTCTTTCAATATGGGTCGCCTCTTCAATAAAGTGCAAAATAGTCAACTTTAAAGCCTATAATGCAGGTGGGATCTTCGATTTTATTACGTCGTTATACTGCTCGTTACATTTTCTCATGTTACATTACGCTATGTGTTAGTAATAGCGTTTGTATTTCTTTTTCTATGAAAGTTTATTGCTTATTAGGGTCTTAAGTATTTATTTTAAGCATTTTTTGATTTAGATCGGCGTGGTACAGTCTCTGACTAGACACTGGTGATATTTTTTTCCAGTAGTAAGGCTACGCGCGGTTAGCTGTTGAGTTTCACCACTCATGTACAATGTGTAAATAATTGATCGGAAAGCGGGGAAAAGAATAAAAATAAAAATACATTACATTCCCACATCAATACAAGTTTAAAAAATAATGAAGTATTATCAATAGTTCTCTGTAACCAGACATGATGAATCATTTATATATAATAAAAAGAGAAAAGTAGCAAGAATAGGCCCCTGCGGTACCCCCACGTTGTTTGACACATCAACTCGCTATATCCTGTAATTTAAATAACACCACGGCCACGTCCAGTTATAATTAACACAATCAAAAGCCTTGTCGTTAAACACCATGCTAAAAGTATTCTACGATCTCTTTCAGGCGTTATATATGAAATATTATTTATGTGAGTTATACCAGCATCAGTAGTAATACTTGAGTAGTGTATTATATATTGGATTATGCTTGATTATTTTTCATTTTCACATTGTATTCTGCATAAACCAAAGTGGATAGTGAGACTTGAAGTAAGTGTAAAGGCACTCCGACCTGGAGGCTAATCGTGGCGCAGGGGCACGAGCATGTCACTTCAAACGCGGCAGGTTGTGGGTTCGATCACCAATTGAGATATTTTCAATATTAAATATTTAACGTCTTTATTTCATCACTCTGGTAACAAGGCAAAGCGCGGCGTTGAGGTCCGCCACTCTACATGCAATACCTCAAATTCAGCGGAAAGTAGGGAATGGGATGGAGTGTTAGTTTATCCAATAGGTTTGCAAGTTCCGTCACAGAGAAATACACTCCGTCTTCTTTGATATACTTCTATCGAGGCTAGATTGTAGTCTGCTGAACGTAATAATGCGTGAAGCTAGAAAAAAAGATACCTTCATACCGCTTCAGTCTATTGTTAACATATCACAGTCGCCCTTTTTTCTCAATTTTCAAAATATACCAGAGTGGAACGAAAATAATTAACCACCCCCAAGAAAAAAATGAACCAACAATCGTCGTTTTCACAGGCCCAACTACGACAGCTGCAAAAAATCATATCAACCCTTACATTCAAGATTTCTCAAGCAAATATACTTAACTAGTGGCGTGCTCAAAGACCGTGTCATTATACAATTACTGCGGAGACACACTCGGTAGTCGCTAGTCGCTGCCCATGTTTGTGCAATGGCAAGACGTTACCTAAGATTGCACTTCTTTAACTATACGGCAAAGATTATTTTAAGAAAATTGTAATTTTATATGGATTGTCTTTCCTTTTACGTGTTTATGCGTGTTAGAAATGGAGCTCAAGGACGTTATCGTCTGACTGAGCCTATTTATTCGTGTATTTTTTTTCAGCTTCCCGATGTATCCTGCACATGGCAGGGTAGGCAGAAGAAACTTGGAGGCATTTAGTTTCTATTTAAATATTTTCGTTTCCCATTTATTCGTGCCTCACGTGTTAACATACCCCCACAGAAATACATGATTCACGATAAGAAATATTTAAAATCAAAACAAATATTCAGGATCTTATTTGGCAAAATAATCTAAAAAGAATCTTTGAATATTATTAATAACTTCACCCTTTTTTGCACACCAGAGACTATTCCTTCTTTATTTTCCTTCTGAATTTCAAATTCTGTATATTGAGTGGTGAAAATTGCTATGCCTTATTTTGCTGGAATAAAAAATTTAAAAATCATCAATCATCTATTAACAGTCACACAACATGTCGTTTTTATTATTTAGCAACTGATCTATCCAATTTTATACTCTTTGACATCTAAACATTTCACGGGGCACGGAGCATGACGCCCAGCAATATTCCTTCTCAAACTTGAAGCTTTACAAATTGGCAGTTACATTTCGACTGTGTCTTAATAAAAGGGTGTTGGGTTCAAATTCGTTTGACATTTGAAGTTTTAATTTTGCAAATTCACTTCAGTACTAGTTTGACATTTTCGAATTGATAACATCTTTGCTGTGAACGCGATTAGGTAGTTCCATTACGTGTACAACGTATACGATTTTGCTTGCTTTGGCTAAAGTACAGTTTTAGGGTTCCCTATAGAGAGAGAATACACAGATATATACTATTGGGGAGCTTTAGTTAGCCCAATCGTCTATTTGATCGTTACACGCTGGGGGTGTAGTGGGGAACGGAAGTAGGACGGAGTGTCTTAACACTAGGTTCCCGGGTTTCCTCTACCTACCCAGCCTCGTGCGGGATGCAGCGTGAAGCATACAGGGAGATATTGGTGCTAAAACATTCCGTTTTTATTTCAATCTATTTTGAAGTTATAAGCGAGGAAAGAAATATATTAACTTAAAAAATATCTATATTTTCCATATGTTGATTATTTCTATCTACAGAGATGCTAACAACTCAAAGAAGTTGTAACAAGCGTATAAGAATTTCTACGTAGCTTGATGAGAATGTATGGCTTAGTTTCTCACAGCGTTTAGACGCAAGAGGCGCTGGTTTAAATTTAGTTGAATTATTTTTTCATATAGTTTTCTAAAATATAATTATACATATATAATTTAGAGGCCTGTCGTGGCGCAGCGGCACAAGAGTGTGACTGTAACCGACAGGTTCTGGGTTCGATCCCCAGTCGAGGAAATGAAATATTTAATATTTTCAATTGAAATATTTAATCTCTGGTATTAAGGCAAAGCGCGGCGTTGAGTTCCGCCACTCAACACGCAATGCCTCAAATTCGGCGGAAAGTGGGGAACGGCAGTGGAACGGAGTGTCTTTACACTAGGTTCCCAGGTTCCCTCTGCCTACCCTGCCTCGTGCGGGATACAGCGTGAAGCTAAAAAAAAAACATATATAATTTACAAAATGAGAAATTGAAATTGAATCCACCACCACCGCGTTAGACGACTACGATCATGTCGACTTTAACGAAATTAATATTGTACGGATTCAACTTAAAAATAAAATCGAACCTGTTTATTTTCTGTCTATTGTGGATTCCTAAAACAACGTCTAGATATTAGTCTACGTTTATTTTGCAACCAACTTTATTCTACATCATTTACGAAATTCAGTGGTAAAAGAACTTTTCTCATTAGAATCTCGCTTATAATTTATGTTTTATTTAGTGACCCTGCGGTGTAACGTAAATATTGTAAAATTTATAGCCCCAAAAATTAATATAAATGCTATTTAATTATACACTCCATGTTTAAACAGTGGCGGAAGTTTTGCAATATATATCTTTTTGTTTTAAATTATTTACAGCGGCTCAATTAATGTCTTAATTTCCTTATAGTTGGATAGTTAAATGGGTCTTTTTTTTACAGCTTCACGTTGTATCTGGTACATTGCATGGTAGGCAGAGGGAACTTGGGAACCTACTGTTAAAACAGTCCGTTCCGTTCCCCACTTTCCGCCGAATGTGATGCATTGCGTGCGCCGCGTCTTGTTACCAGAGCGAAGAAATGAAAATAATAAATATGTAATTTGGAAATGTAGTGTGATCGAACTCACAACCTTTACAGTCATATACACATTTTTGCCCATTCATTACGACGAAAATTGTTAAACATTAATCAATGTGCAGTTCAATGAAATTATTCCAATTTTTATAAATTTAAATATATGCGAACTTAAAATTAATAATTATTAGAATGCGGTGCTCAATGCCGCGTTGTGCCTTTGGTCACCATAGCGAGGAAATAAAAACGTTAAATATTTAATTTTTCAAGCCCAGAAATCGAACACACGATCTTTCGCGTCTATAGGAAAACTCTTGTGCCAGTGCGTCACTAAAATATAAAATCTATAACAACTCTAATGTGTTCTATACATGCATTGTTAAGCTCAAAGATTACTTAAAACAATGATTTTTAATGCAAGCGATTAAAAAACAAAAATACTTTTTTTGCACAGCGATAATTACTATAGCACAGCTTTAAGTATTCCTTCTATTTTCTCTCAATATACAATTTTGTTTCAATTTTAATAGTGGCTGTCATCACCGGGCTATTTGCGAAGCTTCCATAATGACTTCACTGTTAACTGTAAATATTTTGTTCAAATGAAATCGAACCTTGTAACTTTGTGATAGAGTTAAAAATATACAGATTTATATTAATTTGTAATTTCAAAATGCACGCTAAAATGCAATAGTAACGTTCGAAGTAAAATTTTGACAATTTCCTTGTAGCGTCCGTCGTGGTCGTTTATTTAATTCATTTTATATTAGGAATTAACTATATTTATTTATTTATGGTTGTTAAGCTGGGGCTCAAGTGTACGGCCACTAGAGAAAATTAAATATAAAAAATATCATGTTCCTCGCTCTGGCGAAAGACGAATCGCGGCGTTGAGTTTCGCCGCTCAACACGCAATGCCCTAAATTTGGCGTAAAGTAGGGAACATTAGGTCCTCAAGTTTCCTCTGTCTATACTGCACGTGTGGGATATAGCATAAAGCGATTAAATATTAAGATACTCAGAGCCATTTTAGACATTTCATAGAGAGTTGTGCTTCATTTTGTTATCAGGCGAAAATGAAAGTATATGCAAAAGGCTGCGCTATGACGGCGTTTTTTATGTAGCGACGATCTAAGTTTCTTCTTTTTACTTTGAGACCTGTCGTAGCGCAGAGACACAAGCTGGTGTCTGTAATTATAACGGTTGCGAGTTCACCACCTAAAGAAATGAAATATTAAATATTATTATTTCTTTAATCTGGTAACAAAGCATTGTTGAAATATTAAATATTTCATTTCCTAAAATGAAGATCGAACCCACAACCTGATAGGTTTACAGTCAAACACGTACACGTTTGTCTATCTACATCACGAAAGGCCACACGTGTTGTAGCTGAATACCATATCAAATTTTGAACCAGAAACGAATTACGATTAATTCCGTAATCCCTTCCTCTGTACAAGGATAGACGCTGCTACTACAACGACACAGTTCTCTGTACATTTGATATTATTATTTCCTATTATACCTTTATTATACCTTTCTTCTGTTGAAAGCAGTGCAAGTAGTGGAATTCGAAAAATTCAATTTCCTTACTGTAAATTTAGTACAGCGTGTAAGAAATAACCGGTACCTAGACGTAGCTATCCCGTGGGATACGGGAAGAATGTAAAACATAGAGAATGGAGTAAAATTATATGTACTCCAGTTGGAATGTGGCTGGGGTGTTTTATAGTGTACGATATGTCGGAACGATAAATTTAATAAGCGACATTTTTTAATCATATACGTTGGCTTGGCCTTTATAAAGTAAAATGTTGTCTAAAGCCTATTTCTTTTTTTTAATAAAATTTAGGAATTATGCGAAAAAAATATGTGCTCTTACGATACAGCTGAAAATTGTAAAATCACAATTGGTATAAAAGTTTTTATGAATACTACAGAGATTTTGGTTGAAAACTGAAACAAAAATGTCCTCGAATATACAAAATAGCAGTTTTTAAATTGTTATAAGAATGGCTTCCTTATTAATTAATATTATGTGGCGTTCATAACTTCATTTTCTTAGTCGGTCTCAATAAGGCCATATATTATCATAGAAAAAATCGTAGTGATGTGAAATAATTAAAATATTTTTAACATCAAGCTGCACCGCCCATAGACCACACAGAGAGATATTAGTGTCCAAACACTTTACTTTCTACACGAATTAAAAACATTGCATGTTAAATAGTAAATTCAATTCCGTTAAATTAAATTATTATCGTAGTCTTATATACGGTTATTGTAATTTTAGGGATCTGTACCCCAAAAGGCAAAAATGGAACTTTTGACAGGATCACTTTATCGTTCATCTGTCTGTCACAACTCTTCAGCTCGAGTTCGCGTAGGTATGACAAGGTGAGACCGGTTAGGCTATCTCTCTGTCTTTTTTCTAAATTTTATATGAGATTTGCCAAGAAAGGAAACAATCTGAAACGAGAATGTTATAGGTGCTTCATAGAAAATACATTCACAAAAAATAGTTTGTAAACTTAATTTGTTGTGTAATGAGAATCTATTGTATATGAAATTTCTAGTTGACCTACAATCCTGAATTTGGTTAGGTAAGGAAACCTCGATAGGCGATCACACTTGATAAAAATGTTGAATTTTAAATATTCTAAAATAATTAATTAAAAAATTATAATTATCGTACTAGCAATTCACAAAGTAGAATTAATACTTTAGGTAGTAGTTGAAGCGTTGCATTGTAACACCTGTCAAAGAAGTTATAAGGAATGGAGCAGACGTGCGGTTAGTGCTTTAGACACCAAGACATCGTGCACACTAAGTCGCTACGAAATGATAAATTATATGATAATTATATGCTAAGGCTTGAATATTTAGAGCTTCTTATTTAATTAGTGATATTTTTTATTGTATAAAATATTGTTATAAATTTAAAACACGGATGAAAATAAAGTACGTTTTAATTGCCAATTTTTGATAATTGATTAATTATGATGAATACATACAGTGAAGCAAAGATTATATAAAATATTCATAAATAAATAAAAAAACACACATTTTCTTAGGTAAAATCTGATTTCCTCACAACCAGTTTCCAATATTTCTTGACTACTAAATAATTGAATTTTCATAGTAATGGAATTACGTAATATTGTGTAAATAATGAAAACATAATAAGTTTAAAACTAGTATTTTCATTATTTAAGCAATCAACACTTTTATTACTAAAGAGAAAAGATTTGGTTAAACATGCCGACAGTGCAGTTTTAATTTAACGATAATTACGCAGACGAACCTTAAATGGTAAACGGTAAACTAAAAATCTAATATCTCATATAAACTAAAAATCTAATATAAACTAAAAATAATGTTATTTATTTGATTTACGAATCAACTCAATCGATTATTACCGTCCGAATGATCGCATAATATAAATAATATCTGGAAGGAGCGAAAACAGAAGGGTGTCAATGGAGGGTTACCGATCCAGAACAAAAGATAAAAGGGGGTGTAGTCGTGAAAATAGTAAAGAATTTATGGTAATTGAATTTTTTGAACGTTTAACGCCTTTGTTCTTATTGTAATTTCATTTTTATATGAAATTCGCAAACGTATGGATATAATCGGCTTGAGTTCTTATAAGGTTTGTGTATATCTTTTTCTTGAAAAAGATAATTTTTTAACCCATTAAAATTATGTACACGCTGCAGGCGCGTGGTCTGTATCTTTATTAAATTCTCTCCAAAATTATCAGCTATTAATGTTCTTTTCTATTTATCTGCTACATAATTACTATTAAGTATTTAATTTCTAAAAGAGTCCAAATATCTGGATTACTGTCTGTTGAATCATTTTTGTAATGTTACTTTATTATCACTTTCGAATTATACTCTTAAAGAATGTTTGTATTCATACTACTATTTCATTATGGTTTTTTTGCTCAGCAGGTTTCCAACGTCTGACATATAGATATAACATGCGCCTCTGGTAGCTCAGTATTTCTGCTTTGTTTCTGAATTTTTGCTTGCTATTTTACGTTGGTAGCATTCTGACTCACTTTCGATAATCTTGAAAGTTGTTACTGATTTTCCCTCCCAGGTGCCTCCTATCCTCGTATACTATAATGTGGAGCTATTTTGAGGCTTTTATGCATCCATAGTGAGATCAATAATTTCTTTAGTCCATAGCCTCAGTTAGCAGCACACTGCAACTACTGAATCATCATTTTTTTTTAGTTTATTGTGTATGTTTGTAGGCATGTATGTATAAGTTTTGTATAGTGACATGTGGTGTGTAAAATATATATGTATCTCTGTGGCTCAAAAAGTCTCTATTGCATGTATTTCATTCAATGTGCTTGAATCTGTGCAAATATTCTGCTATACATTTATTAACGGTCTAATATTGGATCTTGTGATCCGTGAATCCGTATTCGTCGTCATCCTTAGTATTTTGTAGGCTCCTTCAAAATGTGGGAGACATTTTTAGGTAACTGCTCCGATTTGGGATTATTCATGTCTATCCTTCAACATTCCATAACCCTCCCTAGTCTAGTCGTTCAGATAGTACTAGTCTCCTGCAGTATACACCTTATGACCTTAACCAGACCAGTCTAACTTTTCTCCTTACTTTTTTGACTATCTTTACTTTTCCTATCATTGCCTTCGCTAGTTGATAAAATGAATTTGGATTTCTTGGAAGTGACGACCTGAAGCCGCTAAAATAAAGTTTGAAGATTTTATTATGAGACGTGCATTCAATTCATCTAAATTGTAAGCAGTAAACGGAGTGCTAAAGAATAATGGAAAAGAAGAAATGTACATTAAGCAAAATACTGTAAATTTGGATAAATTTTTGAAAGATGTATATTTTGGATAAATTTTTGAAAGATGTATGTAATAAACATAGACGTTTGCTTTTTCATTATCATCATCTTTCAAAAATTTATCCAAATTTAAAGTATTTTGCTTAAAGTACATTTTTTAATTTACAGTTTTTAAATTCGATAGACTAATCGAGGATGATAACGAAAACCATTAAGCCCTAGGGCCCATATATAACTTAAAAACGTTTTAAAATTTAATTACTTTTAAGATTAGCTGCACAATAGAACACTATCTTCCGACATTTTGCGTTTGTCAACATCCCACATATCCGGAGTCTGTGTTAATGTTAACTAAAATACAAAAACAATACTATCAAAATTTCTATAAACATAATATATTCATATTAATGCTAATGTATCAGTGGAATAGATAATGATTAGCTGCGTAGTATTAATGAATATTATAAATTAACCACGTTTTAATAATATATCAGCTATTATATGATATGGCAACTAAGCTGGACGTCCGCGTCGGTTTTGTAATGGTAATATTACACTTTAATTTATACGAGTATTTACCCCATGTTGGTTAGCTTTAATATGTTTTGAATATTCATATATATGTATATTGATATTATATGGTTTAGAAATATTTTATTATAGATTTCGAAGGCTGTTCTTTTGCAAACCCACAAGGATTTTATTCTCACATCACATGGGTGATTATCATTTTTGACAAGAAGGCAAAGTGCAACGTTGAGTTCTGTCACGATATGTTTTGAAAACTCAACTCAATTAAATAAGATAATTATAAGAATCTGGTTAAATTCAATCTCCAAAAGCCATAAGTTTTGCGCATTAACCACTAAAAACTTCCACAGTCACATTTTCATGAACACATTGGGCCTTAGCGTGCTGAGAGACTGCCAGTATCGTGAATATCTGGAAAGTAAGGCCAAGTTGGCCTGAAAGAAACTGGGGTTCATAAACACAGCGAGACATTACGCTACTCTACATAACGCCAAAACACCATTTGGCCCTATATAGGGCCTAGATACAGCCTCATATATATATAAACGGCTCTAACTTCTGGATTGATGCAGAATTCGCTTAACATTTACCTTTATCGGTAAGGGGCTTGACGCTTTGGCTTTGCGTAAAGACGTATCTATCACGAGGAGTGTTGGATTGAAATACTGTCCTTGCCATCTGGATACGTACTCCACTACTGTGCGGCTTAATAGGAACTTTCTTCCAGGCGCCACTTATCTACCTTAGCGTCTATCTTCGCCTTGAAGGTATCTTTAGTTCCAGTAGTGTTACCCGGGGTCATGGGCGGCGGTGAAATACTTGCTACCAGGTGAGGACAGGCGCTGTTTTGCGTTGTCTTTTCCAAAAAAAAAATGTTATCATAATAATGTAAAAAAAGTATTATTCTATTAAATCGAAATAATTTTATTTAAAAAACAAAAATATTTTTTTTTATTAATTGTGTTAATTGAATAATAAAGACAAACTTGTTATCATTTGATGGTATTTAAACGTTAATTGGCATCCCTGCGTGGGACTGGTATAATTACATTGTAGCGACACTCGTTCAATTAACTTTTAATGAAGCATATAGCTAATATAACTTGACATTCTGAGTATCAAGTAACATAGTTTCCGAAAGGAACATAAAATATAATGGGTCATTAAGACAGCGCACTATCGGAGTACATTACTGTTATGTACACATTAGCTGACACCCTACTTGATGTAGTCGAAGAGCTCGCGTAATGAAGATAAATTGCATTTAAACTGGCTACCTGTTATTTTGAATGATAATTTGGAAAGTATAAAGATTATATGAGGCCTGTCGTGGCGCAGCGGCACAAGAGTGTGACTGTAACCGACAGGTCGAACCCAGGTTCGATCCCCAGTCGAGGAAGTGAAATATGTAATATTTTCAATTTAAATATTTAATGTTTCATTTCTTCGCTCTGGTAATAAGGCTAAGCGCGGCGTTGGGTTCCGCCACTCAACACGAAATGCCTTAAATTCGGCGGAAAGTGGGCAACAGAAGTGGAACGGAGTGTCTTTACACTAGGTTCCCGGGTTCCCTCTCCCTACCCTCTTGCGGGATACATCGTGAAGCTGAGCTGAGAATAACCGCAATTGAAAAACCGCCACTGAACAGTTAATGCTTCAAAAATTGGTGGGAAAAAGGAAACGGATTTGTTTTAACGACAACGTAGTGTTTTAACACTAGGTTTCAAATTTCCTTCTGCATACTCTGCCATGTGCGGGATACAGCGTGAACCTCCAAAAAAAATATTGGAATTTCTTAGTACAGCTAGCTTTTGTACTACAAAGATCCCTGTTGCTTGTAGGCGTTCAGAGGGGGGACGATAACGCTACTTACACTTACCGTCAACTACGCTGAAGCAAGACACCGAGTGGTTAATTAAAGACTATTAAGAATAATGAATGGTTAAATCTCTTCCTAACAATGTATAAAATTACTATTTTAAAAGATATAATTTTGTACTCTACTCTACTTAGCTTCACGCTGTATCCCGCATTAGGGTAGACAGTGGGAACTTGGGAACCTTTTGTTAAGGCACTCCGTTCCACTTCCGTTCCCCCACTTTCCGCCGAATTTGAGGCATTGCGTGTTGAGTGGCGGAACCCAACGCCGCGCTTAGCCTTATTACCAGAGCGAAGAAATGAAACATTAAATATTTAAATTGAAAATATTACATATTTCATTGCGTGTTGAGTGGCGGAATTCAACGCCGCGCTTTTACCTTGTGCCTGAGCGAAGAAAAGAAAAACTTTAAATATTAAAATTTTAAATATTAAATAGTTCATTTTTTCGAATGTGGATCGAACCCACAACCTGTCGGTTACAGTCATAAGCTTGTGCCGCTGCGCCACGACACGCCTCGAGTTTTGTGTTTTGTTTTTTTTTTTAAGTTTTATGCGTATCCCGCATTCGGGTAGACAGTGGGAACTTGGGAACCTTGTGTTAAAACACTCCGTTTTGTTCTCTATTTATATATATATAATTTTATATATATATATATATATATATATATATATATATATATATATATATATATATATATATATATATATATATATATATATATATATATATATATATATATATATATATATATATATATATATATATATATATATATATATATATATATATATATATATATATATATATATATATATATATATATATATATATATATATATATATATATATATATATATATATATATATATATATATATATATATATATATATATATATATATAAATAACACAATAACAAATAATTTATTTAAAGTTGGGTGCCTAGTTCTTCTCGGTAAGAAGCTTAGCGTCTTGAGATGAAATAAAATTGTTGATGATTTTAAACCAAATAATTGAAATGAAAAAAAAACATGTAATTAAGCCTAAGCATAATAATATTATAATTAGACTTAATTATTTGTTTTTGAAACCATGCTTAGTACTAATCTACGCATGTCATTTAAAAAACGAAACGAATCGAATCAAATCATTTACCTATATATTTAAAATAACAATAAAGAGAATTCATTTTATGTATTATATATAATATTATTACACAAGTTACGTAACCCTAACCCTACGACGGACTACTACCGACGGCTGACTGATCAAACTGATGGAAACTCTTCCCACGTGCCTTATTGTTTTAATTTCTAAGTTTTCCATTTTTTTTAATTTTACTTTATTAATTGTAATATTTTTTCAGATCACTCTTTATTTCCACTTCGAATAAAGTAGTCATTAGTTTTAAGATAATTATTGTATTAATAGTATATAATTAATAAATAATTATTAATTATTCTGTTTTTTTTTTCAATTTTCTCGACTGCCACAAACGTAATTCACATAATATAGTATTTATGTAAACATTTATGCATACATAAATAATATATATTTTGGAAGGATTTTTCATTTTCACTTTGATACTATAATATTAGAACCAAATTCACAATTAGCTTCAAGCTGTATCAAGTATATAGCCTTAAGATCTAGTCTACTTTGGAAAAGTTCAGACCTTTCAGCTGCAACTTGTCCTGTTACCAGAACAAATTATTTTTCTAAATAAGAATTAAACCCA
The DNA here is from genome assembly GCA_019049475.1 of Eueides isabella. Taxonomy (NCBI): domain Eukaryota; kingdom Metazoa; phylum Arthropoda; class Insecta; order Lepidoptera; family Nymphalidae; genus Eueides; species Eueides isabella. The sequence continues at coordinate 1,829,981 of CM032397.1, forward strand.
TAACTACAACTTTTACAGTAAAATACTGTACGAGGATTCAAGACCACCCACAATCAGCTGAAAACACAACAATGAATAAAAACAAACAAAATTGAAATTCAACAAAACGTTCTCAGCAAACTAAGAAATAAAGAAAAACAGAACAAATTGTCATAAGCGCGGCTGCAGCATGTGTAACCGGCGTTTTAATAAAACAAGCCTTATCATATCTGCACAATATACCATGTGTGGGAATATGTAATGAATACCGTACGGTTGTTTACGGATTCTCCCTTTGGATTCTGGAATATCACACGGCCATACTGTTTGTAATACATTCATTTGACATGTTCCATGTATTTTTACTATGTTTTAAAGTGTTATTCCACACTTAGGACAGAAAATACTAAATTATAACGCTTTTAAATTATACGCTTTTTAAATTTAAAATTTAGTATGTTCTATGTAGTTTATTTATTTTTTTCTTTTTTTTTTCAGCTTCACGCTGTATCCCGCACATGGCGGGGTAGGCAGAGGTAACTTGGGAACCTAGTGTTAAGACACTCCGTTCCACTTCCGTTCCCCACTTTCCGCCGAATTTGAGGCATAGCGTGTTGAGTGGCGGAACTCAACGCCGCGTTCTGCCTTGTACCAGAGCAAAGACATGAAAAAATTATATATTTAAATTGAATTCATTTCCTCGAGTGGAGATCGAACCCACAACCTGTCGGTTACAGTCACACGCTTGTGCCGCTGCGCCACGGCGACGGCTCACGGAACGACTGACATAATTTCTATTATCACAGTATAAGACAGAATTTTTTTTTATAATATTAATTATACGTAAAAAAATATTTGTGGATTTTCTTAGCTATACGCTGTGTTACTTAGCATAGAGAACTTAGTTCAGATATCCCGTGCAAATCTTATGGCATTACTCCGAGTAGAAATCGAAATTCTCTCTATAGTCTATGGACATCAGGACCTACGAGTGTGTATAATGTTACAGTTAAATTAAATTTAATACAATATTTGAAGTACAACTTAAGAACTTTTTTTTAAATATATCTAAAATTTATGATATTTCAAGATAAGAAGATAAGATAACAGCTAACATACAGGAAGAAACTGATATTATTTGTTGCTAGTTCTTTCTTTTCTTTTTTTTCTATTATTGAGAACGGGGGCTACCTCTTCGACTCGGTCAAATTACCAATAATACATACGTAGGGATTTATTTTGTAATTGTCACAAAAAAATATTAGTTAATGCCGTCGTGGCACAGTGGCACAATGTATGACATAAACGCAACGTGTGTTGGTTCGGAACGTGGTTGGTTATTTTCTATTAACTACTTTACTAACACGACATATCAAATTCAAATTCAAAATATTCTTTACTCAAATAGGCTTTAGCAAGCACTTTTGAATCGTCACAACATAAAATTACCACCGGCTCGGAATGCAGCTGCTCTGCTGCTTCTGCTGAGAAGAGCCGGCAAGAAACTCAACAGTTGCTCTTTTCAATATTGACTAAAGTTACAATTTCATTGTTTAATACAATAGTGACTATCCTGCATGAAATTCAAATGACCTTAATTAAATACATTTTTATCATTCAAATATCGCAGTGTTAAATACCGCCATATAATACACAGTTTCGTGAACTGTATGAGAAACTTTCACTAACGTCCAATATCCAACCATAATTGATCTACATTGTCACAATACCTATTTATATACAAGTGTACATAAATTTCAATTAATTTCACAAGCACGACATAATTAATCGACGTCCTCAAGTGAATGAACTTTTAATAAAGCGTCAATATTCACGCACCGTTTGAACACTTTTCCTAATAATTAAACAACAACGTTTTCCTTTAAGTATAAGTAATATGTATGATAATTTTGTTAATTATGTAAAATATGTGAATAATTGCGATTTGTCGTGGCGCAGAGGCACAAGATTGCGTTCATAAACGCGAAAGGTTAGGTAGGTTCAATTCTTGCTTGAGGAAATGAAATATTTTTTGTAATATTCAATGTGGTAACAAGTCAAAGCGCGGCGTTGAGTTCCGCTTCTCAACAAGCTCTATCTCAAATTCAGTGGAAATTATCGAACGAAAGTGTCTTAATGGGAATGGAGTGTCCTAACACTATCCAGCCATGTACGGAATTAGCGATAAGCTAAAAAAATAAGAAACATAAAAAAATATTCAAATTTCAATTATTTTATTTTTTTTATTAAGATTATCTATGCATAGAATATTGTAAAAACAATTAATGTAATAGAATCCAAAATTAAAGGCTTTTTAAAAAAAAAAACATATTTCTCTTTATCCCTTTGTGTATTTGTTAGCTTCACGCTGTATCCCGAATATTGCAGGGCAGGCAGAGGGAACTTGGAAACCTAGTGTTAAGACACTCCGTTTTATCCCCACTTTTCGCACAAATTGAGGCATTGCGTTTTAAGTTGCGAAACTCAACGCCGCGCTTAGCTTTGTAACTAGAGCGAAGAAGCGAAAACTTTAAATATTTAATTTAAAAAATAATAAATATTTAATTTCCTTGAAAGGGGATTAAACCCAGAATCCATCGCATTAACGGTCACACATTCAATTCATAAAGACATATCATTCAAGTCACCATCTGTACTTACAAACTTATACAAACTTACTACGTGACTGGCAGTAGATACTATTCGGTAAACAAACTAATCCTCTAGTCTCTAATATTTAGCGTTTGCTATATAAATGTCGATCGTTTCTGTTATAGCTTTACACGAAAGTCGTTCGATATCGTTAGCAACTATTTAACTGGGAAAATTAGCCAGAGAACAAACTTCGTCTTCACCCTTATGCTCCATTATACAATATACAGCAACTACTGTACATTATGTGTGCTGGAAGGATCTGATATTTTCCTTTTTCTCTGCCTAAAAGAAAACGACTGATTGTGGCTATCACATACTAAATTATATTCATCTAGAGTGTGTTTAAGAAAAACAATGCAATTTTTAATTCACTCTGTATTTCAAATATAAAATTATAGACAGAAGTGACCGAGAAGAAGAGGCCTGTCGTGGCGCAGCGGCACAAGAGTGTGACTGTAACCGACAGGTTCTGGGTTCGATCCCCAGTCGAGGAAATGAAATATTTAATATTTTCAATTTAATAAATATTTAATGTTTCATTTCTTCGCTCTGGTAAGGCAAAAGCGCGGTGTTGAGTTCCGCCACCCAACACGCAATGCCTCAAATTCGGCGGAAAGTGGGGAACGTAAGTGGAGGGGAGTGTCTTAACACTAGGTTCCCGGGTTCTGCCTACCCTGCCTCGTGCGGGATAAAGCGTGAAGCTGAGTGAGTGAGTGAGTGGGTGACCTAGAAATCTAGTGTTAATAAAGGAATATCATTTCGTTCTCATAAAGAAATTTCATTGCATGTGGCATTGCGTGTTGACTGATGGAACTCAATAACGCGTTGCTTAGTTACCAGAGCGAGGCAATGAATATATTCAAATACTACAACAGTCACTCATACGTGAATATATTCACGGGCACAGGCACACACCGACATACGCACACACACACACACACACACACACAAGCGCACACAATTAGTTGATGTTATATAATTATATTGTAAATTTTTGTTTTTAGTTACATTTTTGTTTTTTTTTTTTGGTGATATGTGACTTATTTCTTTCTCTCTGTAGTTTTAGACGATACAAATTAATGAAATGTATAGAACATCAATAACTCCTTAAACACAGTGTATACTTACTTAAGAATTATTAGCCTATAAAGATGTAATTATAAATATTGTCAACAAAATATTTTTTATTATTATTTTATAACTTTCCGCCTAGAAGGAATTGTATCCACAGTCGTCGTACGTTTGCTCCTATTCTACGATATCTTAATAAAGATATAATATATAAGAGAATTTCTGAGGCCTGTCGTGGTGCAGCGGCGGGTTCAATCCCCAGTCGAGGAAATGAAATATTTAATATTTTCAATTTAAATGCCTCAAATTCGGCGGAAAGTGGGGAACGGAAGTGGAACGGAGTGTCTTAACATTAGGTTTCACTTCCGTTCCCTCTGCCTACCCTGCCTAGTGCGGGATACATCGTGAAGCTGAGTTCAATTTAAATATTTAATGTTTCATTTTCTTCGCTCTGGTAATAAGGCAAAGCGCGGCGTTGAATTCCGCCACTCAACACGCAATGCCTCAAATTCGGCGGAAAGTGAGGAAGTGGAACGGAATGTCTTAACACTGGGTTCCCGGGTTCCCTTTGCCTACCCTGCCTCGTGCGGGATACAGCGTGAAGCTATAAAAAAAAACATATATACATTCTCTTCCAGAAAACAATACTCAATGTACACAATAGAGTCTTGAATCGGTCAGCATTCGTGTGTAGTTAGTTGGCGTCCGCTCGTTATGTGCGAGTTAGCCGGACTTAGAGCAAAGGATTAGGATATGAGAGATCTTAATATACTTATATATTAATGTAGTTAGTTAATTATATATATGGTGTCGACGTACTAATGTTGGCTGGAAAGCTATTAAGCTAAGGAGTTAGGTTGTATGTTTTGAATTTTGGTACTAAATGGAAAGTGGATTATATAGCGGTTCCGCGGCTTCGTCCGCTTAAAATTATTATATATATAGCGACATAATCGCGGCTTCGCCCGCATTAAATTATTTTTTTATTATAAAAAATATTTACATATATAATAAATAGGATGTGTTAATATGATAAAGTTTCATGCAAATTCATTCAGTAGTTTTTGTTTGAAAGAGAAACATCAATCCTCACAATCTTTCACATTTATAATATTAGTAAGACATATTGTAAATATAAAAATAAATAATTGATTTATTTTTGAAAAGTTATATCCCGCACATAGCAGGGTTGATAGAGGGAACTTGGGAACCTAGTGTTCAGACACTCCGTTTCGTTTCTTTCCGCTGAATTTAAGGCATTTTGTGTTGAGCGGCGGCATTTATCGCCGCACTGTGTCTGCTTACCAGACTAAAAAATATTTAATTTGAAAATATTCAATATTTTATTTTCTCGAGTTGGGAACCCACAACCGGCCGCGTTTCAGTCACAAGCTTGTGCCTCAGCGCCACGACAGGTTTCATTTTGATTTGCCACTGACTTGCCATGTTAGCATGTTAGTATATATGAAACCTTGCAAGTTTAATTTAACCCCTTCGCTGTGTACAATTGAATTGAAGTTTTGATTTCAAATGCTTTGTGACGGTAAAAATATTTAAATTGAAATTATTTAATTTCCTCGAGTGGGCCCATCGAACCCACGACTTGTCATTAACAGTCACATGCCTGTGCCCTTGCGCTGCGACACCTCAAAGTAGTTTAGTTTATATGAAAATAAAAAAAAAATGATTTTCAACTTTCAAGCTCTCGCAAGAAATGTTGCGGTTGACGGCTTTTGTCACAAACAAATTAGATTTTAAACGGCGTCCTAATTAAGTAACACTTAAAACATGTCAATTGTAAAGTGTCAACCTAAAATGGTATTACACAATGGTAACTGGTCTCTTGCGTGCACTTCAAGACAAAATAAAGGTACACCCTTTTAATATATATCAATATTGATAAATATTTATTATTATTTTTATTGCCTCAAATTCGGTAGAAAGAGGGGAACGGAGGGTGTTAATACTATGTTCTCAAGTTCCATCTGTCCATTCTGCCATGTGCGGGATACAGCGTGAAGTTGAGTGAGTGAGTAAAAGAAACCAAAATATATTTTCTGGCGATTGTGGCTCAGTTTCCAAACGATTCTCACGCAGGGGAATCAATTAATTATTTTTTTATTTACCATTAAACATTTTCAATTGGGGTAAAAACCATAGAACGTATGTTGACTTTCTTTTCTAACGCTTTATCGAATTAAAGTGATAAAATAAAAAAATATATCCTTAGCTGGATTAGAATTCAACACAATCTTCACGTTCAATTAGCAACCCCCAACTTTGCCACTATATCGGGGGTAAGGATATTTTTTATATATTATTATTAAAAATTATAGAATACTACTACTTCTATATTCTCCGCTGTGATAACACGGCAAAGTGCGGCGTTGAGTACCGCCATTTAAAGTCCAATGCTACAAAACCTTAGCGAAGAATGGAGAACGAAAGGGAACGAAATGTCAACACTAAGTTCCCAGGTTCCTTGTTACCCTTCTATTAGAGACAAAGCGTGAAGATAAAAAAATATAGATTGTATATTTATTTATAATGCAACTGTACACATGTAAGTAAAGGTTTCATTTCACAATCAGTGGTCAGCCGGTTTTCTAACTTAGTCCATTCCCTTTGGATATTAAGTGTCTATGATACCTTATATAGATTGCTTGTTTTCTACAACTGTTAAAATACAAGGTTATCTTGATAGAATTTTAAATACAAAATTATTATAGCCCTTGTATTATTTTTGAAGCTTTCAATAAAAATGGAAGCTGGGGCCTGTTGTGGCGCAGCGGCACAGTGTTACTGTAACCGACAGATTGTGGGTTCGATCATCACTCGAGGAAATGATATGAATATTTTAAATTTAAATATGTAATGCTTTCATTTCTTCTGATACTAGACCAAACGCGGCGTTGAGTTCCGCCACTCAACACTCAATGCCTCAAATTCGGCGGAAAGTGGTGAAGGGTTGTGGAACGGGGTGTCTTAACACTAGGTTCCCAAGTTCCCTCTGTCTTACCTGCCAGGTGCGGGATATAGCGTAAAGTTGGGTTATTCTGGACGCTCTTTTCAATTGACAAATGAAACACATAAAAGCTTTTATTGCGTGTTTAAATCATACTAAAATGTGTATTTATATTTGTAATATTCTAACTATCTCTTAATTGGTACAAAATTGTCAACGAATTCCTGTTGCTTCGGAAAAATATATAAAAAGGGTGTATTCAAAATGTACATTCTTTTTTTATTTACGCTGTATCTTATTTATCAGGGTACTCCGTTCCATTGTCCACTTTCTGACGAATATGAAGGCGTTGTTTGTTAAGCAGCAGAACTCAACTCCGTGTTTTGCCTTGTTGAAAACCAGTTGAAACAGAGTGATGAATCGGAAATGTTAAATATTCTATGTCCTCGAGATCGGATAGAACCAACAATGGAAGGCTCTACAATTTACTCAACAATTACAATTTATACAATGTTCCTTCTTATATGAAAACATAGTATCACAGTTAAGCCTTGTATACCATATATGTACATACTTGAATGTCGATATGCCTATAAAAACGGTTTTTGCAGGCCCTAAATCTTGATACTCCAGGATTGGAAACTGAATGAAACACACCTGTAGAGTAAATCAATCGACTAAGAAATAAAATAGTAATAATATATGGTAAAAGCTTGCGACTGTAAGCGTACTAGGTTGTTAGCAACCCCCAACCAAAAGGTGGTTTGATCGCCACTCGAGTTAATTGAATATTATTATTATTTTTGTTACCAGAAAAAGGAAATGGAAATTTTAACATTTAACAAGGACAAGCGTGAAATTGAAGTACGCCATTCGACCCGCAATGTCTCAAATTCGAGGGGTACGAAAGTGTCATAATGGGAACGGAGTACCTCAACACTACGTTCCCATGTTCCCTCTGTTATCCATCGTGCGCAGAACATAATATAATACTGAAAAAATAAATTAATTACCATTATACAACTAAACGAAATATTTATTTAGAAAATTGACGATAACGGACCAACCTACATGAATCTCGCGTTTACTTTAATGTGTAACATGATATAGTCAACATTGCGGGTGAAAGTTTTATTGTTACGTAAACTTATCTTGCTTTGTCCTAAGTAAGCCAAGTGAGGTTAGCGTCTGAATAGACCTTTATATATTTGTCTTTATCAGTCCCTTGAAGGGCAGACCGGGGTCAAACTATTAAATTGTATGAAAATTTTCCAGTCTGTAAAGTTCATTTTATAGAACTATCGAGGCCTATCGTGGCGCTAGACCACAGACAAGTGTGAGTCGGATTGTGACTTTGAGAAAATGAAATATTACATACAAAAATAAATATTTATATCGAAAATTTAAATATTTCATTTCTTCGAGCAGGGATTCAAAATTACAATGCAATGTCGTGCATACAGTCACACGCATGTGCCACGACAGGCCTCGAAATTTTAAATGTAGGTGTAATTATGCTCTGAATATAAATTATAGCTTGTTATTAAAAAAATAATTACTATTATTTTTTTTTAGCTTCACGCTGTATCCCGCACGAGGCAGGGTAGGCAGAGGGAACTCGGAAACCTAGTGTTAAGACACTCCGTTCCACTTCCGTTCCGCACTTTCCGCCGAATTTGAGGCATTGCGTGTTGAGTGGCGGAATTCAACGCCGCGTTTTGCCTTATTACCAGAGCGAAGAAAATGAAACATTAAATATTTCAATTGAAAATATTAAATATTAGAACCTGTCGGTTACAGTCACATGCTTGTGCCACTGCGCCACGAAAGGCCTCTAAAAAAATATTTAAAAACTGTTATTATAAAAAAAAAATTATGTGCCTGTCGTGGCGTAGCGGCACAAGCGTGTGAGTGTAACCGATAGGTTGTGGGTTCGATCCCCACTCGAGGAAATGTAATATTTAATATTTTCAATATAAATATTGAAAAGGCAAAAATTGGCGTTGATGTTCCCCACTTTCCGCCGCTGGGGAGAGTGGGGAACGGAAGTGGAACGGAGTGTCTTAGCGCTAGGTTCCCAGGTTCCCTCTGCCTACCCTGCTATGTGCGGGATACAGCGTGAAGCAGAGAGAGAATATAAATTATGAGTAAAAAATATAAGTGTAAAATATTTTTTCGAATATAGAAATTTAATAATAGTGTTCAGATTTAATACTTTTTTACATTGTGAATTTATTTCTAGCATTAAATATATTGCATGTTTTGTGATGGACAACCAATTTCTCTTGAAAAAGGTTAAAGATTGATGGCTAGATTTCTTTTACCCATTTTTTTTGAAGTGAAAACTTCTTTAGGCGCGTTGAGCGTTTTGGTAGAGGGTAAAATCCTCGGTACGCGTCACCGACATGCTAATGATAATAGTATATCTATCGCTATGGAGACCCAGACTAGCGCACGCGCAGTAGCCTGTGTACACGTATACACTAATACATCGACTATTTCTGACTGTATTATGTGCGCGTTGGACGCTTTTTGGATAAGTATAATTTTGTGAGTCACGACAATGATGTAAATAATGAAAATAATGTTCAAACTTGAATTCATTGAAATTCGTGTAAATATAAATACTATGTATAATTAAGATAATTGTATATTAATTATTTTTTCAACCACTTTGTATTTATATTTTGTTGATTGTTTAACCCATCATATGTAACTAATAAATAAAACATAAAAAAATCATATAATTTTTGCATATAGTTTTAATTACTCTCAACTTAATAGTTCCGTTTTCACTTCTATCGGCAGTCCCACGACTGCTATTAGTTTTTTTTTATTGTTAATTAGTAATGTGTTGAGGTCATTGCGGAAGGGGCACAAGTGTGGGTTCGATTTCTAGATCAAAATATTATAAGCCTATTTTCATTTCTGATAATGATGCAAAGCACGTCTCAAAAAATCAGCGAAAGGAGAGGAACAAAAGCGTTTTAATAGAGAACGGAGTGTCTTAACACTAGGTATCCAGATTCTCTCTGCCTACTCTGTATCGTGTAGGGTACAGCGTGAAGCAAAACTATTTGAAGACAGCTCTGATTTATCAGATAGAGTCTATAACAGGGTGTAGAGAACTACGGGACTTTCTTCCAAGGTCCCAAAAAAAAAATAGATTTCCGGAAGTACCAAAAAAGAACAGAAATTTATTTTTTAATGGTTCAAGCAAACAAAGTAGCGGGCACTGTTTATTTGTTCTAATAATTCTTAACAATTGAGCTACAAATCGCCACGTTCCGACCGAATGTAAGATAATGTGCTTAGAGTGACGTATGTATGTTAATGGTAGAGTGACGTATATATGATAATAATTACTTCCCTTAATTGAATTTTAACCACCGTGTCAACGGCATATATCTCTATTCCCATTTAGACATGATCATTCCCCACTTTCCACTTGATTGTCAAGGCATTATATGTCGAGTGGCGGAGCTCAACGCCGCGCTTTAAAAAAAAACCTTATCTAAATATAAAATGTATGATAAAATCCATAATAAAATAACCTATATATTTTTTTTTTATAGCTTCACGCAGTATCCCGCACTAGGCATGGTAGGCAGAGGGACCTCGGAAACCTAGTGTAAAGACACTCCGTTCCACTTTCGTTCCCCACTTTCCGCCGAATTGCGTTGCATTGCGTGTTGAGTGGCGGAATTCAACGCCGCGCTTGGCCTTATTACCGGAGCGAAGAAATGAAACATTAAATATTTAAATTGAAAATATTAAATATTTCATTTCCTCGACTGGGGATCGAACCCAGAACCTGTCGGTTACAGTCACACTCTTGTGACGCTGCGCCACGACAGGCCTCAAATAACCTATAAATAACTTTAAAACATTCAATTTAAAAATTAAATAAAAAAAGCCAGCTAAGTAGAGTAGGTCATGTTCGTTCGAAGCGGTTTAATACTTTCATTAATATCAGCGTAAGTTACGTTATGGCCGTCGTAACAAATTATCTAAAGGAAATAATATGTAATATTGTAGTTACGTAACTGTTGTACAAATATTCATTAAAACAAATTATAGTTGTTAAAGGCCTGTCATGGCTCAGAGGCACAACCGTGTGACTGTAAACGCGACGGGTTCTGGGTTCGATCCCCACTAGAAGAAATTAAATATTATTTATTTACAATTTAAATATTTAATATTTTATATTCTTCGCTCTGATAACATGTCATAACGCAGCGTTAAGTTACGCCACTCAACATGCAATATCTCAAATTCGACGAACAGACTAGGTTCCCTAGTTCTCTCTGTCTACCCTATCATGTGTTGTATACAGCGTAAATCTGAATGGCTGTACGTTTATATCGAACCTAGGAATACGGTTATGTATTTTAAATGAAATTATAGGCAGAGGTAACTCGGTACTACATCGCTCGTTTGTGCCGGAACTCAACAAGACAAAGCGTGGTCTTGTTATTAGAGAAATTAAATTAAAAAAGATATCGGAGAAAGTTAAAAAAAAAATATACAAATATTCCCCAAATAGGTATCAAACTCATGGTAATCGCATTTATAGTCACGCACTTTCCCACGCAACAAAAGGGCTTAAGTAGAAAATATGTATCTATATTTATTTGAGGCCTGTCGTGGCGCAGCGGCACAAGCGTACGCAGACTGTAACCCACAGGTTCGATCCCCACTCGGGGAAATGAAATATTAAATATTTTCAATTTAAGTATAATTATGTATAATTATGTTTTCATTTCTTTGCTCTGGTACAAGGCAAACCGCGGCGTTTGATTTCCGCCACTCAACACGCAATGCCTCAAATTTGGCAGAAAGTGGGGAATGAATATGGAGCGGAGTGTCTTAACACTAGGTTTTCAAGTTCCTTCTGCCCACCCTGCCGTGTGCGAGATACAGCGTGAAGCTAAGTATATTTAAAATACTATCGCCATTCGACACATACAATGTCTTTAAACAAGACACGAAACATCTCTTTCGAGAAAATGAACTCAACGTATACCGTGAACAATTAATATTACCCTTCTTACCTTCGAGATAATTGAAAATTTAAATAATTTAATTTAACAATAGTTTAACAACAATATATTTTCAATGAAAACGCAATTAATCACAATTAATAACTTAAAATTAAATAATTATATTAATTATTACGCCTTGTGAAATCGTCTCGGAAAACCGACTTCGTATATACGAGCGAGCATATCCGGACCGTCTGAAGCGGACCGCGAAAACTGAAAGCGTTGGATAATTAACCAGTTTCCAGTACGTAATAATAGTTTTACTTGTGAGTTTTCCCGGAATAAAATGCGTTATTTAATCTAGGCGTTACGAATGGATGTAAAAAGGTGATTTTTTTTTCTACATAGAAATATTATTGAGGCACAAGCGTGCTATTGTAAGCACGATATGTTCTGGGTTCGATCCCCAGTCGAGGAAAGTAAATATTTAATATTTTCATTTCTTCGCTCTGGTAACAAGCCGCTTGCGGTGTTGAGTTTCGCCAGTCACCACGCAGTATCTGAAATTCAGCGGAATATGTGGAACGGAACGAAGTGTCTTAACACTAGGGTCTCAAGTTCCCTGTACCTAAAATGCCACGTGCGGGATATAGCGTGAAACTAAAAAAATAATGATCTGGCTGTTAAGTTTTTAGATATTACACGCCGTGTTTGGAGTGGCAGAAGTCAACAAAGGCCTAATATTACATATATTTATATATTTTTTTCTCATTTATTATATATAGGTTTACAGATATAAGTTTACAGTAATTAGGCACTACAAAAAACCACGAAAGTTTGTCTCACCTCATTCGTCTCACAATACACTTAAATAATATGTCTTTAATAATTGATTTACGTTTCCCTCGGTAATTTTAGTTCTTATCTTAGCATCTATCTTTTTGCCGTGTGATCCCGGCTTAGAATAGGATCACCCTGGTACTGATGGTGTCGTAAGAGGCGACTAAAGTGCGTGTGGTAGAGTCACGTTGCCAGCAATGGCAACACGCATGGGCAGACTCGACCGGATTGTTACCACCCCCGGCATTTAAGACCGGCGTTAAGTAGTGGCTTTGGCCACTGCGTTTCACATTAGGTAATGCCGGGCCCCGGTGCCCTTCCACCTTAAAAGACGGCAACGCTCCTGTAGCTCCTCTGGAGTTACACGGGGTCGTGGGCGACGGTGATCACTTACCATCAGGTGACCCGTACGCTCGTTCCGTCTCTTCCATAAAAAAAAAATCTAAGTTATTTATTAAGTAAGGAACCATATATGCCCTGGTGCGCTGCCCGTACTTGTTATTCGACCATGATGTATTTACTTTATTCAGTGTCACACTTCGAGTAGCAATTTTATGACAAAATTTATTTTGAAATTTGGTGTTGAAGTAGTTTTCGTTCAATATTGTAAATTTAATTTTGTCATTAATGTGAATAATTTGTCAGTGTTTAAAGATAGTGAGATAATTTTCATCAGTAGTTGCTTGCAATTTAACTTTTAAAGGGACGATTTTTTTTAATATTCTAACCTGTAGCCAATATATATTACTCAAGTATGTTGAGTCTGTTCTACCGTAACTACTAAGTCCATATGAAATGATTGAATCAGCCAATGCGTTATATAGCATTAGCTTAGTTTTATATGTTAAGATATTTTTGACAATGTAAATATTGGCTAAAAATGCTCTAATTTTGTCACATACATAATTAATATGTTTATGCCAGTTAAACTTGTGGTCGATTGTGAGTCAATGAAAATATTCCAAGGAGTGGTGATCGAAGCCGCGCCGTACGCGTTTAGTCAGACGGTTGGACGGCCTCATATACATATGAAAATATGTATGCATAACTATTTGGAGTCCGATTTAAAATCTGGCTTACCTCTTGTTTTGGTATGAATCTCGAGAAATTTAGTGATATTCTCTCTATGGTAGACAAAGCGTGGCGTTGAATTTACTACCATTTGAATGAACATCTGCAAAACTAGGTCTTCTCCTCTAGTCCCTTTCCTTCCTTCGGTCTCTACTAAATATGCGATACAGCGTGAAAATAATAAAAAAATAGCGAAATACGTATTGAGTGAGGCCTGTCGTGGCGTAGCGGCACAAGCGTGTGACTGTAACTGACAGGTCGTGGGTTCGATCCCCACTCGAGGAAATGAAATATTTAATATTTTCAGTTTAAATATTTAATGTTTTCATTTCTTCGCTCTGGTACAAGACAAAATACGGCGTTGAGTTCCGCCATTCAACATGCAATGGACCGGAGTGTCTTAACACTAGGTTCCCAAGTTTCCCTCTGCCTACCCTGCCATGTGCGGGATACAGTGTGAAGCTGAGAGCGAGTGAGTAAAAGCGAATTATAATAGTTGCTTACACCCGTTCTTGTTTAGAAAGTGAGATTACGATAGCGATTGTTACAAGCGATGATATAATACCATTTGTTTTGTTGTGCACCGATTAATTATGCATTTCTAAGCCGGAGTCTATACTTTATATATATACATATAATAAAATTGAAACGTTCGTCTGTGATTGTATTATTAACGTGTTTCTCAAATGCGTATAGAGCAATTTATATACTATAAAAATAAATAAATGGTTATATATTTTTTGCCTGTCCGTTTACTTGTCTGGACCGAACCAGAATTCTAGCAATATCGGATTGTTTATATTATTTAAAGGAAAATCGGACTCAGAGATGTTTATGCAAGTTTAATTAACATTGATATACAATTATAATATATTTTGTCCTACACAAAATAAGACAGTAAGCTTGAGTGATCTGACACTATGCTAATAAATATTAGTTCAGTCACACTATATTTTGGAACTGAAACGTAACAAGGGTAATGAAATGTCATGATTAGGTTCCCTTTGCCTCCCCTTTCCTTTGTTTAATGCAGCGTGATGTTCAAAATATATATATTTTTGTAATCTAAGCTCCTGTGGCCGTGACCAATATACTATTCTGCCTTTTTAATAAATAATTTGGTCATTATAATCAAATAATAAACCAAAATAAAGTATCGTGAGGTCAAACACGATAAATCATTTTGCCTTCAAATTAATAGTTTTTTATTTCTGTAGTGATCATAAAATTAGAAATAATAAAATATTTAGTAATAATATATGAGGCCTGTCGTGGCGCAGCGGCACAAGAGTGTGACAGGTTCTGGGTTCGATCCCCAGTCGAGGAAATGAAATATTTAATATTTTTAATTTAAATATTTAATGTTTCATTTCTTCGCTCTGGTAATAAGGCAAAGCGCGGCGTTGAGTTCCGCCACTCAACACGCAATGCCTCAAATTCGGCGGAAAGTGGGGAACGGAAGTGGAACGGAGTGTCATAACACTTCCAAATATAAGGCTAAATGTAAAATAATTATGAGTAGGGTATCCATGAAGATCAAGTTGAATTTAGTGTGACAGTTTGCATTGTTTTGCTTTTGCTTGGTGAGCAATTTTGTTTGATATTTATTTATTTAATATAAAACAATGCCTAAAATTAAAGTAAAGATTTAATATAATTTGGCAATAATACAATTTTTTTTTATTTTTTTTAAAGTGTTATTCCACACGTAGGAAAGACTAATACTGCAATTTATAAACGTATAAAATTTGGTTTCCAAGAGGCGCGGGTTCAAATCCTGCTACGTTCAAAGTTTTATACGTTTTTAAATTTAGTATAATATAATAAGTTGAAGCGGGGAATGGAACGGAGTATCTTAACACCAGTTTCCCAAGTTCTCTCTGCCTATCCAGTCATGTGCTGTGGAATACAGCGTGAAGCTGATTAAGTCGTATTTCTTTGATATAAAACTTAATAATAATTCAGTTTTCCAGTTGTTCATATAAAACAATAAAAAAATCTCATATAACATTTCAATATTTAGCAATAAGTGAGCAAAATTCGTACATTTCACAACTACCATTGTGCCCTTCTACTTGCTGTACTAGAGGGGGCTAAGTAACTCACAGTCGTCGGTTACACCTAGTGCAGTGTAGATCGAAACAGATTAAATTTCAATTAAATATATATAAAATTATTAAATAAAAATGTGCGGGGATATGGGAAAAGCTGTACTGCGGGCTCTGACTGGTGCGCTGCTCTGTACTCTTGTGTCAGATGCGGCTTATTTAGAAGTAAGTAAATATATTCATATGGTTTATGGAGATTTAAAAATTATTATGAGCCTATTGTGGCCCAGTGGTAGAAGCACGTATTTGTAAACGTGACAGGTTCTGGGCTCGAGTCCGGACTCGAGGAATTCAATATTTTTAATATTTTCTAATTAAATATATAATGTTTTCATTTCATCGCTCTGGTAACAAGGTTTGCCTTGCCTCGCGGCGGAAAGTTGGTAACAAAACGGAGTGTCTTAACACTCAAATTCTAAGTAACTTCCCTTTGCCTATCGTGCTAAATAAAAAAAAATATGTATTTTCATATCACTATGATATTAAAAAATGATAAGATAAGAAGATAAAAAGTTTTTTTTTTTCGCCTCATACTGTACTCTACATATAGGAGAGTAGCCTTAAGAAACCTTTACTTGTTGACACCAAGTAATCTAATGTTGTGTTATAATTTTTGATACATAATTATCATTATAGTAATATTTATTTCTTCCATTATGCATTTGCTCAGTCAGATTCTACCAAATGGGAAAGAAACCTTCTTGTAGAAAATTATAAAATAAAATTATTAAAAGTATGGTAGGAAAACACAAAATTATATGACAATATTAAAGAGAAAATGAAACTTCACGAATATGTGACAACTATTGTGGACATATTCATCGCATATATATCATTAAAAGTAAATAGAAACCATCGTAGTTTAGTATCAGCATCTGACTATAAAGGCAAAAGACTCCAATTGGAAAGAAAACTATTAATTTATTTATTTGCTCTCTTAAACATATATTAACAAGAACAGGGTAAAGAAAGTGAACAATCTTATTTCAGTCAGAAGGAGTGGCGTAATTTGATCCCGCATAGTCTAGTTATTCGGAAAAAGAAATGAAAAAAAAAAATCTCTCAAAAGAGAATAGAACCCATACCATACCATTTAGCAAGCAGCTTCTTATCTATTTTTATATATGAAAATTGCGTTCAAACAATTGTTTGGTAGCACAGTTACTGTAATCGCGTAGTATTCGACACGCACATCGCCATTTTTTCGTTTTTGCTCCACCAACTTCGGCAGTTTAGGAAAAATTGAACGTATTTTTCTGATTGGTTTTCCGTATTGTGACATTTTGGCAATAACATTGGTATAATAGTTTGGTCTTTTTTGGAACTTCACCCTTAAATGGCAAAAGTAATTTTGCAGCTGAAATGTATATTGTAATATCTGTAATAGAAGAAAATTGGTGACTGTAGATTGGTGATGGTTGTGGGTTCGATTAACACAAAATTTTAATAAACACAAAACGCCTGTCATTTTTAAATTTCTAAGATAATAATTCAATAATTTTGTTTTGTGAGTGACAAGCAGAAACTCTTAATAATAAAACATTGATTTCGTATCTATCTAGAGAAATATTCTTAAAGAGTACCTAGTGGTAAGACACTTTGTTTCCCAGTTTCTATCCTTTGCCTTATCGTACTTCATATATATTTTGGAACAGGCAGAGAAAAAACAGTGATAAATCATTTCGTTGACGCCAATTGAGAATGGATACTAAACATCTAAATAAATATTGAATTCTACAATGCGATAGTTTTTTTACAATGTGCCTTAAATGCCGGTACTTAACGCCGCAATATGTTTTCCATAGAGAGGAAATGAAATAATTAATACCACCAAGTTGGTAGCCCCATCCTGATTCCCATTGAATCGCTATAGTCTCCTTATTATATCAATTTTGTCGAGACGAGCAGTAAACAAATTTATTCTGCTCTTTTCGAATATTATGTAAATATAAAATAAAATACATTTTTTCAAATTCAAAAGACCTTTACAGCTTACAAATTGAAGAACAAGAAAAGTGTACCGTTTAAGTGTAATAAATTGCAAACGTTAAAGATTATAGGTCTCTATAATTTTTAAAGTTCCAACAGCCGATGCGTATTTCACGAAGTTTTGATATAATTGGCTCTCGGACCAAGTTACGGCAATAACAGAATTTGTGGCGTTCAATTTGTAAAATGTAGCTTTTATATATACATATATGAGTATTGCCAATATTGGAGAATTGAGGCCTGTCGTGGCGCAGTGGCATAAGCATG
The DNA here is from genome assembly GCA_019049475.1 of Eueides isabella. NCBI lineage: Eukaryota > Metazoa > Arthropoda > Insecta > Lepidoptera > Nymphalidae > Eueides > Eueides isabella. Next base: position 1,847,911 of record CM032397.1, read on the forward strand.
TGAGCTTAAACGACGGGTTGTGAATTCGATCCCCACTTGAGGAAACGAAATATTTAATTATTTAAAATTAAATATTTGATTGTTTTCATATTAACATTATAACCTGAGCGAAGAAATGAAATATTAAATAAATATTTAAATTGAAAATATTAAATTTTTCATTTCCTCGACTGGGGATCGAACCCAGAACCTGTCGGTTACAGTCACACGCTTGTGACGCTGCGACACGACAGGTTTCAAATATTTTTTATGTTGGATAGTTAACGTATTGAGGATATCGGACGTCCAGTTATAAGACATACATATACATAGAAAGCTTTCTGTTTTTATTATGCTTATATTATTAATAGTTTGAATTAATGGAACGGTCTGTTGACTGTAAAGGTGATCAGCTGTATGTTGGATCCCCACTTATGAAATGTAATATTTTCCATTTAAATATTTATTGTTTTATAATCTTCGCTCTAGTAACAAAGCACGGCGTTGAGTTCCGCCACTCAACGCGCAATACCTCAAATTTGGCGAAAAGTGACGAAGGTAAAAAAAATCAAAGAAATAAAATTCATTGGAATCAGTTAGATAAGAGATATAGAGCTTAGACAGGGCAATAATCAATACTGATTTTAAAAAAATCTACACTTGGCGTGCAATTTCCAGGCAGCTCAGTGACGCCAAGTACCAGCATCCATAACAAGTACTCTCTCTCTAACTAATAGAAAACGACTGATTGTCACCACATTCTCCTTTTTTTACTTTTAAGTAATGTTATTTTTACTGAAGTACCGGCCCTTGCTGCCGTTGTGTTCGATCACAACAAGTACTAAATTATTTTCGTATAGCCGTCTTGGAAGACAAAAAAGCGTGAATTTCCGCAACTACGATATACCATAAAGAAATGCTAAAATATGAAGAAAACTATTATTGAATACCTTTTTTCGCTATAAAATTCTATCTAAAGCAAATTTAGTATTCCCGCAATACATAGCTTTCAGTTACTTTTAGGCTTCATCCCTTCGTCGCTACCAAACCCCAAGAGGCTGGAGCTTCGGGCGTACGAATGTAATATTTTGCACTAGTAAGGTAGCAGTAACTTTTGTAATTTTCGATCTGCCCTCCACAGCCCACACCCTTCAAAGGTCGTAATATTCGTTAAATTTTCTATATTTTGATTATATTTTAGTTACAGTTCTTTGATCAAGCTCCTCAAAGTAGATATTGTTTGAAACTTGTCTTCTAAGAAATTGGTATTCGGAGGTGTTTCCAGAAATTCGCACTTTAACACTTTACTTTAACTTCAAATGATTTTTTAATAGAACTTTAAATTTTGTACACTTTGTTTGTTTAGTCTTTCACTATATGTAATAAAATCTGTAAAAGAAAGATCTTTCTTTTACAGATTTTCGTCTAATTCGATTCATTTCTAGATATATCTTGACAATTGAGTAGAAAGTAAATGACGGTTGCAAAGTTAAGATATCCCTAAAATTAGGTTCTCTTTGCTATATTTAAGGTACAATTGGAAATTTATTTTATAATATTAACAAAAAAATTAATAGCAAGACTTGAACCCATAATTATTCCGTTCTTTCAAATCCATTATAAAATGTACTCTCATTGAGTTTCTTACTATATAATAACAGCAACTTTTGCACGAAGCATGGTCGGTTGCGGAAATCTGGGAACAAAGTGCTAAGGCACTTCGCTATCTAATGCCCTCTGAATGTTTGAAACGTTGCATCTTGAGTGGCAAACTCAACTTTATTTTGTTACCAAAGCACGTAAAATAAAAATGTTAAAAGTTTATTCGCCTGAATGACACCGGGAATCGAACCGACAACCATTGCATTTGTGAATGAAAATTTCTTTCTTTGTAAATACTTTTTAGTTTTACATCATTTTGAGGATAGAAAGTAACTTTAACTGATTTAACTTAAATATAAGGAATGTCCATCAATTTTATTTTAGCAAAAATAGGAAAAGTAATAAGCGAGAAATAAGAAAAGTTTGTCTCGAAACTAATAAAATTCTTAAGTCAAAACTTTCACTGGGCCCCTTGTTCGGCGTCTCTATGAAATTGCGTGTTCCATACCTACCTACCTGTTTCATCTTTTGTTTGAAATTTTAATCTTCTACCTTGAAATATAATTTATTATTAAACTGAGAAAGTGTTAAAATATATATTCAAATCGTAGTGCTTTCTCTAAAGACAAAGACAAAGTGCAGAGTTAAACTCTGTTAATCCGCCATTTTGGAAAATAGGGGAACGGAGTGTCTCAGTGCTAGGTTCCCTCTATCTACCATGCTATATGTACGACATAGCGGGAAGTCATAAACTGTAGAGTACGATTTGTGAGACATTTATATTATATTTAAAAGGCGATCGTACCATAGCGGAAAATTGTATAACTTAGGTCATTATGGTACATTAGAACATCGTTCGATATTAGAATAGCTACTACGCCCCACTTATAGCAGGGTTGGCAGAGGGAACCTTGTAAGTTTACTATGATCACTTTCCCCTACCCTGCTACATGTAGTACATAGAGTGAAGTTAAAAAGAAATAACTAAAGTGTTCAACATGATCGTGATCGATATATTAAATCGAAACCGAACTTATCGTCCTTGTGATTCGAAGGTGATATATGTAGCTAGCCCTAAAAGAAATTAGTAGCCTAGATATTAGGAGTGTAATGAAAGGGATTGGTGACTACTCACGGCCGACCGGCGCTTGCGCAGCCCTTTCGCAATCGCCGCGCGGAATGTTTCTGGAAAAATAAGGAAATTATGATGAAACATTTTGTTTTTGTAATTTTGTTATGTTATTACAATTATAATTATATTGGGGCTTATTGAGAGGACAAGGGCACAAGCAAGTAACTGGAAACGTGATAGGTTTTGAATTACATCCCGACTGGAGGACATAAATGATTTAGAGTTTTCAATAATACGTTCTGGTAACATAGCGTGGCGTTTAATTACGCCACTCAATAACATGTAGTGCCTCGAATCGGCAGAAAGTAGGAAATGGAATCGAGGGGACAAAAAAAACTATTTTTTGCTTATATAATACCTGAGTATATATATATATATATATATATATATATATATATATATATATATATATATATATATATATATATATATATATATATATATATATATATATATATATGTATATATATATATATATATATATATATATATATATATATATATATATATATATTGTATCTATAGTTTATGGGATATACCACTGTACAGTGATCAATGAATTTCTTGTATGGCCATATATATTATACATATAAATTATGGAAAAAAAAATTTCACTTGAATTATTTACCAACTTTATCAGAACAATAATTCTTTATGACTCTTTTAAACATTCATTTTGCTTCTTATATAAAAAATATTATAAAAATGTTCCCAAAAATGTTTATTTTAAGACAGCAACAGTATTAAAACAAAAAATACACGGAACCGCTTTAAGATAAAACTCTTTAGAGATTGCACTTAAAAAATGAACTAAGTCTCATAATTTATTATTCAAGTAAAGCGACAGCAAGAGCTTAGTAAATAGAGGAAAAGAAAAAAAAATATTTTCCAAAGACTTATTTCTTTCGTTTTCCGTTTAAAATACAACTATTCTTAATTGCTAGGTAGAGCAATGGCTGAGCTGCCAGTTGCATAAATATTTAATGGGTTCTAAACAAACAGCTTGAGACGGTTAATTATATGGAAGTTTTATATCGTGACATTTTGTTAGGAAATTCACTTTGCTCTCCGGAAAAAAAGTCTGTCGTCGCTTAGTGGTATATAGTTGTGTATATAGTTGTAAACACCAGGTGTGGGTTCGAATTACACTCAAGGGAATGAAGTATTGATCACTTACATATATTTTCTCACTTTTTTTTTTTTTTTTTTTTTTTTTTATGGAAAAGACAAGGCAAACGAGCGTACGGGTCACCTGATGGTGAGTGATCACCGTCGCCCACGGCCCCGTGTAACACCAGGGGAGCTACAAGGGCGTTGCCGGCCTTTAAGGTGGAGGTAGACGCGCTTTTTGAAGGTACCCATGTCGTATCGACCTGGAAATACTGCCGCGGGTAGGTCGTTCCACAGATGTGTGGCGCGTGGAAGAAAATTCCTACGAAACCGCACAGTAGTCGAATGCCACGTGTCCAGATGATGTGGATGGTACTTTAGTTTGTGACGTACTGTGCGGTTGGAAAATTCGGCGGCAGGAATCAAGTCAAACAGTTCTCCAGAACACTCCCCGTGATAAATGCGGTAGAGAACGCACAGGGAGGATACGTCTCTACGCAAAGCCAAAGTATCAAGCCCCACACAGATCACTGGGTTCCCAACGATTCGAACGGCTCTACGTTGTATGCGATCAAATGGTTCAAGCTGATACTGGGGTGCACCAGCCCAAAGGTGAGAACAGTATTCCATATGAGGCCGCACCTGGGCCCTATACAGGGCTAAACGGTGTTTTGGCGTGAAATACTGTCTCGCTCTGCTGATGACCCCCAGTTTCTTCGAGGCCAACTTGGCCTTGCTTTCCAGATGATCGCGATACTGGCAGTCGTTCGAAAAGCTGAGACCCAATATACTGATACAGGGCGCGGCTTTAAGGGGAGTGTTCTCGAAAACTGGTGATACGACAAATGGGGTTTTTTTAGCGGTTAACGCGCAGACTTGTGTCTTCTGGGGGTTGAAGTGAACAAGGTTCTTTTCACCCCATGCGGAGACATTCTCGAGGGATGCCTCAACGCAGGACACAAGTTGATTTCGGCACTGGTCGACGTTTTCCCGAGAAAGACTTGCATGGCCGGAGTATACAGCGTCCACAGTGCTATCATCTGCATAACAATGTATGTTAGAGTCCTCTAACATGTCATTGATATGCAGAAGAAATAGCGTAGGGGACAGCACGCAGCCTTGGGGGACGCCGGCGTTCACGGGCATGTATTTGGAGCAAAAACCGTCGACAGCGACCTTGATGCTGCGCCCAGTGAGAAAGCTAGCAATCCACTTGCATAAATTCTCGGGAAGCCCGTAAGATGGAAGTTTCGCAAGGAGCGCTCCGTGCCACACACGATCGAAGGCCTTTGCCATGTCCAAACTAACTGCCAGGCCCTCTCCCTTGCTATCAATAGCCGCAGCCCAGCGGTGGGTTAGGTAAACCAGAAGATCACCGGTTGAGCGACCCCGACGAAAGCCATATTGGCGGTCGTTAATCAATCGGTGATCCTCCAGGTAAACCAAGAGCTGGCTATTAATTATGCTCTCCATAATTTTTGAGAGCAGGGAGGTAATAGCAATAGGCCTGTAGTTAGTTGGATCGGCACCATCGCCTTTTTTCGGAATCGGGTGGATAAGAGCGCTCTTCCACGAATCTGGGACTACGCCAACTGAGTAAGAGTGCCAAAATAGACGCGTTAGCACCGGTGTCAGCTCAGGAGCACACGAACGGAGCACAAGAGGAGAAATGCCATCTGGCCCACTCGACTTGTGGATGTCCAAGGAAGACAGAGCTCGCCTAATGGCTTTCTGACTAAATTTAATGTCAGGCATTGAGCTCTGACACCGCGGGATGGTCGGCGGCGTTGTTCCTCGGTCATCCATAGTCGAGTTTGAGGCAAAGAGAGCGCCCAGGAGATCGGCTTTCTCTTTCGCCGTATGGACCAGGATGTCATTTTCTGTGCGTAGCGGTGGAAGCGATGGCCGGCTAAAGTTGCCAAGCGTTGCTCTGATTACAAGGCAAAGTAAAGCGTTGAGTTTCGCCACTCAACACGCAATGTCTCAAAAATTTTATAGAAACTGGGCAACGGAAATGACTTTATGATAACGGAATATGGTAACACTAGGTTTCCAAATTTCGCCTTCCTACAATGCCCCTGCTTCACGACGTATACATATGCATTTGTCCACATAATAATGTTTGTTGGTGGCGCAGTATTCAAGTGAAATTAAGGATTTGATATATAATAATACATGATCATAAATTAAGTTTATTTTATATATAAAATACAAATTCACTCACTCATCTTCATGCTATATCTCACACGTTGCAGGGTAGTCAGAGGCAGAGTTCCGTAGAATTTGAGGCATAACGTCTTGAGGCACAATTTTTTTTTGAAAATATTTTTCGTTTTTTCGAGTGAGCATCGAACCCACGATCTGTCACGTTTACAGTCACACGCCTGTGGCCCTGCGCCACGACATGGTTCAATATAACGTACATGAAACAATATAATGGTGAATGAAAAAAAAAACTGATTTGGCATGTCGACACTCAAATTTTTTTGTTTACGATTTTTTTTCCTTTTAAAATAAAGTGATTTCCTAAGAGATACAAAGAATGGGTTTAAAATTCCGGTACGTTTAAAATTTTTATACGTTTTCTAAATAAATATTTATCTTTCCTAAATGTGGATTAACATTTTAAGAGAAGCAAATTATATGCTTATTCTTATTATATTATTATTATTATTATATTTATATTAATCTATAAAGAAATATGCCAAAAAAAATAGTTATTTCCATTTAATAACGGAGGTGTGCCACAAGAAATAGCTATATAAATATAAAATAAACATATGTACATTCAAAGTCAGTCAAGGTTCTCCAAACGTTATATAACACGATTATCTTTCTTAGCCTTTCACTCAAGGTGGGTCAATTCGTTAGTGCAATCGTGACATTTCACTGCCCTCGATCTTAAAATGTTTTTATTTTAAAATGAAATCTATTGCAATATACATAGAGTTAATTTTTAGTTAAATTATTTGGTTAGAAAAAAAATTGTATGTTATTGTGAGGCAATCAACAAGTTGACTAGTTTGCGAGCTTAGTTATTACTTAATATTGAGCATTATTTAAAAATTGTCTTTTTTGTAAGTATTTTTAGCAATTCGCTATTTATGTATGTATGTGTGTGTGTGTGTGTGTGTGTGTGTGTGTGCGTGCGTGCGTGCGTGCGTGCGTGTGTGCGTGTGCGTGTGCGTGTGTTCGGGTGCTGAGGATTTTGGATTCGAAGTAAAAAAGAGTTTTTTTTTTATTATTAAACCTAGTAAAAGCCGTTATATTAGTATGGTATAGACAAATACCCATGTATCGAGTAACTTTTAATGTTTTTAATTGTACATTTGTTTATTAAAAAAAAAAGAAATCTTTTATTAATATTTTTTTTTGTTACAGAGATATGAACAATACCCCGTTCAATATGAACAGGCGGTATACAGAAAACCTCTAAGAGAGCACGAGAAGCCACAAGATCTCCGCAATGTGCCGGGAACACCAGGTGTAGACTATCCCATATACCATGCAGTGCCAGAGACCCGCTTCTCCTGCGCCCACGTGCCAGTCCACCCAGGAATGTATGCCAATGTTGAAACTGGATGCCAAGTAAGTAAAAGGATTATTGTCAGCTACGCGCCATAATATTCTGCATATAGTAGGGGTCTAGAGGAAATCTAGAATCAAGACACTCTGTTCTGTTCCTCGCTTTTCGCCGAAGTTGATGCATTGCGTGCTTAGAGGCGGCACAAAACGTTGCGCTTGGCCTTATTTGTATGAACGAAATACCGTAGCTATTTAATTTAACTAGATATCTCTCTCTCTCAGCTTCACGCTGTATGTAGGGTAGGCAGAGGGAATTTGGGAACCTAGTGTTAAGACACTCCGTTCCACTTCCGTTTCCCACTTTCCGCCGAATTTGAGGCATGCGTTTTGAGTAGCGAAACTCAACGTTGCGTTTTGCCGTGTACCATAGCGAAGAAATGAAATATTAAATATTAAATATTTCATTTCCTCGAGTAGGGATCGAGCCCAGAAACTGTCGGTTACAGTCACATGCTTGTGCTACTGCGCCACGACAGGCATCTTCTTTCATTTAACTAGATCTTAAAAAAAAGTATAGTAACTATACAATTTTTTGGCGTAACTACAGCGATCACTCAAAATAAAGAACAAAACGTAGTGACTTTACTCTCTCTCAACTAATCAAACATTCTTACAAAACTCTTATTTAACTGTAGGACAGTGATAAGTTTTAAATGTTACGTGTTCGCAATATTCCTTAGCGCACTTTAAAACTTTATCCCGACGGGCCATATTGTGTAGCGATGGCTAGTTTAGTACGTGATGTATTTGCAAACTGTTCTCTTACTGTTCCCCTTTTATTTCTATACATACTAATGTATGAGAATATTTTTGTGTAAAATTCACATATTTATAATAAAAAAATACGTAACAACGGAAACATATGTTTTTACACGTAATATATCTATTGGATACCGGAAACTGGAGACCTATACACAAAGCAGGGTAGGTAGAGGAAACTTGGGAACCTAGAATTAAGACAATGTTCCCATAAAGACACTTCCGTATTGAGTGACGGTACTCAACGCCCCGTGTTACTTCGTTACAAGAGCGAGGAAATGAAAATATCATATATTATTTTCTTGAGAGGAAATCAAACTTACGATCTATGGCGGTTATCGTCATACGCTTGCGCCTTTGCAACACGACATTCCTGTCACAGTGTTTTGATGTTGTAATAATTGTGATATAATAAAATATTATATATTTTAACTTATTCCTAAATTTTACGTGTTACGATATAAAGAATGCACCTAAAACATATTTGGCCGATATTATTAGATGTTTTTAGTCGGAGGACTACGAAATAATGTTAAATTTGGGTTTAGAAAAGTAGTTTTTCAAAATACTGTTAAACGGAGTGATATATCGGCTATAATTGTAAGGAAGATGGTTGTATGTTCGTTTTCCACCTGTGGAAATAAATTGTTTTCTACTAAACTAAAGGGAGTTAACGGAGTGTCTTAACACTGTTCTCTTTGCCTATTCTATTTCGTGGAAATAAGAATATAATTTAGATTTTTTTTTTTGATAAATGACAGTAACTTTTTGGGAAATCTTGTGAGAATCGCCTTCGGGGTCCAAATAATGGCTTGAATGTTTCTACGGATGGCCCCTTTAATTACGTTTGTCTTTGTAATGTTAGAGACGGAACGTTTACCTTTCAATTATTATGGGCTTTCTTTTGTTATTTTATTTGGCTTGCTCGGTCTGTAAATATGTTTAGATGATGAATGCAATGTTGGAAAGACACTTAAAAAATCATAAATTTGATATGTCTGAGGCAATTTTTATTTTTTTATTATTTATTTAAGGAATTTAGGAATGTAGCTATCCTTAGGACATCTCATTGAAAATTTTACGCTTGAATTCAAGGCATTAAGTACTTTACTTTAATATGGATTATGAAGAATGGTATCTCGAATAAGGTATCTCCCCACTACGTTCGTTTAAATTCTTAGATTCTTTGCAAAGCGCATTTAATTATTTTATTATTTGCGCAGTTTATATCCTTAAATTTTAAAATTTAAGGAGATATTAAATTTGAAAAAAGTGTTAACAATATTTCAGTTGAGACAAGTCATGACATGTCATGGCGCAAGGGCGCAAGTACGTGAAGCGACTGGTTTTGGATTTGACCCTTTAACTCGAGGAAGTAAAATATTTTATATATTTATTTCGTCGCTCTGGTAACAAGAAAAAGCACGGCGTTGAGTTCTGCCACTCAAGACGCAATGCCTCAAATTCAGCGGAAAGTGAAGAATGAATGGGAGCGTCATTATATTAGATTCCGAAATTCACTCTGCCTATCCTGCCGCATACGGGAAACGTGAAGCTAGCTGGATGAAGAATGTAAAAGTTTTAATACTAAAATATGTGTATGTTCATAGCCTATTAGAAATCAATAATATTATATTCTATACACTTTATTTTTGTTATAACAGGTATCAAAATAAAGTTGAGTCATGCAATCAAATTATTCGTAAACCCCATCATCAGCACTATCTTCATCACCATTTATTTCACTTTGTTCATTGGATCCAAGATTAAATTTCGATTAGATTTTCTTTAAAACTTTCCTTCTTATCAGTCACCGCACCTTTGGTTTTGAACTAAATAATCGTGTTCTTTAAACGAATTTCCACGTAACAAAATTACTATGGCCAACCAATTTGACTTAAATTGAATAACTTTGAAGACATTGTTAGCGCGGCATAACTAAACTAAAACTCAGGAGGCCGTAATCCAAAATTATAATTTCGGTTGCGTTATATCTGGAAAATTAATTAAGTAAAATTTTCAAAAGAATCAATCCGTGAAAGGGGAATGAAAGGAAAGGCAAAGTTGCACAAGTCCGAATTGAATCGGAGCTTTATTTAAATTCTGTAACACTTTCCAAAAGATAGATTAATTATATTCCATTTACTTTGACTATTCGTTAGGAGTTGTATAGCAGTTCAATATCTCAAGGTGGTTTTTTTTTCTAAAGATTAAAATTATTTAATTTTTTTTATTTTTTTTTTATTATTTAATAAAATTAGAGAATAATATATTAAAAATAATAAATAATAATGAAAATAACAATAAAAAATATAAAATTTACGTTATATTTTTGTTAAAGATTATGATTTATCGTTGTACAAAAAGGATTAAAGAATTATTTTTTTAATTAACAGTTTAATAACTTTAAAAGGAGGTTTAAACTTCTAAAGTTAAAATACTTACACATCTCCCATACAATCTCAGCTCCACAAAAGCTAATTTCTTAGCTTTATTGAATAACTAGCAGCCACTCGAAGCATGCTCAAGACAAAGCGAATTTGCTATCATCCCAAATGAAATTTTGTGAAACCTATTTAAGCTTTCAAATTTTGAAGATAATAATGTTCCTTTGCTTGTCTCTTGTGTCTCATTTAATCCAATTGAATATCTAATTTTTCTGTTCAAAATACGTTAGAGAGATATTATATCACTAGCGACCCGCTCGCGGCTTCGCCCGCTTGAACTATCCGTAAATATGCTACAAAAATACAAAGCTGTGGCTTGAATCATTTATTATAATTGTAGTTATTTCTTCTTATGTTATGTGTCGATTTAATATAGTAACATCAAGATATCCGATCGGGACCTCAATAGTAAAAAAAAAATACTTTTAACTTGTAAAATTGAAGCCTACTGTGGCGCAGCAGCACAAGCGTTTGACTGTAAACGATAGGTTGTAGGTTCGATTCCCACTCGAGGAAATCAAATATTTAATATTTTGAAATAAAATATTTTATTTTTTTCGTTTTGGTATAAGGCAAGCCACGGCGTTGAGTTCCGCTATTCAACACGCAATGCCACAAATTCGGCGGAAAGTGGGCAACGGAAGTGGAACGGAATGTCTTAACACTAGATTTTCAAGTTCCTTTTGCCTACCCTGCCATATGCGGGATACAGCGTGAAGCTGTGTGAATGTGACTGATAAATTTAGATTCTAGCTAGCTTTATACATCAAATAATGTAGAAAAAAGTTTTTCTTGCTCTTGTATAAATTAAGTAAATAACTGATTTACAAAGAAGGAATGAAAAATTCCCGCTAAGTTTCTCAAGCCAGTTCTTCTCAGATCTGAGGCAGTACTTTCAGTGCACGTATTTTCTTATAAAAAAAAGTCTTAGCAAAAATATTTGAATTTAATAAAAATATTTACTTTTTCCTCACAGGCTTACCACGTATGCCACGACGGTCGCGAAGGTCACCAAGGCGCTGCCTTCCTATGCACCAATGGCACGCTCTTCGACCAGGCCAAGTTCGCTTGCGATTGGTGGTACAACGTGGACTGCTCACAGGCTATTGAACACTATAAGTAATATATTTTTTTAACTTAATTTTATACCTCGCATGTAGAAGGGAATCGATCTATCTAGGGAACCTAGTCCTAACGTTGGTGTTAAGTTATGTTCCCGAGTTTCCGTCGAATTTTCGAGACATTGCGTGTTGAGTGGCGGAACTCAGCGGCGTGGTTTGTCTTATTGAAGAGCGACGACGTGAATATGAAAATATTAAATAATTGCCCCAAGTGAGATTCAAGCTCACATCGGTTGCGTTTGATCAAATGCTATCGCTATTCAATTTAAATATTTAATGTTTCATTTCTTCGCTCTGGTAATAAGGCAAAGCGCGGCGTTGAGTTCCACCACTCAACACGCCATGCTTCAAATTCGGCGGAAAGCGGGGAACGGAGTGTCTTAACACTAGGTTCCCAAGTTCCCTCTGCCTTCCCTGCGCTATGCGGAATACAGCGTGAATCTGAGTGAGTGAATGAGTAAGAAATACACAGAAGTAATAATTACTCAGCTTCAACTTGAGAACCAAGTATTAAGACACTCCTTTCCAATCCCAACATGCCACCCAATTTGAGGCAATTTTTGCCACCCAACGTGTTGAGCGGCAATGACGAAGAAATGAAAACATTATATATTTAAATTGAAAATATTAAATATTTCATTTTTCCGACTGGGGATCGAACCCAGAACCTGTCGCGTTAACAGTCACACGCTTGTGCCCCAGCGCCACAACACGCTTCAATTAAATCTCATATAAATTAAACATTGTTTCACAAATTCAATAGACAAAGCATATATTAGTTTAATTTCTAAGCTATCATATATTTTGTATTATTTTATGAGTGGGCTGATCTAACCAGACACCCTTCTATATCTCACAGTAGGCGCCTTTGCAATTACGTGTCTGATGCTTACAGTAAATAACCGTTGTCATGTTCATGAAATTTAGCCCTTAGTAAAATAATAATACTATTAAATTATATAATTTGATAGTATTTGCGCAATTAAACGTTTAGTTTCTCCATAGGCCACTTAATATCTAGATATCATATAGAAAGGAAATCACAATCTCTCTTTTTACCTTGTTTGTAGAGTCTGGAGTGAAACGGAAATATGATTTCCGTTTTACTGGCGACTCGGAAACGGAAACATTTGATTTTGAACTTGTGCCCCTGTGCAGGTGGTGGGTTCGAGGCAAAACGCGGTGTTGAGTTCCGCCTATCAATACGCAATGCCTCCAGAAGTGTCTTAATAGGAACGGAATGTTAACGTTAGGTTTCTTCTGCCTAGCCTGCGGGATACAGCGTGAAGCTAAAAATAATCTTAATTAATTCATCCTAAAAAATTACCAAAATCTTATTGTCAATTATGTTGCACACTACTGATTGATATTACCTGGAGTTAAGGCACTCCATTTCCCACGCACCAGTTTTGGTGTTTTGAATGGCGGTGCTTAACTTCGCGTTATGTCTAGTTACTAGAGCCAGAAAGTGAAAATATAGCTTCATATCAATATGTTGTAAATCGAAAATGTTGTCACGTTTATAGTTAGATGCTACACCACTGCGCTAAGGTTGACTAATATCCACTGAACAAAATATTAACATAATATTTTTTTACAAACTCAGGTTGAACGCAGATCCCTTGAAGAACCCCTACGTGCCTAAGCCGAAGCCAGAGGAGTTACAAGAAGCCCCACACGGAGTTTACTATAGAAAGAGACACGATTAATCATTTAAAAATTGTCATTTATCTGTAATTAAAATCATATAAAAAATTGTATCACCGTCATACATAAATCATATATCATTAAAGAGCCAACTCTAACTTCTAATATTTAGGTAATCGAATAACTAAAATAATAAGCTAAAATTCCTGGAAAAGGAAGATTTATGAGGCCGTCGCGGTGGTTAAAGGTTCGATGTTCGCTCGATGGAATAAAATATTATCCTTTCTTCACTCTAGATAGAAGAATAAGCACAGTGTTAAGTTACGCCACTTCACACGTGATAACAGAGTGTTGACGTTAAAACTTCGTTTCCTCTGCCTACCCTGATAGTTGCAAGATACAGTGTGAAGCTATATAAAATATATAATATTTTCTCTCCCTCAGCTTTACACTATATCCCGCAGGGTAGGCAGAGGGAACTTGGGAACCTAGGGTTAAGACACTTCGCTCCACTTCCGTTCGCCTCTTTATGCCGTATTTGAGACATTGTGTGTTGGGTGGCGGAACTCAATAAATATTTAAATTGAAAACAACAAATATTTAAATTGAAAATATTAAATATTTCATTTTCTCGAGTGAGAATCGAACCCACAACCTGTCGGTTACAGTCACACGCTTGTGCCGCTGCGCCACAACAGGCCTCAACTTATATATTTTGAGAACGTTTTAAATTGAATACATATAAAGACAGATTTTCTTTGAAATTAAAGCTATTGAATGTTCAATATTCTTTTCTTACATCTAGTAAAAATAAAAGTAGACAGATTAGAAATTTATCTTGTAGACGTTAAAAAAGATACACATCAAAATACAGCGAAAATTAACAAATATTCTATAGTAAAAGATAAAAATTTAATACTAAATTTTGATTCGTAGAAACGTATTCAGCATAGCCTTTGAAGCTCACATTAATATCAACCACTTAGAAATTACAAGTTCAGAGTTGGCTCTTAGCTACTCATTTATCATTCATATTATACATTTTTCATTACTCATCTGTATATTTATTTTGATTGAATGTAAATCGTTGACATTTTACATGCAAAAATCGTTACTTTCGTTAGTTTTGGGATTTAGGAATCCTAATTCTAATGGGTGTAGAATGGGGTGCGTTGGTCATGCCCATCCCAGAATACTGTGGTGTCCATTCCATTTTACTAACAAATAAAGTTTGTAAACAAATTAAAAAAACCTATTTTTAGATAAATTTCTTGAAAATTAAAGTATATCCCACCCTCAGCCTAGATAATATTTCAAGCGCAATAAACGAAGAAAAGCGTTAAGCTAACCATTATCTATAGATCTTTTAGAATACTAGCAAACAATGTATGCAAACTGAAAGCATTTCTAATACAGAAGTAATAAATAATAAGTAAAAAATATACGTAAAAAATATTAATTTAATTCTAATATTATGTCAAAAGGCGAGCCGATTTTTGTAAGTCGCGTCACAATTACATTTCCATACAATCATTATCATTTTTCGGCGTTGAGCTCCGTCACTTAACACGAAATGCCTCATTGGGCGGAAATTGCAGAACGGAAATGTTAAAACACTTCCGTCCGGAAACAGAGTGCCTTAACGCTTTGCAGTGCCGACTGGCAGAGGGAACCTGGGAACCTGCCAGGTTCCCTCTGCCTACCCAAAAAAATAATTTTAAATCATATTCATCTTCATTCATTGCATAAGTTTACAAATTACAATAAATGCTCATATTGGGTAAGGTCAAATTGTAATATTTTATAAGGATGCCATTAAATATTTAGTTTCTCATGCATTTGTTTTCTTTCTTCCATTAAAATGACAACGAAATGATCAATTCAGTTCTGTTCTTTCGTTAGTGCGTTCCGAGTGTATCAGTTAAGCACAGAATCACTTCGCCAATGTCTGTTAATTAAAAATGAAGTTCAAAAGAAATTATCGAGGACTTTCTTTCTTAATAAAATATTTATTTTATATATATATATATATATATATATATATATATATATATATATATATATATATATATATATATATATATATATATATATATATATATATATATATATATATATATATATATATATATATATATATATATATATATATATATATATATATATATATATATATATATATATATATATTTCTTATTTTTTGTTCATTTTAAACACTACTCGTGGAAATGAAATACTATAATAATTTCAAATTTGATTACTGAAATATTGAATATTTTAATTTGTTTAAAAATATTTAATGTTCATTACTTCGCTCTGGTAACAAGGCAAAGGGAGGAGTTGAGTTACGCCACTCAACACGCAACGCTTCAGGTTCTGCGGAAAGTGTGGAACGGAACGGAATGCTCAACACTAGGTTCGAAAGTATTTTTTTTTTTATGGAAAAGACGGCAAACGAGCGTACGGCTCACCTGATGGTAAGTGATCACCATCGCCCACGGCCCCGAGTAACTCCTAGAGCTACAGGAGCGTTGCCGTCCTTTAAAGTAAAAGGGCACCGGGGCCCGGCATCACCCAATGCGAAACGCAGTGGCCAAAGCCACTACGTAACGCCGGTCTTAAATGCCGGAGGTGGTAATAATCCAGTCGAGTCTGCCCATGCGTGTTGCCATTACTGGCAACGTGACTCTACCACACGCACTTTAGTCACCTCTTACGACACCATCAGTACCAGGGTGATCCTATTCTAAGCCGGAATCACACGGCTAAAAATCCTCGGCCTACCCTGACTGAAATGTTTTATTTATTTATCAATTGCAAAGTAACGCGCGAAAGGTTGTGTTCGATGCTCACACGATAAAATTAAATATTCAATATTTCCAAATTCTTCTTCTTGCTTCAACAATTCGAAGCGATTTAATGGAAACGGTGCGTCTCAGCTAGGTCGAAACATTGCGTTTAGAGGAGCGTAACCCAACGCCACTCTATGTCAATCTTACGTAACTATAGAGAAGAAGTGAAAATATGAAATATTTCATTCCTTTTACAATCTCCCTCGCTTGTCCCCCTGAGTCACAATAACGTCATTAAAATGGACATAGAATGAAATACGGAGTGTCTTAACACTGCGTTCTTTCTACATAAAAGCTTCTTATCTACGTAGAAAGTGGAAAAATGCCAATATAAAAGTATGAAAAAGAAGCTTTCGTAGCTGAACAAGCAATATAGCTGACCGATAGTGCATTGTGTCGGTGTCAATTATCGTAACGAAAAATAGACAAAGGTGAATTTCGCAGTTACAATTTTGACGCAACAAACATCGGGTGAACGATTGAATTTCAGCTCCGGTGAAAATGAAAATGCTCGACGTCCATCACTTTTTGATGTTTCTTTCCGAGGTAAGCGGTGCTTTTTTTTTATTGAATTTTCTACGTCTTTTCAGCTTCAGATACTTATTGTGTCTGACTTTTAACTTTTTTTGTTTTGTTTTATGGTTGCCAAAGTGATAAATAGCATAAATTAAAAAAAGAACCTCGATCTAATAAATCACAACGTGAATTTACTTAATAACTACTACGTGGACCAATTTTCAAGAGGGTAGACGTACAAAGCTTTCGAAAAGAAGTAAATTGCAATCAAATCGATTAATTTATTCAAGAGTTATAGTGTCACAGCAGATATACAGAGTGACAGTAGCAATCGTAGGTAAAATCGTAGGTAGGTACTCCAGTATACAGTCTTCTTTAAAAAAAATAGATACCCACGTCTTCGCAGTTAAATTTCGCAACCAAATGAATGAAAATTTCTAAAATGGCAGCCATGTTTCTAAAGACGTCATATCAATCATTGCAATTCACTGTAATCCAATAAAGAGTTATAAAAAAAAATATTTTGTTGTATCTCTGTGGCAGGATACTAACTACTGTCGAGATATTTCATAATTCATTTATCGGTATGCTTTGACATGAGAGCTAGTTAATTTTAATTTTTTATATTACATTTCTTAGAGTGGGAATTGAACCTACGACTGTCCTTATTATAATATTATTTATATATTTTCGCTTTAAATCATTCTTATCTAGCCATATTTGCAACAAAAATGTCAAAGTAAATTAGTTTATAAAAAGCTTTTATATATTCGTAAGTATATTTAGCGTAAGCTCGTTTAATCATTAATTTTGTCGGCCCTTTCAACTGTAGCGGTACTCAACTGTACTCAATTTGGACCTATTTCTATTGAAAATATTCTGAAATACAAAAAAAAAAAATATTTTGTTTATACGAGTGTTTCCTAGAATCTCTCGTGAAGAAGCTTTTTGTTATAAATAGTTGATATTAAATATGATATAATTAATCTTTTTTTTTTTTACATTTTATAAATTAGTTTCGTCTCGCAGTGGCGTTAATGTGCGACTGTAACTCAAAATTAAATATTTAATATTTTCTTATCTTCACTTGCTTTTTTCTCTTCAAATAAAAGGCAACACGTATGCCTCTACTTCAGTAGAACAATGGTGAACGAAATGTGTTTTAATAGAAACGAAGTGGCCTAACATTAGGCTCTCATGTTTCTTCTTATACTGTTCTGTGCAGGATTAGTTTGAAATTAATTTAACGTTAATTATATTAATAATTTTAACTTAAATAACTTAGAAAGCAGTATTTTGTGGAATCCTGGCGAGAATCTAATATTAATTTTCTACGTTGCTCGCTTCACGACTGATGTAACTCGACAGCCTACTCTGCTTACCAGATACCGATACCAAAGAATCGGGCCCACAGCCACAGCGACTTTTGCCCTAGGCCCTACGGCGACTTTAATATATATAAAAATATATTTTCCTATTATTAATCATGAGTTTCGAATTTTTGTAAAGTACCACGATAAATTTATTTTTTAGCATGTCTGTTGGTCTTTGTGTTTACTTCACTTATATATTTTCTAACGAAGCAAAGAAGCAAAGACATTGAAGTCTTAAATAATAACATTTAACTTGTGGTAGCTGTTCACTAAGATTCATTAATCTTTTGAGATATGAAGGAATCTATCATTAGTGCATTTTAATTTCTGTTTTTTTTTTTCAGCTTCACACTGTGTCCCGCACATACAAACGTAGGCAGAGGAAACTTGAGAACCTACTGTTAAGACACTCCGTTCCGTCCTCCACTTTTCGCCAAATTTGCACGTTGAGTAGCGGAACTCAACGCCGCAACTAAAAAAGGAAAAACAAAAATATTTAATTTAAAAGTATTATATACTTCACTACCTGGAGCGGCCATCGAACCCACAACGTGGTGCGTTAGCATTCACACGCATGTGCCCTTGCGCCACAACAGACTTAATTTTTACCTGGTTTTAATTATAAAAACACACCTCTTCTACTACTATACCTTTTGTATATTTTGTAATTTGAGTAAAGTTATAAGTATTGTAACGTCAGCTTAAAGTGAAAAAATTTTAGCTACGTAATAAACAAATTCTCATAAAAAACAAGAAATCCTTTTAAAAAATAGAGAAACTATAAAAAAATTGTGAAATATTGAATGCTCAGTAATCAAATAAAATCAGATAAAGTTACTAAACTTAAATTTAAAAAGCGTATAAAAATTTTGAACGAAGCAGGATTTGAAAGGAGGATTTTTAAATTTAAGTTTAGTATTTTCTGTCCTAAGTGTGGAATAACACTTTAAAACATAGTGAAAATATCAGATAAAGTTGTTTAAAGTAGCGGCGTTGAGTTTCGCCAGCCAATACGCAAAGCTAGAAATTCAGCGGAAGGTTAGATACCTGAGTGTATCTTCTCTAGGTTTTCTTCTTCAAGTTCCCTCCGCCTATCCTGCCAAAGGCGGAATATAGAATGAAGCTGAAAAAAATTACAAAAAATTTTGAGTTACATGTTGGTACAAAATATTATTTTTAAAAAAATATAAAAATGCTTCATGATATAGATTGTAGCTTAGATTTCCACTCGAAGAGATGAATTCTTATTTACTTATATTTTCGTTTCCTTGCTCTACTAATAATAAGAAAAAACGCGGTGTTGAGTTCCGCCACTCAACACGTGATGTATGTAGAAAGTGTCAATAAATCGGCATAATGGGAACAGAGTGTCTTAACACTAGGTTCCCAAGTTCCCTGTGTCTATTCTGCTATATGTGAGATACAGTGTGAAGGTAAAAAAAAATATAACTAATTGTCGCCCTCATTTATGTGGATTTTCTCACTGCATTACTATAAAAGGTATTGAGGCCTGTCTTGGCGCAGCGGCACAAGCGTGTGACTGTAACCGAAAAGTTTTGGGTTCGATCCCCACTCGATGAAATGAATTATGTATTATTTTCAATTTAAAATATTTAATATTTCATTTCTTCGCTCTGGTACAAAGCAAAACGCGGCGTTGATTTCCACTACTCCACACGTATGCCTCAAATTCAGCGGAAAGTGGGGAATGGAAGTGGAACGGAGTGTTAACTTAACACTAGGTTCCCAAATTCCCTCTGCCTACCTTGCCATGTGCGGGATATAGCGTGAATCTGAGCAGAGTAATTACTATAAAAAAACTACACTACAGTGAACACGTAAAACATTATGACGTTCTTTCAAAAGAAATACACAAATTCGCAGAAGCAAATTAACAATACTAATTTCGCCAACACTCTAATTTTATATACTAACTTCTTTAAAACTTAGTTAGCTTAATATAAATTCATTGCTTAAACTTTTAGAAGATAGTTTACTTAGACTTTGGCGGAGGAAGACAACTAAACGGTAAAAGTTGTTACGAGTTCTTGAACTTCATTCAATAATTATTTTAGTTATTTGCCTTTGAAACTTTAGGAAATTGTACAGGCGGGTGCTCAAATGTTTTACGTGAAAAATGAAAATTAAGTATTTTAAGAAATTTATAACCTAAATGATTATTATAATAGGTATATTGGTAAAGTTCTGGTAGTACCAGGTCCTAAACTAATCTAATTTGCACAAAATATAGCTGATCATCGCGATAAAAAAGAAAAACGGCTTACGCACTCAGGAGTTATGGTGATACAAACTGACAGACAAGTCACTCTTACAACATCTCTCTCTATGTAGTGGAGATTTTTTCACAAATGATTAAATACAACATTTCTTATTGAATTGTTTTATGTTTGTAGTATTACAGATATAAAAATTTAAAATTATACTTTTACACTTTTCGCAATTTACCAACAGACAAATCAACGCCGCGCTTTGCCTAGAATTAAAGATAAATGAGAATATTTAACGTTTTCATTGCTTCGCTCTGGTACAAGGCAAAACGCGGCGTTGAGTTCCGCCACAACACGCAATGCATCAAAATCGGCGGAAAGTAGGGAACTGAAGTACGGTACGGAGTGTCTTAACGCTAGGTTCCCAAGTTCCCTCTGCCTACCCTACCATGTGCGGGATACAGCGTGAAGCTGAGTAGAGTAAAGTAGACAATCACGTTAATACTAAGATGCTGATGATGTTGACAGGAAAATGTACGATAAAAATTATCATTCAATGTCGTATCGTCACAGTAGTCACGATATATACAGATAACGTACATATATAATATTATTTTGGAATTTGAAACAGAATTATAAATGCAAACATTAAATTTCAGTATCATTTATTATTGGATATTATAGTAGTTATTTATTATAAATTAATTAGGATGATATCACGTGATATTCCAAAACAAGGCAAAAGTAGAGAACGGAGTGTCCGTACATTAGCTTTTTAATAATTATTCTACTGTATTCAAAATACAAAATTATGCTAAAAAAAATATCTTATTTTCTGAAATTTTTCCGAATTGTCGACTAATATTTTTCATAATCAAACTTAACACACAATTAAAATTTTAAATCAACATATTATTCGAGCTTATCTACGATCATCACATCCAAAGATAAATCATTCATTTCAGAACAATCGCACTATCTACCAGTTACTTACGCGTATAGCTTTTAAAACAGGAAATGGAACATTCACCAGTAATGTTTATCCATGATGGCAATCACGGATCGGTACGGTTTTATCGAAGTGTCTCCGTGCTTTTAATTAAAATAATTGTGAATCTTTTTAAATGAAGCGCGTCGTATCGGTGAGAGCCTATCGCTCGTACGAGTAAAGTGCACTTTAACGTGACAAAATATATCAATTAATTAATGGGATTTTTGTAATACATCAGTTTGGGAGTTGGTTGGTATTTAAATGAAAATTATTTTGCATGGAATGTCAGTTACAGTTATTTATATACATTATTATTCATAATATTTTTAAGCCGAACTAGATAAGTGAGCAGTGAATAGAGAAGAAAAAGCCCAACGTTCTTGCATCTATTTCTTCTCTTTTACCTTGTTGACAGTGTTCTCAATGGTCAAACGAAATCTTCCTTAACTTCTCCTTTCTCTCATTCTTTATTTATAGTAATTCGATTAGATAAGGATAGTTGAAAGCTTATTAAGTCGGCGGTTATATATTTATTTATTGTTTTCTTTATTTTAGCTTCCAGTTGTATCCCGCACACTCCAGGGATACTTTAAAACCTAGTGTTAAGACACTCAGTCTCGTTCCCCACTTTACTTCGAGTTTGAACAGTGCCTCATGTTGAGTGGCTGAAGTCTTTGCCGCGATTAGGTATGATTCCAGAGCGAAGAAAGGAAAATATTAAATATTTCATTTATTCGAGTGGGGGTCGAACCCACAAACTATCATGATTACAGACATAATATTGTGCTTCTGCGCCACTAAGTACCTTTATTATATTTATTATATTTAATATAATTAGATGATGAGCGAAAATGAATTGTCTTGAACATTAAGCTAATTAGAGGGCAATAATAGTGTTAAAAAGGACTTGTTTCTGTAAAGTTGTTGGTTTTGTATGCTGTATCACACATATATCAGGGTAGCACATTTAAAGGGAAAATTATATTTGTATTTGGCTTGGATGGTGGAACTCGACGGCAATTTTCAATGTGGAGTTATTGAAATAAAAAATATAACCCCAATTGGAAATCTATGTATGTTTTATTTGTTGTTTGTGTGTTTTAGAATTTCAGCTAGCGCCATTTTCCTAACAAGTTTCACGTGATAGATTAAAATGGATCGCAGAACTGAATTTTTAACCAAACGGTGAGCTATATTTTAAAAATATTTCAATCTTTTTCAATTCCATTAGATGAAGAGCAGATTTGGATCTTCTTGTACATATATTATTGCTTATTTATTTAGTATTTTGGGTTTTCCAAAAATGATATGTACCGAATTATATTTTCAAATTAAATATTTAATGTTTTAATTTCTTCGCTCTAGTAAAAAGGCAAAGGACGTCGTGGAGTTTCGGCAAGGCAAAATGCGGCATAGAGTTTCATCACTCAACGTTTCACCACTCAACACTCAAATTTGGCAAAAAGTGGGGAACGAAACGGAGCGTCTTAACACTAAGTTCCCAAGTTTCCTCCGCTCAGGCCTCACAGCAGGGGCCATGTGCGGGTTATAACGTGAAGCTGATTAGAATAGAATAGCTATACATTTCTAAAAGTTCTGGTACATAAACTATTCTACACATCCTAATCAAAGGCAATCAGTAGACAATAGGGAAAATAACATTATCTATTTAACAAAATGAAGCTCACCCCACATCGTGCCTTTGCATAAACAACGCAATCAGCGACAACTGACTAATTAACACGGGGACACGTGATGTAAACACAAGTAGATTATAATATTTGTATTAAACTTATCTTATTGTATGTATGTATTTAAAATTGATTGAAAAATTTTAACATTAAAGTTAACATAAAGTTTTGTTCCAGTCAAAACTCTTAACCATTTAAAAGTACTATTCACTAAAAATCAGTAAAAATCAGTAAAAATCAGTCAAAATCAGTCAAAAATACTTTTGACTGTACAGGTTAGGCAAAAGTGGTTTTGGCCAAAAAAAGTTCATTATAAGTTTTTGAATGTAAATTTTCGGTTAAAAGTACTAATCCTTTTTTTTTTTTTTCGCTGGGAAATGCATTCACGCATACCACTCGTTACGAGTGATATTATGGGACTCGACGGTGAATCCGCTCCTACCCACTAAAACCCAGCGGAAACCGTCTCCACCTATATGAGACGCCACAGTGGATAGTCCGTCCATTACGGGTCTCCGTCGCCTTCAGGAAATCCCAGGGTCTCACCAAGGTTATCTGCAGCCTCGATGGCTGGCAGAAGAATCACAAATGTAATCCTCCCGCAGTAGTTGCTCTAGGGTAGGGGAAGTTGGTGACGAGCATAGCGCTGTCTTCTACCCCCTGGCCTACGTCGTCGGAGAGGGTCTCCGTTCGCGCGCTCGCTCCGCGGTCTCTTTCAGTCTGATAACAGATTCACAGAAGGAGACCATTGCAGTCCAATTCCTCTCACTGACTAACATAGACCCCACTGCGCTAGGCAGTGAAAGATACCTACCCACAACGGTCATTAAGAGATGGCGTTGTGGGGCCCAAGCGGGGCATTCGGTCAGAGTGTGATGTGCCATCTATGGAGGCATTACACTCGTGGCACACCGGCGACATTTCCCGACGTGCAATCTGGTACAAGTATTTGCCAAAGCAACCTTCCCCGTCAGCACCTGTACCAGTCTGAACGTCAGGAAACCAAAACCCCTTGTAACCCAGCGTTCTAAGTGGGGGAGCACTGCCTCCACTGTCACTAAGCCTGCGGCCGGGGACTTTAGGTCCTCCTTCCATCGCCAAATCAGAGCTTCATCTGCTCTCCCCCTGAAACGCGTGATTTCCTCCCGCGATGGTTGCACGCCTCGCGACCGCTCACTTGCACTGAATGCATGTACTCTGGCAAGCACTTCTGCCTGGAGCTCCCAAGGCACTAGCCAAGAGAGTTGCCACCGTCCATGATACTGTACGGTAACCCCGAATTGCTCTCACTTCTATGACCCGCGGCGCTTTTCGCAATTGGGTCCTATTGCGAACAGTGAGAGAATCCGCCCATACAGGGGCACCATACAGAGCCATGGATGTCAACATGCCCACATAAAGCTGCCGACATGAAGAATCCGGCCCTCCGACATTTGGCAGTAGCCTGCCAAGAGCCCCGGCAGCGTGTACTGGCTTCGGCGTAAGCTGAGCGAAGTGTGATGCAAACCACCATCGTCCATCCAGAGTTAGACCCAGATATTTCATCTGAGTCCGTAACGTCCGTAACGGCCTCCTCGTAGTTTGAACCCCGGGAAAAGTACTAATCTTAACCCAACTCCAATCCATTCGGCAAAATAACTTTTAACTGTTATTTTAGTCAAAAATATTATTGATAAATAAATATACGGTAGAACGTACTATGTACGTTTTGACTGATCTTGCTAGTCAATAGTATTGACTGATTTTGACTGAGTTGAGTGGCGGGACTAATGAAGTGGATACTCCACATCACTTAAAGTTAATTTCACAATCTCTTATTCAGTTTGGTTTCCTTTACAGTTTGGTTAATAACGAAGTAGGTATATGTGTTTTTAATTAGGTCACAGTACAAAAATAAGCGATAAAACTAAGAAAACGCCCAAATACATTCCCTTGAGGGCCGTAAATATGCATTAGACAGACAAACTGAAGATTTATATATAGTATACGAATTTTACGATACTATATATACTGTAGCAAATAGTGCTCTAATTACTGGCAATAATTTATTTTTTACCTTCACGCTGTATCCCGCACATGGTAGAGTAGGTAGAGGGAACTTGGGAACCTAGAATAAGGCACTTCTTACGTACTAATAAATTTAGGACATTGTGTGTTTAGTGGCGGTACATAAGGCCATGCTTTGTTTTGTTAACAGAGCGAAGAAGTGAAAATATGAAATATTCCATTTCTTTTAATGGAGATCGAGACCACAACCTTACTCTTCTTCCTTTCCTTTCTTTCTATTTCTGGAGCACAAGCGTGCGACTCCAGAAATAGCATAACGTCCAGAATTGTATAACAACACCAGGCCTGAAATTAGTTATTTAGAATAAATTAAATTTTATTTATTTAAAAAAAAACATTAAGAACAATAAAATATAAAATATTAATGGTTATCACTCGGATGACGCAGAGTACAACCTTCTCTAAAGAATACCTAGTTCGAACCTAAGTTTTATATGTATAATCTATATGTGTATATGTTAAGACACTCCGTTTCATTCCCCATTTTCCGCTGAACCTAAAGCATTTTAGTTCGGACCCATAACCTGTCTTTTACAGTCACGCTTGTGCCGCTACGCCACGATAGGCTTCTTAAAATATAAAATATAATAGTATATTAAAGATTTTCTGTAATTAATTAGAGTTTTAGTTATAAAAGAAACATATGTCAAGTATATAAAATGATCTCGTAGTACCAACGGTGTCTGAAGGAAAACGTGATAATTGTCAGTCCAATCCCCGCTCGGAGGGAGGAATTATTTTCGATTATAAGTTGCTATATACGTTCTTTATTACTAGCTCCCACAAATATGCAAATCAGCTTATACACTATTTAATTTAATTATTTAACACCAAAATAGTAAATCTTTCTTTCGAAATATATGATTATGAACTCGTCAAAATCATCATTTAGATTTATTCATTACGAACAAAGATATACATATACAATAGAAGTTTGTAGCGGAATAACCATTAAATATTTCTTATATCACTTTTATAGTCAGCGATATATCACGAATAGGCTACTATCTCAGTGCCCCACTAAGCGGTCCCACAGGTACCTCATAAATTTCCTCTGAAGAAGACCCACCTCGCGCCATACATCTAAGGGTATTTTCTGTACAGTTGGAAGATTCTATCTACGTATTATTGAGGAAATATCTATTCTATATTGTTAGGTATCTTTAATTATATTGCTTTTATAAAAGAATGAGAATTGAAGAAGAAAGAAGTCGGATCTGACGTATAATGATAATATGACACGAATTTGTGGTGATGCAGGTTAAAATTATGGAAAGGAAGATTATAAATTTATATCTATGTGTCTTTGTGCCTATTTACAGACATTTTTTTTTCAGCTTCACGCTGTATCCCGCACTAGGCAGGGTAGGCAAAGGGAACGGAAGTGAAACCTAGTGTTATGACACTCTGTTCCACTTCCGTTCCCCACTTTCCGCCGAATTTGAGGCATTGCGAGTTGAGTGGCGGAACTCAACGCCGCGCTTTGCCTTATTACCATTTACAGATAATTATTTTAAATATGTGGTAAAAAAGGTGTCCTTTTCATTTTTGGATTTATATTAGCTTATATAATATATAGATTTGTTCTATATCGCACAGAAAAACAAAAAACCTTTTAAGTCAATGTAAAATTACTTATGCAGTGCTTTTGTTATATTTTATATAGCATTCGTGTCTTTTTTTCCACAGAATATGAACTAATTATATTTGTAAAAAAATCCTGTAAAATGGAAATTTATACGTATTTCATAGATCCGTTAACAAGTTTTTATATGTATTTAATTTCATACAAAATATTTGCATAGCTATTGCAAGCTTAAATTGGTCATCTAATGTAAATTGCACTTCCGGTTCATCTACAAACTTTAAATTCATACGAATCCCTTGATGGATGAGTGAGTCTAATTTGTGCTTGTGAGCTTTTTTTATTTTTTTAGCCTCATTGTCCATTGTTCTGTTGAGAGTATTCTGGATACTGCATAGATCGCCCTTAACATCCATTGAAGTCCGGCTTTAAATAAAATGTTATTTTTATATTGTTTTTTTAGCTTTTCGCTATGCCCTGCATATAGCAGGTTGCATATGACATTTGGTAAGCAACACTACCCGATCATTAAACCACTTTCAGTCCCCACTTTCCTCTAAAGTTGGACATATTTAGAAAGTACCACATACTTTAAAGTGAATACTCCAAGTACCAAAATAACAATGATTTCTTATTTCACCAAAGCAAAATTATTAAGAAAATTGTTTATGCAAATAAAAGTAAAATATTCACATACAAAATATAACAAAAAAAACCGTCGGGAATATCGGGCAATTTACGACACTCGTGCGAAACGTGGGGATACCTCCATATACATACATACATATATACATACATATATATATATATACATTCTTTTATACGAAATGCCTTATGTTTCCTATTTACATATTACCCGAGGCGCATACAAGACGTATAAAAATGTAATTTTTACCCACTCAAAGCTCCAATTACGCAGTGACATGAGAATTTCACTGTAAGATATTAGTCAACAGTTACTTAAATCTGTTGGAAGTGCCATTTTATTTTTTTTATTTTTTATTTAATAGAAATTGATGAATTTTCTACGCTGTATCCCGCACATGGCAGGTTAGGCAGAGGGAACTTGGGAACCTAGTGTTAAGACACTCCGTTCCACTTCTGTTCCCCACGAAAAATTCATAACTCTTTGAGTGAGTAATGATTTTTTCTTACATGACCCCATTGTGGTAACATGGTTATGTTGGTAACGTTTGATATATAACAACAAAATTTCAAGTTATATATTGAGTTTCACCACTCAACATGGAATTAAGAATTTGGTAAAAAAGCTCAGAACGATATTTCTTATATTTAAAAAATTAAAGCTTATAGGATATTTCGAGGTGAGAGATTTCAAGAAAAAAAATAATCATTACCTCAAGTTCAGTGGTATGAACGGTGGATACGATGCATGGTTCGAAATGGAAGTGTCTTAAGGGGAACGTAATACCTCAACATTAGGTTCCGATGGTTCCTGTACCTACTATTCTATGTGCAGGATACAACGTGAAGCTGAAAGAAAAGGAGAAAATATATTGTCTTTATAAACAAAAAAATACCTTAATGGTATTTTTTTTTTCTTTTTTTCATTTTAAAAATATAAACTAAGTATATAAAATAAGGATTCTTATTAACGGTGCATGTAATTTTTGACAAAAAACACAAAATATCAAATAAATGAGCAATAATCTATGTACGTAATAATTAACATAGACGTCCCCTAGAGCACGCCATGTTGCTACAAAGTCGCTTGTATGTAGGTACAAGAATACCACAAACCAATATCTGCTCTTCATCTAATGGAATTGAAAAAGATTGAAATATTTTAAAATATAGCGACCGTTTGGTGAAAAATTCTGTTCTGGAATCCATTTTAATCTATCACGTGAAACTTGTTAGGAAAATGGCGCTAGCTGATATTCTAGCAACAAATAAAACATACATCGTTCCCACTCAGGTTAATATTTTTTATTTCCCACTCTCTCTCAGCTTCACGCTGTATCCTGCACATGGCAGGGTAGATAGAGGGAACTTGGGAACCTAGTGTTGAGACACTCCGTTCTGCCGAATTTGAGGCATTGCGTGTTGAGTGGCGGAACTTAACGCCGCATTTTGCCTTGTACCAGAGCGAAGAAACGAAAACATTAAATATTTATTTTAAAAATATTAAATATTTCATTTCTACGAGTGGTGATCGAAGCCACAACCTGTCGGTTACAGTCACACGCTTGTGCCACTTCGCCACGACAGGCCTTTTATTTCAGTGTCACCTTTTTGAGAATTGCTATTGATTTCCGTCACTCAACACGCATACGTCTCGAAAATTAGGAGAAAAGTGGGGAGCAAAGTATTAATATTTGTCTCCGTTTAAATGCGCTGCCCTGATATCATACTAAATAATCATAACCTAATAGAGACTTGTGCCACAACTATCAATATACCGAGTGGAAAGTTTCGTTTTTCACAGTAAATTGATTGATTTCTTTGTTATTTCCAATTGATGACACGGTCGTAGCCATAATTAAAATAGAGGTTCTCTGATATTTAATATTTTTTGGGTTTTGGTACCTGAAAAGGTAAGAACGGAAATCTTTTTGGATCATTTTCTTGTCCGTACATCTGTCTGTCGAGACCATTTATCTCGCGATCATATGGATATATAAAGTTAAAATAATATCGAACATTTAGGAACTCTTAAAGATTAAGTAAATGCGATCAAAGATACGGGCATTTATGAATCGTTTCTGCTGAATTTTGTGCGAAACACGCCGCGTAATTACAATCTTTACGTTGTTTTCTATTGATCTACAGTTATGAAATCGAACTTGAAATGAAAACATACAATTAAAATAAAGGAAAAGATCTACAATTTTATAAGTATTTCATAGAAAGAAAAACATTTTAAATTACTAAAAACTCATAACCATTGCTTTTAGCCTAACGCTATCAAAATTAGCCAATTTAAAAAAATAATGTAAGAATATATCAATATACATACAGGTACATATATTAAACAAAATTTTCTTGATAATAGAAACATTTTATCTCTTAAAAGTTTATTCTTTTAAAATGTAAACGCAGCTTAACGAAGCACAACGCAGAAAGAACGGTCCGTTCACACCTAATTTTCGAAAGACAAGCAAAACTGTCTACAAAGTTTGCACTAACAAGGGAACTATGAACAATTATCAGACGGCGTTTCAATCAATTTGCGCCTAGAAAACAAGTTCTCCAAACACTATTAGTGACTTTACCGTGTTTGCGTTTCAACTGGGCTGATATAAATTTTGATAGTACATTTAATTTACAAAAGTATTCTTGGATGTTCATATATATGATTTTTTATTACTTTTTCGTTGTATTCTGTACATATTAGCAGAGGCAAGTGATCCTGGGAATCTCTGCTGTACTCTTGAGGCATTGCGGGTTGAGTGGTGCAACTCATTGTCATTCTGCCGAAGTTGAGGCTACACACGAGCGATAGAACTCAACGACGCGCTTTGCCTTTTTACCAAAATTAAAAAAAATATATATATATTACTAAATATTTCGGTTGTAAATGTGGAATATCTTACTTTTCGAGTGGAGATCGAACCTAAAACCAGGTATGTATAGTCACACGCTTATACTCGTGCACGACAAGCCTCAGTAAATATTTAAATAAAATATTTTTTTTTTCAGCTTCACGCTGTATCCCGCACTAGGCAGGGTAGGCAGAGGGAAAGGAAGTGAAACCTAGTGTTATGACACTCCGTTCCCCACTTTCCGCCGAATTTGAGGCATTGCGTGTTGAGTGGCGGAACTCAACGCCGCGCTTTGCCTTATTACCAGAGCGAAGAAATGAAACATTAAATATTTAAATTGAAAATATTAAATATTTCATTTCCTCGACTGGGGATCGAACCCAGAACCTGTCGGTTACAGTCACACTCTTGTGCCGCTGCGCCACGACAGGCCTCAAATAATCAAATAAATAAAATAATAAAAACATAAAACAAAAGTACATGCTTATATGTCATAAAAATATATCCAATTTTACCAGAAAAATTTCAAATAAATAGTAAATAAATAAAAAAATGAATTCGCTTTGCCTTTCGGCATTTTCAAAATCTTTCACCAACAAAATAGAATCTCGAATTGAATCAAGTGTCATTGTTTTTGTTAATTTGCGCGATCGTTCCGCTTTTAGTTTTCAAGTTTAAAACACTCGAGCTACCAGCAAACTCCATTACGAGGCTATTAAATATGCGAAAACTGTGTACTTGTACAGTTCAAGCGTTTCAGGCAATCGCTGTCTAATAAAAAGTCATTGAAAATGTTTATTTGTTATACAATCTTTGTGTTTGCTTTGAAATTAGAGAAAAATTAAAAAAAAAAAAATACTCAAATACTTTTATGTTTCTATGATGAGGCCTGCGCAGCCCAAGGACAAGCGTGTGGCTATAAACTACTATATATATATATATATATATATATATATATATATATATATATATATATATATATATATATATATATATATAATATATATATATATGTATATATATATATATATATATATATATATATATATATATATAATATATATATATATATATATATATATATATATATATATATATATATATATATATATATATATATATTTCAGCTTCACGGTGTATCCCGCACTAGGCAAAGTAGGCAGAGGGAACGAAAGTGAAACCTAGTGTTATGACACTCCGTTCCACTTCCGTTCCCCACTTTTCGCCGAATTTGAGGCATTGCGTGTTGAGTGGCGGAACTCAACGTCGCGTTTTGCCTTATTACCAGAGCGAAAAAATTCAGCGCACTGTTACACAAAGCGAGGCATCTAAAAACTAACAATTCTTATAGCCACTCTCACGTTGATATTGCTACAGCCTCTAATAAACTATTAAATGAAATTTATATCTAAGACTCAGTACAGTATCTAACTGTTGATAAAATTTTAAAACCGCTGGCTGCCATGTTTATTCGTTACGATTAGAAATAAATAGTTTTCAGAGTCGTTTCAGCGGAGATATATGAATATTGTTGATTTTGAATGGATATCGTTGGACTTTTAGTTCAGTAAAGTTCAAAGTGCCGTTGTAAATAGAAAGGTTTAATGCAACGGTACGAGTTTCATTGCTCATGAGATCGCTTCTCTTTAGTAGAAGCTGTATAGATGGAGTTAAATTAATTTTATATGCTATGTATTGCTTGAGTTAAGTTGTCGTTTGAAATATAAAGGATAGTATTGACGTTTTATATTGAAAATAGATAGATTTTTGTGAATTATACTTATTGATTTTTAGTAAGAAAACGTATGGAAATTGGAATCCGTTCAAGAGACGAGAGTTCCGGCTACGTTCAAATTCATATACGTTTTCTATATCAGTATTTTTCTTTCCTAAGTGTGGATTAACATTTTAAAATCACTTAAAATATTTGATATTTTTTTTTAAAATAGTTAGGAAATTAAAAAAATATTTACTGATGATGCTCTAAACTGAAAAAGTCATAATAACGACAACTGTTGAGACCTGTCACGGTGCAAGGGTACAAGTGTGCAACTGTAAATATGACTGGTTATAGGTTTGATACCTACTCAAGCAATTAAATGATTATATGTATTTTTATATTTTCGCTCTGGTAACAAGGCAAAGAGCGTTGATTTTTCCAACCCAACACGCAATTTCTCCTCGCAGAAACCTAGTGTTAAGACCTTGTTTTCCTATTTTCCAAACAAAATAGGGAAACAAGGTCTTATCACTAGGTTCCCAGTTTCCTTCTGCTTATTCTGCTATATTTCTCAAATTAATTACTTCCTCTCAAATGTACATATATAACCTAATACCTAACAGAAATTGCCTAACAAATAAAATTATAATCTGAACACCGGTAACGTATCAGTAAATCTAATTAGACGACAATAGAATCATCAAGAGCCTTCAAGCTCGATGCGATACTCAACTGTCAGATAGACCTGTGATTGGGCTGTCAAGAAGAAAATCGGTGTCGATTCCATTACCACACTCAACATTTGAAGCAATATGGACACCTTCTATAATATATTTTGGTGTATCCATTTTTATGGTTGACGTGAAATAAATTAAGGGTATTTGTAATTGGTACTTAAAATTGGATCTACGGAATTTTTGATATAATATTATTGAAAAAAAAATAAAATTCCAATTATTAGTTTTTATAATATTTTTGGTCCACTGTTTAGTGAATTTATTTAATTTTTAGATCTAAATGATCTTATGTTTTCTGAGCGATTTATAAATAAAATTGGAGTTCGTTCATGGAAGGTATATCAAACTGGGAATAAACAGAGAAGAAAGTAACCTAATCATATGCCGTCGCCTTTTTGCTTAGGATTATGAGGAGACAAAAAAAATTGAAAAGAAAAAATATGAGAACAACGAGAAATTTTTAATTGTTGACTAGATTCATTGTGTTTTTGAACGTGTCTGTTGATATAGGTAAAATCCAAAAAAAGGCGTTCGAATCCTACTCATGTTAATGTTCAAAATTTTATATTATTTTTCGCTCGCTCTGAAACTTAAAAATAGCGCGGCGTAGAGTTCCGCCACTTAACACGCAATACCTGAAAAATATGGTAAAAAGTGGATAACAGAAGTATCTTAAGTAAAGAACGGAGTATCTCAACAAGGTTCTCATGTTCACTATGATGAGCAAAATACATCAAGGAGCTAAAAAAAACATAGCGAAAGATCTAAGATCTTAATATCGTATTTTATAACGCTAAGACTCAGGTAATCATGTTAAAAAGCTTTACTTAAAATCTATGTACTAGTACAGTACGTATTGAGATGTTTCGGAACAGCAATACACGTCTGTCCAATAGACCTGTGATTGGGCTGTCAAGAAGAAAATCGTTCCTGAATCGATTAGAGCCCTCGATGGTTAAACGCTCCACAGTGCGTACATTTCCATTGTACTGTCACGTTAAGATGGACGTTTATTATTATCATTTCTTTAATTATTTTCAGTTTCACATCTTCGTATTCCTCGCATGGCAGGATAGGCAGAAGAAACATGGGAACCCACTGTTAAAACACGCCGTTCCGATTCCGAATGAAAGGCATTGCGTGTTGTGCCGCGCAACATAACGCCGCGTTTTGCCTTGTTACCAGAGTGAATAATTGCAATTATTTAATATTTATCCCACAAACTGTCGTTTACTGTCACACGCTTGTTTTAATGGTGCCGTAAGAGGCGACTAAAGTATGTGTGGGATAGTCACGTTGTCCGCAATGGCACGACACGCATGGGCAGACTCGACTGGATTATTACTATCCCCGGCATTTAAAACAGGCGTTAAGTAATAGCTTTGGCTTTGGCCACTGCGCTTCGTATTAGGTATTGCCTGGCCCCAGTGCCCATCCACCTTAAAGGCCGGCAACGCTCCTGTAGCTCCTCTGGAGTTACCGGGGCTGTGGACGACGGTGATCACTTGCTATCAGGTGACCATAAAATAAAATAAAAAAATATATACTTTATATTTAAATATCCTTATATATTTATAGAGGCCTGTCGTGGCGCAGCGGCATAAGAGTGTGACTATAACCGACAGGTTCTGGGTTCGATACCCAGTCGAGGAAATGAAATATTTAATATTTTCAATTTAAATATTTAATGTTTCATTTCTTCGCTCTGGTAATAAAGCAAAGCGCGGCGTTGAGTTCCGCCACTCAACACGCAAATGCCTCAAATTCGGCGGAAAGTGGGGAACGGAAGTGGAACGGAGTGTCTTAACACTAGATTCCCCGGGTTCCCTCTGCCTACCCTACCTCGTGCGGGATACAGCGTGAAGCTGAAAGAGATATTAAAATATAATGACACCAAAATATTATAACTATAGTATATTGCTATAGTATTACAGCACAATTAAAATATTGATACATACGAAATAATTTAGTATTCAGCTTCACGCTGTATCCCGCACATGGAAGGGTAGGCAGAAAGAACTTGGGAACCTAGTTAAGTCACTCCGTTCCACTTTCGTTCCCCACCATTTTATAATAATTTGAAATATGTTATGTGAAATGCAAATTTAAAAATAGTCTTTTTATTATTTTGTACTTGTTTTGAATATTCAAAGTTGAATGCATATTTTTATATCAATTTTGTGTTTTTTTAATAAGAGTCTTTATTCTATGAAAATGTCTTTAATAGAAGCAATAACTCTAATTATTTTTAGATAAATATCTAATTATTTAAGCGCTTGGCCTTATTAGACGAAATAAATAAACACATTGAATATTTAATTGAATAATATTGAATATTTCATTTCCTCGCGTGGGAACGGAACACACAATCTGTTGTGCTTATACTCACACGCTTGTGTCCCAGCGCCTTCTATCCGCTACCTCCTTCCTACCTCAGTAACCTTACTGAGGTTACTTTCTACCAGGGCATTGTCCAACCCCAATACGCGCCTATATTAATGGGCGCCGATAGACACCTAGCCTTGATGCCGTCTCCCCTCTCCCCCTGTGGGGTCAGAGAGAGAAGAACACCCCGCCAGCGCCTTGACAGGCTTTAAATAATTTTAAAATAGACCTCAAATTACTTTAAATCATACTTTTAAACGTATATCTGATCTCTTCGCAAGTAAACATGACAAATGTAATTTATGATGTATAAAATGTTGAGGTCATGATGGCATAGGAGCGTGAAAGAGTCGAGATAGTGAAGACTCGATTCCCGGTCGAAGGAAAATTGAAAAAGCGTGGAGTTAATTTCCGCAAATCCACACAACGCAATGCCTTAAGAACATTGTGAAAAGTGGGCAAGAGATGTGTCTTATCGAAGAATGGAAAATAGGTTCCCAAGTTCCCACTGTCGACCTTGCAAAGTGCATGCAATGGGATACAGCATGATGCTAAAAAATAAAAAAGACCAAAAAATATTTCAATAAAGTTTTTAAAACGTAAAGATCAAATGTGAAAATGCACCCAGTCTAAAAGTCACGGCGGATGAGTGATGGAATTTTAGGGTGTCACGCGAGGGTTAGAAAACATGTTAGTACATCGATTTGCGGTGTTTTACTACATTAGCCCGTGTTATTGAGTTGGGAGAGACAAATCATATTCCGCCAGGCAATATAGGAATGCGACTGCCATTTGTAATGGCCCCCTGATTGGTATGTAACGAGGATTTCTAAGAAGTCGTCATGCAAGGATCGTTTGTGTTTATTTTTGGTTCATTTTGGGTTATTTTGTTATTTCCGAGGTATTTAGTAGTTGGTAGCGGCGAAGAGCGGCGTTGGGCACTCACTCAACACACAATGCCTAAAAATTTGGAGGGTCAGGATCGAAAGTATCTTTATGGGAACGGTAACGAAAGTATCTTAATACTGACTTCCCTCTGCCTTGCCATCTATGGGATACAGCTTGAAGCTGAAAATAAAATACCTTTGTGATTTTCGTGGCACAGTGCAAAAAAATATGATTATAAGCGCACTGGTTGCCTTAATAGAGTGTTTATATATTTTTTTCTTTCGGTGTTAAGTTACGTTTGATCTATCCATTCATCTCATACAATAAATATATATTTTATAATTTAGTTAAAGGGAAAAAAAATAATACGTTCGTTACATATAGGTGGTGTGATAAACAGCTATTTCCTTACCGTAACGAAGTAGACACGCCTTCATATCCATGTGAATTATGTCATAACGCGTTGTTTCCGTTCACCTTCGAATTTTTAAGCATATTTTTTGTATATATATATATATATATATATATATATATATATATATATATATATATATATATATATATATATATATATATATATATATATATATATATATATATATAGCGACTATGCGAATGCGAATATATATATAGCGACGTGATTAGGTTCTATACTTTTTTAACTAATATTCGTAAATTAAGCCTATTGTTACGTTAAAACCTTGTAACATTTAGGATGTTTAAAAAAACACTGTGCCTACTTCCTATTTTTTTTTTCAGTTTACGCTGTAACCGGGAAGGCAGCAGGAGCTTGGGAACCTGGTATTAAGATATTTTCATTTACCGGAACTCAACATCGCTTAATATTAAATATTTTATTTCACATTAATTATATGGGGATTCATTCTAAAATAACAACAGCAGGGTAGGCAGAGGGAACTTGGGAACCTAGTGTTAAGTCACTCTGTTCCACTTCCGTTCCCCACTTTACTAAAAATAACCAAAATTATGAATAATTTATTTCAACTCCTTAATTATAAGTTCCACTAAATTTGAACTAAGCTATTAAACTAAACAAATTGTATTGACTTTCAAACTTTGGACGAGCTCAACGCAGGGCAGGTCGACGCCGCCATTGAAACTCGAACATCGGCTCCCGATTGTTTCGCGTCACGACATACATATTAATTTCAGCTTCATTTCAATATCAACAAGCTAAGCCGAACATCTGAATAGGTTTACTTACAGAAGGTGTGAGCGCGTGACTTCGTGAATGTGGTACAAGTTAAAAGATTATACCATGATAATATGGCTATCGTAGCTCAGGGGCACAAGCTTGTGACTATAAGTGGGCTCCGGTTGTGGATTCCATTGCCAGTTGGAGATATCAAATATTTAATAGTTTTGAAATGAAATTTTTATATATATTTATTTCTTGGTTCTGATAACAGGGCAAAGCGCGGCATTGAGCTCCGCCACTCAACACACAATGTCTCAAAAATTTGGCGGATAGTGATAAACCGAACCGAGTGTCTTAACACTAGGTTCGCAAGTTTCCTCTGCTTTGTCCGGGATACAGCGTGAAGCTAAAAAAAAAATAATGAATAAATAATATGGAACAAGTGTTCTTCTGGGATGTTCAGTATGGATATTTATTTAAATTTAAAGAATTTATTAATCTGATTTAGGCTATCTGATTGATATGATTACTAGAAATATTTTGGCAAAGGGAAAGTGAGAGAGAGAGAGAGAAAGAGAGCGAGAGAGAGAGAATGAGAGAGAGAGAGAGAGTGAGAGAGAGAGAGAGAGAAAGAGAGCGAGAGAGAGAGAATGAGAGAGAGAGAGAGACTGAGAAAATGGTGGCGCAGTGGAACTGCCTATAATCTCGATCGTTGTAGATTCCATCTATCGTGCGTCATATGCGGGATAAAGCGTGAAAAGTGAAAGTTCATAATTATCTCAATCCTGCTTAAGCTTGTAAATCAGCCTTACGTAGACAGGTTGTCGTATGTCATATACAGGCGTCGATAATTTTATGCATGAAATTCGCTCCGAGATATATATATATACATTATAGTTTAAGCATGCGGTACTCCTGTAACTTCGTAACTTAAATAACATATTAATTTATGTTACTATAACCATGTTTGAATTTGAGAGGTACTTCATTTTAAATTAAATAAGCTTTGTATTAAATTTTAAACAATATTTTTCATCATTTTTATAGAAAACAAAAGAAATATGATCGTTAATTGTATGAACAAATAACGACCCGCTGGCGGCTTCGCCCGCTCGATTTACTCTATTATTTATTTTCTTTATGTTTTTGATCTGAAAAACTGAATAAAATTCATTGATTATAATAAAGTTTTATCCAATTCAATACAGCAATTATCTTATAAGAATTTATTAATTTGCTGAAATATTTTATATTTATTTACTTACGAACAGTACAATTGCGAAAATTGTATTTCAAAAGGTATAAAGGTATAACAGAAAAATAATATTTTAAATGATTTGTTTATCGAGGAAGTGTAATTTATATATGACGCTTAGTTCTTACAAATTGACGATGGCGGTAAGTAATGAAGTAGAAAATGTTAAAGAAATAATTAATATTTTTGCTTTACACGTGGGTTAAGTTAATTTCTCTACCAAAGCAAATCTTAACATGCACAATCCTAGTTATGTAATAGAAGTATTACATAGGTTATATAATATATCCTATAACTAGCCCATCAGCTGGTACTAACATAGAATATTAATTAGCTGTTATACAAATAATGTTTCATTTCTTCGTTCTGGTAATAAGGCTAAGCGCGGTATTGAGTTCCGCCACTCAACACGCAATGCCTCAAATTCGGCGGAAAGTGGGGAACAGAAGTGGAACGGAGTGTCTTTACACTAGGTACCCGGGTTCCCTCTGCCTACCCTGCCTCGTGCGGGATACAGCGTGAAGTTGAGTAGAGTAGAGTACAAATAATATATTAGACGAAAATCTCAAGCAAATTGATTCTGTAGCTATATCCTACACGAAATTAATTTAAGTGTCGTTTTTTTATCAGATTTACACTTTGTTCCACATATGTCGTTTTTTTATCAGATTTACACTATGTTTCACACATGGCAGGGTTGGCAGAAGAAACTTGGGAATCTATTGTTACGACACTCCGTTCTCCACTTTCCATTGAAATTGAAGCATTGGAGATCAGATCCACAACTAGTCCCGCCTACAGTCACATATAGTTGAGCCTTCGTGTCAATATAGGTTTTTAAAATTCTTAGATATAGAAATTAAGACAGTAGGTGTAGCTTCACGCTTTTTCCCGCATGGCAGCGTAGTAAGAGAGGGAAAGGGAGGTAGATTGAACCTAATGTTTAGAAATCCTGCTCTCCCTCCCCACTCAATGCGAATTTCTAAAATTTGTATTAAGAGGTGTACCTCAACACCGCGTTTTGCCTTATTATCAAAACACAATCAACAAACATTGCGTTCATGCTGTCGCTTGGACACTATGCCGCTGCACTAATACGGCTTTGACTAAGATAAATTAATCTTAATTGGTAATTATTTCGATGAAATATTTAGAGGTTTCTTTTACTCAGCTTCACGCTGTATCCCGCACATGGCAGGGTAGTCAGAGGGAACTTGGGAACGTAGTGTTAAGACACTCCGTTCCACTTCCGTTCCCCACTTTCCGCTGAATTTGATGCATTGCGTGTCGAATGGCGGAACTCAACGCCGCGTTTGGCCTTATACCAGAACGAAAAAAATGAAAACATGAAATATTTTATTTCAAAATATTAAATATTTCATTTCCTCGAGTGTGGATCGAACCCACAACATATCGGATACAGTTATACGCTTGTGCCGCTGCGCCACGACAGGTATTTGAGATTTCTCTTACTGAAAAAAAATCTTTAAATATCATAGTAATATATAACAATGTAAAGTCCAGGCACGCGCCTAGCATAGGATAAAGTAAAAACTAATGAAACATAGACAAAGTGTGTTCAGTCGGAAGTTGAGTTTAATCTGGGTTTGCAAGTTAACAACTGCAGCTGTTGAATCAAAAGTTTTAAGTAGGAGCCAGCGACGTAAAGTAAACACATTTCATTGTGATACAAGTTCCTGATGGAGTTTTGAAAAATATATATATACTACTGTTGTGTAGTGTATATATAGTATTTTTAAGTTTTGAATATATTTTTTTCTAGCTTCACGCTCTATCCCGCATGTGCGGGATAGCTGCTGTGTAGCAGTTAAGACACTCTGTTTCGTTTTATTATTTGATATATATATATATATATATATATATATATATATATATATATATATATATATATATATATATATATATATATATATATATATATATATATATATATATATATATATATATATATATATATATATATATATATATATATATATATATATATATATATATATATATATATATATATATATATATATATATATATATATATATATATATATATATATATATATATATATATATATATATATATATATATATATATATATATATATATATATATATATATATATATATATATATATATATATATATATATATATATATATATATATATATATATATATATATATATATATATATATATATATATATATATATATATATATATATATATATATATATATATATATATATATATATATATATATATATATATATATATATATATATATATATATATACAATTATAATATATATTTCTTCGGGTGCCACAATCTGTCGTATTATAGTAACACGCATGTGCCCCTGCGACACCACAGGATTTTTATGTATCTAGAGTAAATTACTTAACATCAGATTGATTTTATGATTTTTTGTATGTGTTTAAATATCCCCATAATTCTATTTTTTCAGCTTCACGCTGTACCCCACATATAGCAGGGTAGACAAAGGAAAACTCAGTTCCCATTGAAATAAGTATTTCCCCCTTTTTGCCAGATTTGAGGCATTGCGTGTTGAGTGACGGAACTGAACGTCGCGCTTTGGCTATTTACCAGAGCGAAGAAATAGAAATATTTAATATCTAATTTCCTCCAGTGAGAACCAACAGTCTGTCGCGTATACAGTCATACGCTAGTGCCCTTGCGTCACGTCAGGCTTCAACACAGCTTTTGTGCTCAAATACATTTGTTAAAATGACTTTGTAGACATCTCCGTCGTTTTTTAAGTGCGGTGTGATCACCAGTTCCCAACCACTCACTATGAACTATTTTGCGAGTTTTTTATTATCATCTAGAAGGAGAGCACGCCTTAGGAAGAATTATTATTAACCTCTTTAGATCAAGAAGATAGCAATAATGATGATGCTAAATGTCTGTTCTGGAGGGCTATGTGTCTTAAAATATTTTTAGAACATAAAATGGTAATAGAATTCATTGCTATAGAAATCCCGTAGTCATATTTATTTCGTAAGACTTGTTTAAAGTCACACGCGGGGACACAAGCGTGTGACTGTGGTAGGTTCGAACGACAGGTTGTAGGTTCGATCCCCACTCGAGGTAATGAAACATTTAATATTTTCAAATTAAATATTTAATGTTTGCATTTCTTCGCTCTGTTAAGAAGGCAAAGCGCGGTTTTGAGGTGCGCCTCTCAAATTCGGAGGAAAGTGGGGAACGGAAGTGGAACGGAGTGTCTTGACACTAGCTTTCGAAGTTTTTTAAAGATTGCTTATATGCAACGGTTAAAAGCAAAATTGATTTAAAAATTCATTCATAACGCCCTTGTTTTCTTACCAAAGTAAGAATTTTAATTTTGATAGAATTTACAGTCAGTATTCTTTCTTTACAAAATATATTTTTGATTACTTTACATTACTTTGGATACCATTTAATATCAACTGATTTTCTCGTTTCTGGAAAGAAATTGAGTGACTTAAAATATATCTTAACATTTTTTTATTTAGTATCATTTGTATTTCTAGAATGTACAAGAAAATGAACGTTGCTTTGATTATAATTTCTTGTAATAAAAAGATGTTCGGCATTATATTGTTGATGTTTTATTCATTATTCTACTTTAGCTTTATTATTTATTTACTTTAATTATTTATTTATGTTCTGGGCCCGTCGTGGTGTATGGAAGTGTAAGCGTGCGACTGTAAATACGACAGGTTGTGGGTTCGATTTCCACTCGAAGAAATGAAATATTAAGTGTTTTAATATTTTTTTTGCTTTGTTACCGAACATTTTTTTTTTCAATTTCACGCTGTTGTATCCCACGCAGAGGAAACTTGAAATAAAAATATTAGAAATTCGGTCGAAAGCCAAGTAATAAAAATAATAAATAATTAATTTCAAGATATTAAATACTGAAATATTTCCTTGAATGGGGTTCGAACCCACAACTTGTCACACATTTCTGCCCCTGCGCCACGATAGGCCGTAACAACCATTTATGCGAGTTAAATTGCGGAACTCAACGCTGTTTTCTTGCTAATTTATATAAAAAAAAATCCTAGTGAAAATAAGAACACAGCTGCAATATTTACAGACAGACACTGTGCAATATTATAGGCTGAAAATATCTTAATATTTTCGAATTGATAACTATAGCGTGGATCTATTTACATTTCAACTACTCTATTAGAGAAAATAAATTTGATAATCATTACCTTGTATTTATACTGCAGTAAATTTATGAAGTGCTCCGATGTGGAATACTAATAACTAAGCACGGTACCACACGTGTACTCTATTAGGTTTTTGTGTGGTACAAGTGATAAGGTTAGAAATTATTATATTTTTTTATATATTTTAACGTTATTTATTTAACTTTTATTGCGTCTCAATAAGGGCAGAGAGAGCTTTAAGGCTTTTTATTAAGACAGTTTCCACTTTACACTTATAAATTAATTTTTGCTTTCAAAAAGAAAAAATCTAAAAAAAAGAAAAAATATGCTTTTTCCCCATAGAGACTTAAGCCTTAGAGAATAAAAATGATTCTGAATATTAAAAATGTGAGTTTATAAATGCAATATTTTAAATTTATATTAATATTAATAAGCTAAAAGTTATAGTCGGTTTAACGCACTAATCATAATAAGTATTGGTTGTAATTGGAAAAAAAATATTTTTCTCTATGGTCTTTATCATGTAATATTAACTTGTGTCTCCACTCTAAAAAAAAAAAAATGTTTAAAAAATTTTCCAAATTAATGCATGAATTTCTGTTAAAGTACATTCTATCAATTAAAGAGAATTACAATAGTTGCTATTGAAACATTTTGAAAAGACGTGTTGTTAAGCTGTTACTCAATTAATGACTTTTTATTTGATAGCACTCTTTGAGCATTAAATTACACAGTTTATTTCAAAGATTCATTTTGTCACGAATAAATAAATGCGATTCTGTAAATTATTAGCTTAAAAATACTACCGATGAATTTTTTGGTCCGGTATTTCTCAGGTCTGAGTAACTGTAGTGAACCGTTGGCAAACTATTTTATATTAAAAAAATAAAGCCCCGTATAACAATTATTTGACTTTAACTTGTTCGGTATCTGAAAATCCAAATGCTTCCTCCTTCTTATCCTTTGTAAGTGAAATAAATGATATATCGAATACAACAGTATAAATAATTTCGACTATAATCTCAGTTTTATATAAGTAGTTATGTGGATATAATGTAAATGATTTTATTTTAATGCTACCTAATTATTCCAGGCCACGCACTTTGCGTCTCACCGCAGCGACCGAAAAGTGTAAAATGTTCGCACATTAATATTTATGTTCGACTTAAAATGGATCATTTTATTATGCGGTTTATTATTTGTTGTGATGTCAGTTTTGTAATGCGTATAATTGGCAAAAATGTTAATAAAATTATTATAGCGTTGAATGTTAATTTAGAATATTTTAGTTTAAGAATATATCGTGGTGCAGAAGTACAGTGTGGCTTGCTATAATCTGGCTACAACAACAACGTTTTTTTACTTTGCTCCAGTAAGAAAATAAATTTAGTTGGGTCAAAAGACCATAAAAAATTTCTTCTATCAAGTATACAAAACAGGTTATTTTTGTATAGGATTTTGGATAAACGATAGTTGTTAGCTTCAAATTCATTAAAAGCAATGATTGTAATAAAATAATTTCCCCTAAATTTGAGGCAATGTATGTTGAGTGGCGGAATTCAACGCTGCACTCGTTCCTGTTAATAGAGCGAAAATATGAAAACGTTAAATATTTAAAATGCAAATATTAAATATTTAATTTCCCCGAGTGGGAAAAGTGAAACACGCAAAACTCTTAGTTATTTTATTTTAACCACAGACATT
This sequence comes from Eueides isabella, assembly GCA_019049475.1. Lineage (NCBI taxonomy): Eukaryota > Metazoa > Arthropoda > Insecta > Lepidoptera > Nymphalidae > Eueides > Eueides isabella. Next base: position 1,892,148 of record CM032397.1, read on the forward strand.
TTAACCACACAAACGTATTAAAGTAACCTAATCTTTGACAATGTAATAATTTTTTATCTACATCAATATGAAACCTCCACGCTGGTGTCTTACACCTTAAGCCACAGCACAATAGACATATTGTATTAGCATGATTGCGTCGGTTATTAGCATTTATTTGGGAAAGTCTCGTTAGGCGTAGACGTAGATGAATATTTTATTCATGTTATCCATAAGGTATGAATCTGGGACGGTAACTGTATTTACAATTAACTAAAATTATACTAACAACGTTGGGTCTAGACGATTTTCAATTACAATTTCTCTATTTTATAGTATTATGCTGTTAACTCGTCGGAGTCGATACGTTTGACAGGCTTCTAAATATTTAGAGAAGTACTATTAATTATTTACTGTATTTTGTAATACAAAATGATTTAATTATATTTGATGAGTTATAAATCTGTACAATAGTAGATCAAGTAATAATGTAAATAGGAGGCAAATATATTCATTTTCGATGATTCGAACTACAAAATTAGCTATGTTTCAGATACCTTATTTATTTGAAAAAATACTAATATTATTAAAAAGTCTAGGTATGTCGTGGCTCAGGGGCACTAGAGTGTGAGTATAAACGTTACAGGTTGTGGGTTCGATCACTGTTAGAATTAATGATATAATTAATATTTTCATTTTTTCACTCTGGTAAGAAAGGAAAGTGCGGCGCTGAGTTCCGCTACTGTGCACGAAATGCCTCAAATTTAGACATAACGTTTTAAAGTTAGGTTCCCAAGTTCCCAATTACCCTGCCATATGCGATATACGGCGTGAAGCAAAATAAATAAATATTTTATTTTTTTTTTAAAGTGTTATTCTTCACTAAGGACATAAACAACTAAATTAAAAACCGTATAAAAATTTGAACGAAGATGCTAACAACATAAATAAGTTGTATCAAGCGTATAAGAATTGCGACGAAGCTAGGTGGGAACGAATGGCTTAGTCGGTCAGAGCGTTTAGACGGTTTCCAAGAGGTGCGGGTTCATATCCTGCTTCGTTATTTTTTTTTATGGTATAGACGGCAAACGAGCGTACGGGTCACCTGATGGTAAGTGATCACCGTCGCCCACGGTCCCGTGTAACTCCAGAGGAGCTACAGGAGCGTTGCCGTCTTTTAAGGTGGATGGGCATCGGGGCCCGGCTTTACCTAATGCGAAACGCAGTGGCCAAAGCCACTACTTAACGCCGGTCTTAAATTTTATATACGTTCTTAAATTTAGTATAAATAAATAAGTGGGTTTTAATACGTACAATAACGTTTATAAATTAGTTATTATTTGTATATAATGTTTATTTATAAATACTGACTTATAGATAAACTTATAATTTGTGTTTTTTATTAGGTATATTCAGATATTTTTTTATCGAGAAAAAATTAAACGGTATGAATTTAAACTAATAACGAATATAACAGGTACCAGCCAGGTATCAAAAAGGCGTAAATTTTAATATAGTAGTTTTAAATCGTTATATAAAAAAAATATTTGACACATTTCATAAAGTTTTTGTAATAGTCTAATATTTATCATAACAGTGATTTTTTACCTCAGGAAATTTGCTCCATAGAACCGGATTACAGATATACTTAATAGACTCTATTATATATTCTACTTGAATTATTCAATACGTAATATTTTTGTCAGAAGCAAGATTTCGGATAACGCAAGAAATGCGTCTAATTCCCCGGCCGAGTTACCTTTCAATATTCCCCTCGTGATACTTTTTCGTTGGTTCTTATCTGATTTATCGGCCAGCAAGGACTTAGTTTCAAAGTAGACAGATTTTCTTACAAATTGAAATGTGATGACTACCTATATTAAGCTTAATCTTTGATCTTTATTTATAAAACGTATATTTTCGTCTGATTTCTTTTCATTTTTGTGATATATATTTACGTTTATAGTATTATGAATGATGAAAGAAACATCTTTAGTAGTCGTTTTAGGCGAAAATTGAGAAAAGTATTTTTGTTATATTTTCTTTATTTCTGAGAGAATACTAAGATGAGATCTTACAAAATCATGTTAATATGTTTCAATATTTAATTTAACCATATATAAACGTCACGGTTGTAAAGGCTACCGATGATTTCAAATAATAAATAAAAAATTTACAGCTTCTACGAATATATCGCTACAGATAATGGACGTCCCGTGTTTCTGTGGATGTGGTTTTAGCTGTTTGAGATGTTTAAGTTGAAATAATTATTATGTATTAGAGTAACGTTTTATCATTTCTTGAATATATTTTCAAATTTTATATAATTTAGGCTAGAAATTGTTAGATTCATTCTTTTCTCTAGGAATAATTATTAAAATCGCCCTGCAGAGATAGTAACGATAAAAATAAGTTATAACGTACTCGTATATAAGAATTTTAACGTATCTCTATAAGAATTCATGTTTTTTTTGTTTACAGTACATGACATAGTAGGCAGAGGAAATTTGAGAACTTGCTGTTAAGATACTAAAATGCTCGCTCCACTTCCAGGCTATTTTAAATGTATCATTGTCACGTAATTATTTGATGTTAAATTTTGATTAAAAAAAGACATGTGCCGCTGAGTTTCTTTCGCCGGTTCTTCTCAGGTGGTTCTTCTGAGGCAGTAACTTTAGTGAACTGGTGGTAAATTGTTTGACGTCCAAAAAACGAGGCTTGTAACTTCTTATTTAGTTGTTTTTATGGAAAAAGTAAACAAAAAGGATGCTGGCTTGTATGTATGGCAATGATCGTCGCGCTTTTTCAGGTGACCAATGTCGAATCGGAAGGAAAACTCTGTCGCATCGTAGGTTCGTACAAAACCGCAGTTTAGTGAGTGCCACGTATCCAAATGGTGATGATAATATTTAATATAATGCTTTAATACGCGATTAGAAAATCCTGGGGCAAGTCGAAGAGTGTACCTGGACATAACCAATGTTATTTGCCACGTGTTAGACAATATACAGTGAGGAGATGTGTCTGCCTAAAACCAAAGTACCTTTTACTGATTGTTGGTTTTCTAATTATTCGAATGTATCTAACGTAGATTACGTTATATGCAATCAAATTAAAATTAAAGCTGTAGTCAATCTGTCTAGATATGAAAACAGTTACTCCATATGATGATGAACCTGGCCCGAAAAATAGTCACGTTAAATATATCATTTTACCTATGAAATCCTGCTACTCCGAAAACTTTTAAATGTTTTTAAATTTATTTTCTCTGCTCCTTTCAACTAATACTTTTAATTATGTTAATATAATAAATTTTTGTGATCACCATCGCCCACGGCCCCGTGTAACTCCAGAACCGCTACAGGAGTGTTGCCGTCTTTTAAGGTGGATGCGCACCGGGGCCCGGCATTACCTAATGCGAAACGCAGTGGCCAAAGCCACTACTTAACGCCGGTCTTAAATACCGGGGGTGGTAACAATCCGGTCGAGTCTGCCCATGCGAGTTGCCATTGCTGGCAATGTGACTCTACCACACGCACTTTAGTCGCCTCTTACGACACCATTAGTACCAGGGTAATCCTATTCTAAGCCGGGATCACACGGCAAGTTCTTATGAGAATAATCTTCAATTGCTTTGCCTTCAATTGTGTATTTGATAGGTGCGTTGTGAATAAAGAGTTAAATTAAATTCAAAAATAAAAACTCAAAACGGTTCAATCAGGCTATTTAAAGTCGATAAGATACTAAAATTATCTTCTTTGTAAGTTTTACAGGACGTATTGTTGCAAAGTGCAAATATGAAATTCTTTTGATTATATAAGTAATTGTAAGAGATCGCTGTCTGAAAATAGAAGATATACGAGAAAATTGAAAGATTTTATTAATATAATACAGCCCAAATCAATATATTTTTAAATGCTTGTCTGTTTATAACTTAGTAAACTCACAGTTTATGTACCCAAATAGCAGATATCGGCTTAAATAATTTAAAATTATCGCAATTGTATTTTGGCAAACTTTCTTCAACGTTTAGTGTTGGTTATTTCAACTGGTATTTTTTTTTAGCTTCACGCTGTATCCCGCACGAGGCAGGGTAGACAGAGGGAACCCGGAATCCTAGTGTTAAGACGCTTCGTTCCACTTCCATTCCCCACTTTCCGCCGAATTTGAGGCATTGCGTGTTGCACGCGCTAGCTGCTTATGCAGTGCTGTATGCGGGATACAGCGTTAAGCTACGTATTGTTTTTTCTATTTTCATGCGGGAGTTTGTGCGGGATACACCGCACATGGCAGGATAGGCAGAGGGAATTTGGAAACCTAGTATTAACACACTCTGTCTGTTCCATTTCCTACATTATGTATATATATATTTCTACAAATTGTTCAACAGATATATCTACGTATCTACTTTTAAGTTATATAAAGCAGACGGCCTATTAAAGTATTCATTGTTAAGCAAAAATCTTTTCTTTTAGCCTTGAGCTTAAGTCGCACGGTTTTAAATACAAAAGTTGTACATTCAGAAACCACGAACTCTAATTACTAGGTCATCTTTGTTCTGCATATTTACGTATGTGCAATTTGGGGCGGGTTAATATGCATTTTTACTGCCTTTTACCAGCATTTCTTTTACATGAATATTCTTTTTAAGTTTTACATTTTACTTTAATTGCGACAGGCTGTGAATTCGATTCCTACTCGAGGAAATGAAATATTTCATTTTTTTGGCTGTGATGGGCAAAGCGCGGTGTTGAGTTACGCCACTCTAAATGCCTCAAACGTGATGAAGAGTGGAGAAGAAAGGGAGTGTCTTAACACTAAGGTCCCAGTCCCTGAAGAATACAGTTTTGTGAATATGATTGATTTGTAGAAATTATAAAGAAGGTATAGTTATTACAAATAATCGTATATAACGTACGTATCTATTATCATCTAAATTGGAAACTAATTTTAAAAGTAGGTGAACCAAGGTCATAGTGGCGTAGTGGTATGATATTTGACTACAATTAACAAAAATATAATTTTAGGCAGATTCTCAGGGGAAGGAAGGTTATATTAACATTATTTTTAATTTCTATACCCGGTCGTGCCGTGACTATAAATGCGACAAGTCGTAGGTTCCATTCCCACTCGAGGAAATTATTATTTTTTTCTTTTTAGTAAAGCGGCAAAGCGTGGAGTTTAATTACGCCGCTGAACATGCAAACTTTAAGTGGAAATCGGAAATGTTAATGTGAACAGAATGCCTTAATATTGGGTCCTCAGGTTCCCTTTGCCTACTCTTCTTTTGTACGGGATTTAGCCTTTGTTAAGTGTGTTAACTACTCGGTACGTAAAATCTTAAAAATTAAGGGGAGAATGGGGTAGTTGAGAGTCTTAACATTAACTTTTAGTATAAAGAATATACGAGTATAAAAAATACATCAATTCAGCTCCAGATTGAAAGTAAAGTATATTTGAGAACCGTAGGAAATTAGCTTCATTTTACTTGTTAAAGTTACGGACGATTGTCATTCCGAACTACGTTTTGATTAAATCAGAGAAGTTCCTTATCCTATAAAAGTTCTTACTCCAATATATTTCTTGAAGATCTTATCTTAATACTTGGCAATATATTGTTGAATGTTTGATACTTTACGAAAAACGAAAAATAGAATTAAACAGGGTCATACGGCCGTTGTTAGCGTTGCGGTGGTCTTAGGTTCGATTTTTGCACTAACAAAAAAATTACGTTTCTCACTTTCCGTCGAATTTGAGGCATTGCTTGTGGAGTGGCGGAACTCAACGCCGCGTTTTGCCTTGTTACCAGGGCGAAGAAATTAAAACATTAATTATTTACATAGAAAATATTAAATATTTCATTTCCTCGAAAGAGGATCGAACCCACAGCTTGTCGGTTACAGTCACACGCTTTTGCCGATGCGCTTTAATTTTTTGATTAGAGGAAATTAATTATTTATTCACATACACTTCACTTGGAAAATATAATTGGGAAGATAAAAATATAAAATGAAATATAGTATGTTTTCATTTCCTCATTCTGGTAAAAAAAAAAAGACGCGGCCATAAATTTTGTCAAATTGGTCGAAAAGTGGGATACGGAACGGTGTATATGAACATTAGGTTCCCGAGTTCCCTCTGCCTATCCTGACATGTGCAGGATGCAGCGTGAACCAAAATCAATGTATGTGTTTAATATATAAAGTTAAAGTTGTATATTACTTGGAAATTAAGTTAAAATTAACTTTAATTCAAAGTTACTCTCAAATTAATGAGCTGAATAATAGATCGCACCAAAATATTTACGCATTGTTTTCATAAGTTTTCATCAAATATGCGGTTTTGGTCTTGTTTGCTTCCATTGTTTTGATATAAGAAATTAATTTTAAACAAGATTTTCAAATTCATAATATAATACAGTTAAAGCAGCTGCTGGAGGCGATGAGTAGGTATCTACTTTAATATTTGTGAAATAACTACCAGAAACTTTCTCCAAAGCTAAATCATCTCAGTGTAAAAACCCCGAGCTATTTTTTGCTAAATCAATAAATCACTGATGATATTAAATTATATTTTTTTGTTATGTTTCACGCTGTATTGCGCACATGGCAGGGTAGACTGAAGGAACATAGGAACCTGATGTTAAGACACTCCGTTTCGATCCCCACTTTCTGCTGAATTTGAGGCAATGCGTGTTGTTGCAACTCTAATTACATGATAATTTTGTGAAAAGTGAATAGTAATAAATTGATTATGCCTGCAATTAATTATGTACTTACGCACAAAGCAGGCTTTTTTTAGAAGCCTAGCCTTTTTTTTAATAATAAAATATTTCTGGTTTCCACTTTGTATCGAATTTTATATAAAATAAATGTTATACCTCTGTATACATGAAATAGTGCAAGCAAAAAGCAACAAAAATAACTTTTTCTATTTCAAAACAATAAACATGTAACACTGAGTAAATTGAGGCCTGTCGTGGCGCAGCGGCACAAGAGTGTGACTGTAACCGACAGGTTCTGGGTTCGATCCCCAGTCGAGGAAATGAAATATTTAATATTTTCAATTTAAATATTTAATGTTTCATTTCTTCGCTCTGGTAATGAGGCAAAGCGCGGCGTTGAGTTCCGCCACTCAACACGCAATGCCTCAAATTCGGCGGAAAGTGGGGAACGGAAGTGGAACGGAGTGTCATAACACTAGGATTCACTTCCGTTCCCTCTGCCTACCCTGCCTAGTGCGGGATACAGCGTGAAGCTGAAAAAAAAAAACTGAGTAAATAATTTGTTATGTACACAAGGTGTACCAAACGCTACATCTACCACAAGTTTTATGCCTCATGCACAGCCATACAACGTTTGCATATTTTTCCCTCTGCTCAACACATGGCAGCATAGCCAGAGGGAACATGGAAACAACGCTAACCTATACTTTATGTGTATGTGGACACTCCTGTATCCCTATACTTTATATGTATGTGGACACACCAATAACATTATTGTCCCCATTTTCTGCCAAATTGTGTGTCTGTGTCAAGTGCTATGCCATGACCCCATATTAAATGAATTGAAAGATTTCAAGAAGATATACTTAATAGTTATTTCAAGAAGATATACTTAATAGTAATATATGTAATAACAAATTCAACCAGACCATCTCAGCAAAGTGAATTAATACTAGCTGAGTCAACAGAAGCTTAAACGGTCAAAATTATAGCTAATCAAAGTATGCAGAGTTGCTGACGTCTTGTGTGTCCAACACTATATATTTACTTACTTAACAAAATTATATACTTATTTACTATATCATAATTTACTTGTAATAGTTTTATTGAAGAATACCTATCCACCGCAGCTTTGCCCGTTTGAATATACAAAAAATCGGGGAAAAGTGGGAAACGGAAGTGGAGCGTGGTGTATTAACACTAGGTTCCCAAGTTCCCTCTGCCTACCCTGCCATGTGCCGGATACTGCGTGAAGCTAAGTATTAAATAAATTTAAAGTCACAAAACTACAACTTTAGTTTATTTGTTTTTATATGTAACGTCTATATAAGTCGAAATGGCGCATGTTTATATACTATGTGATTTTATTTCAGCGATAGGTACAAAATTTTGTTTGAACGGACAGTTATCTCTTAATTCTATGAAAGAAATCCATGTAAAATAATATAAGGTACTTTCTATCATCATGTAATAAGAACGCTTCCGTCTATAAAGCTTTCAGTAAAGCGGAAGTGATAATTTATTGTACTTAAGTTAAAAGCTCATTCAATGCGCTAGACCAAGTTTTATTATATGAAATAATAAACATAAATATTTATGTAATTTTCTTGTAAATATTGAACTAGGATTTATCAACAAGACACTACTAAATTTGTAGCCAAAAGAAGTGGCTTGCTCGTAGACAAGTAGATCTATATATGTATATCAAAATAACAGTAGCTAAAAACATATGCACTTGACTTATTTACACTTCTCTTAAATACACAGCCATAAAGAATACGCAACATGTAAAAAATGCGGAAAAATAAAAAAAAAGAGAGAATTAGAAAAAAGAGAGCTAAATATTAATATTTGCTAAAAATGACTGAGATACTTTTACCGGAAATATTTTTTTTTTACTGCGTAACTCTCTCTTCTTACATTCTTTATATAAAACATACTTTTTAATTTAAGTAAAAAAAGAACTTTTATGTGGAAAAATCTAATATTTAAGAATTTTGTTGGTTAATAAAAGAGGGTTAAGTTCTTTTTTGTTATATTATAATGAAATGTAAACGTTCGTTTCTGAATGTCTATTATATGATAATTGAGAGTTATGCGTCTGTTTTGTGTATAATTATCTTTTTCGCTTCTCACTCAACTTCATGTTGCATCCCACAAGTAGCAGGGGTAGAGGGAACTTGGGAACCTAGTGTATATGGAACGTATAGGACGTTCCATTCCCTACTTTACACCGAAATAGGAGCATTGAGTCTTAATTAGAGGAATTCAACGTCGCGCTTTTCTTTGTTACCAGAGCGAAGAAATTAAAATAATAAATATTTCATTTGAAAATACAAAATATTTCATTTCTTCGAATGGAGATCGAAGCCACAGCCGTTTTTACAAATCAAAATAAAATTATTAATTCCTTGAAGAGCTATTTAACTTCAAATATACAGCACTTAAAGGATTAACACCCTTAAAGTGTAAGTTTAAAGCAAAAAATATCAAGAGCCAGTGCTGGTTCTAACAAGAAACAAAAATATGCGAACTGTGTTCCGAATACATCTAGTTCAGAATTTTGAATGTGAACGTGTTTGGTATGGAAAAAAGATGTTGATAGCAGTAGCTCAGTGGCATACTATTGACTGGATTTGCTTTCTATGAAGGAGGTAGCACGATCCTCTGAAATAATGCTAATAATATATACGTGTAATAAATTTGTAACCGATCACTGTCTGTACAATGTACATGGAAGAAATATTAAAAATAATCTTCTAGGGGACGTTTATTAATGTAATAGGGCATAAACATTGTGATTTTTAAATATTATATACATACTAAAAAGCCTAGATAATAAATATTTTAAACTTAAATTTAAAAAGCGTATAAAATTTTTGAACGAAGCGGGATTTGAACCCGCGCCTCTTGAAAACCGTTCAAACGCACTGACCAACTAAGCCGTCCGTTCTCACCGAGCTCCGTCGAAATTCTTATACGCTTGTTACAACTTATTTTATGTTGTTAGCATCTCTGTAGGGAGATTTTTACAAATTTCCACTACCCAAAGACAACTCGTAAGAATTATCGTTTGGCAAGAGAGAATACTATTTATTTAATATTTTTACTATTTTTTGAACTGTTATTCCACACTTAGGACAGAAAATACTAAATTTAAGTTTAGTATTTATTAAATTTTTAAATTTAAGTTTAGTATTTTCTGTCCTAAGTGTGGAATAACGATTTAAAAAATAATAAATATTTTGTTAAAGTATGCTCTAATCCTAGAAACGGCTAGTCAGATTTAAATTCAGTTTTCACTATTACATATATTTTGGCTTAACCTTTGGTTAACTTTTAGTGTTTGTTTTAAATAAATAAAAAAATACGTTGATAGGAATTACTAAATTTTAATTTACAATGTTTATATGCGGTGCCGTGAGGGTAGCTAGTAATTTACGCTTTTAGCTTAATTTATAATTATGGTTTACGTCTTTTCTACATCTATTTTTTTTACGAATTTGTAGAACTTGTGTACTCTGTGTTACAAAATGTCTCGAAAATTGGGAAGAGATTGGCAGTCGAAGTGTCATAATATTAGGCTCCATCATAGGGATACAGCGTGAAATTAAAATAAATAAAAAAATCTTGCATTATAGTATAGTACGTAGATAGGCACTATCACGATTCATACTTGTACGAATACAAGATGTACGCCGTGTGTTTCCTTAGAATAGAATCACCCTGGTACTGATGGTGTCGTAAGAGACGACTTAAATACGCGTGGGAGAGTCAGGTTGTCAGCAATGACAACACGTATGGGCAGATTCGACCGGATTATTACCAACCCCGGCATTTAAGACCGGCGTTAAGTAGTGGCTTTGGCCACTGCGTTTCGCATTAGGTAACGCCGGGCCCCGGTGCCCATACACCTTATAGACCGGCAAAGCGTCTGTAGCTCCTCTGGTAGTACACAGGGTCGTGGGCGGCGGTGACAACTTACCATCAGGTCAGCCGTATGCTGGTTTGCCGTGTCTTTCCATAAAAAAAATGTATTACTTTTAAAATGTATATAGGAACTATTTTAAATTATACTTATTTGTATTATTTTTAAAATAGTATCTATTTGTGTTTCTTTATATTACATATAAAGGCCTATCGTAACGCAGGGGCACAAGCATGAGATTGCAAACGTCATAGGTCGTGGGTTCGATCCACACCCGAGGAAATGAAATATTTAATATCGCCGCTCTGGTAACAAGGCGAAGCGCGGCGTTGAGTTCTGCCACACAACACGCAATGCCTCATATACGATAGGAAATGGCGAACTAAATTATCTCAATGAGAAGGGAGTCCCATGTCGTTAGCCTTTTAAGTTCCTGCCTACTTTGCTATGTGCGAGATACAGTATGAAGTTGGCTATAATTATAATTTCTATATATTCTTTATATAAACAACATCTGAAAAGAGTACAGAGTGTTTTATTATAAAAAATCTATTACCTATCCTACTTTATTCCTACGAAAAATCCGCGTTAACTAGAAGAAATATAAATGACTCGTATACAATTTACGGAGTACCTTAACACTAGGTTCCCATGTTCCCTTTCAGCTCCAATGAATCTTCATACACTCTATAAGTTTAAAGTGTTGTTAAACTCTACACAGTCCAATCATCGTTTGTACCAACAGATAGTGGATAGTGGGAGCTTAGGCTTTAAACGACACGATTTGACCCTAATCTCGGTTCAGGGTCCGGATCGTTGCAGGGGTCAATCTAGCGGAGCCCGACCCGCGTTAACCTCGAGCCCCGAACGCTTAGATCTTCCCTAATGGTTTGGTTTTTTTTTTGGCTGGCCTAGTTTTTATTATATAATTGTGCTTAAGATATATGTGAATTCGAGGAGAAAAGGCGTTTTAATATTTTGTATATATTAGTAGGATAAAATATTAGGACAAAATGCGGCGTTAAGTTCCGCAATTCAATACGTAATGTCTTAAACATTGGGCGGTGCGTGTGCGAGTGTCTTAATTTTAAATTTCTGTGTGCGAGTGTCTTAATTTTAAATTTCTTCCACTAGCCCACAGCTATATGTGAAACAATAGAAACCGATACAACATAATTTGAGGCATTGCGTGTTGAGTGGCGGAACTCAACGCCGCGCTTTGCCTTATAACCAGAGCGAAGAAATGAAATATTAAATATTTAAACTGAAAATATTAAATATTTCATTTCCTTGACTGGGGATCGAACCCAGAACCTGTCGGTTACAATCACACGGTTGTGCCGCTGCGCCACGACAGGCCTTTTATTAATCTATTTAGTAAATAAGCGAATTAAAATTAGTGAATATATAAACAAAAAGGTATGTACCTAATGTACGAGAAAGGAACAGGAAATTTGCTTAGGAACATAGTGTTAAGACACTCCGTTCCGTTCCCAATTATTGCCGCCAATTTAGAGGCATTTAGAGTTGACTGGCGTAACTCATTGCCACGTCACTACGAAGTTCCCTTTTCACCAGAGCGAAGAAATGAAAACGTTTAATATTTATATTTGAATATTATTCTTATAATTGTAAATTTTATATCGTAGTTTCCAAATTACGATTTTAAATATCTATTAAATAGACATTTCAAGAAGCATTTAGTAATACTGTTCACCAGTTTATCAGTATTAGGGAATAAAAATAATTCATTCCCCTCGATTGGGAATCGAACCTGCACCGCCGCGTTTACAGACGCTATTTCACTTTTCCACGACAGCCAAATTATACAATATACAAGAATTTCTTCAGCAACACGTACAAAATTGCCGTAAATTCTTTGCTAAAATATTAAGAATATTTTTAGCCCCAGTTCCCAGTGATATGAGGACAGATTTAACCATTATGAAGCACGTAGTAAGTTAGACTCGCCTTCAAATGCCGAGAACGTTTTGTCTAGACGTGTTCCTTCTATTATTACATACATTTTTCTATAATATTTTTGTATTTATCTTATTGAAATTATTTTTTATTTTTTTATCTCCGACATAAAAAGAAAGGTGTTATAAGCTTGACATATCTGTGTGTGTGTTTGTATATGGTACTGTAGCTCCTGAATTAAGAAACTGAATGGTGAATAAAAATCTGACCAGTACTTTAATAACTACAAGCACTTTTCCAAGATAAAGCATAAATTAAAAGCATAAAAAAATATATTATCAAAGTTAATAGTTACGGGCGATTTCTTGCTTCTATTTTTTCTTTAAAATATATCACTTGATACTAACTTTCTTAAAATTACGTATGTTTTGTGATCTCGTGAGTCAAAACGCTGCAAAGAGAGTGAGAGAGCGTGAGAGTTCCGCCACTCAACACGCAATACCTCCAATTCGTAAACTAAAATTATAATAAAATTAATGTTTGCTGTGTACTTTCAATAGCTCTATATTTATTTATGCCTAATAGTGATGAAAATCTATTTTCTTATAATATATATTAATCATGTACACTTGTATAAATAATATTATAATTAATATATACGAGATATATATATATATATATATATATATATATATATATATATATATATATATATATATATATATATATATATATATATATATATACATATATATAAAAAAAAGTAATAACATAAGTTCAAACAAACTTTAGTTACATAAATAGTGTATTGTGGAGGAACAAAGATCGCGTTACGAGGGTCAGCTCGGTCCGCATTAGCCTCAAAGGAAACGCTTGAAATCTTCGCTAATGCTTCCATTGATTTTCCGGAATCAAACTCCACGCCCTTTCATCTGATATGTTACGTAATAGGAGGGTTGTTTCCCTTTTACATGTTTTAAAATATTTTTCTATGTATATGTTAAAAAATATTTTATGTAAGTTATATATTGAATATATCTTTCAAGCACTAAAGTAAAGATTTACTAATTTTATTGCTACTTGAAAAAAAAATGATAATATTGCGTATATTGTTTTGTTGTGGTGTAGTGACAGAGCATCAAATTGTATTCGACGGTTGTTGGATTGACTTTCTATGAAAAAAAAAAACATTATTAAGTAAGAGTACAAAGTACGGCGTTCAGCTCCGCCACTTAACTTACAATGCAATGAAACAAATGCAACTGTAGTTGATTGCACAATAAATAATATAATTTATTGTACAATCCCCTACAAAGTTGACAATTTGATAGTACCTACTTTTCGAAGTTATATTTAAGTTAAATAAAAGACTTGTCCTCACATGTACAAGCGTGTGATTGTTAGCTAAAAAATTTTAATATTATTTAACATTCTGCGCTCTGGTAAAGCGCAACATGAAGTCCAAGTCCAACGGAATGTAATATCTTAACCCTAGGTTCCCAAGTTCCCTCTGCCTACCCTGCCATGTGCGGAATACAGCATGAAACTGAAAAACAAAATAAAATAAAATATATTGAAATGAAATAAAAAAATATCAATATGAATAAGTAAGCCCATACTTCACACTATCAATTCATGATTGACAGATTTCTGCTTGTTCCTGTGCCGAATCCATCCACTTACCATATATGGGCATTATACGCTTTGGGTGATAAATGACTATATTATACATATCCTTTTTTTATTGTCAACCTATTATACCCTTTTTTATTGTAAGATAAACAGAAAATATTAAGGGCAGGAGTACCTTAGGAATAGATAGCTGTTTTAGCGGCCGCCAAAAGCACGGCACAAGAGTGTGCAAACGCCACAGGTCATGGTTTCAATTCCCTCTTGAGAGAATGAAATATGTATATCATATTTTAATTTATTAAAATATGATATACATATTCATGCGGCGTTGAGTTCCGCCGCTCAACAAGCAATGCCTCAAATTCGACGGAAAGTGGAACGGAATGTCTTAACACTAGGTTCCCGGGTTCCCTCTGCCTATCCTGCCTCATGCGGGATACAGCGTGAGGCTAAAAAAAATTATTTTATTTTTATTTAGTCCACCACTGAGACCGCAAAACGTCCAAATCTAATATTTAGATATGGGGATCGAACCCACAACCTGTCACGTCTATAACAAAACACTTGCGCCTCAACCACCTTAGACAGGTGACAGCCTAACGTGACATAAAGTCACAATAAAAAAAATGTGAATTTTGAAAAGCACAGGCATAGGGCTTTATGTAAGTAATAAAACTCTGCATATACAGAACTTTAATAAACTTTATATGTACAGAATAACTTTTCAAACCCGTAAGGAATTGGTAACACAACTAGTTACTTTAAATAGAATTAAGGAGGCTAAGTTCTGGATGAGTTTTCTGTAGATATATATTCTTTTGCCACCAAAAAGTATTTCAAAATAAGTATCCCAAATCATATTAATTAAAAAATGTATTTTTATTTATTAACGAACGAACGTTGTTAATAAGAAGCGTATAAGAATTTCGACGTAGTTTGATAAGAACGTATGACTTAGTAGTCGGAGCGCTTGGACGGTATCTTAAAGACGTGGTTTCAAATCCAGATACGTTCTAATTTTTATACGTTTATAAATAAACATTTTTTTTTAAATAAATATTTTTCTTTCCAAGTGTGAAAAATAGAAAAACACATTTAACAGATACCATTCTCTCCTCCCAAACGATAAGTCTACTGAATTATCTTTAGGTACAGGAAATTTGTAAAAATTCTACGGAGATGCGAAAAACATAAATATGTAAATTGTAATAAAGAGGAATTTCCTTCCACGGACCATTCGATTGTGGAATGAACTTTCTGCCGAGTTCTTCCCTGTGAGCTACAATATGGGGTTCTTCAAAAGGGAAAAAAATAGGTTCCTAAGGGGTCGGCGAGGCGCATGTGACGCCCCTGGTGTTGAAAGCGTCCATAGCCCACGGCAACTACTTACCATCAGGTGGGCCGTGTGCTTTTCGCCACCATTGTGGTATAAAAAAAAGCATTTTTCCTAGATCACGTCGAACTTTGTTTTATCTTCTTCAATCTTGTACAATGTAAGATGAAAATAATTAACTGTCAGGTTATAATTTATAAATATAATATTTCCGTGTCCTGGCGCAGCGGCACAAGCGTTTGACAGAAAACGCGATAAGTTGTGAGTGCGATCGCCACTCGAGAAAATAAAATATTGAATATTCAATTTTTTATGTTTTAATTTATTCGCTCTAGTAACAAGTCGAAGCGCGGTTGAGCTCCGCCATTCAACTCACATTGCCTCAATTTCGGCGGAAAGTGGGCAACGAAACGGAGTGTTTTCACACTAGGTTCCCAAGTTGGTTTCTGCCTACTCTGCCATGTGCAGGATACACCGTGCAGCTCCGCACTCAGAGTTAGTAAATATAATTAATCAATTTTGTTTTGAAAATATGCTATAATGACGCAGTGGTGCTTCTGGTGGTTGTTGTGGGTGTGATTTTCATTCGAGGAAAATAAGTAAGCGCTGTATAGGATTATGGCACTTATATCGATTTTTTTAGAAGAGAGAAGAGAAGAGGGGATACAGTAAGAAAAAAGCTCCTGTGAATCTATTTTGTTAAGCTAAAACTTTTAAAAAATTGTTTTGAGATCCACGGTGATGTACTATGATTAGATGATAGCATGATTACTTGTTTCATTTGGAAATTTAACAAATTCAAAGCTTTCTTATTAATATGTTAACGACTTTACAAATATTGTATATTTCATTACTGCGAGATAAATCCAGGCAATCGAACCACAATCTTCGTACTTACTCCCAAATGTGTGCCCCTGCACCACGACGGCACTTTCTTAATAGATTACTGTATATTATTAAGTAAAAGTAAGTCTTTTACGTAATAATAAAAAAAAACACGTAAGCACTGTTATTAGAGAGCTACTAGTAGGCTTAAACTCTTAGGTGCTATAAAATATATATTAAAATTAAAATTTTCATTTATTCGCTGTGGTAAAATGGTGCAGCGTTGAATTCGGCCACTCAACACGCTGTGCCTCAAATTCAGCAGAAAATTGGAAAAGGAAGTGCCCTAATGGGAACGTAGTGTCTTAATATACGTTCCTTAATTGATTATTAAATTAATCTCATTCATTTTAAATGAAACATCTTTAAATGGATTAATGGCTTATATTAGTTTTTGAACATTTTTGGAAACCCACCATTTCAACATTTTACAGTAGTCACGAGTAGACCATTCTTTGATTAATTGACATAATATTTTTTTACTTGCCTGATTGATTATTGAAAGTACGCGATTAATCCGTTTAGAAGTGTTTCATTTAAAATATGTTACAATCGCGAAATCAAAGATATTTTTAATTTAATTCAGTTTAAACCAGTGTGCACTCACCTTTAAACTAAGATCATCAAGTGGTGAAAACTCAAAGATCAACGCGATAAAAAAGAATAAGTTGGAATGAGAAAAGTTCCATTCGTTTATGAAAACGTAAAGATCACGCTTATCTCGAACTACTTTTGAATTATGGCTCGTTCGCGGGATCGTGAAAGTGGATTTTTTTTAACGGTTTTTTATTAAGAAATTAGCTAAGGTAATGGTCTTTTTTTCCTTAAAAATTATGACGTTATAGCGTAATGGCGAAAATATTTTATGTTTTCGTATCGATGGTTACAGATTCGAATATAGACTTTTTTTTATGGACAAGACATGGCAAACGAGAGTGCTGGTAAGTGATTAACGTCGCCCACGACTCCATGTAACTCCAGAGGAGCTACAGGAGCGTTGCCGGCCTTTATGGGCACCGGGGCCCAGCAATACCCAATGTGAAACGGCAGTGGCCAAAGCCACTACTTAACACCGGTTTTAAATGCCGAGGGTGGTAATGATCCGGTTGAGTCCACCCATGCGTGTTGTCATTGCTGACAACGATTTCTTTTTCCCATATAAATAATTCCCATTAGTATGACTGAATCTTGTGTTTGAGAAACGCTTACATTGAAATGTTTATTGAAAAGTAAAAATAATAATGTATTAGATATATAGTTGCTACAAATATATGTTTATTTTATTTTGTAAGTCAGTCGTGGTGCCGGGGCATAAGAAGGGGTTGTGGGTTCATTCTCACCCAATTAATTTGATATACAGTGATCACTGGCTATATTTAGAAAAATATTAACACTAGGCCTGTCGTGGCGCAGCGGCATTAGAGTGTGACTGTAACCGACAGGTTCTGGGTTCGATCCCCAGTCGAGGAAATGAAATATTTAATATTTTCAATTTAAATATTTAATGTTTCATTTCTTAGCTCTGGTAATAAGGCAAAGTGCGGCGTTGAGTTCCGCCACTCAACACCTCCTGCCTCAAATTCGGCGGAAAGTGGGGAACGGAAGTGGAACGGAGTGTCGTAACACTAGGTTTCACTTTCGTTCCCTCTGCCTACCCTGCCTAGTGCGGGATACAGCGTGAAGCTGAAAGAAAAAAAGAAAAAAAAAATTAACACTAGGGCCCGAAATATTAAATTTTAAAATTTCAAAAATAATTTGTTCGTTTGTTTGCCTCTTTTTGAGATTAGCGCGTACAAACGAACAGTTATAAAGGCAGTTTTCAATATTATGTTTATGTGCTTGTTATATTTCAATCAATAGGTAAATAAAAAATGATATTACGTTTTTAAGTATTTAATTTGACAAAATTGCTATAAGAATAATCATTTTGCTGAAATTTCTGTCTCAAAAGTGAATAATGTTATCGGAACTCGAAAATGATTGAGATTAGTAAATTAAACAGAAAAATTGAAGCAGGCTCTCTTCACAATTCAGCGGAAAATTGGGAACGGAATTACGTTAATTAGAACTGAGTGTCTTAACACTTGGTTCTCAGGTTTCCTCTGTCATCCGGCTATGAGACATAATAATAAATGATAAAGAAAGCGTCTTCGACAGATTAAACTTTAAAAATATATATAAACCAAACCGTATAAAAAATAAAGAGATCAAAGCAGTAAATTAACGAGTACTTAGTTTAACGCACATGGCAGGGTAGGCAGAGGGAACTCGGGAACCTAATGTTAAGACACTCCGTTCCACTTCCGTTCCCCACTTTACTCAACGCCGCGCTTTGCCAATTTAACAAGTAATATACCAAAATTAAATACCTACATTTGCTTAACCAAAATTTTAATATAAACTGCAAATCTTATTTGCATTACAACATTAAAATTCGCTTAAGTCCTAAGACTGGCGTATAAAGTAGATCCCAAGCAATTCTAACTAGAATCCTTTGCTTAATTATGTTCAGTTAGGTGCTTCCGGAAAGAGCGCTGATTGAATTATTTCTTAGTTTTTACCTCCAGTTCACGTTTTATTGAACCTTTTTATAAGCTTTCCTTTAATAGATTATTTTTAAAATAAAACTGCGAGAGTTGTGAGGAATTGTGAGAAATTATATTAAGTAAATAATACATTTTATTTAGGGCTTTGTAAAAAAATAATATTATCTAAAGTGGGACACGGAAGTGGAACGGAGTGTCTTAAAACTGGGTTCCCGGGTTCCCTCTGCCTACCCTGCCTCGTGCGGGATACAGCGTGAAGCTGAAAAAGAGTGAGAGTGATCTAATGTTGATGGCTTTAAAACCAATAACATGGTCACAAGTAAATGTACTCACATTTAAAGTACAAGCCTTTTCCCGTTGTGATTGTGATAACGCGGCGCAGAGTTACGCTTTAATCAACGTAATGTTGAAAAAACCGGGGAATTGCAACTGTAAACACAACAAGTTGTGGGTTCAATTTCCACTTAAGGAAGAGAAATATTTCATATTTTCATTTCCTCGCTCTGCCAGCCTCCGAGATTTGGCTGAATGTGTGGAATAAAAGGTTTTAAACGAGACGGTGTGTATTAATACTAGGTTCCCAAGTTCCCCAAGTTCCCAAGTTCCCTTTGCCTCTCCTGCTATGTGCCGGATGCAGCGTGAAGCTAAAATAACTTAAGACGTAGTATATTCAGCCTAGATTGTCTTTGTTTGGTCTGTAAGCATAATACAACGTATAGCAGAAAAAAAAAACATTAAAAAAATCATTTTCTCGAACATTAACACTCCATTTCACAGCTAGCAATAACTCAGTAAGAATGCCTTAACTAATTGCTTACAACCTCCGGAAAGAAATTTATATTTTTAGCCCAGCGAAAGGAGTCAATATACAACCTCGTTAATATCACGTTAAAGGAAAACGATTTTTCAGTGACATCAGACACCGGCTTCTAATTTTTCTTATTATAGAATGTGACATATACTTCACGCTGTATCCTGGCTTAGTACTTTTCTGTCCAATTAGTTTGGTGTTCGTTTTTTTTTTTAAGTTTTTACTAGGTAGGTATATAAAGAGGTATTGTGTGGGTTCCGTACATCGATTCAATCTTCACTCTAGGAAATGAAATATTTAATTTTTTTCAGTTTAAATATTTAATATTTTAATTTTTTCGCTTTGGTAATAAAGCAAAGCGCGGCGTTGAGTTCCGCCACTCAGCACGCAATGCTTCAAATTCGGCGGGAATTGGGGAACGGAACGGAGTGTCTTAACACTAGGGTCTGAAGTTCCCCTGCCTACCCTCCCATGTGCTGGATACAGCGTGAAGCTAAGTGAGTGAGTTTCAGGATCACTTTGTCGTCCACACGTTAAAACCGTGTGATCGTGTGAAGATATCCGGTTGAAATTAATATTAAATATTCAATTTCAGCTCTTATTTAAAAAATCTGAATCTTATGTAGAAAACGTATAAATATTTGTAAATAAGTACGTTTATAAAACAAGTGTGGCTTAATATTTTAAAAATAGTAAAAAAATAAGCTTCTAAATTAACGCAATCAAAAGATACGACCATTTATGCAGTTTTCGCTGCATTTTGTATGAAATTCGCCGCATAACCAAATCTGTTATAGGGTACTTACTTCCTGTGTACGTACAGTTACGAAATTTGGGACGAAGTGAGAACTAAATGGAGTAGGAAATTATAAAAATCAAATGTTTCATAGAAAAAATAATTTTAAACGCATGTTTGAAATTGTGAGGCCTGTCGTGGCGCCGCGGCACAAGCGTGTGACTGTAACCGACAGGTTCTGGGTTCAATCCCCAGTCGAGGAATTGAAATATTCAATATTTCCAATTTTAATATTTAATGCTTTATTTTAAATGAAACACTTTTAAACGGATTAATCGCGTATATTGAATGGTAAACATTTTTGGGAAACCCGACGTTTCGAACACTTTACAGTAGTCCGTGGTCACGGGTAGACTGAGGTGGTATTTGTCTGTCAGTTGATATAATTAATATATCAAACTACCGCCAACGATTCCTTAATTGCCTCGCGTACTGCCCTGGATTCTTGCAGAATGAGCTAACTGTATCTGGTCCTCTAGTGTGGTGTGCTGGGGATTTTAAATTTTTTAATAGTGGGTCCCAGGTGGTGGAAAGTTTCCAACCATCTTCTCTATTGAAATTAGGATGTTTTTGTATTTCAATAGCCTCGCGGATCATTCTAGGGATATATCTATTCTCCCTAGCGAGTATATGGGGTTTATCAAACCTGATGTAATGGTTGGATTTGTTCGATGTATGCTCACACACAGCTGACTTTGATACATGCCCATTCTTGACATCGGAGATGTGTTCCTTCACCCTAACCTAACCCGATGCTTCCTTTTTTTTTTTTAGGGTGAAGGAACACATCTCCGATGTCAAGAATGGGCATGTATCAAAGTCAGCTGTGTGTGAGCATACATCGAACAAATCCAACCATTACATCAGGTTTGATAAACCCCACATACTCGCTAGGGAGAATAGATATATCCCTAGAATGATCCGCGAGGCTATTGAAATACAAAAACATCCTAATTTCAATAGAGAAGATGGTTGGAAACTTTCCACCACCTGGGACCCACTATTAAAAAATTTAAAATCCCCAGCACACCACACTAGAGGTCCAGATACAGTTAGCTCATTCTGCAAGAATCCAGGGCAGTACGCGAGGCAATTAAGGAATCGTTGGCGGTAGTTCGATATAATAATTATATCAACTGACAGACAAATGCCACCTCAGTCTACCCGTGACCACGGACTACTGTAAAGTGTTCGAAACGTCGGGTTTCCCAAAAATGTTTACCATTCAATATACGCGATTAATCCGTTTAAAAGTGTTTCATTTAAAATGTATAACAATCGCGAAAATCAATGACATTATAATGCTTTATTTCTTCGCTCTGGTAATAAGGCAAAGCGCGGCGTTGAGTTCTGCCACTCAACACGCAATGCCTCAAACTCGGCGGAAAGTGGGGAACGGAAGTGGAACGGAGTGTCTTAACACTAGGTTCCCGGGTTCCCTCTGCCTACCCTGCCTCGTGTGGGATACAGCGTGAAGCAAAAAAAAAAAATGTTTGTAATTGTTTCATACAAAACATACATACGCGGCCAAGCTTATGTTTGCCAACATTATTCGCCACGTAATCAAAATCAATAGGGTAGTTTCTGTGGAACTATATTTATCGAATTGTCAATCAAGATCTCACAAGCATATTTTAAACTTAATTATATGATCATTAATGTAGTGTATTTTGAATAAAATGTGTTTATGACTGTAACTGACAGATTCTGGGTTCGATCCCCAGTCGACGAAAAGAATATATTTAATATTTTCAATTTAAATATTAAATGTTTCATTTCTTCGCTCTGGTAATAAGGCCAAAGCGCGGTGTTGAGTTCTGCCACTCAACACGCAATGCCTCAAATTCGGCGGAAAGTGGAGAACGGAAGTGGAACGGAGTGTCTTAGCACTAGGTTTCCGGGTTCCCTCTGCCTGCCCTGCCTCGTGCGGGATACAGCGTGAAGCTAAAAAAAATGTTTATAGCACGGCGTTTAATTCAGCCATTTATCACACCATGCCTTCAAAACCATACACGGAGAGTGGAGAACGGAAACGTCTTATCGGGAACAAACTGTCTTACCAGTACCTTTCCAGGTTCCCTTACAAAAAGCAGGAGAGTACAGTATGAAGCTAGATATTTTTTGATCACTTCTCGTGATGATGTTTTGTATTTATTTCTAGAATTAGAGTTATCTTATCACTTTAGAAATCGTATCTGCAGTAAATTGTTGGAAGAATGCATTCTATGGTGAAATCACACCGATTCTTTGGGCCGCCGAATCAAATCACCACATTGCCACGCGATAAGACTGAGCGTTATGTATTTAAAGCAGTAATAGTATTTAGCATTGTGAATTTGTACGGAGGGAATTCTTGCTTATAAATTTATATTATTTATATAATATTATATTCAGTAGAAAATATTTTTATTTTATTGGTTTTCTCTATTGTAATTTTTATATAATAGGTTTAATAGACAATTCTACATAAATTTATGATTAAAAAGTAGTTTTTATTATTTAATTGTGGCAACACTTACTTTAATATTTATTGTTTTATTGAAATTGTTTTTAAAAACCATAAGGTATGTAATGTTATAAGGCTAAGCGCGGCGTTGAGATCCGCCACTCAACACGCAATGCCTCAAATTAGGCGGAAAGTGGGGAACGGAAGCGAAACGGAGTGTCTTAACACTAGGTTCCCGGGTTCCCTCTGCCAACCCTGCCTCGTGCGGGAAACAGCGTGAAGCTGAAAAAAAAACCATTAGTTATATCGATATAAGCCGCGAGCCGGTCTTAATTAAGTACAAACATTATATGATTTTTAAGTAATAAAATATTGCTTTAATCTAAAAAAAATGTTATTTTGTATTGCTTCTATTTTAAAATATTATATAAAATTATGGGTTCTCTTTGTTTAAAGCTATTAATGTTACCCTTTTATACATTTTGGAGTTCAGCGATAAAATATTTTATTTTTCTGAGTTTTTGATACCATTGTGGTCTTTTTTTATTGTAGGCAGTGGAACCTGGGAAAAATATTAAATATTTGACTTCCTCAAGCGGGAATCAAACTTACATCTAGTAACGTTTACAGTCACACACATGTCCCCTGAACAACAACTGTTCTCAGTTTAATCGTATATGACATATACATCATAATAAATATGTTAAATCTTTTTTAATTGTATAGTGACAAGTGCCATAGACTATCTGCCATGCATTTGTTTCTTTTTCAGCTCCTTTCTGTTTATTCATTAATTGTTTTGTGAAAAAAGGACTTCGATCAGTCATAGTAGAAAGGATAAAAAAGTTTCAACTTTAAAATATTTTTTTTATCTTATGCGGAACATCCTTACAGCAAGTGCATCGCACACTTAACATCTTTTAGTACATAGTTCATCAAAATATAAAAATGAGTTACATTTCCATTTCGGCAACAGAACAGTATTTCTGTTGTAATAACAAAGACTTTTATTACTTTCGTGCCGGGTTTTAAGAGCTTATGAAGTTTCATAAAATGAGGACAAAAATTGGGTACGTTGTAATAAAAATATTTATTGCGAATTATCTGTAGTTAGTTAGTATTGGCTTGCAACGTTTTTCTTTAACTTTTTCAGTAGACAACAAGGCCTATTTCTATTATGGCGCAGAGCAATATGACAGGTTTCCCACTCTAAGATAAGACATATTTAATTTTCTTTCCTCGTTGTGGTAATGAAGCAAAGCCCGGCGTTGAGTTACGACACTCAACAAGCGATGCCTCAACATGCGATCTAGAATTTAGTGGAAATTGGGGAACGAAAGTGTTTTAATGGAAACTAAGTGTCTTAACACCAGACTCACAAGTTCATTGTGTCTACCTTGCAATGTCATACAGGATTTATATTGAAGCAAAAATTTTAATTGACTTATTTATTACTGGATTTTGTCTGAGAATATAAATACTTATTAATATGCGTATAGTGGCACTAACGCGAAAGGTTATGATCGATCGATGGATATGTTCGATCGATGTTCGAGGAAATGATGTATTCTTTGCTCGGGTAAAAAGAAAAAGCGCGGCGTTAAACTCCGCTACTCAACGTGGAATGCCTCAACCGAGGGAAATGGGTCATGGATGTCTTTTGATGGCAATGGAGTGTCTTAACACTAGGTTTCCCATAGGTGCGTAATGATTTCTTTTCTACATCAGTTTATATAGATTTTACAATTTCCCTGCTTAGATATTAAAATTGACATGTATATATACAAATTTTAAAAATAAATGTGTAGTATTATAATTTTGAGGGATTACAATGATATACATAAGAACATATGAAATTAGCGGTATTAAGGAAACAGCTCAAACATTAGTTACCAGATAAGCTATAGGTCTATAATATGGAGCTACGTCAAAAATATATATATTTTTTTAATAGCAATTCTGTACAAAGCTTTTCTTTGCTATATTTTTTCTTTTAGATTCACACGCATTTATGTTTCCAACTTACCGGCGAATTTGTAACATTGAGTGTTGAGTGGCGGAGTTTAACGCCGCACTTTGACTTCTTTCCAGAGCGAAGGAAATATAATATTGAATATGTTAATTTAAAATATTTTTTAATTAACTTTTAACTTACGAGAGAGTATCGAGGAAAAAAATATTTCATTTGCAGTCACATACTTGTGCCCCTGCCATGCCCTCAATTTTTTTAAATATTTTTTAATTCTTACAAAATAACATTTTACTGTAAGTTTACATGTAGGAACGTAGCCTTCTGATAGAGTCACGTTTGGGAACGGTACGTGTGTATAAAATTTTTCACCTGAAGAACACACAATAAATACTTAAATTTTCAATTCTTAAGGGGCGAAGCAACAGTAACTTTATATTTTTATTAAAAATAACTTTATATTTATATTAAAAATTGTATCTCCATAAAGGATACATTTTTTAAATTGTTATGTATGACTAAAGTGCGTGTGGTAGAGTCACGTTGCCAGCAATGACAACACGCATGGGCAGACTCGACCGGATTATTGCCACCCCCGGCATTCAGTACCGGCGTTAAGTAGTGGCTTTGGCCACTGCGATTCGCATTAGGTAATGCCGGGCCCCGGTGCCCTTCCACCTTAAAGGATGGCAACGCTCCTGTAGCTCCTCTGGAGTTACTCGGGGCCGTGGGCGACGGTGATCACTTACCACCAGGTGACCCGTACACTCGTTTGCCGTCTTTTCCATAAAAAAAAATATTAAAGTGTCTCAGGCCTGTCATGACGTAGCGGCACATGTGTGCCACTGTTATCGTCACAGGTTATGGATTCAATGCTGGCTTGGGAATATGAATTATTTTATTTTCCTATTTATTTCCTCGCTCATGTAAGGAGGTGTAAGCGCCCCATTAAGTTCCACTACTGAACATACAATGCCTCCAGAAATCGGCTGAAAGATGGAAACAAAAGTATCAAAAGTGAGATTAAATCTTAACTGGTCTAGCCGAATAAATATGGGAAAGCTGCATTGGCATTTAACCACTTGTTATTAATATGGTTGTATTGTTTTCCTAAATAGTGAATGAGCAAACGTAATGGTAATGGCACGACTAGACTACGATAGCAATTCCGACATAAATATAATATTGCACATTAATTTACTGTTTACTCTGATGTACGGTTTTCTTTGTGTCTGAGTAATGTAAATGTGTGTCACTAAAAATAAACAAATGCGTTTTCATATAAAGACTCGATGTATACACTAAGTGGACCATGTACAGTGTCTTATATTAAGGCGGAAAGTCAGTTTGCCATAAGGCTCTTCATCTGTTTCATATATATATATATATATATATATATATATATATATATATATATATATATATATATATGTATATATATATATATATATATATATATATTTGTTTTTTCTTTCAGCTTCATTCAGTACACATAGCCAGGTTGGCAACAGTTATCTGGAGGCATTGCGTGTTGAGTAGCGGAACTAAACGCCGCGCTTTACCTTAATTGATTTCCTCAAGCGGAATTCGAACCCACAATCTGTCGTTTTCAGTGACACGCTTCTGCCCTTGCGCCTCAGTGGACTGTAGGCACAAGTACAATGTATGTCATACAGATATTATATTTAAACGACGTTATGAAATATTCTTAACCAGTCTCACTAAGCATTGCCACGAACGTTGAAGCAACCAAATTCTTGCAAATTGTAACTTACAATCAGTGCCCATTCACGTTCAGATGACGGATTCAACTTGAATTCTGAAATGTGCTGATTTTCATACTTTAGTGTATTATTAACATATATTTAGTTGTTTTTATATAAAAAATGATTATTATAGGTCTCACTCACTTAACTTTATGCTGTATCCTGTATACATGACAGGCTAGGCAAAGGGAACATGGGAACCTAGTGTTAAGACCCACCGTTCCACTTTCGTCCCCCATTTTTCGCAGAATTTGAGGCATTACGTGGCAGAGCTCAACATCGCGCTTTGCCTTGTTACCAGAGCGAAGAAAAGAAAACATTCAATATTTAATTTGAAAACATTAAATATTTCATCTGCTCGAGTGGGGATTGAACCCACAGCATATTTTTAACAGTCACACGCTTGTGCCACTGCGCCAAGATAGACAGGTTGTGACTTTAATTTCTTGTAGTTGATTCATTCCATGCTAATAATGGTTTTATATGTACATTTTTCTACATGGTGATAGCCGAATACTTGTTTTAGTTTCTTCTAGGAACGTATTAAAATTAGACAAAGCGTGACGTGTAGTTCCGGTACTTAACACAGTGTCTTAAATTGATTATTTATATAAATACAAAGAACTATATTTAAGCACTATACTTTATTAAAGAACGTATTTTTATTATTACCATAAAAATATGTTCTTTAATAAAGTATAGTATCCAAGCAGTGTTTATTGATTTAGAAGACTTTGATAGTGGGGAACGGAAGTGCATCGGAGCGTCTTAACACTAAGTTCCCAAGTTTCTTCTGCCTACCCTGCGAAAATAGCTGAAGAAAAAGTCGTTTAGCTTTATTTTTATGTAGAGTTTGTATAATTTTACATCATTTTGTACTATTTCCCGTACAAAGAGGAGTAGTCAGGGGGAATCTAGTATAAATAAATCTTCTTTCGTACTTTCCGCTCAATTTCCGAAAAATTGCGTGTTCAGATACGGAATTAAACGCCACTATTTATCTACTTAGAGTCAAAAAAATAAAAAGTAGTTTACCCCAGAGTGATTCCAACCCACGTTGATCGTAGCATTAACAGACACACAGTTTATTATACGTAAGTTAATTATAGAAAAATACCAAAACAAACCTTATTTTACTTGTATAAAGTATTTTACGTGTAAAAGTTGAGAAATACACTTCTACATAATATTTCACATCCTCTAAATAGGTGCTTCACGTTAACTTAAGCGAGAGCTCTAGGAACAAATACATTGGTGCTAAAATTACTCCACATTAGAGTCTAAAAGTTGAATACTTATGTTGTTTGTTTTCTTCTTGCCGGAGTTTCTCTGAAAGGTGGATAGAGAATTAATGTAATAAATTTATTTGTTCTCTACTGAATAATAAAGTTAAAATATACTGTGTACATAATGTTGAACGTAGGATTCTATTGAACTGTAAAATATATGTATCAATATAAAAAAAAATATTTGCATACAGAAAATCATTACTTTTAACATTACTGGACTCTGTTTTAGTGCAAGAAAATTGTGAGCGCAACAGGTTATGTCTTCAATTACCATTCGAGGAAAAATATTTTTTAATATATTTTTTTTATTTTTTTGCTCTAGTAACGAGACAAAGTGCGGTCTGGATTTCCGCCAGTCAACATGTAATTTCTCCTCTCGATGTAGAGTGAAGCAAAATTACCTCAACATTTCCTAGTTTTCCTCTTTCTGCCGTACTATTGGTACTACACAGCGTAAATCTGAATAAATAATAAATTAATTCAGTGTCACAGTTCTAACATTTTTTAAGACATTACGTATAATAGAAAAAAAAAATCATAGTTTTTTTGTTGTGTTTTAAACCTGCCCCAAAGTATCATGAAGAATTAAGAATAGGACAAACGTAGGAAAATGAAAAGAATCTATTAACACGCTAACTGTAAGTAATTATTATCACTTCAACTCATTTAATCCATTAAAGTTAAAGATCACTACCCAAGTCTCGTCCATGTCTAGGAACTAGAGCAGTGTCTTCACAAACTTTACACTTTGCTTTTATCAGTTGTACGACAGTGAACTACTATATACAGATTGCAACAGAAACGTTTTTTTTTCTTTCATTATATGGTTAATAGATAAATTATTGAAGAAATATTAATACGAATATATAAACAAATATTTCGAAAATACTCGTAACTCTACCTACTCTGACACTTGCTTAGCTTCACGCTGTATCCCGTAGATGGCAGGATAGCCAGACGGATCTTGGCAACCTAGTGTTAAGACACCCCATTTCAATCCCCACTTCCCATTGCATTTGAGGCATTGCTGCATGTTGAGTAGCGGAACTCAACGCCGCACTATGCCTTGTTAGCAGAGTGAAAAATTGAAAACATTAAATGTGGGGATGTGACTGTAAACGCAACAAGGAGTGGAACCCACACCTTGTTGCGTTTACAGTCACATTCTTGTGCCGCTGCGCTACAACATCCCACTCCCACCCCTTTCAGCGTAAGGGGGTGGGAGTGGGATGTTGTGGCGTGCCCTTTAAAACGTGAAGCAGAAAAAAATTGCAGAAAAAAATAGTTCATACTATGAAATAGAGAAGAGAATATAACCATTAAGGAGCGGTATAGAAAAAAAAAAAGGATAAACAGCTTTTTATGCTTTAATTTGTCGCATTAGTGTATATGTAAATCTTGCAAATTGAAGAAGTAGAACTCTCAAATGTACATTTAATCTGAAATTTGGAGTACGACTTCAGTTCTGATGACAATAAAATGACATGTTATCAATATTAGTGTTAATCCAAAATGGTTGCCACAACAAAATGGCCGACTTCAAATTTTCTAAAAAAAAGTTAGTAAAATGGCTCTAAGAAAGCATAAAAAAATCATATAGTCTAGACGAATATTCACTTTTAAAGTCGTAGAGACGAAAACCAATGTAGTACCAATATATTCATTCACAAATAAACAGTAAAAGCGAAAAAAGCGTACAATTCTTATAAACAAGTTCAACTCATTACTTTATTACGCTAAAAGTATGTAATAAAAGGAGTGAAGGCAGTACCCGTTTTATAGCCGTGTTTGTGAGAAACTCGAAGGAGACCATAAAAAGATATCGGACTGAAGAAAAAGCGTTCTGAATCAATAAACGGATTAAGTTTCTACGGTACTTCTGTTACAGCGAGATTTTTTTCTATTTCAAAAGTATTAAACGGTGTTCTGAACTAAACGAATTGTCAGTAATATGGTTTTGTTTATTAAATAAAAAGGAAATTAAGTAGAGGTAGAATGTATTAGCATTTTCAATAAAACTCTTCAAGTATTATAATCATTGTAGGTGCATAGCGTGGCGTTGAGTTCCGCCGTCGATCAAAAAGTAGGAAACGGAAGCGTCTTAAAGGTATTCAATTTAGGACTGATGTTTTAATATCAGGTTCCCAGGTTACCTTTGCTTCCGCTATATGTACAAGATTTGGCATAAAGCTAAAGAAATACATTTGTAAGTAAACACATATAATCTGGTTAAAGAATTACATATATTCTAAGTATATATGATGCAAAAATAAAACGTCTCAGAACCTTAAGGTGTTATATAATATAGTCTTGCTCATTAATTATGAATAATAATGAATGAGCAAGACTATATTGAATAGTGCTGGTAATAAGGCAAAGCGCGGCGTTGAGTTCCGCCACTCAACACGCAATGCCTCAAATTTGGCGGAAAGTGGGGAACAGAAGAGGAACGGAGTGTCTTAAAACTAAGTTCTCAAGTTCCATCTGCCTACCCTGCCTCGTGTGATGTACAGCGTAAAGCTGAGAGAGAGAATTAATTTTGTAGCATCTGATGAATTTACCTTAAAAATTAATAAAGTTGACTGGTGAGGCCAGAATAGACGCAAAGGCGTAACAAAAGCGTTCGGCTGTAAGCGCTACAGGTTGTGGGTTCTATTCCCACGTGAAGTAATAAAATATTTCATCTATTTTACTCTGTTAAACTCTAGCTCTGGTGGTGGAGATCGGAAATTCCTAAATGAGAACGAACTATTTATATGCACTAGAAGCAAGGTACATGGAAAGAGCCTGGGGGATCTCTCTAGCCACTCTGCAATGAACAGGAGATAAAAGCGTTTTAAGATAACCAAACAACGAGTTGTAAATCGCTTACTCAATAATATAATTGTTGTTGAATGTGCATCAGTAAACGTTCTTTTTACGGTTTCCATCCCCGCTCATGGCAGTTATGTTTAAATTATATTTATTTTCTCGCTTAGCTAGACAAAACGCGGCGCGGCGGCGCGGCGCGGCGAGTTACACTACTAAAAATAACACAAATTAAAAAAAATAATTAATAATTAATATAACGGACAGGTTGTGGGTTCGATCCCCACTCGAGGAAATGAAATATTTAATATTTTCAATTTAAATATATAATATTTTCCCTTCTTCGATGGTATAAGGCAAAACGAGGCGTTGAGTTCCTCCACTTTATACGCAATGCCTCAAATTCGGCGGAAAGTGTGAAACGAAAGTGGAACAGAGTGTTTTAATATTAGGTTTCCAAGTTCCATCTGCCTACCCTGTCCTGGGCGGGATACAGCGTGAAGCTGAATAAATCTTAAATATCTATCTTATATACAACATGTTGCTACTATCTACTTTTTATAGACAACTATCTCACGTGACATAATTCCCACGCCAATAAAAAACCAAAATAAACTTTTAATCTAAAAAATAAACAAAGTTCAATAAAGGTTTCTCTCTCAATAGGTTCTTATCGATATAGTCATTAAGTTCCAACCTTTCAACTGTTAAACCGAATGAGCCGGCAACAATAGTTTCGAGTCGATTAGCTACAGTGCACTACTTGAACAATCGTATCTGAGGAATCGATAACACCACTTAATACCAAATGTGCTCTCAGTGCATCTATTGATATGCATATTTAAAATATGTAAAAAGCCAGCGATTTTTTAAAGATTTTTTAATGCAAGTGATTTTGGATTAATATCTTTATTAAGTGTGGATTAACGTTTAGGAAAAAAAATGTTATTTTATTAAATATGTAAACTATTAAAAATATTTAATAATATTCAACACTCGATGCCTCAAATTCGGTGGAAAGTGGAGAATGGGAGTGGAAAGGAGTGCCTTAATACTAGGTTCCCAAGTTCCCTCTACCTTCCCTGCCATGTGCAGGATATAGCGTAAGGCAGAGTTAGACAGAGAGAGAGAGAATATATAGCATTCTCTCTTGCCAAATAATTATTTTAAGATCCCTATAGAGATGCTAACAACATAAATGAGTTGTAACAAGCGTATAAGAACGTCGACATAGGTTGATCGTATGGCTTAGTGGTCAGAGAGCTTTGACGGTTTCCAAGAGGCGATGGTTCAAATCCTGCTATGTTCAATATTGAAATAGTTAATAAATAGCATTCTCTCTTGCCAAACGATTATTTTAAGGAATTATCTTTGGGCAGTGGATCGGAACTAAAAGGTCTGATTAAATTTTATACCTAAATCAGACCCGTTTTTGTTTTTTATTAATATTATTTTTAAAATAGAATTTTTAATGTGAAGAATTAACGTTGATTCCACTGAAAGAAAATTGTTTTCATTTCTAAATTACCATATTTTAATATTCTCTAAAAGTTTTAGTTTTTGTTCTGAAATAATACGAACATTTATTGTTAAATCAGTTAATTGAAACGTGAAATTTGTTAATTGAAATATTTTTAATCGTTCTTCTGTATCTTAATTATCTACCTAGTCAATCAATTTAAAAAATGTTACGCCCTTCTGGCATTCGATTTTTATTATGTTTATAATAATAATAAGCTTCAATTTCAATACCAAGATTTAATTTGTATAACTTGATAATAAAAAATACAAAAAAAACTTAAATTATAACATATTCAAGACAGCCCCTTTTCTGGTATAGACCTCCTCCATACCTTTCCATACTTTTCTGTATTGTGCCAACAGTATCCATCCTTTCCCAGCAACATTAAAAATGTCATCTACACAGCTACACAGAGGTCTTGAGGTTTTCCCACCTTTCAAACCTATTACCTGTTTTCCAAGTAACATCACTTGACCATTTCCATTTAAAGTTTCGCTTGTATAGTACTGCATCAATTAGTTTAGTTTTCTTGCTTCTATTCTCGCTCTTTTGGTTATCCCTGAGCTTGATTCTTAGAATGCTCCGCTATCCGTTGCTTCCATGGTACGCTGAAAGGAGCGTATTTGCTTTTTGATTTTATCCCTATACATTCAGATTCAGTCTTATTAGCAAACTTGAATCAATTACTTTTTTTTAATTGGAGTACTTACTTACTTACTTAGCTTCACGCTGTATCCCGCACGAGGCAGGGTAGGCAGAGGGAACTCGGGAACCTAGTATAAAGACCCCACTCCCACTTTCCGCCGAATTTGAGGCATTGCGTGTTGAGTGGCGGAACTCAACGCCGCGCTTTGCCTTATTACCAGAGTGAAGAAATGAAATATTAAATATTTGAATTGAAAATATTAAATATTTTATTTCCTCGACTGGGGATCGAACCCAGAACCTGTCACGCTCTTGTGCCGCTGCGCCACGACAGGCCTCATAATTGAAGTACAGCTATAAATATTTTAAGTGACACTTTTTGTTTACACTGAAGTCTACCTTAGCAAGAGGAGACAAGCGTGTGACTGTTAATGACAGGCTGTAAGTGTGATTCCGAAAAAAGAAGCAAAAATAATTAACACTTTCTCTTCTTCGTTAGAAGCAGGAGTTAGGTTTATTTCGGTCATCAAAGATATATTAAAGAATGCTTGCCAAGACATATAGAATGCGCCCAAACAAAAGTTCTGCTCTTTTTTTTATTTGAGTAGCTTTCCTTCGATATTCATATAAGGGGGTTATTTATTTTGAAATATAATTGTCAGCTCTATTGGAACATACAGAAATGTGTTAAGTTATGAATGCGGTAAGTAAAACCTCATAAAATTTGTAATACCATAGAAAAATGCTTTTTTTTTCTCCATTGATTATGTGGTACCGTTTTATATATGATATTGAAAACATATTCAATTCAAAAATAAAACAATATACCTAGACAAGGATTAGTTTGCTGAAATTATGAATCTAATTTTCGCGCGCAGCTGAGCTACAAAGGAAAGTTGCAATTTAAAATTTTCGATGTTTCCATTACGTTATAAGCATTCAGGAGATGAAAAAGTTGATTAATCCGCCGAACTCTGCGGTTCGTTTTCAAAATCACGGAGCAAAATATAAAATTATACAACACGCTTCATTGAAGTGGAGAGAGAAATTGACTGCCATTCACGTTTCCCTTGAAATAACATAGATTGATTTTTTATGTAACAGGTAGATATTAATAAAAATACTGTGTATTTTTTATATTATGATAATAATTTGACAAAAATTGTTATTCTTCTGAATATATTTTTCTTGTAATAAAATGTAATAAGAGCTGTAATGTAACTTCTAATATTTTTGTGAATTTCTTTCACAAAAAATCTTTCTTTACCTTTAATTTCGATACAAGATTTTTAGTAACTGTAGGTACTTTTTAATTTTGTTAAGGTTTTAATGAAGTAAAATATTTGCATCTAATGGAAGAAATAAACTAAGCAACTGTAGACGGTACACACAGACAGTGTATACATCGACAGTTTCTTTATAAACAATAGTGTCTATAAGTTGAAACTGAGACACTATAGTGTCACAAAAGCCATTTCTGTACACTTACAACTTGGCAGTATTCGAACACAAAACATACGCACAATTGTAAACAATACATACATACATACCACTTAATGTCTGACATTTCGTGGCAATTTGTGTAGTAGTCTATTAGCATAGTAACGTCTCTTAGAATAACCTGCAATATGTCAGATTCATCATAAAACAAAAAAAAAAACTGATTACTGTTATATAAAAAGTCTTTTGATTGTAATAAAGAATTGTTTTTATATAAATAGTTATCGATTATTTTTTGACAGTATAAAAACTGTATCCCGCACATGGTAGGGTAGGGCAGAGGGAACTTGGGAACCTAAGTGTTAAGACACTCCGTTCCGTTCCCCACTTTTCGCAGATTTCCTATACTTTGAATAGTAAAAAGCCGAAAAATATAACAGTCTCAATAAATATATTAATTTTCATTTCCTAATAAAATATAGGCCTAAAATATTGAGGCCTGTCGTGGCGCAGCGGCACAAGAGTGTGACTGTAACCGACAGGTTCTGGGTTCGATCCCCAGTCGAGGAAATGAAATATTTAATATTTTCAATTTAAATATTTAATGTTTCATTTCTTCGCCCTGGTAATAAGGCAAAGCGCGGCGTTGAGTTCCGCCAGTCAACACGCAATGCCTCAAATTCGGCGGAAAGTGGGGAACGGAAGTGAAACGGAGTGTCATAACACTAGGTTTCACTACCGTTCCCTCTGCCTACCCTGCCTAGTGCGGGATACAGCGTGTAGCTGAGAATAAAATATAGAGTTAAAAAGCTTCAGTACATCAATGTACGTTGCAACATAAAATAATGGATGGTATTATTTTGGGGCCAAAACCCTTGTTCGGATTTCTTGAACAGGTTTATGAGTCGCTCCGTACAGGGTTATGATTGCAATAAACGAACAAAATGGGGGAACTTTTCAGTGAAATGGTCATAAAATATTTGTTTTAAGCCTTTTTATGATTAAGCTCACTTATTACGTTACCCTGCTTTTCATATATCATATCTCTCTATGAGGCCAGTCGTAGCGTTGAGGCACAAGTGTGTTACTGTAAAAGTGACAGTTTGTGGGTTTGATACTCACTCGAGAAATAATTATTAATAATTTAATATTTTCATCTCTTGTTTCTGGTAACTGACCAAAACGCACTGTTGAGTTCTGCCACTCAAAATGGGCGAAAAATGTAGGATGGATTGTCTTAACACTAGGTTCTCCAGTTCTCCTCGCCTGACACGGGCGAGATACAGCGTGAATCTAAAAAATATTAATAGTAAGCTTGAATTTGAACGCATCAAAAATTCGTAAAGTAGAACCGTGGTGAAGATGCCAATGAACGTTATTTACTCACCAAGACGACACTTACTGTTATTATATAGGAAAATTATACAAAATCTATACAAATTGTAGCCTATGTGTTATTTTGATGTATTGACTATTTTATCTATAAATTCATACTTCAGATACTCACAAGTTTTACATTTATATCAATCACGGCTTTCGTTTGTTTTCAGCTTCATTCTGTATCTTGCACATGGTTCGGTAGGCAGGATGGTCCTGTGGGAACCTAGGGTCCCAAGTACCATACTGTATACATACTGTTTCCCATATTCCGCCGAATTTGAGACATTAAGTATTAATTGGTGAAACTTTATGCAGCGTTTAACTTTGATATAAAATATATAAAATATTTTTTTGTCTTAAACTATACTGTTCACTTTAACAAAACTTTAACTAGCTAACGCCTAGGATTATCGTGCTTTTTTATCGCTTATCGTATCCAAACTCTCGCTTTCACGCTCGGCTCAGGTGGAACGTGACAATGATCCATTCTTTTCCGTGCGTGTAGCCAGCATCTATTTATAAGACGTTGTCACATTAAAAAAAAAATAATAACTAGACTGTACTTTCATAACTTTTATGATATTTTTATTACATTTAGGGATCTCCATTATAATATAGTTTGAACGAAGAGATCGTATCATTAGTGACTGAAAGTACTTTCAGATAGAGTAATCGAAATTTATGAACATTGAAACAATTTTCATATACATTGAACAATAAATATGATATAACTGGAAATAATGTTATCAAAAACCAAGCAATGGAAGGTTTCATAGTTGAATGAATAAAAAAAACCCCTCATAGGGTCGAGTTACGTAATCAAGACACGGGCATGAAGTCATCAAGACTGGCAAACGCTCTATACGTGACTTGGGAAATAATTCTTTCATTCAACAATGTTCCCAAGATGTCATTTCTAAAAAAAAGTGCAATGAGGATAATATATTAATGTTATATAACGTTATTTTGTTAGGAGAAGCGTGTTTTTGTACTCGAGTGGTTTTATTGTTATTACTAAATATATCGAGGCCTGTCGTGGCGCAGCGGCACAAGTGTGCGACTGTAACCGACAGGATCTGGGTTCGATCCCCGGTCGAAGAAATGAAATATTTAATATTTTCAATTTAAATATTTAATGTTTAATTTTTTCGCTCTGGTAATAAGGCAAAGCGCGGCGTTGAGTTTCGCCATTTAACACGCAATGAACTAGAAACTAACTAAAAATATAGGAAAAAACAAAATAACAATACAGATTTCGTTTATTGATTCCTGTTGTGGCACAGCGGCACAAGCGAACGCGGCAGGTTGCGGGTTCGATCTTCTATCGAGGAAGTGAAATATTTAATATTCTTAAATTGAATATTGTATGTTTTCATTTCTTCATTTTGGTTATAAGGCAAAGGGTAGCGCTGAGTTACCCCAACCAACTGCAATGCCATAAATTCGTCAGAAAATGGGGAACGTACCGGAGTGTTAACACCAGGTTCCCATGTTCCCTCCGCCAATCCTGTCATGTGCAGGATACAGCGGGAAGCTGAGAAAAAAAGAAGATATCATCTTATTACTTTAACTCAGTCATATATTTTAATTTATGTTCTGAGAGTGTTACGTTAATCTCGTACAACTCGTAAATTGGTATAAGATCTCGAAACACTACGATATTAGCGATCAAGTCACGTGTTCAATTTACAACTTCACTTTTACAAGATTTATTTAAGATTAGTACTGATCGGGAGCAATTCGATCTCGACCTTTTTGTTGACCTTTCTACAATTATATAATGGAGCTTGGATAAGTTTTAAAAACATATTGTCTGATGTATTTCGATATGAAGCACGGCGTTAAGTTCCGCCACTTAAAACACAATACGCCAAGCTCGAGAAAATGGCGAACGAAAGTGTCTTAGTAAGAACAGAGTGTCCTAACACTAGGTTTTCTATTTTTCTCTGCTTACTTTGCTATGTACTGGATAGAGATTAGAACTACTAGACTTGGTGAATTTGTCTTCTATTATCACTTCAAAAAATAACTAAATTTATCTAGATATTAGCTGTATTTATTATAATTAAAAAAATTAAACTTACCATTCCAAGAATCTATTTTTACTCGGAGACATTAAATATATATACAAAATATGTTTTAAAAACTGATGCATAAAGAACCAAGTTATATAAGATAATTAATCTTTTGGTTCGGGGAAAATATAAATTCAATCATTTCTTTTATAACTAAAAAGGTAATAGCTACCTTAGTAGTCGTTAGACCTGTCGTGGCGCAGCGGCACAAGCGTGTGACTGTAAACGGTAGGTTGTGGGTTCGATCCCCACTCGAGGAAATGAAATATTTAATACTTTCAATTTAAATATTTAATGTTTTCATTTCTTAGCTCTAGTACAATGCAAAAATGCGGCGTAGAGTTCCGTCACTGTTGAACACGCAACGCCTCAAATTTATCGGAAAGTGAGGAACGGAAGTGGAATGGATTGTCTTAACTCTAGGTTCCCAAGTTCCCTCTGCCTACGCTGCCAAGTGCGATACACAGCGGGAAGCTGAGAAAGAGAAAGAGAGAGAGAGAAAGAGAGTAGTCATTAGTCGTAATCTGCTACAACGTACTCAGTGTATAGACGGAGTGTTTTGTATGAATATGAGTATCACTAATTTTAATCTAATCTATTAGAGTCACAACTGCCACTTTTTGAACATGTTGTGTCCAAATTGTGTTGAAAAGCTTTCGAATGGCTTTGACATTTTCAATACACTATATGTATACCACGTATATAAAAGCTTTACATTATCATCAGCTAGAGCGTAAATTGTTCGAATATAACTTCCATATATTCAATTCGAATTGACACTTCCCAGACACAAAAAGTCCGTATTAGTAATTATTTTTCTCAGTTTTATACAGTGTGTATACCAAATTTGGCAGTATTAGTGTTGTTTTAATTATAAAATAGTGATATAATTATTGATAATAGCAGATTACTTTTAAATAAAAACACTTATGCAGCACAACAGTATATTAGTTTAACAGACTACAACAGAATATATATATTAAGATCACAGAGTATACAAAATGTATTATGTCACAGATTATACAGAATGGAAGGCGTTAAAATTAAAATATTCAACAGTCCTGCCAAATTTAAGCCTTCCACATAAGAAAAGAAAGACAAATTATTTTAATCAGTTTAAAGTCTCACTTTTACATACATACTAAAGTTAAGCATCAAAGTTTACAATTAATCAAGACCAATATCATTTAATTTTAACATTCCAATTTTATTTCTTAATTTCTGAAATTTTTCTTTAGTGAGAGCTTTAGTTAACAAATCAGCATACTGATCATTGCTAGGTACATAATGCAAATCAATAATATTTTCATTAAATTTATCTTTTATAAAATGATACTTAGTTTCAATGTGTTTACACCTTTTATGAAAATTTACATTTTTAATTACACTAATGGCACTTTGGTTATCTATATTAATACAAACTGATTGCTGATCATATTCATCAAGATCGCAGAGAAGTTGTTTGACCCACATAGCCTCTTTGGTGGCAGCACAGGCTGCCATGAACTCTGCTTCAGTTATTGACAGTGCAACAGTGTGCTGCCGCTGACTGGACCATGTCACAGCTGCTCCATTTTTAATGAACACATAACCCGTGGTTGAACGTCTCGTTGTTAGGTCGTTAGCATAATCTGCATCACTATATGCAATCAATTTGGAAGATTCAGATGATCTATAGCATATACCTAGGTCTCTAGTGTTGCTTAGGTA
Source organism: Eueides isabella (assembly GCA_019049475.1). Taxonomy (NCBI): domain Eukaryota; kingdom Metazoa; phylum Arthropoda; class Insecta; order Lepidoptera; family Nymphalidae; genus Eueides; species Eueides isabella. Next base: position 1,931,752 of record CM032397.1, read on the forward strand.
TTTAAAAATCTTCTTTACAGCATTCCAATGGGCGTCAGTATAGCAATTAAAGAATCGACTTACCAGGCTTACTGCAAACATTATGTCTGGTCTACATATTATAGCAGCATACATCAAGGACCCCACAGCCTCTCTGTAAGGTATATTCCTGTCTGGTTCCTGGTCGCTCTTCTCAAGTTTTGCATGAGGGTTCACTGGAACACTGTTAGAGTTTGCATTTTCCATATTAAACCTTTTAAGAAGTTGTGTAATATATTTTGTTTGATGTATAAACACATGGTTATGTGACTTTACTATTTCCATCCCAACAACATTTTTGGGTTTACATACTTTCACATCAAAAATTATTTTATAGATCATTTACAACAGCTTCAATAATATCTCCTGATTTTGAAAACAGGAGCCCATCATCAACATACATACAGAGATAGCATTTTTGACCTTTAATTATTGCTACATACACACATTGATCTACTGAACTGTTGCTGAAACCAAACTTATTTAGCACTGAATTGAACTTCTTATTCCAGCATCGTGGTGCTTGTTTAAGGCCATACAGAGATTTTACTAATCTGCACACCATATTGGGTGCACAATTTAGACCTTCTGGGGGTTCCATATATAATTCTTCTTCTAATTCCCCATATAGAAATGCTGTTTTTATATCAAGCTGAAGCATTTGATAATTATTTTTAGCAGTTAAAGACAATAATAAGCGTATTGAGTCATACCTTACTGTCGGAGAAAATGTTTCTTTGAAATCTATACCTTTTACTTGAGCAAACCCCTTTGCACAGAGTCTAGATTTGAAACGTGGACCCGTTGGCTCATCCTTTACTCTGAAAACCCACTTGCAGCCGATGACTTTAGCATGTGGTGGTTTATTAACCAATGTCCATGTGCCATTCTTTTCATGTGCTTCTAGTTCTTCTTTTATAGACATTTTCCAGTTTTTAGCATCTGAGGAGTTAATTGCGTCTTCATAGGTAACAGGTATTTCATCTGGTAGCAGATATTCATCACAGCAGAGGTATGTTCTTTCACTTATTTTAATTTTATTTCTAGGTCTTAAACACATTTTATTTTCAGAAATACTATCAACAGCTGTTTTTTCAGGTAAGTAATCACTATCAGAATCTGATTTACCTTTTACAGTATTATATGAATCATCAGAGTCACTGTTTTCTTCAACACTGATTTCATTTAACTCATTGTGTTTTTCTTTTTCAGATAGTTCCAGAGCAGCATAGTCTCTTTTCACTGAGGATTCAAGAAACACAGCATCCCGACTTTTTACAATTCTTTTACAATTTAAGTTTGTGAATCGATATCCTTTTGTGTTTTCACAATAACCTATGAATATCATTTTGTGTGATTTAGGGTCCCACCTTTTGCGTTTTTTTTCTTTTGGTAAGTGGACCATGGCTTCACATCCAAAAACTTTGAAATTAGAAACATTTGGTTTATGACCACTCCATACTTCTTCAGATGTTCGGAATGCTAATGACTTTATAGGAGAGCGATTTGACAGGTAAGCAGCTGTTTTTATGGCTTCAGCCCAATAGAGTTTAGGTAACTTTGCATTTAAAAGCATACACTTAGCTTTTTCTATTAATGTCCTGTTTAGCCTTTCCGCAGCACCATTCTGCTCAGGTGTATATGGAGTCGTGGTTTGATGGATAATGCCATTTGATTTCAGATAATCAGAAAAAGGTTTATTGACATATTCCAGCCCATTGTCAGAACGCAGAACCTTTATCTTACACTCAGACTGTTTCTCTACTTCTAATTGGAATTCTTTGAACTTTCCATACACTTCACTCTTATTATGTAGAGTGTAAACAAAAACTTTCTTTGAGTAGTCATCCAGGAATGTTAAAAAATATTTAGCTCCACCGAGTGATGCAGTTTCCATGGGGCCACAGAGATCAGTGTGCACCAGTTCTAAATGTTGTGTAGAATGTGACACTTGACTTTTAAATGGTAATCTTGATTGTTTACCTTCTTGACAAGTAATGCATGTTAAATTACTATTTTTGTTTGATAATTTAATTCCTTCAGTGCACTCAGTCATTTTCTTCAGGCTTTGGAAATTCAGGTGGGCCATTCTTTGATGCCATAAAAAGTTATCATCTTGTTTGATATCAGACATGCATGCATAACTTGTTGTAGTGTTAAGCCGGTACATGTTATTAATTTTTCTTGCAGTTGCCACAATATTATTGTATTTATTCATAATAATACATCCATCAGAATTGAAGCTTACATGGCCGCCATTCTCAGTAATCTGATATACAGAGATTAAGTTCACAGCCAACTCTGGTACATGCAGGACATTTTGAAAAAGAATCCTATTAGACTGACCTTGACCATTTAATGTTTCAATACTAATTTCACCAGTACCTTTCACAGCTAAAGTCTTGTTGTTGGCTACTTTAATATTTTGTATTGGTGGAGTTGAAACATTCTTCAGTAAATGGTGATGTCTTGTCATGTGCATTGTAGCCCCGGAGTCAATGTACCATGCAGAACTATCATTGTCAGAAGCAGCCAGGAATGCAGCATCATATGAACTACTTGAATTTGTATGCTTAAATTTTGGATTAGATTTGCATTGTGGACTCTTGTGTCCATATTTATTGCACTGATAGCATCTCGGACCTTTATTAAATTTCTTTTTCACATTCAGGTAATTTTGTATATTATTATTACTTGTGACAAAAGCGGAGTTATTGTTATCAGTTTTTACTTCTTGAAGTAACTTTGACTTAATGGAGTCTGCACTAATCTTGATTCCTGAGCTCTCAATAGCTAGAATCATCGGCTTATACGTCACTGGCAGACCTGAGAGCAGCAGTGTCCCGAGCCATTCATCATCTACCTTGAAGCCGATATTTCTAAGTTTATGTGCCGTAGACATAATTTTTGTCACATACTCTTCTATATTTTGGCTGCCTGAAAGTGTGGTGGTGCAGAGATCACGTAGTAGACCTACTCTGCGTGTAAGCCCCGAGTCGTCGAAAGCACGTGTCAGGTTATCCCATACTTCTTTTACCGTTGTAGCTTCCTGGATATGCACATAATTTACTGGGTCGACAAGCAAGATAATCTTTGTTTTTGCTTTTGTATCTCTCTTTGGATCGTCGCACGTGGAGTTCTCTACACAATCCCAAAGCTCCTCGTGTTGTAGATACGTCTTTACTGCAAATTGCCATGTGGCGTAATTGTCCCGACCAGTCAATTTCTCAATTAGTGCAAGCGGACTGCTTCCAGACATTTTAAGTGTTGAACTTTTCAGAAATGCCGGTCACCTTCTTTACTTTTTAGGTTAGGTAAAAGATGGATTATTTTTACTGACACTATTTCGAAACTATGCTCAATAATTTATTGTTATGGCTTATCTGGGCCCATAACCTGTTGTTTTAATTATAAAATAGTGATATAATTATTGATAATAGCAGATTACTTTTAAATAAAAACACTTATGCAGCACAACAGTATATTAGTTTAACAGACTACAACAGAATATATATATTAAGATCACAGAGTATACAAAAATGTATTATGTCACAGATTATACAGAATGGAAGGCGTTAAAATTAAAATATTCAACAATTAGTAGGTAGACTTGTTAAGCCACTCCGTTCCGTATCCCACTTTCTGTCAAACTTTGAGACATTGTTGCCGTGTGATCCCGGCTTAGAATAGGATCACCCTGGTGCTGTTGGTGTCGTAAGAGGCGACTAAAGTGCGTATGGTAGAGTCACGTTGCCAAAAATGGCAACACGCATGAGCAGACTCGACCGGACTGTTACCACCCCCGGCATTTAACACTGGCTTTGGCCTCTGCCCATCCACCTTTAAAGACGGCAACGCTCCTGTAGCTCCTCTGGAGTAACACGGCCGTGGGCGACTTTGATCACTTGCCATCAGGTGACCCGTACGCTCATTTGCCGTCTCTTCCATAAAAAAAAAAAGAAAAAAAAAAACATTGCGCGTTGAGTGGCGGAACTCACGTCTGCTCTTTGCCTTGTTACCACACCAAATAAATAAAAATATTTAAAATATAATTTGGAAATATTAAACATTTGACTTTTTCGAATGGGGATCGAACCCACAACCTATCGTTTACAGTCACTTGCTTGTGGCCCTGCACCACGACAGACCTCAATAAACATTACATACATTACAGCCTGCCATTTATGTTGTCTCTCCCATTTGTACCATAAATTTCAATGGCATTACATAAAAAAAAATGTCATATCCTGCTAAAAAATTACACAGTAAATATATGGAATCTTTGTTTGTCAAAACAATGGGCATAATAAAAAAATATTGCTTCAATATCAATACTTAGTAAATAGTGATTGGTATCATTGGTTTGTTGTAATACAATTTTTGATAAAATTGTAGGTTTGATGACTACTCAAGAAAATGGAATATTTAATATTTTCAAATTAAATAAGCAATGATTTCGTTACTTCGCTCTAGTAAAGGGCAAAGCGCGGCGTTGAGCAATACGTAATGCCTCAAATTAAGTGGAAAGTGGCGACCAGAAGTGGAACGGAGTATCTTAACACTAGGTTCCCGAATTCCCTCTGCCTACCCTGCCATGTGCGGCGTGAACCTGAGTGTGTCTAAAATAGTGCCCTGAATTCAGACAAACGAGGAACGGAATGTCTTAATATTAGGTTCCCAGGTTCCCTCTGCCTACCCTGCTATGTGCTAGATACAGCGTTAAGCTAAGTAAAAAAGAGCATTCTAAATCGCACATACAACTGAGCTAGAACATAACAAAAGTAATAAAAGACCGAGACTGTGCTTTATAATAATGGTATAAATATAAAACCGATGCTACCAAGTTTATTGCGGAGTAACTCTTCCCCAATGCGAAAGTAGTTACAGTTGGAGCAAGGATTGTGGTGAATTTTGTATTTTTATTAAAATGTGTTTTGTAGTAGGTCTTAAAAATAAAAAAGAAACTTTTAGTACCAGCTAGTTGGTCTGGCTGGTCTTACAGTGTTTTTTTTTTTAATGAAAAAGGTATTTGTTTATCAATATTTCATAAGTCATGCTATAAGATTATTTATTGAGGCCTGTCCCCATTCGAGGAAATGAAATATTTAATATTAACATTTTAAATATTAATTTTTCTCCTTTCGTTGCTCTGGTGTCAATTCTAAGCTCGGTGTGAATTTTGAGCTCTGACGCATAGAAGCAATGCCTGATATTTAATGGAAAGTAGGGAAACGAACGCAGTGTTTTGACATTAGGCTCCCAAGTTCCCTATGCCTATCCTGCCATGTGCTAATTCACAAGTTATACCAAATTGTTGTGCTTGAGACTATCATAGCGTACCAATTAAATGGAACATCCGACTGGTAGCATCATGGATATACTTAGAGTAATCATTTTTACCTTGGAGTAGAGACGATTTTTTATAAATCTAAATAATCCTTTAATGTATCGAATTCAGACAACCGTGCGGCGTTAAGTTCCGTCATTTAACACGCACTGCCTCAAATTCGGTGGAAAGTGAGGAACGGATGTGAAACGGATTGTCATAACACTAGGTTCTCAAGTTTCTTCTGCCTACCTTGCCATGTGCGGAATACAGCGTAAAGCTGAGTGAGTGATTAAATTCAGACAAAAAGTTCAGGCAAAACTCAATTGCATTTTATCTTGCGAGAGCCAGAATTTGTCCATTTTGTTAATTTAAAAGACAATTACTTCTTCTCCTAGGAGTCTCTATTAGAATAGACGAGAGAAGACCTAGAGAGGTTATCTTCGCCTTGTGCCTGTATATATACGTGAAGATGTCCACAAGTTTTAAATATTTTTACTTTAGCTCTTCTAAGCCATAATGTAATGTGAAGGGCAGACAGATAAAATGGTGTCTTTAATTTTTTTAAATATATAAAAAATATATTTTAAATATATAACTATATGTATATACATATAGTTCAACAAGTTTATTTTTAATACTGCGAGCGAAGCGAACGGACGTTGAAGCCTTCTAGTATAAAAAATTAAAGTTCTCACATACCTTCTGCAGAATGCGGGGCCTCGTGGATTTTGTTAGATCTTTTTTGACGCTGCACCGTATGGTAGCCGTTGAGACCTAACGTTGTACTTTTTATCTCAAAATTTAGCAAAATTTTTCAGCTCGCAATATATCACAGTTTTTAAAGTATTAAATTTAATGTATTAAACAAGGACACAATACACTTGATAAATTAATAAAGAAATAATTAATTAATGAAGCCTGTCGTGGCGCAGCGGCACAAGATTGTGAATGTAACCAACAGGTTCTGGGTTCGATATCCAGTCGAGGAAATGAAATATTTAATATTTTCAATTTAAATATTTAATGTTTCATTTCTTCGCTCTGGTAATAAGGCAAAGCGCGGCGTTGAGTTCCGCTACTCAACACGCAATGCCTCAAATTCGGCGGAAAGTGGGACCGAGTGTCTTAACACTAGGTCCCCGGGTTCACTCTGTCTACCCTGCCTCGTGCGGGATACAGGGTGAAGGTGAAAAAAAAAATATACTTTTTAGTAACAAACATATATATATATATATATATATATATATATATATATATATATATATATATATATATATATATATATATATTAAAAATATTTTTTTTGAATAATTCATCGGATAATTGAGTATTAAAACGTAAAAGAAAGCATTGAGGTGACTTGTTCTACTTATAAAAGAGCAAATGCAATATTGTCTTTTGTAGCGCAGCAACATTAGCGTACGACTGTAAACGTGATAGGTCGTGGATTCGATTCCTGCTTGTAAACATTTGATATTCTCGTTTTGGTAACGAGGTATAGGTGTTGAATTATAATGGGGAAAGGAGTTTCTTAGCATTAGGTTCCCAGGTTCCCTCTGAAATGTGTAGGATATAAAAAAAGCGTTTAAAAGAAACGTAAATGGATGAAACTTAGTGTTTTAGCACTTAGTTTAGTTTTTCAAATCATTGCATATTGAATGATGAAACGCCGACAACCAGAGGAAGGAAAGTGAAAATAGTTTAAATCATTTTCACTCGTTTACTCTGAATTATTTCCTCTAATAGGAATCGAAGCCACTAACCACAACTTGTACAGCGAAACGCTACCTCACTACGCCATAACTGTATACATAATATCAAGTATATTTTATATAACAGACAATATTTTAAATCTTACCAACATAACTTATCTAAATAACGATTATGCCTATGACACGGAACTAAGTGCACAAACCCGCTTAATACACAATAAATTGTGGTCGAAATAAAATGACGCCCGGTCACATGAATAAGGTTTACCTCAAAACCGAGCGTGTACGTATGAGCCTCGTTGTCGATAGAAACATTTTGTGCATATTTTTTTAGATATAGGTAGAGGCGTAAGGATTAATTTTGAAAGCGATGGTAAAGGCTTCGATTTATATTATAAGGAAGGTTTTCTTTCACGCTCGATCCAGTGCTTAGCAGAATATGAGGTGTTCAGACATTCCAGGTTCACGCTCTATACCCTACGTAGTATAATACTGAGTGTTGAGACACTCCATTATCCATTATTGCGCGAATTTTTGAAATATTACGTGTTGAATGGTAGAATACAACGCCTTTTACTTGGTTTCTATAGGGATGTAATATAAAATATATAATGCAATTTGCTATATTTCTTATGGAGTTTTTAATTATGTTTATTAAGATTTTACTTATATCGAATCATGCAACAATTTAAAAAAAAAAAATATATTTTTTTTACATATTTTTCATTTCATATTTTTCATAATTTTTATGAACTTGGGACCTTTAAGGTCCCATAAAAATGAATAAAAATGAGAAAGAGAGGGATACACAATAGCTTTTAAGTTTTTAAAAATGGAATATCATTTAGAGTTAACTTTAGTAAGTGTGAAATAACGCTCTATATATATAAAAAAAATATGAATATTTATACGACAAAAAGTTATACTGTCTAATTCAATACAAACAATATATGTTTTTTGTATAACTTAGATTGAAAATTAATGGAAAATTAATGATTAATTTTCAAAAAAAAATAGTAGCGTTAATTTTATTCTTATAGTGTTATAATATTATACAAAGTGTAATAAATGTAGAAAAAAAAACAAAAACATAAAAAACTTAATTTTCGAAAAAAAAAAATATCTAAGAAAACGGGAATATGGATATAATTTACAAATAATCCCCTAAGTGTAGTATACGTATAGTATTTTTTTTTATAGAAAAGACGACAAACGGGCGTACGGGTCACCTGGTGGTAAGTGATCACCGTCGCCCACGGCCCCGAGTAACTACAGAGGAGCTACAGGAGCGTTGCCGTCCTGTAAGGTGGATGGGTACCGGGGCCCGACATTACCTAATGCGAAACGCAGTGGCCAAAGCCACTACTTAACGCTGGTTTCAAATGCCGTGGTAGTAATCCAGTCGAGTCTGCCCATGCGTGTTGCCATTACTGGCAACGTGACTCTACCACACGCACTTTAGTCGCCTCTTACGACACCATCAGTACCAGGGTGATCTTATTCTAAGCCGGAATCACACGGCATGATGGCCTTAAATAGTATATATTTTTTAATTTTTGTCTGTTCGCTTATTTCCGTGCGTTTGTACGAAAAAAAAATAGTAATGGTTAACCAGATTTAAAAGTAATTTTCAATATTACATTTTAGCAATCTTTTTTCAATATCAAGTATTTCTTTTATTTAAATCGCTTAATAAATACAAAAGGTAAATCGATTGAAAATATTTTTAAAAGATAGATATTGCCTTAAAATGCAACATTTAACAATTTGAGGCAATCCGTCGAGCAGGTGCATAGATGTGCGAATATACAACGGAACGGAACTGGAACGGAAGTGGAACGGAGTGTCTTAACACTGGGTTCCCGGGTTCCCTCAGCTTACCCTGCCTCGTGCGGGATACAGCGTTAGGCTAAAAAAAAATTTTAATTCTTTGCTCTGGTCATACAACGAAGCGCGACATTGAATTTCGCCAATAACCACGTAATGTCTCAAATTAGGCGGAAAGGGAAATTATCCATCGTAATGGACATGGAGTGTTTTAACACAAGGTTCCCACTGCCCCCACTGCCATGTCAGGCTTTGCCTTGTTACCAGAGCGAAGAAATAATCACATAAAATATGTAATTTTAAAATATGAAATATTGCATTTCCTCAAGCGGGAATCGAACTCACGACAGGCTTCAATAAATAAGCTTCGTGAATTTACATTTAATATTATTTTATAATAAAATCTAGTTCAGCTCATATGAATGAGTTTGCCCCAAAGTCAACCTGTAATATACTACGGGCTACACGTTATCGCGCACCTCCTCGCCATCTGGGCCGGCCCAAGTTGGTATTTAATTAACGTGGACTTCACTCGTATACTGGAAATGATTTGTATATTAGAGAAATAATTATCTATTTTGAAGAAAAAATATTAAGTTATATTTATAGTCTTTTATTTGCTTTGGTTGATTGAATGCAGCGTTGAACTCCGCCATTCGTTTCGTTCAATTTTGTTTGACACATTGTCTAGAAAAATCAGCGAAAGTGCGGAACGGTCTGTCTCTAAATTAACCTACTGTGTAGCTGTCACTAAAAATATTGTAATAGTTTTTTTTTTAAACTGTAATATATAAAATTTTCTACATATAGAATGAAATACGTAGAAAAAGTAATTGAAATACCTAGACTCTCCTAGGAATTGAATCTCAAGAGATAATTATATCTCTACTATACGAGTATAAGATTAGTGTAGGAAAGTAACTTTATGAATATAGTTAAAGTTAAATTATTTTGGAAAAGTTGAAAAAGGACGGGCTACGTATCATTATGATGTAGTTGTCTATTTTTCTTTCCTAAGAGGAAGGGTTCCTTTTTACTCATTTCAATTTCAAGTATGGAACCTTAAAAGACACTAAGTTCCCGTTATGTATACAATATAATATTTTATAATATTTTTTTTAATATTTTATCCGGGACACAGCGTTAAGCCAAAAAAAGCCTAGGATTGCAACATAAATGTTTTAATAAATTGTGTTCACATACAAGTGAATAATATGCTAAAGATGTTTGTATATGATGGTCCACTTGCTATAAGATGAAAAGAATAAACAAAATTTCAAGTTTTATCACATAATTATCATCAAGTGACCCGTACGCCCGATTGCTTAGTTTTTTCCATACAAAAAAAAATAATTGAGAATAACTATACGTTAGTCAAATAAGCAGCTATGTTCAATATACTTAACTTACATATATTATAGGCCTGTCGTGGCGCAGCAGCACAAGCATGTGACAGTAACCGACAGGTTCTGGGTTCGATCCACAGTCGAGGAAATGAAATATTTAATATTTTCAATTTAAATATTGAATGTTTCATTTCTTCGCTCTGGTAATAAGGCAAAGCGAGGCGTTGAGTCACTCAACGCGCAATGCCTCATATTTGACACTAGGTTCCCGGGTTCCCTCTGCCTACCCTGCCTCGTGCGGGATATTGCGTGAAGCTAAAAAAAACATATTATACAACATTACATTAAAACAGTCGAATTTAACAGTTATCAAATGAGATCTGTCGTTGTCCAGGAACACAAGCGTGCGACTGTAAAAGCGGCAGGTTGCTCTATATATTTATAGAATATTTTCATCACCTTACTGTGGCAATAATGTAAACAAGTCCTTGATGATTAACATGCATTTAAACAAAACAATAATTCTGCAGGAAAGGGGAAAAAGACGTATGTGATCCACCCTGTTGTCAACTGAGTACCCATATCTTTTTGCTTACTCTTCTATATACGAGATAAAGCGTGAAGCTGAAAAAAAAGCTAAAGAGAGGTGTTGCTATGAAATCCGTTAAATCTAGCAATTTTTATAATTGCGTTTCTTTGTTAGGAACGGTGGAACTCCACCTTGTTTTGTCTAAATGTGTATAAATGAAAGTTATCACACGAAATCCCTACAATTTAGATATTAAAGATTTTTCTTCCCAAATATTTAAAGTATTATATAAGCTTTTACTAGCTCCATACATTGTCTCGAATGAGCTTCAGACAAAGACCCCAGCTTTGAATACGTCTTGGCATACTTCTTTTGCTTCATCTACTGTCATCAAGCTCTTCATACAAATCCTACAAAGGATCTTCGTACATTATACGTGACCTTGTTTCAGGTACGTACGCCGAGTTTTAAAGATCAACTATAATTTTCTCTTTTAATATTTATTTTATAATATTTTTATTTCTATACGAAATTTGGTCAAAAGTGTTATGTTAGCCCATAATTACATGTAAAAATAAGTAGCGGAGTTAAACGCTGCGTATGCAATGTGAAGTCAAATATATACATCATTTTTTTCAATTGGTAACCATATGTGTAACGATGAGCGTTTTTTTTTATAACTTGAATCAAATTAAGAGTTAAAAGCGTGCAACTTGACAGTTTCTAGGTTCAATTGCAACTCAAGGAAATGAAATTTTTAATATTTTTATTACTGCGCTCTGGTAACGAGGCAAATGTACGGCGTACAGGTCTACCATATAATAAACAATGCATCAAGAATTCGATATAAATTTGTAACGAAATCATCACTTCGTGTCTTGATGGGAACAGAATATCTTAACACTAGGTTTCCAAATGAAGGTACATTTAAAAGCGTACGGGTATAAAATTTCGAATAAGCGTTTGTAACAAGCGTATCAGAATTTCAACGTAGCTTCATAAGAACGTATGGCCTAATTGGTCAGAGCGCTTTGACGGTTTTCAAAAGCCGTGGGTTCAAATCCTGCTACGTGCTAAATTTTTATATGCTTTTTAAATTTAGTATTATCTGTCCCAAGTGTGGAATAACACTTTAAAAAATAGTACAAAAAAATATAACTTAAATTAAACTAAAATCAAAATTGATAATTGTAAAACGAAAAAAAAATACTACCTTAAAATTAATCCAATCTGCACCCACTTTCATATGACACTATAATTTAATAATGCCAGGTACAAGTAACATCTCAGACGAGTGTGAAAGCAGATGATAGTGCTATTAAGTGCTCAAGTGGAGTCACTTCCATTAAATCTTTGTTACACGAAAGAGCACGGGCGCGCAATCTTACCTCGCTTAATTGTATTTAGTCAATTAGCATATGAAATTTCATTTTCAAGCCCTGGTATTAAATGTACTGCTTCTGAGTTATTAGTTTGACCTCTTGGCTTTGATAAATGTTGTAAATATTCGTTTAAAGTTCAAAGGATTTTCTGGATGTTTTAGAATTTTAATACTAATTTTATGGTCGTAATCGAAAAATTAAACGGAAGATTCTTAATAAGAACAGAGTATCTTAACATTAGGTTCCCAAGTAAAATCTGCCTACCCTGCTATGTGAATACCACGTGAAACCAAAATAAAATATTTGAAAGATGCCTGATTAGAGAAATAAATTAAAATTGTGAAAACTAGATGGAAGGCTCATTGATAGGTTCAACTTCAGGTAAGTTATATAAAAGCCACAATTTTTGTTTTTTGACCTTAAGAAACTTAATTAAGAAATCAGGTATTAAATTGTATAATTAATTTGAAGTAAAACTACAATTTGTCATAATAATAGATATATTTATTTTTCAACATTATCATATAGATTGTATTCTTATGACTGTACCGTATTTAAGAACTAAGCACTAAATCACTGAAAAGTACACACAAACAACAAACAAAATTAAAAATTAAACACCCCATGACCAAAAAATCATTACCACGAAGGCAGAGCTCAGCTCAGCTCAGCATATAGCATTCCTTTTTTAGTGTCGGTAAAAAAAACTGAAACCAAAGTCAACCACTTACATAACAGCATTATATCTTATGAATATAAAAACGTTCAGAACTTTTATTTTATTATTTGTCCACGTCCCCTAAAAGACCACTCATCCCGAAATCTAATTGGCAATTGACGAAAGCACACACGTTCGATGATGGAATCAATCTCAAATGCATAGAATAGTTTAGGCGGGTCGCCTCAGGGCTCCACGTTTATTGGTTAGGGATGTTTACTATGGCTCCAGTATGCATTATCTATTTCTAATATATGTGAAGTGCTTCTTTATATATTTGTGTTATAAATATTAAGTGGTAGACGCTCTCAGGCTTTTATTTAGTATTATATGTTGATACACAGTTAAACCTTTCTGGCTCAAGATAACAAGCGTGTTATTGTAGACGCAACAGTACTGCGTTCGATTTAATATGCTTATTTGTATACTCTTCTAATAAGGCATACTACGTCATGGGTTCTATTCAACAATACGGAATTTTCAAGTCCATCCACCGGAAACACAGTAACTACGATATTGGTGGAAGGTCATGTATAAGGCATGCGAAGGCCTGGAAGGCATGTATAAGGTTGATGAAGCTGAACGAGGTGAAAAAAGTATGCCGAGACCGTAGCGTCTGGCGCTTCCTTGTCTTTGGCTACCCATACAGCGTGAAGCTGAGATGTTATGTCGGTACTAATATCATAACAACTTTCACGTCACCTTCACGTAATTACACTATAGATTTCAGTAATAAACACTCAGTTCTCTCTCTTATAATGCGCAACGAAATTACAATCTGCACAAAATCGTACATACATTCATACTCATATAAATAATCCCAAACATTTCCCCACCCAAGATTTTCTTCAAAACTCCACGGGATTGTCGTGCAAATGGCACATAGCGAATTAGAGGATTTAGAGAACACAACCGATGGTATTATTAGGTGTATTCAAATACGACGCTGGAAGCCTATGTACGCCATCAGGTGATTTTATCCTCATATAAAAATCATTTAAAATAGGACTCTATGACTAGGAAACAGAGTCTTTTTTGATTTGTTTCCAGTCGTATGTGGAATTTCAGTAAAATGCGGTAGGTAAATGTTGTTTGCAATTCAATATAGTAGATATTATGAGTACCGATATTAGTGGATATAGGTCATTGAGAAGATTTCGAATTGTCGGCTATTTTCCGACAAATATACTGTGTTTTGTGTTGAGCGTCGTATTTGAAATAGTCATTATATGGAAATGCTTGTTATTGTATCTGTAGTGTTGATTGTATTATTGCAAATGTATTGGTTTTTTTTATTAAGTGGGGAACGGAATGGAGCGTCTTAAAACTAGGTTCCCAAGTTCCCTCTGCTTACCCTGCCATGCGTGGGACACAGCATAAACTTAAAATGAAAATAATCATTAAATATATATTGTTTAATATTCTTCGTCTTTAATTAGTTAACGAAATACGAGTATAATAATGGCTCACTTAATCTTTTGCTTTTACTTTTTCTACTTTGGTTTTTTGTAATATTATAGAAAAATTATACAAAATGAGTTGTTCTAAATTATAAGCTATAATATTTTACAGTGCTAACTAAGCCCGTTCAATAGTATTGTCGTGAAAGTAGAACAAATATCATTTTTACAAAGTTTCTCATTTATCATATTAATAAGAGCTTTAAGAGGCCTATCGTGGCGCAGCGGCACAAGCGTATGACTGTAACCGACAGCTTCTGGGTTCTATCCCCAGTCGAAGAAATGAAATATTAAATATTTTCAATTAAAATATTTAATGTTTTTTTTCTTCGCTCTGGTAATAAGGTAAAGCGCGGCGTTGAGTTGCGCCACTCAACATGCAATGCCACAAATTGGGCGGAAAATGGGCAACGGAAGTGGAACGTAGTGTCTTAACACTAGGTTCCCGGCTTCCATCTACCGACCCTACCCCGTGCGGGATACAGCGTGAAGCTGAGAAGAGAAGATAATAAGAGCTTTATGCTTGACAGAAGTATTAAACTGCTTTTTACTAAGTTTATTATTATACTTCAGTTAAATTACGATTCAAAACCATCGTGTTCTAACGATACCAACAATAACACAAAAGCGAACCGAAAATTCCATAAAATAGCTAAATATTCACTTAAGAAAACTTATTTATTTATAACCCAAATTACACTACAAATATTTATCCAAAGACCTTCTAAACCCTTTTTCGAGACGGAATTCGTATATTACACCGTTAAATAATTCTAGTGACCACAAATTTGCAATTGTGGTCAGTGTTTCAAACTGCAGGTAGCTTTCAGATATTTTGGGTATGTCTGGACCAAGTCAAACCAGAACATTATAAAATATTCAACTGTTTACGACTTGAGAAGTCGCCATCGAACACTGCTATTTATAGAATGCGGTAAGACTTCCTCATTGATTTATTATATCTATACGAAATTTTGTAATATTTAATTTTGTTGAATACGTGACTCTATGGAACTACTGCTGCCAACTAAAAAGAATATTTTTTTTTTAACAGATGATGGGTTTGATGTCGATGGATTTCATACTCCTTCAGGATAACTAAGTATTTAAATTTTTCCTGTCTTCTCATATTAACTTTGGTTTACAAAGCACGGCGTTGACTTCCTCCATTTAACACGGAAACCTTACATTCTGCATAAATTAGGATATGGAAGTGGCTTAAAGATAACGGATTGGCTTTACAATTGATTCTCAAATTTATTTGCCCGACTAAATATCCACGTTCAAAATCCTTTTATTGCCAAGTAAATTTCTAAAAATAAGAGCACTTGACCTAAAGTTATCAGTTCAAAAGATGCACTTGAATGAGAATAATGTATACTGCAGATCTATATGCATGTAAATCTGCCTGAGGCCGCTATACTCAATACAAATTGAAACGAATGGCAGCTTAACATTTTTATTGGATACAATGTTCCACCGGTACAGCTTGAAAGAGGATTAAAGGAGAAATATGCACACGCTAATGGCTGTCATATAAAAAGTATAAATAGTAAAACCTGTGACTTTGCCATAGCTGTTTGAAAAGTTCATAATTGAAGTAGTTTTTCTGAATATATTTTTATTTATCTCTTGCAAGACAACACTTCTCAAATTCAAATTCGTAGTGCCCTGCTCAGATTTTTTTTGCGTTTTTTACTATATTGAAAAAAAAATATCTATAAGCAATATTTCTTGTATATATGATTATATATTAACTGAATCTGAAAAGGCTATAACGATTACAATGAAATTTAGTATACAAGAAATTTTCAAAGTGAAAATCAATTGATCTATTTTTATTTTTATTATCTTTTAGAAATGTACTTTTAATAGAGTTAAAAGAGAGTCAGATATAGTAACAATAAGAAGATAAATATTGTCAACATCCTTAGTCTCACGCTGTATCCCGCACATGGCCGGGTAGGTAGTGGAAACTTGTAACCTAGTACACTGACACCTACCTAAGACACTCTACAATTCCCATCATCCGTTGCGTTCCCTACAATTCCCATCATCCACAAAATTACAATAACTCAGTTCAATTCCAGATTTTGTCTTCTGTAAGAAAAACTATTGTTGGTAGCCATTTATCAACATATCTAATTCGCAGGGTAGAAAAGGGAAATTGACAGCTAGTGTTGTGTTAAGACACTCTATGAGAGATATGGCGTGTCGAGTGTCGGAGCTGAACGCCGCATTTTGCCTTGTGATCAGAATGAAGAAACAAAAATAATAAATATTTCATTTCCTCGAGTGATAGTCGCTACCCACATCCTGTCGCATTTGTAGTCACTTATGCCCCTGTGCCACGACATACCACGACAGGTCCCAACATATGTTTTGTTTATTTTAAAATAGTATTTATTTGTGAATTTTCTAAGGTTATCTAACACAAATGTAAGAAGTAACTGTTCAACTTTATTGTTAGTGCTTGTTATAACTTTGAAGGTGCTTTAAAAGACTTATATATATATATATATATATATATATATATATATATATATATATATATATATATATATATATATATATATATATATATATATATATATATATATATATATATATATATATATATATATATATATATATATATATATATATAGCTTTTAAACATATTTTTGTTTATTCATTTCATAATGAACAAAATGAATGAATAAAAGTTCGTTCATTCATTTCATTCTATAAGTAATAAATATTATCATTCAAACCCATTCTAATACAAAAATAGAATTTTTGATTCCATCAAAAATATATAAAAAGCCGATTCTAATTTAGAACATTTTTATCGTATTGTCAAGAAATGAAGAAATGTATGCAGTTGACAGGTCCATATCATTTTTATTGTTCTCTCTTAAGCTTTAAGCATCGAGGATTTCCGACGAAGAAAGGGAGCTTGCATCGTTACTGGTGGATTATCTATCATTTTATCTTGCCCGAGGGTTATTTAAATATAAATTTTCTTGGTCTATTTTTGAATATGGGACGTAATCGTACTCTTGGGTTCGATTTCTGATAGCATTATAATTATCTTTTTATTATACTTTAAAAGTCAGCTTCACGCTGTATCCCGCACATTGCAGGGTGGTAGGCAGAGGGAAATTGGGAACCTAGTGTTAAGACATTCTGTTCCACTTCCGTTCCCCACTTTACGCTGAATTTGAGGCGTTCCGTGTTGAGTGGCAGAATTCAACGCTGCGCTTTTCGTAGTTAGCAGAGCAAAGAAATTAAAACATTAAATATTTAATTTGAAAATATTAAATATTTCATTTCCTCGGGTGGGATCGAACCCACGTTCGATCCCATTGTCAGTTACAGTGAGTGGGGCATGACAGGCCTCATTTTTTACTAAAATATATTATTTATTTCTGAATTTTGTGAGTTATCTCAAATATTAGAAGTAACTTTTGAACTTTGTTGTTAGTACTTGTTATAACTTTGAATATACTTTAAAATACTTACATGAATAAATTAATTTCATTTGTCGTATACTTGTGGGTACTTGTAAATACGTATACAAATTATTTTTTTCAATTTATTATTAGAAATAGTTTTAAAATAAAGTAAAATATTAAATTACAAATAACAAAATATACTAGAATAATAAGAAATAGTTTTACTTTGCAAAAGCAGCTTTACGCTTAATAGAAGCTTACCTTAAGTTAAGGCACTGTGGTTTTACGCATATGCGGTGTTGAGTTCCGCCACGTTCATTCCCAAAAATTGTGAAATACTTGAAGATGGTTATGTCTTATCACCAGGTTCCCTTCGCTTTATCAGTAACTCAATATTATCACTAACTAAATATCGATTTTATTGAACCAAAACATTTATTACAAAGTTATTATCGTATAAATTACTTAAAAGTTTCGGGTTATCAGGAAGTTTCATCATCGTATCGAACTAAATTTAAAGTTTATCAACTTGTGTATGAATTTATCTTTCAGTTAAATTTTCTAAATAAAGATCATTAGATAGGTACATGATTCAGTTCCTGTACATCTACACGTTAACTCATATTACTTAAACGACACGTCGGAAAGTATGAAAAATATTACTGGGATCAGAGTGTCTCCTGTGTGTCTCCTGTTCCTTCAACTGATCCTGATATGTCCCCGTTTTTTTTATGGATAAAATACGGCAAACGAGCGTACGGGTCACCTGATGGTAAGTGATCACCGTCGCCCACGGCCCCGTGTAACACCAGGGGAGCTACAGCAGCGTTGCCGGTCCTAAAGATGGATGGGCACCGGGGCCCGGCATTACCTAATGCAAAACGCAGTGGCCAAAGCCACTACATAACGCCGGTTTTAAATGCCGGTGGTGGTAACGACCCGGTCGAGTCTGCCCATGCGTGTTGCCATTACTGACAACGTGACTCTACCACAAATACTTTAGTCACCTCTTACGATTCCACCAGTACCAGGGTGATCCTATTCTAAGCCGGAATTACGCGGCATAAATAACTTAAAACTAAATGACATTAATTAATTGTTTTAGACAATTATTAATATATATTTCTCATCTTAATATATCTTATCAGATATTGCAGGTCAGGAAACAGTCATTAAACAGTATTTAATGTTTCATTTCTTCGCTCTAGTAACAAGGCACCTCACATCCGGCGAAAAGTAGGAAACGGCCCGAAATGTCGTAATACTACTAGCTTTCAAGGTTCCCTCTGCCATGTGCGGGATACAACTTGACGATGAGTTTATTTTCTTTATTTTGTATTTTTGTTCTTTTAAGAAGGAATTATTATTTTTTTATAACAATTATTATACAAAACATTAATAAATCCATCGGAAATGAATAGTAATATTTTCAATTTGAATATATTATTTTTTATTTTTTCGCTCTGGTAATAAGGCAAAGCGCGGCGTTGAGTTCCGCCACTCAACTCACAATATATATATATATATATATATATATATATATATATATATATATATATATATATATATATATAGATATATATATATATATATATATATATATATATATATATATATATATATATATATATAATATATATATATATATATATATATATATATATATATATATATATATATATATATATTATATATATATAATATCTATATATATATATATAATATATATATATATATATATATATATATTAATTTTACTTGCATACTATTATTAATAACGCTTGCCAAAAGTTTTAGTTTAGGGATATTCATTAGAATTGGAAAATTCTTAACGTGTGGGACAGTTTTTCTATCGAAGTAATAAAAAAAACATTTTCTAGTGTATTTTATGTATTACACATATTTTACTATTGTTTTCATTTGCCAAAGTACTAAAGTTTTTTTTTAGCTTCACGCTGTATCCCGCACGAGGCAAGGTAGGCAGAGGGAACCCGGGAACCTAGTGTTAAGACACTTCGTTCCACTTCCGTTTCCGCATTGCGTGTTGAGTAGCGGAACTCAACGCCGCGCTTTGTCCTATTACCAAAGCGAAGAAAGGAAACATTAAATATTTAAATTGAAAATATTTAATATTTCATTTCCTCGACTGGGGATCGAACCCAGAACCTGTCGGTTACAGTCACACGCTTGTGCCGCTGCGCCACGAGAGGCCTAATGTTACAAATAAATACAAAGAACAAAAATGTTGGGCTAGTTTTTTTGTTTCATAATCACAACCAAGTGTGAAGCCCTTCTATTTTCTACTCTACATCCTTCAAAACAGTGAATCTTGAGTCAGTAGAGTGGTGCATATGTCATACGAATACGTTGTATGACGGCAGCTGAATTTGCCATTTAAAATGATATTTCGTTAACTTATCAATTGACCCAGAAATATCTACTTATTGTTTTTGTAACTTAAAATACTTCACAAAATAATAAGAAAACCAATACAATTTACAAATATATTAACGAAATTGAAAAACAAAAGGGACAGACATATGTATGTATTACATACTCATTAACATTAGAAGCCGTTTACCAATTTTAATAATAAATGGTTAGTGTAAAGTGAAATATGGCCGAACAAAATACATTAAAACTTTGTTGCGAATTATTACTCTATCAACATTAATTTTGGTTCAGCCATTAGTCGACCTTGCTACATAATTAATATCAATTCATACTATTTTAAACTATTTCCAAAACATGTGAAATTTTGTATCCCTTTTATCGTATTTTATTAATAGCAGCTTCTTATATTTTATTGTGTATATTCAGACAGGTCCGTTGGACCATTTTCAAAAACATACTCACTCACTCAGCTTCACGTTGTATCCCGCACAAGCCGGGGTAGACAGAGGGAACTTGGGAACCTCGTGCTAAGACACTCCGTTCCGTTCCGTTATGTATTGAGCGGCTAAGCAACACTGCGTTTTGTCTTGTTACCAGAGCGCATCAAATGAAAACATTAAATATTTCAATTAAAAATATTTTATTTTCTCGAGTTGGTATAGAAACGTATAAAGTCACATGCCTTGAGCAATTGAATTCATAACCATTGTCCAAATACAGAAACATTAGTGTTCAATTCCAAAATAACAGCCAAAATCGTAATAGCATCTTAGATCTATGTCATTTCATCATAAAAACCTGGTAAACCATAATATTTCAGTCGGTATGGCATCTCGACTGTCCCGACGATGTAAAATACGTTTCTCAAGGGAAATTTATTCGCGGTAGACGATCCTAAGCCTCCATAATGTGCCTTCGATGTCCCATTTCTACCATGGAATTAGTATGAAAATATATTTTTCTAAGCCCCGATGAGATGAGACGTTTTGCAATTATCCTTCCTTTTATATTGGATTGGCTGTTTATATACAGTTGATTCATATTTTTTTTCGTTCGTGTTTTCAGATTATATAATATTAATTTTTACCAAGAAATTGCCGAAACACGACAGGCAGTGGGTTCGATCCTCTCTCGAAATTCACTTTTTCGAATATTTAATATTTTAAAATGAAATATTGAATATTTTAAAATAACATATTTAATATTTTAAAATGAATTACTTAATATTTTAAAATAAAATATTTAATATTTTAAAATAATAAAATATTTAATATTTAATATTTTTTAAATTAAATATTTAATGTTTTAAAATGAAATATTTAACATTTTAAAATGAAATATTTAATGTTTTAAAATAAAATATTTAAAATTTTAAAATAAAATATTTAATTTTCTCATTTCTTCGCTCTGGTAACAAGGAAAAGCGCGGCGTTGAATTCCGCCACATAAAACGCAACACCTTAATTGGATAACGGCACGGAATGCTTTAGCACTAGGATACTAGGTTTCCACTACCTACACTGCCATATACGAGATGCAGCCCAAAACTGATAATAAAAAAGGAAATTGTTAAAGCAAAATACTTACAGAATTATAAACCTATCATTGTACGAAAATATTACATCAACTTCCAAAAAGCTTAGAAATATGAAAATTCACACTAAATTCCAACATACATTCATACTACAAACAACTATCATCAAATAACTGCCAAATGGAGAAATACATAAAACACTGTTTGATTTAATTACTTTGCAAAAATCCTCATATGCGTTTTGAAAATTGAACTGCGGCCATCAGTTCCCAGCGCAGGTGCGCTCTACATCCCCATTCACACGAGTGTGATACCCACGATTGGATTGCAAGTTTGAAAAAAATACTAGCACATATCATTGTAATTTCTGTGGACGTTTAGTTTAGCATCTTCTATATCGTAATTGTATTCGTTATATTTTCTCCTTATATCGTTGTAAATGCAGCTTTGTTTTCTCGGATTTTAAAAATTAATATGAAAATTCGAATTTTAGTGTTCTTCTATACGTCTTTTGTGGAGTTTATCTACATTTTGGTTTTTTAAAAGTTATGAAGTTGAAGCCTGTCGTGACGCAGCGGCACAAGCGTGTGACTGTAACCGACAGGTTCTGGGTTCGATCCCCAGTTGAGGAAATGAAATATTTAATATTTTCAATTTAAATATTTAATGTTTCATTTCTTCGCTCTGGTAATAAGGCAAAGCGTGACGTTGAGTTCCGCCACTCAACACGCAATGCCTCAAATTCGGCGAAAAGTGGGAAACGGAAGTGGAACGGAGTGTCTTAACACTAGGTTGCCTCTGCCTACTATGCCTCGTGCGGGATACAGCGTGAAGCTGAGAGAAAAAGAACTTTAAAAATCTCGATGTTAAAATAGGCTTTCTCACTACACGGAGTTTTACTACCGTAGACAGGTCTATGGTAGTAAAACTCCTGAAAGTATGAACTGATTTGATCTGCTTTTTTATGTATAATATATATAATATTTATTTGGTTTAAAATTTTATTTCTTTGTTTTATCAAATCATTTTCAATTTGATGTACAATAATTAAGGCTAAAACAGTTCCTCATGTATAATACATACAATATTTAATAATTTTTAATTTTTAATAGCTTCACGCTGTATCCCGCACGAGGCAGGGTAGGCAGAGGGAACCCGGGAACCTAGTGTTAAGACACTCCGTTCCACTTCCGTTCCCCACTTTCCGCCGGATTTGAGGCATTGCGTGTTGAGTACAATATTTAAACAGATTATAAAAATGAAAGCTATTGAAATCTTTGAATTACAGTAATTTCGATGCTTTTCATTTAAATTAAATGTGCATATTATTTCCACTAACTATTTAACATGTTAATCATTATTAAAAAAATCAAAAATATTGATATAATATTATCTGAGTTGAAAATGTAGTAATTACTAAGATTTATTTATTAATTGTGGTAAATATACGCACACTTATACGACAAGCCATTGAAAGATACAGTATTTATACAATATTTTGTATAGAAAACATCTCACTAAGATTAAGCAATAAACATTTTAGATTACTCTGTAAGGCAATTGAGTCATCATCTGGGTCGCATTCTTCATCACTGAAGGTCGTGTCCTTTATGAAAGTCCGTCGTAAGTCTTATTACTTTCTTCCATACTTCCCGGTGTTCAGCTTTTCTTAGGGTTTTTACGACGGAGAGACCAGTCAGTGCAGTTACTTGGTCACACCAACGGCTAGGTGATCGGCCGCGGGGTCGCTTTCCTTCGACCTTGCCCACCACTATCAGTTTCTCCAGGTTATCCTGATGACGACGGGCAATGTGACCAAAATAACCAAGGATTTTTTGGAAGCATATTGTTGAGAGTCTGGTCTTAACACGAAGTTGTTGCAGTATAGACTTATTGGTTCTTTTGGCAGTCCATGGAATACGGAGCATCTTTCGCCAGCACCACATCTCAAAAGCGTCTATTTTCCTACGTTCTATTGCCTTGATTGTCCATGATTCGGATGCATATAGAAATATTGAGAAAACCAAAGTACGGATTAGCCTGATTTTGGTGACATTGGATATTTTTCGATATTGCCATATTCGAATTAACTTGCTCATAGCGTTTTTGGAGATTTTGATTCTTCTTTGGATTTCCTTTTCACATCCTCCTTGATTAGACAACAAGGCTCCAAGGTATATAAACTTACTAACAAATTCTAAATCTGAGAGTTCTCCGGTCCTGGAGAGCTGACTAGTTCTGTCTATAAGCATCACTTGAGTTTTCGACTTGTTGATGGTGAGTCCGACTAGTTCACTCTCGTATTCAACTCTGCGGAATAGGTCAGCGAGCTCGGCCTCCGTTGAAGCAAAGAGAGTCGTGTCATCAGCGTATCTCAGGTTACTGATTTTTAAACCGCCGACAGAAATACCTCCCTCCCATCCTTCCAATGCTTTTCGCATGATGTATTTTCCATAGATATTGAAAAGAATAGGAGATAGAATACATTCTTACCTCACTCCTTTTTTCGGTTTAAAAATCCCTGATATGGTGTCATTAATTCTTACCATGGAAACACCGTTTGTATACTGATTTGCGATCAAGGTTATTAAGTGCTTAGGTAGTCCCATTTTCCTCAGTATGGTCCATAGACAATCCCAGTTAACACAATCAAAAGTCTTTGAGTAGTCAATGAAACACATAAGAACAGGTGTGTTAAACTCACGGCTTTTCTCAATAATTTGCCTTATATTCACTATCTGCTCCCGCGTTCCACGACCCTTCACGAAGCCAGCTTGCTCATGCGGTATTTGCCATTGCAGGAATGTCTGTAGGCGACTGTTTATAATATACAGCATGATCTTACTTGCATGTGATATTAATGCCACTGTTCGATAATTTTCGCATTTTTTTGATGAACCTTTTTTGTGCAATGGGATTAGCAGAGACTCTTTCCAGTCATTCGCCCAGATTCCTGTTTTCCATACTTGGTTGCATAGGTAAAGCATGATCTTTACCCCCTGATCCCCCAGATGTTTAAGTTCTTCAGCGAAAATTCTGTCTCTGCCGGCTGACTTGTTGGTCTTTAGCTTGCGTATAGCGTCTTTAACTTCAGCTTCGAGGATTTCCGGCTCCAGATCATGCTCGTCCATAGCTGGGATACACTCTGTTGTTATTGAAGAGTTAGAATATAAATTCTCACAATATGTTCGCCATCTGTTTGTAACCTCGTCTATCTCGGTCAACAACTTCCCCTCATCGTCTTCTATCGCCCATGTTCTTGGCACTGGCTCTCGAGTAATGCTTTTGATTTTCCTGAATAGGTCCTTCGTTTGAAACCTTTGCGCATGCTCTTCAATATCTTGACATATTGCATTCAATTTGCAATTGAGTCATTTTATATTAAAATTGTCAGCTTTATTTGTGTTTCTATTCAATTGTTATCATTCAGTTTACAGTACGTGGAATGATTGTGAGAAAGCTGTACTTACCCTGACTATTGGCAAACAGCTGTTGTTTTATAAAAATATCAACTTCTGAATTTCTATTTTAAATTTATAATGTTTAGTTAAGTAATTATTACTAACTAGGTGTTCACTCACTCAGCTTAACGCTGTATCACGCACATGACAGCGTTCCACTTTCCGCCGAATTTGAGGCATTGCGTGTTGAGTGGCGAAACTCAACGCCCCGTTTTGCCTTTTTAGCAGAGCGAAGAAATGGAAAATATTAAATATTTCACTTCTTCGAGTGGGATTCGAATCCACAACCCATCGATTACAGTCACACCCTAATGCCGCTGTGCCACGACAGTCCTCAATCCAGGTGATCATTTCAAAAAATTCTTATGCACATATATATTGATAATATTCACACTTTTTACATTCATATTATAACAGTATGAAACATGATCGCTTTGTAAAACGTACGTATAGTTTTTTAGCTCTCTCCAAACTATTGAAATGAAATTTCACCAACTTTTTATAAAACAAGTTAAAATTTAACCAAATATTTGTTTCAATCAGGCGTTTCGGTTTCTGAATTTGTGCATCAAATAAAAAAAGCTGGCGATAACATTCAAATGTAGTTATTGTTTGATATATGATATCGGCTATGACTTTTGAACCTTTTTTTAATATCTCTCTCGAGTTAGAGTCGGAGTTATGTACTGAAGGTACTATACATCCCGTATATTAGTAGATATTAACTTTGCAGTTGTATCCATTCATATTGTAAGAAATGAACAAAAATTATAAGTTTGTAATGATTGATTGTATTTTTTTATGGAATATCTATTTATAAATTTGCACCTTTCGTTCATTTTTCTTCAGTTTTATTTTAATTCTCATTTTACGAAGAGTTTCTTAACTAAAAGTTCTTGAAAATGGCCCACAAATTTTAATTACGCGAATTTCATATGAAATGCAGCAGAATCGATGTTTTAATACATATATCAGCTTTATTTTATTCCAGGATATTTGATGTTAATTACAGCTTCTTACTTTGACACCATCTCAAGATAACCGGACAAATGTATAGACGGAGATCAAAGCAAAAGGGAGAAGGAAGTCAGTTTGACCTATACATACATACGTATATAACTTACTTACTTGGCTCTCCTCGAATATTTATACGTTTTATGATTAGTTTAGAATTTGATAATTTATGATCGTTTCATTTGAGTGCAGTTTATTTTATGTAAAACGTAATCGCGATGGTTCTTAACTGCTTAAAGCATAATACACGTACAGTTTAAGAACTACAAATACTTTGTCAGGATGACATAGATATTTTATTGGTAGATAGTAATGATTAGCGGACGGACGGTAATACACCTACTACATGAGCGGCGTAATGCTTGGTCGACAACGCTGTATTCATCTAAGGATATCGAAAATATTTTATATTTACTAGCGACCTGTCCGCACTGACTCACTCACTCTCTCAGCTTCACGCTGTATCCCGTACATGGCAGGGTAGGCAGAGGGAACTTGGGAACTTAGTGTTAAGACACTCCGTTCCACTTCCGTTTCCTACTTTCCGCCGAATTTGAGGCATGGCGTGTTGAGTGGCGGAACTCAACGCCGCGTTTTGCCTTATACCAGAGGGAAAAAATATAAACATTAAATATTTCGATTGAAAATATTAAATATTTAATGTCCGCGATGAGGGGATTGAAGCCAGGCCCTGTCGGTTACAGTCACACGCTTGACGCTTGTGCCACTGCACCACGACAGGCTGCACTACACAATTTTATTTACTAATTTTAACTACTTTCTTGTTTAGTGAAGCCATAATATAATAATTAAAATTGCACTTAGATCGAATTAGCCGTTTTCAGAAACGGCAGTTTTATGTACAGATTAGCAAGTATAAACGCACAAACAATCAGACGTAACAATGAATGTAACATAACATTAGTTTTTCTTCGCTTACTCGCGAATCTAAAATGAATTTCATAAGTTAATTTATGGTTAAAATAATGACACAACAAGTTAATATTCATATTATTTATTTACGACTAGCGTTTGTTATAAATATATTTTATATACAAATTTCGAGTTATTTCTTTACACTAATTTATCATTTATTTCTTTACAAGGTAACTTTTATTTTATTTAACAACATAATACAAATCATAAGGATTTACGGCTTAATTGATCTAGAACTTGGACGGTTTCTATAAGGATTCGAGTCCCGTTTCATTGTTTTTATATGTTTACTTACAATATTACTCATATTTGGTTATACTCAGTTCATATAGATTTATAATCGATAAAAATTAAAAATAAAAATCTTTGATAAATACGTCTTTGAATATCGTTTTAAAAATAACATTTCCAAAATGTTACTAATCCTTTATATAAAAATTTTCTATATATATATATATATATATATATATATATATATATATATATATATATATATATATATATATATATATATATATATATATATATATATATATATATATATATATATATATATATATATATTTGTTTAATAATATATAATTATATACAACTAAGTAACAAATTTTAATTAATTATTTTATTACTAATATCAATTAGGCTTTTCTTATATTAAGTAATTTTTAAACTAAAATTCGAGATGGCTGTATGTAATAAAACGAACCAGTACAATGTGGAGGTAGTGATGCTCGGATTTCCTGTAACAAAAAAATATAAGTTATTAGAAAACGTATGACAATTAGTACGTAGCGGGATTTGAACCCGCGCTTCTAAGAAAATCACTTAGAGGCACTTGTGGATACAACATGTAAAATAAAATATATAAATATGCATTTAACAAATTTGCGGGGCCTGTCGTGGCGCAGCGGCACAAGCGTGTGACTGTAACCGACAGGTTCTGGGTTCGATCCCCAGTCGAGGAAATGAAATATTTAATATTTTCAATTTAGATACAATTATCGGCTGGTCTAGAGCTGTTATTACTTTATTTTTAGATAAATTATGTTTATATAATTAATTTTCCATATATCAGGTAGAAGGACTTTAGTATTAAGAAAATCCGTTGCCGCTTGTTCATTTAATTTTTGATGACTAACGTGTTGGGTGGCGGGATTCAACAACGCGCTATGCCTTGTTACCACAGAGAAGAAATGAAAAGTAAGTTAAATATTTAATTTTCCAGGACCAGAATGGCGTCTAAGCTCGTGAGCATATAGATCTTTGATTTTGAAACTTTTTTAAAAAGAGTGAGATAATGAAAATATTCAATATTTAATTTCTCCGAGAATCGAACTCAGAACCTGTAGCATTTAAAAGTCTTACGCTTGCGTTTTTCTTACACTTTTCTTGTGCCACAACATGCCTTTTAACTATTTTAATGTAATAATATTATTTGTTGTAATATCATTTTAAAGAGATAAAAGAGAGAGAGACAAAATATATTTAAATACTAAATTTACCATAATTTCCTGTAGAAAATACAGATGTGCTAGCGGTAGTGGGGAGTGGATCTGAAAACAAAATAGATATTGAAGTAAATAATATAAGAATTGCATTATAATATTTCTGTTACCTTCACAAGCAAGAACCTTGTGTAAAGGAACTGCTTTCTTCAATGTTGCGTTATCAATTAAAGTATGTTTATCAATAATATATAGGAATATAAGATATTATTCATATATTTTCCACATACAGACAGACAGCGATCAATTACAGATTTTCTTTCTTTCTTAGCTTCACGCTGTATCCCGCACGAGGCAGGGTAGGCAGAGGGAACCCGGGAACCTAGTGTTAAGACACTCCTTTCTACTTCCGTTCCCCACTTTCCGCCGAATTTAAGGCATTGCGTGTTGAGTTGCGGATTTCAACGCCGCGTTTTGACTTATTACCAGAGCGAAGAAATGAAACATTAAATATTTAAATTGAAAATAATAAATATTTTATATTTTTAAATTGAAAATATTGAGGCCTGTCGTGGCGCAGCGGCACAAGAGTGTGACTGTAACAGGTTCTGGGTTCGATCCCCAGTCGAGGAAATGAAATATTTCATATTTTCAATTTAAATATTTAATGTTTCATTTCTTCGCTCTGGTAATGAGGCAAAGCGCGGCGTTGAGTTCCGCCACTCAACACGCAATGCCTCAAATTCGGCGGAAAGTAGGGAACGGAAATGGAACGGAGTGTCATAACACTAGGTTTCACTTCCGTTCCCTCTGCCTATCCTGCCTAGTGCGAGATACAGCGTGAAGCTGAAGAAAAAAAAAAGAAAAAAAAATATTAAATCATTCATTTCCTCGACTGAGGATCGAACCCAGAACCTGTTGGTTACAGTCACAAGCTTGTGCCGCTGCGCCACGACAGGCCTCAAGATTTAGAAAATTACAGATTTATTATAAGTATTGATTATTTTTAACTGAAATTAAAATAATTATATACTGCAGAACAATCTTATTATACAATACAGTGCATACAATCAACTAAGTCGATTTAATTAAAAATAAATGTCACATTTTGTAAATTTTTTTAATATTTAAAAAAAAAACAATATTATATAGTTATTCTGAAATGGACAATTATGAACACTGGACAACAAAATAAATTAATAAATGTTTTTCTATACTCAGCTTCACGCTGTATCCCGCAAATGTATCTAGTGTTAAGACACTCTGTTCTGTTCCCCACCCAATTTTTTTCTTTAACAGCTCTATGCTCCATGAAAACAAAACTCAATTTCATTTTATCTATCACAATGTAACTCATGTAAAAGTAAAAAAAAACTATTTCCAATATCGTACAAACGTAATTGGTACGAGTAGATAAATGTTAATATGAATAATTTACGCGAACGCTAGCGATTACGGTATTTTCAGCGTACACACTCGTCCATTCATTAAGCATGCACCAGTTAAAGAGACATGTTTTTATTCGGCTAAACTATTGTTTTTATCGAATTGCCAGTTGGTAGCTTTTTTATTTTGAAATACATTGTATTTTGAATTTACAGTGATCGAAACAAAAATACTATACTACGGTTTTATTGTATCAGAATTTCTGCTTTTGCGAAGTGTTTTCCTATTGAATTTGATAGCTTTTTTTCTCAGCTTTTCGCTTTATCTCGCACAAAGCAGAGTACACCTTGTGTCAAGATACTTTGTTTTGAGCTTTTCAAAAGAATTTTAATCAGATTTTCCTTGGCCTGTGGTGGTAGCTTAACACCATATTTTGTCATAATCACATTGAGGAAATTAAAGCAATTTGAATTTAGTAATTAAAATTTAATTTTATTAAATTAATAGCTGTGTTGAGTTCCTCAACTCAACATGCATTCGAAAGTTCAGTGGAAATTGGGCAATGGAAATGTCTAATTAAGAATTTTAAGAAAGAATTCTTATCCTTCAGTTACCAAGTTCCCATAGTTAGTATGTTATATGCGGAACACACAGTATCAGAGAAATTAATTGATTATACTTTCTCAAAATAAACAGCTGTTTTGAGTTCTGTCGCTCACCTCACAATATCCTTAACATTCTGGAGGGGAACAAACTATGCACTTGATTCCCTCCTTCTACTCTGTTATATATGATAAAGTGTAAAAAAGAATGATATCATTCTTTTTTATCTTATGACTAGTATCTACGTTTTTTACTTTTACCTATGACTTTTTCTCTCTATCTATAAATTCTATCTTAGGGCCAATTCAATAGGTTACGAAAAAAGTTTCAGATAAAATCTGACAATTAATGTTATCTCACAGATAGACGCTATGTTTTTTTTTCTGTTTCACCATCAAATTCCCTTACAACTTATCTAGCAGATAACGGTACCCGGTACTATATCAGCCAGTGGTGAAACTGACCCTTAATATTTTAATTCGTTTTTTTTTTCAGCTTCACGCTGTATCCCGCACTAGGCAGGGTAGGCAGAGGGAACGGAAGTGGAACCTAGTGTTATGACACTCCGTTCCACTTTCTTTCCCCCACTTTCCGCCGAATTTGAGGCATTGCGTGTTGAGTGGTGGAACTCAACGCCGCGCTTTGCCTTATTACCAGAGCGAAGAAATGAAACATTAAATATTTTAATTCGTTTTTCAAATTAGTTGCTTAAATGAAAAAAATAATTCTCGGTTTATACTATATCGCTATTTTATCATTAAAAAAGTTAAAAAGTTTCCATTATAATCTTACCTCTATAAAATAAACCTCGTTTTCTACTATAATAATTGGCTAAGGGAACTTGCATATCACACAGAACCTCAACTGTTGGTGGGAGAGACTCGATCGCTACCACTGAACTTGTAAGTGCTGTGTAACTGCCATCTACTATTCTGATTGAGGATTTCGCCTCAATTAATCTGAAACAAAATAAAGGTTATAATTAAAATTACGCTTTCTATATAATCTTTTTTGTTTCTTTTTTTATTATGGATAAGATATGGCAAACGAGCGTACGGATCACCTGATAGTAAGTGATCACCGCCGCCCACGACCCCATGTAGCACCAGAGACGCTACAGGAGCGTTCGAGACCGGCGTCTTTAAGGAGATGGGCTTATCATTATTTAAAAGATAAACTACAAAAGTATACAAAGTAAGATATGGAAGTAACTTAATAGGAATAGAGGATCTTAATATTCGATTTCCAGGTTATTTTTGCCTAACTGTGCAGGATATAGCGTGAAGCTGTAAAAACTAAAATTAACTATAAAATTCACTTTCCTACGTGCTATAGAATACGCACGAAGGTATAAATTATATAAGCTGGGAGTTGAGTGATTTATCTCTGAATTATTTCATTATTCAGGTCAGGTTGATACCATAGTACTGTATTATCACCTATGCTGGGTATGCTAGGAGAAATGATGGAATGATTATTATAAGTGATATAAATTAAGTTTTTTAGATATTATGATTTAATCCTCTTTCAGCTTCACGCTGCATCTCGCACATGGCACTGTCGGCAGCAGGAACTTGAGTCCTAGTCAATCTAATAAAAGTTAGTGTCATAAGCCGTTATCAAGATTTATTAAAATCTATGTATGAAAAATATTTTTTATTTCTTATTTAGTTCTATTTTAGCTTAATGCGCTCTTTCGAATTTAGCAGAATATTTTTTTAGCTATTTTTTAGCTGCACGCTGCATGCTACACATGACAGAGTAGGCAAAGTGAACTTGGGAACCTAATATTAAGGCAATTCAATCGTTCGATACTCGTACAAATTTAATTTTTCCATCTATTACAAATGACAGCTAAATACCTATGGGACAAACTAAATCTAGTGCCGTGAATGCACCGTGTGCAGATGGCTGGGTTGTTAGCAAACTCCTGAGAAATATCCGAATTATTTAGTTGGGAACTCCAATGTATTGGAAACATACGGGCCAATATTATTATGTTAATTATATTATTGAGGTTTGTTTGCAAGCTTTTAACTGTGAACGTAACACGTTATTTTTTGATATAGTGATTTAATTATGATGCTGAAAAAAAAATATATATTCTATAGTATAATTATAAACATTACAACACGACTGTGGTAAGAGGTGGGTAATGTCTTACGGGTTTGTGTGTGTATGTTTGTCCATTTCTTTGCCACGCTTTACAGCGCCAAACGAGTGGACGGCTTTGGAGATATCAGATATCGTTGAACTCTTCAGATTGAGAATATGTACATGTAGGTAATATAGACCTTTCCAAGTCGTTCTCGAACAGAAAGTTGAATAGTTGATTTATTTTTGTTTTTATAATTATTATTTAGGTTTCATTTACTGTCACCGTATTTAATCTAGTCGTTGTTTTCATAACCAAATCTATATAAATGATCTATGGCTAAAGATCACTCTAAAAGATCTATTATGGCTAAAGAAGACAGTCAGTTTTTAAGTATTTGGTAATTTTAATATATAGTTGGCAGAATATTAGCAATATTTCATAAATGTATAATATCTATGTAAAAAATATTTAAAATGATATGAAAAAAATATTTTCAATAAATAGAAACTCTCAAATCAACGCCAAAGCTGTAAATAAAAAAAAATAAAACTAAGTACTTAAACGTGGTAAATGTGAATAAAAACCGTATATTTCACAAAAAGGAACATTCAAGTGAGCGCTCAGTAGTACTCGAGGACCGATTTGGGACGCCGCGCGAAGTTTTCCAAAGTCTACCAGCGGATTGTTAGAATAGATGAATATAAAACGAGATAAAACAATACTGAAAGTCATATTAGGATTTTGTATAAGTATGTTAAAAATGTGTATTTAATGTTATGTGCTTGTATATTTTATAAGTTCATTCTAAAAAAAAACTTAGATTCACGTGGTATCCCGCACATGACGGAGGGAAGTTGGGAACCTAGTGTTAAGACACTCTGTTACTTTCCCCACTTTGAGCCGAATTTGTGGCATGGCCGAATTAGATGATAACAACATAAATTTGATATAACAATCGTAAGAATTTCGACGTAGCTTGATGAGAACGTATGGCTTAGTAGGTTACAGCGCTCGGACGGTTTCTAAGAGGCGCAGGTTTAATTCCCGCAACGATATTTTTTTTATTTAAAATTATTATTGTACTATCCTCAACCTGGCGTAACACTTTACAAATAGTAAAAATGTATAAAAAAGTTCTTAACAACATTAACATACACCTAAAAAGCATTTTTTTATAATGAACAAAAAACGTACATAAATTGGCCGCTTCGTTCTCTAGGGCAAACGTCATAGCTTCGATATAGGTGTCTGGGGTGTAATTATTGTTGATTTATTATCTTTAATTCAGCATACATTTATAATAACGGTTTTTACTTCTGCTTGCGGCTTCGCCCGCACGATCGAATGGAAATTACTAATTACATATTATAAGCCTTTCTCGGTAAATGGACTATTTCACATAATTAGTTGTGTCAATTCAAACCAGTAGTTTCTTCAGGCGCCTTGTAATAATAATATAGATACTAGGTATATCAGGTACACGCACGCTAAGGGCCTCGATGCCGCTGATCTTATATTTTATATCTTTTAAAAATTCATTTTATTTGCTGAGAAGGCAATTTTTATGTCTTAAAACGCTTACGTATTTAAATCGATAAGAAATAATATTGTGTAACTTGAAATTGATTTGAAAATAACCCCTTATTTATATATGTGTTTTGTGAATTGTAAAAATGGTTACTATGGGTTGTCTTTAGGCATATGTTCTCGTGGACTTTTTCATACATTCACATTTCATGCGCACGCACGGAATTTCTCGAGTTCGCTGGTTTTTTTTTCATTTTTTACTACTCCTATAGGTTTTATCTTCATTTAATTTAGCCCATCGCTGCCCTCAATAAATGGCCTATGTAATGTAACAGGATCTTTTCAAATCAACCAAATAAATAAACATCAAACTCTTCAGCTTTATAAATATAGATTCCAATTTTATAAGTAGTATGGATATACATATGCATCATGGATATATGTATCTATGTATGTAGGACAAAATCAGAAATACTATATGAATTTAGTGCATTTTAATTTGATATAATGCTTAGGTTTTTTTACTAAAAACTTGAGGCCAGTCGTGGCGCAGTGGCACAAGCGTATGACTGTAACCGACAGATTGTGGGTTCGATCTCCACTCTAGGAAATGAAATATTTAATATTTTAATTAAATATTATTTTAATTGAATATTGAATGTTTTCATTTCTTCGCTCTGGAACAAAGCAAAACGCGGCGTTGAGTTCCGCCACTCAACACGGAATGCCTCAAATTCGCCGGAAAGTGGGGAACGGAGTGACTTAACACTAGGTTCCCAAGTTCTCTCTTCCTACCCTGCAATGTGCGGGATACAGCGTGAAGCTGAGGTTTTTTACTATATCACGCGTTTTCTTACTTATGAAAAATGAGAAAACCAAGTGTACTCCTGTTCCCACTTTCGTATAAACTTTTGAAACATTGCGTGTTGTAATACGAAAAATATTTTTTCAAGGTGGAAACTAAGTAAATTAACTTAATAATAATTAAAACTAATTAAATAGTTGTTTTTCTTTATTTCATCAAGAGGTTAAGAAGGTACATACTCGTGCACTTCTTAAACTCTTGCCATATAGCTATCAGTTATATACATATAAAAAATCACATATATTATTTCATATTATATTTATTTATAAGAATTTCGAGAGAATGCTTAAAATGTGCGACCCAGTAATTGGAAATCTGTTAAACAAATTGACATGTTATTCATTTCGCGCTAAATGACCTCAGGTACTAGTGTAGCCATGATATTATTGTTTTTTGTTTTGTACCTTCACGCTGGGTTGAAAAAGGCGCAGGTAGTCAAAGGGAACTTGGGAACCTAATGTTAAGCGTTCCATTTTCAATTTTCTGCCAAAATTGATACCTTACGTAGAGCGGCGGGACCCAACGTCATAAATTTATATTTTTATTTCTTTACTTTGGCAATAAAGCTTTGTGAAATAAATTCAACTCGAAAGATGAACGGTTCGATTCCTACTAGAGGAAGTGAAATATTTATTTTCTTTGCTCTTGTCAAGATGCAAATCGTGGCGTTGAGTTCCGTCACTAAACAATCATTGCTTCAGCGGAAAGTAGGAAACCGAAGTGTCCTAATCGGAGTGTTATATAGTGTGTTAACATTAGGGTACCGTATGCGGGGACATAATCAATATAAAATATTACTAACTTTAAGCAGGCGAAGCCCTTTTGGGTCACAATGGAATTAACCCATTCTTGGTTACCGTGCCAATTTGGGAACACTTAATAATTGAGGGTAGAATTGAAAAGTTTTGACAATATTTTAAATACGATGACAGTTTTAAGCAGTTAAAAGTGCAGGGAATAAATATACAATACAAACATTTTGTTATAATTAGTAGCGTTTTCATAATGATTTCTTGAAACGTCTTATAAGGACACACGTGGAGGTAGGCACAGTGTTTTTAAATTACTAAAATAAATAAAAACAATAAACATCGCTTTACTTTCTTGTACTTGAATTTAGTAAATAATAAATAATTTACAGCATTTGGCAGTTACGTATAATAAGGATAGAAGCTTTTATTATACCCGAAAGTTTACTGTGCCAATTTTGGTACAGCGGCCACATGTGTAAGTAGTTTATCCTTGATTTTTTTAGTTTTTCGAAAACGAAGATTTAGTGCTGATAACAAATATCAGGGCTTAGAGGAGACCATATTCTTCAAAGACTCGAAGAAGACACTGATGACGAGTTGGAGTAGGATTTAGCCATAATTTCACCAGAACTTAGTGTAATCACTGACGAAGAAGAGGGCTTTTATGATGAGAATGTATTACCTAAGTTGCCAAATGATGTTTCCGCAAATATATAAGTGTTTGTCCGCGAAGCGCAACCAGATGAGGAACCATTAGCGAAGAAAGCTGATTGACGATTTCCGAATGCAGTAATTTGTACGCGATTCAAAATAATCGACACAATTT
Organism: Eueides isabella; assembly: GCA_019049475.1. Lineage (NCBI taxonomy): Eukaryota > Metazoa > Arthropoda > Insecta > Lepidoptera > Nymphalidae > Eueides > Eueides isabella. Next base: position 1,968,348 of record CM032397.1, read on the forward strand.
CTCTGTCAGTGTTGGAGAGGTAAAGGTTTTAAGATAAAGGTTACAGCTTCGATATTTACTGTGGTAAACCTACTATTCCGAGTACATACAGAGCCTTAAGAAACCAGAGTTGTAAAAATATTGCTGAATAAATTGACAACAGATCCCACAAACCACAAAGTTTACGTCAATAACTTTTTCACACGTTATGATCTTCTGTACGATTTATGTCAATTGGGTTATTATGCTATAGGAACCATTTGTGTGAATCGCACTAAAAATGCCCATTGACAAATGATAAGTATATGAAGAGAAAAGCTAGAAAAGAGTTTGATTACAGATTCGTTAAAAAAAATAAGTGTTACGGGTTCGCTGGACAGATAACAGCATTTGCACATCGGCAACAAACTATGATATGTTATGATCCGGTGGACACTGTAAGGAAATGGTCTACAGACAAGAAGTAGAAGCCTGACATGACGATCCCACATTTATTCCAAAATTACAACAAGGGCATAGGAGGAGTCGATGAAATGGATCAGTCCATTTCACTAAGTAGAATTGGCGTCCATAGTAAATATAATGGTGGGTATTGTGTACATGCTACATGAAATGGACATAGCAAATGGATGGATGGATCAGCTACTGTTCCGACGGAGTATAGCCATATTCTATCTAAAACAATCACCTACAAAGAGTGTGGGCGAGTTCGACCTTTATCAGCCAAATTAGAGGGTCTGCAACTAGAAGGCGCCGATAACGTACCTGAAAAGCTTCTAAAATAATTACGCTGTGTAATTTGCAATAATAGAAGCCGTTGGGGCTACAATAAATGCAAGAAAACACAGTGCTCAATACACAACCATATTTAAAATTATCACTCTTAAGTGGTCACCGTGCCATTTTGGGAACACCCCTTCAGATTCCTGAAAAATATTTTTTTTCGTGTTTTTTCTTATTTACATCTTTATATGCATTCCCTATAATGAATAAATAAACTTTTTTTCAAATAAAACCTTGTAGTTTTGTTTTGACCATTAATGGGTTAAATTTGAATGAATATAATAAATTATATTTACTATCATTTAAAATTGATATTTAATAAAAAAATATATATCCAAATTCTAAGTTCTCAAAAGAACTAAAAAAATATTTTCAACCAAACTTGCTTATATAAATATTTTTATCACATTTCAAAACGTGGATAGAAGCAAAGATGCCTTATTATTTACAAAAAACAACTGATGTTGCAAGATAAGAGGGCGAAGCTAGTCATTGTTCTGTTAATATTGAATTTATTTTTTACTGAGAGTCTTCAACGTTATATTTTGTATTTTAAAGGTATGAAACAGATAAAAAATTCAGTTCGCAGCGTTTCTGCATAACTGTCGTAAAGAATGTTTTCAATAAAGTTTTTACATTTAGTTCTGAGATCTGATATGGACAGGAGCCACTACAAACGTGATAGGCCATAAGTTCGATCTTCACTTTAGAAAATAAAAAAAATATTACACATAAATATTACATATTTCATGTAATATTTTTATTTGTTTGTTCTGGTACAAAGCGTGACGTTAAGTTTCTACACTCAGCAGAAACGGTAATTTTTCTTTGTCTAACGTCTCCGCTTCATATAAGCTTATTTATTTAGTTTTTAATTGTTGCTTTTACAATTTTTTTTTAATTATTCTTAAATACTGTCAATATTTTTACTTTATTTTTAGTTGTTGTCACTCGGGAACCTAGTGTTAAGCAATTCTGTTTTCATTAATACACTTCTATTCCCCAATTTAGATGCATTGCCATTTAAGTGGCAAAACTCAACACCTTAAATAATCATACTATTTATTTCATTTCCTCGAGTGGAATTCGAACTCGTTCGACTTCGAACCAGCTTGATTAAAGTCGAACGCTTGTCCCCTGTGGTAGGTAGGCCTCATATTTATAAATAATTTTATTTTTGAGGCCTGTCGTGGCGCAGCGGCGCAAGCGTGTCGACAGGTTCTGGGTTTGATTCCCAGTCGAGGAAATGAAATATTAAATATTTTCTATTCAAATATTTAATGTTTCTTTTTTTTATTCTGGTAATAAGCCAAAGCGCAGCGTTGAGCTCCGCCACTCAACACGCAATGCTTCAAATGGAAAGTGGGGAACGAAAAAAAAAATTTTTTTTTCTTTACATTCATGGTCACCCCACAAATGTAGCTTAACTCATTATAATATCTCGTCGCGAATTCTGATATTATATATCGTATGTTAATTACGGAGTAAGTGTGGGTGAGTTTTAATTACATCGCGTAACAATTGATTAAATTTACTTGTGGTTTATAAATTTTCTGGTGTTTATTAACGATTACGTAGTAATTTTTATATTTATATTTCGTTTTTAATTATAAAATTTAGGCATGCTGTGGCACAGGGGATGTGCGTGTGACTGTAAGCGTGATAGATTGTGGGTTCGATGCCCAATCGAGGAAATGAAATATTTAATATTTTTAAAATAAACATTTTATGTTTTGATTTTTTTTTTGGTAACAAGGCAAGTTCTGCCACTCAACACGCAATACCTAAAATTCAGCGAAAATTACGGACAGAACGGAGTGTCTTAACACTAGGTTCCCAAGTTCCCTCTGCCTAACTTATCATGTGCGGGGATATAGCGTCAAATAGTTAAAAAATATTTTAAATCTATAAATAAAGCTTGTACAACATACCTATTTCCCACTAATATGACTAGTTCGGGCCTCGGAAATACGCCTTCAACAGAGCAGATGATGTTCAAATAACCATCACTAAGCCGGTCTTGGATCATATCGAATTTAGTCTCTGGAACTGAAATTAAATTGATTTCGGTTAGAAAATGTTAGGGAATAATATTTCTTCTGTATTTTTTTTTTATTTTATATAATCCTGAATAGATCGTCGTGGCGCAGTGGGACAGCGTCTTACTGTAATCATAGTACAGGTTTGATTTTTTCGGGGAAATTATTACATTATTGCTACCGCTCTGGTGAATACGAATCTACATAATATGCAATGTTTCAAATTCAAGCAGAAATAGGGAGTTTGGAGTGTCTTAACACTTATTTTCCTGACCTGACGTGATAAGCGGGATAAAGCGGGATAAAGCGGTATATTTTTTTATTATATGTTATTTTTTTTAGAACAAAGCCTCATATATCAATAACTACATCACTTTTCGATGTTAAAACACTAGAAAATTATATGATAATCAGCGAACCGATTAATTATTCATGCACTGCTTGGTAATCATGAAGCTAACCGAATATGTGAAAATTTTATTTGCGATGTAAATACAAGCGAAATGAGAGGATTATTTATCGAACATTAGTTCTAGCAGCGATGTTAATAAGCCATGACTGACTGTCAATTACGGAGGACGATAAATCCGTGAGATTTAAAGTAAGAGACGGAACTTAACGCCGCAGAGTAAAATAACGATTAAGAATGTCTGGCTTTGCATTATTATTTATCAATGATATATCTGAAGTTTAAGTAGGTAAGCAATTAGCTAATCGTGATTTTTTTATTTGAACAAAAAATTATATCGAGGCCTGTCGTGGCATCCACGAGTTATCCACCCGAAGAAATCATTCATTTAATATTTTCAATATCTGGTAAAAAGCGTTGAGCTCCGTCACTCAACACGCAATGCCTCAAATTCGGCGGAAAGTGGGGAACAAAAGTGGAACGTAATGTGTTAACGCTAGGTTCCCGGGTTCCCTCTGCCTACCCTGCCTCGTGCGTTATACAGCGCGAACCTAAAAAAAAATTAAAAACGGAAACGGAATGTCTTAACACTAGGGTCCCAAATTCTCTCTCCTCCTCCTCCTCCCAAGCCTACCCTGCCATGTGCAGGATACAGCGTAGCTGAGTAAAAATTATATCTTAGTGGCCAGTTGTGGCGCAAGGGCATAAGCGTCCGACTACTTGAAGGTTCGATTCTTACTTGACAAAATAAAATTTTTCATTACTTCCATTTGCGCATTCTGGCAACGACCCAACACGCAATGTTTAATTTTCCTACTCAACACGTAATGCCTCAAGAATACAGCGAAAAATGGGGAACGGCAATATCTTAATAGAAACGGTATGTCTTTATACTAGTTTCCCCATTTTCATCTGCCATATACAAAATGTAGGATACATTCTATCCTACATTTTATTATCCCATTATATTATTATTTTCTTAGCTCTACACCGTGGGGTCCAAAATACTATAAAGCTTACTCTAAGAACCAACTAACCCATCGATATTGTAATAGCACCATAAAATTTTATATGATCCATCATTTTGTACCAAATATCAACAAAGCCGATGTAATGTATACGTTTAATGTAAATGTCGTCAAATTTCAGTGCTGGTATTGGTACGAGGTATGCTTCAGGAACATCATACAACGGTTGGGGAACACGCCAACTGTAATGGATACCCGCAGGTGAGACATAGATAACGATGGACTGGATGAATCTTTTTGTTTTGTTTTTAACTTCCTTTGCAAAAAGAGAGGTGTGAGGTTTTTGATATGTCTGTCGATCAGTATTAACGTAGATTTAAATGAATAAATTAATTTAAGTGCAACTTTTTTATACGAAAATCTTGTTGATCGTCGTGGGTTCTAGGGTATGTTTTATGAAAATCGGATTAGCAGTTTGAGAGCTATAAGCAGGCCAAGTTGAGGTAGTGATTTTTTGATGCATTTGATATATTTTTTCTTAATGTGTTATATATTTTTTATAGGATAGGCAGAGAGAACGTAGTGTAGAGACATTTAGTGGCGAAACTTGAGTATCATTGCACAACGGGTTTCTATGTGAACGCAGTTTTAGTTTGGTTTGTCGATTGAAATAAGCCATTTAATTTTTCCTTATTCCATGATATGACGAGTTGAATAGCGTAACTCAACGCCGCGTATTGTTGAGTTAGTAGAAGTGCAGGAATGCATAGTTTTGTAAATTATATTTTTTTTTATTCTAAGAACTAAGAGCTTTTCTTAAAGTACTCTCTCTCTCAGCTTCACACTATATCTCACACATAGCAGGGTAGGCAGAGGGAAGTTGGGAACCTGGTGTTAAGACACTCCGCTTTCCAGTTTCCGCAGAATTTTCTCAGAGGTTTTCCAAATTCTAACATATTTAATATATAGTAGAAATTCTATACAGAAAAATATACACTAAGGAAATAAAGAAAAATACCGTATCTAGAAAAATATTTTTCAATTGCCACGACTGATCGCTTCAAATATTGATGGATTTTATAGTATAAGCAAAACGGTCATTTGTATTCCATTAGCCATCGTTCCCTTGTTTCAGTTTGATGCTTCGCTCTACGTTCTTTTATCTTTCTGTACAATGGCTGGGTATTATTTAATTATAAGCAAGCCCTTGCCTTCCCTATGTTTTGTGAGTGCTTTGGTAATTTGAAATTCATTTTAAATGTTTTATTCAGATTTTATTGATTTATTAATTCCTTTATAACGGTATTGTTGAGTAAATGAAATGATTAGCATTTGTATATAACGAATATTAAAGTACAATGTTATATATAATATGATGTGGATACACAGATTAAATTCACTCAGCTCCACACCGTATCTCGCACATGGCAGGGTAGACAGAGGGAACTTGGGAACCTAGTGTTAAGACACTCCGTCTTACTTCTGTTCTCTATATTCAGCCGAATTGGAGGCATTAGGTGTTGAGTGGCGGCATTTAGCGCCGCGCTTTGCCTATACCAGAGTAAAGTAATGAAAACATTAAAGAATATTTCATTTCCTCGAGTGGGGATCGAACACAACCTGTGGTTTACAGTCACGCTTGTGCCGCTGTGCCACGACAATCTTCATATACATAAATATCTATGTTAATTTTATTAAGTTAAACTGTTTGTTTGTTTGTTTGTTTGGACGCGCTTATCCTACGATAATCCATTTATCAATAAGCTATGTTACATCGACATTTTTTATGGGTACCTAGTGCTAAGACTCCCAGGCACATTGTGTGTTGGATGGTGACACTCAGAGCCATACTTTAGCCTCGGTACTAAAGCTAGAAAAATGAAAATATTAAATATTTTATTGCCTAAACTAGGAATGAAACCCACGACCTCTCTTTAGAGTCGCGATAGGAATGCCTTAAATATCTCGTCACACAATATTAACATTAGGTACTTCTTAATTTCTTATAAACAATGAAATATCAAAAAAGTAGCACAAACAAATACAGTCTTAATTTAAATTTCATCGCTATCTACCATACTTCACCCACGCTGTACCCCAGTTAGTGTTCCAGTCAAACACTATTTACTGTATAGCCAAAGTTGCATAAAGTAATTTCCGATTCGTCTCAGCTCACAAAGCATACTGTTGCGGTATTCGGTACACGGGTACTTAACAACACGTTGACTTTACTTGTTGTTTTGTGTACGATTTATCCATTTTGATTTTAATATGGAGTGGCTTATGATTGATTTGTTATTTATTTTTGATTTATGATCGCTCTTTTTTTTGTTGTTGATTATTAATAGTGCTATTGTGGCATAGTTGATCAGTGCTGGTTGGTTGAGGTGGTTGCAATGTTGAATCTTATTTGGGGAAGTGTTTAATTTTATGGTCTTTTTCTTTGCTTGACTAGAGCGGAGGGAACTTGGGAACCTAGTTTCATTATTTTTCATTACGTTCTACAATTTTTTGCTGAATTTGAAAATTTATATCCTGCCGGCCTGTCATGGCGCAGCGGCACAAGAGTGTGACTGTAACCGACAGGTTCTGGGTTCGATTCCCAGTCGAGGAAATGAAATATTTAATATTTTCAATTTAAATATTTAATGTTTCGTTTCTTCGCTCTGGTAAGTCAAAGCGCGGCGTTGAGTTCCGCCACTCAACACGCAATGCCTCAAATTCGGCGGAAAGTGGGGAACGGAAGTGGAACGGAGTGTCATAACACTAGGTTTCACTTTCGTTCCCTCTGCCTACCCTGCCTAGTGCGGGATACAGCGTGAAGCTGAAAATTTAAATCCTATAAATAGAAGGATAGGTGGATAGAACCTATAATAACTTAACTTGAGAGACAGAAGTTGTTCATTGGCGAAACGGAATCAGCTACGTCATGCTTTCAAAGATCTAATAACAATTATTATTATTGTTAAAAGTTAAATAGATTATCCAACATAAAAAAATAATATAATCGAACTAGTAGCTCCTAAGAAAAACGCGTTCAAATAAACAAATTGATTGGCTCAGAACCAATTTGTATTGAATCATTCAGAATAATAGCAAAATTACAATAGCTTCAATATGATTCCTTCAGAAGAATTTTACAGGAAAGAAAAGTAATACATTTGAGATCGAGATAGTTTTTTTTAGCTTAACTTCCCTCCACATTTTTTTCTGTATCTCTTATTTAGCAGAATAAGCAGATTGAAAAATATTTATTCTGTAATTATTTGACACCTGTCGTGGCGCAGCGGCACAAGCTTGTGACTGTAGCCGACAAGTTGTGGGTTCGAATTTCACCTTAGGAAATGAAATATTTAATATTTAAATACAAAATTATTTTTTTTAAGGTTTTCATTTCTTCGCTCTGACACTAGGCAAAGCGCGGCGTTGAATTCTGCCACTCAACACGCAATGCCTCAAATTTGGCGGAAAGTGGGAAACGGAAATGGAACGGAGTGTCTTAACTCTAGGTTTCCAAGTTTCCTCTGCCTACCCTGCCATGTGCGGGATACAGCGTGAAGCTGAGTGAGTAATATTATTTAGTAAGTCTTAACATTAGGTTCCCAAGTTCCCTAAGCCATCTGCAGGAAACAGCGTCAAGTTAAAAAACTACTTACCAAATATAGTCATAGGGCGTGTCCTCTCGTCCTCTGAGAGAAATGTCGAAACCACGCAAGTATAGTTTCCCGTCAGCTCTGTCCCGGGGGAGAGGATGCGTAGCGCGCGATGTTGTGTGTAGGGATTTTGTGATACCTTATAAGAGAGATCCAGCTGTGGAGTTGTTATAAAATATTAGTCGAAAATATTTCTTGGAGAAATCCTACGGATGTTGTAAATGTTGTGATGAATGTTGTTTCCACTTTCAAGCAAAAATACTAAACGATTTTATTTTCCAACAATGAATACAACATTTAATTAAAAATGGAAACACTTTAATGTATCTATGGTTAATAAGATTCTTGGCGTAGGGCTACAAGCCTAAAACCCCAATTGAGGAAAATATATATTTAATTCCCATACCCTTGCTTTGACAACGAGGCAAGACGCGGCGTTATGTTCCGCCCTCAAGATGCAATGCGTCCGAAGTAGGGCGGGAAATTAAAATTAAAGTATTTTAATGGAAACAGAGTGTCTTAACATTTTGTTTCCAGGTTTCCTATGCTTCTCCTGATATACTTGTGGAATACAAAAAAAAGCTTTGTTTCTTACTAAATCATTTTTACCTTATTTTTTAGTAACCCCAAAGCTTGTGGTTTTTGCGGTGGTATCCACTGGTAGACTGGGTGGGATCTATCCATGAAGAACCATTTCACAACGAGCCCCGTCACGTTCTTTGTACTGTAGTCGCAGTCCAGCGTGACAGCATCTCTAGTACCATATTGTAGGACTTCCGGTACCCTGATGTTGATTATGCGAACGGAATGTATACCTAGAAATAATATGTCACATATTATACTAATTTAATTTAATTTAATTTAATTTTTTGAGGCCTGTCGTGGCGCAGCGGCACAAGAGTGTGACTGTAACCGACAGGTTCTGGGTTCGATCCCCAGTCGAGGAAATGAAATGTTTAATATTTTCAATTTAAATATTTAATGTTTCATTTCTTCGCTCTGGTAATAAGGCAAAGCGCGGCGTTGAGTTCCGCCACTCAACACGCAATGCCTCAAATTCGGCGGAAAGTGGGGAACGGAAGTGGAACGGAGTGTCATAACACTAGGTTTCACTTCCGTTCCCTCTGCCTACCCTGCCTAGTGCGGGATACAGCGTGAAGCTAAAAAAAAATAATAAAAAAAAAAATAATAATAATTTAATTTTTCATTTGAATAATCAATCAAATTTAGTTACGTTGACAATTTTATAGAATCAGCTTCACGCTGTATCCCGCACTTGGCAGGGGAGGCAGAGGGAACTTGGGAATCTCGTGTTAAGACACTCCGTTCCACTTCCGTTCCCCATTTAAAAATTTTATACGTTTTTAAAAATAGTATTTTTCTTTCTTAAGTGTGGAATACATCTTTAAAATATAATATCACGGATATATTTATATTTGCCGGTAACATTTGTTTGATGTACAGTAATATGATAAAAATATATATTTAGTTTCTTTTTAATTCATTTATTTTGGTCGGTATATTATGTCGCGTTAATGATCTTGATGTGACGTACTGTACTTACGATGGAGTTATGTATTGAGTGTAACGTTTCCGCCAAATTTTATTTAGAAATAAAGCAAGAATTATTTATTTTTTTGGTACATTGCATGTTTAGTGGAACTCAACGCCGCTCTTTGCCGTGTTATCAAAGCGAAGAGATAGAAACATTAAATAATGAATGTGAAAATATTAAATTTTCCATTTCTGATGTCAAGTAGGCATTGAACCAGCAGCACAACTTGATCTTTTGCGACACGACGGCAGTTATCGACTTTAGTTTAAGAAAAAAAAAGATATTAACTCTCCAAACACTGTATAATTACTTCAAAATGATGTCATTTTACTCAATACTCAAGAGAAAAAATGTTGGAGAAAACGAAAAAGAAAATTTATAATAATAATACAGCAGATCAACAAAGTAATAGATTATTCGTCCTGTGGGTATTTACTTGGCTTTGGCGGTTGATTTTAATAAATGTAAAGGTATTTTTTTCTCATTGTTGCCGGTTTTTTAGAATCGCTTGGGGGTACTGAAGTTTTTGGTGTGGAAAGACAATTAGCTATCAATTTAATAGAACGGTGCTTGATATAATTTTTCTTAATGATATTTGTTATTACTACGTTTTTTTAGGCTGACTTGTAATAACTTTTTATTATTATAATACATGTTGTTGTTAAATATTTGTTTCGAAAATATTGAATATTCGGCGGAAAGTGGACAACGGAAGTGTAAATGCCTTAATACTAGGTTCCCAAGTTCCCTCTGCCTACCCTGCCATGAGCAGGATATAGCGTGAAGTACTTTGTTATTATGAAGACAGTACAGAGGGAACTTGGGAACCTAGTGTTTGGTTTTTGTTCCCGTATTTGCCTTGTTATCACAGTGATAAAATGAAAATATTTTTTTTTTATTTTAATAATATTATCATTTTAAAACAATATCTATACATTAAAGTAAATTTTCAACTAAATGAATAATTGAAGCAATTTTGTCGACCTTATTATTTAAACTTGGCGTAACTTTTTTATTTCTAAACCGATTTAAATAAAACAAACATTGCATTTAAATCTCAAAATCCATTTTCGAGATTAGCTCGTACAAAAGTACAGGCAAACAGATAAACAGACAAAAAAAATAATAATCACTCTATGGGACACAGACAGTAAATCAATTACAGATTTATTATAAGTATTGATTTTACTTCTCCAAGTGGATATCGAACCCACAATCTGTCGTCACAACACGCTCGTACCTGCCTCGTATGTGCCACGACAGGTTCATGCCTCAAATGCATGGAAAGGCTATTAACTGTCAATACAATAATATTTGTTTTTAACATGGTTTCATTAGCCTGGCTTGTAATCAAAGTTCGACCACATTTTGTGGCACTTGTGGCCTCTTATTTTTTGTGTGACATTTAATTTCTCCACCTTTCGCCGAATTTTAGATATATGTCTTGATTGGCGGAACTCAACGCCACGTTTTGTTCTCTTAGCATAGCGAGAAAATAAACAAAATACATAAACATTTCATTTCCTCAAGTGGGAATCGAATTCTTAAGTTGTCGCATTTACAGTAGTACACTTGTGCCAAGATGGGTCTTAAATTATTCTCAAGCTTTCTATTATTCTATTTTTATATATATATATATATATATATATATATATATATATATATATATATATATATATATATATATATATATATATATATATATATATATATATATATATATATATATATATATATATATATATATATATATATATATATATATATATATATATATTAATATTCATATAAACAAAACGTTTAATCCACTATGTCACTTATAAACAAGGTCGAATAGAAAAATTCACAAAGGACGCCTACTGTTCCCTTCATAGCACCTTCACTTGCCTGTCGGATTGTTGGAATAAAATAGGAGGCTTAACAAGCGATTTAAATGGACAGGTGTGAATGATTGAAAAAGCGAGAATTTGGTCTTGCGTTCTTTATTTTATGATTTTACTTATTTAATTATATATTTTTTTGGATTCCTGTATATATGCAGAAAATATAGCAGAGTAGGCAAAGGAAACTTGGGAACCTAGTGTTAAGATAGTTTCATATTAACACAATTCTGTTCCTCTCTCTCTCTGCTGGTTTAAGGTATTGCGTATCGAGTGGCGTTGGCAGACATTTATAAATGACTAATGTTATACATTACATTTGCAACTGTTGTTTTGATTAATTTATAATTTTAAAAAAATATATTAAAACATAATATTAAATTAAAATAATTATAATGAAAATAGAAAATCAATATAAATTAATTAATTTTATACGGTATGTGAATGATTTTTGTCTTGAATATGATTTTAGTCAAATTTTGTATTTCTTTTAAATTATTGTTTAAATTTATTGTAAATACATTAAAAAAAGAAAGGGGGGAACGAAAGTGGAAAGGAGTTGGAGTGTTTTAACACTAGTCCCAAGTTCCCTCTGCCTTCTCTACCTTGCCATGTGTAATATATAGCGTAAAGTAGTAAATGATTTAATATTTGAATAACTATAATTATTTATGACAAAACGAAGAAATAAAACACAAATGTTATAAGAAATGTATATTTTTGAAGTCAGTTTGAAACTACGCTAATTATTCCAAAGCTTGTTAAAGTATAGAGTAGTGGTCCAGTGTTTTACAACTTTGAATACTTTATAATGACCGTTGAAGTTGTTATTAACTATTGCGATTCAAATTCTTTAAGCAAAGGTAAGAAGATGAGATTATCAATATTTTATATATATATATATATATATATATATATATATATATATATATATATATATATATATATATATATATATATATATATATATATATATATATATATATATATATATATATATATATATATATATATATTTATATATATATATATATATATATATATATATATATATATATATATATATATATATATATATATATATATATATATATATATATATATATATATATTTATATATATATATATATATATATATATATATATATATATATATATATATATATATATATATATATATATATATATATATATATATATATATATATCATTCCATGCATGGCAGGGTAAGCAGAAACAGAAACTTGATAACCGAGTGTTAGGACACTCCGTTCCTTTTCTCACTTTTCGAAGAATTTGAAGCATTGCATGTTGAGTGGTGGAACTCAACGCCGCGCTTTGCCTTGTCCTAGAGTTAAGAAACGTAAACATAAAATATATCATTTCCTACAGCAGGAAACCCATCCCCTATTCATCGCGTTTTGAGTCACACGCCTGCAGCTTGTCGTATAGGCCTCATATTTACGATAGGCCTCCATTCGGACTTACTGGTATTTTCTAATTAAAATTATTCATTATTATATATCGTTATAGTTATTCATTATTATTCATATTATGATGAGGCCTTTCGTGGCGCAGCGGCACAAGAGTGTGACTGTAACCGACAGGTTCTGGGTTCGATCTCCAGTCGAGGATATGAAATATTTAATATTTTCAATTTAAATATTTAATGTTTCATTTCTTTGCTCTGGTAATAAGGCAAAGCGCGGCGTTGAGTTCCGCCACTCTCAACACACAATGCCTCAAATTCGGCGGAAATTGGGGAACGGAAGTGGAACGGAGTATAACACTAGGTTTCACTTCCGTTCCCCCTGCCTACCCTGCCTAGTGCGGGATACAGCGTGAAGCTGAAAAAAAAAGAAAAGAAAAATTCATTATGATTCATATTTTTTTCGATATAAACATTGATTTTATTTCCAAACTAACCAAAAGCCTTGCCCGCAAGTTTGTTCACATTTATTTGAGTTATGCCGAATGTTAATGTGACGTGAATGCCGAATGGTTGCGAGTTCAATTACCGTTCGGGGAAATAGAATATTTACTTACTTACTTAGCTTCACGCTATATCCCTAGCGGCGGGGTAGGCAGAGAGAACGGAGCGCCAAACGCTACGGTCTCGGCATACCTCTTTCGCCTCGTCCACTGTCATCAACCTCTTCATACATGCCCTCCGGGGGGTCCTCATGCTTTTTACGTGACCTTCCTCCAGTATCGTCGATACTGTGTTTTCGAAGGCCAACCGAGGTCTCCCCCTCCCTCTCTTACCACTCACTTTTCCTTCATAAATAAAATATTTAATATCTTCATTTACCCGTTCTGGTAACAATGCGAAGTGCAACGTTGAGTTCCACCACTCAACATGCAACACTGCAGAACTAGGCGGAAAAAAACGTGTCTTAGTGAAAATAATGTGTCTTAACTCTAGGTCCTTAACTTATTTAAAATAACTAAAAAAATAATTTTATATTACATTTTTTAATTTTAAATAAGTCCTAAACATACGAAATTTTGGAATTTCTAAGTACAATTTCGTCTAACTTGTCATCTGTGTTAACTGTCAACAAAGACAGTTACATTTAGATTTTAATTGAAGACGAGATATAGCGCAGCGTTGAGTTCCGCAACCCCAAAATATCACTAACATACAATAAAATAAATTAAATAATTAAAATATTACTCAACCTTGAATTTCTCTATATTACGAGAACCAGCAGTCATGCTCGATAACTTAGTTAATATTCGTGTGATGTGAGACAGCCTCTATACTTGATTCCACGCGTTTAGTTACGCTTCCTAGGCTTTTGAAATAAAACTATTGCACATTTCCCGTATTATTTTTTATAAAGAAAAGGTTTATTTTTAATAAAGTTTTCCAGAAGTTCCCATGAAGATGTTGCTTGCTTTTTGTGCTAGCAAGATTGCGCGGCGTTGAGTTGCGCCACGCAACGCACAATATAATTTGATATAAACTTTTTAACATATAATCTGTTTGAATTAAATTAATATGTTATTTATTTTAAGATGTATGATATATGTGATGATGACTTAACATGTTATGTTATTTAATTTATGTTATCTTAAGATAATTTTTAAAAAATAAACTGTAAACGGTTAAATAAAGAAACGCTTTATTTTTTTTTGAAACATTAAAAAGTTTCAAAGTATCAGAAATGATATTTTTTATTTCAGAAACATAAATTATGTCAAAAATGATTGTTTTCATTTTCAAATAAAACTTCTAAGCGTTCAAATTACTATTATAGTATTGACTATGTTATACCTTCTGATGTTATGCATTTTTCTATATTAAACAAATTTTCATATAGCTCATGTCTGCTGGTAAGTATATAAAGTAATAGTCACGATATAATATGACACTCAGCTTCACACTTTGTCCCGTACACGGCAGGGAAGGCAGAGGGAACTTAGGAACCTAGTGTCAAGACACCATATATATGTTCATCAATAATATATAATGACAAGAAATGATCGCAAACAAATTCTCTATTCTGGTGACGTTTTTAAATATTTCAAATTTAATGGTGTAACTTATCGCGCTTGGTCGCATCGCGTTTGGTCTAAAAGGGCAGGTAAAGAAAAACTCAACATAATTATTTCATCAAGTGGAATTTTAACTCAATATCATGGCACATCACGTATCACGCACTTGGCAGCGTAGGCAAAAGGAACTTGAGAACGTAGTACTAAGACCCTCCGTTCTGTTCTCCACTTTTCAACGGATTAAGGGCATTGCTTGTTGAGTGCATGTGGCATTTATACTCATGCGCTTCTGTCTCTGCGCCATACCCCTCTTTCTTTTTCGACAATAACCATTTATGTTATAATGTCAAACCTGACTTATGGTCTTCGCCACTGGGGTAAATACTGGCCCTCGGGGTTGACCTTAAGGTTCGTACAGGGGGACAGTATTCTATAAATGGTTAGTCTCGAAAGAGAAAAAGGGGTCATGTCATATTTGGAATTGTTCTTCTTATAATTGTAATATCAGTGAAGTGAAAGTGATTACTATAGTCTACATATTTCATTATTTACACATATTCTTTATCTATAAAGTACAAAACTATAAAAATGGATTTAGCAGCTTTTACACTAAGATAACAAGTCGAAGTTATACTAGAACCGTACAGATTAAAATAAATAAATAAATATGTAGATTATTTTTAGTTTTACACTGTATGCACATAGCAGGTTAAGCAGAGTGAACCTGGGAACCTAGTGTTAAGTATTAAGACACTTTCGTTCGCGACTTACAAGCATTGTAAGTTGAGTGGCGGAACTCAACGCAGTTTGCCTCGTTACCAGAGTAATGAAATGAAACTTTTAAAATAATCATTTTCATGTGTCGGGATTGAATTTACAATCTATCGCGTTTATAGAATTAATAATTTATTTCTCATTAACCTGATACAAAGAATAATACAGAAAAACTTAACGTAAAGCAATAAAGGTTTGCAAAGGCGGTGTTGTAGCTAATAGCAATATCTGATAGGCAAGCTTTGAATAAGGGTATATATAGCCTTAAGAGATAGACAAATGTTTAAAATTTAAAAGTGAAATAATATACGTAAACATTTAAAAAATATTACGCCAAAATGAAAAACATAAATTCTTACTTATAAAATTGAAATTTACTTATAACTTATGAACTAACATTACTAAAACACAAACTTAGCAAGTATTGAAAATATATATTTGAATATCGTATTTTCTAAGGTCGAATACAGAACGTACGTTGTTTTTATAGTGCCTATATAATTATAACATTTAATGTAATACAAATCTGTTTGTTAATAGGAAAAGGTTCGATTTCCACCTGAAGAAATTAATTAATTAACATTTCACAAACGCGGTGTTAAGTTTCATCACTTAACACGAAATGTCTCAAAATTGAGCGGAAAGTAAATATCCTAACCTAGCCAGTCGTAGCGCAGCGGCACAATCGTGTGGCTGTAAACAACAGGCTGTGGGTTCGATCTCCACTCGAGGAAATGAAATATTAATATTTTAAAATTAAATATTTAATTCACGTCACGGGTAGTCTACCCGTGACCACGGACTACTGTAAAGTGTTCGAAACGTCGGGTTTCCCAAAAATGTTTACCATTCAATATACGCGATTAATCCGTTTAAAAGTGTTTCATTTAAAATGTATAACAATCGCGAAAATCAAAGACATTATTAAATATTTAATGTTTTCATTTCTTCGCTCTGGTAACAAGGCAAAGCGCTGCGTTGAGTTACGCCACACAATGCCTCAAATTTGGCGGAAAATGTTGAACGAAAGTGGAACGGAGTGTCTTAAAACTAGGTACCGAAGTACCCTTTGCTTTGTATGAGGAATACAAGGCGTGAAGCTGAGTGAGTGAAAGAGAAAGAGAGTAGTTAATAAGAAAGGGTTTGTTTCCCATTCCAAGAAATGAATTAATTAACATTTATTCTTTGTAACAAGACAAACGCGGTGTTAAGTTTCGCCACTTAACACGCAATATCTCAAAATTTTAAGAGATGGGAAACGAAGTATCTTAACACTAGGTTCTCTCTGTCTTCCTCGGTGTTTAAACTGAAAAAAAATACATCCCTAGTATATACCGTTAAATGATGCATAATATGCAGCGAAGTATGCAATTGTAATCTATGGTTTGAAAACCCATGTTGTCTAGATATTGCACCGGAGGCCAGTCGCTTCAGTGATCACCCCACGTCACAGGCAATAAGCACGATACTTATAATTTTCAAATATTTTTTACTTTAAAAAGATATTGTATACAAAAAAAGCATTTTTTAATTGAATGCTAGTACAACTATGTTAAAAAAAGTAACATCATAGCCTAAATTATAACTTGTTTATTATATATTTATAATTTGAGTTCACGTCACATATCGTGGTAGGAACAGGGAACCTGAGTTTTAAAACACTCTGTTCCTATTAATACACTTCCGCTCTCCATACGATATCCAATAATTGATTAAGTGTACGTATAATTATAATTAAATAATTCGAGGCCTGTCGTGGCGCAGTGGCACAAGCATGTGACTGTAACCGACAGGTTCTGGGTTCGATCCCCACTCGAGGAAATAAAATATTTAATATTTTCAATATAAATTTTTAATGTTTTCATTTCTTCGCTCTGGTAAAAGGCAAAACGCGGCGTTGAGTTCCGCCACTCAATTCGTAATGCCTCAAATTCGGCGGAAAGTGGGGAACGGAAGTTGAACGGAGTGTCCTAACACTAGGTTCCCAAGTACCCCATGCCTACCCTGCCATGTGCGGGATAAAGCGTGAAGCTGAGTGAGTGGGTATAATTATAAAAGTATAATTATTTAAAGTAAATTTATCACTATCCTCTTACGCAGTAACTCCATCACGGATATTCAAATAAGTTTTACAAAGATTTAGATGAGGCCATATGAAAGAGACGATATAATGCTTCAGTTATTATGCGACATTAAATAATTTTGCATATTATCGTGGGTGTTCCGTAGCCGTAAGACAAAAGGTAAAACTGTTTGTCTGTATATGTATCACTTTTGTTTTATTCATAAATCATTATTATAATATAAGGCAAATAATAGTGGAGCAAAGACAGGCGTGTGACTGTAAAACCAACAGACAGTGAGTTGGAATACGACGGAAATGAAACGGAAATGATTTTTTTTTTTATTTTTTTCACTTTTTCGCTCTGGTTACAAGGTAGGGCTCGGCGTTAAGTTGCGCCACTCAACAAGTAATACCTCAAATAATAGTAATTAACTTCTAAAATTTGGTATCGTTATGTTTTATGCAATTTTCATACATAATAACATTTGGTGTTATTTTTTATGTAACTTTCATACAAAAGGAGTGTCATCAAGAGTCAGTTACTGAAATTATCGAATTGTGATGGTAAGCACTCATTAGTGTTAATAATATGTATATATATATATATATATATATATATATATATATATATATATATATATATATATATATATATATATATATATATATATATATATATATATATATATATATATATATATATATATATATATATATATATATATATATATATATATATATATATATATATATATATATATATATATATATATATATATATATATATATATATATATATATATATATATATATATATATATATATATATATATATATATATATATATATATATATATAAATATATATAAATCAAATTATTCCATAAATACATTAACTAAGTAAATATTTCTATAAGGGAATTCTTTTTCTTTTTTCTTTTGAGGTACCCTAAAAACGAAGCAAGCATGAACTTATGCACCTTTATGTCCGGCACGTGTGGAGAAAAAAGTTAAGAAAACAAAAAAAAAAATATTCGATAAGATCGGTAGGCGATACACTTGACGATTTTGTTAAAAAATATTTATGGTTAGGGCGTTTACTATTTAGACAGTATTTTGGATATAAATATATTTTTTATGTTTTTTTTTTTGCCTTTTCTTTTTTATTTTTTCAGCTTCACGCTGTATAACGTACTAGGCAGTGTCGGCAGAGGTAACACGGGAACCTAGTGTTAAGACACTCCGTTCCACCGCCGTTCCCCACTTTCTGCCGAATTTGAGGCACTGCGTGTTGAGTGGCGAAACTCAACGCCGCGCTTTGCCTTATTACCACAGCGAAGAAATGAAACATTAAATAAATACTTAAATTGAAAATATTTCATTTCCTCGAGTGGGGATCGAACCCAGAACCTGTCGGTTACTGTCACACTCTTGTGCCGCTGCGCCACGACAGGTCTCAATCAGGCTATTTTTTATGTAATAAAAATGATAAGAACAAAGAAAGTATAATTTCCTAGCATATATATAGTAACAGTATTCATTGCAGAAAGAGAAGAGAAGCTACCTAGAAAGAAAAGAACAATACCGAACTTGTTAGTTATTATGGCCTCCTTTAAAATGCATATTAAACGCCTCCATTATTGACATTGTATGAGCTTTTAAACGGATTTATAAGTAAAAAAATAAACATTGAATCACAAGTGCGGTTTGATCTGCACTCGAGGAAATGTAATATTTTATATTTTCATTTCTTTGTTCTGGTAATAAGGCAAAGTGCGGCGTTGAGCACCGCTATACACGCGATGCCTTAAACTCGACGGTACGTGAAAAATCGAACTAAGTGTCTTAACACTTGATTCCCAAGCTCCCTCTGCCTACCCTGCCGTGTGCGGGACACATTGTAAAGCTCTGATTTTGCTAGCTAGGTTTTATATTCATGATTAATTGATCGATAAATTGATTTTAAAATTAACTATATATTAAAATTAATTGTTAAATACGACAAACTTTTCTTCTTAATGTGATTTATAATATTAAAAATTAACTACAAAGACACCCATCTATAAGGTAAGGTCAACGCATTCACACATACCGTGTATATGTGTGCGTATAGTAGAACACGTGATCGTATAGCGTATCGGCGCGTGCGCAACGTTCCACGTCGGTAAACCGTTTTGTGCAATATGTAAGACGTTATACCAGCTGTTGTTTGAAGAAAGTTTTTTTATAGTTTAACGTTTTGGTATAGAGGTATATCAAGGGTGACTGTCACCCAATTGAAAACGAAACTGTGTGGAAACTGTTTATATAGGCCAAGTAAATAATAATAATTTCTTTTTTTTTTTTTTTTCAATTATTCGCTGTGTCCAGTACTTGGCTGGGTAGACAGAGGGATTCCGGGAACCTAGTATTAAGAAAGACCGTTCTGTTTCAAACTTTTCGCTGAATTTATGGTACTGCATGTCGAGTGGTGAAACTCAACGCCGCTCTTTACTTTATAACCAGAACGAAAAAATGAAAATATTAAATATTTAATATCATTGAGTGGGAATTTCATCCACAATCTTTCACATTTACAGCCTTGAATTATTAATAACAAAAAGTTATATAACGTATCCATAATGTAAGAAATAACAATAAGAAAAAGTATTAGGCATCCTCGAGCTAAAAAAGGGTAACGACAAAAGCAAAGTGGCAACAGGTGAAAGTGCAGAGCTTAACAAGCTCAGTTGTGTTCTCCTATGGAAGAGACCGATGACCAGCAGTGGACGAGAGCTGGCTGATAGCATAAACCAACTACAATATATGTTTGTGATATAATTTTTTAATACGCTATATATAATATACGTAATTCGTTAATTTTACTGACTTCAAAGATAAAACAACCTTATTAATTTATTGTTATATTGTAATAATTGTTATGTATACAATTTTTTGCCAAAAACATAAATTTGTCTATTTTTATATCAAATATATATAGCAGCATTACACTGTATTTCGCATATAGTAGGGTAGGGCTAAAAAGGATGAACACAGTGTTAAGACACGGGACATCGCCAATTGAAACTGTACAGTGGCGTAACTTAACGCCGCATTTTGTCTTCACAGACTCTGACCGTAACCATCGTGTTAACATTTAAAAGTGACAACGGTGACTTTATAATTGCTATTAAAATCAAGAAGAACACTATGCTTCTTGAGTATGAAAAATTAACGTACTTAACATATATGAAAAAAACCAGCGCGTGCCACATCCTGTTCGTAAAGGCTGAAGGCAGCGGAGCGTGAACTCGCAGGTGAACAAAGGGATCGCAAGATGCGTTTTAAGTATTTCTCTACAGTAAAGTTAATATTTCACAGATCATATTGCATTATGGAAAATATTTTTTGCCGTTAAAGCGCGGCGATTCGCGAAATGAAACATTTTCGCCCGTATTAGTTAGTATGTTGGTTGATATTTAAACATTTTTCTAACAATCGCTAAAGCCCAATATATTATTATTGTATCTAAATAGTATTGAGAATTTACTTCAAATGTATGAATTGATTTTAAAAGCTTTCATAACGGCAGAATAGGTAGGTCATTTGTTATTTATTTTTTATAATTTAATATTTTTTGTTCCTGATTTTATTTTAAAAATTATAAAATATGTGACATGTTATGTTGTGCACTAAATATACATTTTATTTGATTAAATATGATTATGATTTTACAATGACTAACTGAGGCATGTCACGAGAGCACAAGCATGTGACTGCTAGCGCGACAGGCCGTTGTATTGTTCCCATACGAAACCGAAACATCGGAACAGAGTGTCTTAACACTAGGTTCCCAAGGTTCCTGCCTACCCTGGTATGTACAGGATGAAGAACTTGAAGTTGAAAAAAAGTATATAATTAAATTATGATATGAGTTATTAATAGGTAGAATGTAAAATTTTCATTGCGTATTAAATGTGAGTAAAATACTGACTTTAAACTCAAGAGTTCTTGTAACTTTTGAATGAGACAGTATTTAACTGTAAACACGGTAATTCGGAAAATACTTAAATTAATATTTAAATTATCTCGCATGCAGACGACCCCACAGTGTCTTGACACAGAAAGACGTGTTTTGACGCTATGTTCCCTTTAGCATACTCAGCTTCACGCTGTATCCCGCACATGGCAGGATAGGCAGAGGGAACTTGGGAACCTAGTGTTAAGATACTCCGTTCCACTTCCGTTCCACACTTTCCGCCGAAATTGATGTATTGTGTGTTGAGTGGCGAAATTCAACGAGGCGCTTTACCTTGTTACCAGAGCAAAGAAGTGACTTAAATATATTAATTTAATTCTCTCGAGTGAGAATCGAAGCCAAAACACACATCATTTACAGTCTCACGCTAGTGCCGCTACGTCATAACATGCTTCTCTTTGGTATCTCTATATATAGACATTACAGAAACGATATTTTTTAAGTACTGTTAAAGTTTCACAGTGTAATTAAATATTATATAATTAATAATAAAATTACAGCCAGTAACATAATATCAGATATTGTTATAATTAGGTTAGCGTCAGTTAATCTTCAGCTAAAATTATATGAAATTTTTAATGTAGGTCACATTATTAATGACATAAAAGAACGTATTGTTTACAATGTGTAGAGCTAGGATTTAAAAATTAATAGTTAATACAGTGTTAAGCTTTATTTTATATGAATAAAATAGTAGATGGAAAGTAGTGCGTTTTGTGGTAGGATCTTATCACTGTGGGTTGTTTTGTACCAATTTGGGAATCTCTGGCCAGATTAAGGGCTTTTAAGCTATAAGCACACACCAGAATCTTGAAAATATATATTTTTATAAATAGGTCATCTATATCTCAAGTTACGCGAAAAAAGAGTTTCTCTATTTTGATACTAATTTACTCAGCCACTGATCATTAATATTGAATCAATACTTCCCATAGAACTAGTGAGCTAAAAGTTGGTACAGGGGTAGAGCTGCTTGTCTACATATATATAGGAAAAAATATCAAATGTTGGAACATTGAAGATCTGGACTACCTAGATCTGGACTATTCATGAGAAGCTGTAAGAGCCCAGCTACGTTACTATAGATACTAACATATTGAAAAATTTACTCAGCATGGTAGGATTTTATGATATAAAAACGTTTTAATTATGAAGTATCATATTTATGAATACATCAATGAAAAGAAAATATCTAAATGAATTAAATTCTTGACATTGTTTTGCAACAGCACAAAAAAATCTTTCATACATTATATCAAATGACTAATTTATATCGTATTTATCCGAGAGTGCTTACCATAAAATTTTCAGTGAGCCTCTGAAATGAGCGATGAAAGTGACTTGATGTTAATAACTGAGTACTCCGATGTCACTTTGCTGCTGAATTTTTGACGTGACTGGGTCGCAAAACTTTTCTTTGGGAAAGCTATGATCTGTTTGAATATTAATGCCGTTTTAAATGTTTCTGCAACTTGTGTTAGCCAAATATTGTGACTTAAAATTAAGATTTACAAAAATGTTAAAGGAAAATATTTTTTTTTAAATAAAATTTTTATTTATGCCTTTGACTAACCTTTTTTTTATGGACGGATAAAAAATAGGAAACTAAGTATTTGATTTCTATTTTGCATGTTTCTTTTAATATTAGAAATAAATTAAATCAAAGAAACCCTAATCCAAAAAGTCACTACCCCATTTTGACAAAGCACTCCTATTTTCATATAATATATCTGAGAATTTCAATGCTCAATGCTTCCGAATATAAAGTATTTTCCGCAAAGGTATTTTTTGCTTTTACTGAATGCAATTATTATAATATAGTAAAAATAAATATTTATGGATTTATGACAGAAAAGTGAGTGGTAAGAGTGGGAGGGGGAGACCTCGGTTGACTTTCGAAAATACAGTATCGACGTTACTGGAGGAAGGTCACGTAAAAAACATGAGGACCCCCCTGGAGAGCATGTATGAAGAGGTTGATGACAGTGGACGAGGCGAAAGAGGTATGCCGAGACCGTAGCGTTTGGCGCTCCGTTCTCTCTGCCTACCCCGCTAGGGATAAAGTAAAGATTATTCATCATTCTTAAAAATTTTACTGATTATATAATAAAATATTTTAATTTTAATTATAATCATCAATCTGTACAAAAAGCAAAGCACTGGTTCACTGGCAAACATCAAAATTTTCACACACGCAGAAAGACAGGTCAAACTTATGATACACCACTTTCTGCATCAGACATTAATAAAAAAAGATGAGAACAGAAAATTACAAAAATGAGAATGTATTTGTTATGTTATTTTAATATTTCATTGTTTCAAAAAAACGCCATTTTAATTATGTTTCTGGAGGTATATTTTGCTTTCTTTCTTTTTTTCTTTATAATTAATTCTAAGATAACAATAATGTTATTACAATTTCTCGAAAAATTGCTTTCCAATATTGTATTGCGCTGAGATTAAATAACGAAATTCTTGGATCTTACATAGATCTGGGTGACAATGATTTATCATTTATGGAGGAATTACGTTCAGTTGAGCGCCACCGCGGTTAGGCGCGTTTGAAATATTTTACCACTACTATCATTGTTACTCGATATCGAGTACGTAAATAAATTAACGTTAACGTTACGTACAGCTTAAACCTGAAACAAGAAATTACTAACTATGCAAGAGACTTAGCTACACTAGATCGAGTGAGGTAACTCTTATATAACGCTTCGAACTGTTCGGTTGTTCAATAACTATGGAAGCATAGCAAGTTAAATTCAAATCTTGATAAATTTGCCACAAAGAAGTTATTTTTTTATTTGCATATAAGCTTAAAACGTTAATCACTACAGTATAAAACATTTAATGTTTAATATATAATATGGGCAAATAATGGTAAAGTATGGAGACATTCAATTATTTTTCACGCTATTCGTTCATCTTGGGATTTAGCGAAAATGAATTTTTCGTTTAGTCTACGCTTTCAGTGTGTGATTTGTTTGGTGAGTTATAAATTAACGAAATGTTGGTGTTAAATAATATTTTTATTTATTTTTTGCTTTTGCGCAGTATTTCGCACATAGCGAAGTAGATAGAGGAAACCTGGAACATAGGTTTCAGGGTCCCATTTAGCCGTCAACTTCCGCCAAAATCATGAGGATTTTAATGTGGTTTTTAAGGATCTATATATATACTTTAAATAAAGTATAGACAATGAATGTTATTTGCTGTTAAGGTAAAGATACACTAACTATCGTTAAAAATGTGTCTCAACACACTATGCTAAAGAAATCGGCTAAAATATCTTAAAGGGAACAGAGTGTCTTAAAATTAGGTTCATTGGTTCTCTCTACATATCCAGCAAAAAAAGAAGATAAAAATATGCTCGCAGCTTCACGCTGTATCCCGCAAACGGCAGGTTACGCAGAGGTAGCTTGAAAACCTAGTGTCAAGACACTCTGTTCCACTTCCGTTCCCCACTTTCCAAAGAAATCGAGGCGGTTTGAATGGTGAAACTCAACGCCGCTCTTTGCCTTGTACCAGAGCGAAGAAATGAAAACATTAAATATTCAATTTGAAAATAAATTATTAATTAAATGTTTCATCTCTTCGAGTGGGGATCGAACCCATAACCCCATAAAAACCCAACCCCATAGAGAATATGGCTTATTAATCTATTGCCATTATGTTCTATAAATATCATTAATATTAATATAGTAATTATTTATAAAAATATTAAAATTTCATATGAAATGTAATTTTTAATATACAAACGTTGTTTAAACGCTAAAGTTGCGGTAGAGGTTGCATTGAACTCAGCTCATAAGGCTTCCCAATATCCCAAGTAATTTCCGTTTTAATCATTCCTCTTCTGTTGCATCGCCGGTGTGTGACAAAGGCAAGTTAATAATAATATGTTGGATGCAAAATAATTCTTATAATATTTCTATAGTATCGATCAGCCATTGTAGATGAGAAGTGATTATGGATTGGAATTCCATGGCATGGCATGGCAATTGTTAAGACCACTACAGCCCTCAATATATATATATATATATATATATATATATATATATATATATATATATATATATATATATATATATATATATATATATATATATATATATATATATATATTGAGGGCTGTATATATATATATATATAAAATGGAATAATAATATATAAAAAAATAAGGTCTTGGCTATACTGTAAGTAACATGATGTAAAAGATAGAATTACACCCTGAGGAGAGCTAGCGGAAAATGGAATTGTATGAAACAGCGTTAACATTATAGAGATATTTTGTAATAACATGAATCTTTTGTTGCTTAGTTGTAACAATGTATCACTATCAACTACGGTAGTTATGAGTTCGATCTTCATTCGTGGGATTTTTTGTTATTGTCGTTTATATTTGCCCCTCTCAATAGACAATGGCTTAAATTTGAATCTCAGTTTCAGGCAGAAACTTGGGAACCTAGTGTTATGACACTTCGTTCTGCTACCCACTTTCCATTGAATTTCAGGTATTGAGTGTTTGCACGGAACTCAATACCGCGCTTGACCTTGTGACCAGACCGAAGAAATGAAAATAATAAATATTTCACTTCTTCGAGTCGGGATTGAACCGACAACCTGTCGCTTACGTTCACACGCGTGCCTCCGCACCTGCCCCAATCGTGAAACAAAAACAAGGCCTTAAAATTGAAATCTTATCAACTATAGTTTCAGCTGTTTTGATTTTTTATACATTGAATAAATATCCATATTGTTTAAGCGGGCGAAGCCGCATGAGTTCTCTAATTAATAATAAATAAAAAATGGCGCATATGCAAATCTTAAGTGGAGTCTAACATAAGACGAGCTGACTTGTGGATACGATTACACTTGGGGGAATGAAATATTTAATTTCCTCACTCTGGTAAGGCAGATTCAGTTCTGCCACTGAATATGTAAACCTCAAGAATTCAGCATAATCTAATATCGTCGATAGCACTTCCCAAGTTCCCTCTGCCTACGTAACGTGAAGTTAAATAAAGGTTTTGTTTCTTATTGTTAATAGCTGCTCTGTCTAAATATGAAACCAAGCGCGTGTATGATTTGCCAATTATGTTGATTAATGACGTTTTTTAAAAAGTTAAATGAACTATGATATTTTAAAACTATGCTAAAAATCTATTCTAGGCACTCCGTTCTCCATTGCTAGTTAAATTTAAATTAAAGTAATGTTGAGTGGCGGAATTTAACGCAGCGTTTGTTACCAGAGCGAAGTAAAGAAAATTATTCTATCTAAAATTGTAAAATATGTTTTGTATTATCAAGAAACAAAACACTGCATACATTTTGATCTTATGCTTAACCTTGTTAAATAGTTGGATTTTTTAATACAATGTTTAAAATATACTCTACTCTCTCTCTCTCTACTCAGCTTCACAAGGCAGGGTAGGCACAGGGAATTTGGGAACCTGATGTTAAGACACTCCGTCCCACTTCCGTTCCCTTCTTTTCATCTAATTTGGGTGCGTTGAGTGGCGAAAGTCTATGCCGCGCTTTGCCTTAGTGGTGTGTGTGAAATGTTGCAAGCTCAATTTTACTGTCTTCCCATTGACGGATGGAGTTAAAACTTGAATTATGACTTCAGTTCTGATCACAATGAATTTATTCTCGTATATAATATACGTATAACATTGTTATTAATCTAAAATGGCCGCCGCAACAAAATGGGAGGTTGCCAAATAAAAAAAACCCATTAAATATAAACATTAAATGAAACTTAATTTGCAAAGTACAATAAAAAAAAAGAAAACATCTCAGAAGCTTGCTTTAAAAAAATATATCAATTAATAATATATTTCTATGACAAACAACTATAGATTACACAACAAATGAATGTATTTACATAATTATTCCTTCCGTTTGTCTATCGGGTATAATCTCGACCGTTAGGGATGCCCGTATTGTGCATATAAATTAGATATAGTGGATGAATATCGATTAGTCTAGAAAGTCTATGGACGTTTGTTTTGTTTAAGCTATATATTTTGAATAATTATATAAGCTATACTTTCTCTTCTAATGTAACCAAACTGAAAAGTTTGTTTGGTTAAGTGCGCTAATCTTAGGAACTTTGGTTTTGATTTTTTTGATTAATATTAAAGAGTATTTAGCATTTGGTTAATCATTTTGATATAACATACTATTTCTATTGTCTAATCAGCTCTTTACATGGTATTTTCGAAGAATTACGTGTTAAGTGGGGGGAGTTCTTCACAGGCAAAGTGCTTGTCTCGTTAACAGAGCGAAGAAACGAAAATGTTAAATATTTCATTTATCTCAATGGGATTCGATCCCACGACTGCCTTATTTACAGACATAATTATTATTCATAAAAAATATCAAAAAACAATATATACGAAACAAATAATCTTTTAAATACGTTTTAAGTAGGGTGTGTGCTGTGTTTGTACTAAAGTATATCTACGTATGTTTGTAACGGAAACTTTGTACGTGATTTTAGACTACTTTCGGACATACTCGTAGGATTAATATAAAATTTTGCTCACTTATCAAGGCATATTTTGCACACCTAAGCAATGACAATCCAATAATAATATGAAAAAAAAAAAACGTTTTACTTAAGAGCTTTGAAATATTTAATATTTGCAATTTAATTATTTAATGTTTTCATTTCCTCGCTTTGGTACAAGGCAAAACGCGGCGTTGAGTTCCGCCACTCAACACGCTATGCCTCAAAATTCGGCGGGAAGTGAGGAATGGAAGTGGGACGGAGTGTCTTAACACTAGGTTCCCAAGTACCCTCTGCCTACCCTGCCATATGCGGGATACAGCGTGAAGCTGAGTATGAGTATGAGTATTAACACTAAATAATAATCATTATTTTTAAACGTCACTAAATAATTCGTATATTATTATTATTAACACGCTGTATCCCGCACATGGGAGGGTAGGCAGAGAAATCTTAGAAGTCTAGTGTTAAGACATCCTCTGTTTCCACTTTTGCTGAATTTGTCGCATTGCATGTTGTGTGGCGTAACTTAACACCATACTTTGCCTGGTTACCAGAGAGAAGAAATGATAACATTAAATATTTAATTTGAAAATTTTAAATATTTCATTTCCTCGAGTGGGGAACCACGACAGGCCTCAAATTATTTTATTAAATAAAACTATAGTAAAATTACGAGTATGTATTATATTAAAGCACTATCGTTTATAAAATTTACCTATTATCTAACTTATATATCGACATTGAAAATGTTAAAACTAATACAATAGATAAATAAGGAGACCCGCATTACATAATAAATTTTATTAAGCGTGACGTAACGGCAATGTATGGACAAAATTGATTTTGATCAATTATTTTGATAATCCACGTACTTACGTTTCACGCTTACTATGGAACCCAGTATTAACACATTCAGTCCCATTTTTGACTTTCATTTCCCACTTTCTGCCGAGTTTTTAAGATATTGCGTGTTGAGTGGTAAAACGTTACCAGTTCACATGCTTAACGATACGCGTATTATACCATAATTTATTTATAAATCCATAAAAATAATGTTTATTTTATATAAACTTTTTTTATTAATAGGTAAAAAAAAACTATCTGCGGCGTTGAGTTCCGCCATTCAACATACAATGGCTTGAAAACTGTCCCGTTAGTGGAATCAGAGGCACTTAGAAATTAAAATATTTAAATTTCAGTCAATATTGTCAAAACTTTACAAGGGCATATTCACAAATCAATGGTTTTATCGTATACAAGGGATCACTTAGTTCAAGTCAAGTAGATAAAATTAAAAAAAAATGTTTTTCAGTTTCACACTGTATCACGACCAAACCAGGGTAGCCTAAGGGAACACGAGAGCCTAGTATTTAAACACTTTTGAAGCATTGCGTGTTAGCAATATGTATTTGAGTGGTGGATTTTAACGCCGCGTCGTGGCGCAGACACAACTCAGATACTTACAAGAATTACTTACTTAAGGAAACGTAATATTTAATAATTTTATTCGCTCTGGAAACAAGATAAAGAGCGACGTTCAGTTTCACTACTCAAAATTTAATACCTCAAGAATTCAGTGGCAACTGCGACTGCTGCTAAGCTATAAAGAATTATAAACTTATTTTTATATATTTTGTTTCTTATAAACATGAAATATCAACGTTCAAGGTAAATATTGCATCACCCTTGGCTTTGTTGCTGAAATGATAACTATTTATTATATTATTTTAATATAACCATGCTATTAGTGTTTTTATATTTCGCACATATCAGGAATTTTGGGAAAATAATGTGGGAACACTGTATTCCCATTTAAACACTTCTGCCTGTAAACGTCCTAGGCATTGCGCTTTGAGTGGCGGAGTTCAACGCCACATTTTGCTTCGTTATCATAATGAAGACATGAAAATGTTAAATATGTAATTTTAATATAAACAAATACTATATAGTAATAGAACTTTATACTTACATAGGTCTGATTTATTAAGTATTTATGTATTTTCGTTCCTTTTATATTCACAATTGTTATATAATTCTTATGAAAAATGTCAAAAGAATGTAAATTTAACAGGTTGAAAATCAAATGTTTATATGAGCTAGAAAATATATTGATAACAATCTAATTACCATTGATAAGAAAGACCATGCGCAGGAGTTGATACAAATTAATATCAACTATCTAGAATTATATATAAAAAATTAAAGCACTAAATGAAGCCTGTTGTAGCACAGCGGCACAAGCGTGTGACTGTAACTGACAGGTTGTGGGTTCGATCCCCACTCGAGAAAACGAAGTATTTTTTTTATTTAAATATTTAATATTTTCATTTCTCTGCTCTGGCACAAACAAAACGCGGCGTTGAGTTCCGCCACATTACACGCAAAGCCTCAAAATTGGCAGAAAGTGAGGAATGGAAGTGGAACGGAGTGTCTTAACACTAGGTTTCCAAGTTCCCTCTGCCTACCCTGCCATGTGCGGAATACAACGTGAAGCTGAGTGAGTAAGTGAGTGAGTAAAACACTACAATAATTATTTAGTTTTTAAAAAAATACTTAAAAAATAAAGTTTTATTTAATATACAGAAATAAAAAATAAAAAATAAAAAACTTACACGGCATAAGTATAGTAAGAATTATCCACCACATCTTTCTACACATATATTTGCTATCAAATCAAATATCACAAGCACATATCACATAAACGAGACACAAACGCGTTAACGTGTTGCAGGTTCGAATCCACATAAGTAACTAACTTTACTAGCTTTCGACTGGACGCATCAATGCGTAACGAGAGACGTTTTTTATAGAGGGTTGTTCAATATTCATTTGGCGCGAATGTAAAGTTTAAAATGTGGGCTTTATGATTTTCATTAGTTAACATTATTTCTTGTAAACATTAGGCAGAGAGAGCGGTGTTAGTGTCAAAACATTTCGTTCTCCGCTTTTTGTTTTCCTTTATAAATATTGCGGGTTGAGTGGCGGAAGTGAACGCCGTGTTTGATCTATCCAGAGCCGAAAGTAAGTGTAATTCGTTGCTCTCATTAGCGATTAAACTCGCTATTATCGCATTTCCTACAGTTCAGTACAATTTCAGAACTCCCAAGTAATTTTAAATGAAATATGAATTTTAAATGAAGAACATGCGCAGGAGTTGATGATGATGATGCAAATTGGCATTAAATTTTTAAGATAGATAGAGCAAAGAGAAATCGTATAAAAATTTAAATTTAGGAATTTTTACAACTTATTCTCAATAAGTATTTTTTCTTTTCTAAGACGTTAGTCTTGTCTGTTTCAAAGTAGCCAGAAAAAAATGTTATATATATATGAGTTTGTAAAATTACGTTTTCTTCAAATTTATATAACAAAAAGATTGTAAATATTACACAGTGTGTTTAAGAACAAAATTTTTTAGACAAAATAATAATAAAAAGCATGATTAAATAAAGCGAGATCTTTCCTTTATCATAATACATTCAATATAGATCATACCATATTAGGTCATATTAAATGAAACAAAACAACAAACGTCAGTCAATGTCACGAAGAAATTGTCTTTTAATTAATATTTATTGGTAGCGCGTCCGGCGCGTTGAACTGATTATTATTGCTTTACTTTTTTCCATATGAAGATTTGATAAAGTTGTTGATACTACTCTATTCTACTCAGCTTCACGCAGTATCCTGCACATGGCAGGGTAGGCAGAGGGAACTTGGGAACCTAGTGTTAAGACACTCCGTTCCACTTTCATTCCCCACTTTTTCCTGTTACTTTATTAATAAATTATTATTAATTTTTAACTATACGTTTCGAGTAAAAATCCGTTCGTCAGCTGTTGATAATGTACTATCAACATATTTTATGTAAACTACAATTTGTTTTTTCTTATTATATAGCAGCGCAAGTTGGGATCCTTGGTTGAAACACTCCGATCTTTTAAAGACACTTCCGCTGGTATACAATAGAATGTTAGTGCAAAAGTCAATACCTTCCGCCGAATTTTTGAGGAATTGTAGGTTTTCTTTTGTTGCCAAAACGAAGAAAGATAAATATCTTATTTTTTATATATAAATGAATAATAAATAAATATTTATAATAATTCCGCCGGGCGAAGCCGTGCGTGTCTGCTAGTGTGATTAAAAAAAGCACATATAGTACGTGTAGTTTACGCTATTGTGAAAAGTTATACTAAAATAAAAAATATCTTTGTTAAAGTGAATACCTATAATTAAGAACCTAATATATATTTGATAACGAGTTTAATTTTCTCGCAAATAAAACATACATTTATATAAAATAACGGTATGAAAAGAAGCTTTTAGCTTTTAGGTAGGGGACCATCTATTTCTATGACGGGCGAAGAGCTTTTATCCCTAAAATATGTTTTACGAACAAAACTAACGCTTTCCTACAACAATATTAGAATTAATCGAATAGGAACGTGGGGAAAGTGGGGAACATGACATTAGGTTCCCAACTTCCCACTGTGTACCCTGCCATGTGCGGGATACAGCGTGAGGCTGAGAGAGAGAAAGAGATAGGCAAAGTCTGTTCAGACAATTTGTAACGCCACTTGAAACTTTATCAATAATCAAATTTGTACATCGATGTTTTGATAAATATATAGATTTATAATATAATTTGGTTTCAGAGATACATATTACTTGTAACTTGATAACATTGTGTGTAATATATTCTCCAATAAAATATTTTAATAAATTCCTACTATAAATGGGGAACGGAAGTCGAACGGAGTGTCTTTACAGTAGGTTCCCGGGTTCCCTCTGCTAACCCTACCTCGTGCGGGATACAGCGTGAAGCTAAAAAAAAAATTTTTTGTGTTGTTTTTATTTGTGAGATCGATCTAAGAGGTATGGATTTCCTTGTTCTGGCAAGACAAAGCGCAGCGTCAAGTTACGAAGCAATACTGAAACAGTGTGTCTTAATTTATTTTCTCTGCCTCTAATGAATCAGAATAAGGAGAGATCTGCTTTATTAATGCTCATATAAGTTAAGCTAACAATAACGATTTGATAAATTTGATGATAAAACTTATGTTTAAATATGGTACCACACGTTATTTCAGGAGGTGGAGAAGTGTTGATTCATTGCTCAGTGTACTATGTATTTAGTTTTCTCATCATCACGCTGGGCAGGGTACGCTGGGGAAACTCGGGAACCTAGTGTTAAGACAATCTATCTCCATTAAGACACTTCCGCTTTACAATTTGGGCTGAATTTAAATAATTTAATGTTGAGTGGCGAAGGAAAAAAATATTAAATATTTCATGGAGATCAAACCCAAAATCTGTCATGTCTATAGTCCCTTTTTTGTACATCAATCTCTCTCAAACATAACAGCCACATATACAATCAAGTCACTTAATAAACTCCAAAGAACTAACTAATAAAGCAATAATGTTCTTTACAATTCCATTGCACTCGCATTGTTACCAAAATATTTGTTTATAAAAAAATCGCGTGCCTCACGAACTATGAGCCCTAATAACTGTAGTATTGAAATACATTATATTGCATACCTACATGGTTTTTGGCTAGCATTAGTTAGTCACTGGGAAATGAAGCAAAACATACGTTAGAAATATATTAGACAGTTTAACGGAATTGGTAGATGTTTTTGCGGGACATATTGAAATTGAGGCCTGTCGTGGTGCTCATAAGCTCGAACATGAAAGAAGTTGTGGGTTCGATCCCCAGTCAAGGAAAAGAAATATTTAATATATTTATTATAATTAGGTTTATTTCAATATTTTTACTATGTTTTAAAGTGTTATTCCACACTTAGGACAGAAAATACTAAACTTAAATTTAAAAAGCGTATAAAAATTTTGAACGAAGCAGGATTTGAACCCGCGCCTCTGGAATACCGTTCCAGCGCTCTGACCAACTAAGCCATTCGTTCTCACCGAGCTCCGTCGAAATTCTTATACGCTTGTTACAACTTATTTGTTGTTAGCATCTCTGTAGGGAGATTTTTACAAATTTCCGCTACCCAAAGACAACTCGTAACAATTATCGTTTGGCAAGAGAGAATACTATTTACTTTAATATTTTTACTATGTTTTAAAGTGTTATTCCACACTTAGGACAGAAAATACTAAACTTAAATTTAAAAAGCGTATAAAAATTTTGAACGAAGCAGGATTTGAACCCGCGCCTCTGGAATACCGTTCCAGCGCTCTGACCAACTAAGCCATTCGTTCTCACCGAGCTCCGTCGAAATTCTTATACGCTTGTTACAACTTATTTGTTGTTAGCATCTCTGTAGGGAGATTTTTACAAATTTCCGCTACCCAAAGACAACTCGCAAGAATTATCGTTTGGCAAGAGAGAATACTATTTATTTTAATATTTTTACTATGTTTTAAAGTGTTATTCCACACTTAAGACAGAAAATATTAAACTTAAATTTAAAAAGCTTATAAAAATTTTGAACGAAGCAGGACATGAACCCGCGCCTCTGGAAAACCGTTCCAGCGCTCTGACCAACTAAGCCATTCGTTCTCACAGAGCTCCGTCGAAATTCTTATACGCTTGATACAACTTATTTGTTGTTAGCATCTCTGTAGGGAGATTTTTACAAATTTCCGCTACCCAAAGACAACTCGTAAGAATTATCGTTTGGCAAGAGAGAATACTATTTATTTTAATATTTTTACTATGTTTTAAAGTGTTATTCCACACTTAGGACAGAAAATCAATGCTAACAACTTTAGTATTTTCTGTCCTAAGTGTGGAATAACACATTAAAACATAGTAAAAATATCAAAATAAATAGTATTCTCTCTTGCCAAACGATAATTGTTACGAGTTGTCTTTGGGTAGCGGAAATTTGTAAAAATCTCCCTACAGAGATGCTAACAACAAATAAGTTGTAACAAGCGTATAAGAATTTCGACGGAGCTCGGTGAGAACGAATGGCTTAGTTGGTCAGAGCGCTGGAACGGTATTCCAGAGGCGCGGGTTCAAATCCTGCTTCGTTCAAAATTTTTATACGCTTTTTAAATTTAAGTTTAGGTTTATTTCTTTGCTCAGGTAACAAGGCACTGCGTGGCGCTGAGTTTCGCCACTCATCTCGCAATGCTTCAAACTCGGCGTAAAGTGAGAAATGGAACAGAGTCATTTAACGCTAGGTTTCCCAAGTTCCTTCTGCCTTTCGATTGTCATTTGGTGTAGTGAATTACATTTTCTGGACTTGGCAAATATGTAGGCCTCAAATTCTATACGACAGGGATACTTTTGTTCTAGCGTTGATCTCGTACAGTAGTTTTGAATTTTTTTATGATATAAGTTTTATGAAGTCGGTCATGATGCAGTGGCACACGGTTCGATCTATACTCGAGGAAATGAAATTTAATATTTTCAATTTAAATATTTAATGTTCGCCACCAAGGCTACGGAACCCGGATTGCCTCAAATTCGGCTGAAAGTGAAGAACGGTGTCTTAACAGTAGATTCCCAAGTTTCCTCTACCAACCCTGCCATGTGTAAGATGTAGCTTGGAGCTGAGTGAATATAAGTTTTATCAAGTTCAGTTAAAACACTCCGTTTAGTTTTCCAGTATTAAGACACTCCGTTCAAATGATGTCACTTTCATTCCACACTTTTCGCTGAATTATGGAGGTATTACTTGTTGAGTAGCGGAACTCAACGCCGCGCATTATGTTAATACATTTGATTATAATTAAACGTGAAGAAATGAAAATATTCGATATTTATTGGGGAATCAAACCCCCGACCGCCTCACCAGGCCTATGTAACTCATTAATTTAAAATTTTCTAGCAAGCTGCCAACTGATAAAGGGACATCATTGGGCCGTGACGAAAGCGACACGCCGCGGCCGCCGGAAATCCGACAGTTCCGTATGCAAAACATTTCTTTACGCTTATTGAATCTAGTTAAAAGTTTGTTATAACCGATAAGTGATTCTTTTTTTTTTGGGTTATTCCAATATTATTGTGATAAACAAGACATCAAGACTGCTTTAATGATAAAAAAGATTGTAATATTTTCGATGTTATATATAATCTTTTTATTTTTCACGCGGTATCCCGTACATGGGTATCCTAGGCAGAGGGAAATTGAAAACCTAGTATTGACCCGTGAATTTATAACAGCGTGTTACGTAGCGGAACTCAACGCCGCGCATTTCCTTTGTTGCCAGAGCGAAATAAAAAAGAAATTAAATATTTCACTTCCTCGAATGATATCAAAGTCATAAACTGTCGCGCTTAAAGCCTCATTTGTATCATCAATAAATATACTATACATTTTATTTAAAATTAAACTTCTAAACATACAAAATATCTATCTGCATATTTTGAGAGTTCAATTAATACACACGTATGTACGAATGTATAGCATGAGGTAGCCTTTACACAAAGCCTTTACGCGCTTGCGTTTAATTTTTTTTTTTTTATTTCACCCTGAGGGAACCTGGGAACCTAGTGTTAAAAAATTATGTTCACGATTGGATTGAAAGGATTGATTATTTAATATTTCAATTTCAGATACAAAACAAACCGCGGCGTTGAGTTCCATCACATAAATACTTAACAACATATCGGCAGTGCAGATTCTTAACATTGGGTTATCTCTGCCTACACTTTTATATGCAGGATATAGTGATAAATTGATAAAAAATACCTTACTCTCTTATAAAAACATTGCGTGTCGAACTATGGGAAATGTAAACCGCTGGAATTTTATCGACTGTACTAGTGAAACTAAAAAAAAAATACACTTATTCCCCCGAGTCAGGTTTGAACTGATAACTATCACCTGTTTATTATTAATGCCATATGGCGTCAATTCCATAATGATCGCATAATATTTATACTTACA
Source organism: Eueides isabella (assembly GCA_019049475.1). Taxonomy (NCBI): domain Eukaryota; kingdom Metazoa; phylum Arthropoda; class Insecta; order Lepidoptera; family Nymphalidae; genus Eueides; species Eueides isabella. The sequence continues at coordinate 2,005,364 of CM032397.1, forward strand.
TTTTTGTCAGCTTCATGCACTATCCCACTCATGGGAGGGTATGCAGAGGGAACTTGGGAACCTAGTGTATTTTGAGGCATTGCGTGTAGAGTGGCGGAACTCAACACCGCGCGTTGGCTTGTTACCAGAGTGATGAAAATGAAATATTAAATATTTCGCAGCTTCGAGTTGGGATCGAACCCACAATCTATCGTTTACGATCACATGCTTGTGCCCCTGCACTACGACAGGCCTCAATTTTTTTTGTAATAGTCTATTCAGATTTTTTAAGCTATCGCTATATATATATATATATATATATATATATATATATATATATATATATATATATATATATATATATATATATATATATATATATATATATATATATATATATATATATATATATATATATATATATATATATATATATATATATATGTATATATATATATATATATATATATATATATGTATATATATATATATATATATATATATATATATATATATATATATATATATATATATATATATATATATATATATATATATCCTGCACGAAGAAACGGAGAAAAAAATATATTAAAGTAATTCTTTCCATCTTTTACAAAACATATTAACGTATCAAAGCGTTCTGATATTTACTGTGCTGTACGTTCTCATCAAGTACAAAGTAGATTATCTTTACTATTTTTAAAGTTATTCCATAATTAGGAAAAAAAAAAATACTAAACTTAAATTAAAAAAGCGTATAGAAATTTCGACCGAAGCAGGAATTGAACACGCGCCTCTTGAAAACCGTCCAAGCGCTCTGACCAACTAAGCCATTCGTTCTCACCAAGCTACGTCGAAATTCTTATATATATTTTTTTAAAACTTATTTATGTTGTTAGCATTTCTGTAGGGAGATTTTTACAAATTTCCGCTACCCAAAGACAACTCGTAAGAATTATCGTTTGGCAAGAGAGAATAATATTTATTTGTTCTATGTTTTTACTATGTTTTAAAGTGTTATTCCACACTTAGGACAGAAAATACTAAACTTCAATTTAAAAAGAGACGCGGCTAAACACGAGGCGAGGGTTCAAATCCTGCTTCGTTCAAAATTATTATTCGATTTGTAAATTTAATTTTAGTAGACTATCTTTGTCTATTTTTTATAACATATTTTTTGTACTCAGTTATATATGAAAGATAAAATGCACTGTTTATGATGTTGACTTCCTTTTAAATAAATAATGAAAATAAATAACGTTTCTGAAAAGATAATCACTATAAAAGTTTAATTACATATGTAACAAACAATATTTACTTAGCAAGTACAACAGGACCATGAAGGGGATCAGGGGGCATCACTGAGCCGTAACCGAAGCGATAAGTCACCGGATGTCCGTCTTCCGTACACAACATTCCATAGAGAGCGTACGGTTGCAAGAAATTATTTATTATTAAAGTTTTGTTAGATATTTTATAATTTAAATTAGATTTTTTTAACTCTTAACTTGAGGCCTGTCGTGGCACAAGCGTGTGACTGTAACCGACAGGTTCTGGGTTCGATCCCCGGTCGAGGAAATGAAATATTTAACTTTTTCAATTTTATATTTAATGTTTCATTTCTTCGCTCTGGTAATAAGGCAAAACGCGGCGTTAAGTTTCTGCCACTCAACACACAATACCTCAAATTCGGCGGAAAGTAGGGAACGGAAGTGGAACGGAGCGTCTTAACACTAGGTTCCCGGTTTCCCTTTGCCTACCCTGCCTCGTGCGGGATACAGCTTGAAACTAAAAAAATAAAAGTTTAACTGTATAATAAAGCAAAGTCTAAAAATATCTTTGATTTTTGCGATTATTAAACATATACGATAAATCCGGTTAAAATTGTTTTATTTAAAAAGTAAAGCTTAGTTATTGTTTGAATTTGTTCTCATTTTTTCTCTAATATCAAGGTAGAAAGAATAAAGTGTTAAGACACTTCGTTTTCCACTTTCAGACAAAAATTAAGACAGTAAGTAGTGAGAAGCGGAACTGAACGCCATATTAGGAGTTTACGTTGCAAAGGAGTATAAGTTATTAATTCATCAGATTAGTGGACCCAAGCAACTTTTCTAGAAATATAAATTTGAAATTTCATCTTGCGTCTGCTATAAACAGTCAGATTCATATCGCACCACAACATCATTATCTAAGCCTTTACACGTACTTAAGCAGGTTTGATTAAAAGAACACATATATAGCAGCGGTACGATGTAAAACGCGAATGCAAAGAACTCAATTGTTTTACTCCGTAAACACGTTCTGTCACGCTTTCTTACCGTACATGGTATTGTAGTCATATATTCACAGTAAACACTGTCGGCCAAAATAACGGGTACACCATTATTTCTTTTTTGTTGGATATATGTAGTGGATAATTTTTTGTGTACAGTAGTTTACATAAGAACTTAAGGTGGCTTGTTTTCGGGTAAGTAGAGAGAACAAGTTACCCAACGAAATATGTGTACTCTTTGCCCTTAGCATTATCATGAACTATACAATATTCAAGTCTAAGTCGTATGGTCTTATTTGATCATCTCAAAAGTAAGTCTCTTGCTTCTAATCTCAATTTATTTTATACAAATTTCTTTCTTTTATACAATTTCACTGCTGCTTGAGGAGGAAGTTTCATCTCATTCATACGATCATTATCATAATCATCTCGTTATATATTCCACTCATCGCTGCAAAATATATAGCAGTTCTGTTGATACTTTACCGTTTTGCGAAAGAAACATTTGAGTTTTGTCATCGAATCAAATTTAAATTCTATTAAAAAAATCGTGTTACAAAGTGATGAGAATTTCTAATCATATTTTCTACCTAGTAAAAAAAATTAAATAACGAAGATATTTTTAAACGCTTTGTAGAAAAAATTAGAATCTTAAATCTCTTTTTCAGCAAAAAAGCTCGAATAGTTTCTGTAAGCTCCTCTTCTAAGAATTTAATTTCTGTTAGATCTGTGAAACGTTCCTCAGCAAAAAATCGTGATCTTTTGTTATAGTTCTACTTCAAAACATAAATACGTAAAAAATATAAATAACACAAATAAACAAATATATATAGTCGGTTAACATGGCCTCAAGTGTAACGTCTATCGCTGTAAGCAAGGTGTTAGACACCGTGACTAAGTTTTATGCCCTGATTGTGATTTTTTTTTGTTATACCTACAATAACATAGCTATTGTTTTATAATATATATTATTTTTTAATATAATATCCTTGTACTAGTAAAAAAAAACTTTTAAATTTTAATTATTTACAATAATCCCGCATTTATTATATTTACATTAACATTTATTTTTTGATATATTACATTATTTATATATGAAAATAATTTATATACCCAAATGAGAAAAGAATGAAGAAGAATCCATCAGTTAATAAGTCTATTTTTTTAGTTTCACGAACCTGCACAAAGTAGTGTCGCCAAGGAGAACCTGGAAACTTGTGTTAAGGCACTCTGTTCCCATTAACATATTTTCATTCCCCACTTAACAAAATTTGGTGTCGTTCGTATGGGGTTCAAACCCACAACCTATCATAGAAGTATTTACTTGAACTACGAGTATGTTATACGATTTCAAAACGACACGCAGCCAACTGAGTGCAATATATGCAAAAAAACACCGGAGAATTTTTATAACAGAACTTTTAAAATTTAAAGTTTTTAGATGATGTTTTAAATATATTCATAGGTTTTATGATTACACGTGCTTTTTCAAGATTTTTATTTAACGAAAGCATATTGAAAAGAAATTGGAACGCGGCATACATTTTTAACGAACGGAATTCAATTTCGATAAGGCCCGTATCGCACTCGCAAACAATGACAACGGTACACAATTTTTTCAAAGGGGAAACGAAAAGGTAGCGATAACGATAGTTTACTATTTAGAACCGATATTAGTTCTGAACTATTTTTTGCTTATGGATTTTACGTCATCACTGTTTATGTTGATGAATCCCCTACTCTACACGAAATGTCTCAAGAGTTCAGTGGAAATTGTGGAACGAAGTGTTAACTAGGTTCCCAAGTTCCCCTTACCTTCACGCTGTATCCCGCACTAGGCAGGGTAGGCAGGGGGAACGGAAGTGAAACCTAGTGTTATGACACTCCGTTCCACTTCCGTTCCCCACTTTCCGCCGAATTTGAGGCATTGCGTGTTGAGTGGCGGAACTCAACGCCGCGCTTTGCCTTATTACCAGAGCAAAGAAATGAAACATTAAATATTTTAATTGAAAATATTAAATATTTCGTTTTCTCGACTGGGGATCGAACCCAGAACCTGTCGGTTACAGTCACACTCTTGTGCCGCTGCGCCACGACAGGCCGATACAGAATTAAGCTAAAAATTTTACATACATAATTTACCCAATCATCGTAGTAACTAACGATAACGATAGGTGATTATTTAAAACCAATGGTAGTCCTTAACTATTTTTTGCGTATATATTTGATTGGTTTTGTTAATGAGTTCCCCTACTCACAACAAGCAATACTTCAAGAGTTCGGCGAAAATTGAAGAACGTAGTGTTTTAACACTATGTCCCCTTGTCTATTCTTCTAGTTGCTGGATACAGAAGGAAGCAAAAAATAATATATATGCCTCCTGCATCCATAAGTTGTTCATTTATCGTAGTAAAAGTTTTGCTTTATTTAAATATAATACTCTTAACGTTCATTTGCTATAACATGAATTTGTCCAAAACTAATACGTAGCATACGATATAAGTGCTAATAACAGTCTAAAGTTTAAAATATTGGAAAAAAAATTGCTTGTATATATATACACATATTTTATATCTTCCCGATTTTTTTTTTATTTTTTTTTTCAAATCAAGAGGAGATCATATAATTATTTGTGACAGGTTGTGGGTTCGACCGCCATTTAAGGGAATGAAATATTTAATATATTTATTTTTTCACTCCAGTAATAAGTCAAAGCGTGTTGTCGAGTGCCGCCACTAAGCAAGCAATTCCACTAATTTGGCGGAAATTCAAAAATCTAATTTTCCGTGCTAATTTCTCATGTAAAATATTTTTTTTATTGAGCTTCACGCTATATCCCGGCGTGAAATTAAAAAAAAAATGCTAAAGTGTATTTTCAAAAGATAAGCAATAATGAGATATCCTTTTGTTATCAAAATTACATAGAGATGTTACAACACTCACCTTCAGTGGCATTTGATTACTAATTAGTAGATCTAATTACGGTTTTCATTTACAGTGTTGCCTTTAAATAGTATCTTTGTTGGGATGGTAGATACTGCCTTTGTATTCTGTGTATATTTTTGTATGTATGTTTATGTTTTTATTGTCTTAACACGTAATTAGTTGTTTTAGGATATGATGGAACAGCTCTCTAATTTAAAGACGGATGGTTCTGAGTTTGATTCCTTCTCGAGGAAATGTTTACCACCACCCTACCATTTTTTATACAATTTTTATAACCAAAGGTTGCCTGGAAGAGATCGCTTAAAGCGATAAGGTAGCCTTATTGTACATTTTAGTTTTTATAGGTTTGTATATTTAATATGTTTTTTTTTTGCATTGTATTGATTGTTTATATGTATGTGAGTTATTTTATCTTCATACACCGGTAGTGATAAAGGGACATAACCGTGCGACTCTAGAGGTTATATGCTTAATGTAGTAATTTGCAGTTTTGCGACTCAACAGGACTGGAAAGCTGAGAACGAAAGTGGAACTGGGAACAAAGTAAAGATACTCTTTTGAAAAATCTATAATGTATTTTTATTACAAGAGGTGATCTGAGCTGATCTTTTTCACATTAACCCTGTCTACAGAGTTGAGAGAGGAAACTTTTTGGAACTTAGTGTTAAGACTCTCCATTATTCGCTATTTGTCAAATTTGAAACATTGCATGTTGAGTGGCAGAATTCAACGTCGTGATTTATGTTCTTAACAGAGCCAGGAAAGAAGAGAGTGGTGGTGGTGACCCCACGCAACGACAGGCTTTTTATTACTTTACATATGTTACATAGTCTGAATATTATTTTTTAACAAATTATTACTATTTTAATAAATCTTTAAAATTAAGCATATATAAGAGGATAGATTTTATACAACAATGAATGAGACATTTTTGCACTTGACGATGATTTCGAGTTGGATTCATATTGAGGGAATGAATTATTTGTATGAAAATACAATGTCAAATGACAGCAAAAAAGAAAGAAATTACATTGGAAACAGATTTTTCCTAATTTTTAAGGTGTTAATTCAAATATAGGAAAAAAAAAGTGCCAATAAAAGCGTAAAAAATACATAGTTAAATATAAAGGGCTATGCTTGAGCCATAACACATATTAACGTTAAAGTGAAACTAAAAATACTTCAGAACCAACGAAACTGTTAGCCAATAAAGAGCGATTAGTATATAATTTCTTGGCACCCGCTGTTTCTATTGGATCTGATGATGAGTCAAGTAATCAAGTCAAGTAATCTGATGATGAGTCAAGTAATATCAAGCACATTAATATAAATGGTAATGTTTTGCGATCAGCGCCTTAACACCACACTCCTTACCCGACCGAGAAAATCACAAATCTTTGATTTCATTGGAAATTTAACATAGAGCCCTGCGCTTAATAATAATAATAATAGATTTAATATTCGTTATTTGTTGATTGAATATATTTTTTTAGCTGTATCCCACACATGGTAGGTAAAGGGAACTTGGGAACCTAGTATTAAACACTCTGTTCCGTTTCCCACCTTTGGGAAACAGAGGCATTGCGTGTTGAGTGGCGCACTCAACACGCCTAAATTTGGGTATTCCGTGTTGAGTGGTAGATTTCAACGACGCAGTTTCCATTGTTACCCGAACGAAGAAATAAAAACAATACATATGTTTAATTTTTAAATATTAAATATTTAATTTCTTCGAGTGAGTATCGAACCCACAGCCTATTGTTTACAGTCGCTTGTACCCTCTGTGCCAGGACATACATCTTTTTAATATAATATACCTCCAATTATAATATCTTCAATATATATTTGGCAAAACAAACAAACGTACGCTAAAGCACTTCCATAACCAACAATTATGTACAATCATATAGATCTAGAAAATTATCGGTTGTAAGGTGTATGCAATGTTGAAGTGTACCGTACAAGCGATAATATTGAGCACGCGAGCTTCGACGAAAATAGTTAAACTTCGATTGCTGTGACATTTATTTTTACGAACAAGATAATATATTTAATTAATGTTAGGAAATAAAAAAAAATATTATATAAACTTAATATATTTATTATCCAGGATATCTTTGTGGCACGGATGCTAGTCGTGCCGAAGGCTCAAAAAAAAAAAATATTTAATATTTTTATTTCTACGCTTTGGTAACAAGGCGAAAACACGGAGTTAGGTTTCGCAACTCAACACGCAATGGCTCAAATTCGGTTTAAAGTGGGGAACGGAACGGACGCTTCGTTCACTAACACGAGACCCTGGCTAGAGAGGGCAGCGTAAATCATAAAAAATTTAAAGGCCCTTTAGGTGAAAACCAATCTATAAATACGTATCGCTATTAAAAAAACGTGATTTTGCCAAAGTACAAAAAGAGTTGCTATGTAAATTAAATTAAATAACTTAGTATGTATCATTATTATTACTAAGAAAAACATTTGTTAAGTATGACGTAAATATAGTATATCTCTTTCTTCTTCTCTCCGAAACATTTATGTAGATGTTTATAACATAAATATAATAAGAAACATATAGCAAAAATTAACGTTCACAATAAAAAGGCTTAAAGCGAATTTTAAAGTTAAAACACAAAGTCGACCATCAGCAGAATAAACGACGAGTATCACTTTATACAGTAATGCCGTATTAAGTCAATTAAGGCACGCTTGCTTACTGTCTACATTGTACATATTGATTTTGCCGTCCGGGTAATGGGGTAAAAGTGACCCCATTCTCTTATATTGGGGTGGATTTGTTGTTTATTTTTTTTAGCTTTACGATATATAACGTACACGGTAAGAGGATAGGCAAAGGGGAGGTTGGGAACCTAGTGTTAAGACACTCCGTTTCGTTTCCCACTTTCCGTTGAATTCGAAGCAATGCATGTTGACTGACGGTATTCAACGCTGTGCTTTGCTTTGTTGCCAGAGCGAAGAACTGACATAATATACTAAAAATATTTTATTTCTTCGAGTGGGGATCGAACCCATAACCTATCGTGTTAATAGTTACACGCTGGTGCCGCTACGGCAGATCGATATAATTGCTCTTAGAGTTAAAATTGTGATAGTAGTGTTTATTTATGTTGATAACATGCAATAGCTTTTAATTTTGTATCGTATTAAATTGAAAATTTATATATTGTTATTTTGGTAATTGAGGCCTGTCGTGGCGCAGCGGCACAAGCGTGTGACTGTAACCGACAGGTTCTGGGTTCGCTCCCCACTCGAGGAAATGAAATATTTAATATTTTCAATTTAAATATTTAATGTTTTCATTTCTTCGTTTTGGTACATGACAAAAATACGGCGTTGAGCTCAGCTACTCAACACGCAATGCCTCAAATTCGGCAGAAAGTGGACATCGGAAGTAGAACAGAGTGTCTTAACACTAGGTTCCCAAGTTCCCTCTGCCTACCCTGCCATGTGCGGGATACAACGTAAAGCTGAGTAGAGTAGAGAAGAGTTATAAATAAATAATTAATTTAAAGTATATCGGGTACAGAAAGCTCAACGCGCAATGCCAAATTCGGCGGAAAGTAGGTAACGGAACGGAGTATCTTGTCACTAGCTTCCGAAGTTGAAACGTTGTTTTGCCATACAAAGGGAAACATGTTAAGTTTGTTCAACCCTTATTATTTAGGGGTTTGAAAACTTGATAGCAGCAATAAAAGCAATTAAATACATAATTGTGGTAAATAACGTATTCATTTGAATTAGAATTGTTTATCCAATTCTGTCATACATGATTTTTGCGAAACTTTAACAGTGTACGCAACGCACGTAGTGGAAACTCTATATTAGGAAAAAACCCCACGATTTTAAAAATTTTGGTCTTTTACTTTATAGCCTTCCTTGATAAATGAACTATCTAATAATGAAAGATTTTTTCAAATCGGTTTAGTAGTTCCTGAGATAGAGCGTTCAATCGAACAAACAAACAAACAAGAAAATCTTTAAAATATTAGTAATATGATATATATATATATATATATATATATATATATATATATATATATATATATATATATATATACATATATATATATATATATATATATATATATATATATATATATATATATATATATATATATATATATATATATATATATATATATAGATATATATATATATATATATATATATATATATATATATATATATATATATATATATATATATATATATATATATATATATATATATATATATAAGCTATGTAGTTAATCCACTGACAGAGCCAGAGTCATAAATAAATAAAGAAAATGTTCAAAGCCAAAATTAACATAATACTTATGTCTGGACTAAACGTTACTCAAAATGAACGGTTCTTCCACGACTGCGGCGCTGATTTGCAAATTATAATGGTGTTCCGTATAAACGGCCATCGGCATACAAATTGGAAGGACTGAGCTCAATGTATAGTAAGTAGTTACTTTAATAATGTAGTGAATTTTGATATCATTTTGTTTAATTTTAATATAATTTTATTTTTTTTCAATTTAAATATTTAATGTTTTAATTTCTTCGTTTTGGTAACAAGATAATTGCAGAATTGAGTTCAGTCACTCAGCATATATGTAAGTTAGACAAAAAAGACAAGGAAACATATTTGAGGCGTGGCACGAGCACAAGCGTGTAAGCTAAGGTTTTGAATTCGATTCCCACTCAAAGAACTGAAATATTTAATATTTTTATGACCTCGTACCAGTAACGAGGCTAAATACGTATAGTTACACTATAGAACACGCAATAAATTCAGAATTTAGCTAAACCTGGTTAACGGAATGTCTGAAAATTAAGTTCCCAGGTTCCTTTTACCGGCTCTGTTATAAGCGGGATACAGCGTGAAGCTAAGAAAAAACAACTATTTTCATCTCTAAATGTAAAATAACCGTCTACGTCTCAGATGTCAGCTGCATTTGTAATGCCATTTACTTAGTTCCTCGCTCATCTCAAAGGACATCCAACACTAATTGCTATTTGTAAATAGTCTTTTATTTCCAACTGGACAACTATTTTAACAAATTTTCATCAGAAACGACGTCTTATTTCAAGTTCCTTTTGCAATCACAAAAATGTCTGGAGACAAGCAATTGAATGTTAAATAAACATAGCTTTTTAATTTCATATTTTTGTTGTAATGAGCTATCGTGGATATTCGGCGGAAAGTGAGGAACGGAAGTGGAACGGAGTGTCTTAACACTAGGTTCCTAAGTTCCTTCTGCCTACCCTACCATGTGCGGGTTACAGCGTGAAGTTGAGTGAGTGAGTGATTTTATTAAGAAAACAACGATACGTTATTCTCACGTTTCTACAAACAATGGAATCGTAAACCAATACCTACAAGTATATAGTCAAGTTCATATCAAATCAGAGTTAAGATAGGTTGCTATACTTATTTGCAGTAATGTCGCTAAGTTATGATAGTAATAATCTTTTGTTTTGTTCACACTGTAACCCGGAAAGGGTAGGAGGAACTTGGGAACTTGGGAACTTGGGAACCTAATGATGAAAATATTTGTGCCCATTAAATCGAACACATCTTTTGTTGTATTACTAAATTAAAAGTAGTTTTTTAGAGACCTGTCGTGGCGCCGGGACATAAAAACGTTACTGTAAACGTGACAAGTTGTGAGTTCGATTCCCACTCGAGGTTATGAAATATTTAATATTTTCATTCTTTTCACTCTGTTAACAAGGCAAAACATGGTGTTGGCGTTGAGTCCGCCGTTCAACACGCAATGCCTCAAATTCAGCAGAAAGTGGAGAACAGATCGGAGTGTCATACAACTAGGTTCCCAAGTTCCCTCTGGCTACTACACCCTGTGCGAAGGATACAGTGTGAAGCTGAGTAATATTTTGTTTGTCGTTATACGTAATATGACAAAATATCTGACTTAGATCTAATTCTTTGGCATAACAATACAATTTTTTATCTACACGCTATGTCTAACTTGGGAATCTACAGTTAAGACTCTGCATTTCTATAATGATACATCCATTTCCCATATTTCACCGAATTCTAGAGGCATTGCGTATTTATGAAAGGCAGTGGTTTGCTCCAATACAAAAGGAAGGAAAAAAAATCCACAACATATCACTTATAACAACATTATTGCGCCCCTACGCCACGACTATAAAATTTCTTCTTACAACAAAATATCGATATTGACGTGCGATTATGGAAACAGTGCACTCTAAGTACGTTTCAGTTCATTTGGGCTGACAGCTATTAGGAGTAATAAATCTCATTATCGCATTAACCTTGCGTCGGGATCAATTTGTTTTGGTATACCAAATTAACGCATCATGGATTTCTGCCTGGATTTCCATCTATTTCCGTGGCCGTAATCTGTATCCTTACTTACATATTGAGAGCATTTAATACAATGCTAAGGGTAAGTTAGCGATAAGAAAGTTAAAAGCGGGATACAGTGTAAAGCTATTCACGCTGTATCCCGCACATATCAGGGTAGGCAGAGGGAATACTGATATAATACTCTGTTATCGACATCCCGCATAGTTTTAGTGACGTTTTTGACGAGTTGCGGAGGCCAACTATGTGTTTTGTATTGTTACTAGGGCAAGGAAACATATAATTACATTCATGAAGTAGTAATTGAACCCAAATCCTGTACTTCTACACGATGTAATGGACTATATATCTTATATAGTGTAAGGCTATAAAAATGAGAAAAACATAAACTATATACATACATATGTAAGGTCTGTCGTGGCGCAAGCGCATGCGATTGTTCGCGCGATATTTTGTAAGTTAACGTCCCATTAAAGGAAATAAAATATTTAGTTTTTTCATTTCTTCGCTCTAGTTAGGAATTAAAGCGTGGTATTGAATTTTACCATTTAACAAGTACTCAATGGCTCCATAAATAGAAGGAAAGTGGGAAGCAGAGTGTCTCATCACTGGGCTTCCTCTGTCTACCCTACAGCGTAAAAATGAATAAAAAAATCTTCTTTTACCTTCATAACAACATTATCTAATCGGTAGTTATAAATAACAAATATTCGGTTCATTGGTCTAATATTATCATAATGTCGCTACATTCCCTTGTTTCGTTTCACTCGATTGATCCTGACAAGTAAATATTTGATCGGATTTTGATTCAGTATCTTTGTACAGGACGCTGTCAGTACCACAAAGAGCATAGTGTGATGTTATAATGTTTGGACTTATCATTCAAAGTGCTGTTTAGTTAGTTGATTGGTGTGGTAAAATCGGATAGATTGAGGCTAAAATGGAACAATTCTGGGTTCGATTCCAATTGGGGTAAAAAAAGGCGTTTATATCTTTGTTTTAATAACAAGTCGAAACGCGGCGTTAAACGCCACCATTGAGCTTAATGATTGGATCCGTTGTCTGTGTAAAAAAAGACAAATACAGGAAGTCTAGTTAATGGTCCCGCATTTGATGAGTAAAACGAGACCCTTTTTCCTTTCCGTCTTTCTGTTTGCCATGAACCACTATAGTTAATCACTATTTTATAAATGATATTGATTGAGGCCTGTCGTGGCACAGCGGCACAAGCGTGTGACTGTGACCGACAGGTTGTGGATTCGATTCCCACTCAAATGTGAAATACTTAATATTTAAAAATGTTTTTTTTTTTTCATTTTTTCGCTCTGGCAACAAGACAAAGCACGGCGTTGAGTTTCGCCACTGATCACGCAATGATTCAAATTCTGCGTAAAGTCGAGAATGAAACAGAGTGTCTCAAATTCAAATTCAAATCATTCTTTATTGAAATTGACTTTTGCAAGCACTTTGGAATCGTCAAACAAACATAAAAATTACCACCGGCTCTGAATGCGGTTCTGCTGAGAAGAGCCGGCAAGAAACTCAACAGTTGCTCTTTTCAATATAGAATGTTACATTTTCATTGTTTAATACAATAGTGACTATCCTGCATGAAATTAATAATAGATCTTAATTAAATACATTTTTTTTTTATTATGTTTTTAAAGTGTTATTCCATACTTAGGACAGAAAATACTAAACTTAATTTTTTTTTTTAATTTTAAAAAGCGTATAAAAATTTTGAACGAAGCAGGATTTGAACCCGCGCCTCTGGAATACCGTTCGGTATTCCAGAGGCGCGGGTTCAAATCCTGCTTCGTTCAAAATTTTTATACGCTTTTTAAAATTTAAAAAAAAATGATCTTTATTAAATACATTTTTATCGTTCAAATATTCTTGAACATTGTAGTAAGCTTTCTTCGTTAACATTCATTGCTTTAACATTTACTTTAAATTTTTCCAGTGGCAAATTCAAAATACATTGCGAAATACTATTGTAGAAACGTATACTCAAACCCATAAATGGAATTTGCTTTTTAAAGACGATGACTAGGCGTCACAAGTTTGTCCTTGTTTCTCGTGTCTTAGGACTAGGTTCCCAAGTTCCCTCTGCCTACCCGTCATGTGCGAGATACAGCGTGAAGCTCAATAAAGTAAGTAAATATTCAAGGGAGTTCCTATACGATCAATATTTTTTTTTTATTTTACAGATCATGATACGGAACTCATCGTACGCGAGATCATTTTCACTTTACCGGTATTTTCTCAAAATTTTTAAAATCTATAGCCTCTGGGACAATGATTGTATTTGAAGTTTTTCTGCAAAGAAAATTAATGTTTCTATTAAATTCATCAGGATCTTTTGTTAACCACGTAAAACAATCAATTATACAAAAAATACCGAAATATACAAACATTACCGGATTAACATAACAATAAGTAATATAAGAAGTAATCGTAGCGCAGGATGTGGGTTCGGTTCCCACTCGAAGCAATAAATTATTGTCTCGCTCTGGTTAATCGCGGCGTTGCGTTGAAAAATGCACTAAACACACAATGTCTGGATGAAATTAGAGAACGGAGTGTCTTAACACTGACTATTTTACTATATGAGAAATTTCGGTGCAAGCTTGATATCTTTTAAAAAGAGACATTATTATAATGTCTCTTTTTTGACTAAAACGCGGCGTTGAGTTCCGTCACTCAACTCGCAATGCGTCGGGTTCGGCTAAAAGTGGGGAACGGAGTGTCTTGACATTAGGTTCCCAAATTCCCTCTGCCTACTCTGCCGTGTGCGGGATACAGGGTGAAGCTGAGAGACTTACTAAAGTCATTTTTAACTAAGCAAAATATATATTTTCATACTTGTATATAATGATAAAACGATATTATTGTAAAAGATTCTTGTATATCAAACTAGCTACCTTCAATGTTTTCACAAAATACTATCGAAAATCCAGTAGAACAGAATCACGTTAATGCGACGTTGGTGTCGAGTGTGCACAATAAATTATTTCCAGCTGGTAAGTTGATTTTATACGCGTAAGCTATTTTATGGTTGTTATAGTTAGCTTTTATTATCGAGATATTGTCTAAATTTGTTAATAATATGAAATGAATAACTATGAAAAAAGTAAGAAGAAATAAGATTCCATATTTAATATCTTACTCACTCAGCTTCACCCAGTGCACATGGCAGGGTAGGCAGAGGGAACTTGGGAACCTAGGGTTAAGGTACTCCGTTCCACTTCCGTTCCCCGCTTTCCTCCGAATTTGTAGCATTTCGTGTTGAGCGGCGGAACTCAACGCTACGTTTTGCCTTTTTTTAAATATCTTCGCTTTGATAACAAGGCAAATGAGTTCTCTATATGTCATTCTTCCAGAATTTGAGGAACGACAGCATTTTAATAGGGACTAAAAGTCTTAACACTATGTTCAAAGGTTTCAGCTTTTGAAACTTTTAAAAGCTTTTTCCCTCTCTTTTCTACCGCTACCAGATATCTTTATATATGCAACATATATTTTACAATCTTATAAGCGAATTCATTAAGCCTACACAGTGTTAACACTCAGTTTAATGAGGGCAGAATATCAAATGTCGTTTAACCCATGATTTTTTACGGTTTCAAATTTAATCAGGGATCGTGGCGCGTGCTTATAAGGGCGCTTGCATATAAAGATAATAACATATTTTACGTTATATTATTAGACTCATATACTCGTTCGTATACGTGGAAGTACAATGCTAATTTTCATATATACATACATATGTATATATGGGAGCATGGGTACAAGCCTGTGACTGTACGGCGGATTGAAGGTTCGATCTCCACTCAAGGAAATGAAATAATTAATATTCTCAAATTGAATATTTATTGTTTTCATTTCTTGGCTCACTCAGCGTTAAGTTCCGCCACTCTAAGCAAAACACCTCAAATTCAGGAGATTATGGAAATTAGGAAATGGTACAAAGTATCTCAGTAACACAACATTTTCAAGTTACATTTGCCTCACGCGGGATACAGCGTGAAAGTGAAAAAGAAAAGTGCTAAAAAACACTTTATTTCAATTTAAAGTTTGAAGTATTATGTTTCGAGCAGTAAAACTCAACGCCGCGCTTTGCCTTGTTACCAGAGTGAAGAAATTAAAATATTAAATATTTAATTTCCTCGAATGAAAATCGAACCGACAACTGTCGTAAACATTTAGTCACACGCTTCTGCACTTGCGCCACGATAGGCCATTGTAATTTTCTTAGCACAATTGTATAGAACTTAACAAAATTAAAAAAAAATGCAATAAATCATACAATTCACACGTTAACCATTAATTTATATTCATCAAAATGATTGAATCACTATCAAATATAATTACTATTCCATTACACTTGACTGTGATCTCATGAATTGTGAAAGAATTGTTCGATAAAAGAATATTTATTTAAGTCGCAATACAAAACTTTTTTATAGCTGTCAGAGGAGAAACGACGCCAGCTTTTATTACAGTTAAAGAAGTTATTTTTTGTTGAGTTAATGGGATAATATTTTAAGCTTTTTGTTAGTACAAAATGTATGCGTTGGTTGAAAAGCTAGGCAAAGTGTCTTTGCATATTTATTTCTAAAACATATCAGCCAGGAGGTCTTCCAGCTTTTTACGTACATTCTAGTATGATTAATATTGTGTTCTTATAAAACAATTTATTTTCTTTTCCTTGCTCTGGTAATCAGATAAACCGCGGCGTTATGTTCCGCATCTCAACACGAAATGCGTCAAGAATTCGGTGAATAGGGAGAAACGGAAGTATCTTAACGTTAACGGAGTATTAAAACGCAGGTTCCAAGTTTGGTTTGCCGAGAAAATATTAAATATTTTTTTTTTTTTTTTTTTTTTTTCAGCTTCACGCTGTATCCCGCACTAGGCAGGGTAGGCAGAGGGAACGAAAGTGAAACCTAGTGTTATGACACTCTGTTCCATTTCCATTCCCCACTTTCCGCCGAATTTGAGGCATTGCGTGTTGAGTGGCGGAACGCAACGCCGCGCTTTGCCTTATTACCAGAGCGAAGAAATGAAACATTAAATATTAAATTGAAAATATTAAATATTTCATTTCCTCGACTGGGGATCGAACCCAGAACCTGTCGGTTACAGTCACACTCTTGTGCCGCTGCGCCACGACAGGCCTCAATTAAATATTTAATATTTAAATTAAAAATATTAAATATTTAATTTCCTCGAGTGGGGATCATACCACCATATTTGCGGGAAACAGCGTGAAACTACTAGAAATATTGCAAGAAAAAACATAAATATATAAATGTATTATTATTATAAACACAATGTAAACAAAACTTAACAATATATAGCGATTATAAACACATGTTCCGGATATGACGCTTCTGTGACAGATTTCCGATATGTTCTTATAATCGACACCGATTACTTCGAAGCCCTACCCAGTCTCAAATGTATAGAGCAGCTGAAAATTAGAAATGGTACATTTTTAATAAAAGAGGACGTGACCTCGGTTGACATTGGAAATTACAATATTACGATACTGGAGGTCACGTAAAAAGTATGGCTGTTGACAGTGGAGGAGGTGAAAGAGGTGAGCCCATGGCGTTTGGTGCTCAGTTCTCTCTGCCTATCCAGCTAGTTATACATCGTGAAGCTAATTAAGTAAGTAAGTAAGTATATTTTTTGTAAATATTAAGTGTTAATTCATGCTTAGAAAAAAAATAAAAAAACGTATTTTTTTTTTTCAATTTACGCCTCTTGTACCTAATTGGTCCTGTGGACGTTGATGCAGCTTCATATTTTTTTCTTTCAGCTTCACGCTGTAATTCGTACATGGCAGGAAATTTCTTTTGGTTGCAAAGGAACTTGGGAACCTAGAGTTAAGACACTCCGTTCCATTACCCACTTTCCTACGAATTTGAGGATTTGCATGTTGAGTGGTGGAACTCAATACCGCGTTTTTCTTTGTTACCACATGAATAGTTTGAAAATATGAAATATTGAATTTCCTCGAGCGGCGATCGAACCCACAACTTGTTACGCTTATGCTCCTACGCCACTACAGGGCTCAGTCAAATCAAAGATCGTCTCACTAAAGTTGTTTTTATTATTAAACATATTTTTTAAAACAAATCTATACCATTTCTGCTACAGTTGCTCGCTTACACTAAAATAACGAGAAAGCCTTAGATTGTATTCCATAGAATCAATTTATTCAAACGCAAGAAAATGGAATATGTACGACGTTTATGAAAACAATTGTGTATTCAGATTTTATAGAGCTTTTTACTTATAATACTTTACTTTGTCTATCAAATGTATCTGATAAGAGCTTTGAAATGAAAATAGTTATAATTTTATTAATGTTTCACGCTTTTTCCCGTGAAAAAGCAAAGAAACAGAGAATTAGTAGAAAATTAATAATTTTCCCTGCCTCTGCCTATGCAGGCGAAAGACTATTTTAGAGGCAGAAAAAGACCTAGAGATTATTGCATTCAACCAAAACAACTACTCAGATGTCCAATAATAGCTTAATGTAGTTCTGTATAAAGTAGGGCAGGTAGAGTGAATCTGAGAACTAGTACTTTAATATACTCCCTTTCTCATAAAGACACTTCTGAGTCACGATTTAGTGAAGAATAGTGTAGATTATTATATAATTTACAGCTTTACGTTTGCGTTGGGTATTGATTGGCGGAACTCAACGCCGTATTTGGCTTTATTATCAGAACGTCAAAATTAAAAATACTATATTTGCTTTCCTAGATTGCAGGATCGAACCCACAACCTTGCATGTTGCATTTACAGTCACACGCTTGTGCCCCTTCGCCCCACGACGGGCCGTATAAAGTAAGAATTCTATAAATATATTTTATAACTTTTCACGAAAGTTCAGCTTATTTCGAGGTACGTCACACATGTTGACTTAACAAAGTGAAAGGCCGGCACCTCACTAAATTGTATGGAGAGTTGACGTGCTTGAATATCAGCTTTGACCAACGAATTTTAGTTGCAGAACAACGCCAAACTTTCAAGTGCTCAGACTGTATTGGAAACTACTGACGTGTAGCTCACGGATATAATACGTGTAATATTAAGTTTGACGTTACTACATATATTAGTAGATATGCTATTTTATGTAGAGTAAAGTAGCGACAAAACATACTGTTTTCTACTTTTGAGACTCTACGAGCAGCTGAATTTGAAATTTTAATGTTTCTGTAAATAATTCAGAAATAAGTCGGAAATAAATATAATAATAAATAAGTAAGAGAATTCAATTAAATTTTTATATAAGTAGAAATAATTCCGAAAAATTTAATAAATAAGAATATTCAAATTTTGTGTAAGAAATGTTTAAATTAGTACTTAGACAAGTATTTTTAGGCTGTCGTGGCGCAAAGACGACATTTCGTTAAAAAAAACTATAATAGGGTGTTTGAATCCCGCTCGGGGGAAAGATAAGTATTTTTATTCCTTGCTCTAGTCAAAAAGGGCAGTCAGCGTTGCGTTTGCATGCTTTTAAACAGGCAATCAATATATTCTACTGAAAAGCTGAAAACAAAAAGCTTAATCACTTGTCAAATATGTAGATGATGATATATATCTATCACATATCTTTGTATATTGTCATCGTTAATATGCATGTTATTTTCATATATATACAATATATTTCTTTTAGTCTCACACAAACTCCGCCGAATTTATGTATTTGTTCGTGACGCAGCTTAACGCCACGTCTTTCTTGGTACCAGAGCGTTAAATATTTCATTTCATCGAATGGGGGTCGAACCCACAACCTGTGTCCTTTAACTTTAAAGTAGCTCTGTGCCTCTCCCTACTTATGTACATATATATATATATATATATATATATATATATATATATATATATATATATATATATATATATATATATATATATATATATATATATATATATGTATATGCATAAGTAGAGAGAGGCACAGAGCTACTTTAGAGTTACATATATTAATTGAACATATGCAATGTTTTCATTTCTTCACTCTGTTAACAAGACAAAGCGCGGCGTTGAGTTCCACCACTCAACACCTATGCCTCGTTGGAAATCGGGGAACGGAAGTGAAACAGTGAGTGTCTTAACACTACGTTCCCAAGTTCCCTCTGCCTACCCTACCACATGCTGGATAAAGCTTGAAGCTGAGTGAGTGAGTGGGTAGAATGAACTATGTAAATCCAATAATTTCCATAATTATAAGGATCATTACTAAGATTACTGAAGTGGGACTTAAGTAATCAAGCTTCGGCTAAGCCTAATCGAAATGACACGTTACATAAATACCTATCACTTGAGGTGCGATTTAACAAGATTTGAATTGACGTCTATACAATAATGTGTATTTATAGTATGAGTACTTATACAAATGCCTTAATTGTATAGGCGTAGAAGTATGTAAGTATAAACTCGATGGCAGTGGACTAGTTTCTAATTTCGGTAATAAATTATTGTAGCGGCGTTGAGTTCCGCCATTTACAAACAATATCATGATTATTTAAATTGAGTGAGATATTGGGAATCTGAGTGGATAAGTCTTTTATGATTGTGCTAGCGTTAGGTTCCCAGGTTCCCTCAATTTACCCTGCTATGTACAGTGTAAAGCTAAAATAATCGTTACATTGATCATTTCGATGTAACTTACTGTCCAGTGCATTGAGTTACCGGGATACTTCTTGCACTTGCGATATGTCATTATAAAAATAATATCTGTCGTGGTGCAGCAGCACAAGCGTGTGACTGTAACTGATAGGTTATTTGTTCAATCTCCACTCGAGGAAATGAAATATTTAATATTTTCATTTAAATATTTTATGTTTTCATTTCTTCGCTCTGATACAAGGCATAACGCGGCGTTGAGTTCCGCCGACACCGAAACCGAATTTGAGACATAGCGTATTGAGCGCTATGTCAAAAATTCGGTGGAAAGTGCAGAACGGAAGTGGAACGGAGTGTCTTAACACTAGGTTAAAATAATGTAACAACTAATTATTTTAAGACTGGGATTTGAATTTACGACTATCGCATTACATTCACATTTTATCTACGTTGACCTAAATGATGTTTACTAACTAGATTATCTGCTTCATTGGTGACTAATGTGATATGAATTCACATTGGTTGAGTTGTATGGATTATACATAGATATGTTATCAAGAGATTTCGGTTATATTTGTTATCATTACCAGTATATATCTAGTAACTACTAGTCTATATGCATAATGTAGATTTTAGTAAGTACTTGTGTGTTTCAGGAGGAGAAATTGCTTCTATTTCAGTTTCCGTGTCAATTTTCGTATAGCGAGAGACTGTGGAGGGAAAAACTTCGTACATCCCTTTTTGCCAAGTTTTGAATTACCAGACCATGGTAGTAATAATATTTCAAATAAATTTTAAAGAACATGCTAGATGTTTTTTTTTTTTTAGTCAATGCAAATTACGATCAAGACAAATCATACCTTTTCATTTGATATTCATATCCGCCATTTTGTTATGGCGGCCATTTCGTAACAACAATACTGTTTATATATAACTTCATTGTCATTAGAATCTCAAATTTAGCTCAAACGGATTCTGTGAAATATACTTACAAGTCAAACAAAGCTTTTCAAAAAGTTTCAAATAAATTTTGTGTAAATTCAAACTCTAAACGTGTTTGAATCGTGTTTACAGAAACATATCACTTTTTGATAACAAAGCCTCTTTAATTTTCATCGCTCATTGTGCAGTGTCTTTTAAAATTGAACAGTTGATGGGAAACGGAGTGTCTTAATATTATTTTTTATTTTCTAATACTACAGAAGGAAGAACCAAGTCACTTTTTCAAAATTATATAAACTTTAAAAAAATACGAAAAACATAAAAAAAACGATTTTAAATTTTTATCATTATATTTATATATATTACTATATTTATATAGACTTAGCATCAATATTGTATCCATTTTATTGTCTGTAAAAGAAAAAATATTGCCATAGAAGGCGGAAAGTGGCACGCCCGGGGGCAGCTGTAAACAACTTTGCTAATGGCCACTTAAAGTTTGCGGAGTAGCCACATTAGGATTTTTTTTTTATATAAACGTTTCACATCTAAATTGCTTGAAGTTGAAAGAAAAGCAGACTCTGAATATTTGCGAATCGAGCGTAATTGCTAAAATTAATTGCGTAATTGCTGCATTTGTATTTTGATGAATTAATTTGTAAATACTTAAAATAAAATAATTTCATATGCTTTTTTTTCTGTTGAATCAACTGGCCAGGTAAGATATACAAATATAAATAAGATATAGGCAGTCATGGGTTCGATACCTAGTTGAATAAATTAAATATTTAATATTTTAATTTCCTCGCTCTATCAACGAGGCAAAGCGTGGCGTTGATTTTCACCACTCAAAGCGCGTTGCCTCCAAGATTCAGCGAAAAGTGGGGAACAGAATATCTTAACACTAGGTTCCCAGGTTCCTTCGGGATACAGTGTGAAGCTAAAGAAATCAACTAATGAAAATAAAAAAAATCTAATTCTTTTTATTTCCCCGCTCTCGTAGCAAGACAAAACCCAGCTTTTAATTTCGTTACTTAACACGTATTACCTGAAAAAGAAATGATTAAATATAACTGCTGCAATTCGACACGTACATTCATACACATGTACATATTTATATATTTATTTTAAACAGTATTTTCAATATTGAATTACAACTAAGCATTTCTTCAGGTACCAAAAAAGAAAATTTCAGCCTAAAATATACCTAATACTCCACTCTTCTATAAAGTACTGCAAAACCTTTTTTGAATGTAAATTCGATACTTCTTTTTCATACATAATATATATTTTGTATGATCCAATTTTCATATTTATTGGCACTCGCATACATTTACAGTAGATTTATAATATTTAAATTGACTTTTTAAAAAAAAAAAATACGTTACGTATCTTAAATAAAAGAATATTTTTTTTTTTATTTTTAAAGATCTCTGTCGATAATTAGCGTGAGTCATATTAGGTAATGTTGAAGTTAGGTGTTGAATGTACTCCGGTCTTAGCGTTGAACTTTCTACCCTTTCAGTTAAACGAGAAAAAAAAAATGTTTAGCTTCACACTTTATCCCGCTAATAGCAGGATAGCCATAAACTTTCTGAATTACTGGACTTTTTCTTGGGGACCTAGTGTTAAGACACTTCGAACCACTTCCGTTCCCCACTCTCCGCCGAATTTAATGCATCGCGCTTTGCCTTGTTACGTCTGCCTGCCTGTGCTGCGACAAATCTCAAAGGAAACAACAATAATTAATTCAATTCGCAATAATTTCCTAAATATGGATGGAACCTACAATTGTCGAGTTTCATTCACAAGCTACTGAACACTTATTATCACATATATATATATATATATATATATATATATATATATATATATATATATATATATATATATATATATATATATATATATATATATATATATATATATATATATATATATATATATATATATATATATATATATATATATATATATATATATATATATATATATATATATATATATATATATATATATATATATATATATATATATATATATATATATATATATATATATATATATATATATATATATATATATATATATATATATATATATATATATATATATATATATATATATATATATATATATATATATATATATATATATATATATATATATATATATATATATATATATATATATATATATATATATATATATATATATATATATATATATATATATATATATATATATATATAGTCACACATAAATACGTTTTTAACATTCATTATTTTTACCATTTACGAACGGTTATAGAGTTATAGATTGTATTCACGCATTTAACACTATAATTATTGTGCTTACAAAAGCGAATAGGTAACTGAATGCAATTTAATGCAACGAGTTAAATTACAGTTTTAATTGAGTGCTTAAAATTGAAAATCTCTTCATTCGTGCGCATATTAAGGACTAAAATGACGGTAGGAACACGCGACGCTCAAAGCGAGTGGAGTGGCTTAAGTTATGAGTGATAGCGAATGTAGATTTTTCTCAGCTTCACGCTGTCTCACGCAGATACACCACAGGGTAGGCAGAGGGTACTTGGGAACCTAGAGTTAAGCCTCTCTGTCCCCGTCCTTAACTTTCACCGAATTAGAGAGATTACGTGTTAAGTAGTGGAGTCCAATGCCGTTAGCCCTGTTACTAGAGCGAAGAAATGAAAAGATGACAAATTCCTCCTCAGCTTCACGCTGTATCCCGCACTAGGCAGGGTAGGCAGAGGAAACGTAAGTGAAACCTACTGTTATGACACTGCGTTCCACTTCCGTTCCCCACTTTCCGCCGAATTTGAGGCATTGCGTGTTGAGTGGCGGAACTCAACGCCGCGCTTTGCCTTATTACCAGAGCGAAGAAATGAAACATTAAATATTTAAATTGAAAATATTAAATATTTCATTTCTGACAAATTCTTAATTAATTTCCTAGAGTGGGCATGGAACTCACAACCTGTCACGTTTACAGTCACATGCATTAGCCCTAGCGCCAATGTAAAGCCATAAAAGTATAAAGTAATAGGTAAACATCTTAATAAACTTAAAAAAAAAGACTTTATAATAATATTGAATATCAACTTTCGTTATGTAAAAATATAAACAGATTATTTTTTTTTAATACAGTATCACAAAAAATATATTAAAAGTCATAAACGCTACCTCTCACAGCTTAAAGTAAATGATTTATATGCTAAGTAATATCGCATTAAAATTGTCCCCAACAGAGTCAAGCCACGCCCATGGAAAATGCCTTATATCCTTTATATTCTGAAGTTATTTATAGCCTTTTTAAGCAATTCAGGCTGCTTACGTCGTTTGCTTTGTTTAGTCGTTCTGAAAATATCTAAAACGGTTGAAGACCTGAAATGCAGTTAAAATGATGATATGATATGATGATATGTTTCTCTTAACTAATTTGAATGACAAAATAATAAATTTTAAATGAAATAGTGTTAACCTGATTAATCGCGCATATTTATTGGTAAACATTTTTGGAAAATCCGACGTTTCGAACAGTTTACAGTAGTACGTGGTCACGGGTAGATTGAAGTGGCATTTGTCTGTCATTTGATATAATTATTATATCAAACTACCGCCAACGATTCCTTAATTGCCTCGCGTACTGCCCTGGATTCTTGCAGAATGAGCTTACTGTATCTGGTCTTCTGGTGTGGTGTGATAATTTTTTTAAGAATGGGTCCCAAGTGGTGGAAAGTTTCCAACCATCTTCTTGTATTTCAATAGCCTCGTGGATCCTTCTAGGGATATATCTATTCTCCCTAGCGAATATGTGGGGTTTATCAAACCTGATGAATAATTATTGCATTTCTTCGAAGTATACTCACATACAGCTGACTGTGATACATGCCCACTCTTGACATCGGTGATGTGTTCCTTCATCCTAACACTGATGCTTCTCTTTGTTTGACATATATATGATAAGGCGGCACAAACGTGTGAATATAACCGACAGGTTGTGGGTTCGATCCCCACTCGAGGAAGTGAAATATTTAATATTTTCTATTTAAATATTTAATGTTTTCTTCGCTCTGGTACAAGGCAAAAACTCGATGTTGAGTCCCAGCACTCAGCACGCAATGCCTTCAGTGGAAAGTGGGGAACGGAAGTTGAACGGAGTGTCTTACCACTAGGTTCCCAATTTCTCTCTGCCTATCCTGCCATGTGCGGGATACAGATATATGATAAGCCACAGTCACAATCAAGTTTGTATACACCTGCACACTGCAAAGGAATATTACTCTTCACTGGTCTCAAGAATTGGCTCAACTTCTTGTTAGACTTGAAAATAGTTTTAATAGAAATTCTTCTTAAGATGTTGCCGATCCTGTCTGTAACTGTCGGTAACTGTTCACATATGGTGAAAGTGCCGGCTGATGAGAGCTTGAGAGGCAGTAAGCGAGGCAATTAAGAAATCGTTGGCGGTATTTTGATATAATTATTATGTCAAATGACAGACAATTGCCATTGCAGCCTACCCTTGACCACGGACTATTGTAGATTGTTCCAAACGTCGGGTTTCGCAAAAATGTTTACCATTCAATATACGCGATTAATCCGGTTAAAAGTGTTTCATTTAAAGTGTGTAACAATCGCGAAGAACAAAGATATTATTAAAATAATATATATTTTTTTAAATATACAAATCTATGGAACGGAGTGTCTTACCACTAAGTTCCCACGTTCCCTCTTAATACCCTGCAAAAATGTATAAAAAGCTTGACTATAGCGGAGCCAAAACCAGGCATTTGTACGATTCATGGTACTTTAAAAATTCTACTTTTTTAAAAATATATTTCGTTATTGCTTATCATATATTAACTACCTACAAACGACTTGGCTTGCTTGATTGTATTTTAAAAACCATATATAGCCAAATAATAAAATCTAATGTTTTGTCTAAATGCGTTCAGTATATTAATTATGTATTAACGTGGAAATGGAACAAACGTCTATTAACAAAAAAGCTTCAATTTTATTTAATTTAGTTATACATAGATTTTAAATCAACTGCCATCGCATATTATTTTTCTCTTTTCAATATTGTACATTTTTAAATCAGTCTAATTATGCCTGTTGTAGAAATAAAATCATAATAAATTAGTTTTCATTTCAGCTGTAATAAAGTGTGTTTTTAAATGATCCAAATATTTCCATTGCAATGCGAAGCTTCCAGTGAATTGCGAAATACGAGCTTTTTACATTGAAATTGTGAACATCGACACAAAAGCAAAATTGTATAGCTAGAAAACTAGCAACAAAAATATCTTGCCTTAATTTTACTTTATGAATTTATAACATTGTTATTATTTTTATTAGATCAATATGAAATATACAGACAACATTGAAAAAGGTTGTGGGTTTGCTCCTCACTAGAGAAAATGAAATATGTATTTTTTTCATGTTTGCGTTCATCCACTCAATATATACCGCTCAAATAAGACAAAAAGCGGCGTTAAGCTCCGCCACACGACACACAATATCTCAAAACAGAACGAGTGTGTCGATCTCTCCTCGTTATTTTCTTAAAGCCTAATTCATTAACAACATTTTCAGTAACAGTAATTAGACGGACTCGGCTGAGGTCATGACTTATTCATATTTAAAAGCTGTTCGTTTCCTTAATTAAAATAAACTAAGTAACTTCATGAGGAAAGTTTGACGTGGGCTGAATGTTTAGATCGTTTACAGCATTTTCAATTTAGATTTTGAGTGCCTATATTAGATAGTAGTTTAATTTATATATTCTAAAAGTTTTTTAAAGCTCCCGCTCATAGCGGGTTGTGTAGAATTTAAGCTCAGCGGTTAGATCAAAATTTCACTAGGACATCTCAGTTTCACATTTTGCTGTGAATTATTAAGGCATTGTTGGTTGTATGGTTAAACTTAACACGTCGTTGCAAGAGTGAAGAAATGAAAATAGATAATGTTTCATACTTCCAAATGTGATTCGCACCCACAAACGATTATGGCTTTAACAATCACACGTCTGTACCTATTTTGAGTTAGTTTTGTGTACGAGTCATTTAAATTAAAAAAAATATATACATGAGAAATGCGTCGCTGTGTCAACGTTTTACTCTCGTTTAAAGATAAAACTTACTCTATGCAATATCACTTAAAAAAGCTACTTTTAAATTTAAAAGTTATGTATATGCGGTATAGCAGTGCTGTGCTGTGCTGATACGACAGGAGTGTTTTCGATGCCCACTCGGGAGTATTTAATATTTTTGTTATTCTACTACAAAATATTAAGTATTTACGCAAATCAAAGCACGGCGTTATGTTCCGCCACTCAAAACGCATTGGCTTAATTCGGCGAAAAGTGGAAAATGGAGTGAAGTATATAAACACTAGGTTCCGATGTTCCCTCGGGGTACATTGGAAAGCTAAAAAAAATTGTAGCATTATATCACCGAAATATCGATGGTATAATCTGTCATATAGGTAATGCAAATGCCGATTGTGTGCTACCGTGGAAGATAAGATTGATGGAGGTTTTAGTTCCTTTTAATGGAAAATCTCTTAGGTTTGGTGAAATCTAAGTGTAAGCTTAGTTAGTGGCGGACGGCAGTAGAGATGGATGTTTTGGAACGAACTACCGCGCTGCATTAGGAAAAAATAATTATTTAAGCATTATTACGTGTTATTATTTAACTATATTTCTATATAAATAAAAAAAAGTAGACATATATGTATGTATATTCATACATACTATGAATATAGGTATGTATGTATATAAATGTACGTGTGTATGTATGTGTGTGTGTGAGTGTGTGTGTGTGTTTATGTATGTATGTTAATTTGAAAATATTAAATATTTTCCTTTCTCAAATGGGGATTGAACCCACAAAGTGTAACAGGCATCGATATAAACTGTATTACGATGCATTTATTCGATTTATATAAATTTACTTAAATATTAGTAACCTTATTGTAAAAAATATTGTTTGTTTCATAAGTGAAAACAGTATTTTAACTGTGTCTGTTTCTCATGCATTCTCTTTTGTTTAACATTGTATCTTTTTGACGTACAATCTCCTTCATACGACGTGATATTGGTTAAGAGGTTAGTGGTCAATTGTCACGCTCAGATCAACAGTAATCCAAGAGAACAGAATAGCTTTAGGTCAGAGTCAACTATGGTACTTAGAATTTGTATAAGGTTGTTAATATATCATTGGGAACGGAATGGATTGTTCTAACACTTCCCAAGTTCCCTCTACATACCATGCCATGTATAGGGTACAGCGTGAAGGTGAAAAAAGTTAAGTCGCAAGTAAAAGCTAGTTTTTGACTTTAATATAAATAAAATAATAAATAAAAAATAAAAAAGCCTTTTATTTCTAGCGAAAATTCTTACAATACTTTACATTAATTACAATACTTTACATAAATTCTTACAATACTTTACAGAGGGGCTTAACACTAGAATAGTTATATTTTTTTTATTATTATTATTGTTATTATTCTTTATGTTATCATACATTTTTTTTTAAGAATAAGATTATTAGTTTTTAGTTTGTTTGTACTTTAATATACGATATATTAAAATATACACAAACTAATTTTCAAAATATCCACTGAACGTGGCAAAAGTTAGATTGAAGCGTCGCTTTGTGGCTAATTACAGCATAAAAACTTTCTTGGTACTGAAATATTAAATATCCTGAGTCTGTAGTGGTGTGGCACGCGGCAAACGTGACAGGCTGTAGGTGCGATCTCCACTCGAGGAAATGAAATATTTAATATTTTCATTTCTTTGCATGCGCGGCGTTGAGTTCTGCCACGAAACATTACTCCATAAGTCTTACGAAGATTATAAATGGAAGTCTTTTAATGGCCATGAAGTGACATAACACTAAGTTCCAAAATCCAATCTACCAGGAATATGCGGGATACAGCGTGAAGATAAAAAGTATGTATATTAAAATATTTGACGAATTATATATTTACTCTACTCTACTCAGCTTCACGCTGTATCCCGCACGAGGCAGGGTAGGCAGAGGGAACCCGGGAACCTAGCGTTAAGACACTCCGTTCCACTTCCGTTCCCCACTTTCCGCCGAATTTCAGGCATTGCGTGTTGAGTGGCGGAACTCAACGCCGCACTTTGTCTTATTACCAGAGCGCAGAAATGAAACATTAAATATTTAAATTGACCATATTAAATATTTCATTTCCTCGACTGGGGATCGAACCCAGATCTTGTCAGTTACAGTCACACGCTTGTGCCGCTGCGCCACGACAGGCCTCAAATTATATATTTTTTTAGGTTAATTATAACAAACTTTGTTATTCCAATAAAGACTAAAAGACGTGTTCGAATTTGAGATATGACCTGTTGAGTGGCAGAGCTTAACGTCTTTTTACAAGGGCGGAAAATCAATCAATAGTAAGAGACCTTCCAACAAAAAATATAAAGCAAATTCCTTTCTATGTTCTTGGTATCTTTCAAATGTTTTATCAAAATTTATGAACACACTAAATATAGCGTATATATGTATATTCAATAAAAATGTTGTATATATTTGAACGAAAATATTTCTTAGCCAGTACTTTCAGTTTATGAAGATAAATTTTCAAATTATTCTAATTCTACATAGTTTGACGTCTGTCGTGGCGCAGGGACACAAAAGTGTGACTGTAAAAGCGACAGGTTGTAAGGTTGATCTCCCTCAAGAAAATTAAATCTTTGGTATGGTTCTTTGATTGTGGCGTTCCGAGCGTGCCAGTTGAGCACATATCACTTCGCCAATGTCACGTTGAATGGAGAAGACACGAAGGAGATTGTACGGTAGAAAAAAAAATATTACACAATAGGAGAATCTTTAATATTTTAAATTTATATATTTAATGTTTTTTTTTCGCTCTGTACATTTTTAAAGTGAAGAACGTAACGGAGTGTCCTAACAATAGGTTCCCAAACTCTCTATGCCTACCCTGCCATATATGGTATATAAAGTTAAGCTACCAAAAATATAAAATATTTATAAATAAATGTTTTTAATTACACTTCATCTACGTTAAATTGAATTATGCAAAAATATCAAACATAAATTGTAAACTGTAAATTATTTTCTAAGTAAGAGGAACAAGGTTATTAAATGGCTCGCCTTAAGCGTTTATATAAATCGAAGACTTGCCGCTGCCGTTGGATGCGAGTACAACGTGGTAATTGAGACTTTCCTTTACTTTATGATTTCTTAGAAAATATCTTATTTTCATATTTCTTACGCGTTTAAAAGGAGTTACTGGTTGTTGCCTGCAGTTTTCTGAGCACATCTTCTGTAAAGTGACAAAATGTGGCGTTAAGTTCTAACACTCTCACGCAATGTCTGAAAATTTGTCGAAAAGCGGAAGAAGTGTCTTAAAGAGAGTGCCTCTGGATTAGATTAGGTTCCCAGGTTCCCTCTGCCTACCGTATGAGCTGGATACAGTTTGAAAAAATCGTTATAACCGACATTACAAGCTACGTCATAACGTTATTAATTATGTTATCGGATTATTGGATATCGATAGATAATTACATTGCAGAAGCAAGTCATAAGCCATGAGTTTAATTATTTATTAATGTAATTTTAAGTTGTAATAATTTTAAAATTATCGCCTTCGATATAGTGGCTTAGTTGATTGTTTGATATTGTTGATTGAATACAATAGTTTCAGATTCAATTCCTGCTCTTGCATAAAATATATTATTACTGGTGTGACGTTGAGTTCCGCCAGTTAACACGCAAGCTTTAGCAATTCGGCAAAAAGTGGAGACCGGAGATTTTCTCGCAATGCAGGAAGAAAAAAAAACTATGTTAAGATACTTAGTTTCCAACGAGCCGTCCAAATATCGAGAGGAGACGAATCACGGAACACAACGCCGCATTTTGTTCACCAGAGCTGGGAAATCAACTTAAATATAAGGAACAGATTTATCTCTGGATTCATTGTTAATTGGGGAGAGTGATATAGGAAAAAATGTATATTTATAAATAATGTAAAACTAATTGTATTAACACTGATGTAGGGTTTTAATGTGGTCTTAACTTATATACAAAGTTATTAAATATAAAAAAAATACTAAAATAATCTAATCTCGATATTAAATAAATATAGTTCATACAGTCGTATTCTGATAAGAGAATATCGATTAAGTACTACAGAAATATAATATGTTGTTTATTAATAAAGCCGAAACAAAATAAAAATATATTTTCTTTTCTTTACTTGTTGCTTGTAGTTATGAACATAAAACATAACTTTTCATTAACTTCTCGCTTCCGAACTTAGCAGGTCGGGCAGAGGGAACTTGGGAACCTACACGTTAAAACACTCCATTCCATTCTTAGTGTCTAAATAATTTCTAGTGCCATTGAATGTAGATTGGCGAAGTTCAAAACCAATCTTTGTATCGTTACCAGAGAGAGAAAATGAAAATATTAAATGTTTCATTACCTCCAGCGGGAGTCGAACCTACAACCTGTCGTTTTTTGTCGTTTTTCTCTAAGCCCCTGCGCCATGATAGGCTTCATGATATGGCATTTCATTCCTACGTTCATAATTTCTGTTCAATTTTCGTGACAACTTTGTTAAGTGCCGGTTGTCACTTGGTCTTGTAAAAAGATTGGTGAAATGAGAAGAATTCATTCCCCAAAATAGAAATCGTACTCCCTAACCACTGCGCTACGACTGCCTCAAACACCATACATATATTTATATTAAAAACACAACATTTAAATTTTTGATATTTAATATTATCACCATTTATACAGAAATAATCCCTCCAATCAACGATCCGGATAATAACATTATTTCATAATTTACTTTAAAATTATTCCGATTAATTTGTATTCATTAAATAATATTAATGACATAGTCATCAGAGATGGGTTATATCTGGAAATATAAAGCAGTTTTGGCCTCGATTACTTAAAGGTAGGAGGCTTCACGCTGTATCCCGCACGTGGCAGGGAAGTTAAATGGAACCTGGGAACCCCGTTCCCCTCCCCACTTTCCCCCAAATTTAAGACATTGCGTGTTAAGTCTTCCTTGCAAGAAAAGTAAAAACATAAAAATATTTAATTTTGAAATTATTACATATTTCACTTCTTCGAGTAAGGATCAAACCAACAAACCGCAGTATGTACAGTCACACTCGTGTGCCACTGCGCTACTACAGGCCAATGTATTAATAATAAAAATAAATATATTACATGTTGGAGTCAACCGTGGCGCAGATGTACAAGCGTACGAATGTAGAAAAGGATATATTTTATTTTATGTTAGTCCAAAAGAGTAACGAGGCTAACCGCGGTGTTGAACTCCGCCAATGTACACGTAATGCCCCTAAAATTTGTCGGAAATATAAAAACATAATTATTTTAATAGGAACAGGGTGTCTTAACACTTTTTTGAATTTTTATATACAATAAAAAATAATGTTTTTTTAATAAATTAATACTTTCTAATTCACCGTGACGAGAAAAGGACAGGTTAAAGCCAGCTAAGCTATTATATAAATTTTCATTATCACTATATTTAAAAGTTTATATAAAACGGTTTTCTAAAGCGGAATATTGCATCTGAGCACAACGTAGCGTTTAATAGCGCCTTAATGTTTCTTTATGAGAGTACCGGGATACGGAAATCATATTTCTCGACCCTTAATACAGCTTGTTTGCAGTATTTTCAGAGAATTAGTCCGTTTTTGATGGCGATCTACGACTAATGTTTTGGATGGCTTTTGAATTTGAAATGTGGAGTTAATCAAGTTGTTTTTAATATATTTAAAGTGATATTCAACATTATGGAAAGGAAATGCTTTTTTAGAAAACGTTTAAAATTTGAACGTTGGATTTGATCCCTTGGCTTTTGAAAATCGGCTAATTGATTTTTTAAAAAATAATTCAGTAGTTCATAATAAATTTATCAAATAAATTTTGTGTTTATTTATTTATTTATTTATAAGACATGCCAACAACACAATGTAACATGATATATAAAAAAAAGATTTGTGAATCGGTCCCGTTCTGATACATGTATCACTAACAGGCATGTACAGCATTAATAAAAAAGGATCCAGAGATTACAGAAAAAAAATATACAAAACATGATAATCAAAATAAAAAAAAAAATACAATCAAATCAAATATACAATTACAATTATAACTGATGTTGAAGGACATTTACAATATAAAGGTTACAACAAATTCTATAATAATTCTAAATCAATATAATACAATCTTATTTAATAACAACAAAAAAAAAATAGATAAAAAGTATCTGAAATTCACATATCAGTTGTTGCGACTGAAGTTGAGGTGACATTTTTTTTTGAAGACACCGATTTTATCGTGAAATATATCGATGTGAGGGTCCAACAGATTATTTTAAATATTTAATATTCGGTTAACGGGTGAACATTTACCTAGATTACTTTTAGAATTACTTGGCAGAAATATATTTTTAAGAGGATGTCTGGGATTGCGGTGAGGTACTGCTATCTTGATTTGTGATAGTAACTCGGGGGAATCTAGTTTACCACGAATAATTTTGTACAATGTTACTAAGTCTGCTACGTGCCTCCGATTTTCAAGAGACTGAATATTAAAATGGCACAATCGCTGGTTATAGTCAGCTCTAAATGGACAAGACTTATCTTTCAAAGCAAGGTATCTTGTTAGTGAGCGTTGTACCCTTTCTATTCTGGTTGTGTGGATCTTATAGGACGGATTCCATATCGGAATCGCGTATTCCAAAACACTTCTGACCAGTACATTGAAGATTGCTATAATAGAGTCGGGTCGTTTAAAATCTACGGTATTATGTTTAATCATACCTAACAGTGCCCATGCTTTGGAAACTACATGATTATAATGATTAATGAATGTGAGCTTGGTGTCAATGAACACTCCAAGGTCTCTAATGACTGTAACTTCTTGGAGCTCTTCATTTTGTATTAAGTATTTAGATCCAACAACCTTCCTTTTTCGAGTATACTTAATAAATGAGCACTTAGACACATTAAGATCCATTCTATTCATAATACACCACTGTTGAATGGAATTCAGATCTTCCTGAAGCAGAAAAGTATCATCAATTGTACAAATTGTGCGATAGAGTTTTAGATCATCCACAAACAGCGAGCAGTTGCTATGACGCACGTTTTGTGTGATATCGTTAATAAACAAGGAGAAAAGAATGGGACCCAAGTGGGATCCTTGAGGCACTCCAGATGTAGAAATATACGGATCTGAAGTGTGACCCTTTACTATTACCCGTTGAACTCTGTAGGCTAGATACGAGCGGAATCATGATAAAAGAGGGTCACAGATCCCAAACGCACATAGTTTTAGAATAAGGATATCATGGTCTACTTTGTCAAAAGCACTGGTGAAATCGGTATATATAGAATCAACCTCTTGCTTGTTGTCTACTTGTTTAGATACATAAGAAATATAACAAGCTAGATTAGAAACTGTTGATCTGTTGGAAAGGAATCCGTGTTGATTATCCGATATTATATTCTTGGTGTAAGTGGTGAGTATGGGACACACAATGCTCTCAAATACTTTAGAAAAAATATTCAACATTGATATTGGTCGGTAATTGCGAATATTATCTATATCTCCTTTCTTAAAAATAGAAAGAACATTGGCGAATTTCTATTTTTTGGGAAAGGTAGCAGTTTCTAAAGATCTATTGAAAATTAGTTTTAATGGAAGAGTTAGAAACTTTTGAGTCATTTTGACAAATAATGGCGGTATCCCATCAGGACCTGCACTTTTGCTGGAGTCTAAGGATTTAAGAGCTTTAGCAATATCGCATTCCGATACATGAATTTTTGACAGAGACATTTGTGGATACGAGTATTTTTTTCTAATTGTTTGGT
Source organism: Eueides isabella (assembly GCA_019049475.1). Classification (NCBI taxonomy): domain Eukaryota; kingdom Metazoa; phylum Arthropoda; class Insecta; order Lepidoptera; family Nymphalidae; genus Eueides; species Eueides isabella. Next base: position 2,040,460 of record CM032397.1, read on the forward strand.
TACATGTTGGAATATTGAATATAGAAGAAAACATTTTTCCGAAAAGATTACATATGTCGTTCCCAGAAGAAGCTGTCAGATGGAAGCAGCAGCAGTTTAGATGGAATTTCAGAAGGTGAAGACTTATATTTCTTTATATGTGACCAAACTTTTTGGGTGCCCGTACCAAGGATTCTTCAGTGTCGAGAATGTATTGATAATAGCAATGTTTTAACAGAGATTCAACCCTACTTTTAACAAGACTATATTCATGCTTATCTCTTGGATTATTATATTTTTTTATTTTACTTCTAAGTTTATCTTTTTCTTTAATTAGCTTTATCAGATTTTGAGTAAACCAGACAGGATGTTTAAAGTTTCTTGGTTTCGTTTTAGGAACTAATGTATCAATAATTTTGTGTAATTTACAATAAAATGATTCAACCATGTCATCAACATTAGAGCAAGATTGAAGTTCAAGTTCCCAGTTGATCCGCCTCAGTTCGGAATTAATTTTGAGATAGTTGGCTTTTTTGAAGTAAAGGGTAGCAAATGTTGAGCTTTTTAAGGTGGTTTTACCAAGTAGTACCTCAATATCCAGCACTGGGTGATGAGGATCTAGCTTGCTTAAGGTATCGAGGGCATTCGTTACTTTTATGTTACCAAAATTAGCCAGTACCAAGTCTAACACACGCCCATTATGATTTTTTACATAACTGTATTGATTTAGATTATTAAGTGAGAGAAAGTCCACTAGAGAATATCCTACAGACTTATTAATATTGGTGGGAGTGATAGGGTGAGAATTATTAACATTCACAACCCAATCTATAGAGCTTAGGTTAAAATCACCTAAAATGAGGATATCTCCATTATAAGACTGAATCACTGAGTTAATATTGTCTATGATAACACTTAGAGAATCTTTAGATACAGGTGGAGGTATGTATACAACACAAATTAGTATGTTCTTGACGATTCCATTACTCTTCAACTTTACATTAATCGATAGATCTTCGAAAACACTTTCATAATGGCTTACTCGACGCGATTCAAACTTATTGGAAATGGCAAGTAGTACCCCTCCACCAGTTTTCGGAGATAATGACGTGGTCTGACGATCTCTTCTGTATATGTTGAAAGAGTTGGAAAATAATTCTGAGTCAAGTATTCTTTCATCCAACTATGTTTCCGTTGCTACAATTATGTCGTAATTGGATTGCAGCGCAGCTATGCGAATATCGTGGAGTTTTGTTCTCATTCCGCGAAAATTTTGATAGTAAATACTGAACATATTGGGAAAAGAAATCTATGTACTAGTTTATTAAATTTAAGCATTAAAGGTGGTTCGAGGATTCGTAACACTTTATCTGCTTAGATGGAGAGTGGTCATTTTTTCGAGTAAATATGCGCCCATTTCTTATCCATACGTAGCGGATTTCCTTTTCTTTTGCTATTTGTCTAGTACGTGCATGCAAGGACTTTAAATATGGAAAGAGGTGTTCTGAGACAAATATGTTCGATTTATTTACACTATAACCAAAATGACTCGAATTAAGCCGATTATTTTAGTTGGTTCTGTTAAATTTGGACACCGCCGCAATAATGGAGTCTCTGATCCTAGTGTTACGTAATTTTACAATAACAGTGCGAGGTCTCTTGTTATTTTCATCCATTTTGCGGACTCTCGTACAAGACAGTATATCAGCATCTTGGATAGGGTACGTTATAGCAGTGCCTAGTTGGCTCATAGTTGTGTACAAGTTTTCAGATTTATTTTCTGGAATGCCATTAATTTCAAGATTGCACTCTCGTGAGTGTTGCTCTATTAGATGAAGTCTCGAGGTTAAAGATTGGATATTTTGCTTTAGTTCAATGTTGTCTGTAGTTAAACTTTGAATTACATCTTCCGATTTCTTAATGTTGGATTGAAGGCGATCGTACTCAGCACTGAGAAACTCCAAAGATTTTTTAATTCATTTATTTTTTTTAATTCCAGTTTAATAATATCAAATTCTTTTGAAAAGAAGGAATCGATAGCCGCTTTAACAGATTCTTTGACGGCAAGCTGAATTTCACTTTTGATTGCGGTCATGATATCTGAGCTCAAAGTTGAGACACTTGGTGATGTCTCTTTTGATTCTTTGGTTTTTTTGCGTTGTGTCACGTTAGTACATGACCTAACGTTAACACTTTATTTTAGTTGATTTCTAGTGTTTTATTTGGAAATTTAAATCGAAATTCTAAACCATATGTGATCTCGCGAGAAAGGTAATATGTTAGTAATAAGTCTATCCCACGATAGGGAACTCTCAACTACAATGGGCAACTTAAATGGGCACGTAAATAAACAAAATAGTCGTTATTGGGCCTCAGAAAATCCACAATTCAAACACCAAAAGCCTTTGCATTCGCCAAAAGTGACAGTTTGGGCGGCTATTTCAGCACACGGAATCATCGGACCCTTTTTCTTTGAAGACCAGCGAGGGAATTCTGTGACAGTTAATACTGAGCGATACACAGCCATGATGCGCGATTTCTTTTACCCACAGCTGTCAGAATTTCGAGGGTACAATAGTTCGACATGGTTTCAACAAGATGGCGCCACTTGCCATACCTCTAACGAGAGTTTGGCAGCCGCAAAGGAGATGTTTGCTGGAAAACTCATTTCGCGCCGAGGTGACATTCCATGGCCACCGAGGAGTCCGGATTTAACTCCACCCGATTTTTTCTTGTGGGGCTACATGAAAAGTAGAGTCTACAGTAATAATCCGACCACGATTGCAAAGTTGAAGGCCAATATCCGCGAAGAAATGGCCGCTATTCCGCGTGCCATGTGCGAACGAGTTTTTGTCAATTTGAGATCGAGATTCGAGGAATGTTTGCAGCGGGATGGTGCGCATCTGGATGATGTTATTTTTAAGAAATGATTTTCCCAAATGTTAACTTTAATTTAAAAATAAATTGGTTTTAATATTACTTTTGTTTTTTTTTATGAATTTTTCAAATTCGCAAAACTCCGGGGCCCACCCTGTATCATGTTTAGAGATAAATACCTTTTGCAATATAAAAAAATAAAATTTCTTTTTCTTTATAGAAAATACTTAGCCGGTAGATAAGTAACCCAAAGCGGAATCAATACTTTAAGCTTACTACGTACAAATTTTAAAATGTATAAAGAAAAAATATGTCCATTTCATGTATAGAAAATTCACAATTCACTTTAATTACTCAATATAAAGAAGAATTTGTTGAATTTACTGCGGCCTACTACGGCATTTTTATGGGTTTCAGTAATTGCTTTCACAGAATATACTACAAGTGAAACTTTGATAATAAAATGGCAATCGTCGCGGCAAAATACATTAAATTCACATACAGTGAATGGTTTTTGTAGACGAATAACTATATATGTACCTACGTGTCACGTGTATGTTTTTGATAGGAAAATGATTTTTATTTTTCCATTTTTTCCACGAAAAAATAGCGTGGATGGAGTAAAGTTGGTGGCAAATCTTAGTTCTTCTGTGTCTATTTTAATTAGATATATTGGGCATTGAGTGGCGAAACTCAACGCTGCACTCGCCTCACGTATGTAACATAATTTAGTTATGCTTTTAAAATTATAAATGTGAAAGTTTGTGAAAATCGATGTCTGTTCCACTTCAACGGAAAAACTACTGAACGCATTTAAATGAAACTTTGCATTTATATAACTTGTACATCAGATAACACATTAGCTACAATTCTTTAAGGATTCTTACAGTTTGGTTATAATATTATATTTAATTTAAGCAGACGAAGCCGCGTTTAGGTCGCTAGCTTACTTTAAGTATAACATTAACATGTTGTATGTATCTCAAAAAATATCACCAAAAGCTGTCTATAGTATGTTCTATACAAATTTAGTACTCAACATCTATAGAAAAGTTTACGTTCAAAACAATTTTAATGTTCAAAACGCAAAATCAACTGGAAATTTGACCCATTTCAAATTTTAAAGCAAAAGTTCCGAACTGAGCGCCGGATGTTACATGTTTCTATATAAAGTTCTGTAAGATACTTTTAGCTACTTTGAAGTATGATTTTGGTAGTATTTTTTTTTGTATACGATATAAGTTGACTAATGCACTATCATACTAATATACAGTATATCGATATCAAAAATATAAGAATTCAATTTAAGAATTTTATAGAGGCCTGTCGTGGCGCAGGGGTACGAGCATGCGACTATATTAGTGACAGGTTATGAGTTCGACTCCCGTGCAAAGAAATGAAATATATAATATTTTCAAATTGTCTCGCTCTGGTACCTATCAACGCGCTTTGTCAAAGCGCAGCATTGAGTTCCGTTACTCAACATACAAAGCCTCGGTTCAACGGAAAGAGTGAAACGGAAATCTTATGTGAACGAAGTGTTCTAACACTAGGTTCACGGGTTCCCTCTGCCTCCTCCTGCTACTTGTAGGATACACAAAAAAATATTGCGTTTTTTAAAATTAATAATCTTTGTTCTAATTTTATAATATTTTCCATAAATATATACTTTGTTTTAAAGGATACATACACATAAAATATATATTAAATTTACTCTGTGACTCTCGGGTATTAGGAAATAAAAGAAGTGACCAGTAAAGCAGATTTATTGGGAGAACATTTATCTAACTTACGTCTGTCTTCATACTAAATGTGTTTCTTCTATAATGGAAGAAAGTAAAGTGAAAATTTCTATATTACAGTAAATTCAGCGATAGATAGATGGTATGGAGTGAATGTTGCTTCGATAAAATCGTTTTATTCCAGTTTACTCAGTTTTATTAACTCTTTAACCAACGATTACCACCGCTTTACCAACAATGAAAAGACGAAGAAAAAGACAGTGATTTGAACAGTGATGATAGAACCTGTATACATCACCATTACAGAAGAGTCTCCGTCCGTCTCGATTATATCTAAATTAATACAAATTAAAAAAAAAAATAAGGAGTCCCGGCCGAATCATATTAATACCTTATCTTAATAAAATACTTGTAGCTCCTAAAATATTTTTACATAAAGCAAAGCTAAAAATAACTATACAAAAATCATCTTAGTAATTCAGAAGCTATTTAGATATTTCTCTTTTTGCTTGGGAGTTAAAAATCGTATTTCACAATTGTATACATAATGGTGTTTTCGGCTGTCGAATCGCACTCTTTCTGTATACCCGTACTGCGTATGTAAATTACGATGAACGTGTCACGGTATTAACTGATTTGTTGAGGATTTATTTGCACCGCATTTTGGCGTAAAACGCGTTTTTAAGTTCAATTCGTATGTAGACTCTGTATTATTGCTTAATTAACAATGTTTGTATTGTTTGTGAAATTGTTGATGTAATGTGATTTATATTTTGTGACAAGTGTGAGATAAATGGAGAGATCGAGTGAGTTGTTGTTCTGTTTCATTGGATTTTTTATTGTGTTTTGGTGAGGGCTGTCATAGTGCATAAGTTCAATCCCCAGTCGAGCAAATGAAATATACATTTTTTATGTATGTATCGGCAACGAGGCCAAGCACAGCGTTGAGATCCATCATGCAGCAATGCCTTATTCGGTGACAAGTGGGGCACAGAACTTTCTTATTGAGAAGGGAGTGTCTTCACACTATATTTCTGGGTTTCTTCTGCCGTCATATATCCCCTATACATTACAGACCAAAACCTTATTAAAATTAACTATCCTTAATATACTTCGTTTTCGTCTCAATCAGTTAACGAGATCAGATTCCTTTTAATTAGTAGTATTTTTAATAAACATGTTTGTTTGGAAGGAAAGTATTTCGTACCCAGTAGGTTTAATTTTCAAATTAATCTAATTCTACATAGTTTGACGTCTGTCGTGGCGCAAGGACACTAAAGTGTGACTGTAAAAGCGACAGGTTTTAAGGTTGATCCCCCTCAAGAAAATTAAATCTTTAATATTTTCAATTTATATATTTAATGTTTTGTCTTTTTCGCTCTGTACAAATTACTACTTATATACTTTTTAAATGTGAAGAACTATACTTTTTAAATGTGAAGAACGTAACGGAGTGTCTTAACAATAGGTTCCGAGACTCTCTCTGCCTAATCTGCATTATATAGGATACAGCGTAAAGCTAAAAAGATATTAAATATTTGTAAATAGATATTTTTAATTATACTTCATCTACATTAAATTGAATTATGCAAAAATATCAAACATAAATTGTAAACTGTAAATTATTTTCTAAGTAACAGGAACAAGGTTATTAAATGGCTCGCCTTAAGCGTTTATATAAATCGAAGACTTGCCGCTGCCGATGGATGCGAGTACAACACTGTAATGGCGACTTTCCTTTAATTTATGATTTCTTAGAAAATATCTTATTTTCATATTTCTTACGCGTTTAAAAGGAGTTATTGGTTGTTGCCTGCGTCTTTCTGAGCACATCTTCTGTAAAGTGACAAAATGTGGCGTTAAGTTCTAACACTCTCACGCAATGTCTGAAAATTTGTCGAAAAGCGGAAGAAGTGTCTTAAAGAGAGTGCCTTTGGATTAGATTAGGTTCCCAGGTTCCCTCTGCCTACCGTATGAGCGGGATATAGTCTGAAAAAAACATTATAACCGACATTACAAGCTACGTCATAACGTTATTAATTATGTTATCGGATTATTGGATATCGATAGATAATTACATTGCAGAAGCAAGTCATAAGCCATGAGTTTAATTATTTATTAATGTAAAATTAAGTTGTAATAATTTTAAAATTATCGCCTTCGATACAGTAGCTTAGTTGATTGTTTGATGTTGTTGATTGAATCTAAATAATTTCTAGTGCCATTGAATGTAGATTGGTGAAGTTCAAAAACAATCTTTGTCTCGTTACCAGAGAGAGGAAATGAAAATATTAAATATTTCATTACCTCCAGCGGGAATCGAACCTACAACCTGCCGTTTTTTGTCGTTTTTCTCTGAGCCCCTGCGCTATAATAGGCTTCATGGTATGGCATTTCATTCCTACGTTCATAATATCTGTCCAATTTTCGTGACAACTTTGTAAAGTGCCGGTTATCAACGTCGCACATGGTCTTGTAAATAGATTGGTGAAATGAGAAGAATTCATTCCCCAAAATAGAAATCGTACTCACTAACCACTGCGCTACGACTGCCTCAAAGACCATACATATAATTGTACTAAAAACACAACATTTAAATTTTTGATATTTAATATTATCACCATTTATACAGAAATAATCCCTCCAATCAACGATCCGGATAATAACATTATTTCATAATTTACTTTAAAATTATTCCGATTAATTTGTATTCATTAAATAATATTAATGACATAGTCATCAGAGATGAGTTAATCTGGAAATATAAAGCAGTTTTGGCCTCGATCACTTAAAGGTAGGAGGCTTCACGCTGTATCCCGCACGTGACAGGGAAGTTAAATGGAACCTGGGAACCCCGTTCCCCTCCCCACTTTCCCCCAAATTTAAGACATTGCGTGTTAAGTCTTCCTTGCAAGAAAAGCAAAAACATAAAAATATTTAATTTTGAAATTATTACATATTTCACTTCTTCGAGTAAGGATCAAACCAAAAATCCGCAGTATGTACAGTCACACTCGTGTGCCACTGCGCTACGACAGGCCAATGTATTAATAATAAAAATAAATATATTACATGTTGGAGTCAATCGTGGCGCAGATGTACAATGGTACGAATGTAGAAAAGGATATATTTTATTTTATGTTACTCCAAAAGAGTAACGAGGCTAACCGCGATGTTGAACTCCGCCAATGTACACGTAATGCCCCTAAAATTTGTCGGAAATATAAAAACATAATTATTTTAATAGGAACAGGGTGTCTTAACACTTTTTTTGAATTTTTATATACAATAAAAAATAATGTTTTTTTTTAATAAATTAATACTTTCTTATTCACCGTGACGAAAAAAGGTTAAAGTCAGGTTAAAGCCAGCTAAGCTATTATATAAATTTTCATTATCACTATATTTAAAAGTTTATATAAAACGTTTTCTAAAGCGGAATATTGCATCTGAGCACAACGTAGCGTCTAATAGCGCCTTAATGTTTCTTTATGAGAGTACCGGGATACGGAAATCATATTTCTCGACCCTTAATACAGCTTGTTTGCAGTATTTTCAGAGAATTAGTCCGTTTTTGATGGCGATATACGACTAATGTTTTGGATGGCTTTTGAATTTGAAATGTGGAGTTAATCAAGTTGTTTTTAATATATTTAAAGTGATATTCAACATTAAGGAAAGGAAATGCTTTTTTAGAAAACGTTTAAAATTTGAACGTTGGATTTGATCCCCTGGCTCTTGGAATCCGGCCAATTGATTTTTTGAAAAGTAATTCAGTAGTTCATAATAAATTTATCAAATAAATTTTGTGTTAGTATTTAGATATATAATATGTATGAAGGCAAATTATACAAACGAAATATATCTTCTATAAAACTATACTAACTCTTACTCAGCTTCAAGCTGTATATAACTGGGTACAACAAAGAGAACTTAAGAACCTGGTATTAAGACACTCCGTTCTGCACTTTCCGCCAAATTTGAGGCATTTCGTGTTAAATAGCGGAACTAAACGCCGCACATTTCCTTATTTCCAGAGCAAAGAAATTAAAACATTAAATATCTAAGTAGAAAATATTAAATATTTTATTTCTTAAGGTGGGGGTTGAACTCCTAACTTGTCGCGCTTACAGGTCTCATAAAACAGTATCTTTCATAAACTTTAACAAATTTTGCCTACTTTACTGTACTGGCGGTAAAACGAAATAAATATATTGGTATCATAGCAAAGTAAGGATGCTTTATAAAGTTATTCATTTATTACATTTACTTAACACAAAAAGCTTATAATTTGGCCCTTTTTGTTTTTGAATTCCGATATGAGTATAGAAGAAAAATTATTGTCTCTTTTAATACATAGTATTAAAACAGAGCGTTGGGTTCCGGGTGTTTCGTGGAATGCCGCACATTCGGCGAAAGAAAGAATTGGAACGGTTTTCTATTCCTCTTAAATCTAGGTTCCCAAGTTCCCTCCCTCTGTTCCTACCCTAGCGTGATGTTGAAAAAAGTAAAATAATATACTATATGGGGAATTACGATTTTAACTTTGTAATTTCTTGTATGCTACTTACAATACTCTTAGGCTTTGTTCACACTTTATTTTAGTTGATTTCTAGTGTTTTATTTTGGATAATTTAAATCGAAATTCTAAACCATATGTGATCTCGCGAGAAAGGAAATATGTTAGTAATAATTCTATCCCACGATTGGGAACTCTCAACTATCATGTTTTCTCTGATAAATACCTTTTGCAATATAAAAAAATAAAATTTCTTTTTCTTTATAGAAAATACTTAGCCGGTAGATAAGTAACCCAAAGCGGAATCAATACTTTAAGCTTACTACGTACAAATTTTAAAATGTATAAAGTAAAAATATGTCCATTTCATGTATAGAAAATTCACAATTCACTTTAATTACTCAATATAAAGAAGAATTTGTTGAATTTACTGCGGCCTACTACGGCATTTTTATGGGTTTCAGTAATTGCTTTCACAGAATATACTAAAAGTGAAACTTTGATAATAAAATGGCAATCGTCGCGGCAAAATACATTAAATTCACATACAGTGAATGTTTTTTGTAGACGAATAACTATATATGTACCTACGTGTCACGTCTATGGTTTTGATAGGAAAATGATTTTTATTTTTCCATTTTTTCCACGAAAAATAGCGTAGATGGAGTAAAGTTGGTGGCAAATCTTAGTTCTTCTGTGTCTATTTTAATTAGATATATTGAGCATTGAGTGGCGAAACTCAACGCTGCACTCGCCTCACGTATAATATATACGTAATTTAGTTATGCTTCTAAAATTATAAATGTGAAAGTTTGTGAAAATCGATGTCTGTTCCACTTCAACGGAAAAACTACTGAACGCATTTAAATGAAACTTTGCATTTACATAACTTGTATATCAGATAACACATTAGCTACAATTCTGTAAGAGTTCTTACAGTTTGGTTATAATATTATATTTAATTTAAGCAGACGAAGCCGCGTTTAGGTCGCTAGCTTACTTTAAGTATAACATTAACATGTTGTATGTATCTCAAAAAATATCACCAAAAGCTGTCTATAGTATGTTCTATACAAATTTAGTACTCAACATCTATAGAAAAGTTTACGTTCAAAACAATTTTAATGTTCAAAACGCAAAATCAACTGGAAATTTGACCCATTTCAAATTTTAAAGCAAAAGTTTCGAACTGAGCGCCGGATGTTACATGTTTCTATATAAAGTTCTGTAAGATACTTTTAGCTACTTTGAAGTATGATTTTGGTAGTATTTTTTTTTTGAATACGATATAAGTTGACTAATGCACTAACATACGGCATATCGATAACAAAAATATAAGAATTCAATTTAAGAATTTTATAGAGGCCTGTCGTGGCCCAGGGGTACGAGCATGCGACTATATTAGTGACAGGTTATGAATTCGACTCCCGTGCAAAGAAATGAAATATATAATATTTTCAAATTGTCTCGCTCTGGTATCTATCAACGCGCTTTGTCAAAGCGCAGCATTGAGTTCCGTTACTCAACATACAAAGCCTCGATTCAACGGAAAGAGTGAAACGGAAATCTTATGTGAATCTTCTAACACTAGGTTCACGGGTTTCGTCTGCCTCCTCCTGCTACTTGCAAAAAATTATTGCGTTTTTTTAAATTAATAATCTTTGTTCTAATTCTATAATATTTTCCATAAATATATACTTTGTTTTAAAGGATACATACATATAAAATATATATTAAATTTACTCTGTGATTCTCGGGTATTAGGAAAAAAAAGAAGTGACCAGTAAAGCAGATTTATTGGGAGAACATTTATCTAACTTACGTCTGTCTTCATACTAAATGTGTTTCTTCTATAATGGAAGAAAGTAAAGTGAAAATTTCTATATTACAGTAAATTCAGCGATAGATAGATGGTATAGTGTGAATGTTGCTTCGATAAAATCGTTTTATTCCAGTTTACTCAGTTTTATTAACTCTTTAACCAACGATTACCACCGCTTTACCAACAATGAAGAGACGAAGAAAAAGACAGTGATTTGAACAGTGATAATAGAACCTGTATACATCACCATTACAGAAGAGTCTCCGTCCGTCTCGATTACATCTAAATTAATACAAATTAAAAAAAAATGACGAGCCCCGGCCAAATCATATTAATACCTTATCTTAATAAAATACTTGTAGCTTCTAAACTATTTTTACATAAAGCAAAGCTAAAAATAACTATACACAAATCATCTTTTTAATTCAGAAGCTATTTAGCTATTTCTCTTTTTCCTTGGGAGTTAAAAATCGTATTTCACAATTGTATAATGGTGTTTTCGGCTGTCGAATCGCACTCTTTCTGTATACCCGTACTGCGTATGTAAATTACGATGAACGTGTCACGGTATTAACTGATTTGTTGAGGATTTATTTGCACCGCATTTTGGCGTAAAACGCGTTTTTAAGTTCAATTCGTATGTAGACTCTGTATTATTGCTTAATTAACAATGTTTGTATTGTTTGCGAAATTGTTGATGTAATGTGTTTATATTTTATGACAAGTGTGAGATAAATGGAGAGATCGAGTGAGTTGTTGTTCTGTTTCATTGGATTTTTTATTGTGTTTTGGTGAGGGCTGTCATAGTGCATAAGTTCAATCCCGAGTCGAGCAAATGAAAAATACTTTTTTTTATGTATTTTTCGGCAACGAGGCCAAGCACAGCATTGAGATCCATCATGCAGCAATGTCTCATTCGAGGGTAAGTGGGTCACGGAAATTTCTTAGCGAGAAGGGAGTGTCTTCACACTATATTCCTGATATATCTCCCATAGAATATGAAGCTAAAAGAATACTTACAATAATATAAGACTTGTGAAAATAAAATATATAATATTTTCAATTTAAATATTTAATGTTTTCATTTCTTCGCCCTGGCACAAGGTAAAACGTGGCGGTCAGTTCCGCCACTCAACACGCAATCGCGAGTGTCTTAACACTAGGTTCCCAAGTTCCCTCTGCCTAACCTGCCGTTTGCGGGATACAGCGTGAAGCTGAGTATTATACAATTATAAACTATATACTTCGTATTAGTCTCAATCAGTACCAATTTCACACTTTGCTTTAGTTCGTCCGCTTAACGAGACCAGGTTCCTTTTAATTAGAGAACTATTTCACTCGGAATTGTTCACTCGAACTCATGGAAGATTATGGGGCTCTTTCATATGTAAATTTTCAGTGCCTTTTGTGTGGGCTAGTGATTTTTTTATTGAAATACTTTTGTAAATTTAAATCTGAATAATAATATTACTACGACGGCAAATTAATTATTTTATTGTACTAAAATATTTTGGGCATATGTAATGTATATGTCGAGGAGTAGACTCCGGGCTTGCAATGATCAAAAAATGAAATTAATGATATATAATGAAATTAATGATATATATAATTAGCCACAGCAACGATATACGGACATTAATTTTCGTAAAACGTTCTATCGTGTATTTCAAACGGAAGAGCAACGGAGTGTCTTAACACTAGGTTCCCAAGTTCCCTCTGTATACCCTGCTGTTGCGAGGTATAGCGTGAAGCTGAGTAACACAGACAGAGAGAGAGTATTTAAAAAAAGTCATCCGTTACGACAAATCTCATGTTTATATAATGAAAGGATATTCTTTTACTTACAACTTTATTATATCACGCTAGGATATATAGGCATGAAGTAACAACGAAAGCTTTATAATTTTCGATAGTAAGATGCATATCTATTATTTCTTCGTCGTGGCTTAGGTACATACAAGTGTGAAACTGTTAACGGGACAGGTTTTGAGTTTGATTCACATTCGGTTAAATATGTTCATTTCTTCTCTCTGGTAATAAGGCAAAGTGCAGTGTTAAGATCAACCACTCAGCACGCAGTCTCTAAAACTCGGGGGAAAGTGGGAAATGGAAATGTTTAAGTGGGAACAGAGTGTCATTGCGCCCAGTTACCAGATTTCCTCTGTCAACTCTAACTGTGGAATATAGAATAAAGCTAAACAAAAAGCAACTAAGCTTCCGATATAAGTAGTATGCAATAAAAAATATACTCATTTAAATACGATTACATCAAAATGCAATGTTAAATGGATTACTACAGGATAAACTATACTCTATTGTATATACATACGTTCAACTAGTCAGTTAATAATTGAAATTGCATAAACAAACCAACGTTACATAAATTCAAATGCTATGGTTTTCAATGGCTTACACTAATACAGTGGGTATAGTTTCTGAGTAGAGAGAGTCTGGGCTTAGGCACTTGTAGAGCACTTTATCATCATTTATAGAGCCAGACCAGAACAATGTCTGTCGGTCTTAGACTTAACAGAGCAACCTATCAATTATTGAATGGATTTCTGTTTCCACTCACATTATATAATAGGCGTTAAATTAATGGGACTATTTATCAGGTTGTTGTATTTAATAAATGTAATATATATAATCTATCACTAATTGAAGTATATATTAAAAAATATATTTTTCTTTATTAGGGCCCAAAATGATGATTTAAATTTTTTATCTGTTGGATTGTACGCGCTAATCTCAGAAATAGCTAATCAGATCCACCACAACTGTATAAATTAAATAAAATGGTTAAATTTCATATATTTATGGTTCATCAGAAACGATATCTTTTTTTGTATATAAAACATTTTAAGCTTTACACTATATCATATACATCGATTCAACTAACTACCGGCCTATTGCTATCGTCTCCCTGCTCTCAAAAGTTATGGAGAGCATAATGAATAGCCAGCCCTTCGTTTATTTAGAGATCACCGATTGACTAACAACTGAATATGGTTTTCGTTAGGGTCGCTCAATCGGTGATCTTCTGGTTTACCTAACCCACCGCTGGGCTGCGGCTATTGATAGCAAGGGAGAGCGTATGGCAGTTAGTCTGGACTTGGCGAAGGCCTTCGATCGTATGTGGCATGGGACGCTCCTTGCGAAACTTCCATCTTACGGGCTTCCTGAGAATTAATGTGGCGACATGAGCAAGTGAATCGTCAGCTTTCTCACTGGGCGCCGCGTCAAAGTCGCTATTGACGGTTTCTTCTCCGAATACATGCCCCGTGAACGCTGACGTACCCCAAGGCTGCGTGCTGTCCCCTACGCTATTTCTTCTGCATATCAATGATATGTTGGAGGACTCTCACTCTCATTGTTATGCAGATGATAGCACTGTGGATGCCTTATACTCCGGCCGTGCAAGTCTTTTGCCCTGTACAGGGCCTATAGCCTGATATTCAGCCTGATATGAAATACTGTTCTCACCTCTGGGCTGGTGCACCCCAGTATCAGCTTGAACCATTTGATCGCGTACAACGTAGAGCCGTTCGAATCGTTGGGGACCCAATGATCTGTAAGGGGCTTGACACTTTGGCTTTACGTAGATGCGTATCTTCACTGTGCGTTCTCTACCGCATTTATCACGGGGAGTGTTCTGGAGAAATGTTTGACTTGGTACCGGCCGCAGAACTATCTATCCACACTGTACGTGACAAGTTAATGTACCATCCACATCATCTGGACACGTGGCACGCCACTACTGTGCGGTTTCGTAGGAATTTCCTTCCACGCGCCACACATCTCTGGAACGACCTACCCGCGGCAGTATTTCCAGGTCGATACGACATGGACCTTCTATGCTATTTACCTCTTAAGTATATACCCAAAAAAATCACAAAATTCTTGTAGAAATTAATTTTATATAATTTTTATTATTTAAATTTGGTAAGTCTCCCCAACCGATTAATGATTTCTATAATACAGAGCTATTGGCAATACAATGCAAGTGCTTATTATTATCGATCAATATAAAATACTTATTTACACACATATGTGTGTATATATATATATATTTCAAATAACATGATTTCATATAAATTTAAATAAAACCCAAAACCATAGTAAAAACAAACGTCCAAGATTGCTACGACTACAAAATTACCAATCTCTATTAAAATATAATAAAAAAAAAATATCCTTTAATTTATACAATAGGTACAAAATTAATATGCTTTAAATTAAATTTTCAAATTACACTCCATATTGACATGCAAGGGAAATTTCAGAGTCGGCAGATGTTTTACTTCCCACACGCTGGTCAATTAAAGTTTGTTAACATTGATGCCGTGTATAAGTTTAAACGTACTCGCTTTTTGAATTTAAATTTACCATAACAAGTGTTCTGTTATTGACACTGTAGGGGCAAGTTGCTTTTGAATAATTAATGTAAATAATGTTGGTTCTAATATTATTTATAGAGAGACGAACTTCTTAGCATTCCATGGATTCACCGTGCGGGTGCCGGGTCCATCTTGTGGCATAGGGAGTAACTTTGAGTAGCCCCGGGACTTGTGATTCCGGGTGTAGGTTTAAGAGGCCTCTTTGTGATGATCATCAACACTCACCTTTACTACTCATGTTACCCCCTCCTACCAAATTTCATAGGAGCCTGTTAGTGCAGCTTTAGATACTCGTTTTAAGGTAGAACTTACTGCAGTTCTCGACAGGCCAAGACGTATTTCATGGTTTGCACTGAACATCGAAGGGAGAAGATTTTAACGCCGTTAACACTATCAAATATAGAAAGACAACTTGTTGATGTGTGACCACACTTTTGTGACATGTTTGTTAAAATATTAACTCCAATAATATATCTAAAATGTAGTTCATAAAAAAGCTTTTGAAAGAACAATATTTCCATAAACATTAATTATATCTTCAGAATTTCCAGGGTAAAGTAAAGAGCCGTGACTTTATCTCCGGACGTGTGCTATGCAGTAGGCACGCTTGACCGGTCGTGTTTGTAACAAACCAGTGAATAACTGATATTCTAAGAGACAAAGCAAATATAATGGCGTTTTAATATCTGATGTTAAATGAAATGCCATTAAAGATTATTATAAAGTACTTAATTACAATTATTGAATGATTTTTGTTTGAAATATATGTCTAATTTGGAGATTTATGGTCAAACATAGCCCGTTGTTAAATTACGCCATACAATATGCAATGTCCTGATCTCTAGCGGTTTTTAATATCTTTTTGTATGCCATGTGAATGTATTTAAAAAAAAAGCGGTATGAATACAAAGCATGTTAATATATATAGTGAATAGAAAAGGCCTGTCGTGGCGCAGTGGCACAAGAGTGTGACTGTAACCGACAGGTTCTGGGTTCGATCCCCAGTCGAGGATATGAAATATTTAATATTTACAATTTAAATATTTAATGTTTCATTTCTTCGCTCTGCTAATAAGGCAAAGCGCGGCATTGAATTCCGCCACTCAACAAGCAATGCCTCAAATTCGGCGGAAAGTGGGGAACGGAAGTGGAACGGACTGTCTTAACACTAGGTTCCCGGGTTCTCTCTGCCTACCCTGCCTTGTGCGGGATACAGCGTGAAGCTGTGAATAGAAAAACACCTTGAAAGTAAGTCTATATTCTCGAAAAAAATCTACGTGTACATTTTTTAATTTCTATTGAACAAATATTTTTTACACCATATAATTTAATGTATTCATTGCCAATATGAATTTGAATGTTGAATTAGTTATATATTGATTTGGAATTAATTGTAATAAATATATATTTTTGTATTATATATCTGTAGTTAAACAGTAAGTAGAGAAAATATTATTGTTATCATCTTTTAAATGGTACCCAAGAAGGGCAGGCTCGCATTCTAATATAAATATTTTATTCAAAACAAGAAGATCGAGGCCTATTGTGGCACAAGACTACGAGTGTGACTATAAACTGGACAGGTTGCGGGTTAGATTCTTATTCAAGGAAATAACTAAATACTCGGGAACGGAACGGGAACGGGAACGGAAGTGGAACGGAGTGTCATAACACTAGGTTTCACTTTCGTTCCC
This sequence comes from Eueides isabella, assembly GCA_019049475.1. NCBI lineage: Eukaryota > Metazoa > Arthropoda > Insecta > Lepidoptera > Nymphalidae > Eueides > Eueides isabella. Next base: position 2,057,490 of record CM032397.1, read on the forward strand.
TCTGCCTACCCTGCCTAGTGCGGGATACAGCGTGAAGCTGAAAAAAAAAAAAGAAAAAAAAAAAAAAAAAACTAAATACTCAATATTTTCTATTTAAATGTTTAATATTTTCACAGTCTCTTAACAATAGGTTTCCCACTGTCTACCCTTCTATATGAACCTGAAAAATAAAACTAATATATGTTTAAAATGTAAATTTACTATAATAATGTAGCAATGTTCAAAAGGTTGTTTTTACTTTAAAATATCATAATATATACAACGAATACTATATGACTTATCGAACTGTTACTATATACAAGTAAGCAACACTTACCAAGTAATGCAATATTGTTTGTACGCTGCCACCGCGTAAACTCGTTCTTCGCGGAAACTGTACTTTAACATAAAATCTTAGTCAGTCTTAATTATTTTTTAAAGTATACAGGTATGATATTAATAGAACACTTGTTGATGTGACTGTAACCGACAGGTTCTGGGTTCGATCCCCAGTCGAGGAAATGAAATATTTAATATTTTCAATTTAAATATTTAATGTTTCATTTCTTCGCTCTGGTAATAAGGCAAAGCGCGGCGTTGAGTTCCGCCACTCAACACGCAATGCATCCAATTCTGCGGAAAGTGGGGAACGGAGAGTCATAATAATAGGTTCCCGGGTTCCCTCTGCCTACCCTGCCTCGTGAAAGATACAGCGTGAAGCTAAGAAAGAAAGAAATAGAATACTTGTGGCTCAATCTACAACTACCTTGTAAGGACTTACTATTGTAGTTTCTCTATGTTTCGTATAACTTGTAAGATCTCATCTTTTCTCATTAACGTAGAAATTTCCAGAAATTTTCTTCCCAAAGAATATAAATATTAAATTTCAGCGTTCTACCCCGTACAGCTTTCTGGCTATACGATGTCTGCCATTGTCTTAGTAACTTAAGACTTTTACCTTTCGCCATAGAATTTAATACAAAAAATTAACAACTAAAATATTAAAACAATGACTTGTCAAAGTAAAACATCACCTTAAAAGTTTGACATACAAAAAATTTTAAATTCAAAGGAATAAATTTGAAATTCCTCAGAGATACCGTCAAGTCAGACGGGGAAACCAAAGTTGGGTCCGTATTACGCGTGTTATGTAAATCAGATCGGTAAGTTGGAGGTTGAGGCGAACTTGTTGAAAGCATCGAGCTAAGTTCTTTAAAAATTCAGTACGCTGCGAAGTGATAGCCTATCATTGTAGAAAGGAAAATTTTTGGATGCGACGATGTATGAAGAATGGATGTTTTTTTAACAATTATGGGGCGAAATGAAATTGTTGCTATGAGAGGAAAGAAAAATATATCGTTATTTTCTAAAATATTTATTTAGAAATCGTATAAAAACTTGAACGTAGCAAGATTTGAACCAGCACCTCTTGAAATCCACCCAAGCGCTCTAACCAACGAAGGTTCATCAAGCTACGTCGAAATTCTTATACATTTGTTACATTTTTTTTTATTGTTAGCATCTCTGTAAGGAGATTTTAACGATTTCCGCTTCCAAAAAAATACTCGAATTATCATTTAGTAAGAGAGAATGATATTTATTAAATATTTTTTAATTATTCCAATTAAAGTGTTAATCTAAATTCAGGAAAAAACTAACACTTTTTTTTTTTTATATTTCTTTAAATAGATGACGAACCCATAATCTTTTGTCAAGTTTACAGTCGCACGCTTATGCTCCTGCGATACGGCATACCTCAAATTAAGGTTTTATTTGTAATAATATAATCTGTTTAAAAAATTCAATTCTTTAGTAAAAACCATTATATAAAAGTACTTTTTATAAAAAACGTAGTATAAATTTTTATTCATTTCCTCGCTCTGGAAGGAAAAAATCTGAATCAATAAAACTGATACAATCAATTAGACGTTGACCTTGTCTACAAAAAGAGTTGAACCTATTTCTATTCATACCACCGAAATATATACATATACTTGCATAAATACTTAAAAATATTCAAATATATATCTTCTCCATTATTATTCATCTAAGTACATCACATAACATTACAATTTATCGCGAGGAAACTTTTCACTCAGCAAGCGTTTGACGCGTATCAGATAAATGAAAGACTTCACGTGCCTTGAGTTATATCGTAACTTCTGAAGAGGCAGAAATAGAATACTGTGTTTTACTTTCAAGTTATTTTCCGTAATTATTCTTAAGTTTATAAAGGTTTAATACCTACTCGGAAAGCTAGGTAAATAATGCGGAGTTTAGTTTCGTTAATCAATACGCAATGCTTACAGTATTTAATTTTCTCTAATGCGAATCGAACCCAGAACCTGTAGCGTTTAAAGCTTCTCTTGTTCGTGCCCTTGCGCTACGACAAACCGCTGAAGATTACAAGATTTTTTATATACGAATTTAATTTAATAATATAATTTGTATCGAAATTTTAACACCTTGCATATCTTACACGCTGTTTACACAAAAATCACTCTACTAATTCATAATACAAACAAAAATAAATCTCTTCAATTAGTTCCACAAGGGCCCTTACCGAATTAACATGACCCAGAAAAAAAAACTTCGCCTATATAATTACAAAACGTACAAAGTTTTTGGTTGGAAAGCCGTACTCGTAAAGGAAGGCAATTTCTGTGGAAAACAGTAGCAAAGGCAGGTACGAGCCTCTACGATTTGTTTTCAATCGCTTTTTTTTTCCCTTTTTAACAAAATGGAACAGTCATTAAAACTTTTTTGACGAGTTTCTTTCTAATTGTTACGGATATCTCGTTAACGTTTTACTATGATGAATGTTGACACTAAGTTATGTTTGTACTTAACGTACGTCAGTCTGTTATTCAAAAATCTATGTTACAAAGCATTTAAGACCAAACGTGTAATTGAGCTCCAGGCAATATCTCAAAAATTTGGTTGGTTTAAATCTATCATTAATAGGTCTTGAGTAATTGAAGACGCAAATTACAATTCTATTGGACTTTGAAAGTTGATTTTTGATATGTGTAAATAGGTTACGGCCTGTCGTGTCGCAGCGGCACAAGAGTGTGACTGTAACCGACAGGTTCTGGGTTCGATCCCCAGTCGAGGAAATGAAATGTTTAATATTTTCAATTTAAATATTTAATGTTTCATTTCTTCGCTCCGGTAATAAGGCAAAAAAAGCGCGACGTTGAGTTCCGCCACTCAACACGCAATGCCTAAAATTCGGCGGAAAGTGGGGAACGGAAGTGGAATGGAGTGTCTTAACACTAGGTTCCTGAGTTCCCTCTGCATACCCTACCTTGTGCGGGATGCAGCGTGAAGCTGGGAATATTTAATGTTTTCATTTCCTTGTTTAGGTACTAAGACAAAAGCGCGGTATTTAGTTCTGCTACTCAACACGCAATGTTTTAAGTACAGCAGTTAGTGGGGAACGCTTCGGAGTGACTTAACACTATGTTTCCAAGTCCCCTTTGCCTAACCTGCAATGTGCGGGATACAACGTGAAGGAAAAAAAAGTAGGTTAAAAAATGTAAATAGAAGTGTAATTTTTCCTAAATTTAAAGTAAAATGAGATCAACTATTTTACGCCTAATTGGGAAAACAAACACAGTTTCCTGTAACCACTAGTGAAGTCTAGATATTGACAAATTGAAAATATCTGTCTTAAAAATGTTTAACTGACATGTGACAAAAATAAGAGAACATTATAACCTAGTGTTAAGGAAGTTCGCTCCTGTTAATACATTCTAGCCATTGCGTCTTGTGGAAGAACTCTACGCTTCTCCTCATTATTAGAGCGAGGAAATAAATATAATAAATATTTCGAGCAAAAATTGAACACCAAGAAGGCCCCATATATGATAACAAAACAATGTCATCTGCAAATGCACCATTTAAATCTATCATCTTTGTTTCTAATATAAATATTTTAAGCTATTTATTGTTTTGTTTATGTTCAAAAGTTTCCCAAACAGCCATCGCAACTTTTAAAATGCTCTCAAGTGCGAGATTTATTAACTATTGTTAACGTTATTATTTAAGTCGAAAATATTTTTATCATACCAAATTTTTAACTGTAGAAATGAAGTCAACACAGTGTTTGTAACAGGAGGGTTGTGAGTTCGATTATTTAATTCGATTCAATTATTTACCTTGACTTTAAATAAAATACTTTTAAACTGAGGCCTGTCGTGGCGCAGCGGCACAAGAGTGTGACTGTAATCGACAGGTCTGGGTTTGATCCGCAGTCGAGGAAATGAAATATTAGATATTTTCAATTTAAATATTTAATGTTTCATTTCTTCGCTCTGGTAATAAGGCAAAGCGCGGCGTTGAATGCCACCACTCAACACGCAATGCCTCAAATTCTAACGTGACTAGAAAGTGCTAACTAAGATTTTCATTCTCTACCCTGAAATCTCATAATTCACAGAAATTAAAATAAACTTTTTAATTGATATAATAAAATAAACAAAATAAAATGAAAATTTGTTAAAATATGTCAAAAATTAAATTTTTATCCATGTCATTTTGACAATTGCTGTTTTTGATACTCAATGAGGGACTCGTTACCCAGGCCTCGCTTTAAGGGACCTCGTCGTGCCGAATTTCAAATATTTATGAAATAATAAATCGTCCATTCACGACCGAGTGGACTAATGTTCTGATTAAAGTATTCAATTGAAAAAGCAAAATCGTTTTAATATTATTTTAATAATATATTCGAGGTTTTCAAATAGTGTGTTGTTGATAATGCCAGACAAATGAAATCTACTAAACTAAAATTTAAAAAGCGTATAAAAATTTTGAACGAAGCAGGATTTGAACCCGCGCCTCTGGAATACCGTTCCAGCGCTCTGACCAACTAAGCCATTCGTTCTGGTGAACGAAGCAGGATGTGAACCCGCGCCTCTGGAATACTTCTCTACTCTCAAATCCTGCTTCATTCAAAATTTCTATACGCTTTTTTAATTTAAGTTTAGTATTTTCTGTCCTAAGTGTGGAATAACACTTTAAAACATAGTAAAAAAATGAAATCTATTTTTAACTTCACCCTGTATCCTATTTATGGCAGGGGGAAGTTGGGAACCTATTGTTAAGACACTAGACACTGTTCTTGCTGTTCCTTATTTTACATTGAATTTGAGGCATAGTGTTGAGGATATGAGTATATATACATAGTCAATCTGTACAACAATAATTCTTGCCTTTTATTCTTTTTTCTGCTTGGGACCATTAACGATTTCGATTCGAAAATATTAATGCACCATTTCCTTTTCTTATACACTTAAATTATACAGTATATTTGAAACAGAAAAAAAATACCAATTTGTATCACAAATGTCTAATTTATTTAAATTGATCTAAAAACAGTTACAACATTAAATAAACTCTCACTCAGCTTCACACTGTTTCCCGCACTAGGCAGGGTAGGCAGAGAGAACCTGGGAACCTAGTGTAAAGACACTCCGTTCCACTTCTGTTCCCCACTTTCCGCCGAATTTGAGGCATTGCGTGTTGAGTGGCGGAACTCAACGCCGCGCTTTGCCTTATTACCAGAGCGAAGAAATGAAACATTAAATATTTAAATTAAAAATATTAAATAATTAAATAAAAACTTAATCAAATATTTAATAATATTGAATTAAAATGAAGAAGATATCATAAAAATATGAAATTAAACCAAATTTCAATGAATAATTTCACAAAAGTACAGCAATAAATCAAAGATCCAAATTCCTGGCAAACTTGACGGTCGTACGTAGATTTGTCAGATCGTTCTAGCATGCACTTCCGCGTCACTAACAGCGAAGTAACTCTTGTCAATAATACACATGCAAATGCACTACCCAAAGGGATATTTATTGAGAGCCATTTGGAGAATGTCTACTTCGGTTGCTGCATTCCAATGAATATTGTTAAATATGACTTGATATCGATTGTGTATTATGAATAATTAAAGTTATTTAATTGAAATTTTACATGCGATGTTTCTTTTTAAATTTCACTCTTTATTCTACATTACTAGCAGAAAAAATAAAGAGGATCTAGTGTTAAGACACTCCGTTCATATATTTTTATTGCGTATTTATAGCTCAAGTTTTGTATGTGTTGTTCCTTTTAATCTGCTTACTCTAAAATATGCAATTATGCACTCAAGGATATGTTATATTAAATATTTAATGTTATCATTGCATTGATCTGGTGACAAGGCTAAAGTACGACGTTGAGTTCTGCCACTGAACAGGCAATGCCTTAAATTCGGTGAGAAGAGAGAAATTGATCGGAATATCTTAACAGTAGGTCTCCAAATTCCCTCTGCCTATATACTGTAAACTACTCTCTCTCTCTCAGCTTCACGCTGTATCCCGCACACGGCAGGGTAGGCAGAGGAAACTTGGGAACCTAGTGTTAACTCACTCTCATCTCATCGGGCACTCCGTTCCACTTCCGTTCCTCATTTGCCGCCGAATTTGAGGCATTGCGTGTTGAGTGGCGAAACTCAACGCTGCGTTATTGCCTTGTACCAGAGCGAAGAAATGAAAACATGAAATATTTCAATTGATAATATCAAACATTTAATTTCCTTGAGTGGTGATTGAACCCAGAACCTGTCGGTTACAGTCACACGCTTGTGCCACTGCGCCACGACAGGCCTTAACTAAATAGAAAGAAATAAAAATTCAATTATTAATCTGTTCCTGTTAAGAAGATAAGCTAAAAATATACCATATAAATATTTCTCCAGCGAAGTAAACTCATTTATCCAATAATATTCTCCATTAATCTAACACGTCTCAATCCCACCATTTTGCTTACGACTAACAATAGCAACTGTATTACAAGTACCAGTAATACAAATCGTCTCCGCCCAAAGGAATATTTATCGTAGAAACCAAACTTAGGAACGTGCTTGGATAGCGCAAGGCTTATGAAACTTCGCTTTGGGATGTTCAAGTGCATAATCCAGTGTAACTTTAGTCTGAATAGAAATTATGTACTCTCATGTTATACTGTATGTACTTCCTTCAAAGTGAATATGCCAAAATTGAGGTGGTATGCGTTTAACTTGATAGTGTTGATTTGCTGCCAAGTGAAAGTTTGGAACTTTTATTTTGGGGTTTTCGTCGCTTGTGGACAAAAACTGGTTATTAGATGGATCAATGTTGAATAAAAATGTTTTTCTTAGTTAATAGCTGTATTTCTAGTGGCATAGTTAGTGAAAACGCTACGGCCAGACATTCCTATTTCGTTAACGTTACCTCTCTCCAGTTTTTTTTGTACGGAAAACACAAGGCAAACGAGACCACGCCAGAGGAGCTAGAGGTGTGTTTCCAATCTTTAAGGCGGAGGTATGTACATGCACTTTTTAGAGTACCCATGTCATATCAACGAATATTACCGATTGTGTGTCGAAAGTCTCCCCACCACTCACTTTTCCTTCAGAAATTTATAAATTGAATGAATTCTTTCATACATTTTGAATTTAAACAGTAATATTATATCTATAATCTATCTATTTTTTTCAGGTTTACGGCGTATCCGGCATACGGCAGGGTAGGCAAAGAAACTTGAAAACCTAGTATTAAAACACTCCATGCCTTTCTCCTTTTCCGCTGAAATTGTGTATTGAAAGACAGAACCCTGTTCCACCCTTTGCATTGTTACTAGAGCAAAGAAATTAAAATTTTAACATTTCATTTGAAAATATTAAATATTTGACTTCAACAAGTTGTAATCTTAATTTTTAGCGTACTCTTACAACGTGTACAGAGTAGGCGATAAGCTAAAAAATATTAATTACATTTTGTTCACCTATTGAAAGACATTAATCTCTGCTGCACTACCAGGTGAAGATTTATGTATTAAAACAGATACTATCTTAGAACTGAAGGTGTAACCATTAATAACAGGTCGCCATGCAATTTTAATGAACTAGTAACGTTGTCGTATGAATAGATTAATCAACTTCGTCGAGTGGTGATTAACGTCAGATGTTCAAGATAGTCAATACTATGGTTAGCGTGAGCTTATATACATAAAAAGGATTGTTTTCTTTTTTATCTTCAGTATTGAATGGCGGAACTCAAAGCCGCAATATCTTCAATAATTTAGTTATAATAAACTTAATGTTATGTATAAATACGAAATATTTCCATTTCATTTTGTTCAACCGAATGAAGAACAAATCAAAAGATAAAACATTGTTTGGTATTAGATAGATAATATTCTTAATAACATTTTTAATGTAAGTGAATATAATTTATACTAATATTTTAGATACGTTACCGCGTATATATTGTATAAAATAGTCATGATAACGTTTTTTATTATATTAAAACAACATAAAAAAGATTATTGTTTATTAATATTAAAACACATGGGCTCAAAAGTCAATCGAATAAATCAAATATTTATTATTTAATTTCTTCGATTGGGTGATCGCTATGGTAAAATGGCAAAGCGCGGCGTTGAGCTCCGCCACTTAATATCGAATACTTTAGTTTCGGAGGGAAATAGAAAACGGAGTGTCGTGACTCTTTACCTCTCTCGGATCTCAATGTGTACAGCGTGAAGATAAACAAAACAAAACAATAAATAATAGGAAATATATAATAGATAATCTTAAGATTGAATTGATGTCAAAAATGAATTAATTCTTCCAGTAACCAAGTTTTTTTTTAAATTAACAATAAAAACTTATTTCTTATTTCAATGTCAGTCCTATTTTCACCTCTATTTTACATACTTGCAATAGTAACTCCATTCTTTGCTACATTGTAATCCTTAAGATCGTAGTAAGTCAAAACGAATCTGAAATAATAAATATGTCTTGTGCCAAAATTAAATATTCTTATATAGTTTTAGATGTGGTTATTTATTTATTTATTTTCATCACATAAACGCTATATCCCGCTAATGGCAGAGTAGGCATAGAGAACTTGGAAACCTAATGTTAAAATACAGTGGCATACAGTGTTGAGTGGCGGAACTCTACGTAGCACTTTGCCTTGTGACTAGAGCGAAGAAATGATTTAATATTTAATTTCCTCGAATGAGAATCTAATCGACAATTCTTCGGTTTTTTTTTACAGTCGTAAAAATTAATAGTCTTAGAATATTCATAGAAAAAATAATTTGACTATTAAGAATATTACGTAGACATTTATTTATATGGACGTGGAGAAATAAAAAACGAACGTGGACTGTAAACGTGACAGGTAGTGTGTTCGATGTCTACTCCATGAAATGAAATATTTATTATTTTCACTAAATCGCTTTGGTAACAACGTAAAATGCGACGTTGAGTTGTGTCACTCTGTTGAGTGGCACAACTCAAGCATGCAATGCCTTTAATTCAATCATTCAGCGTCTTAAAGCTAGGTTAAGCGTAAAATAAAAGTAAAATCTTTTTTTACCTGTTTGGATCTACATTGATCTCCTTTTTTATAAAAGATGACAATAATTTTGCGATTCTTTGATTGTCCTGTGGACCCAAGTTTCCGATTGACTCAAGTGTGGCGACAGCGGCAGGCAGTTGAGAATCGCCGTTTATTGACAACTGGCAATCTCCTTGTATTGAGCAAATAAAACGCTGAAAAAATAATGTTATAGCACATCAAACTACGATCGAAACCTGTCATGGGGCAGCGACACGAGCGTGTGACTGTAAAATCGACAGGTTGTGGGATCTCTGTAGCTAATTATTGTCTGTGAAAGATAATTTAAATCAAAGGTGACGTATATTAATATAAAAAGGCCCAAAATGTGATTTATATATTTTTCTCTGTTTATTTGTTTGTCTACGCGTTTCTACACAGTAATGTCTGAAACGGTAAACCAGATTTAAATGCTGTTTTAATAATTATATTTTGGCAACGTTCCTTTAATATTTAATGTTTTTTTTTTATTTCAATCGGTCGAAAAGTAAAAAAGATAATAATTATATAATATTTTAAATTTATTATTAACTTACATTTATTTAAAAATTATATTAAATCGCGACGTTGAGTTCCGCTACTTTACACGTAATGTCTCAAATGAAAAGTGGGGAACGGAACTGAGTGTCTTAACACTAAGTTCCCTCTGCCTACCCTGTCATGTGTGGGATACAGTGGAAAAAAAATGGAACTTACCTCAGGTGGTTTCCTGACTCCTTCAGACAGAACTGGTATAATTTTGGATAAAAAATCTGCTGGGATTTTTGACTTTGAAATATTTGTCACTATCTTTAAGCAGGGCATTTTATTGTAATTAAACACTTGTTGATAGTAACGTCAAGCCAGAGTTGATTATAATTTATAAATAACATATACGTACTACAGTTTGTTCTGAGTTATCTTTTGTGGATTGTACGTTTATATAAATATTTATATTTGTGATAAGCAAATGGGATGTTATGACGTTGTTTTAATATCAATACTTATAATAAATCTGTATCTGATTACTGTCTGTACATGGAAGATATATTAAAAAAAATACAGAGACGCTTAGTAATGGATCCAAAATGGTGACTTTTTAATTTTTTGGCGGTACATTTGAACGTAACGCCTAAACAGATTTTAGTGCAATTTTCATTATTATATTTTGCCTAATTTCCCTCAATATTTGTTGTTTGTTTTATGTAAATTGGTTGTTAAATGAAAAAGTTATGTTATAATTAGTTCGACAAAATTGTGACATTTTTTTATTTCAATTAATTTTTGGATTACATATTATAATTTGAATGATAACGTTATTGAAACAAGAAAGTGATTATTTACAAATTAATACTTACTTACTTACTTAGCTTCACGCTATATCCCTAGCGGGGTAGGCAGAGAGAACGGAGCGCCAAACGCTACGGTCCGGCATAGCTCTTTCGCCTCGTCCACTGTCATCAACCTCTTCATACATGCCCTCCGGGGGGCCTCATGCTTTTTACGTGACCTTCCTCCAGTATCGTCGATACTGTGTTTTCGAAGGTCAACCGAGGTCTCCACCTCCCTCTCTTACCATTCACTTTTCCTTCATAAATCTTTTTTACCATTCTTTCTTCACTCATTCGCTCGACGTGCCCAAACCACCTGAGCATGTTCTTCTTCATTCTCACTGTGACATCCACGCTAGTACCTGCCATTCTGTGTATTTTTTCATTGGACATGCGATCAGATAAACTGACTACAAATTAATAAAATAGAGTAATTCAAGTATATTCAAGCGGGTTGCTGGTTAATCACAAATTCCGGCACCATAATAGGTTATGTAAAGTTATATTTGTACCTACGTACATATCTACAATTAAAATTCAAAATAATATATATATTTTTAATATAATAATAATTCTACTAATAATAATTCGACTATTTGTTATTCAACACTTAGGAAAGAGAATACTAAAGTTATTTCTTTTGAAAATCGTATAAAAATTTTGAACGAAGCAGCATTTGAACCTGCGCCTCTTGAAAACTGTTCTTGAACAGTATAAAATAAATATCATTGCTTGTATCGGGGAAGACGAAATATTAAATATACCTCATACAATTCGGGACGTTATAAAAGCATTTCCTTCAACAATAAAGCGACGGTGCCTTAAAATGACGTTGCCGTAAATTCATGGGTAAATAATAGATAGCCGTACAATAATCAGCAGCTTTTTAAAATATATTAAAAAAGTTAATCCCTATGAAGTTTCTTAAATAATGCCAAAGCTTGGATTTATGAATACTATCACGTCTAAATTGGCCTTTCCTTGCATTCAATATTAATCAAATTTTCTTGACGAAGTTATATGCAAGCGTCTAAAAAGCATTGAAGTTTTAACTATTGCCACTAAATGAAGCAGACAGCTCAGTTTGGTTTCTAAATAAGATGATAACAACATAAATAAGTTGTACAAGCGTATAAAAAGTTTCGACATTGCTTGATAAGAACGTATGGCGTAGTAGTCATATCGCTTTGATCGTTTTCAAGAGACAAGTTCAAATTCTGCTACTTTAATTTTTTTTATTAACATGTACATATATATTTTTTTTAATATTTATAATTATAGGACAGTTAAAATTGCCAAAACCATTAGAAAAACCAATAAGAGTTGAAAAATATTTGTCCTCGAAACATTACAAAATGATTATATACATAAATTCTAAATGAAAATAGTGACAGATAAAAATAGGCATTAATCTAATAAAAATAATTGAAGGTTTAGGTGTTATAAAAAATTTTATTCCGCAACATGCGAACGATAAAAGAGTGCATGAAATATTATTAGAAAAACAAAATGTTTAGCTAACCTTAGACAAATGTTGTAACTCTTTCTTTCTTTCTTAGCTTCACGCTGTATCTCGCATGAGGCAGGATAGGCAGAGGGAACCCGGGAACCTAGTGTTAAGACACTCTGTTCCACTTCCGTTCCCCACTATGTTTTAACCCTCAAGCTTTAATTTGGCACACCCTGGGATAAAGCCACCAAAAAAATCCTTATCCCTAGGAACAGATAAACGTGTGATGGTACAGTGGATAATACGCTTAGTTAGAAATGTCATTATAAAAAATCTACGTACAAAACATATATTTGGTAATATATAAATATTTTTTAAATGTACATAAAAGTCTTACTGATATATATAAACAGCAACATTTATGATGTACACGTAGAATGAGAAGTTCAAAATCACCGAAGACCCCGAAATGTTTTAACATGTAAACTAGACATTGTCGTTTACTGTAAAAGTCCAAAACCCGTTATACTGAGAGAACTCAATGTTTAATGGAAAAGTTATACTGACAGAACTCACAGTTCTATGAAAAAAAAAATCTTGATATATATTTTCGTATTATCTTATATAGATTTTCGTCGTATATGTAGTACCATTTTCAGGCACTATTTTAGAGTTCAACATCCTGTAACGTAATGGGACCGGGCAACACGGTGACTGCACAATGGTTTTATGCCATCTCTTAAGATAACATTATTGTAAAATTGTTGGAAAATAATTCTATTTTACAAAAGTTTCATTAAACAAAATGTACTTATATCGTAGATCTAAATATATTTTGGCTCTCGTAACATTCATACATTCATTCCATGAGATGCACATCCTGAACCACCAAAGCTTTATAGCTCGTGTAAAACTCGCAAATATTCAATGTCCTAAGTAATTTCCATAATTAATTCACACACGTTACCGTGAAATATTAAAATTACGGTCCGGACCCCTCATTTAAATTTCTAAATCGCTGAAAAGGATTACTTTGTAACCGCCTCACCGATTTTCCCGTTGTTTCGTGAATTCTTGCGGTATATTGTTTAATTAGAAATAAACATTTATAGCTATGAATAATTATAAATATTTTGATTGTTAACGTATTCTGGTTTAATACAGATTGCCTAATTGAGTTGGGGTGTTGAGTTTTTTTCCTGAAAAGTTATAATTCTGTTTTTGAGTGTCATTCCGCACAACGCAGAGTAGACAGAGGAAAGAACGGCTTTTTTACAAGAAAACAGTAAATAAAAATAGTATGTGAATATAACTATTTCACTTATTTCATAGGGAAACCCATGATTGTTATTTGTTTTAAATTAGCCATCATTTCTCTGAAAGGAAATAGAATTCACAATCGTTAAAAATGTTCAGTTAACCGTCTATAAGCTTTATCTAATTATAGTAGAGAAAATATTTAAAAGTTTATTGAATACTGGAAAATTTGCTTACGTCAACGAAACCACGTATAGGTACGTATACGAATAATTCCTATTTTTGAATATTTTTTTTTGGAAAAACTCACGTAGTACTCTTTTATACAGTCCATAGACCCTACTACATTCATATGTACTTACTTACTTACTTACTTAGCTTCACGCTATATCCCTAGCGGGGTAGGCAGAGAGAACGGAGCGCCAAACTCTACGGTGATACGGTGGAGGACGGAGCTACAAATTCATATGTATACTCATCTCTATGCTAAAAAGAATTTTAGTAATAGTTTTATATGTTGAATAATTTAGCTAAGTGTAAGAAACTATGACTAAATGTAATCTGTCAGTCAATCAGTCACAGGAAATTCATATTTTTGGTCCCACATACTGAGATATTTCACTCATAATTTTTGTCTTTTAATTATGCTTCCTTTCCTGTTTTGCCACACTTAGCTGTTTGGATTTTTGGGATGATTTTTTTTAATTTGTTTAGAAAACGTATACAAAATAGAAGGGGATGCGGGATTTCAATCCATCTCCTCTTGGGAATCATCCAGGGGCTCTCACGGTTAAGCAATATTTTCTAATCAAGTTACATCAAACTTATTTTTTTGTCTCAAATGGAATAACACTTTTAAATATAAAATAAAAATATAAACTCAACATGCAATGTCAAAATTTCAGCGGAAACGGAAGTATCTAAATGTGAACGGAGTGTCTTAACATTAGGTTCCCAAGTTCCTCTGCCTACAATATTCAGGATACAGCATGAAGCTAAAAAAAAAACCAATATTCCTTTTAAGTACTTTGAATCACTTCCTTAACAAGTCTAATGTTACTATAATTTATACAACATTGGCTTATATATCTCCTTATCTCGCTGTTACGTTGTATCGAGACATATCGACTTGGTTAATTTAAAGCGCTGCGGTTAGTCAACTGTAATAGCTGTAATGAGATAGTATTTGTTCTGCGTTATCTTGTTATTTGTTTGAATAATTATTGGATTATCTACAGGTGTTGTGTAAATGTGGTTGAATTTAAATAGGATTAAATTAGTTAGATATAGTCGGGTTGATCATAGATTCAACTTTCAGTCAGAAGTTCTCTCGGCGTTTAATTCCGTCGCTATACGTAACGCATCAAGCATTTAATGGAAATCGGGAACCGTTTTGCTGCCGGTGGAGGCGTTTTTTTTTTTTTTTATAGGCAGGGTAGGTAGAGGGAACCCGGGAACCTAGTGTTAAGACACTCCATTCCATTTCCGTTCCCCACTTTCCGCCGAATTTGAGGTATTGCGTGTTGAGTGGCGGAATTCAACGTCGCGCTTTGCCTTATTACCAGAGCGAAGAAATGAAACATTAAATATTTAAATTGAAAATAATAAATATTTCATTTCCTCAACTGGGGATCGAACCCAGAACCTATCGGTTACAGTCACACTCTTGTGCCGCTGCGCCACGATAGGCCTCAAATTCGGCGGAAAGTGGGGAACGGAAATGGAATGGAGTGTCTTAACACTAGATTTTGCTGCCAGTGGAGGCGTTTAGTGTTAAATATCTAAAATATAAATTATAAATAGTAACAAGGTAAAGCGCGGCGTTGAATTCCGCCACTCAACACACAATGCCTTAAATTTGATGGAAAGTCTGAAATATAACGAACGGTCTCAACACTGGGTTCTCAAGTTTCCTCTTCCTACCCTGCCATGTGCCATTTGCGGGATACAGCGTGAAGTTGAAAAAAAAAATTAAAATTGATCAATTTGAAATTGTACCCATATTTTGTCGCGTTTATTGTGACACGCTTGTGTACCTACCAAGACTGGCCTCCTGAAAATTATGATGTTTTACCTAATCACATTGAATTTGCATATTTAACTCATTTTTAAATACATTATAGCATAACCCCGTGTTAATTAAGGAGGCGTTCTGCAAACTTTTGACAGGCCAGCCAGTGCCCAGCGAAACGCTCAAATCGTAATTTGTGTTTGTGACGTGGACTTTCTTACTAATTATCTTATTAAACTTGTAGTTTAATTTGCCTGGTTAAAGTAGTTTTTTGAGGCTTGTAGTGGCGCAGTGGCACACGCGTGTGACTATAAACGATAGGTTGTAGATTCGATCCCCATCCGAGGAAATGAAATATTTAATATTTTCAATTTAAATATTTAATGTTTTCATTTCTTCGCTTTGTTAACAAGGCGAAAAGCGACGTACGGTTCTGCCACTCAACACACAGTGCCTCAAATTTAGCGGTAAGTGGGGAAAAGAAATGGAACGGAGTGTCTTAACACTACTTACACTACATACACTTACTGGCGCAATAGTTAACCCGGCAAGTTGCGTATAAATATTTTAATTTCTTCACCCTGGTAATAAGGTAATGCAAAACGTTGAGTTCCGCTGCTAACCACACAATGCCTGAAATAAAACGGAGAGTGGGTAGTGGAAACGTTTCAATGAGAACGTAATATCTTATCACTGTCATCTGCGAGCGTATATAGCGTTTAAGCTTAAAGAAACCATTGACTCAGACAAAAAACTGTTTAACCTATACACGTTAGGCTAATTCCCATTCCGCTAATGTTTCAAATATAACCGTGAACATCGCTAAAAGAATCCTACCTTTAGAAGCGAAGCGCTAAATATCTAAAAGATCCGTCTTTGATCTTACTAAAGTAGAGTAACTTTGAAAATAAATAAAACATTACTCACCAATTAGCGAGAATGCACATCATTGCAAATGAAATTAGCTCTTAGATTGTGAACTTTTGAAGATATTCAGATTCAAATTCGCTTGCGCCCAGTTCTAATTTAGCCAGTCTCGACTCGAGCTATATAGAGAAAATAGCTGGGATGTGCAAGGATTAGCAGTAATTAAGAAACTATTATGCTACCTGTATTAATGAGGACGGAAGGTCTGAAACTGGATTGTCTTTTATATGACTGGTAATTTGATTATGTTGTACGGGCTGATGTTGTTGGGACTGTTGTGGTGCAGATGCGGAACATGAAATGTGACAAGCTCATTAGTGGCTTCGATTCCCTCTTGTGGGCATGAAATATTTAAAGAAGCCCTGTTGGGGTCCCAGCGGCACTAACGTGTGTCTATAAACGTGTGTCTATAAATGACAAGTTATGGGTTCGATCCACTCGAGGAAATGAAATATTTAATATTTTCAGATTAAATATTTAATGTTTTCGTTTCTTCGCTATGGCTACAAGGTAAAGCGCGGTGTTGAAATCCACCGCTCTACACACAATGTCTCAAATTCAAAGAAAAGTAGGGAACGGATGTGGAACGGAGTGTCTTAACATTAGGTTCCCAAGTTCCCAAGTTCTGTAAACCCTGCCGGGGATACAACGTGAAGCTGAGAAATATTTAATATTTTTATTATTTTATTTGTTGTTCTTGTGGCAAAGCTCAACTCAAAACCTCGTTTTGAGTTTTGAGTTTGGTAGAAAGTAAGTCAGATTTTTATGTCTGAATGGGAAATAGAATATATTGGGTACCTAGGTTCCTTTTATGTACCCTGTTAAGTGGAATACAACGTAAAGCTGAAAATAATTATTTTGTATGACTGTAAGCATGATGATTTTCGCTTCAATCTTCACTCGAAAAAATGAAATACGAGTATTTAATTATTCTTGCATCCAATGTAGGTGGATTTCATTTAAGCTTAAGGAAACAATTTGTCAGCAATAACAAAATTCTGTTAGAATGTTACATTGTAGGAAAAAATACTTAAAACAATATTTTTATTATTAATCGCAGCAAACCAGAGGCCTGTCGTGGCGCAGCGGCACAAGAGTGTGACTGTAACCGACAGGTTCTGGGTTCGATCCCCAGTCGAGGAAATGAAATATTTAATATTTTCAATTGAAAAATATTTCATGTTTCATTTCTTCGCTCTGGTAATAAGGCAAAGCGCGGCGTTGAGTTCCGCCACTCAACACGCAATGCCTCAAATTCGGCGGAAAGTGGGGAACGGAAGTGGAACGGAGTGTCATAACACTAGGTTTCACTTCCGTTCCCTCTGCCTACCCTGCCTAGTGCGGGATACAGCGTGAAGCTGAAAAAAAAAAAAAAAAAAAAAATCGCAGCAAAAGGGCAGATGTCAAACCGCTACAGTACCCTTCTTACAACAAGCACAATGTTAACAACGTAAGTAAGAGTAAAGAGAACGTATGGCTTAGTTGGTCAGAGTGCTTAAACGGTGCGAGTTCAAGTCCCGCTTAGTTCAAATTTTTTATACGTTTTCGAAATAAGTATAATGTAATATTTTAGTAAAAAAATCTTATTATCTTCATTTTTAATTTTTATCTTCATTTTTTATTTTTAGACTATTTTCATTTGAAAATCTGTTCAGATATTTTGCTTTGCAAATCATTTTTCTATTAATATATTCGTGGAAAAGAAAAATATTTTAACGTAAACAATCTTCCGAGACTTCAAACTTATATTCATAGTGTACATACAAACACATTCTTACTGCATCAATGATGTTGAATTAATACAGACAAATTAACAGTATTATCAGCTTCACGCCACATCCTGCACATAGCACGGCAGGCAGCGGGAATTCGGGAACCTAGTGTTAAGACACTCCGTTACATTCACGCACTGTCTCTAATTTGACGGAAACGGAGAACTGAACGGAGTGTCTTAACACTAGTTTCTCAAGTAACCTCTGCCTACCTTACCATGTACAGGGTAAAACCATGGTGGCATCATGTCAGAACCTTCTATTAAGACATTGTGTTCTCCAATTTTTGAGACATTAAATGGAGCTTAACGCCTGTTAAAAGACTTATATTTCAGATCAACAAGAATTAATAAGTTCTTTAATTTCATACAAAACAAACATGTACGTTACAATATGTGAATATTTGTTGGTATAACGACCCTCTATCAATAGGGCTACAGTGTCAGCATTGTAAATTGCTTAAGTCAACCGACTATTAGGTAAGCTTGGTATATACATATGTACGTATAAGTGAATATTGACTCATGGGACTTAGTGTAGTGCGCTTCTGTCTACGTATTTGTTGACACATCTCGTGCAAAATATATTTATTTTCATGTTTGTTACCTTAAATTTAAACGTAGCATGAGTTTCATTATTTTTTAATGTCATTTCACACAATTGATTTGATTTCAAATGTGATGGTTGAAAGTTCGATGCCCAGTCGGACCGAGAAAGAGAAAGAGGGAAGAGAAGGCGTTAAGGCGTAATCGAAACCACTGATTCTTCGCGTTTACTTGGAGAAGGTTATAATGAAAATTTAATTTGAAAATAGACCTATAGAGGCCTGTCGTGACGCAGCGGCACAAGCGTGTGACTGTAACCGACAGGTTTTGCGTTCGATCCCCCCAGTTGAGGAAATGAAAAAAAATTTTTTTTTTTCAATTTCAATATTTAATGTTTTCATTTTGTTGCTCTGGCACAAGGCGGCGTTAAGTTCCGCTACTCAACAAACAATGCCTCAAATTCGGCGGAAAGTGAGAAATAGATATGGAACGGAGTGTCTTAACACTAGGTTCACAAGTTTCCTCTGCCTACCCTGCCATGTGCGGGATACAGCGTGAAGCTGAGTGAGAATAAGACAAAATTAAATAATTTATATACTGCAGTGGGGATCGAACCCACAACCTATCGTATTTGTAGTGACACTTATGCACCTGCACCTCACGTTATAATATAATTTAACAGCTTCACGCTGTATCCCACACACGGCAGTGTAGGCCGAGGGAACTTGGGAACCTAGTGTTAAGACACTCCAT
This sequence comes from Eueides isabella, assembly GCA_019049475.1. Lineage (NCBI taxonomy): Eukaryota > Metazoa > Arthropoda > Insecta > Lepidoptera > Nymphalidae > Eueides > Eueides isabella. The sequence continues at coordinate 2,076,943 of CM032397.1, forward strand.
TCCACTCTCCTCCGTTCTCACACGTTTGTGCCGCTGCGCCACTACAGGTCTCAATATAATATTCTATAATTTATATTTTTATAATATAATTTAAACTTTTTGTTGAGGCCTGTCGTGGCGCAGCGGCACAAGAGTGTGACTGTAACCGGTTCTGGGTTCGATCCCCAGTCGAGGAAATGAAATATTTAATATTTTCAATTTAAATATTTAATGTTTCATTTCTTCGCTCTGGTAATAAGGCAAAGCGCGGCGTTGAGTTCCGCCACTCAACACGCAATGCCTCAAATTCGGCGGAAAGTGGGGAACGGAGTGTCATAATACTAGGTTTCACTTCCGTTCCCTCTGCCTACCCTGCCAAGTGCGGGATACAGCGTGAAGCTGAAAAAAAAAAACTTTTTGTCTAATATACGTTAAAATAAACTAGATAGGCATTTAAATCTAGATTTTTTCATATATTTCCTAGTAAATAGCCTATACCTATTATTACCTACGCGTCCATTTCGTCATGCTCCAATTAACTACCACTCTGAACCCTTTGTTTTCAGCATTAGCGTTATGTATAAAACAAACGTATTCCTTTTTTGGTCGCTTACTTGAAAAATTTTCGCTATTTCATACTTCTATGGTCTTTTTTGATTTAACAAAATAAACTCTATGGTCTTTAAATTAAAGTTCATTTTAAAATATATAGCTATAATGTCATAAGTCATTCGCCCTTGCTATCATAACATGCAAAATCACTTCATTTGAACTAAGTAAAGGGAAATGTGTAATTTTGATTATAATAAAATTAACTGCCATATTTCAGGTACATTGTTGTAGACTGAGGACCGGTTTTCAGTACAGTAAAAGAAGTTAAGTACAAATTCTTTATAAAAATGTTCTAAAATATGATTTCTCTGCAGTCTTTTTGTAGAGGAGCTAAGAAAAAATTTAAAAAGCTCTTATGGGAATGAAAAATATGATGGCGCCTGTCGTGGCGCAGTGGCACAAGCGTGTGACTGTAACCGTCAGGTTCTGAGTTCGATCCCAGTCGAGGAAATGAAATATTTAATACGATTTCTCTCTGCCTACCCTGCCTTGGGCGGGATACAGCGTGAAGCTGAAAAAAAAAATTTTCTATTTGAGTTCATACTGTATGTGCGGGATATAGCAGGGTAGCGATAGGTAACTTAGGAACTTAGTGTTAGGACACTCCGTTCTCATTATAACACTAATTTTACTCTCTACTTTCAGCCATATTTGAAGCATTATATATTGAGTGGCGGCACTCTACGTCGCGTTCTTCACTGTTACCAAAACGATATATGTTTGTTTGTGCGTTTAACCTTAAATAAAATGTTATTGTAATTTAAAATATGGACAAAATTATTATTCATTTAGCTTAAATATCACTTTTAAATGTATAGATATAATATTAAAAAGTGTTAATGTCTTTACAACACGCAAGTAATTGTCCTTAGATAAAAGAAAGTAGTGTAATTCAAGCGGGCGAAGCCGCGAACGCGTCGCAAGTAAATAATAAAATACAAAACGACTAACATACTATTCCATTTCGAGCATGCAACTTCTACATGCACATAAATCACAACTACAAAATGAAACTTTTTAGCTCTTAGCATATAAATAGGATGCTTTTTACAATAACAAATTATATTGGACTCTCGAATAAATTTATTTACGTATAGAAATGTGTTACATTTATGAGTTGTTATAGAAACGCGATGACCCACTCAGTGCAATATGAGAATTTCATAGAATTTTAGTTCTTCGCTCTGGTGACGAGACATGGCGCGGCGTTATGTTACGTCTTTCAAATACTACTTAGTTCCCTTTATCTATACTGACATCTGCTTAATTTTTTCTTACTTCACCCTGTATCTAACGCATAACATGATAGACAGAGTAAACTTGGGAACTTAGTGTCAAGCCATTTCTTTTCCATTAAAACACTTCCGTTCCCCACTTTCCTCGAATTTTAGGATTGCATATTGAGTGGCGGAAATCAACGCCGTCGTTACCAGAGCAAGCAATTAACTCACTCTCACTCAGCTTCACGCTGTATCCCGCACATGGCAGGGTAGGCAGAGGGAATTTGGGAACTTAGTGTTAGGACACTCCGTTTCACTTCCGTTCCCCACTTTCCGCCGAATTTTAAGGCACAGCTTGTTGAGTGGCGGAACTCAACGCCGCGTTTTAGCAAGCAAATGAAAAAAAAACGTATTTCTGCGCTATAATATTAATAAAAATATATAGTTTTAAAAATAGATAAATCCATAAAACCGTTCAGAGGCTTTCTGAATTTCATTACTTGCGCAATCTGAACCGTCCACAATTAAATTTCAAGAGCACTCAAACCAATTACAGAGACGATCAGATAGATTAGTTTTGGATAGACTATGTGAATCTGGGGTCAGTTATTCTTTAAATTCTAATTTTCTATATTATTTACTTTTTATATAGTATAGTATTCAAGAATTATACATGTTTTTTCAGCTTCACGCTGTATCCCGCACGAGGCAGGGTAGGCAGAGGGAACACGGAAACCTAGTGCTAAGACACTCCGTTCCACTTCCGTTCCCCACTTTCTGCCGAATTTGAGACATTGCGTGTTGAGTGGCGGAACTCAACGCCGCGCTTTGCCTTGTTACCAGAGAAAACAAATCAAAATATAAAATATTTAAATTGAATATTAAACATTTAATTTTCTGAATAGAGTTTATGTAATATATACAAAATATCAATACTTTCTGAGATTAGCATACCCAAACATCAACTTTATAATATTGGTATAGACAAAAAACATAAAAACCTAAAGGCTGCCCCCGTTCAATGCACCAGGTGTTTTACGTTCACATCCTACAAGGATCATAAAGCACACGCTGTCACACCGTTACGAGGTCACACGGGTATTCGTATTTGACTCCCATGCGACCTGCCGAAGCCTTATTGGATGGATGAATTTTATAAAGTAATTTAAAATATCGTGGATATCTATATGTTTAAAATTACTGAGCTGGTTTTGATGGATATTGAACTACATAAATATGTCATATTTCTCACGCTCAGCTTCACGCACTATCCCGCAGGATAGGCTGAGGGCACTTGAAAATGTTTGTTCCTCAAACATTTTAATTGAAAATCAAAAACAAGTAAATATAATATCTGGAACATTTAATTCCATATCCACTTAGGAGTAGTTACTCTAGACGGGTCAAATTTAATAAAATCGAAACGAACGTCTGTCGTATCGAATTAAGCTAATGTGCCCCACAACGATCTACGTAATTAATATGCGTAAAAAATATTGAAAATCCACCCAAGTGCCGACTGTCGTCGATTTAATTAATCATAAGAGAATGTTTTTTTGCAGATCAACCCATTAGTATATTAGATGTAGCAATAAATTTTATTAATTAATGATTATTAGATTGGAAATTTGAATTTCATATATATTTTTTTGTATTACAATGATTTATGACAACGTTTACTTATTCACTTATTCAGCTTCACGCTGTATCCCGCACATGGCAGGGTAGGCAGAGGGAAATTGTGAACCTAGTGTTAAGACTTTCGTTTCTCACTTTCTGCCAAATTTGAGACATTACGTATTGAATGGCGGAACTCAACGCCGCGTTTTGCCTTGTACCAGAGCGAAAAAGTAATAACATTAAATATTTAAATTTAAAATATTAAGTATTTAATTTCCTAGAGTGGAGATCGAACTCACAAACCGTCGGTTACAGTCACACGCTTGTGCCGCTGCGCCACGGCAGGCAATGTTTTGTGTTTTTATAATTATTCTTATATTTTTTTATAGATTCACGCTACGTCCAGTATATATGGCAAGGAAGGCAGAAGAAACCTAATGCTGAGTGGTTAAATTCAACACAGCTCTTTGTCTTTTCTGAAGGGTGAAAACATGAAATTACTCAATTTGTTCAGGCGAAATTGAATTGAAGGTCGCGTTACAGTCAAACGATTTGGCGTTACTATATTTCTTTGTAATTAATTAGTTTTGTATAATTTAATAATATATATATATATATATATATATATATATATATATATATATATATATATATATATATATATATATATATATATATATATATATATATACATATATATATATATATATATATATATATATATATATATATATATATATATATGTATATATATATATACATGTTTGTATATACATACATATTTGTATATACGCTTGACTATAACCGGCAGGTTCTGGGTTCGACATCAAGTCGAGAAAATGGAATATTTAATATTTTTAATTTAAATATTTAATGGTTAATTTTTTCGCTGTGGTAATAAGGCAAAGTGCGACGTTGAGTTCCGCCAGTCAAAAACGCAATGCCTCGAATTCGGCGGAAAGTGGGAAACGAAAGTGGCACGGAGTGTCTTAACCCTAAGTTCCCGTGTTCCCACTGCCTACCCTGCCTCGTGCGGGATACAATGTGAAGCTAATAATAATAATAATAATAATATATACAGATATATATAAATTAACAAACATTTCTAAAGAATTGAAAAATAATTATAAAATTACTTATATAACTGCTAATATGACTTTTGTTTTTCTAAATAAATTATTTGTATTACAGACAAAATGCGACGTTGAGTTCCAATACTTACCATCCTTTACACCAAAGTGGAACGTAATGGGGAGGGCGGAATATCCAAACACTACGTTATCGCTATCACTATGTGCGTGTTAGAGCGTGAAACTGAAAAGCGATGTGCGGGAAAACAAGAATTAAAAACAACCAATCATAAGTATTGCAATTCTATCGTCCGTCATCTCGCGGTCTAATAAGCTATAGTCACCATAGATTTATAGGATTAATTAACATCTGTTACAGGCGTTTTTCTTTACTCAAAGGTTTATAGATCCGTATCGATGGTGGTTGGAGCGTTAAATTGAATTTGTTTGGCATTTTACCCTCTTTTGACCGAATTATATTCATTTTGATGTATAACAATGATGCTTATCTTTATCTTACACATTACCCATTACGCATATATTAATAAATTTATATTTCTTTCGGTTCTTTCGAAAATATTAATGCTATGTTGGTATTTTCATGAGGCCTGTCCTGACCTCAACACTAGGCTCCCAAGCCCCTCTGCCTACCCTGCCATGTGCGGGATACAGCGTGAAGCTGAGTGATATTTTCATTTTATTCAGATAATTATAGGCCCTTTAGGACGGCAGATTGTAATTTTGATTTTTGATAGTAAGGCAAAGAACAACGTTGAGTTCCATCAAGCACAGTGGGGAACGAAAATGTTTTATGGCAACAGACTTCAGCGAGATGCTGGAAAAAAAGTTCTTTCTGTCGTTGAGTTGAGCCGTCTTGATTGTAGCGGTTATGAATTCGAATAATAATCCGGGTGACGTTCATATTGAGGAACTAATAATAATCTTAATAAAGTGGAGAAGAAGCTAACGTTGAAGTGGATGGTTAAATTTTAGATTAAAATTTGTGGTTTTTATTTCTTTAAATATATAATGATGATAATTATAAATCACAAATACAGTAAAATAATAAACTTTACAAATACGTCCGTTTATACGAAGATCGAAATATCGGAAGAAAAAACAAAGTAGAGAACAAAAATGCGATAACGGAAACAGGTTGTCTAAACATTAGGTTCCCAAGTTCCCTCTGTCTACCCTGCCAAGTTAGGAATACAGCGTGAAGCTATAAAGATTATAAAAATATAAACAAAAAAAAGGTCAAAAATCGATCCATACTTTAATCTTGTCTTAATTACTAATACTTTCGTGTATACGAAAACAGAAATAACGGAAAGACGAAGCAAAATGGAGAAAGGAAATGCCTTGAAACAGAATGTCTAAACATTAGGTTCCCAAGTTCCCTCTGTCTACTTTGCAAAGTTAGTAATACAGCGTAAAGCTCTAAAAATAAGAAAAAATTAAACAAAAAAAGGTAAAAAATCGATCGAAACTTTAATCTCTCGTCTTAAATGCTAAAATTTACGAGCTAGTTGAATCGAGGTCGGTTTAAAAGGCGTACTCCTCCACACTACAGCAGGTACAATTAGCTAGCCGCTTTACATACGCTAGTGCGTTTTATACGGTTCAAATAGAAAGATTTGGCGAATTTTACTAAACGTATAAATAATAAAAATGAGGCCGTAAAGGTGCAAGGTCACAGTGAATGCTATTACTACCGACAATCAATATACAATACATCAAGATTTCGACGGTGAATGGAGAATGGAGTATCTTAAAATTATGATCCCAGGTTCAATATACTTATCTTACTAAGTATTATTTTACATGTGATTCCGGCTTAGAATGGGCACCCTGATACTGATGGTGCCGGAAGTGGCGACTAAAGTATATGTGGGAGATTTTTTTTGTCAGCAATGGCAACACGCATGGGCAGACTCCACAGGCACGTTTTCAAGTCATTATAATGTTAATATACACTCAGAGTAATATAATCTACAAGAGGTGCGGGTTCAAATCCCATTACGGTCAAGATTTTATCCTTCTTATAAGAAATTAAGTGAATATTTCAATATAATAAATGGGAGTTATGTTTGTTTCACTTAATATAGATATTTTCGATATATTTTTGTTTTTTTAATGTAAGTATATCTATAAAAAAGATATTTAACATATATTATTATTATTTTTTTTTACCATCAGTTCCTGAGATAAGAGTGCTACAGCAAACAAATAGTTCAACTATTACAAGTATAGATATAGATTTACCTTATACACATATAAAATGACCCAATTACAAGTAGCTAAGTATTCTAATTACACAACTTAGACCAATCACTCTCTAAGCTCGTGCCGTCCGCGATTGTAGTTACAGTCACGCAATTCCACCATGTTAGCAACTTCAAAAGTAGAGTAGACAGTTGTAAATTTCTTTTGTTATATGTATTTTTTTGTATGTATTCTGCACTAGGCAAGGTACTTGAGAACTTAGTGTTAAGACACTCTGTTCCCAAGAAAGCATTTCTGTTCCCTACTTTTCACTGAAGGTGGTGTTTGAGGTTTAATGGGTTGATTGACGGTAATCAACTCTGTAAATTGTCTCCGCTCTGACATTACAAAAAAACAGCGTTAAACGACGCCTTGCAACATGCAATGCCTATAGTTCAAGCAGGAAACGGACAACATACTGTCTTATCACTAGTCTCTCTTTGCGTGCCCTGCGGTATTAAACGTGAAGTTAAAAGTTACATTTACGCAAACTTCTTGTCAGCTATTAGTACTCGTATATATCTCATACTTTGCCAGTAAGCAGCTTATTATTATTTTTTTTTTTAATTTCTTAGCTGCAATTAATACGTGGGATTAATTATAAAACAATTAGGAACATCGCGTGCAATTTAAGTAGTTGAAATAATGAGTTTATTAGGTTTTTAAACTCACTCAATGTTTTTAAAGTGTTATTCCACACTTAGGACAGAAAATACTTCTTTTTTTTCTTTTCAGCTTCACGCTGTATCCCGCACTAGGCAGGGTAGGCAGAGGGAACGAAAGTGAAACCTAGTGTTATGACACTCCGTTCCACTTCCGTTCCCCACTTTCCGCCGAATTTGCCTTATTACCAGAGCGAAGAAATGAAACATTAAATATTTAAATTGAAAATATTAAATATTTCATTTCCTCGACTGGGGATCGAACCCAGAACCTGTCGGTTACAGTCACACTCTTGTGCCGCTGCGCCACGACAGGCCTCAAAAATACTAAACTTAAATTTAAAAAACGTATAAAAATTTTGAACGAAGCAGGATTTGAACCCACGCCTCTGGAAAACCGTTCCAGCGCTCTGACCAACTAAGCCATTCGTTCTCACCGAGCTCCGTCGAAATTCTTATACGCTTGTTACAACTTATTTATGTTTTTAGCATGCGCTGGAACGGTTTTCCAGAGGCGCGGATTCAAATCCTGCTTAGTTCAAAATTTTTATATTATCACTTATAAGACAATATCTATACATTGAAAACTATCATTTTTTGCTAAATGAATTAACATATTTGTAGCAATTTTATTGAACTACCTATATGTAATTGACATAACTTTTTCTATTTTTAACCATTTTAAATAAAACAAAAATGAAATATTGAGTAAAGGTTGCCAAAATATAACAGAAAGTACACAAGCAAAACAAAACAATTATATTGGTTGTAGATTTATTATTAGTACAGATGAATATCAACCTCTATATTGAATTACAATATCTACGAAATGTTATATTTGGAACTCTTATTAAAATATATACGTGCGAACGTTTTGTTATAGATACAGTAAAATGTGTCGTAAATTTTACCGTCGTAATGAAGGAATAATAATAAAATATAAAATATAAAATATAAAATCCCACTAAGATACTTATGTTAGTTAAGTATCTTAGTGGGAACAGAGTGTCTTAACACTAGGTTCCCAGGTTCCCTAAGCCCACCAAGAAAGCTAAAAACATAATACAACTAGTTTAAATTCAAATAAAGTCCTAGCAAAACTTTTTAACTACTCCATTCAACGTCTGGTAAATAATAGGAATAAAAATAATTTAAAAATAAATATAGCGCTTAACTGTAAATACGATAGTAGTGAGATTCCTAAAAAGTTCAACCACTTAAAAAAAAGGGAGTACACAAATTTTATAGAAGGAGTGGTATCTACTTCACGTCGATAGGTTTTGATAAAGTGGCAAAAAAGCGTGGCGTATGCACTCAGTTTGTATGAAATTAACTACAAACATAAGGGTGTAATGATTTTTTCTATGAAATACTGGCCATTTATAAATATTTTATCATTCATGGGTCCTATAGAGTAATATAAGTTTTATGCTTATTTTGAATATTTTTATTTTCCTAAATATGGATTAACACTTTTATATTTATTTATTTATTTATTTATTTTTTTTTTTTTTATACTGGCAACCTCTGACGTAATCAGAGCCTTTGTTTTCGTGAAGTGTTATTTAATATGCATTTTTTATTAGTTTTATTTGATATTACATTTTGACATGTGATTTACTTTTTTATTTCTTTTATGTTTATTTCTTAAGTAAATAAATTAACACTTTTATATTAAAAACTATACAATTTCTTTCTTTCTTTCTTAGCTTCACGCTGTATCCGGCACGAGGCAGGGTAGGCAGAGGGAACCCGGGCACCTAGTGTTAAGACACTCCGTTCCACTTCCGTTCTCCACTTTCCGCCTAATTTGAGGCATTGCGTGTTGAGTGGCTGAACTCAACGCCGCGCTTTGCCTTGTTACCAGAGCGAAGAAATGAAACATTAAATATTTAAATTGAAACTATTAAATATTCCATTGCCTCGATCGAACCCAGAACCTGTCGGTTATAGTCACACGCTTGTGCCGACACTATTTACTATAGAATTAATAGGTCTTTAAGGAGCTGTAGATTTAAAAATATGAAATTAACTTCAAACTTATAACAATAAAAAATTAGTTCCAATAATTTATTCCTAACAAATTTGATTAGAAACAGTCACGACGTCTTCCATGACAAGAAATCGTATTGATATAAATAAAGCTTTATGAGTCGTAAAGGAAGTTAAAGTAAATGAAAGATTATCCTTGTGGTTAAAATAATAATTTTATTTATACACGTAACCTTAGAGTGATGTACATTTTACTATGCAAAGAGGGATACTGCGTGTACAGTATTAAGTAATCTTTCCCGCTTCACGCATTATCCCGCATATCTGAAGGCAAGTGAAGCTTTGTATCATGACACTTTATTCTCGATTTTTGTTTGAACTTAACGATTTTATCTTTCTTCAGTGAAAATTGAAACAAATTGTAAAATCGATAAGTGCACTTTCTAATAATCTACAAAATTTATAGTGAAAACGTCAAATTATAAATCTAACGGTATATTTCTAAGACCTTTATCAGGATATAACAGGCTATTATACGCGAGTGGCGGGTCAAGTGGTTAATCGCTTGGAACACTTTACGAACGCAACTCCACTTTATTCTTGCTATTTAATAGAACATTATTAGTATGTTTTTTTAGCTTTCTGGGTAGATAGAGGGAACATGGGAACCTAGTGTTAAGACACTCCGTTACCATTAAGCCACTGCTGTTTTCCACTTTCCACCAAATTGTCGAGATGATATTACTGCTTTAGTGGTGGTTATAGTGTACAAGTATTTAATCATAGTTATGTCCGTTAATTGAAATTGAACCCAAAACAATTGCCCTTACATTCAATCGTTATCCTCCGTTATCCGTATCCGTCCATTATATCACTTCCGTTTTCCATTTTTCGCTGAATTAAAAAAAAAAATGCATGTTCAGTAAAAGTACAAAAAATATATATTTAATTTTCTCTAGTTGGGATCGAACCTACAACTTGTCGCGCTAACAGTCACAACATCTATTAAAAAGTACAAAATTAAATTCATACAAAAGCATTTTTAAATTCTTTTTCAATGTACATTTGAAGGAAATATTGATTTAATGCCTATTAACTCCAGTTACGTCCGTTACCTTTCGCCGTAGTGTTGACTTTTCCTAAGTACCTAATAAAAACTACTTTACGGTTAGTCATTTTCTTGCTTTATATAATCAAGTACTATGGATGAGATTTTGTAAGGCTATATTAATTCCACTAGGGAAAGCTTTTTTTATTGCTCTTCTCTGGTAACAAGATAAAGTTCAGTGTTGATTTTTTTATTTAAATATATAGTGTCTAGAAAAGGCAGAAACAAAGTTTCTTAGAGTGATTTAAAAAATATTCTGTACTGATCAGCATTAACATTGTTAATTTCAAAATAATGAGTATGTTTTACATATGTTTTGTTTATATTTTTAGTGTCATGCCATAGATGGAACTTGAGACCAAGTGTCATACAAAACACTCCGTTGCGTAATAATTCCGTATATATTTATAAAATAAAGGATTTGACGACGTTAAAAATTACGATATATTCACGTATATAAATTTCCGATAATTACGAAAGCTACGAAGGTTTACTTGCGGAAAATTTTCTTTAGAGGCCTATCGTAAACGGGGTAAACGTAAAAAGTTGTGGGCTCAATCCCTATTCGAAGAAATAAAATGTTTAATATTTTCATTTCTTCGCTCTGGTGACTAAGCAAAGCGCGGCGTTGAGTTCCGCCACTCAACACCTAATGGCTCAAATTCAGCGTAGTGTCTTAATACTTTGTTCTCTAAATACCCTACACTGCCATATGTAAAAAAAACAAAGCTTTATCCAAACTATTGCTGAATGTTCGTATACTTATAGTTTAGTAATGTGATATTTGTACATATAACATGAAACATACATTTAACATGAAAGTTTATATACATTTTTTCTTTTCTTTTTTCTTACAAAGAGTCACTTTCCTTTTTATATTATAAATATAAAGAAAGCTGGAAGCTTTAAATAAGCTTACGAACCTAATAAACTCATTATTTCAACTAGTTAAGTTGCACGCAAGGATCTTAATTGTTTTATAATTAGTCTTAAGGCTTTATTGTAACTAAGAAATTTTAAAAAATAAGCTTCTTACTGGCAAAGTATGAAATTTTTTTAAGTACCAATAGCAATGTCAACCTTTACGTGAAAGTCAAGAATTACTTCACCTTTTATCCCGCAGGGTAAGCAGAATGGAGCGTGTGATAAGATATTCTGTTGTCCAGTTACCGCTCGCTCTAAAGACATTGCACTGCAAGGCGTAGTTTAACGCTGTTCTTTGTACTGTCAGGGTAATTAAAATTGCGTCTTCTGCCAGACGCTGTATGACTGCGCTATGAATACTTATCATCATATTTCTGTACGCGGCATTTCTGACGCGGCGTTGACTTTCGCCACTCAACACGCAATGCTTCATATTCGGCTGAAAGTGGGCAACGGAAGTGGAACACTATGTTCCCAAGTTACCTCTGCCTTCCCTGCCATGCGCGGGATACAGCGTGAAGCTGGTGAGTAACTATAAATAATATAAATATATAATATTCATACTAATATAAACAGCTATATAAACTTATAAAAACATCTTTCTTTATAATTAACCCCGAATTTACAAAGGAAAATCAAACGTAACCAAGCGTCAAGTTTCATATTACCACGGTGATTAACTTGTAATGGAACGGAGAGACCATTTATTAGAGGTCCCGACTTCTGGTCGAATCAGCTGTATCAATCTTGATTGAAAGAGCTGTTCTTACATGCATGGCGGAGGCAATTCAGTTATTTGTATAAAGTTTTTTTTATATATTTATATTAATATGTATAAATGTGTAAAAAATATATGAATATAGCTTATCTTTAATAATTATGTGTAAAGTATTTATTTTTTATTCCTGAAGTACAGTGGTGTAGTATCAGACTGTAAATTTTGTTGAGTGCGTACTGAGTTGCGGAACTCAACGCCGCGGTTAACCTCATTACCATTACTACTTAAATTCAAACGATTGTCTCCCTTCGGCTCGGTGCCAGTTTCAAAATGCAGAGGAATTGTATACAATATTTCAAATCGAGGCCTGTCACAATAGATCGTGGGTTTGATCTCAGGTCGAAGAATTAAATACTAAATATTTAATTTTTTTCGCTTTGGTAATGAGGCAATTGGTGACGTTAAGATCTGACACCACCATGCACAATAATGCCTCAAATTCGGCGGAAAATGGGTGAAGCGTCTAAAAAGGAGTGTCTTAACACTAGTTTTCCATGTTCCCTTTGTCTATTCTCTTGCCTAGTTAGACAAATTTTAACTTCCCACTTCCCACAAAATGATATAATTTTAATGTTCATAATGTTTACTATGCTTAGTCTGTCTGTATAAAATCGATAGTGACATAAGCTGCCAGCTCTATTATACCAATCATTGCATCTCACTTATCATTGATATTTAATAAATGTGTTGACAAAGGCATTTTTCCCGACCTCATGAAAAGCAGTAAAGTAGTACCATTGTTTAAGAACAGAGAGAATAGTGATCCTAGCAATTATAGATCTGTATCAGTATTGCCATCGTTGAGTAAAATTTTTGAAAAAATAATTTTTAATCAATTATCTTTGTATTTCAATAGAAATAGTATTCTAAATAAAGCACAGTATGGTTTTACTAGATGCAGATCTACAACAGATGTGGGAGTTGCCCTCCTTAATTGCATACATAGTGCTTGGGAAAACTCACAAAATGCGGTCGGAGTGTTTTGTGATCTGTCTAAGGCTTTTGACTGCGTAGACCACGATACGTTATTACTCAAACTTAGCCATTATGGAGTCAAAGGCAGTGCTCGTGATCTCATTGCTTCGTACCTGAGAAACAGGATTCAGCACGTTACTTTAAATAATGTTAAGTCTTCCGGTAGCATTCTGCGGATGGGTGTCCCACAGGGATCGATTCTAGGGCCTCTTTTGTTTTTAATTTATATAAATGACCTCCCCTTTTGCATTAATAATTTATGCGATGTGGTACTATTTGCTGATGATACCTCATTAATTTTTAAAGTAGATCGTTATAAAAAAAACTATGACGAAGTCAATAGTGCGCTGCCGCAAATACTTCACTGGTTTAATACTAATAATTTAGTATTAAACGCACAAAAAACAAAATGTATAGAATTTACTATGCCGAATGTTAGGAAAGAGAAGCTTAATTTAAGCGTGGATAATAAAATTCTCAATTTTTGTGATACCGCGGTATTCCTGGGAGTAACCCTAGATTCGAAACTACAATGGGGCCCCCATCTGTCTTCTCTTGCGGGCAGACTGAGCTCCGCTGCATATGCTGTTAGAAAAGTGAGGCAGCTTATGGACGTTGATACTGCACGCCTAGTCTACTTTAGCTATTTTCATAGCATATTGTCCTACGGAATATTACTATGGGGCAATGCTGCAGATATCGAATCATTATTCGTAATTCAAAAAAGAGCAATTCGAGCCATTTACGGCATTTGAGCTCGGGAATCTCTGAGAGATTTTTTTAAAGAAACGGGTATTCTTTCGGTGGCATCACAGTACATATATGATAATATAATACTTGTTCGGAAAAATAGCCACAAGTTATTAAAAAACAGTGACCGACATGATATCAATACAAGAAGTAAAAACAAGCTGATCACTCCTAGTATTCGTCTTCAAAAAGTTAGTAAATCTTTTATGGGACATGGTACACGTATGTATAATAAAATTCCACAAGTAATTTTAGATTTGCCACTTCAAAAATTTAAAGTGAATGTTAAAAATATGTTGTTAGGCAAAGCATATTATTCTATTCAAGAATACTACAATGATAAGAGTGCGTGGGATTAAATGCTGTTGGTACTCACTCAGGAAGCTATGTTATATATTTAATTTAATTGATATTTTGAAAAGAGCAACTGTTGAGTTTCTTGCCGGCTCTTCTCAGCAGACCCGCCTTCCGAGCCGGTGGTAGCTTCCTGTAAGGACTGACACCACAGACACTTATATGTAACTTGACGATTCAAAAGTGCTTAAATGGCCTAATTGAATAAAGAATATTTTGATTTTGATTTTGATTTTGATAAGGAGAAAATTATTTTGTATATTTCTATACATCGTTATATTCCGTTCCTTAATATATATTATGGGCGAAATATGAACAACTAAGTGTCTAGATAATGCTATTTCTGTCCCCATTTTATGTGGGCTACAGCGTGAAGCGTGATTTCTATAGAGATAACAATAAATATTCCATTTAACAATAAATTCTTTTAGTACTTCATTTTCATCATAAAAAATGTATTATCTGGCCATAAAATTTTATGAAAAGTGTAAATGAAATACACCAAAGCCATTATTAATAATAAACTGTTCAATTTCAAGAACGTTAGAAATATATTCATACTTCTTGCAATAATATGAGTGTGATTTTTATAACTGCCTAAAAACTTTTTTTTTTACCTTCATACTGTAGGTATTGTAGGCAGAGAAAGCTTAGTGTTGAGACACTCCGTTCTCCACTTTCAGTCAAATTCGAGGTATTGCATGTTACACAATGCGTTAGGCGGAACTGAACGCCGTGCTTTGCATTGTTTTATATTTACTTTCCAGAGCGAGGAAATGATAACTCCCTAAGTGGGAATCGACCCTACAACTCGTGCCCTAACAGCTTGCGGTATTTTGGATGGAGATAAAAAAATAAGAAAAGGAAAACATCCTTTTCTTATTTTTTTTATCTTCACGCACATGGCTGAAACTGAGAGAACTTTAAATCCTATCAATAACTAAAGACTCTTCAATTCATACCCTACTTTCGATCGAATTTGTGGCATTACGTGTAGAGTGGCGTAACTCAATACCGCGCTTTGCCCTGTTATTTGCCTTTTACTTAATTAGAAAATATTAAATATTTCATTTCCTCGCGTGGGAATCGAACCAGAACCCGTCGCTTTTTCAGTCACACGATTATGCCCCTGCAAAACCACAGGCCTCTTCATATTCTTACCTATTTATAGTAATTGCTTGTTGTTGATATCAATTTTTAATATACTTTTTATTATACCATTACATCAAAAATAACTTTTAAAAGCTTTTAACAAAGTAACGGTGAGTGTCCATTATATTGAACTTGAAAGGTGTTTGCGAAAATAATGAATGGTAACCTTTTAACTACCGTTCTAAGCTCATTAACTTATATAGTGTTGACTTACTCTCAGTAATAAAAGTTTACGACAAGATTTACCGTTAATCTTTGATTTGTGTGAAATATTCATGTTATATTTTGTTTATTAAGTAGATTAGATGTTTTATACAGTTATTTTTGTGTTCGAGGCCTGTCGTGGCGCAGCGGCACAAGAGTGTGACTGTGACCGGCAGGTTCTGGGTTCGATCCCCAGTCGAAGAAATGAAATATTTAATATTTTTAATTTAAATATTTAATGTTTCATTTCTTCGCTCTGGTAATAAGGTAAAGCGCGGCGTTGAGTTCCGCCACTCAACACGTAATGCCTCAAATTCGGCGGAAAGTGGAGAACGTAACGGTTTCTTAACTGTAGGTTCCTAAGTTTCCTCTGTCCATCTAGCCATGTGCGGGATACAGCGTGAAGCTTAAAAAAATGAGTTAAGTGGTAAAAATCAACGGCGTGCTTCATTGCAAGACCTAGGAAATAAAAATATTTCTATAGCCCGATTGGAAATCGTACCTGTAACCGTCTTCGTCCACAGTTTCCATTATTGCTTGATATATACCTTACTATCGTTGTAAACGTCTAAATACATATGTCATATCTGCAATATTTCGAAATTATAACGAGCACTGCCAAAACTAAATTGCGATATTCCGACAAGCTTTTTGGCACGCGATGCTCTTAATTGTTTTCTAATTACAGTTTAGAGGGGGTGGTAGTAATGAAATTTCAAAAAGAATAGTCGATGAAATGGATAATTATATTTTTCAAAGGAAATAATATTTTATATGTATTTTGCTTCACGCTGTATTACGCTCACAGACCCTAAAATAGGCAGAGTAAATCCTGGAAACTAATATTAAGACTCCGTTGCCAATAAACACTTGCTTACCCCAATGCCTGCCTAATTTTGAAGACTGTATTGCGATGTTACTCAATTCTACTCAGCTTCACGCTGTATCCCGCTCGTGGCAGAGTAAGCAGAGGGAACTTGGGAACCTAGTGTGAAAACACTTTGTTCCACTTCCGTTCCCTACTTTCCGCGGAATTTGAAGCATTGCGTGTTGACTGGCGGAATTCACGCCGTGTTTTGCCTTGTACCATAGGTGAAGACATGGAAACATTATATATTTAAATTGAAAATATTAAATATTTTATTTCCTCGAGTGGGAACTGAACCCCCAAAAAAGAAATTGGACCCACAACCTGTCTGTTACAGTAACACGCGCAGTGACACAAAAGTGTGACTGTAACCGACAGGTTCTGGGTTCGATCCCCAGTCGAGGAAATGAAATATTTAATATTTTCAATTTAAATATTTAATGTTTCATTTCATCGCTCTGGTAATAAGGCAAAGCGCGGCGTTGAGTTCCGCCACTCACTGAAATTCGGCGGTAAGTAGGGAACAGAAGTGGAACGGAGTGTCTTAACACTAGGTTTCCGAGTTTCCTCTGCCTACCCTGCATCGTGCGGGATACAGCGTGAAGCTGAAAAAAAAATATATAGAAAAATCTATTCTAATAATTCCACAATCCGTTCCTCTTACGTCTAATATTCGAGATATTGCGCGTTGATAGGCGGAACTCAACGCTGTGCCTTCAGTCAAAAGATTAAAGATATAACCATAATTGGAATTTTTATTTTCATCTCACAAATGCTTGGTCTTAATAAAAAAATTACAAAGAAACCAAAATAAATAAATAAATATAAATTAAAAACAATCATCCCCTGTCTGGAAAGGGAATCTGGGATCGATAGCGTCTATAAAAGCTACTCCATTCTCCTATTGATCTTAATTTTACTAGATTGCCTTTAGATTTGATTTGCCTTTTGAATTGATTTTCATAAAACTTTCAGCTTCATGCTGTATCCCATACATGGCAGGGTAAGCAGAGGGAATTCAGGAACCTAGTGTTAAGACACTCCGTTCCGTTACCCATATTTTAAATATTATTATATGTTAAGCTATTAGCTTTATATATTTATAGCTACACCGTAACATGTGTAGACAACGCGTGTTGCTTAGCAGTATGGCACGTGAGCTACAATCGATAACAACGTGATCCAACTTTGCCTTACCCTTATAGATACAATATGTAAAGCAAATGTTTAAAGTTTAAATATTAAGAGAACTTTTTGATAGACGGACAGAATGTTGTGTCAAATTCTGTACTGTCTGTACGTCTGTCACCATGACTGTATCTTAGGAACTGTGATAGTTATAATTTTCATAGATGATGATTTTCTATTGTAATTGTAAATACTAAATAAACTATTAAAAAATTAATTCTTTTTCTCATTGTAGGTACTGAACGGCGCTGTACTCTCGTCTCGCTGTTTGATAATCATCCACTTCCATTGTTTGGCTAAAAGAGATTTCTTTAAGAAATAAGTCCAACTTGGTTAACTAGTTTTAAAGTTTGTATGTCTTATGTTTTTTTTAAGTGGAATAAGGAATATATATAAACAGTATAAATACGTTATTTTTTCCTTTTCCTTTTTTTTGTTTTAGATAATGGTCAGGAACCTTTATTACGTGAGTCTAACTTGTTTATCACCAGATTTTTTTGTTCATCACCAGTGAATTTGAAAAACTTTTCTGATTAATAAGCGGAACTCAACGCCGAACTAAATATAGTGAAAATAAAATTATTTATATACACAAGTTTTCAGGATCAAATTTGTAAAGAGTAAACGTTTGAGTATAAGTATTTTTAACAAAGAAAGAGTACTTTTGTACTAGAGGCTCACCACTTTCTACTTGTTTCTGCTATTGTTAAAAGAAAAATAAAACCAATTAAATGTTTTTCAACGATAATTCTTTCTAACGCCCCGCTTTTGCCTTGTTACCAGAGCGAAGAAATGAAAATATTAAATATGTAATTTCTTCAAGTTGGTATCGAATCCATAATTTGTCTTTTGTTTAAAGTCACACGCTTATGAGCTAAACCACGACAGACAGCATAATCGTATCATATCCAGTATTACTCAGACTCATGGTATACACCGCACTCGGCGGGGTAAGCAGAGAGAAATTGGGAACCCAGTTTCAAGATACTCCACTCCACTTCCGTTTCCCATTTTCTGCTGAATTTGAGGTATTACGTGTTGAGTTGCGGAACTCAACCCCGTGCTTTGGCTGGTTACCAGGGCGACGAAATGAAAACATTATTAAATATTTAATTTAAAACATTTCATTTCCTCGAGTGGGGATCGAACCCACAACCTGTCGTTTACAGTCACACGCTTGTGTGCCGCTGCGCCACGACAGGCCTCGACTATTAACAAAGTTTTGTAATGAATATTATTTATTAGTGTAAGGGAAGCATTTTATCGAACCAAGACCTGACAGTTAAATAATTCTCAAGCACTAACAAAACGCTTCTTACATGTCATTTGTTCATAAACTATTCAGAAAATATATCAAATTAATGTTGACCTTTACCTTAGATTTTGACATTTAAATAATAATACACTGTTTATGTTACTTAAATATAGGCTTGTTTGTAGAATCTATTTAAAACGAAGGAGAAATTTCGTTTTATTTTTATTTAATGTTATGTATATTCAATGCTTTATGTTGAATATATTTCTACGTAGGCTATGGCTATGGGCACCTGCGTTAAGGCACTTTGTTCCCATTAGGTCACTTACCTTTACCACCTTGCACCACATTCTTGGGTCACTTAATCCATGTTTTAGCTGTTCACTATAGCGAAGAAATAAAAGTATTAAATATTTCAGCAATTGTTCTTCACCTACATTCTACGAAAATATTTTTCTTTGTTTTAATTTTTACCGAAAGCAAGGATGCAGAGATA
Organism: Eueides isabella; assembly: GCA_019049475.1. Taxonomy (NCBI): domain Eukaryota; kingdom Metazoa; phylum Arthropoda; class Insecta; order Lepidoptera; family Nymphalidae; genus Eueides; species Eueides isabella. The sequence goes on from CM032397.1 coordinate 2,096,415, forward strand.
TATCTTAATATTAAGTAACTTCATGGACTAGCTAAATCACCAAAAGTATGAAAAAGACACCTCAACAAAAGTGGTTCAGGATAATGAGCAGTTCCTGTTGAGATATAAAAAAATCAAGATCTGGAACATCTGGTGATATCTGATGTAGATCCGTAAGGGATCAGCTAATCTGTAAGACAAAGAATTTTTACCTTAAAAGTTAATAAGCGAAAAGAAATCGAAGATCTTAAAAACAAACATATAAAGTAATTTTCACCTTTTTTTCAAAATGCAAAACTAACGTACTACGTACGTCGTATCTATTATTTATATAAGCAATGCTACCAAAATATCAATTTTGTGAACAATACTGTCCAACTGCTTGTCACTCAGGTCGGTATTTAACCGATAGCTGAGAGGGATTATTGTGATTTTATATATCGTTACCTCCATTGACAGCCTGTCTAGAATCTAGCCTGAAGCTTAGTTTTAGAATTTGATCGTATGTCGTATGGCAATGTGTTCTAAATTGTGATGATAAATTACTGATTGATTTTACTCAATTTAAATGTTAACGATAATTCTTACGAATTGTCTTTGGGTAGGGGAAATTTCTAAAAATCTCCCTACAGAGATGCTAACAATATATATAAGTTGTAACAAACGTATAAGAATTTCGACGTAGCTTGATAAGAATGTATGGTTTAGTTGGTTACAGCGCTTGGACGGTTTCCAAAAGGCGCGGGTTGAATTCTTGCTATGTTAAAATTGTTATATGCTTTTAAATTTAAATTATTGATTTTGATTAATTTCATTAATTATATAAAGATACGATGAAAATTGAAATACTTAATATATAACCTGGAAAAAGAGTGTTAAAACACTCAGTTTTAAATTAAGACATTTCCGTCAAGACCGTTAAAATTTCACATGAAATACATTAACTATCTTTTACATAAAAATATTCCATTACATTGAAACAACTAATTTCTTCAATAGATGAAAAGTTAACTATCTGAAGATGTCATTATCATTCAAAGCCATTCGATGTTCCCGGTACCTGAGGCGAATCCATTTTTCCTCTCAAAACCATCTCTTTAGAACAAAGGAGTGTCGATTACCGGAGCTAATGACAAAACGCTGTTATACCTATCGTTATAGAACGCTGTGTAAGTTAATACTATTGTAAGGAAATTATTTTAAAATAACAAGAATGAAATATTTTTAGTTTCTGGTTCTGGTAAAAAGACAGTACGCGTTGTTGAGTAAATTCCGACATTATCCAGACAATGTCTAGAAAATTAAACAGAAACTAGTATTTTAACACTAGGATCACCCTATATATGATATACAGCGTGAAGCTATAAGAGAAAAAATCTTATACAACTTCTACTAAAATTGAGCAAAAGCAGATTTTTAATTACAAACTTATCTAATTTCTATCTTTATTAGGTCTAGTCTAGCGCATTTGCTTCTAGGCTTCATAAAAGACCTGAGACAAATAAATATTGTGGAAGTGATAAAATATTTTTTTTTGTTTATGGAATGCACTTTGTATATGATCAATTATTGATTTATTTTCAGATATATATTTGTTTATACTTTCTTAACTTGGAAATCTAGTGTTAAGTTTCGTTTTCCTTTTCGTTAGAAGTATTTCGATTATATTATTTGAGTGAATTGCATAATAGAGAGAGACTATTACCACTCATTGTATCAATTTAGAGGCCTGTCGTGGCGCAGCGGCACAAGCGTGTGACAGTAAACGACAGGTTGTGGGTTCGATCCCTACTCGAGGAAATGGAATATTTAATATTTTTAATTTAAATATTTAATGTTTAATTTTTTCTCTGTGGTAATAAGGCAAAGCGCAGCGTTGAGTTCCACCACTCAACACGCAATGCCCCGAATTCGGTGGAAAGTTTTTTTTTTATGGAACAGACGGCAAACGAGTGTACGGGTCACCTGATGGTAAGTGATCACCGTCGCTCACGGCCCCGTGTAACTCCAGGAGAGCTCCAGGAGAGTTGCAGTCTTTTAAGGTGGATGGGCACTGGGGCCCGGCATTACCTAATACGAAACGCAGTGGCCTAAGCCACTACTTAACGGCGGTCTTAAATGCCAGGGGTGGTAACAATTCGGTCGAGTCTGCCCATGCGTGTTGCCATTGCTGGCAACGTGACTCTACCACACGCACTATAGTCGCCTCTTACGACACCATCAGTACCAGGGTGATCCTATTCTAAGCCGGGATCACACGGCAAAAAAGTGGGGAGCAGAAGTGGAACGGAGTGTCTTGACACAAAGGTTTCCAAGTTCTCTCTGCTTACCCTGCCATCTGCGGGAGCGTGAAGCTGAGTATATCAATTTTGTGATTGTTATGGCTCAGCAACACAAAGTATATAAGTCACATATCTGTGCTATGGGTTTCCATTTACAAAAATACATATGTTTTTTTTCCTCCGTAGACCTATTTTGCTGATAAAGGCGAAATATGGCTTCTTCCAGTGTTTACCACCGTCTACCAAATATGTTTTCTTCAAAATATTAATAAATATAACGAAGCTGATGAAATTTCTACTCACATAGACGTCTACATTGTAACGCCCACTGATTTGCAAGGCTTAAGCCATTGCCTCACAATTTATTGTACTATAAATTTCAGTTTAAACGCTAAACATTCATTAAGATTTTGAATAATAAAAGTAAATAGACCACCCAGGGTAAATAATTTACTATATTGCGTTTTATTAGTATTGTGGTGAAGTTAGAAAGGATATTTATATATTAAAGTTGATATTTTATATTAAAGTAATGTACACGTCATAGAATAAGAAAAATAAATATATTAATATAATTAAATCTGAGGGGCATGTCGTGGCGCAGGGGCACAATGATGTGACTGCAGGGGCAACAGGTTGTGCAACAGCGGCGTTGAGTTCCGCCACTTAACATGCGATGCCATAAATGCGGCGAAAAGTAGGAAACGGAAGGGGGGTCTTGACAGATCCCAAGTTCCTTCTGCCTATCCTGCCATATATGGGATTCAGCGTGAAACTAAGCATAATAAATCTGTAACTAATTACTGTCTATACGTAGTATTTTTTGTCTGTTCTTCTTTTTGTCTTTGCGTTTGTACGCGCTAATCTCAGAAACAGTTTTTACTTTTGTATTTAGGTATATATTAAAGATTTTTTTAAAAACGGTGTCTTAACATTAGGTTCCCGGGTTCCCTCTGCCTACCTACTGTCTCGTGCGGGATAAAGCGTGAAGCTGAGAGAGAGAGGGAGAGAGAGAAAGAATTAAGGAATTTTATTAAATTTTGTCTAAGCTACGTGACTGGCCGCAGGGCAGGTTTTCAAGTCCATTTACCTTGTCAGCTATGATTTAGGGCTATGAGTATTTCCCCGTGTTACTTGCCTCGGTTTTTAGGTGAGCGAGATTTTTTGGTATATTTATCACGAAGTCTTAATTTAGATGTTTTCTTACACGTTGTTTGATTAAATTTTATTGAAATAGCTAGGCAGATAGATATGGAGCTTGTCGTGGCGCAGGGTATACACGAGTGCGACTGCACATGCGAGAGTGAGTTCGATCCTTAAGCTTAAGGAAAGGCATTTTGTTAGCTCTAGCAATGAAATCGGTAAAGGCGTTGAGTTCCGCCACTCAACTATTCGGTGGAAATTAAAGAATGGAAGTGTTGCAATGAGAATGGAGTAACCTTACAGTAGATTACCATGTCTATATATTTTTTTGTACGAGCATAAATTATAAAATATACATTATACGTGGTTTAGTTCAATTCTTAAGTTCAATCTTCACTAAAGTAGTATTTAAATTACTTTTAATTCCCGGGTTTGAGGCCTGTCGTGGCGCAGTGGCATAAGAGTGTGACTGTAACCGACAGGTTCTGGGTTCGATCCCCAGTCGAGGAAATGAAATATTAAATATTTTCAATTCAAATATTTAATGTTTCATTTCTTCGCTCTGGTAATAAGGGTAAGCGCGGCGTGGAGTTCCGCCACTCAAAACGCAATGCCTTTAATTTGGCAGAAAATGGGGAACAGAAGTGGAACGGAGTGTCTTTACACTAGGTTCCCGGGTTCCCTCTGCCTACCCTGCCTCGTGTGGGATACAGCGTGAAGCTGACGAGCTAGAATTTGTTCTAAGTAACAAAGGCGGTTTATGTTTAAGCTTAAAAACTCGAAGAAAACGCAAAATATAAAAAAGTATAGCAAAGGTCATTGACTTCTCAAAGACGAACTTGCAAGTGACAACAGACAAAAGTAAGAAACCTATGTTTATAAAATTATTCCGCTAATAATTGATTCATAAGTAATGCAGACGAATGTGCTGAAGAGAAACTTAGAAAGTTGCAATTTTATACGTTTTTTTGTATTAAAATACTAAGTTTTATATATTTTCGTTTCATTCTAAAAAAAGGCTTTCTCGAATGATGGACAAAGAAGCGAACGGAATTTTCCATTTTACGTCACACAAACATAATTGTACGATTAGTACTTTATAAATATCTCGCACATGGCACGCACAGGGAGCTCAGTACTTAAGCACTCCGTTCTCATTGTATTCCTTACTTTCCCCACTTTTCACCGAATTTCAGGCAGGCATTGCGTGTTGAGTGGCAAAACTTAACGTCTTGTTATGTTATGTAACAAAAAAAAAAAAGTATTAAGTATTTCATATCCTCAAGTGGGAATCAAACCCAATATGAGCTTGCACCAGCTAGTGCCCCTACTTCACGACAAACTTGTATGCTACACATAACATTGTATATTAAAAAAAAATTCAAACAAAAGACTTATATCTGAAACATCAAAATTATAATCATAAGAAAAGTAAATTTGTAAAATTCATTATCCCTTTGTATAATAAAACATACAAAATTCAGCGTAACACCGTTTGACGTTAAAAAAATGTAAATGAAATAAATAATAATAAAATAAATAAAAGAAAGCAAAAGAGATAAAATATAAGATCTCACGTTAAATGGGGTCGTTGCTAGTACATTATTTTCTTGACTTGCGGCTGCTAAAATAGCGATTGAATGTTTATATTTTTTACTTTTAAAATAGTAGCAAACTGATTGTTGACACACCTTTTTTTTGGATTAATACATTATGGAACACATGGCGAGGTGGACAGGGGATGCTTGGGGAGCCTAGTGTTAAGACGATTTCCATTAAGACACCGCCGTTTCGTTACCCATTTTCCGTCGAATTGAGGTGTTAGGTGGCGAAATCTAACGCTTTTACCATGTAAAAGAACAAACTTAACTTAACTTAGCTTCACGCTATATCCCTAGCGGGGTAGGCAGAGAGAACGGAGCGCCAAACGCTACGGTCTCGGCATACCTCTTTCGCCTCGTCCACTGTCATCAACCTCTTCATACATGCCCTCCGGGGGGTCCTCATGCTTTTTACGTGACCTTCCTCCAGTATCGTCGATACTGTGTTTTCGAAGGTCAACCGAGGTCTCCCCCTCCCTCTCTTACCACTCATTTTTCCTTCATAAATCTTTTTTACCATTCTTTCTTCACTCATTCGCTCGACGTGCCCAAACCTCCTGAGCACGTTCTTCTTCATTCTCACTGTGACATCCACGCTAGTACCTGCCATTCTGTGTATTTCTTCATTGGACATGCGATCAGATAAACTGACTAAAAGAACAAACAAATGAAAATATTACATAAATAATTAATTTTCGTACGCATCAAACCTATCACTCGTCACATTTACTGTCGCATGATTGTGTACCTGCATCACGATAGGCTTCTATTAAATTTTCGGCACTTGATGTACAGACGAATATGAAAAACAGAAAACTAAGTGAGACATACAGAAAACAGAATATCTTAACACGTGTAATAGTATCTAAGCATAAAAAAATCCCCTTGACAGGGTCGTTCCGATCTTTTGACCCTGTTACATCTAATTGGCATTGATGAGGACATTCTTAGCTGTCATGAACACAAATTATTTGGTCAACTTCACTGATATAATCTAATAAAAGAAAATAAAGAAAACCGCAAGAACACAAAAGCCACAAACAATCAAAATATGATGTGCCAATTCATAAATAAATAAATAACATGAGGTAGTGAGACTACTAACCATTCTTATTATGCACTGCAAAGCTTGAAGCTTACACGTAAAATTTAAATATATTTTTTTTATCAGCTTTACGTTGTATTCCGCACATAGAAAGTTGGCAGGAGGAACTTGGATACCGAGTGTTGAGACACTCCGTTCCCGTTAAGACACTCCTTTCAACATTTTCCGCAAAAATTTAAATAGCTATGCTCAAAGTAGTTATGGTACAGAATTTCAATCAAGACAAGATATACTACTTAGTATCTTAACTATCATAAAGCTAGGGAGATATTCAGAGTAAATAGGTATTTTTTCTATACCTCAAAAAAATAAACAATAATTTTATACTCACGGGTCACTTTATCCGGCTTTCAGGACCACGACATCACGTTGAAAGATATCCAGATATAATAAATATGAAATATTTAGATATTTGGTCTTTTGGAATACAAAAATCATGTAACTATTAAGTCAACATAATCAAAGATTTATGTTTCGTTTTTACTGTACTCAGCTTCACGCTGTATCCCGCACGAGGCAGGGTAGGCAGGGAACCCGGGAACCTAGGGTAAAGACACTCCGTTCCACTTCTGTTCCCCACTTTCCGTCGAATTTGAGGCATTGCGTGTTGAGAAGCGAAACTCAACGCCGCGCTTAGCCTTATTACCAGAGCGAGGAAATGAAACATTAAATATTTAAAATGAAAATATTAAATATTTCATTTCCTCGACTGGGGATCGAACCCAGAACCTGTCGGTTACAGTCACACTCTTGTGCCGCTGCGCCACGACAGGCCTCAAGGTTTTTACTGTAATGTTCATATTTTATAAGCAAAGTAAATAGAAAAGCGCTTATAGTAGAGGCGAGGAACGTAAAACTTACACATGGGTCCGAAGTTCCAGTTCCGGACAATATCCTGAGCTTATCCATCTGCAATACTACAGATAGAGAATTTATAGAATACTACTACTATCTATATACTACTTTTTATATCTATATACTACTTTTTTCTCTTTTCAGCGCAATGGCCCCAACCACAGCGGAGAAAACACAAAGGAACAAACAAGCAGTACATTTTCGCCGTCAAAACAACTCTTATAATATAAATTGTATTATTCCATTTCGCGAGACGTTATGGTGTTTTCGTATAGAGTAGATATGTATGTATGTTAACGGACTTTAGTGACAAAAATGATAGAATGAATGACAAAAGTAGAACGAGCTGGTTCATTTTTATTTTGTATGAATTTCTGAGGCCGATTTGGGGCAGTGGGAATGATTTTTGTTAGTTTCCACACTCTTTGAACATGATAAAGTACGGTGTTTAGTTCCAAATGTACACGAGATGTTTTGAAAATTGGACAATACGTTAGCTATGGAGTGTCTTAACACTATAGTGTACTAGTAGCGAAAAGCTACCTTTCAAACAAATAGGTTTTTCTAAAAAAAACATAAACAATATCCATAATTCCAAAACATGAAAGTACTAATATAACCAATTTTAAATGCATCAAACACAAGCAAAATGAACTAACAAAGTTATAAAAATACCACTCTTATACTAATTCCCGCGAGAAAAACAAAATTTACTTTGAACATGTAACTCTAACATTTAAAAAAAATTGCCAATTTTAAACTCTACTAATATAAAATACGCTCTTTTTTCCTATAAATTCAGTAGAAACATGTGTGATGCTTACTTGAAAATTAAAACTGCCGACTGTAATGTTCGAGACACACGCGAAAGGTGAAATGGGGTTGAAATTTTAACTAGCGACCGTTTATGGTGATTTTATAGCTTTTTTGTAAACATATCGAAATTTATTGTGTCAGGGTTAGGGGGCTTTTAATCATCTGTTGTAGTATACATTTATGTCGTAAATTATTTTTTATTAAGCAGATAGGGCATTGTTGGGCGGGCAGCGAAAATTAGGTAAAAATGTAATTTGATTATAAAAGGTGATAATATTATGAGAACTACTTAATAAAATATTTAGTTTTCTAAGAATATTTAATAATTATAAAATGTAATTTATATATATTTTTGTTGGTATAGCAGAGTTGGCAGAGGGAACTTAGGAACCTGTGGTGCTAGAACTCCGTTCTGTCCTCCACTTTCCACCGAAACTGATACAATGCACGTTGACTGAAAACTCAATTCCGTGTTTTTGCTAGTTAGCAGTACGAGGAAATGAAAACATCAACATGTTAATTGGAAAATATTACGTTTATTGTATATCATGGCATATTAACATTGTATAACATATTTTTTTCTGGGAGTTAATTAAATCCCCGAATAAAAGTTGAATCTGCAATTGTCTCAAAAATTTATTTTGATTCAGGTCAGAACAATTTTAATGTATAGCTTTCAATCACCTCCCAAGTAAAATGCGGCGATTTCAACTTTTAAGTCAACGATATCTTTTTAGGTTCATGATCTTTTTGTTTATTTTTCAGCTTCACGCTGTATGCCGCACATGGTAGGGTAGACAGAGGGAACTTGGGAACCTAGCGTTAAGACACTCCGTTCCACTTCCATTCTTTAATACATAGGTTCATGCTACTCCTGAATAAGGCCGAGAAGATTTAAACACTAGTGCTGAGAAAGAAAGGATAAAGAATTAAATTATACTTTAATTTTATTATTTTAAAAAAAATCATTATCAAGGCTATTCATAGATACATTAATATTTTAATTTTCTCTCTTAGGTAATGACGTAAAGGGTGACGTTGAGTTGCGAATTCAGAGTAAATTAGTGACTGAAAGTTTCTCAATTCTAAGAGTACCCTGCGTACTTTGCTATGTGCAAATTAAAAAACATAAAAAGATTACTGATTAATGGTAAAATGGCCGTCTTTAATAAGATAAAAAAGAACGATGCCATCGTATTGCAAACAGCACTGTGTCTAGCTGTAATCAAGATAGGGAAATAACTTAGAATGTTTTGTTTTTTAATTCCTTGTTCAATAAAACAAAACGCTGCGATGAGTTTCGCCACTCAACATAACGTCTCAATAACGCATTCTTTTATGTTTGAGGCTTTGAGTTCTTAAAATACTCCACTTTGCACAATCTTTGACGTCCTCGGTGGACGTTGTTCGACCTTTGGTTCTCATGGCCTGCATAACGACATGCAACCAGCGCTTCCATCGGCGTCCAGGAGATTTCTCTCCAGGGACATATATATAGCAACAAGTTCCACAATACCAATCCTTTATACGTAGTACAGCGTAAAGCTTAAAAAATAATCCAGAACAAATCAGTATATTAATTTCAAAATAAAAAGCTATGTAAAAAAAGGCGAAAGGACAAACAAACACGAATTCATGTACACTACTAAAAAACTTTGATATACATTTTAATAGTAGCCAGTATAGTTTATGAACCATTTTATTATAGCAGTATAAAATTCAATCGTAGGTAGACGCGACATATGTTCAAAAGGGCAGGGAAAGGGTAGCGTGCTTGTAGTGACACCGCTAGGGGAGTTATAAATTGAATTATTGAACGTTGTTGCTCCAATTTTAAAGATTTAAATTAAAAGCACAGGCGTGTGACTGTAATCGCGACAGGTTGTATATTCATTCCCAATTCTGAGAAGTTAAATATAATTTTTTTTTTGGTCTTTTTGGTAATAGGGTAAAGCGCGGCGTTGAGTTCTGCCTCTCACTACGCAATGCCTAAAATTACGTGAACATTTTTAGCGTAATTTGAGACATTCGTTCAAGACATTGCGTGGAAACGGAAGTGTCTTAATCTGAACGGGATGGGTTCCAAGTTCCCCTTTGCCTTATTTGCCACGTTGAACTTAGGAAAATAAAAATTATAGTCAACCTAGCCTAGATTTAAGAAAATAATAATAATATATAAATATTTAATGTTTCATTTCTTCGCTCTGGTAATAAGGCAAAGCGCGGCGCGGCGTTGAATTCCGCCACTCAACACGCAATGCCTCAAATTCGGCGGAAAGTGGGGAACGGAAGTGGAACGGAGTGTCTTTACACTAGGTTCCCGAGTTCCCTCTACCTACCCTGCCTAGTGCGGGATACAGCGTGAAGCTATAAAAAAAAAAATATGACTATATCCAGTAAGAATAAAAATTATAATTCTCGCATTTAAACAGGTAAATAAAAATACGAACAGTTGTTCATTCGTCACGTTAACGTTTTATTTTCCGTTTTGAAAGACAGACAGAGGAAATCTAAAGCTAAGTCACAACGTTTCTCATATTTTTTAGTTTTTATTTTTTTGACATTATGGTTATAATGGCTTACTAGACCGAAAAGGCAAAAACACTTTAAATATTATCACTTTAAGTTCCCACATTGCGCTACGAAAGCTTTAATATTAATACTTCATTTTATAATGTATAATACATAGCTATATTTAAAAAAAATATTTTATTTCAACATAAATAAATGCACTTTAACAAAAGTCAGAAATAGAATTTCACTATAAGTAAGAAAATAGAATGCGTCTAGCATTCGATAGCCCGTAGCGTTTTCTAACAGCAATACAATCACTTGAAGGCTATTGAAAGTTAGATGGATTATTCTCTATACAGTGTATTTTAAAAGTTATAAAGCTTTTATATTTTGTATAAAGCTTCACGCTGTATCTCGCAATTGGCAGAGTAAGTAGAGGGAACATGGGAACCTAGTGTTACGATACTCAATTCTCATGTCGAGGGCCAGAACTCAACATTCTGTTTTATCTCGTTACTTGAACGAAGAAAGAAATATAATAAATGTTTTATTTCCTCAAGTGGGTATCGAACCAAAACCTGGTAGCGTTTACAGCCACATGCTTGTGCCACTGTGCCACTACAGGCCCCTTATAGTAGGATATCTTATATAATTGAGCGAGCAATGTTTATGAAATTTAGTATACCGAAGGTTTTGTGGGCGATGAATCGATCTACCCAGGTTTCATTTTAAAATAATATCAATTTATTCCAGACATTGAAAATTTGATACTAAATGTAATTTGAATAAAAAGAACCTGGTTCAAATCTAGAATTCTTAAGTCTGTTTATTTTTCTTTATTGAATATGTAATTTGTTTAGAAATATAATTTACAGAAAAAACATGGGCTACTAAAAAACACTGAGCAAATCTCGTTCGTCAGAGTACTTTTTTAACCAATATTTAAAACATTCCGTTCTCTGTATTCACTAGATTGTGAGTTGAGAAGCGATACTCAATGCTGCTAATTATTCAAACATTATTATTCCTTTGACGTGGAGATAGAATCGTCGTTACTTTATAGTTTGGACAAAGTAGTTAAATTTGACAATTAGTTTATACCAGCATGAAATAGAAGTTGAAATAATAAATCGATTTTTTTAACTGCTAAGAAGCAATGAAATGAAGATAAGTTAATTTAGATTAATTAAAACTTAGTGTAAAGACACTCTGTTTCGTTCTCTACTCTCCGCTAAACTTGAGGGTATATTGAGTGACGGAACTCAACGCCGCGTTTTGCCTTGTTGTCTGAATGAAAATTTGAAGTAATGAAATATTTAATGTAAAGATATTAAATATTTCATTTCCTTAAGTGGGGATCGTTTACAGTCACACGTTTCGATGTAACAAAGCAACATTTCTTGATAGTGCATCATATCTATATATATGATGCACTATCAAGAAATTTTGCTATGAAACAAAGAAGTAAAAAGACCCACTAGTTAAATGACCTTGTTCCCCATTTACGCTCAATTTTCTCCGAATCTAAATATCAATTTCCATGAGTAAGAATCAAAATCATGACAGCTACGTATTAGGGCAGACGCTCTTCTGCTTAAATATTTAAATATAATTAATAATTTTGAAGCAAGTCTCAATAAGCCGTTTATTTGGAAATAAAATTACTAAGTATATATGCTATTGATATTGTATTTATTGCTAATGCCACATTTATGAGTTAAAACCAATAAAACAAACGAATAAATCAATGCTAACTGAGATAAAACATTACGATAAACTTTGATGTCATCGTAGATCAACTTGAAAATGTATAATTAGACACGCGATGGTTGCATATTCGATTCTAGACACGTGAACTTAACGTCGTTCAGGCAGTTCTAAGTTGTACAATTAAGCTTCACCCTGTATCTTGAACAAAGCAGGGATTGTTAGGGAACCTGAAAACATAGTGTTAAAATATTCCTTTCCCCATTGAGTTATTCCGTTCTAATTCTCGAAGAAAAGCGTTCATTGTCGTCAAAAAAAAAGGGTAAAACATTTAATATTTTTTGTTATATATGTTTTCTATATCTTTAAAAATTGCTTATTACATGCTATTTAATACTGGTATTACTATTAAATTTTCTATAATAGAAGCAAGCCTATTAAAAGAATAGCCGATTAGCTGTTTATAGAAAATAATTCACCTGTACATTAGTACAGTAGTTAATAAAACCCACCCATCGTCGTTATACTTATTATAAATGTAAAAATTTCTAAATATATATGTTTTACTCTCACGTAAAAATTACTGAATCGATTTAGATGAAACTTCATAGTAACTTATATATGAGTATACCAAGTAGGCTCAATGTATGACAGGGTTTATGGCAACAATAAGTCTAAGCGGACGAAGCCGCGTTAGAGTCGCTAGCCTAATACGGTCAGAAGTTACACGCAAAAACAAAATAAAAGTGAACTCGTTAGAACTTGTTAAATACATTCGTAAATCGTCGCCATAGTGGTGAAGTGAGTCAACCCACATTTTACAACTTTCTAGACAATTTATACTAATATTACAAAAGTTAATTGTTTATTTGGTTGCATGGGCTAAGCTCAGAAACTACTGATATCAATGTAAAAAATATATTTTTGTATTTACTAGCCATTAGTCTATATAGCATAACCCTAATTGTTTCTATAAATCTTAATTATTTCTGTTTGTCATAGATAATACCTAGTAAACAAATTTAATATAGTTTAATTTTTTGGCTTCATGCTGTACTCCGCGCCTAGCAAACGTAGCAGTAAACAGAAACCTGGGAACCTGGGAAACAATTGTCAGTATGTCATGTGAATGTTTAAAAAAATATACTATTTTATATGTGTAATCATTATTTTTCATATCTTTGCTCCAGTAATAAAGGCGAAGCGTGAAGTTAACTTAACACCTATCAACACGTAATATTTTGGAAATTTTCCTATTGGGGAACAGAGTGTCTTAACATTACTTTCCCTCTGACTACCAGACTAAACTAACTTTACTTTATTTTTAAATATTCCGAAAAATACAATAACTGGGTTAACTCTCTTCACCGCCAAAGCAACGAAATTTCAAACTTGTAGGTACTAAGTTTACGATAGTAAAACCTTATCGGCGCGATCTTTTACATCGATCCAAATTTCTCTTTATAAAGCGTCATGCTTGCTACGCATATTTGCGTTTCTGCCTATAAAATTGAAACTAAAATAAACTTATTTTGTATGGCCAATTTTTGTATGATTTATGATTATGGTAGCTTTTAGAAACGAAACGTAGGTGTAAGGTTACGTTTCAATTTAATATTTTTTTTTATTACTATTAAAAATCAGATTTGTTTCAGTTATATAGCGTAATATTTTTTTGTACCGCATTTTTGTTATTCCACATATAGCAGAGTAGTCAGGTTAAAATACGCCGTTGTCTGTTTTCCGCTTAAATTTGATAATTTACTCGAGTAGGAATCGAACTTAGAATCATCGAATTTATTTTAAGAAATCGTACCTACATATACTCATTTTATTTGATGTAGCAATATATATAATAAAAAATAAGTTGTAACAAGCGTATAAGAATTTGGATGTAGCTAGATGAGAACGTATGGCTTAGTTGGTCAGAGAGCTTGGACGGTTTCCAAGAAGCGTAGGTTCATATCCCGCTACGAATTTCCAAATTTTGATACATTTTTTTATATAGATTTTTCTTTATTAAGTATATTTCCAGAGTAATGTAACTAACTGTACTCCTTTCCATCTAAAAATGTAAATTACATATCGAGAAGCAAACAACGATATATCCTGCATAACTGTGGCAGCCGTGGCGTGGCAGCGTGAATCTGTTTTCTGCCGATTTGTCTCTGAAACGGTGCGAATCACTGCTGGGCCACTGCCAAATGTGCAATTTGTACAAATTTACACATAAATGCGATTACAATCCTATTTACTTAAGAATAAGGCTGGAATTTCTGTAAAAAGTTGTCAAATAAATTTGTGAGCGTGTTACTTAAATCTCACTGGTCTCCAAGGCTAGTGGCAGACTGACTCAAGGGTCGTGATCCTTGTATGAAAATAATATTTTATTTGTATAATAATAGTGTACTGTAGTGTTATTAGGTGTCTTTATTGCTTATGATGTAGATTCGTAGTACAGCAAAAATGTATATGATATAAGTTGTTTAGATAAACAGAAAAATGAAGAAGAAATGAGATATATATTTATTGTAACATTACGTAAATTAGAAAACAAAATACAACCAGAGCTAAACTTATACGAACAAATTGAAACAAAAATATTAGAAATAAAATGTTAATTATTTCTTGGTATTTTTATTTATCATAACATTAGCAAAATTAATAATACCTATTTAGTAATTAAATCTCGTATAGATACTTAAAATTCATACAAATTCGGGTAAGTTTTGGCCGTGGCTGGTATCTACTGATATTAAATTTATACGGAACTACCTCCTAGACGATCTAACATATAACATAAAAAATAATTTAGTCCATTACGTAATTTTTTATGTAAATATATTAGATGTAACCAAATTAAATTGGAGATTAACACTTTTGTATTATACATTTCGTATTACTAACCCTGTGTGTACATAATGTTTTTATCTACTTTATATATTTTTTTTGTTATAGGTGAAGGCAATTTTTAATTAGATCTTTTTTTTAATATGCATACTCCTATTGTGTAATATGATTTATTCTACTGTACAACCTTCTTCGTATCTTCTCCATACAACATGACATTGGCGAAGTGATAAGACATACTAAAATTGATTTATACTTAAAAAATAAACACATAGAATATACAGTTGGGTTGGAAAAAGCAATTTTAATGGAATTTGTTACATTTTATAGCAATTTAATTTAGTGGGAGGGTTTTGTGGGTTCAATCTCGAAGAAGTGAAATTTTTTATATTTAAATTTTTTCGAACTATTCAGGAAAACGCGGCGTTGTGTTCCGCCTTATAACACAGAAAGCTTCAAATTCAGTGGAAAGTGAGATAAAAAATATCTATATGGGAACGTGCCTGAACAACTTGGGAACCTAGTTCCCAAGTTACCTACTGCCTACCCTGCCAAGTGCGCGATACAGTATTAAGCTAAAAAATAAAATATTATTTTTTGTATGTAAACTTAAGAAAGGCGAAGAAATTGACTAAAAAAATGTATAATTTTTCTTAAACACTACATAAATATTTGAGGTAATTTGCAACCGTCAATGTGATAGTTGTGCATTCGACACTCAATTTGGGGAAAATTATATTGAACTTATTTTAATTGCCTGCTTTGTTGCATGAAGTGCGGGATTGTATTTCACTACAACACGCAACATGCTGATAATACGATAAAAAATAGTGCACAACGAACAAGGGAACCAAAGGGAACCTAGTGCTAACACTAGTTTCCATTTCGTTCCTTTCCTCTATACGAATATATATACAGCGTGAATAATATTTTCTAACATTTTTTTACAGACAATATCTAAATCAAAAGTGCACAGAAGCAACGTAAAGTAGATCTAGACAGTATAAATGAATAAATCATACTACAAAATGAATATCTGATATGATTTTGATGTTTGTACAGTTGAGAGACTCATTATTTATTCCCGAGGTAATTTGAATGGACTTAGGATTAGAAACAGGGGTCGTTGATTTTGTATAATAGAGCGTACAGCTTAAAAATACTCGACAGTTTATGGTTCCGCGAAATATTTACTCAGCTTCACGCTGTATCCCGCACATGGCAGGTTAGGCAGAGGGAACATGGGGAACCTAGTGTTAAGACACTCCGTTCCACTTTCCTTCCCTACTTTACGCTGAATTTGAGACATTGCGCTTTGAATGGCGGATCTCAACGCCGTGTTTTGGCTTGTACCAGAGCAAAAAAATGGAATTATTAAATATTTAAATTGAAAACATTAAATATTTAAATTGATAACATTAATTATTTCTTTGTGTGGAAATCGAACCCACAACCTGTCGGTTACGGTCACACGCTTGTGCCGCTGCGCATTGTATTTCCTACCTGTAGCGACGAGACAAAGAGCAGCGTTGAATTTCGCCATTCAGCCCATACGTCCCGAATTTGGCAGTAAATGGAAAACGAAAGTTTTTTTTTATGGAAAAGACAAGGCAAACGAGCGAACGGGTCACCTGACGGTGAGTGATTACCACCGCCCATGGCCCCGTGTAACACCAGGGGAGCTACAGGTGCGTTGCCGGCCTTTGAGGTGGAGGTAGACGCGCTTTTTGAAGGTAACCATATCGTATCAACCTGGAAATACTGCCGCGGGTAGGTCGTTGCAGAGATATGTGGCGCGTGGAAAGAAATTCCTACGAAACCGCACAGTACAGATCATTGGGTCCACAACGATTCAAACGGCTCTACGTTGAACGCGATCAAATGGTTCAACTGATACTGGGGGGTATTGAGCCCAGAGGTGAGAACAGTATTTCATATAAGGCCGAACCTGGGTCCTGTACAGATGTATGCAGTATACAGCATGAAGCTTAAAAAAAGCTCAACTATGATTGTCAGGTGCTTTTAAAACGAATTATACAACAGCTTTCCATAAAACATATATTATTTTATTACCTGAGCCAATATTATTTTTTAACTTCCTCTATAAGCGGAACTACAGACAATCGAATTGGAATTTAATATCCTAGTGCTAAAGTTTAAAACTTTTATTTTCTCGCCTCGTCTCAAATCGGGTTGAAATCTTTACTTTTCAAGCGGAAAGGTTCACATTTTTCACAATTACTTGGACGTTTTCGCGTTAATCCATCTTCTTTGTCTCACGTTTAGATTTCATTTGTGAAACAAATCGCGACATTCGCTTCTTTAATGTAATCAAATTAGATGAAAGGATTATTGAAATACTTGTTTTTGTTGTGTTTTTAAATTGTGAAGTCATGTTATATAAAATGAGTTGATAATTTTACTTTAATTTCCAACCAATTTAACATAATATCTTACATTCAGGCTAAGATTTGAGAACAATATTTTTGATCTCTTAGTAATTTTCAACCGTGCAATGCAACTAAGATCTTGCTTTTGCTTAATAAAGTAGCTTGAATATTTAATTTTATTGCATCTTCTATGACAGACTGCTAGACACCGTGATTCATTCTCTAGTCTTTACTTAACAAAGGGGTAGTAATAATAAATAACCAGAGCAAAAAAATAAAATATTAAATGTTTAATTTAATTTCTTGTTCTTCGAGTGGCAGTTCAATCCACAACCCCAGGACTAGCATCACCTACTTTTTTAAAATTCCAATTCTCATATCCATTCATTCACGAACATAATGTTCCACATAAAAAGTTAATATAAAAGGAAGGCTGGCCAAAAAAAAAACCTTGTTAAAACCCTAGATAGCTAAGCGAGCTGAATTAAATACATGTATCTGTACTAATTCCATTGTTTATATGCATGAGGCGAAAGCTCTCTACATTTGTTTATCTCGTCCGGGACTTGCTGTACTCTTTTAATGGGCGTGATATGATATCAAATTAGAGTTATGATTTTTGAGTGAATATGTCACTGTTTTTGTATTAAGTGATGATTTTTTTCCTTTTGTCCATTCGTTCGTTGGTTCGATTTCATTTCTACTTTCTTGATAAATATTAGTATAAGAAGAGAAATTTAAAATATTTTTGATAACGGTACTTAACGCCGCGTGTTTTTACTATGAATTATCCATTTAACAACCTTAAATCATAATGTAATAAAGAGTTCAACTCCAACTTTATATAAGAATATAATTACATTTTCTAAGCGAATATTTCTTAAGTAGGACAAATTATTTAATTAAATTTATTCGACCACTGCGATTTATAATTTTCACAAGTTCATTTCGTTACTAATTAATATGCGTCTCGACCTGCGAACTTTCAAAGCTTTTAAATATTTGGATGATTTTGAAGACGTTTAATTTATGTTTATTGACAAGTCTTTTATACAGAGATAATCAAAAGAGTCTCATGAAATGATCACTCTGTTCCTTAATTACTACTACTTATAAATATATACATATAAGTTTACATTGTAGCTTGCAAGAAAAAGACCTAGTGGCAAGCTGCCGAATTCGAAGCAAAGCCACTGTTAAGCGGCGTAACTCAACGCCGCTTATTACCACACCAGAGCGAAATGAAAACATAAAATATTAAAAAATATATTTCTTCGAGTAGAGATAGAACCCATAAAATTTCGCGTTTACAGTCACATGTATACGGCCCCGCGCTATGACAGGCCTCTACATTTATCAAATTATTATACGAGTATGTCTGTATGTGTATATTTCAGTGTCAAATATACAATCTGCACATTTACAACCAGTACGCCATAGCATTGCGCCACGATGACCCAAAAAATCTTACTAAAACAATATAAAAACTCGTAATTAGAATAAATTATGACACACCCCTTAACCTATTATACACTACTTTATTCATATACCCTTACCTACATAAATATAAGTGCACCAAATTAAATAAACCGCACGTTTTGTATGTCACATTACGTGGCCCATCCGCATTTCCTAATTATACGGTTAATATTCATGAGACGAGTGAATCCCAGCTTGTTTATCTCGTTTACGTAGAGTTGGCGGTCAAAAAGTTGAATTTCTACTTACATTTATACTGAACCTCGAAATTACACTTTTAATTATATTATGAATGGTCTTTTTTTCGCTGCTTTTTACGTTCAGCTGGAAGAGGTATGGCGTATGAATTTTATATGTTTAATTTTGTTGTTATAAAAGTTTAAATAAGCTTTTTCGATCACGAATTGCCTTGAGTTATTATTTGGTGTAATATTGTTCAGCCTTTGTGGCACAGTAGAACTTTATCTTATAATGGTTGTGGGTTCGAATCTTCAAATGAGGACGATCGACGACACATAAATAGAATATCATCAACAATTTACATCATTTTATTACGGAGTCCGTCAATGCACAGTAGCACAGCATCTGTCGGTATAAAAACCATTCTTAATTGGAATCCAAAGGCAATAAAATACTTTCATTATTTCCCTCTAGTAATAAGACAAATCACTGCGTTGAGTTCCGCTTCCACTCAGCACGATTAAAGATATTCTCAAAAATATTGCCGTGCGAGGGGAACAATGTGATTCAACACTAGATTTACTATTCTTATCTTGCTTTGTGAAGGATTCAACGTGAAGCTATTAAAAAAATCAAAATAATGTTACTCTACAAAATGAAAATTACTTCCAATTCACTTAAACTAATTTTATTCTTTTAGCGTTTATCAAAATGGAAATGTTGACACGCCAACACTAATAGTAGCTATTACGTTTCGGGTTACATAAAACTATATAGAATAATTTCGACTCTATGTTTTTTAGAATAAAATTTTCTTCGTCAGCTTTAAACTTTTAGGTCGATGAAAGGCGTGACAGCAAAATGCTTGGGCTGATTTTGTGTATAAATTAAATTCACTTTGGATTATTTTGTTTTTTGTTTCTTTTTTAAATTTGTATGGAAAGTTATGGTTGTAGTCGAATAAAATATTATGCAGAATTTCATTTGATATATAAAACTTATTACTTTAATGAATGAGAGTAAAGTAGAGGCCAGTTGTGGCACAGGGACACAAGCTTACAGTTGTAAACGTGACATATTACAGGTTCGATCTCTACTCGAGGAAATAAAATGTTTAATATTTCCTGTTATTCATTCTAGTAACAAGGCAAAAGTAGGTGTTAAATACGACCACTAAATACACAATGCCACAAATTCAGGGCAAAATGTGGAACGAGTATGTCTTAGCGGAAACAAAGTGTCTTTACGAAAGTCCTTCTACCTGCCATTTAAAAAGCTTTATAGAAAGAATTAACAATTGAGATAAAATTTTACTCTACTAAGAATTGAACGTATCATCTTGTCAAAGCTAACATAACCTCAACTTAGCACGAAACCTACAATAACAGTCACATATCATTCGCTATACCTTTTGTTTGGAGAGAACTCTAGATATCCAGAATTTTCGAATGGGAATTGAACCTGTCGTGTTTACAGGCACACACTTGCGCCACTGTATCACAATGGGCTTCATAATTCTCTTATATATTATATAAATTGCAAAATAAAAACAAACATATTTCAATTTTAGTTTCAATCGGAAAAAGACATGAAATATATTTGATTTTCATATAAAAACTATGAATAATAATCGTCAAGCAATAAAATATCGAAAGCATCTGTATTATAAATCAAACAACACTTAACTATTGCACTGAATTCCAAATAAAGTTGGGACAGTAGCAAAACCGTAGCAAGTTACAGGCGGAGAGCTTTTGTATCAGTACTAAAATGCTTATACTAAAGTATATACGCTGGGCCGCAACCGTGTATATGACAGGTTGTGGGTTTGATCTCCGTTTGAGGACATTAAATATTTAGTATTTACGTTTCTCCATTCTGGTACAAAGGCAAAACGCGGAGTTGATTCACGCTAATCAAGTGCAATTTAATATACAAGAATTGCATTAATACAGTAGATATCAATATCGATTAAATAATAAAATCTTATAGTTTTTATGGAAAAATATAAAAAAAAACGCTATTTTTTTCCTATATGAGCAGTAAAAGCAGGAAAATCCTTTATGTCTATACTTATCTTCTAAATATTTTACTGTGGATTTAAAAGTGACTTTCAGTTCCAATACTCAATAAGCAATGCGTAATACGACGGTGAGTGAGGAACATAAGTACCTATTTAATAGAAACTAAGTGTAACAACACTAGGTTCCCAGGTTCCTTTACTTACCATGATATATGTACGATGTTTTTATAGTACTATAGTTTAGTTATTCTCTTATAACTTACATCTCTTTTCTAAATTCCTCTCATCCAGCTCTAACCGAAGCCAACTATTTCCAAAACTACCCCTTTGATCGCGCTTTTGGCGGCCACAATCCACGATTTCTATTAGTTTGTATAATTTAACACGTATCATTGATATATATTTTATTCAGCTCAATGCTGTATGCTGCATATGGCAGGGTACACAGAGGGAACTTGGGAACCTAATATAAAAATACTCTGATCCTATTAAGACACTGTCGGAACTCGACGGGAGATATCGTTATATACTATGTATCTTTTTGGAATGGAGAAAAAGGAATTTCCCCTTGTTATCGTTTGTATTATGTTTCGTTCGTTCACATAGATTTCGTATTTTATCTAATTGTGACACTGCATCTATGGGTACCTCATTTTCTATCAAATTTTTAAGACATTTCCAGTTGATCAGAGGATCTTAACGCCGCGATTTGTCTTGTGTCAAAGTGATCGAAATAATCATTGTTCTTATTTATCTTATAAAACTAGTATGGGGTTCGTACTTTCAAGGATACTTTAATTTAATATAAATCTTTCTGAATATACAATATTTTTTAAATAACATAATTTTGCTTTAAAGAAAAAGATAGTAAAATGTTATTCAAACTTTTTTTTTTAGTACTTCCGCTTGCATAATCTCACTCTTGGGAAATCTATAACTGCAGTAGATACAAGATAATTCAGTTAAAACAAAGATCTATTTTTGTTTATTATTTAATATACCAAGATTACAAACTTAATTAATTGTTGAGTAAATCATATAGCTAAATACATATTGCAAGTTATATACATAGGCTTAGTAGTTAGAACGCTTGGACGGAATCTAAGAGGCACGGGTTCAAATCCCGTTCAAACTTTTATGTTTCTTAATATAAATAAGTATTTTTCTTTTTCCAAGTGTGGATTAACAGTTTAAGATTATAGAAAATAATTTAAGTAACTCATTACAATTTTGCAGGATTGTCTGATTTTCTTTTAATCCATAATGAGCTCATTTAAAGTATTCGTGATATCATCAGTTAAGAGTGTGAACAACACAAGCGTGTGACTGTAAATGTGACTGGTAGAGGGTTCCATATCTACTCCAAAAAACTGAAATATGTAATATTTTCAATTGTAATATTAAAAATGTTCATTTCTTCGCTCTGGTAAAAAGGAACCGTACGGCGTTCAGTTCTGTTGCATTGTCTCAAAAACGGCGAAACGTAGAGAACAGAATGGAGTGTCTTAGCACTAGGTTTCCAAGCTTGCAAAATTTTGTTCCCACAACATACAAACGTACGTATCAAAATTCCTTTTTTGTAACCGGTTAAAAAAGAAAATACTAAGAAAATTAAATATTATTAAATAATATTGATATTATAATGTAGCGTAAATGAGTCTTATCTTACACTATATATTGAAGATTAAGACGTCTAAAGCACTCCATTCGGCTGCCATTTTCAATAAAGACGCCAACATATTGCGCTTATTGCACTGGAAGCTTTGTATCGTAATTTTGATATCGAATGTTTGTAGTAAGACGTTATTAATACATACAATTATATTCAATTGCTATAACTAATATAAAAAACAAATTAATCATTAATTTTAACCATTAACTTTATAAGCAAAGAACATAATAAAAGCATTAAAAAGGGCCACATAGCCTGATCAAAGCGCTGTAATACTTATTTTCTTTATCTCATTTTTTTTTTCAAACTATTTTGGTCGGTTGAGGCCTGTCGCAGAGCAGACGAACAAAACCCTTCTTTAAATATTTTCGTTTCTGAACGCTGTGACACTTGAGTGGGTTGGAATTCCGCGACTTAACACGCAATGCCTACAATAACAAATTTGTTAATTCAAGTTAGCGTCTTAAAATTAGGTTCTCTGATTCCCTCTGTGTGCCATTTTATGTGCGGGATGCAGCGTGAAGCTCAAAAAAAAAGGTTTAAATAAAATTTCACTTTCACTCGATCATTGATTATCGACAAATAATTTATTTATTAAAAGCACTGAATACCATACAATCTATTGAAAGTCATCGATAATAATACAGCATATATTTACTTATACATAGTGCTTATAACAGATCTTAGAATAACGTAGAATTCTGGTTGCCAACAACAATTAGTATAGACGTTATATCGATTAACATGAAATCAAATGCTTCTTGCTAACGCTCATATCTAGCTGAACATAGGAATTGTGTTTTATTTTAAGGAAGAAATTGTTTGTCTAAAATCTGTCCGTCTGTTTGATGAACAAACGTACATACTTGTTATTTCTAAAATATAGAAAAAAAATCATCATTATAGAAAAAAAAAGGTAGGCACTAAGTTTCAACACTTAATACGCAATGACTTAAGTAAACAACTGAAAGTATGTAATGGAAGTATCTTAATCTTAACACTAGGTTCACTAATTTCATTTAGCTTGACATTGCTAGTAGGGTAGGCAGAGGCACCTTGGGAACCTTGTATTAAGAGTCTCTATTTCCCAATAAGATTTCCGTTCCCCACTTTCTATTGAATTTAAGGCATTGTGTGTTGAGTGCCGGAACTGAATGCTGCGCTTTATCTCATTACTGGACCGAAGTTATCCAAACATTTAATAATCTATTTCCTCGAGTGGGAATTGAACTCACGCACTGTTGCATTGATAGCTACATGCCCTTGCATCCCGACAAGCATATTTTAAACAAATAAATGACCGTTCTTTATTGACTTTAAGCAAATTCTAATATTTTTTCATGCATTTCAGTTAACAAGCGCTCATAACTCGCAACTTAATTACTAAGAAGTGAGAAGGTAACGAAACACGATTTATATTGTACTCAACAGAAAGTAATTCTTGATATGTAAATGTAACGAATAATTTATTAAATAACGCGTCTGAAAAAGCGAAGAGTTGCGTGACCTACCTTAAACACGAGCAAGTTATAAGAGAGAGCGGTACAATATGAAACCTCAAAAAAATATCCGAAAGCAGCATATATTAAAAGCCAAATAAATAGTCATATAGAGACAGAACCGTGCTACTGTAAACGTGTTAGATGGTGGACTGGATGTGATAAGTATAGAGGAATTAAAATATATTTTTTTCTAATTAAATCTTTAACGTTTTCATTAGTTCGCTTTGGTAAAAAAGAAAAGCATAGCGTTGAGTTTCACCACTCAAAACGCAGTGCCTCAAACTGTTCTCTTTTCTAGCCCATCGTATACATTAAATGCTCACTAGCAAAAGACCTAGCAGAACTCTTTGACATGATTCACCTGTACTTACTCGTATGCTTGAAACCTCAAATAGGTCATCACATTAAAATATTATACCCATCCATATAAACTATTCAAACTGATAACTTCTGTTACTGAAGTCAGTTAAAAAACATAAATAAGGAATATATCTACATTTCCACTTAAGGCATACCACAGCCCTCGTGACCAAGCCTGTAGATTGACTCTGAATTCCCCGATAAACTACACTCTTATTAACTAATTATTGTACGTGATGTGGATTTTTAAGTCAAATGTTTGGTCATTTCACTCTACCTCTGTGGCGTTCTTGCTTTTTTTAAAAAAAAAATAAAGTTACAGTTTTACAGGAATTGGGCTAAAAATATATTTTATTTAGTTTCATTAAAGCTTGACACATTGAATGTTGACTGGCGGAACTCAACGCCGCGTTTTGTTTATATGTGTTTTTTTTTTACTAAATCCATTCTTCACTTTCCGATGAATTTCAGGAATTGTATTTTGAATGGCAAAACTGATCGCCGCGCTTTGCCCATTGTGATAAGCTATGATTAATGAGACTTGTCCTGGATGAAGGGAACAAACTAGCGTGGGTTCGATACCTACTTGAAGAAACGAAACATTTTTTTTTTTTTTTCTCACCGGTAACGGCACGCAATACTCTGAAAGATAACGTTAAAAGTGGATTGTTATTGGAAACTAAGTATCTTAATACTAGGGGCTAGTTCTATGTAAAGAATAGCACGCAGCTTCGCGCTGTATCTCGCACATGGCAGGGTAGGCAGAGGGAACTTGGGAACCTAGTGTTAAGACGCACCGTTCCACTTCTGTTCTCCACTTTCCGCCGATTTTGAGGCATTGCGTGTTGAGTGGCGGAAGCGAAGAATTGAAAACTTAACTATTTTAATTGAAAATATTAAATATTTCACTTCTTCGAGTGAAAATCGAACCCACAACCTGTCGGTAACAGTCACACGCTTGTGCCGCTTCGCCACTATACATACTATACTATGACACAGCTATAGATTAGATAGATTTATTTTAACATTCAACCAATATTACCTATCTAGTAATCAATAGAAGTAGAAATAAAATGTTTTACAGCTTACAGTCTGGCCTATCTAAGTGTCGAACATCAAATGGAGCTCCGTCTTAGATCGTAAAGGAACGTTTTAAATCGTACCCTTTATCCCAACCCTTTATTCTGAACACTTGTTAAATCGCGTTAAATATTTAAAAAACAATCTTGTATTTTGTATTCGACGATCCAATTTTCCCTATTACCGAGTTATGGCTTTTGTATGTACTTAGTAAATCTTTTATGTGCCTTTTTTAATTAAAAAATATGATTTTTGGGATTCTATTTCTGTTGTCGTTATAAAAACAATAATATCAATCGAATAATATTTAAGGAATCCCATACAAGAAAGTTTTATTGTGATTGTTGCTGTTTTTCGTACATAATAAATAGTACGGAATCCGTGTGTGAATACGACTCGCACTTGGCCGAATTTTAATATATTTGTTTTTAATAATTGAGACCTTGGTATTGGATTCGATCTCATCAATATTATCATTTCTGACATTGTGCGGCGATGAGTTCTGGTGCTAACCACACAGTATTTTGGAAATAGGAAAGAACTGGGAAACAGAATACTGAAAAAGAGTAAAAATTTATGGCGTAAACGAATGTTAAATGAACGTGTCGTATTGTTTAGACAATTATAAGTGTGTTACTTGTTTCTTTATTAATAGTTTTTTAAAAAAGTGCAAATTTATTTTTAGTAACTATAAAGTAGTGGCAGCTCACAACGCCGCGTTTTGCCTTGTACCAGAGCGAAGAAATGGAAATATTAAATATTTAAATTGAAAATATTAAATATTTCAATTTTTCGAGTGGGGACACGACATCATATATACGGTGATAACCACACAATATTTTGTAAATACAAGATGAACTGGCAAACGAAATATTGAAAAAAAAAAATTATGACGTAAAAAATTTTAAATTAATGTATCGTTTTGTGTAGACAACTAAGAGTGTGTCACTTATTTCTTTATTAATGGTATTTACACAAAGTGCCAATTCATTTTTTAGTAACTATGAAGTAAAGTTAGTTCAAATCAGTTTTCATGTATGTTTTTGTGGTAACGCCCGCCGTTACTCAAGATTCTGATACTGAAAAACCAAAGCAAAAAAAAAACTGCATAAATTCGGACAAACCCAGGTGTATACTCTAGTTCAGCGTGAAACCATTCAGCCATCTGGCACAGCCGAAATTATGTCAGGAATTAGCCTAATCCTCATAAATGGCTATATACTCATACGCCATTGCCGTGTGAACCGAGGTCGTATAGGTGTCGTGGCGCGGGATTATCTCGTCAATTTGGGTGAGGGCTTCAGTATCAATTTTCAATACAATCGATATGCGTTGTATTATTATTATTGCTTGGAGCAATGATGTATGTAAATATATATATTTTTAATTTAAATAATTTAGTGTAAATTTTAATTTGTGCCTATTTGTTGTGTTGAGTGGCGGTACTCAACGCCGCGTGTTGTTTCTTTCTCTTTTTTAAGTGTGAATTAGCACTTAAACAATAATAAAATTTTCATTAATTAGCATTCTCTTTTGGCAAACGATAGTTCTAGGAAGTTAGCTTTGGGTAGGTGAATTTTGTAAAAAATCTCTCTACAGAGCTAACAACATAAATAAGTTGTAACAAGCGTATACAAATTTCAACGTAGCTTGATAAGAACGTATGGCTTAGTTCTTCTAGTAGTATGCTCAGAGAGCTTGGATGGTTTCCAAGAGGCGCGGGTACAGATCATGCTAAGTAATTTTTTTATAGATTTTTAAATTTAGTCATTTTTACGTAGCTTGATCAGAACGTATGGATTGGTGCTTGGATGGTTTACTAGACACGCGGGTTTAAATCCTGCTACGTCATATATTTAATACGTTTCTCAAAAAAATATTTATTAATTTGTATTTGAGTACTC
The DNA here is from genome assembly GCA_019049475.1 of Eueides isabella. NCBI lineage: Eukaryota > Metazoa > Arthropoda > Insecta > Lepidoptera > Nymphalidae > Eueides > Eueides isabella. Next base: position 2,123,857 of record CM032397.1, read on the forward strand.
TGTATATATTTGTATGCTTTTTTAATGATATACAAAAAAAAAATTAAAATTTATAGATGTATAAATAAATGTAATAAAATATTAACTCAGCTACACTTTGTATCCCGCACATGGCAGGGTAGGTAGAGGGAACTTGGGAACCTAGTGTTAAGACATTTGCCACCGAATTTGCGTGTTGAGTGGCGGGACTCAACGCTGCGTTTTGCCTTGTTTCCTAAGCGAGGAAATGAAAACATTTAATATTCAATTTGAAAATATTAAATATTTAATTTCCTTGAGTGCGGATCGAACCCACAACCTGTCGTTTGCAGTGACACGATTATGCTGCTGCGCCACGACAGGCCGGAAAATAACCATGTATTATATATTAATATTATTTGCTATGAATGTCTGGGTTTTCTTATCCAAATGTACGATAAATTAAACAATTTTAAGTAATTTACAACTTTGGATAGATTAAAAAGGAACTTGAAAGATAAATCTTCAGATTTCAGCATTCGTTGGAAATTTTCGGAAATTACACTTTTAAAAGGCTAAAAGCGGATCAATATTTATTCAAAATACTTTGATTTTTTCCAAACATGAACTAATATATACTAATGTATACGTATAATTACGAATATAATTACTTCTATAATTCGGCTGAATTTAAGGCAATGTATGTTGAGTGGCGGAACTCTTCGCCGCGTTTTACCCTGTTACCAGAGCAAAGAAATGGAAATGTTAAATATTTAATTTCGCCGAGTGGGTATTGAATCCAGAATCCCGCGTTCCTTTTCCAGTCTCACATCGTTCATCGTTCATTTTTATTTAATCAAAATTTTATGACACAGTGTATATTTGAATGATTAACGTAATATAATACATAAAAAGCGATACATGTACTTTTAATTAGAAAAATATTTTCTAAATAGACGTCATAGTTTCCGAGATTAGCGTATTCAACCATACAAGCACTTCCGCTTAGAAATATATGTATTGTATATATACACATGTAAAAATCACAACATATAAAAAATAGATATATACAATGCTATCGTAAAATCCTACTTGGAAAGCATTCAACGATTACTATCAAATATTAAAAGTCCACTTAAAATTAATACCGAGTTCCTTCCGTTTCTTTTTAATTTCCAACAAGATACGAACACGATCTGACTATTTGCCAATATCTTGTCGAATGGAATTTCGGTTGGGAATTGAGACAAATAAGTTTAGCCAATTCTGGGTTCTGCTTCATGCCAAATTGTTTGCTTCTACGTGTCAAAGTAAATGTTTTTTTGAATAAAATGTTCTTAATTAAAGCTAAAATGTATATTGTTGATGTACATGACGGAATTGTTATAGGTTCGAATCTTCTAAGTTTTTTTTAGCTTCACTTGGGAACCTTGGGAACCTTGTGTTAAGACACCCCGTTTCACTTTGTATCGCCACTTTCTGTTGAATTTGAGACATTGCGTACTGAGTGGCGGAACTCAACGTCGCGCTTTTGCCTTGTAACCAGATCGAAGAAATTAAATATTTAATTTGAAAATATTAAATATTTCATTTCCTCGAGTGGGTATCGAACCCACAACCTGTCGTTTACAGTCACACGTTTGTCCCGCTGCACCACGACAGGCATCATTCATTATACATACTTATATGATTTAATCTAATTTAATTTCGTAGGCAACAAATATTCTACTGTGACCAATAAAAATTTACACCGGCCGGTGTGCGCTGTTACCAAAAAGTATGAGAAAAATAAACCGTTGAAACATTGTGGCCGAGGAAAATTAAACGCTGTTCGAGTCATAATAAAAATGGCCGTTTCGAGGTATGGGGACTGTCAATTTGCTTTCGCCAGCGCTGTGGTGGTTTCAATTTTTGAAAATTACCTTTTATTACTAACGAAGGAGTTCTTTATATAATATTCTGGTTAGTTAGCGTATTGTTGTAGGTTAATTGAATAGAATCGCGTATATTGAAAATTGTACATCTTTGGGCAAAAGAATGTTCTATAAAACGTTTAAAAATTTGCACGTAGCAGTATCCAAACACGCAACTCACGCATGAAGTATGGAGAGACCTGTCGTATGCAGCAGCAGCAGCATAAGCGTGTGACAGTAAGCGACAGGTTGTGGGTTCGATCCCCACTCGAGGAAATTAAATATGTTTTTTTTACATATTTCATATTTTCATTTCTTCGCTATGGTAACAAGCCAAGCACGGCGTTGAGTTCCGCCACTCAACCCAGAGACAGATTCCTCGCGGGTGTTACACGTTTGACAAATGATATTAATGCTATGTCGAAATTTTTAAATGCTTGTTTTTCGCGTTTTACGACATTTTTTTCCGTACTTAGTATGGAATAGCATTTGAAAAAAAAAAACACTTGAAACATTTTTTTTTTATCTTTTTATAGAACAAAGTGTCTACACACTAGGTTCCCAAGTTCCCTCTGCCAAATGCAGGCTGGAATTTTTTTTTTAACTTTTCATACAAAAAACAACCATTCACATTTTAAATAAGCTTAAAAGTTACATTTTTGCAAACGCACGGGCCTGCGTAAGCATTCATTATGGGGTTCAACCGGGGCGTGCCATCGCATAATACTGGGACGTTTGTACCAGGAGATACTTGATAGTGATAAATATAGGGCACGCCCGACCCAATTACACTGTAGCTTCGGTAATTGAGTCCCACTTCTAAAATGTTTTAATACCAATTTGATTAGACGAATTTACAGTAGTAGTGTCTCTTTTGTGGGTTCGATCTCCGTTTAAGGCAATAAAATATTAAATATATTCGTGTTCCCAAGTTCTCTATGCGTGTTCTGCCATGTACGGGATCCAGTATGAAATTAAGAAAAAAAACTAAAATGCAAAAGTTTTTTTTATGTGTGAAATTGGCGTATTTTTTTTATTTTTTAACCTGATTTAAATATTAAGTGTAAACATGTGAAGCAGAAGCAAAACATCTTAAGTGAAAGTTATTATAATATTATTAGTGAAAACTGCATTGAAATCTACTTAGCCCTTTTTGAAAATAGCGCGTACAAACGCAAACAGACAAAAACACAAAATTTTTAAAAATCATCTTTTTCTGCCCTATTGCAGTTGCAATGGGGTGATTTTTCATTTTTTATCTGTTTGTCTGTGCGTTTGTACCTTTATAACTATAAAGGTCCCCACAAGATGATAATTTTTTTTAATAGATCTAACAAAACTTGGTGGTCTGAGCGCTCAGGTGGTTTTCAAGAGATCGAATTTGTATGTACTATCTAAATAAATATTTTTTCTGATATAACATTTCAGATATATAAAAAAAAACGTTTCATGTTTTTTTTTTCTTTAACATTCAGTTCAACGTTTCGATTTAAAACGGGTTAAATGAAATGAGAATAATCCTATAAAAATAACAGTTTCCTCGAGTGGAGATTGAATCCACAACCTCCATTATTACTATCAAACACTCTGCCTTAACGGCTTTAACATAAAATATAAATAAAAAATCTTTAAAAAACAAGCTTTTAATTTGTCTTTGCATGATATATTTCTAGATATATCTAGAAATTCGTTTTTTTTTTTTTTCAGCTTCACGCTGTATCCCGCACTAGGCAGGGTAGGCAGAGGGAATGGAAGTGAAACCTAGTGTTATGACACTCCGTTCCACTTCCGTTTCCCACTTTCCGCCAAATTTGAGACATTGCGTGTTGAGTGGTGGAACTCAACGCCGCGCTTTGCCTTATTACCGGAGCGAAGAAATGAAACATTAAATATTTAAATTGAAAATATTAAATATTTCATTTCCTCGACTGGGGATCGAACCCAGAACCTGTCGGTTACAGTCACACTCTTGTGCCGCTGCGCCACGACAGGCCTCAAAATTCTAGAAATTCCTTTCATTTGATATCCATATTAACAAAAAAACGTAATTTGCAATATTATTGCGATGCCTATTGTGGATTAAAAACAAAATTATATGTAATTTCATTATCTTATAAATGACTACTTCATCCATTACGAATATATCATGTGTTGCACAACTTTTAGATGTATTAGACGGACTCCAAGAGGCGCGGGTTCGAAATTTTATACGTTTTCTTTTTTTTAAGTGCTATTTCACACTTAAGAAAGAAAAATACTATATTAAAAATCTATATTTTTTTTAAAAACGTATAATTAGTATTAAACGAAGCAGGATTTAAACCCGCGCCTCTTAGAAGTCCAATCATTCTGTCTAACTAAGCCATTCGTTCTTACCAATTTTCCGCCGAATGTCAAGTATTGCGAATTAAGTGGCGAAACTCAACGCAGCACTTTGCCTTGATTCCGAAGATATGAAAACATTAGATATTTAAATTTTAAATATTTAATATTTTTTACCTCGAGAGGACATCAAACCCACAACCAGTCGCGTTTACAGCCACATGCTACACCACTGCGCCACGACAAGCCCTAATGACCCTTTAGCTTAGCCCAAAACAGATTTACACATCGCCCAAACAAACAACCACGTCTTTTCATTAAATATAAATTGTATAAATGATATATGTAATATCCGCGATGTCAGTACGTACATACATTATTGTGAAGTTAAAATGCGGAATGAACATTAATCATTTATACTACACTTGTTTTCAAAGCCGTTTTGTATGGAATTTTTGACTTTTGTGCCATTCTGACCTGTATTTAAACGTTATAAATACTATATTACTAACTGTATAGCGAATATGACTTTATTTTATGTTGAATGCATGGAAGTAGTGATTGGATCATTGTCAATTAGTAGGTGATAATTATATATGTTATTTAATTTTACGGATTTATTTATTTTCCCCTCATTTATATATTTTAAATAATAAAAATTTTAAATATTAAATAATAAAAATATCTAATTTTTAAATGAAACACTTTTAAACGGATTAATCGCGTATATTGAATGGTAAACATTTTTGGGAAACCCGACGTTTCGAACACTTTACAGTAGTCCGTGGTCACGGACTACTGTAAAGTGTTCGAAACGTCGGGTTTCCCAAAAATGTTTACCATTCAATATACGCGATTAATCCGTTTAAAAGTGTTTCATTTAAAATGTATAACAATCGTGAAAATCAAAGACATTATTATCTATTTTTTATTGACCATAAAGTGTTAATTTAAATTTAGATACGAAAAATATTTAGAAAACATAAAAAATTGTACGTAGCGTGATAGGAACCTTCGCTTTGTTTACGAGACTTACTAGTTGAAATACCGCTACGTTAAAATGTTTCTGATGTTTCTCCGTTTTCTAAATAAGTAACTTAGAGCCATTTTATTTTATATATGTAGAGACATTTTATTTTATACACACAATACTTGATTAGCTTTTTTTTTTATAATTTTCGAGGCATTGAATAGTGAACAAATAAAAATGATTTGTTATAATATTTTCTTCGATAAACGAGAAGAAAAACAGAGTGATACATCTCTATTTCTTTTCTACAAATTAAAAAAAAAATGCACGTAAATAAAATAAAACAAATACTGATACAACAAACGACTGATACAAAAATATAATGTATGTATCTTAATAGTTACTACACATTAAAACACATATTGAACTCTGTTTTTATAGAAATAAGGTTTAAAATGTCTTAAACAAAATGTGTTCTAAATAAGAACATATTGAAAATATTCATTGTAAGGGACTTAATCGGATTATAAGATAATCAGCTTATAAAAATACGGACGCCTCCAAAGGATAACGGAATTGTTGAATACAAATCTTAATACGATGTAAAAATAGACTATTAATGGAAGTGTGTCCTGAAATGCTGTTTATCATAAATTGTACTTCTTTAATTAATTATATGTTGTTTTAAGGCCTGTCGTGGCGCATTGGCACAAGCGTGTGACTGTAAACGACAGATTGTGGGTTCGATCCCCACTCGAGGAAATGGAATATTTAATATTTTCAAATTTAATATTGTTGTGTATGTTTCTTTAGTCAAAAGCGCAGCGTTGAGTTTCGATACTTTACACGCAATGTCTCAAATTCAGCGGAAAGTAAGAAACGAAACGGAGTGTCTTAATACTAGGTTCCCAAGTTTCCTCTGTCTACTCTGCCATGAGCGGGATACAGCGTGAAGCTGATTTTTTTTATTAGAGTGTGATGATACTGTAGCTAAAAAAGAAACATTTACAATAATTTTTAAATAATTTCTATACAAAAACGCAAAATAAAATCATCGTTTGTTTTAATCTATATCAAAATTATTTCTTCAGTAAAGATAATATTGAAAATTTTGTGGAGCACTTTATAATATATATTCTTGAGATAAAGAGGGGAATCCTATTAACCAACAATTAAAATCTAAGCCTTGGGTCATTTGCGTAATTACTCACCGGGAAGGCTCTCCGAGAAGGTATTTAAGACCTATAATTATTAAGAGGTACTCAAGAAATTTTATGTATTGGTTAATTTGGGGCAAAACTTGACTTACCTGAGCTGTTCTTTGGGATTTTCTTGGTATTTAATATAAAATTTGTGACTATTACAGACTATACAGTTTTTAGAAGATGATAATATTTTTATATAGAATTTAACCTTATGATCATTTTTTTAGCTTCAAGCTGTACATAGCAGGATAAGCTAAGATTGTTTGTAATTGTGTTTCTTTATGAAATATCTCTTATTGTTTTTTTTTTCTAAATATTTCCTATATTTTTAATGCAAGCTTTAATTTTTTGCCAAAATTCTCAACTGTAATCCACTGGAAGTACCTGATAGCTTTTAATTTCCCAGCGAATTTAAAACAAAATACAGTAAAAACGATGCATAAATGATTGTATCTTTTAATCGCGATGACTTAGAATCCTGATTTTTCTGTAGTCCAAGGGATCCTCTGGATATTTGATATAAATTAATACTACATAATCTCGAGATAAATGGTCTTGACATATAGACAGATGGATAACAAAGTGATCTTATATGAGCTTCATTTTTAATTTTTAATGTACAGAAGTCCAAATAATGTTTTTGTTATGAAATTACAACGCGTATCAAACTTTAAGGTAAAACAAACAAAAACTTTCGTTAGTTAAAACGTTCATAATATTTTGCAACTGATAAAAGTTCTCTAACAAAGTATTGGAATTTATAAAATATCACGCGAAATTTGTTTTCAAAATTCAGTAAGAAAATAGTATTTCCCAGAATGAAATATCATGAAGAGTTATCGCGTTTTCATATATATTTGATTGTTTGCTCCTTGAAGTCGTGGCACCGTGCCAGTCGACGATTGGCAACAGTTTAGTTCTTTAATTACGAGAGCATTTCACCTTTGCAGAATCGTAAAATTGCCAATTTTTTTACTCTACTTTTTATATAATGTTAAATATATTAAATATAAATTTGAGGCCTGTCGTGGCGCAGCGGCAGAAGAGTGTGACTGTAACCGACAGGTTCTGTGTTCGATCCCCAGTCGAGGAAATCAAATATTTAATATTTTCAATTTAAATATTTATGTTTCATTTCTTCGCTCTGGTAATAAGGCAAAGCGCGGTGTTGATTTCCGCCACTCAACACGCAATGCCTCAAATTCGGCGGAAAGTGGGGAACAGAAGTGGAACGGTGTGTCTTTACGCTAGATTTCCGGGTTCCCTCTGCCTACCCTGCCTCGTGCGGGATACAGCGTGAAGCTGAAAAAAAAGGAAAAAAAATAATAATTATTATAATCTAATTGTGACGATCGCTACTCATGGAAATGAAATATTTAATATTTTCATTTCTTCACCCTGGTATCAAGAGCGGCGTTACAACTCAACGCGCAATGCCTCAAATTCGACACAAAGGGGGAAAGCAGTGACTTAATGAGACACTCGGTTTAGCCGGCAGCGTGAAACTAAAGCTGAAAAATGTTACTGGTAGATAATATGTAAATTACCAAAACTTTACTGTATTAAGCATTATATACTTTTTATTTGATAACTGTTCAGCTATTAATAAGGATATATTTAAAAATATGTTCAAGCAATGGGATACTTTAGAATTTTTTTAAGCTTCACACTGTATCCCGCACGAGGAAGGGTAGGCATAGGGAACCCGGGAACCGCCGAATTTGAGGCATTGCGTGTTGAGTGACGGAACTCAACGCTGCGCTTTACCTTATTACCAGAGCGAAGAAATGAAACATTAAATATTTAAATTGAAAATATTAAATATTTCATTTACTCGACTGGGGATCGAACACAGAACCTGTCGGTTACAGTCACACATATATTTAAAAATATGTTCAAGCAATGGGATACTTTAGAATTTTTTTAAGCTTCACACTGTATCCCGCACGAGGAAGGGTAGGCATAGGGAACCCGGGAACCGCCGAATTTGAGGCATTGCGTGTTGAGTGACGGAACTCAACGCTGCGCTTTACCTTATTACCAGAGCGAAGAAATTAAACATTAAATATTTAAATTGAAAATATTAAATATTTCATTTACTCGACTGGGGATCGAACACAGAACCTGTCGGTTACAGTCACACATACATTTAAAAATATGTTCAAGCAATGGGATACTTTAGAATTTTTTTAAGCTTCACACTGTATCCCGCACGAGGAAGGGTAGGCATAGGGAACCAGGGAACCGCCGAATTTGAGGCATTGCGTGTTGAGTGACGGAACTCAACGCTGCGCTTTACCTTATTACCAGAGCGAAGAAATGAAACATTAAATATTTAAATTGAAAATATTAAATATTTCATTTACTCGACTGGGGATCGAACCCAGAACCTGTCGGTTATAGTCACACGCTCGTGCTGCTGCACCACGACAGGCTAATAGAATCAATAATATTACAAAAATATTTTAATATATACCTGATCTAATTTAATTATCATTCTTACTTTAAGTTTTAAAGTTGATAATAACAGATATTTCACACTATTGACGTCAAGACGTCACGGGTGCTACCTAATTAGTATTTCATAGAAAGAACTATGTAAAAAGTAACAAATTCTCACAAAAAGCTGAAATATAAAACTACTTTTTAATAGTGCAACAATATTAAAGGCGGTAGGTAATGGTCGCTATAATCTAGCGGTCATATATTCTACGTTAGTACCGATTAATACTTCGCCAGTAGACAGCGAAAGAGAAACATGCTTTTTAAATATCGACACTTGGAAATGCTTTGGAAATATGAGGTGGAAAAGATTTTGAACAATAAACTGATGTTTGTATCGTTTGGGAAATTGATAAAAAATATGTAATTTTTAATTGATATAAAATATTTAATTTTTAGTGGGGAACGGAACGGAGTGTGGAGTGTCTTAACACTAGGTCAATAAGTTATTTTTGCCTAGCCTGAAATGTAGGGAATACAGTGTGAAGCCAAGCAAGTAAAGATTTCAGAGGTAGGTGGAAAGAACTTTGTATAATATGTTTAACACTGTCGTTTACATTTGTTTATTTTCGAGACATTATGTGGAACTCAACGCCGCACCTTATACCGAATCTCTTGTCCCAAATCAATAAACTAAATATATAATTTGGACGGGCGAAAAATATAATAATTAATGGACCTAAGAAGTACATAAATATTTAAAGTAAAACTGGAGATCAGAATCAGGATAATAGGATCTAACTATGAAAGCAACGGTTACGAGTACTATACCCTTTAGACATAAGCCAAGATTAGCCAAGCGTGGCGTTAAACTCCGCCACTCAACGTGCAATGACTCGAATCTCGGTGATAATCAGGAAACTGTCAGTTTTTACACTAAAGTAGTAAAGATACAAAAAAAAACACAAAATATAAATAGAAGCCATTTAAAATAAAATCCTGCTCTTCCAGCGCCATTTGTCGCCTCTTCTGAATATCTAACTTTCATCTCGAAACTAAACTACGTAAAAGCAGTCGAGTTAATAAAGATCTATATTTGGCACGGAGTTCTATCTTCGTAATATTCTCAAGGGCCCCGCATTCGAGTCCCGAGTGAGACAAACTTTAATTACAGTTTTAATGAGACGTGCAGCTTATATTTATGATGTGAATATTAAAATTTATTGGACGTTCTCGTGATTATAGTAGATTATGTTTTACTTAATTAGCTTCAAATTATATTCCACAAGCAGAGTAGGTAGAGGGAACTTGGGAACCTATTGTTAAGACTTGATTAATAGTAAGACACTTTATGCTGAATTTGAGGCATTGCGTGTGCGTGGTGGAACTCAACGCCGAGCTTTGTCCTGATACCAGAGCGAAGAAATGTGAATATTTCATATTTAAATTGAAAATATTTATTATTTTATTTTCTTTAGAGTTTACAGTTACATTTTTTTTATATAATAGAGGCCTGTCATGGCTTAGATGCGACAGATGGTAAATTGAGTAACAAGGCATAGCTCGGCGTTGCTTAATACGCAATACCTTACAACCAGCAAAAATTGAGGAACAGAACGTGTGTCTTAATACTAGGTTCCCAAGTTCCCTCTAGATACAGCGTGAAACTGTAAATCTATTTCTTCGACTATACTAAATATATAACTTTCTGTATAACTTATTAAAAGCGTATAAAATTCTAAACGTTTTTGAAAAAACCACTATGTTGACATTTTTATCATACTTTAAAAATAGAAAAAAATATTTTTCATGCAAAACGTTTTTAAAGTCAGGATCTATATGTGGTAAATGAAATCATAGTGCAGAAATACTACGAATAATATGAGGCAAATTTAGTTATCATCACCAGATAACTACCAGAACATCACCATCTCTATTCACATTTAAAAATAAATAAAAAATACATACGAAAAATTAAACAAAAGACGGCGTTAAGTACCATATACACGTAATATTGGCAAGTATTGTGGAGAGATTAGACACTAAATTATAACTCAGAAGCCAAGAAAACAATCTTTAAGGGCGATAAACATTTCTAAGTGAAACTTGAGCAAATTGTCTAAGCGTACAATAACCCATTTTCGATTCAGTATCCATTCTTTACCCTTCATTATTTGAATCCCGAATAGCCCTGACAATAGTCGAATGTTTCCGTCTATACTCTATGCTGGTAGAACAGATATGATGATGGAAATTGTATTGAAATACTTATTTTATTTTTACTTAAGGCTGTAGTTGCACAGTGGTGTCTGATGAAGCTGGTCGGTGAATTCATTTCTCAATTAGGTATTTCCTCGTTTTGATTACTCGATAAAGCGCAGCGTTAAGCTCTACCATTCACGCGTTGTCTTGAAAATTGGAGCTTTCTATATATGAAATACTGTGTAATATTTAAACCAAATATAGTTGAATTCTCATTTTATCTGTAGCGCATAGACATTTCTATATATAATATAAAAAATATCAAAAAAAATAATTATTGGAGAAGATTAAATCACTTATTGGGTCAAAAAAGCATTCTCAGATATCATATCATCGTTTGCCATTTCCAAATACACTACTCTACATAGGCCTATTACGCGAAAATACGGATTTTCATTTCGCATCCAGAAAGGTCCGGGACGCGAGGCTATCACATCTGTTACTCAGTCTATTCCAGAAGATTTTATTGCTTATTCTGTAATTGGATGGGTAATTTCAAAATTTGCGCATGGACCTAAATGAAACGTCATATATTATATAGTATATAAATTTCAGTTAGGTCAGTTGTTATAGTATTTGTTTAGACTCAGCTTCACGCTATATCCCGCACATGGCAGGGTAGGCAGAGGGTACTTGGAAACCTAGTGATAAGACACTCAGTTCCACTTCCGTCCCCCTCTTTCCGCCGAATTGGAGGTATTGCGTGTTGAATAGCGGAATTCAACGCCGCGTTTTGCCTTATTACCAGAGCGAAGAAATGAAACATTAAATATTTAAATTGAAAATATTAAATATTTCATTTCCTCGACTGGGGATCGAACCCACAACCTGTCGGTTGCAGTCACGACAGGCCTTATAATATTTTTTTAATAGATAAAAATTGTTTCATATTATTTTCTTTATTAAGTACATATTCCACGCTCAGGTAGAGCGCAGGGCGGCGTCTAATAACGGTAAGGAAGTACGTAGGTACGACAGGAACGTAGTGTCTTAACATTGAGTTCTCTATACTGATCGAAAAACTGCAGAAAAATGCAACAGGGCTGGTTTTAAAAAAAAACATTTTAGCGCCGCCTCAAATAGAAAATAAATATTAATTAAATATATACATACAAACAATTTTACCTTTTAAGCTTGAATTTAAAAATAGATACCAATTATCGATTTCACGGTAACAAAGTGTTTCCTTCAACAGTTCCTTTGAAGTTTTCTATGACTGATAAAGTTGTATGAATAGCGTTTACGTATGTGCAATAGCATAGCTAATGACTATTCAGGCTTTGAAGGTTTATATTTGCACTAGTTGTCGCCAACAGCTTAGTTGGTACTGACTTTATACCATGAATTCCCGTTCTATAAGAGTTAGAAGAATTTTTTTCTTGGTGGAACAGACTGTCTTAATACTAGATATCGTTTGCAGAACTCAACGCCGCTCTTTTGCCTTGTATCAACAATTTTACATTTAGGAAAGAAAATTTAAAATTATTTATGTTGTTAGCATGTAGTTGTTGTGTGTAATGTCTTGTAGTTGTAACAAGCGTGTAAGAATTTTGGCGTAGCTTGATAAGAACTTTGTTGGTCAGAGCGTTTGGACGGTTTCCAGAGGAGCGAGTTCAAATCCTGCTACGTTCAAAATTTTACGTTTTTAAATTTAAAAATTAGTAATTTTCTTTTCGTAAATTTGGAATAATAAATAAATAAATTCGTTAAAAATTAAATTAATTGCATTCTCTCTTGATCAAAGGATAATTCTTACGAATTGTCTTTGGGTAACGGAAGTTTGGAAAAATCTCCCTTCAGAGACGCTAACAACATAAATAAGTTGTAACAAGCGTATAAGAATATCGACGTAGCTTGATAAGACCGTATGGCTTAATTGGTTAGAGCGGTTGGACGGTTTCCAAGAGGCGTGGGTTCAAATCATGGTACGTTCAAAGTTTTAAAGGATATAAGCACACAAAATTTACTTATATAATATATAATATATATTTAATTTCCTCCAGGGGGGTTGAACCCATAACCTGTTACGTATACAGTAGTACACTTGTAACTCTGCGCCATGACATGCCTCATATTTTTTATATTCTATACAATATGTCTTCTAACTGTTTTCTAATTTCTAAAACACTAAGCCAAACAGTCCAAAATGCTATTCTATAATTAGTTGTTTGACGAACAATATTGATTCGTAAAGATCATTATTACTCATAAACGAGCTCCCTTACTGTTAGTCCGGCTAATTCGCCCAATGTACATAACTGAGTTTATTTGTTTGACTTCGTAATTTACTGCTTCACTTTAATAATTTCTGTATAACGCTCCTTATATTGTTCTATATATTTTTATATAGAAATGAATCTGATTCGGTTTCTATTCGGGATGATAAATAACTTTCAATTCCATATTCAGAGCTAATTCGACAAAGTGCGTCGTTAAGTTACACTACTCAACAGTTAATGTCTGGAAAAGTGTTCGGAATACGCTATTATACGGCAGCAAAACGTGGGTAATTCAGAAGAAGAATGTAAGAAAGCTGCACGCTATGGAGATGCCTGCGTTTCGTCGGATATGTGGACTCATTTTAGCTGATCGCATACCCAATGAAGAGATACACAGAATGGTAGGTACTAGCGTGGAAGTCACGGTGAGAATGAAGTAGAAGTACCTACGTAGAGATGAGAGTGACTTACCTCTAGGTTCGCTTCTGTTTTTCTGCCAAAAGCTATAATATTATAATTCATATAATTATTACAATAAAATTTTATAATCTTTACAATTATTTTTATAATTTTTACAATAACTACAAAATGTATTATAATATTAACAAAATCAGGCAAAAATATATATAGGAAAGAAAAAGTTCAACACATATTTATCTCGACATCGAGTAACGTACCATGAGTCTGTAAGTGACAAACAAGTTACAAAGTTTCCTACTTGCGTTTTCATCTTTGATATATGTATTTCTAGTATGTATTTACGATATTATGGTATAACTTTATGAAATTTGAGAATTTAAAATTATATCTTGAACATTTTTAAATTATTGAGACCTGTCGTGGCGCAGCGGCACAAGAGTGTGACTGTAACCGACAGGTTCTGGGTTCGATCCCCAGTCGAGGAAATAAAATATTTAATATTTTCAATTTAAATATTTAATGTTTCATTTCTTCGCTCTGGTAATAAGGCAAAGCGCGGCGTTGTGTTCCGCCACTCAACACGCAATGCCTCAAATTCGGCGGAAAGTGGGGAACGGAAGTGGAACGGAGTGTCATAACACTAGGTTTTACTTCCGTTCCCTCTGCCTACCCTGCCTAGTGCGGGATACAGCGTGAAGCTGAAAAAAAAAAAATAAAAAAAAATAAATTATAATTCCACAATGGGTATAAAAAAAAATACATTTTTATTAAATTTATAAAAAATTTGAACGTCCCAGGACTCAAAACTCACCCTTGACATCGTGGTCATTCCAAACGATTTCCATTTTTAAAAAAAGAATTTTTACTTAGCAACCTTGATTTCCGCATGTGCAAGTGGGGATCGTAAGTGTCTTAATAGGAACGTAGGTTCTTAACACTACGTTACCCAGGTTCCATTTGTTTAACATTTGACTAAGTGCATGATACAACGCGAAGCTTTATTGCGTCTTGAGGATTATTTTTTTCGTTTAGCAGGATAAAAGTGTAAGGTAGTGCCAAGCCACTCCGTTTGTCGCTTTCCATACGTTGAATATTTGATGGGAAAGCAAATAAATTAATTTATTTTGCCCGATAGATTCCGCTGCTTTTAAGTTAAAATATTGATAACCATTTTTAATTAATTTGTGTAATATTACTGTTTTTTTTTCAGCTTCGCGCTGTATCCCGCACGAGGCAGGGTAGGCAGAGGGAACCCGGGAACCTAGAGTTAAGACACTCCGCATTGCGTGTTGAGTGGCGGAACTCAACGCCACGCTTTGCCTTATTATCAGAGCGAAGAAATGAAACATTAAATATTTAAATTGAAAATATTAAATATTTCATTTCCTCGACTGGGGATCGAACCCAGAACCTGTCGGTTACAGTCACACTCTTGTGCCGCTGCGCCACGACAGGCTCGTATATTACTACTCTGTTCTACATATTATTATCATTGTTATAGTTACCCCCGTTTGTTAGAAAAAGCGTGGCGTTGAATTCCGTTTCACACTTTGACGTGATGTCTCGAATTTGTCCATTGCCTATGCAGCTTTGTGGAGAGAAAACTACTTTTTTAATATTATTATTTGATTTTGCTGTACATTTAAATTCATAGCAACATCTTGCGCTCCTTTAAAAATACTTCTACCATATCTTTTAAGCTTTTACAACTGAAAAACTAAAACACGAAACATAAAGAAGATACTTTATAAGCTCGATAACTGCGAGTGAGGCACTTTAATATAAAAATTAATTAAAACTAAAAATAGCCTGTCCTTTTAACGTTTAACTTTTTGAATTATGCCAAGTTGAAATTGCGGTAATAGAAGTTTTTTGATGTTAATTATAACATTCACTTTTAATAATTTTGTGGCTTCCTAAGTTTAATTATATTGCTTTAGAAAGGTAAAAGAAAAAGATTTGCGTTAGCTTTTGATGGATGTGCAGTGATTCATCCATGTTGGGTACCCATGTCCTTCATACTCCGGAAGTGTTCCCAGGTCGATATGATATGGGTACCTTAAAAAAGACTTCTGTCCCCACTCCTAGCTCCTCTGGTGTTGCACAAGGCCGTGGGTGGCAGTGATCACTTACCATCAGGCGTGTTTCTCTTGTATTTTTCATTAAAAAAAAGGTACATATTGTTTAGGTTTCAGAAAAGTGTTTCGGAGTTTCGGACCAAGGGCAAATTTAAAGGGATGTTTGGTTAAATCACTTCCACTATTCAAGCTACTAAGTCTATTTAACTTGACAATATAATTGTTACTTACTTTCTTACTACGGAGCTGGCGATAGCGATGTCAATATATTATTTATTTTAATTTATCACCTGATGTGGACAAAATGACCGATAGCACAACGTCCGATTCCTACCGAACTCTACGGTATATACGAGTATTTCCATCACTTTTCCGTTGAAGGAGATGAACAAAGTGTCACAACACTAGATTTCGTCTTTTTAGCTGTTTGTATTTCAATTTAGATATTTTAAAGTTCAAAAACAAACAATAACTGTATAACAAATAATAGGTTAACCTATGCAGCTAGCGAGCTGCAACACTATTTACATATGAGATACGTCAATGACTACATAATTAAAGTGATTAACATTAATAGAAACCTCTACAGCGAAATTATTTTCGATATCACTCGAGGCTGTTGCCGGTAATTGTTCAATTGAAATATGCAATGTGTATATGTTTACTTTGTAATAAATGTTTGTGTTTTAGTGTGGTGACGATAAAGTACTTTTTATTATTCGTAGCAGCGTTGTATCCCGCACGAGGCAGGGTAGGCAGAGGGAACCCGGGAACCTAGTGTTAAGACACTCCGTTCGACTTCCGTTCCCCACTTTCCGCCGAATTTAGGCATTGAGTGTTGAGTGGCGGAACTCAACGCCGCGCTATTGCGTTATTACTAGAGCGTTGAAATGAAACATTAAATATTTAAATTGAAAATATTAATTATTTCATTTCCTCGACGGGGGATGAAACCCAGAACCTGTCGGTTACAGTCACACGCTTGAGCCGCTGCGCCACGATAGGCCTCAATACTTTTTATTATAAATACTTGATTTATAAAATTAATTTATGTTATATTATGAAAAAAAAAAACTTGAAAGCTTGTTTAATTTTTTTTTAAATTAATATTATTTAAGCCTTGTGCTAGCGTGTGACTGTAAACGTGACAGGTTATGGGTTCGATCCACACTTGAGTAAATATATTTATTGATTTCTTCGCTCTGGTAACAAATAAAAGCGCGGCGTTGAGTTCCGCCACTAAGTACTCAAGTTTTCTCTGTCCAGTCTGTCACACAGGAATACAAGAAGAAACTAATAAGTATACAGTACATTATATACACCTCCTGAAAATTTCAAACCATCAGCTATCGAGTAACGCTGTGAAGCATGCACACTCGTACACTTCTCGGATCGAGCCTAACAGGCGTGACTTTACATACAATATGCCATTTTATAAAGTAAAAGCAGAAGTCTTTTTACATATTACGGCTTAATATGTAACTTTTTTTGTATATTTTCGAATATAGCATTAAAACGTTAAAGAAGATAAAGAATTATATTGAATAATTTCTAAATATATCAGAATCAGTTAACTATCTGTACTATAATAAAGTACTCACACATTCGTACACCAGCCACTATGAATATATTCTTAGATAGTTTCATGGTAAAAGCTTCCTAAGAGAAATCACCTTTTGTGGTAAGACCGCCTTTACACCATACTTTTAAGCGTTAAGACACTCAATTCCACTTCCGTTTCCCACTTTCTGCTGAATTTGAGGCATTGCGTGTTGAGAGGCAGAACTCTACGCCACGCTTTGCCTTGTTACCAGAGGAAGAAATGAAAACATATCAGTAACAGAAAAGTAGAAAACCATTACAGCATTTATATAGCTAATATTTCAAACTAGCTGTGTCAATAAAAGATTATAATAGTTTTCCAGCCGTCGTTAATAGAAAAGTGTTCGTTGATTGCCTCGATTTAATGGTTGTAGTTTACGCGCCTTTTATTATTTTGTGGTAACAATTGAATTGTATTGATGTGATACAAAAGTATAATTGTAGTTAATTTATTTATATAACTTTTTGTTACTTTAGTTTCTGTATAACTGGAATGCATAATTATATTACTATAGAGCGGGGTAAGGTAGCGGGTTCAAATCTTGTTCGAGGGATTTTTAAATATTTTCTCATTCTTGAGATTTTTTCATTTTTTGAGATCGTGATAGTGGCTATTAGTGCGAAGGTTGGTCATTTCATTTTCACATATGTGATTCTTACTGACGAAAACAAGATAGTAATGAGTTCTGTTCCAAGTTACATTTTTCATTAAATACAGTTTGCTATTGCTAATGATAATTAATTAGCTCACTGAAAACGTAAAATAAGGCATGTCGTGCCGTAGGGGCCATAAGCGTGTGGTTGTTACCGTGACAGGTTGTGGGATCGATTCTCGGTTGAGGCAATAAAATATTTAATATTTTCATTTATACATACTGGTAAGAAGCAAAATGCAACGTTAAGTTTCGTCACTCATCATTTTGCAGACAGTGTGGAACGGGGTGTCTCGGTGGGAACAGAATGGCTTATCACTAGGTTCCCAAATTCCCTCTGTCTACTATGTTATATGTAGAGTACATTGTTAAGCTAAAAAAATACATAGTAAAAGTTAAGCTAAGAAAAATACATACAATTTACTTAATGTATATATTTAAAATGTATTAAGAAAATAGTTACATTTCTTCCATATTATAAAAGAAAGATCGTAAAGTCCATAATTCTCAGTGCATATAACAGTAAAAGGCTATTTTTCTTCTACAACAATGTTTAGTAACGCTTTAGAGAAGACCATGAAGAGTGAACACAATTTATACTTAACCCGCAGACGCCTGAAGAAAGTCGTTCAAAAGATATATTAACTAGGAAAATGCGCACAATATCGGTTACCATGCTTTTGATTTAGAGGACGTTTTGATTTACTATCTTAGGCTGACCAGTGTAATAATAATATTTTTTTTCCAGCTTCACGCTGTATCCCGCACTAGGCAGGGTAGGCAGAGGGAACGGAAGTGAAACCTAGTGTTATGACACTCCGTTCCACTTCCGTTCCCCACTTTCCGCCGAATTTGAGGCATTGCGTGTTGAGTGGCGGAACTCAACGCCGCGCTTTGCCTTATTACCAGAGCGAAGCAATGAAACATTAAATATTTAAATTGAAAATATTAAATATTTCATTTCCTCGACTGGGGATCGAACCCAGAACCTGTCGGTTACAGTCACACGCTTGTGCCGCTGCGCCACGACGGGCCTCAATAATAATAATAATATAATTTTAATGATAAGCCGGCCAAGTGCGAGTTGGACTGGCGAAGAATGGTTCGGCACTATTGTCTATACAATTGGTGAAAAATAAAGGAAAAGTGTTCTATTTTACCATTTGGTTACGGAACCCTGAAAAATCTGATTTTAAATTCATGATCTTCAACCCTGCTCGTAGAGTAAAAGGTTCAAGAGTGAGTTGAATTCTCCCGCCAGCAGTGGTTCCGTACTTATTTTATGATAGTAGGTCAACCAGAAGTACGACTTATAAAAGTTCTCTAACTAAATCTTGTGGTTTTATGCACTCAACTCAAATTAATGCTAACTTAGTCAACTTTAGAATATTTACCTCTTTACATTTTACGAGTATATTATATATATATATATATATATATATATATATATATATATATATATATATATATATATATATATATATATATATATATATATATATATATATATATATATATATATATATATATATATATATATATATATATATATATATATATATATATATATATATATATATATATATATATATATATATATATATATATATATATATATATATATATATATATATATATATATATATATATATATATATATATATATATATATATATATATATATATATATATATATATATATATTATATATATATATATATATATATATATATATATATATATATATATATATATATATATATATATATATATATATATATATATATATATATATATATATATATTTATATTTATATATATATAATAGAAATACTACTGCTGTGGCACTGTGGCACAAGCGTGTGACTGTAAACGACAGATTGTGAGTTCGATCCCCACTCAAAGAAATCATTTGAATATTGAATATTATCATTTCTTTGATCTGATAACAAGGCCAAGCGCGGCGTTGAGTTCCGTCACTCAACACGCAATGCTTCAAGTTCGGGGGAAAGTGAGGAATTGAACGAAGTGTCTTAACACTAGGTTCCCAAGTTCCCTCTGCCTACCCTGCCATGTGCGATGCCTACGATAAGTGTGAAAGATTGTGGGTTCGATCCCTACTCGAAGAAATTAAATATTTAATAGTTTTATTTCTTCGCTTAACAAGACAATGGGCGGCTTTAAATTCGGCGTCAAGAGACGAACGGAACAAAATGTCTTAAAGGCAAAGGCGAAAAAAAATATTTACTTCCATATGAATTGAACCCAGTCATTGCGTCTAAAGTTTGAAGCAAAACCGACATAAAAATGAGGCCGCTTCATGCTTTTTCCTGCTCGAGGGTACTTAAAAGTATTAATTTAACACTATAGTATTGATAATGGGCTTTTTTGTAAGCATTACACAAAATTCACATTTCAGATAGTTTAATATAAAACATCATATTGCTCGTTTTGCTTTAAGGCAAGATTCATCCCAATGTTGACACACCGAACTATTGCCAAAAGGAACCCGACTTCGATTTCAGATTGTTCATTAAACTATAAGTATTTTTAAAATTTTAATTTTTTTTTTTGCCGTGTGATCCCGGCTTATTGCCGTGTGATCCCGGCTTTTTGCCGTGTGATCCCGGCTTAGAATAGGATCACCCTGGTACTGATGGTATCGTAAGAGGCGACTAAAGTGCGTGTGGTAGAGTCACGTTGCCAGTAATGACAACACGCATGGGCAGACTCGACCGGATTATTACCGGCGTTAAGTAGTGGCTTTGGCCACTGCGTTTCGCATTAGGTAATGCCGGGCCCCGGTGCTCATCCACCTTAAAAGACGGCAACGCTCCTGTAGCTCCTCTGGAGTTACACGGGGCCGTGGGCGACGGTGAGCACTTACCAACAGGTGACCCGTACGTTCGTTTGCCGTCTTTTCCATAAAAAAAAAATAAATAAAACACTTCATACAACATTTTATGGCGATTTTTTCGGATATTGCGTGAGGAACTTAATGGCATGCTTAGCTTAGCAAATCAAGAAAATGGAAATAAATTAATATTTATTATACATTTATTTTCAACTACCCCTAACGGGAACCAAACACACTACCATCGTTGACTTACCACAACCAACTATATCTCACAAGTAACTTCCATCCAATTACTATGAAATGACCACCTATAAAGACAAAAACCATTATTCTCGAAATACATATAACATGTACATACAAATTCCCAAGTTAATATTTTGCAAAAATAATAAATCAAGCAGTTTGCTCTGCCCACGAGACGGCGCTTCCTTTTGGTAATCGTTCTTGATATTATCCGGAAACCTTTTATTGCTCTATAACTTAATGAGGGTCATACAATAATTCAGTAGTATATAAATGTCTCACATACCGTTTGGAGTATCTTTTAGGTTTGGATGCTTGGTTTTGGATTTTAGTGATATGATTTTTTTGTTTGTACTTGTTTATTTTTGGGAACATATTTTTATGAAATTTCACTAATACAGATGGCAAAATTATTACTGTGTCAAGATGATGAATGTTTCAATATATATTGACATCGAAAAAAAATAAATTGAATATGTGGCCTGTCGTGGCGCAAAGCACAAGTGTGTAACTGTAAACACGAGGTTATGGGCTCGAACCACACTCGAAGACTGAATTAAATATTTAACATACAAATTAAATATTGAATGTTTTTATTTTCTTTGCTCTAGTAAGAAGGCATAGCGCGGCGTCGAGTACCGCTTTTTAACACTCAATGTCTCATATCCGGCGGAAACTAGAAAACGGAACGCAGTGTCTTAACACTAGGTTTCCAAGCAGAGGGAACCTGCGTACCCAAATTACATTAGGTCAAAGAAAAATAAAGTGCTATTGAAGTAAAGTTGTAATATGAAGTATTATTTCACGCTCAGAACAGAAAAATATTATTGTCACATCAAATTATTATACGTTTCTCAAAAAACAAATGTATAAAATTCAAAATTTCATATTAAGACAGACATAAAATTTTGAATAAAAATTTCATTGAAATGTTGAAGTTCTTTATTCGAGTTTAGGGCAAAGTTTTAGTGTTCAACGAAATGCGAGCACCATATGGCAGAGTAAGTTACCAGTACGAAGTTAAATGCCAAAGAGCTTAAAGTAGTTAGTTCGTCCCTAATAGACACTGTACAATGTACGTAGATATTTAAATATTCAAAAATAAGGAAATACATATACGTCATATATTTCATTTCTTCTTCTTTCTTCTTAGCTTCACGCTGTATCCCAAACGAGGCAAGGTAGGCAGAGGGAACCCTGAAACCTAGTATTAAGACACTCCGTTCCCCACTTTCCGCCGAATTTGAGGCATTGCGTGTTGAGTGGTGGAACTCAACGCCGCGCTTTGCCTTATTATCATGTTATATATATAAAGTCAAATTTCGGGCGTAATATACGTTTCCTAGACGAAATATAAGCTTTCTTAATAGTATGGTTTTTGCAGTAAATTTCAATGTGTGAATGGCAAAGTTAGGACATTGAGGAGTTTAATTATATACACATGTTCTCATTATAATACTAAAATAGATGATCACCCACTGCAACTCCACATGTTGCCTCATGTTCCATTCTATATAAAATTGAACAAGGTAGGTATGTACATACTTACATCTTTTTTAATCTCTTAGTTTCATCCGATACATGGCCTAAACTAAGCCTAAACTAAGGGAACTTGGGAACCTAGTGTTAAGACACTCCATTCAGTTTCCCATTTTTATGAAGAATTTGAGTGGTGGAACTCATCACCACGCTGTGCCATGTTAGTATAGCGTAAAAATGAGAATATTTTTTGTTCATTAGAAAATATCTAATTCCTCGAGTGGGTATCGAACCCACAACCTGTTGTGTTTACAAACACACGATTGTGTCCCTGCACCATGACATACTACTACATACTTATGTATATAAATAACGTTTAATATTACAGACGCAACCATAAAAAGATCAATTCTTCTTCAATAAATACTGACTTCTTATAAAAACTCCTGTACATTTTGTCAAGCAAGCTAATATTACTTCACTACATATACTTAAATGTACGAGAAGAGGCATCCTAAATAAACAATATATCAAATATTTGTCAACATAAATGGCCAATGCCAAACATATTTGACTGGATTCGGGTCCGCTCCAAGGATAGAACGCAAAAAGTTAATTGTAAGTAATAATTTCTGAGTACTTCAAGGCCGTTGTGGGCACAAGACTCGGGAGACTGAAATATTTAATAATACTTCGCTCTGGAAACAAGGCAACACGCGGCGTTGAGATCTGCCAGTCACATTTCTTCAAGTTTTTCAGCGGAAAGAGAATAACGTTAACTTAATTTCTGGAGTACTAAACGCTCGTTTGCCTTGTCTTTTCCATAAAGACTCACAGTAAAGTAAATTTACCATGTTAAATACCGCCAACGCACTTGTAGCCACTCTGATATTACAACTGGACGTGGGCGTCGACAATCACTTCCCAGGTGACCCTTACGCTTATTTTGCCTTATCTTTTTTAAAAAACGTGATAACTCGCGGTGTTAAGTTTCGCCACGTAACACAAAATATTCTGAATACAAACTGAAAGTGAAGAGCTAAATTTATTAACGCTAGATCCTTTCTACCTTCTGTGCTTTATACGCTATATAGGCGTGAAACTAACACAATATATACAACATATCACTTAGCTTGACGTTGTATCACGTACATGGCAATGTTAAGACACTCCGGTCCGTTCCCCACAAAATATAAAAAATATTATATTTGTTATATTCCAAATCATTACGCATGATTAATTTATGCACGATCATTTAGTCCACCTAATATCTCGTTTGACACGCATGTTTAATGAACTAACTGAAACGTTTGCTATAATAAATTTGTTTTATCATTGAATTGAACCGAACTAATTTATTTATTTGTTGGGAGAGTGGGTTTTATATGGCTATATATATATATATATATATATATATATATATATATATATATATATATATATATATATATATATATATATATATATATATATATATATATATATATATATATATATATATATATAAATATATATATATATATATATATATATATATATATATATATATTATATATATATATATATATATATATATATATATATATATATATATATATATATATATATATATATATATATATATATATAAATATATATATATATATATATATATATATATATATATATATATATATATACATATATATATATATATATATATATATATATATATATATATATATATATATATATATATAATATATATATATATATATATATATATATATATATATATATATATATATATATATATATATATATATATATATATATATATATATATATATTTATATATATATATATATATATATATATATATATATATATATATATATATATATATATATATATATATATATATATATATATATAAATATATATATATATATATATATATATATATATATATATATATATATATATATATATATATATATATATATATATATATATATATATATATATATATATATATATATATATATATATAGTATAGTGTAGTTTACCACTTGTGTTATAATAAACATAGGCATTGCGTGTGAAGTGGCGGAGCTCAACGCCGCGGTTTGTCTTGTTACTAGAGCGAAGAAATGTAAACATTAAGCAAGGCACAATTCCCATTCGGGGAAAGAAATAATGTCATTACTTACTCGCTTAGATTATAAGAGCGTTGAATTCTGCTTTTCTACATACAGTGTCTCAAGGATTCGGCAGAGAATGCGGCATGGAAGTCTTAGTGAAAACGAATTGTTGACACCAGATTCCCAAGCTTCTTCGGCCTGCATAAGAAAAATAAAAGTACTTACAATAAAACACAATCATTAGTTTTGATGGCTATCTAAGTCATATAAATATTTCACATATTTTAATGTCATAGATTTTATTGATTTTTTTTAATTCAGCCATTTTGCATGGTAAGTATTTAGAACGGCGTAAACTCAAAAATTTATAGACAAAATTATATTACGAAGCTCTCAGTATGAAATTTAATTTACATAAAATGTGCAAACCTATGCAAATTTAAACAGATTCAGTATTTTTTATTAAAAGATGTTCTTAAAAGACATGAAAAAGGACACCGGATTTTACAAGAATAAATGATAATGGTTTAGAAGTTGCGTTGAGCCAAGGAAGTGCTTCCTGTCCGCGATATCAGAAATTTGATGGCAACTGTAGCCAAAAACTTTGAGGCTTGCTATGACATAAAGTTTTATGAAGTCACTACTGGAACATTTAAAAGTATTTTTTAACTCCTATTTTTTATATAAGATGCCTTGATGTGTTACACAAAATGTCTCCAAATCCAATGCCGCGTGTTGCCTCAGTAACAGAGTGAGGAAATGAAAATATTAAATATGTATTTAACTTTTTTGAGTGAGATTTCAACAACTTTTTCTTTCTTATTTTTCTTTTGATCTTTACGCAATAACCCGCACATGGCAGGGTAGGAAGAGGGAACTTGGGAACCTAGTGCTAAGATATTTAGTTCCATTTTCCACTTTCTGTCAAATTTGAGACATTGCGTTGAGTGGCGGAGCTCAACGCCACGCTTTGCGTTGTTACCAGAGCAAATTCATTCATTTCCTCGAGTTATTTCCTTATTTATAATAAAAGAGACATAATAACTACTTTATGGATAACATCCAGATGCCATATGTTAAGTTGTGAAGCCGTATTACGGACCCCGTGGTCACTGGTGAGAATTTCATAATGTGATATTCTCATTGTTTTCTTTTTGTTTTGTAAATATGAAAGAATTATTTTTTTTAGTTTTATTATTATTATTGTATAAGGTTATTTACTAAGAAAGTAATTTTAAAAATATATCATAATTTTTATTAATTTTCTATTCAACATTAAAAAATAAAATTAAAAAATTTTACTTTAATTTTTTCTATTAAAAAAATATTAATTATACATTATTATTTTGTTATAAAAGCATATTTCTGTTACATTAAAATATTGACTAAACCCTACAAATACAAACTTAACAAATATAGAAATTAACTTAACAAATTTCACCAAAAAAATATAATGAAATACTAATGAAGAAGAAGAAGAAGAAGAACATATTCTCACAGCACGTGGTCCTTGTTATACAAAACACTGTACCCTGCCCCCTGCGGACTAGAGCCTGAGTCAGTATAGCGCTGGCCGTTACCGCGAGTGGTTGTCTCTACTTGACGTTGTATATACGTTACGTCATTTCATAGTGAGGTTCAGTGGTGCTTCGATGATTTACTTAAAATGGTGCGAAAAGATAAACGGTTTAACCATCTGTGCTTTTTTGTATGGCTGCTAGCTTGTTTCAATGGTACGTATTTTAAAGTTTAATTTCTTTTATTATAAATTTATTTTAACTTTGAGTATATATATGCAGGGTTACGCTCTAGAGCTTACGGCCGTTGTAAATTCATTTCCGGTTCGAAATTATTATGTTAACGAATCCGTTAAATTCGTTATTTTTTGTTAAGTGAGGTGTGATTATTTATTTCCTTATAACGTATATATTTTTTTATTTTCCGAGTATTTTACATATTGGATAGGTAAATTTAAGTTCATCAATATCTATTATCGTAACATTCTTATGAGCCGTCAAGTTAAGGTGCTTTAGTTAATCATTTCATGATAGAGTCTTGGATGATTGATTACTTCTTACGTAGAGAAGATTCGATTTGTGCGGACGATTTATAATATTTTTACTAATTTTAAAGTGTTAAATGACACTTAGTTTAGAAAAATATTTAATTGGACTGATTGCAAGAGGTGCTGGTTCATATCTCGTTACGTAAATTATTTGGTGCGTACTAAATTAGTGTAGCTTATAATATATTTAAAATTAAAAATAATTTTGAAGGAAAAAATTTAAAGATAAAGTGATAATTAAAAATTTTAAGCGGTTTTTGTTTTAAAATAATAATAGATTTCTTTTAATTT
This sequence comes from Eueides isabella, assembly GCA_019049475.1. Lineage (NCBI taxonomy): Eukaryota > Metazoa > Arthropoda > Insecta > Lepidoptera > Nymphalidae > Eueides > Eueides isabella. Next base: position 2,150,959 of record CM032397.1, read on the forward strand.
TATAGCTCAAAAAGAACAATATAATATATGTACATAGAATACGAAAACAAAATGGTACAATAACAAATAAAATTTTAGTAACAAAGAGCTTTTACTTTCTCGAAGTAACTGTTCATGTTGAAATTCAGTTTTGCAACTTTTTACTTGTCTCAAAATTCCTTTTTTTTGTCATAGTTTTGGTAAAAAATATATTATAATTTTTTTTTGTAAATTGTGTTTCATTGCTTTTGAATAGATTTATAAAATAAAATTTATTCATAGCGTGTTACTGTAAAAGCTACCGTTGGTCGACTTACCACATAGAGGAATAAAAGATCTAACATTTTTATTTTCGCGGTCTGGTAACGAGCCTTGTACGGCGTTAAGTTCCGGTACTCAATACCTCAAGACTTTGATGGAAAGTGAGGAATGAAGTTTGTGACTAGAAAACAGAGTGTCTTGTTACTAGGTTCCCAGGTTCCTTTGGCCCACCCTATTATGTACGGTATATAAATGGTAAAATAAAAGATTAATATCAATTAAGTTTACTTTCTTTAGTTGGCTTTACTTTAATTATATTTTTTATAGATTGTATTGAACTATATTGTAAATCGAAATAACATTTCGTACGTTTTCAGATTACAAACATCGTATATAATATTCCATCTTAAAATGTTATATAACAAAGAAAAATTCCTTTTAGAGCTTTCATCAAACATTTTTACAAGAGTTAAGTATATTCTAAAATCGTGTTTGACCTAAAATATTTTTTATATCTATTAATAACATATAATTCAAAATAATTAATTACCTGTTGTATATATGAAGCAACGAAAATTAGTAGTAATTATACGTATTACTACAAGTTATAAAAGAATAATATGTATGTTTTTGTTTGACAAAAGAATCTTGGGAACGTAGTGTTAAGACATTCTGTTCTCATTTAGACTCTTTCAATCAGCAGTATCCGCAAAATTTTAAGTATTGCGTGATGAGTGGCGGAACTCAACGCCGCGTTTTGCTTTGTTACTAGAGAGAAGAAATGAAAATATTAAATATTTCATTTCCTCGAGTGAGAATCAAACCCACAACTTGTGGCGCTTACAATTATTAGAATTGTAGTGGAAGAGTTAGATGTAGTTGATAGTATAATTACTTAATATGCATTTGATCTGGAATTAAAAAAAAGATAATACAAGTGTTCTCATTTTTTTTTTCAAATATTTTTTTAATCATGTATAATATAATATTGATAAATTACATTTAAGTATATCTAGTGAGTTACTAAAAGTGATATATAAATGTGTTTACTATTGATTACATGGAAGAACGAAGTATATAGAGGGGTAAAACCTTAAGCATATCGGAAAAAGTAACTTTAGGAAATTGTCCAAAACAATCCAAAAAGCGCATGTTCAAGGTACCAAATATAATTAATTTTAATAATCAGTGACAAGCGTATTTTAATCGGCTAAGTCATTTTTGATTGCATTTTGCCAAACTTCCTTTAGTATTAAGTTTTGGTTTTGCTCAAATTAATTCATAAATAAAAAATAAATAAAAAATTGCTAAGATAATTGGCTGAAATTGTTGTTTCCATCTTAAAAACGATCATTTTCTTACAACATGAAAGTAATTTAGATAAATAATAATGAATTGTGTATTTCAAGTGATCGAAGCCGGCGAGGTACTCTAGTATACTTGAAATATTCTCCGTTACTAAGTCATTACAAATATCGCTAAGTCAGAATCACGCAGCGTAGAACTCTGGAATTTGTCACAGCCTTTTTGGACTGTGCGTATGTGCACTAAGGTTTCAGATTTCTAAGGAAATAGAAAGTAATAGTAGTAGTAAGTAAATGAAATTGCAGTGTATAATTAGTATTCTTTAATTCTGAAATATTGGCAAGTAATATAAAGCAATCTTGCCTTTAAAATGCAAGAAAATAAATATGCACAGTGTAAAGAAATCACTTTTAAAAATGATATAATATGTATCAAAATATTCTCAAATTGACTGACTGATTTTATAGTAGGGAAAACAGTGACAACAACAAAAAAAACCGTTTTATTTTTGAAAAATTGCATGTTAAGTGGCGGAAGTCAACACTACAATTGACACTTGTTACTAGAACGAGATATTGAAAATAATTGATTCTTGTGAAAACTGTAAGTTCATTTGATGCATTTAAAACACAGCTTTCTGAATACATATTTAAAAACTACCCACCTTAAAAAAAAAAATAAATGCATCAAATAAGCAAATAAATAAATAAATATATTATTTAGTGCTGAATAATGTATGATCGACATCTATGTATTATTTATGTAAAAAAATGTTTTCCATGTAAGTGACTTATGTTTGTAATGGGAAATAAATATCATTAACCACAAAAGAAATTAAACCCTTTGAAATTACAGGCAAATAGGTTGTTCTGAAAGTTTCGGTTTTATATTTTTAAGGTGGAAATTTCTTACTAATCCTAGAATATTTTTCAATATCAGGCCGCTTTTAAATAAAATGACTTTAAGCTATCGATAAAGACTTTTTTCTATAAAGCTCAACAAAGAGCTTTCGATGCTATAGGATTATGACGTCGTAAAAATTTGATCCCCGTCTTATAACGGTTTGTTATGATTTATATTTTTTTCGAGTTTTTTTTGTACTTTGTGTCTGTTTAATTTAATCTTGTCAAAGATATTTTTTAATGAGATAAGGTAAGATAAAGGCAGTAAAATACGTTTTAAAAATGAATTATTGGCGTAGTCTTTAATTGGATTGTTTTTAAGGTAAGGTTAGGTCATTAAACATATAGAACATACATACATGCATTTTGTAAATTAATTTAAATATATGTATTTTTGATAATGAGATACAATAGAGAAATTCTAGCTTTCAACCACACAATATTTTAAAATATATAAATGTATATCTCTGCGATATTCATTTATAGATTTTAAAATATTGTGTGGTAGGTTATCGAAATTAATTCCTTCTTGTCTTTCTTTAGTGCCTGTGTTAAAATACGGCGTTAAATTCCGTAAATAACCTCCTTAACTTAAATTCCTCCTCTTTTTACTCTACATTAACAGCTAAGTTGCGTAGAGTATGGCGTTATAAATAAAAAAAAAGTTCTTGCATATTGGAACCTTTATCATTGCAATAAAATAGTCTATACCGAGGGTACCTAGTTTTAAGACATTGCGTTTCTATCTTTTACGTTATTTTGAGACATTGTTTGACGCTTCCGCGGCGTTAAGTTTCGCTACCAAGTTTTACTAAGTTATATGAGCGAGAAAATGAGATTGATCAATTCCCACGATTGGAAATCGATCCCACAACCTGAAAATTATGCCACAAAGCCACTAAAATGTCTGTAATATAGAAAAAAGTAAATATAACATTAAATTAAATAAAAAATATCCATTTATTCATTTGCTTTTAAATAAATATCTGTTTCAACATTATTCATTCAAGAAACACTCAAGAAATATTTTAGATCAAATTAACTTTTTCCAACAGTCGTCAACTAAATATTGCTAATGTATAACTTAGTATTCAATTTCTCAACTTCGTAATGGCTAGTTGTGCTGTGCTATGAATATTATATTAATAAACATATAAAATACTGAAGCCTGTCGTGACTTTAATGGAAATGAGATATTTTTTTCTAGCTTAGTGGTTAAACACTCCGTTGCGTTCAGGACTTTAACTTTTAGTGACTCAACTCCGTACTTCGCCTTTTTACCAGAGCGATTTCATTTCTTGAAAATATTAATTATTTAATTTGAAAAAATGTAATATTTTATTACCTCCAGTGTGTTCAAATCCACAACCTGTCGCGCTTACAGTCCCACTTATATGCCACTGCGCCACTACAGATCTCTACAAAAAAAAAAACAAAATATATCTTTTTTATTGAAAACAAATTGCGTACAAAATTTTTTGCACGTTAAACAATTAACTGCCAGCGAACCAAAGCAAAAAACTGAGTGGGACATTTTTTCTTCTATAAAAGACATAAAATGAAATACTAAAATCCTTATACCTATATACTTTTTATTAGCAGACACCCTCAATAATTACACAGTGATTATTACTACATATATCTTTCAAAGTGGCTACAACTCAACTCGACCCAAACTCAACTTTAAATTTAGTTTCATATAAAATCTAAACTCATTACACTGTACGCGTCCGATAAGTGTTTATATAACGCCTAAAATACAAGCTTGGAGTAACTTTAACATTAACAATGGATAACGATCCTTACAACGACATACACCCTTGCAAAGTTGTAGCAAATCTGATAGGTGTAGTACATTTTGTGTGAATCTTATGAATATATATATTTACTATGTAGCTATCTATATCTATATAACCTGGTCTAGGCTAGATAGCTTCGCCGTCGTACAATTCTCAGCAAAATGATAAGACGCAGTGTTGAATTCCACCACTTAACATTACACATGCAATGTCTCAAAAATTAGGCAAAAATTAGTCATTGAAATTTACATACGCGGGATACCGCGTGTAGTATCTATATTTAACGATTTGATCTTTCTTTAGAGTATTTTTTTATTTTAATATATACATTCTTATTTTATTGAAATGTATGTATTCCATTACCTACTTAAATCCTAAGAATTATTAAGTGAATTTAGATTCTACAATATACAAATAATAAAAACTCCGATACGTAAATATACGTATCGGAGTTTTCATGTCTAGGTTGTATGTTCAATCTTTATTCCTAATTCTTATCGTTCATATTAATTAATTCATTTATTATTATTTTTATCAATTTTATTATTTTTTCATTACAATAGATTTTCGTGTGCGTGCACTATATAGAACATAATTATCATGATGATAATTATGATCTGTAATATATCTAATTACTGACATGACATTTTTCAGTTAAAATTTTTAGTTAAAATTTTAGTTTTATAAAATTAAAATGAAGCCTGAGTCAATTATTCTCTTAGTTACAGTTTTTCTATAAAAATTGCAATAAACACTGTATTTTTTTATACAATAAATTTATTTACTCAAATTTCAATAAAATTTTGTTTTAAATAAAAAAAAGAATGCCAAAAACTCTTATGAAAAAATTTAAACTAAGAAAAGTATGCTTAATATAACAAAAAATGTAGCGAAGTTTCACTTTATTATTGCCCAATCCACTTTGCATAGTAAAATGCCTAATCCTTGTGCCCTTGACCTTATTTTTATTTTTACGTCGAAACAAATTTTACTAAGAAATACAGAGGAGAACAGAATAGAAGATTTTAAGATTAGGTTCCCAAGTTCCCTCTGTTACCCTGCCTTGTACGAGATACAGTGTAAAGCGAAAAAATAGCTTAAAAATCTTGTATTTCAACATATTTTACATTTTGTGCAAAGAAAACCTGGGCTGGTCGAGGCGCATATCGTCTGTTCGATTCCTTGTGGGAGAAAGAATTATTTCCATGAGTCCTTCTGGTAAGAAGACTTGGCTCTCTTTTCCAGCTTTAATGGTAAAAAATATGGAGAATTATGAGGATTTCATGCATAGACTATGTATCAGAAGCAATGAATATATCTTTCAGCGCCCTTCACGGTCCATGGAATTGAAAAACAAAGCAATACGTATAGTTTCTCTATTTCTATAGAAGTATGAAGTCGATGTTGTCATGTACAAAGAAATATTCTCAGCGAATTCTCGATAACACGCTTTCCAACGTTGTTATAAAAGTTTTGTACATTTAAAATTTTCGATGTCAGAACTTTCATAATGTTGATTCTATATTTCAAGAAAAATAATACTTGGTGTGAAATGTTAATATGAGAGACAGGTTGATTGGAGCTGAAAAGGTTTAAAATACAAATTTCTTAGTTATATTTTCAAATTGTCTTACATTTTTTAGACACTTCAAAGACTAGAGACTAACTAGGCTTTCATATTTTTTAGTAAAAAGATAAAATAAAATCTGTTAAGAATATTTTTAGGGTTCCGTACCTAAGAAGTTAAAAAGATATTCTTATAGGATTACTTTGTTGGACGTCTGTCTGTCAAAATATTATATCTCAAGATCGCGTTCATTTAAAATAATATCTAATATATTTGGTCTACAGTCTCTCAGAATACAGAAAAAAATCTAAGTCGGCAATCAAAAACAAGCATTTTTGCATCGAAATTGCTACTTACTGTCCTGTATAATATATATCTCGTTTTCAGTATCTATAAGGTCCCTGTGGACCTATAGTTATGAGAGCTACAAAGTGATATTTTATACAGCACAATAATACGAAAAGTTCCTAAAAGTGAAAATAAACACTTATTCAGACCTAGAAGTATGTAAGAATTAGAAAAAAATAATTACTAATATAAATCTGTAGTATATTTCAGACTAAATAAATGAAAACGTCCATAAAACAACATACTTAATATGTTTATATATTTCTTTTGAAGCCGTTCGCATTGATTCTACAATCATGAAATTCGGCAAGAAATGAAAAGTTACTTTAAGAATAGAAGAAATATTCCGAAAATATATTTATATAACAGATAAAATTAATCATGCTTACTATGGTTGATGTATATAATCTTGCAATTTATACAGAACATCTGAATTAATTCAAATTGTACTTGGCCGTTTTTTGTTTTACTTTTTTTTATTAGTTTTGTACTTTCAGAATATCAGAAAATTTTATTTGTTGAACTATAAAGATCAGTTATATTTTAAGACTGTCTTCGATTTTTTAGATACTTCATAGACTAAAGATTAATCTTTTATCTTTTTACCTAAGTATTTTTTCTTAGACATAATGTAGCGAAATTTCCTAAGTTTCCTCTGCCTAGGTAGACCACTAGTCTCTCACTCGTCACTTCTCTCCACTAGCCACTCAACACCACGTTTTGCCTTATTACCAGATACAAAACCATTATACTTCGAATAATAATTTCTATCATAACAAAGATCAGTGAATACAGCTGTAAAATTAGGATTTCCTATTTAAGAATATTTTCATATACTGTACTGTTAATTTTAATTACTTAATATCTTAATTACCTATTATATTATTTATTGATAGAAGTAGATTGGAAAATCACGTCTTTTATAGAAATTATTATTTATTGAAATAAATTATTGTTTATAGGTGTAGAAGCTTATTTAAAATCATTTTCCATACTTAGGAAAGAAAAATACTTTTCAGAACACGTATAAAAATTAATTAAAATAGCGGGATTTGAACCTGCACCATTTTGGAAATCGTCCAAACGCACTGACCAACTAAGCCATATGTTCTTATCTAGCTATGTCGAAATTTTTATACGCTTATTACAACTTATTTATCTGTTTAAGATATATTTAAAATTATTTTTTATGTCTTCTTTCTTTCTTTCTTCCTTAGCTTCACGCTGTATCCCGCACGAGGCAGGGTAGGCAGAGGGAACCCGGGAACCTAGTGTTAAGACACTCCGTTCCACTTCCATTCAACACTTTCCGCCAACTCAACGCCGCGCTTTGCCTTATTACCAAAGCGAAGAAACGAAACGTTAAATATTTAAATTAAAAATATTAAATATTTCATTTCGACTGGGGATCGAATCCAGAACCTGTCGGTTACAGTCACACGCTTGTGCCGCTGCGCCACGACAGACCTCAATGTCTTCTAAAATATATATTTTAGCTTGGTAATACTAGCGACCAAAATACATACCTACAACATGTGTAAACTATACTGCTGTAGAGTTTCATTTAAGAGTTTTTCTAAGTTCAGGCCAGTGTTGGAGCATGATTGTAAAGGCACAACTGTATGATTGTAAAGGCTATAGATTGTGAATTTCATCCCCACTTGTGAAAATGAAATATTTTTATTTCCTCGCACTTTAAATGAGGCAATTCGCGGTGTTTCATTCTAGACACACAATTCTCCAGAATTAGACAGAATGTGGACTAAGGAAGTGTCGAAATGGAAACAGAAGTATTAACACTGCGTTATGCCAAGATTAAAATAAAAAACTCAAAATCAAATATTTTATTCAAAATAAGAAGTTACGGGCTTCATTTTTTGAAATTCACATAATTTACTACCAGTTTATCAGAGTTACTGCCTAAGATCTGAAAAGAACCGGCGATAGTAACTTAGGACATGTTACTAAACTGTAATTTAATATTAAATTTAATTTCTGTCCTAAGTGTGGAATAACACTTTAAAAAATAGTAAAAATATTAGGACATGTTCTTTATATCAAAACTTTCACTTTAAAAAGTATCATCTATAATATATCATAGCTGTGTGCAGATAAAACCATCACACATTTTCACATAAGTTATTACTTATTGTAAATAAATTTTGATAAAAAGCTAATTATTAAACAATATTTACAAAGTAAATTATATGTTATATTTTATTTATTGTAATTGTTTGATCCTCTGTGGAAGAATCAAACATTTTCATTCTCGTGATGCTATAAGATATAACGCGGCGTTAAGTCACGCCATTGGCCAAACATTATTTATTTATAGCTACAGCAAAAACATAAAATGAACTATTATTTCCATACATCACAATCTTTATACAAAAGATAAACGTTTGAATATTACAAGATTAGCTAACAAGCCAGCAACTAAATTGACTTGATTGAGTAACAAAAAGGAGGAAGCTCTCAATGCGACGTACATTTCTTTCTATTTATGATTCGTATGGAAATAATGAGGTTGGATTCATAGATAAATATTTATGTTAGTGAATTATTATTGCAAAGATTAGCCAAGTAATCGTAGTTTGTGTATGTGAATTTCCGTATACTTATTTTCAGCTTCACATCATGGCAGGGTACGCAGAGGGAACTTGAGAACCTAAAGTTAGGACACTTAGTTTTCATTAACACATTTCCGTTTTCCTATTTCCAGCCAATTTTAGGGCATTTCGTGTTGAGTTGCGGAACTCAACGCCGCGCTTTATCAAGTAACAAGAGCTAAGAAAACGCAATGATTCAATAAAATGTTTTTGGTGACATTGGAACTGATGGCTATCGTGATGAAAATCGAAAATATAATTGGTTGTTTTTTATGTTAGCGATTGGAAATATTTATTAAAAAAAATGTGTCACTTCACGCTGAGTTAAGTGGCGGAGCTAAACGCCGTCGTTAGAAGTTTAGAGCGAAGAAATGAAAACATTATTATGATTAATTTTATTAATGTCTCGAATTCGGTGGAAGTGGGGAAATGGAGTGCCTCAACACTAGGATCTCAAGTTCCCTCTGCCTACACAAAAAAATCACTATTAACATTTTTTTATAAATATCGTTTTTTTTTCTTTTATTAAAAAAAAAAATATTATTTTCAGAATGAGTAAAAATATCAAGCTTTTATTTCTGTTCCAAAACTACCCTAAACACAATCAAAATCACAAAAAAGAACGTACAAAACTCAAACTGCACATCGGAATCCAATAAATCAGCATAGAAATTAATATGTTCCCAAAACTTATGTTCCCGATATGCAACAGCATAGTTGGCGAAGCTACCAAGGGACGTCTGTCTGTAGTTAATTTATGAACACTCCCCCAGAGACAGATTTGCAATTAATCTTTATCGGGATACATGTGATATTACTCAGTTTACATATTCATAATTCTCGTGTCAGTGTCGGTTGTAAATTAAATATTAGTAGATCTATATAAGTATATGATAAATTAAATTAAATATTTTATATTTCATTTCTTCGCTCTGGTTACAAGGCTAAGCACGGCGTTGAGTTCCGCCACTCAACACGCAATACCTAAAATTCAGCGGAAAGTGGGGAACGGAACGGAGTATCTTAACACTAGGTTTTCAGGTTCCCACTACCCTGCCATGAGCGGGGTAAATCGTAAAGCTGGAAAAAGTGATAAAAAAGAAAAAATATATATTAATAGTGGCACAAGCGTGCAACGGTTGTGGGTTTGACTCCTTATCGAGGAAATGAATAACAAACAAGAGAAAGTGAAAGCAATTTTTAAGATTTGCCTGTTGAATGGCTTTCAATGTCGAAATTTATTTTGTTATTGAAGTAAGGAAATAAAAAGATCATTTTCCTTAGAAGGTATTGAACCCACTAAAAGCGCTTATAAACGCTTTACCGCTGCATTAATAACGCACTAAAATTTTATTTTATATTTATTAAATATATGTAAATAATAATATAAAAAGGCTAATACTATAATAACAGAAGACCTAATCTCAATTTATCACATTATTAAGATTAAGTGAAAAATAACTAGCCTGTCATACTGATAAAGTCAAACGACGAAGGGACGTAGTCTATTTTTGGCTTTTAAGCAATATTCAAATCTCAGTCAGGTTCAGCCATTCCGTGGCGCAGCGATATAACAAGCGTACTACAGGTTGTAGATTCGATTCCCACACGAGTAAATGAAAAATTTCAGATGTTACTTTCCTTGTTCTGATATTTAAGAGACACCGCGGCGCTGAGTTCCGCCATCCCATACGCAATGTATAAAAAAATGGCGAATAGAGTGTAACGGAAAGGAGTGTCTTAACATTAGGTTCCCAAGTTCCTATATATGAGGCACAAGAAATTATTATTATTTTTTTCTCAGCTTCACGCTGTATTCTGCACGAGGCAGGGTAGGCAGAGGGAACCTAGTGTTAAGACACTCCGTTTCACTTCCGTTCCCCACTTTCCGCCGAACTAGAGGCATTGCGTGTTGAATGGCGGAACTCAACGCCGCGCTTTGCCTAGTTGCCAGAGCGAAGAAATGAAACATTAAATAATTAAATTGAAAATATTAAATATTTAATTTCCTCGAGTGGGGATCGAACCCAGAACCTGTCGGTTACAGTCACACTCTTGTGCCGCTGCGCCACGACAGGCCTCTCAATTATTTATTATTATTATTATCCTTACCTCATATTCACACTAGATTCGCCAACTACGAGTAACTTGTCAGTTTATGACTGACAGATTCACATAGACACAGATACCTGTTCAAGTTATGTCAGTCATACATATATCTATGATCGACACTTCAATATGGGATTGATTATTTCAAAGAGCCGTCCCATGTTAAGCTTGAATTTTATCTTCTATTATTAACTGACATGGATAGCCTCTTAGTTAGTAAACTGGTAGAAATTTATTGTTTTAATAAATTATATTGTTTATAGGTATTAGCGTATTTTATATTATCAAAATTCATCAATAAAAAAGGTATTTTTTTATTTTAATGCCATGTTCCGCACGTTGCAGGGCACTTGGGAACCTAGTGTTAAGACACTCCGTTCCGTTCTGCACTTTTTCACTTTCTGCCGAATTTGAGGCATTTAGTGGACCTCAAAAGGTGCACTTTTCCGTATTACCAGAGAAAAGAATTGAAACAATTAAATATTTTAGTTTAAAGTTAGAAATGTGGCATTACTCTTAAATGTTAAAACAATTTAAATAATTATATATTACCAGCTTTGGAAGTCCTCGGGTGGTCAAATAAATATTATTTATAAGAGCTTTATACACATTCTAGTGGACCGGCCCGTAGACAGATAAAGATTCTTCTGCCCACCCTGCTACGTGCAGGACACAGCATGAAGCAGAAAATAAGATATTTTTCAGTTCGATTCATTAGTTTCTGATATTAGCGATATAGATATATCCTTTAATAAAATTTACCATACAAACCCCTTATAACAGTACAATTTTAAAGCAGAACTATGAAAGTCAATTATTACTGTAACAACAAACTTACTGTATAATCAATCGATTTCGAATGTTATGGAAATATAAATCGATATTCTCTTAAGATTTTTAGCAGAACCTTTGTATCTATCATTTTTTCTCAGTGTCGCGCTGTATCCTGCGGAAAGCAGAGTAGGCAGAGGGTGATGAACATGATAACTTAGTGTTAAGACACTCCGTTCCACTTCCGTGCGAATTTTTGAGGCGTATATAGCGTGTTGAGTGGCGGAACTCAACGCCGCGTTTTTCCTTGTACCAGAGCGAAGAAATGAAAACATTAAATATTTAAATTGAAAATATTAAATATTTCATCATCATTATTATTATATATATGTGTGTCACTTAAAAGACTAACTCTTTTAGACGAAACGCTTTTTGGCTTTGGTGCTATAGCCATTTACCACTCTTAACAGTTCGAGCGAAAGTATACTCAATTATGCACTAGCGCCGAGAGCCTCTTATGTCTTACATAACTTTGTAGATTCTGCGTATGCTTCTCTACAGTATAGTGATGTTCTGAATATCGATATTATACAAATATTTCAATATCGTAACAAATAGTTCAATATCATCTGAAGTTTTCATTTATAATTTAATATTTTTATAGTCAGGCGCTATACCGGCAGCACGCCTATCTATAAAGTGACGGTCGGTACGTAGGGACGGTCATACGAATAGATTCCTACTCGGCGGAAGACAAACTGTGGCGTTAAGTTCCGCTACTCAGGTGCATTGTCTCAAACGTTAAATAGAAAGTAGTTAAAGGAATACAGCCCTAGGTTACTTATTTCTTTTCTAGTACTAGCGGGAAGCGAAATAAAAATAATATTTACGTGTAATAAAAATTTTAAACTTATAATTTCTGGTATAAACATTTTTTCAAAGAAGTCAAACAAGACTTGAAGAAATTGGGTCGACATATTTTTTTTTTTTCAGAAAGGTTAAAAGCATTTGTTTTTATTTTTCCGCAGTGTTATTTACTTAGGAATTGTCAAAGCGCTTTTTATAGTTGCTCGTAAAAGTGTCGATGTGGTTTTACAAAAAAATCTAACGACGGTGCCAACTGGTGAAGGCACTAACATATTGGAATATTTTTATTTTGGGCTAACTTGTTAAGGTTAGTTTTATATATTTTTTTATTGTAAGCAACAAAATTCTGAAAGTTATTTATTTTATTTATATCTAGGACCATACGTGTTAGAAGCTAGGGTAGGGTATGGTGACCTAATGTTGACGTTAATCTTATATTACAAAGACAGAATTAGAATTGTATATACATAATTATGCCAAGACAAAAATATAATTAATGAATATTTTTGATAATTTCAATTTATTACTCTTAGAAAATCCGGATCTTAATTGAACAGGCAGAGGGTATCTAGTGTTAAATGTAAGACACTCTGCTTTCCTGCTGAGTACCGAAAGTAAGTAGTAGCAAAGGCCTTTTTTTAAACATTTTTTAAAATTTCATACAAACCACAGGCCCTTAGAATAAAAAAGATTTGAAACACAATTTTCTTTGCGTTCACAAAAAAATATATACAAAACCATCCAGCTTAGAAGACATTATGGAATAGCACGCATTCATTCGAACACACGTAGCGCTACGTACAGCTTTTGTCTCATAATCCAATGGAATGGCAATCCGACACAGTCACAAGAGATCTGACGCTGGATCAATCACTTTACTTGTCCAAGGCGTAAATGTCGACTTGTGAACAAGCCTTGTGCGATAGATTGTATATATTTGTAGCAGAAAATTCTGAAAATATATATTTTTCTATGGCTTTACTCTGTACCGTATATAGAAGAGTAGGCGGAGAGTCTGGGACCCTAGCATTAAGACACTGTTCACATTAAAACTTTCTGGTCAATTTCTAAGGTATTGCATGTAAAGTGGCGGAACTTAACACCGCTTATTGCCAGGGTGCAGAAATAGAAATATAAAACATTACGTTCCTAAATGGGAACTCGAATACAGTTGACACTATCTGAAGTAGAACGCCGAAATTTGGCATGTGGTTCTTTGAGAAGTGTACAGGAATGTAACTGGATGGAACTTTAAAGTATGGACTTAAGATTTTTTATAAATGTACTATAAAATATCTCAGAACCCGGGAACCTAGTGTTAAGACACTCCATTCCACTTCCGTTGCCCACTTTCCGCCGAATTTGAGGCATTGCGTGTTGAGTGGCGGAACTCAACGCCGCGCTTTGCCTTATTATCAGAGCGAAGAAATGAAACATTAAATATTTAAATTGAAAATATTAAATATTTCATTTCCTCGACTGGGGATCGAACCCAGAACCTGTCGGTTGCAGTCACAGGCTTGTGCCGCTGCGCCACGACAGGCATATTACTCTAAATACAACAATCTCATAATCATAACATTTCTTCATTGTTTTACTAATTTTATTTACTTACTCATAATATGTAATTTTAAGAATGCTAAATAAATTAATTTAGTAGTTTTTGGGTTTAAAGGGAACCAAAGAACATACACACAAGCATTTACATAGAAACATACATAATATGTATGAGTTACATATTCTCCAGCGTAGTCGAAGACGAACATTTACAACAGCTAAGTTAACTACTTGGCATTACAAACATCACATCGACTAATCTACAAACTAATACCATAGAAGTTGCAGTCTAATTTATACTCTAGTATAGTAATAGACGCTAAAATCGAGTGCTAGTAAAGTTTAGATTAACAAGCAATATTTACAATTTTGAGTCATTCGTGGCATTTGAATATAGAGTGACAGGTTGTAGATTCAATTCCCACTCGAGGAAAATAGATATTGCCTTTACCTCGCTGTGACATTGAGGCATAGCACGGCGTTGAGTTACGCAAAACATGTAACTCTTTGGGAATTTTACAGAAATTAAAAAACTGTTTTTTACTAGCCAATTGTTCTATATAATGAGATACAATATATAGCCAAAAAAAATTAAGCTTATAATATAACTTTACGAAATGAAAATCCTTAAAACACAAGTACAAGTAGCTCGCTACGTAATAATTCCACCCGCATCCATGGATATAACTGATTAATTGTATCAATTCATTCATCAGTCATTGTTATATAAATAGCTCTTAGTAATCTTAGTTTGACATATATATGTGTGTATATACTGACATACTTATACATAAATATATAACATTTATAATGAAAAGCCGTTAAATAATATCTTGATATATACCTTTTTGTATTTTTATAGAAAATAAAGAATGAAAAAAATGAGACCGTCATTATGCAGCGGCAAAGCGTTTGATACTAAGCAATAGATGTGAGTTCAATTCCTCAATTGGGGGAATAAGAAATTTCATGTATTTGCTCTGGAAACGAAACAAAACATGACGTAAAACACGACGTCTCAAAGATTAAGTGAAAGCACAATATGCGGGAAACAGCGTGAAAATAATAGAAAAAAAAAACTTTATCACTATTTATTATAACACATCTTGTCGACAGGCCTGTCGTGGTGCAACGGCACAAGCATGTGACTGTAACCAACAGGTTCTGGGTTCGATCTCCAGTCGAGGAAACGAAATATTTAATATTTTTA
The DNA here is from genome assembly GCA_019049475.1 of Eueides isabella. Taxonomy (NCBI): domain Eukaryota; kingdom Metazoa; phylum Arthropoda; class Insecta; order Lepidoptera; family Nymphalidae; genus Eueides; species Eueides isabella. The sequence continues at coordinate 2,166,243 of CM032397.1, forward strand.
ATTTAAATATTTAATGTTTCATTTCTTTGCTCTGGTAATAAGGCCATGCGCAGCGTTGAGTTCCACCACTCAACACGCAATGCCTCAAATGCGGAAAATGAGGAACGAAAAGTGGAACGGAGTGTCTTAACACTAGGTTCCCAAGTTCCCTGTGCCTACCCTGCCTCGTGCATCACATACATGTCACATCAAGAGGATTAGATAGCAACGAAATATTTGTCTAAATAAAAATAAAATAAAATATGCATTAAGCGATTAATGAAGAATCTGGTAACGAAAGAAAGTGCGGCGTTGAGTTCCGCCACATAAAATGCAATGGTCAAGTCTCCAGTCTATATATATATATATATATATATATATATATATATATATATATATATATATATATATATATATATATATATATATATATATATATATATATATATATATATATATATATATATATATATATATATATATATATATATATATATATATATATATATATATATATATATATATATATATATATATATATATATATATATATATATATATATATATATATATATATATATATATATATATATATATATATATATATATATATATATATATATATATATATATATATATATATATATATATATATATATATATATATATATATATATATATATATATATATATATATATATATATATATATATATATATATATATATATATATATATATATATATATATAAGAACACAACTTTTTTATTTATATATAAATAGGCATTCATTAAATTTAATGGCGTTAAACTATTTTAGGTATCGACAAAACGTAAAATTAATAAACATCAGAGATAAAATAACTGAAATCAATGATAACATGATTGATTATAAGCTATTGTTATAAATTGACTGATTTTACTAAAATTGTTGTACAAATTATTCCTAATTGTATCTACCAACCATTAAATAGAGTATGTTTCTTTTATCGCTCCATACAATTTTGTTGATTCATCGAATTCAATTTAAGGATTTATGTTTAAAATGTTATAGTAATATTTCTAATCGTGTTTCAATTTTTGTATAAGCTGTTTGTATTTGTCTACTCTATAGCGTTGAAAGTTGTAAAAAGATAAGCGTTTGAAGCTTCATCCGCTAGTTTTAAAGGAAACTAATCAATATTCTATCCCCACTCAAATAAATAAAAGATTTAATTCATATTAAAAGTTTTTAGTTCAATTTTGTCACAATGTCTCAATTTTGGTGTAAAATGCGTAAGTGTCTTCGAAGAGGCAGAGTGTCTTAACACTAGGTTCCCAAGTTTCCTCTACCGATCCAGCTACTTGCAGGATACAGCGTGAAGCTGAACCAAAAAATATATATTTCCTCAATTTTGGTCAAAGTAATAGGGCTTGTTATATATAATATTTGTAAAGAAAATATCTTTTCTTGCGATTTTTACAGTCAAATTTGAATTCACGTACAAACTTTGCAATCAAATCAAACATTCTAGGTGGCAAAGCGAAAAATATTGAAACTCTTCCATTGAAACCAGACAAAATCCTTCCAATATTGTGGATTCAGCGTTTTTAGAAAGGTGCACGTCAGCAAAATTTACTAACATAATATAGTAGAAGCAAATGACACCGACACTTATGGAAGTAGTAATCTGGTTGAAAGCTGACTGCTATAACGTGCAGACCATTAACCCGAGCTGATATATTTGTGGGTCACATTATCGAAGGACGTTTCGGTAGGCTAATTTAGTAAGATGGAAAAATCGGAGTAATTCCTTATAATGAAATATTTAATATATCGTCGGTTTTTTTACAGCAGATAAGATTTTTTATATGATATCGGCGTTGAGTTACGCGTCTCAATACGCAATATCTAAAATTGAGTGGTAAATGTGGAACGAAAGTTTATTTTAATAGAAACGTTAATTTACAAATGGAGTTTTATCATAATATATTTTACGGAATGGCTGGTCCGCTAGGTGGGAAAAAGCGTGAAGCCGATTCAAATGATTGGTGTATCGACTTTATAGAACATCTACATGGGAATGTAATATCTCATAGCTATACTTTAGCTTTATACTATTGTTTTCATGTCTTAGGATTTCAGAAGGAGAAATTTTCAGAAGGAGGAGAGAGAGATAAACACCGCGCTTTGTCATATTAGAGCTAAACAATGTTTTTTTTTTTTCAAATGGGTTAATACCGTACCCATACACATTTGTTTCGTTTTAAATTAAACACTATTAAAAAAAAAAGGAACAGAATAATTTAACACTTTTTTTACACTACACAGAAAATAAAAAATAACAAGAAAATAATGAAATTATAATCAATTCTCTTGCTTATATTTGTCCGATCTAAGAAAAGACAAATATACATATATATAACTAGATCAATCAAAAACATTTGCTATCATCTCTTCGAGACGTAACAAATCAACAAAACGATGAAATCTCATCACATCGTACACTTAATATTCTTACGTGTCGTACAAGTTATGCCCTTTTCGACATTGTTAGCTCTTTCTCTGTGAGCTTAGGGAATACGTTCTTTATTATTACTGCGTCAATGATCCGATCCTTAATAGGCACGTGACATATTATAGTGAAGTCGTGGTGTACTGGCACAAGTTAGTGCAGTAAGATATCACGAGTATTTATTTTTCAATCAAACGACTACACGTTTCAAGAGAAACTTTCATTATAAATATATGAAGCTAATTTTATCAGCTTTAAGGTGCATTTTATACAAATCGATTTTGTCTACGGGTTCTCCTTATAATTCTTATTTAAAAAAAAAGCTGTGGAAAATATGGAACTTTCAAAATTGTTTTGCACACGTGATTTTCGTAATTGTGGTGGGGGCAATCTAGTCTTAAACATCACCATGTATCACCAAAGGGGGTTAAAAATGCTACAAAAACATCACATGATTAATGGCCGGCCCTCGAGGGATGTGTAACATATTTCACCACTCTGTATATATATATATGTATATATATATATATATATATATATATATATATATATATATATATATATATATATATATATATATATATATATATATATATATATATATATATATATATATATATATATATATATATATATATATATATATATATATATATATATATATATATATATATATATATATATATATATATATATATATATATATATATATATATATATATATATATATATATATATATATATATATATATATATATATATATATATATATATATATATATATATATATATATATATATATATATATATATATATATATATATATATATATATATATATATATATATATATATATATATATATATATATATATATATATATATATATATATATATATATATATATATATATATATATATATATATATATATATATATATATATATATATATATATATATATATATATATATATATATATATATATATATATATATATATATATATATATATATATATATATATATATATACGGAGTGGTGAAATATATATATATATGTATATATAATTTTATAGTTCTCTAACAACCTTTCCTACCTTGACACAGTACTTGCAACAGACGACAAAACGGACAGGCACGATAAATACAAAATTCTGGTTTATGTCATTCAGATATAGAACTGAAAAACAGATACAAATATCTTATTTATAAAATTTTTCAATTAAAAAAGCGCTTCGTCCTCCATAAAATGCTTTAAACCACTAATAAGTTGCGTTATCGTTACTTCTCTCCCATAATTGTAACATATGTTAAGTGAAAATCGATTTAAAACTGTTACAGAATGTACAAGCACGCGACATTTTACAGTCGATAATACTATTATATTATAATGGGGACATCAAGTTTCTAGCAACCTTTAATGTATGGGCTATGCAAGTTATAGATCGATTTATATGAGGAATACTAAAATTAGAGTATTTTTATGTTCGTTGATACTGTTTTAGGTAGTTCTTAAGTTATTGAAAAAGATGAAAGCGGAAAAATATTATCTTTCAACTGTAAACACTAAGCCATACATAATACAGCCATTTTTGAGAAATATTATATATTTTCTAAATAAATATTGGAATATTTAAATTTATTTTGTTGTCCTTTTAATAAGATAAACCGCGGTGTTGAGTTTTTCAATAATATATAAACGCAATTTCTCTAGAAGTCGTTAAAAAATGGAGAACAGATGAGTCAAAAAAGCAACGATTTTATTTAATAACTAAGTTCCGTTCATCTATCTTAATATGCACGAGACATAGCATCAAGCGAAAACTAAAATACTATAAACCTTTCGTCATTCACGTTCAGCTCAGACAGAACGTGACAATTTTCCAAGCGTGCAGCAAGCATTTTTTAAACGAGCAGATCATACACGTATATCACGTCCAAAACCTACATCAAAATTCTAATCAAAATACACTAAAAACATAAAGATAACATGACACCCCACTATACGTTTATTCCCACCCCGTTATGTCACGCTGCGTTACGCTATCTTCCGGTGAGGGGTGAGGTTACCCAGCCGATTAACCGAACTCGATATGTTTGTTTGGGAACGGTCCGGAAGAAGCTGACGTCCGGTGGATAGCACTTTATAAATCAAGTTTATGAACAGTTACATACAGTGGCTTTATTTTGATTTCTTTTTGTTAATTACTGATGTGGTGATAGGTGACAGATTCAAATCCCATAAAGGGTAACGATAAGGCAAAGTAAATGGTTGGTTTTAATATATGTAATGTTCGTTTTAAGTTATGAAATTAGTTTCTTTTAAGATAGAATCAATACTTACTTTATCCAGTTAAGTGTAGTTAACTTTTAGAATAACTGAGAAATTACTTTGTTAAAATACTTTTAATACTGTAATCTGAAACAAAGCATTTATTGCTGAAGCGTTTTTAAGTATTCTTGGTGTAATTTTCTATACTTGAATCGGATATTTTAATATACGTTTTTTGTATTGTATAATAATTGTTTTTAGCATTGTATTCTGCATTTAATATTATAGATAAAAGGAGCCTGATATATATGCCCTCTGTTGCATTGCATGCTGAGTGAAGAAATCAAACGTCAAATAAAATCTTATTTCCACAGCAAGAAAATGATGATTAAGAATTGAACTAACAACCAGTGCCACTGAACCACGTCGGCCACTGTACATAATTAACTAAAATATCATAATAAAACAGACACTATAAGTCTGTTCAAAGGTTTATTTTTGGTAATCCTCCAATTTGGAAGCAATTTATTTTAACTTCAAACATCGCTCTTAAGTAAACAAAGCTTAGTAAATCGACCGTTTAATATTTTATATAATGATCAAAGATAGCTATACAATTGTCTAGACATTATTATTTCAAATTATTTTATTATTTAATATTATAATTAAGTATTTGAGATTATTTGTATTTGTGTAAAATGAATACGTATGACAAAGCGCGGCGTTTAGTTCCGCAACTCAGCACTTAATATCTCCGAAGCCGAAGAAATGATCGAAAAGTCGGCGACGATCGGTGTCTACCCACTATTGTTTCTGCTAAGTCACAATTTTAAGTTCCAGATAGAATATTTCCGTTATTTGAATTCCGCCACTCAACACGCAATGCTTCAAATTTGGCAGAAAGTGGGGAACGAAAGTGGAACAGAGTGTCTTTACACTAGGTTCCCAAGTTCCCTCTGCCAATCCTGCTAAGTGTGGGGTACAGCGTGAAGCTGAGAGAGAGAAAAGAGAGAGAGATAAAATAATTTTCGTGGGCGGCGCTTATCACTTACCATCAGGTGTCCAGTATGTGAGCTTTGAATGATAAAAATAACGATAAGACATATCGTTCTAATTAAGTAATTTTTCTGTTACCTCTCAACAACGCTGTGCTTTGCCTTGTTACCAGAGCGTGATTATAAAAATATAAAATATGTAACGAAATTGAACCCACCTGTCACGTTGATAGTAACAGTGTTTTTGCTCCTACACCACCACCGGCTTTAATTTTAATTTTTAATTCAATAGTTTTTTTTATTATTTTTATAGAACTTGACCTTATCTTACACTAAGCTCTATTATACGCTCTGGTTACAAGGCAAAGCGCGGCGTTGAGTTCCGTCACTCAACACGCAATGCCTCAAATTCAACGGTAAGTGGAGAACAGAAGTGGAACGGAGGGTTTTAACACTAAGTTCCCAAATCCCACTGCCTACCCTGCCGTGTGCGGGATACAGCGTGAAGCTGAGTGAAAGTGATTGACCTTTTCTTATCAAACAGAACATGTTAACCGAATATTGAAATTTTTCCTATTGAAAATTGAACCCTTACCAGTCACATTTACAGTCAGATATTGACCTCTACGTGTTCACATAATAAAAGGGAAAGAAAATAAAAATGCACTTTTAAAACCGCCATTCTACTTTCATAAATATTTACACGAACATTACACACAATAGAGTAATTGCGAATACATATTATTTTAAAAAGCGGAAATTTCTTTCAAACAAACAAATTGTATAGAAATGGTTTTCTCATAACAACCCTTTGTGGATTAAAAATAGGTCATCTCTATCAGCTTGCGGTCCACGCTGTATAATGTTGATAATTTATAGGTCAGAATGTTGTTAGTATTGTAGCTGAAGCTTTGAAAAAATATATGGAATATATATTTTTCAATTTAATATCAGTAGTTCCTGAGTTAAGTACGAACAAACAAACAAATTCTTCACTTTTAGTATTTTTTTTTCAGCTTCACGCTGTATCCCACGCGTGGCAGGATAGGCAGAGGGAACTTGGGAATCTAGTGTTAAAACTCTCCGTTCCACTTCCATTCCCCACTTTCCGTCGAATTAGAGGCATTGTGTGTTGAGTTGCGGAACTCAACGTCGCGCTTTGCCTTGTCACCAGAGCGAAGAAATGAAAACGCTAAATATTGAATTTGGAAAATTTGAAATATTTAATTTCCTCAGGTGGGGATCGAACCCACAACTAGTCGTGTCACACGTTTGTGCCGCTGCGCCACGACAGGCCTCACGACAGGCCTTTTAGTTATTACAGCTTAAATAGGATTCATGCTCGAATTTATATAAAATGAAAGTAATATTATTTATTAGTATACACGTACCCACAAAAATATTGACTTACAAAAGTAAAACCACCAACAAAAATACATTTCACCGAAAATAAATATGTAATATTTAAACGCAATATATCGATTTCAAGTAAAATTTTATTTAATATTCACGGATTATTGCTTTCCGATGTTTGTTTTACACTTTATATGTATCGTTTATACCAAATTTACGATGAGTGAAAACGTTAATGGTGCGAAGAGCGAAAACGCAGATAAATACTCAGAAAGTCGTTATATGGGGCACCTATTATATTTTATGGGACGTTATACGGTATTAAGGATCGATGATTGATTTAGATTTTTGCTTACTAGAATTTGTATTAATTTAAAAATTACGTTTTTTTTTTATCGCCTATCAAAGTAGAAATATAAGACCGTTTTCTAGAGCAGGAAGGGAACTTAACATCGATAACTGGGGTAATTTAACATTGTTACTTAATTTTGGCCTGTATATCTGTTTGTATATTTTTCTGTTTATCTGTGAGTGCGACCGTAGCTTCTAACCGTAGTTTTTAAATTTAGTAAAATTAACTGATTTGTATGCAAAATTAACTGTTTTTTTTATTTAATAAGTAACTAATTAGTTACTTTGCTAAGATCAGTTAGTGACTACTCAAAGGCAGGAGGAGAATTTTAAAATATTAAAGTTGGTTGTCTTATTGTTTTTTATTTCTCACAGAACGAACTGCATAGCACTTACATTCTGAATACTTCGACTAATTCCACTGTGCCACGAAATGAAAATTGAATGAATTATTTGTTATTTATATAATATCAGAATTACATATTTTTTTCTGTTATAATATTGTTTAATTTAAAATAACTTATCGGAAAGCACGTTTATATTAGTCACGAGCTATTTAGAGAAAATATTATAAAAGAAAATTATGACGCATCTGCCTGAATCCGTCTTTTAGTAATCACAAATACAAAATTATATTTATAAACACCACCCACAAGATGAACTTTTGGAAGCTAAAAGTAGATGATTGAACAGAATTTTAATATAAGATTAAACAAAAAATTGGGGTCGTCGTTGAATACTCACTCGAGGCTTTTATATTTTCATCTAATCTTTCTGTTGATGAAGCGCAGCGTTAAGTTCCGCCACTCTACACGCAATGTGTCAACAAGTCAACTCAGAGGAGGATGTGGAAAAACAGTGTCTAAATGGAATTAGAGAATGAACACTAGATCACCACAAGGTGAAGCTACAAAAAAATATTTGCTCGTACGGTATATCAAACTCATACCATACTTTACTAAACGACCATTTCGCCCTACCAGTTATTTTCATAAAAAAAACCATTAACAACGTAAATTTACGTATACTTATAAATACAAAATTTGGCACAAGTATTATGAAAGTGGCCAATTTCCATTGGTCTCAAAATTCGGCTATGTTGGAAAACCTTCAATCTGTTTGGAAAGGACAAAGCATTACGTCGGGGTTTTAATGAGCTCGCTGGTCAAACAAAAGGTCCGCTGGTTTTCGACAGTTTTATGTAGCGCTTGTAGCTTGACCAATAGCGTATTGAAAATATGGAAAATATTAGAAGTGTTATTAGTAATTAATTAACGTTACATAGTTGTATAAATATTTTTCTATTGGGACCTGTCTTGGCTGAGCGGCACAAGCGTGTGACTGTAAACGGTAGTGTTTTTGATCCCCGCTCAAAGAAATGAAATATTTTATATTTTTAAATCAAATATTTAATATTGAAAACTATTGAAATATTGAAATATTTAATATTTTCAATTTAAATATTTCGTTATTTCGCTCTGGTAATAAGGCAAAGCGCGGCGTTGAGTTCCGCCACTCAACACGCAATGCCTCAAATTCGGCGGAAAGTGGAGCACGGAAGTGGAACGGAGTGTCTCACTAGACACTAGGTTCCCGGGTTCCCTCTGCCTACCCTGCCTCGTGCGGGATACAGCGTGAAGCTAAGTAAAGTAAAGTAAAGTAAATATTTAATGTTTTTATTTCTTCGCTCTAGTAAGGAAAGGCGCGGCGTTGAATTCTGCCACTCAACACGCAATGCCTCAAATTCTGCAGAAAGTAGAATTGAACAATAGGTTCCCACGTTGCTTCTGCTGACTCTGCCACGTGTGTATACAGCGTAAAGCTGAGCCGAGTAAATAGTTTATATTCAATACAGAAACTGAATGTCACATTTTTACAAGAGCGTCAAACTATATACAAAAATAATGTTCTCAGCTTACTCTTGTTAATATTAGCTAACAATGTCTAAAGCAGTGACAAAATGTGAACAAAGTGTCACTGTTTCTACCTTCTGTTATGTTTGTATTAAGCATTATTAACATAGTAAGTTAGATAGAAGGAACTTGGGAACCTAGTGTTAAAAACCTCCATTCCATTAAAACACTTACGTCCTTCACTTTCGTCCGATTTTTGGAGCTTTTGCGTGTAAATAAGCACGTTGCACCTTGCCACGTTACCCGAGCAAGAAAATATTAAATATTTCATTTTTTCGAGTGGATATCGAACCCACAATCGTTTGTATCCACACGCTTGTGCACTTATGCCATGATGGGCCCCATCAACTTATGGATTATATGTTAATTTGTTTTATATATTTCCATTTCAACCAAATTAAATTCAAAATTCAAATATTTTTATACAAAATAAGAAGTTACAACCTCGTTTTTTGAACGTCAAACAATTTACCACCAGTTCACAAAAGTTACTGCCTCAGACCTGAGAAGAACCAGCGAAAGAAACTCAGCGGGACATGTCCATTCTTTTTTTTTTATCAAAAATTTTACATTATATAATTAAGTGACAATGATACACTTGAAACAGCCTGGAGCGAGCATTTCATTCCCAAGGCGTGTTATCATTTACAAAATCGTCAACATGGTAATAAATGAATGTTTTTTTGAACGCAACAGAGTGCCTTAACACTAGGTCCCCGAGTTCCCATGTAAGTGTCTTTACGTTACGGCGTGAAGTTAAAAAAAATATATATCCACGAAACAAACATCGAAAATAAGCACACATTATTACATATTTACAGCAAACGCTAGCGACTGTAGTAAACCGACAGGGAACTGATAGTAAATCTCTTTGATAAATGTAGATTGTAACGTCCGTTTCCTATATTCGTCGATTGCACTGCAAGTTTCAGCGTATGCGTCAGAACTGTCACACAGTGGGTATAAAGCTTTAGTTCTGGAATTGTATAGAATACCATGTGTGATCTGAATTTATGGTAATGTCGAAATAAATTGTTTTATATATATATATATATATATATATATATATATATATATATATATATATATATATATATATATATATATATATATATATATATATATATATATATATATATATATATATATATATATATATATATATATATATATATATATATATATATATATATATATATATATATATATATATATATATATACATACTGTCTTATACCATGTACTCGTACATATATGGGAGAGATCATAAATTTTCTTTTTTTATTCACATTTTGTTGGAATATGATAGTTTACATTTTATGCTTCATCCTCCATATACCAGGGTAGATAGAGGGAACTTGGGAACGTAGTGTTATAACACTTCTGTTTAACCTCGTTACTATATCGAAGAAATAAAAATATTAAAAGTTTATTTATTCTGAGTTGGAAATAAATCCAAAACTCTTTCGTATAGTCATATAACCCAAAGCCACAACAATACAGTGTATGTTAAATATACAGGGAATACGTTTATTTTCCCCTCATCATATCACAATGAGAAAAAAAATTGAAAACATTGCGTCTTTAGTTAAGAGCTTAGTTTCCTATGGTTGCCTAAGCGAGAAAAAGCAACTAACTAATTCCCCAAGCGGGAATCGAATCTATGATCATCGTACTTACAGATGCTGTTTTATGATTCTCATTTTAATTTCCTTATTAAAATACATAAAAGCAAAGCATTCTTTATCTAATAAAGATAATAGATAACTCAAACAAACTACGCTAAAAGCTTGCTTAATTACAAAAATTTTATTCACACACTCCTATTTATAATATACAAAACAAACATTTATATTTATTTTAATTTTATATAAAAGAACGCAAAGGTTATTTTCAGTAGAATACTCCATACAGGCTTGTACTTTAAAAGGTTTTCGTGATAATAGCGTAATAAATATGAAATATACAGAGATGGTAGCACATCCGGCATGCTATGCAACAAATTTAAACATTTCAAGGCATTTTGTATGAATATTATTGTTTTTGAGTAAATAAAGGAATGAATACGTATTAACCTATCACGTCTACAGCCAGACGTGATAGGTTAATAGGTTTGATTCCACCCGAGGAATTGAAATATTAAATATTATCATTTCTACTTCTTAGAGGCCTGTCGTGGCGCAGCGGCACAAGAGTGTGACTGTAACCGACTGGTTCTGGGTTCGATCCCCAGTCGAGGAAATGAAATTTTTAATATATTCAATTTAAATATTTAATGTTTCACTTCTTCGCTCTGGAAATAAGGCAAGCGCGGCGTTGAGTTCCGACACTCAACACGCAATGCCTCAAATTTGGCGGAAAGTGGGGAACGGAAGTGACACGGAGTGTCTTTACACTAGGTTCCCGGGTTCCCTCTGCCTACCCTGCCTCGTGCGGGATACAGCGTGAAGCTAAAAAAAAAATCATTTCTACCCTGTATAGGCAAAGTGCGATGTTAAGTTCCGCCACTCAACACGCAATGCCTCAAATTAAATGGAAAGTGGGGAACGGACGCAGTGCTTCAACACTAGGTTTCCAAGTTCCTTCTGCCTATAATGCTGAGAGATACAGCGTGAAGTTGTAGGAATTAATAATTTGGCTTGAATGTTTAAAAGAATGTGAGTTTTAAAAGTCTGAAATCGTTGCGCCTCGACAGGCATCTGCCTTATTTATTGAAAATAACTTAAATAGAAAGCCATTATGTCTTTTTTCACTTTTTTCATGGTATATTTTACAAATCAATAAAAACCAATATGCCATCTTGTTGCGGCGGTTATTCTGGATTGACAACCATCAAAGTTTAACAAAATTAAACATTTCAACGTTAAACATCGACGTGTGACATTGCGTGTTGCGAACGAAACTTAACGCTGCCTTTTATATACCATATATGCCAGAGTTTAAGGAAAAAAAAAAAAATTTTCTCTCTTCCAAGCTGTAGTCAGAGTGCGGTGTTGAGTTCCGCCGTATATATATATATATATATATATATATATATATATATATATATATATATATATATATATATATATATATATATATATATGTATATATATATATATATATATATATATATATATATATATATATATATATATATATATATATATATGTATGTATATATATATATATATATATATATATATATATATATATATATATATATATGTATATATATATATATATATATATATATATATATATATATATATATATATATATATATATATATATATATATATATATATATATATATATATATATATATATATATATATATATATATATATATATATATATATATATATATATATATATATATATATATATATATATATATATATATATATATATATATATATATATATATATATATATATATATATATATATATATATATATATATATATATATATATATATATATATATATATATATATAAATAAAACTCATTGCGTATATATAAATTATTAAAACGAACGACAAATAAAAGGTCCATCTAACGTATCACATAAATTCTATATAAGTCATACCGATGCCTGAGGCAAAACGAACATGTAATATTTAACATCGGTTATTACGTACACAAGATTATCTTTATTAGCTTTTAGTATTTATGTTGAACTGATTTATTTGTTCTTTTTATATGTTTTTTTTTGTTTTTACTTAGATTCAGTTGTTCTTGATAAAGTCTTGAATAAAGAATCAATTATTTGATTGGACAAGGCCGGCTGGCAACATTTAAATATTATTAGACAATGGAAACAGACAACGCCTAATTTTTGACTGTAACCGACAGGGTCTGGGTTCGATCTCCACTCGAGGAAATGAAATTCCGCCACTCAACACGCAATGCCTCAAATTCGACGGAAAGTGGGGAACGGAAGTAGAACGGAGTGTCTTAACACTAGGTTCCCAAGGTTTCCTCTGCCTCCCCTGCCATTTGTGGGATACATCGTGAAGCTGAGTGAGTGAAATCTCAAATATATTATTTAAGATTTAAAATAAAAATGATTACTTAATTTTTATAATGAAAAAAAAAGGAACTGATCAAGTGTAAAACGGACTTAAACGCTGAGGCCTCCATGCCTCAAATTTTAGGATTGTATGTCAAAGGAAATTACGATTTTAAGCTTGCGCCGCCTTGCATGCATCGAATAATGCAAACTTAAGTTTGCGAGCGTATCCATACATTTTGTATGAAATGAACTACCAATCTAATTTTATTACGATTTTTCTGTATAATACCTATACATTTATACTTTTTGTTTTTTTATATTTACATTATAAGTTCTCACTTTGTTCAAAGTTTCACAACTTTAGGACCAAAGGAAGAACACTAAAAGTTTTGATTATGTGGCATAATGCAGCGATGATGTTTAATTGCTTGCTGAAAAGCTTAATTATTTTCTGTACTTAAAACTAACGTAGGCCTGGATATTTGATGCAATTTTTTGCTCGATATCTCTGCATTTTCTAAGGGTAAAAATGATTTTGACAAACGAACAGACGGATGGCAAAATCATCCTATTAACTTAGGTTCGAATATTATAATAAAAAAATACATTCCCTCAATTTCACGCTTATTGCCGCGGTTAATCCCACGATAGATTTTCTCATTAGTCTACTAATAGGTAAATAGAGTTGGGCGCAATTAGGTTTAACTAAACACCACATCGACTTTGATAATAGTCAGCACAATGTAACTACAAACGTTTTGAATTCTGTGTGTTTTGTTACCGAAATACAAAGTTACCGTGAAAGTTAAAACATGTCACCTTTTGTATGAAATCTGAATTTGGCAACTGTGAAAATTCTCTTTTCAAAGATAAAGTGATTTTAATTGTTTTACTTCTAACTGTAACAAGTATAGTGAAGCTGACAAGTTTGTTTGGTTGACTGCGCTAATCTCAGGAATTATTGTATTCAAATAATAAATAATTATTCTTTATTTAGTATCAGTAGTCCATGGACTGAAAAAGCCTTTAGATTGCAGAGGGAATTTAAGAATTTTTTTTTTCAGCTTCACGCTGTATCCCGCACTAGGCAGGGTAGGCAGAGGGAACGAAAGTGAAATCTAGTGTGATATGACACTCCGTTCCACTTCCGTTCCCCACTTTCCGCCGAATTTGAGGCATTGCGTGTTGAGTGGCGGAACTCAACGCCGCGCTTTGCCTTATTACCAGAGCGAAGAAATGAAACATTAAATATTTAAATTGAAAATATTAAATATTTCATTTCCTCGACTGGGGATAGAACCCAGAACCTGTCCGTTACAGTCACACTCTTGTGCCGCTGCATTTCTGCAGGGGAAGCTGAACATAAAATAGTTATGTGCACCATTTGAGGCAGAAACACTACACATATACATGCGTGAAGTAAGAAAAAAAAAATAATTGTACACAATGACGGTGGGTCAAACAAAATCTTAATTCAGTAGTATTTTTAAATAGTCGGATAGTATTAGAGGAGTAATGTATTTAATTATTCAAAAAATAATAAATTTAGTAGTATTTTTATTTAGTCGGAAATTCGTTATTTCAGCAGTATGTTTAATTATTTGGAAATTCATAAATTGAGTAATATTTTTATTTAGTCGGAAATTCGTGAATTTACTAGTATTTTTAATTAGTCGGAATAGCTCAGATAAAATAACAAATAATATTATTATTTACAGAAACAACAAATTTAGCTTGTTCATCCATCTCATTTTTCCCAACCGGCTACGAGTCGAATCGAACTCACAAAGCTGTCTTTATACTATATGAAATAAAGTTAATCGGTACTGTCTGATTCATTGTACCTATAGGTGCGGCTAGAATGTGCTACGTGAAAGATTATATGGCCTAGTGCCAAATCACTCTATTCTACACTATCCTTTAAGATATTTCGTGATAAATAAACCAATTTGCCGCCGGGCTTTTGGTCCTATTAGAGCACATATGTATAATGCCTCCAAAATTCGGTGTAAATAGGGAATGGAATTGCCTTAATGGGAACGGATTGACTTAACGACACCAGGTTCCCAGGTTCCCTGTTTAGTACGAGATTTAAGGTGAAGCAATAAAATCTATACTCACTTAAATCACATCAAATTGAAAATCAATACTAAAGTGTTATAAAGTTATAATCATTAAGACCAGGCAAGGTTGAGTGGGCATTATTAAAATAGCCAAATGCCAAATACCCACTTGCATGAAGTACGGTCACGCATACTCCCGGACCTTTTTTAAATATGTGAACATCCACTTCGTTTTACGTCTTTAGCTGTTTAATGATCTATATAGATCTATATTATGTTTAGGATGTTTTTTTTTAAATGTTTGCCTTATATGGAAATATGTATATAAAATTATTTTTTGTGATTAATGTTGTATCTTTTATTGTTAGTGCAGGTTAATATGAAAATGACAAAAATGTTCTTCTCTATATAATATTTTATGCTCATTTAAAAAACCTTCATTTAAGGAAGAAATTATTATTAGGATTCCATATCTTAAAAGAAAAAAATTAAACTCTTATAAAATCATTCCTCTGTTGGTTTGTCCATCTGTCAAGTTAGAAAAAAAATAATAAAAATAGATATTTCATAGAAAAATAGAACTTCATAGAAAAAAATCATTACAAAGTTATATTTATGTTAAATTTCACACTAAACGAGTGCATACGGTCGCAAAGTTAAGTTTTTAATTTCAATTTCCTGCATCATTGATACGTTTTGAGTATTTACGTACTAAAAAATTGTAAACGGGTCATCATAATTTACGTTTTTAATGTTATTAAACAGTTCTAAAAAATATATATACAAAATAAAACCTAAAGAATATCAACCACAGCACCACAGTGTTCATTCATAATGAAGTACATCTAAATAGATAAAAGTTAATGTAAGTCAAGATTTTAGTTAAAGGAAAAAGATAAGTATAGTTCTACTACTCTTAGATAACGAGCAAAGACAATGCTAGGGAGCTGTTACTAAGCTTTTGTCCGAGTAAAAGGTCTCGTCCTTAATATGTACGTAAGGCGTAATCGTCTGTGTAATGCTCTAGTATCGATTGTTCTTCTGTACATTCTTTTCTTTATTTACAGTACAGATAGTAATTATCTAGCGTTAATATATAAGATTTCAGCACGTTCCATTATCTATTTCGAGCCCTTTTTAGATATATTAATTTTATTAATTAATATATCTAAAAAGGGCTCGAAATAGATAATGGAATGTCACAAGCGTGTCACTGTGAAAGCTAAGATAGGTTGCCAGTTCGATCCTGGCTCATTCAATATTTGCTTTCCTTCGGTCTAGTAACAAGGCCAAGTGCGGTGATGATTTCGCCACTCAACACGCAATGGTACATATTTCGCGGAAAATGAGAAATTAAAATGGCTTAATGAGAACAGAGTATCTTAAGGCTCTTTATTTCCTCGGAGGCTAGGACAAGGGAACCTGGGAACCTTTCCAGGTTCCCTCTTCCGAGCCTCACAATTGGGGAGGAAGTTGAGAAACAATTTTGTATGAATGACGAAACTTAACCCTTGATTTTGCCTAATCAGAGCGAAGAAATAAAACTATAATTAACTCAATACTTCCCGCAAATGAGTATCAAACCAGTAACCGTTATGTCTCGATGTCAAATTTCTTCCAACTGCGCTGTGAAAGCTTTTAAATATTCTAATATTGGTCCTCCGATCCCAAGTATGAATTATAATATTTAAAGAAAAGATTTGTCGTATTCTTCAAGAGAATGGGAAATGAATGCTTAAGTTAAATACGCCTTTTTATTTGAACTCATTTTGTTCCATTTTGGTTTGAATAATGATTTTATTTAAGAGCCATTCAAAATGACATTGTAATTTTTTTTTACATGCCATTCCCCACTTATCCGCTGAATTGAACCATTCCATGTTGAGCGGTGGACCTCAACGCCGCCGTCGGTACATTTATATTTATTTATTTTCTGTCGTGGCGTTTTCATTCTTCGCTCTGGTACAAGGCAAAACGCGGCGTTGAGTTCCGCTACTCAACACGCTATCTATGCCTCAAAAATTCGGCGGAATGTGGGGAACGGAAGTGGAATAGAGTGTCTTAACACTAAGTTCCCAAGTTCTCTCTGCCTACCTTGCTATGTGCAGGATACAGAGTAAAGCTAAGTAAGTAAGTAAGTATTTATTTCTTAAAATCTTAATTTTTATATAAATATATAATTCTTAATATAGAAATATACTATACAATTGTTATTCTAAAACACGACGCAAACTGCAATCAACCGGAAGTCCGAATCCGAATATATCCAAGCAATATAATAGTTAGCCAATAAACTATAACACTATCTTCTGGGTATACGCCAACCGCACAGTAAGTGTTACACCTTACTGAATAATGGATGAGGCTGATAAATGTACTAACACCAGACGTTGGACTGTTAGACGATTTAAATATTTTTTTTTAGTTGTCAAGAAATTGTGTACTTGGTCATCGTTCAAAGTTACATTGTTGACAAGTGTTCTGTTTTTTATCTGTGGTAAAGTGGATATATATTTTTTTTATTTAGAAAATAAATTTGTATTATAGCTTTACGCTGACTTTCACATAACTTGTAGACATAGGGAACCTGGGAACTTAGTGTTAGGATATTCCGCTCCCATTATGTAACTTTTGTTCCCTCCATTTATGAAAAATTGTGTCTTAGACTAAGTAGCGTAACTGAACGCTACGCTGTGCCTCGTTTATTCATGTTAAAAGAAATTAAAAAAATATAGCGCTGATTCTAAATCTTCAATTAAAGAGAAAACGTAAAAACGGAATATGTAACACGTGATTTTATTAATCAAAAAATATAAAAAGTCGTTTGTAATTTATTTATGTTTGTGACGATGCCGGTGGTAATTTCATGTTTGTGACGATTCAAAAACGCTTGCTAAAGCCTGTTTGAATAAAGAACATTTTGAATTTGGCTGTAAGCGACGTTAGCGGATTTAGTACCCATTTGGAAAAATCAATTATGTTATATTTTTACGCTATGGTGACAAGAGAAAGTACGACGTTGAGTTACTTCACATGCCATATCAGAATGTCGAAAATGTAATCAGAATTTGGGATACTGATTTTCTATGCAATAAATTAGTTTGACTTACCTTGTTGTATGTAATATAATACAGTGTGAAATTTGGAAAAACTGGTCAAATGCGAGTCGGACTCACCCGTCGAGGTTTCCGTACAAATTTCAGGATTGTTTCTCTATACTTAGTAAACATAGCTTGGTTTTTTATGTGTATGTGATTTAAGGGACTTGTCATATAAATCCTACCCTCTTGAGAAAATATTTATTTAAACTATAAAGAAAGTGAAAGATCTTTTCGAAAAATATCTGTATAAACAAGAAAAACTTCTATTAAATGTGACCGACGAAGTTTTTTCCAGATGACCAATTTTTGTATATTTTATCTACTGTTACGCAGATTGAGTACGTTTTGTTATTAATTTAAATATAAATAAACAATATTAAAATAAAAAAAATATTATATATTGTTTTAATTTCAGTTACTTTTATGCAGAAAAAAAAAATACAGTGACCACTCACTCCATTTTGCGCTAGCAAGATTGTTTCGCCAGCAAATATTTACTATACAAAAAAAAAATTCTACATAAAAAGGAAACTGAAAACAAAATCACGACAAAGTTTAACAAGTGACATAAAATTATAATAAAAGCTTAAAAGATACGTCGTTTTTGCCCGAAACGTAATATACTGACTTGTTCTGTGGCACCCAGATAACTTCTTATCACCGTTTTAGCGTTTATAGCGCGCAAGTTTCGCTAACTTAGTTTAGTATTCCGTTTACGTAAGCCCAAATACATAAGGTCGAGGTCTCTGTAGATGTAACGAGATACAAGCTGCTTTGTATATGTTTATATATATTACTATCGACCCGCTCCCGGCTTCACCCGCTAGAATTATACTATTTTATTATTTACTGATCTCAATTACTTTTGCCTTTAAATCTTCGCTTTTGAGTCAATATTTATACATTAGAAAGTGATATTTGAAAAAATACTGCAATTTTTTTTTTAATTTTGTCGGACTGAATATTTTAAATTGACATTTCTTTCTTATTCCGACGACGAATTGTCAACCGATTTCAATGAAACAAACACTAATTGTTGAGGGGCAGTTTGCAAAATAAAATAGTAAAATCTGCATCTTAATTTGATTAACCGTTTCTGAGATTAGCGCGTAGAAACGCGCGGACATACACAAACATTTAAAAAATCAATATTTTAGGCCTAATAATGTCTTTGATTTTCGCGATTGTTACATATATTAAATAAAACACTTTTAACCGAATTAAACGCGTATATTGAATGGTAAACATTTTTGGGAAACCCGACGTTTCGAACAATTTACAGAAGTCCGTGGTCACGGCATTACCCAATGGAAACGCAGTCGCCGAAGCCCACTACTTAACGCCGGTTTTAAATGCCGTGGAAGATAATGATCCGTTCGAGTCTGCCCATGCGTGTTGTCATTGCTGACAGCGTGACTCTCCTACACGTACTTTAGTCGCCTGTTACCACACCATCAGTACCAGGGTGATTCTAAGCCGGAATCACATGGAACAGGCAGAAGGAACTTGAGAATTTAATAATATAATAATTCGTTCTGATCAACATTGTCAGCCTAATTTAAGGCATTGTGTGTAGAAGAATTTTTTACAATAAAATTTTTATTACCTTCTAACACAGAAAGACGGATGTTGTGACCTGTGAAATCATAACTCCTGATTTTTTTATCCTAAGGCTTTGTTCATGTTAAAATTGGATTTGCAATTTAAGAACCATAAACACTTTGCCAAGATGAGGCAGCGATCGCGAAAAGTGGAGTCTTCAGAAGTAAGAAAATGAAATCCAGGCAAAGACGACGCAGACGACGTTAAAAATAAAACATTAATATAATTACAACGCAAATCTACACGATGTTAGTAAAAACTACTCTTATACACATCTTGGTAAGAACTTCAATAATTTGTTTGACCTGGAGCTATGTAGCTTCAGGAAATTCGAATTTCTTAACAAAAGAAATGTTTCAAAGTAAACTCTGAGAGCGTTTCGTCCAGATGGCGCAATGTATTATGTAATGTACCGCCACTAATACTATTACGCTTTCTTATAATAAGTATATATTAGTTCTGGTGGTGGAATTAGGCAATTACTTACTGTGATTGGTAATATTGTAGGTTCAATTCTGATCAATGAATTATTTCATTAACAATAAACTATTTTGGTATTGATAACATAGTATATTTTATCGGTATGGTAGGAAGAGGCAACCAAGTGTTAAGATACTCCGTTCTGTTCCCCACTTTCTGCTGAATTGTGTCTTGCGTGGCGAAACTCAACGCCGCAGGTGTTAAATTAATGTTATTACAATACTATATAGATGTCTATTATTGATAAGTAATTAAAGATAAATGAAGATATAATGATATATAATATTTACGTGTTTATATATATTTATATTGATATGTATATACTAACGACACGTACGTACTTCGCCCGGGGTAAACAGACTATTGTGCTGTACAAGTTAGCTTCTAGACGGCGTATCGAAATGAAACACCTGTAAAGTCTAAGTTAGATCTAGCAATATTCGTATAATTTTGTGGCTTTACCCAAGAAGTATTTGTTGATGAATGATCAGATCATTAAATAAGGAATATCAGCGTTAAAGTATTTCAATTTTTTTTCAAATTCATTTGAATATAAATAAATAAGTTAACTGTAACATTTTATTTTAGAGTGTATTTTTTTTTTATAGACTACGACTAAGAATTTTGTTATCTCAAATCTATGTTGACTCCAATGTTATTTTATGGAAAAATCCCGTCTCCATTTTAATAAATTATTTTTCAGTGCTACTCTACACTCTGTAACCCACCTACACGCCATTTAGATATTGTTTATCAGTTTTTTTTTCACGCTGTATCCCAAAATTAGCAATAATATGGGAACTTAGTGCTTAGACACTCCATTCCCCATTTCGCAGTTTCCGCCATATTTTCAAAACATTATGTGTTGAGCGGCGAAATTCATCGCCACATTTTGCCTCATTAGCAGAACGAAGAAATAAAAATATTAATCATTTATTGCCCTAAAAGGGACTCGAGCGCACAACTATCAAGCTTACAAGCACTCGATAGTTGTGCGCTCGAAAGTTGAATGGGACAGTCGATAATCAGAGCAGAATCAAACCCATACCACTCTGTACGACTGACCCACGGTGGCGTTTTGGATTGGAACTTTGATAGCGACTTAATATAGAAGGGATTTTACATTCCCGAAAAACGGGCAAAGATAACGTAACGCGCTCTGTGGAATGGTCATTATGCCTTATTGTATGAAAATGGCCTGTGGAGATAAAAATTTAGTACACATATGTTTGTTGAAATGGCAGATTATTGTTAATGTTTTGGCTTATTTGGGTTTTAATGAAGGTGAAGATATAAAATAATATACTCATGGTTAAAAATATATGATAAGCATGTTTTTAGGGTACCGTTAAAGGAAAAAACGAAAATCCTTATACATTTTTTTCTTTTTTTCAAAAAAATTCTCTCTACAGAGATGTACAATATAAATAAGTTGAAACAAGCGTTGGAAAATTTCGACAAAGATAAGAACGTGTGGATTATTATGTTAGAGCGCTTTTCTAAAAAGTAGTTAAATTTTAATTTTTTTTTTCTACAAGAGACATTTTTTCTGCAGGATTTTTAAGCAAAGCGGGACAGGCAAAATACATAGTTTTTAGTTTGACGCTTTGATACCCTGTTCATATTAAAATACTTCCATTCTCCATTTTCCGCTGATGTTCAGGCATAATATGTTAAGTGATGAAACACAATGATTTACTGTGCTTCATTACCATATAAATGAAATATTAGATATTTTTTAGAGTGTGAATCAAACAGACAACATGTCACGTTTAAAGTAACGCCTTTGCCACGGCCCCACGACTACTTCCATGAACCAAAAATCATCTAGTGCCAAATACGTTCATGGCTTTTCAGCCAGCTTTCATGTCATTTTGCGGTGATAGCCGAACTTAACATTTTGTTTTGCCTGAGCGAGAAAATCACAATAAATAATTCTAAATAGAAAATTAAACTTGCAATCAACATTGCTTTAACAATCACATATAAGGCCTCAATGTCCAACTTTTACAAGCGTATTTATTTATAAATATTAATATTTTCATATTAAAAATAGTGTAAAAGCAGCCTTATAACGAATGGACACATCCGCCCTGTTTTCCGAGCATTACGCCTGGATGCCCCCGCCTCCCACTGTTCCGGACTTTTTGGCCTACAGTTTTACATTTTCCACTGTACTACTGTTTTTCCGAGTTGAGTAAATGCCTTTTACTTTGTGAATGTATGTGCGGTCTAACGCACACTTGGAGTCGGAGGGTTGGTCAGGCTTTTTTGTTTTTGTTTGTATTTTGGTTCATGAATCTGATTTTTTTGTAAATATTTGGTGGATATTATAGAAATTCGATAATCGGTTACGGTTGTAGCTTGGAATTCAACTTGTTGAATTTTTCTGTACTTAAAGTTTCTATTTTCGTTAGCACTACTTTTTATATTTACTTTTCATACTTAGCTAGTCATTTTAGCGATACTAGAAATAATATGTTATTTATATTTTTTGTGTTATTTAATAGCGTGGCGTTTAGCGTCGCTAAATATCTCCTATCTTTGTTTGATTTAATTGACATTAAAATATTTAATATCTTTTCGTACTTACTAACAAAAGCTCGCCCGAAAGTATTTTTTATCAGTAAGCCCATTAGGTACAGTTATATAGATACATATTTATACATATATATTTTTTTAATATTACCATAAACCCTTTCAAATTTATATTTTGAGGCCTGTCGTGGCGCAGCGGCACAAATGTGTGACTGTAACCGACAGGTTCAGGGTTCGATCCCCGGTCGAGGAAATGAAATATTTAATATTTTCAATTTAAATATTTAATGTTTCATTTCTTCGCTCTGGTAATAAGGCAAAGCGCGGCGTTGAGTTCCGCCACTAAAATTCGGCGGGAAGCGGGGAACGGAAGTGGAACGGAGTGTCTTAACAATAGGTTCCCGGGTTCCCTCTGTCTACCCTGCCTCGTGCGGGATACAGGGTGAAGCTGAAAGAGAAAAAATTATATTTAAGATCAAATCAAACATGCCAAATATTAGCCCTATGTATGTAGTACATACATACTTAAAGGTATTTTATGTGGAACGAAAACGAAATTTGTAATCACCAGTCGAGAGCGAATTTCAGATATATCGTCATATTTGCGTAAGCCCGATATAAATCGTACGGTAGCTTTGAATCGATGCGCAGAGATAAGCTGAAGTAAATACAGCAATTTTCGTATATAAACGTTGTTTTTCTTACGTTTTAATATACTAGTTACTTTTTTTCTCAAATGGCAAGGAAGCCAAAAGGAACATGGTGACATAGTGTAAAGACACTCTGTTTCGTTCTGCTAAATTTGGGGCTTTTTTGTTGATCGGCGCAACTTAACACCGTGCAACATTATATATAATCTGAAAATAAGTATATACTAGTTCCGGCGCTCAATTTTGGCTGTATATTTTTCTTGTAAAACAATGATGAATTTTATATCAGAGAATCTAATGCGGAAAATATTCATACATTGTCATATTTTTTTTTTGCAGCTTTAGAGTCTTCTCTTACGTATTTAACTTACCACCCAATTTTTAATTAAAACTTTATCAACCATACAGGAAGTTGTTAACATCATTTATTTAAAGCCTTCCTATACGTGTGCAACTGAAAACACAACAGATAGTGGGTTCTATTCCCACTTGAAGAAATTATTTTTTTTCGCTTTAGTTATAAGCCAAGTGATTCCGGCTTAGGAAAGGATCACCTTGGTACTGATTGTGTCATAAGAGGCGACTAAAGTACGTGTGGAAGAGTCACGTTGTCAATGGCAACACAAATGGGCAGACTCGACCGGATTTTTACCACCCCCGGCATTTGAAACCGGCGTTAAGTAGTGGCTTCGGCCACTGGGTAATGGCGGGCCCCAGAGCCCATCTACCTTAAAGGCCAGCAACAATCCTGTAGCTCCTTTGGAGTTATACGGGGCGATGGGCGACGGTGATCACTTACTATCAAGTGACCCGTACGCTCGTTCGCCGTGTCTTGTCCATAAAAAAAAAAAAGCCGCTCAACATGTGCCCTTAAAATTAGGTTCCCAAGTTCCCTCTGCCCATCCTGCCAAATGAAAAATTAAAATAATAAAGTTACAGATTTTAGCCCACGACCATTGTACTTACAGGAAAATGTTATAATGATTAATTACAAATGAACTCAACGTAGCTATTTGCGTATCAAAAATGTACTATGATGAATTACTTTAGTATCGATTGTTCATTACCAATACGTTATTTTTAAGTCATTTTAGCAATCATTGGATTTGTTGGGAGAATTTTATTAAGGTTATATAGAGTAGTAAAGCATTCTTTTAAAAAAATGGAATTATGGACATTATTCTCTCCCTGACTCCTTCGAATTTAATACACCGAGTATTGTGAATTTAGCGGCGGAACTCAACGCCGCGCAATTATATTTTAAGACATCAATATTTTTACGATCTCGTTTGTTTTTCTTGTACATGAATAAATAGATAATGAAATATGTATATGAGTGAAAATTGGGTCAAATTAATAATTTTGTTTATTTTTATTTTAACTGAATTCAAATTCGAACAATCAATACAAAAGTAATTCATCATACTACATTTTTGATACGCAAATAGCTACGGTGACTTGTTTTGTAATTAATCATTATAAGCAATTTACATTCATATGAGACAATCGCGAAGACATTTCAGTAACCCAATTTCCCCCGCATTTGAGCCATTGCGTGTTGATTGCCGAAGCTCGAACGTATACTCAGCTTCTCGCTGTATCCCGCACATGGGAACTTGGGAACCTAGTGTTAAAACACTTCGTTTCACTTCCGTTTCCCATTTGCCGCCGAAATTGAGGCACTGCGTGTTCAGTGGCGGAATTCAACGACACGCTTTGCCTTGTTACCAAAGCGAAGAAATGAACACAAACATTAAATATTTAATTTAAAAATATTAAATATTTCATTTTCTCGAGTGGGAATTGAACACAACCTATCATCCTCCGCAGTCCTCATATCTTTTACCCACGATACAAGATTAAGGGTGAAGCTATAAAAGAAAATGCAATTTATAATGTTAAAAAACAAACTTCGTTAAATTAACGGCATATATATAAAGTTATAAGTATAATATACATAAATATACATACTCATTATGCCAGTACAATTGAAATTTCTATAGAATGTACACTACAGTACATCTGTGAAACATGCGGAAATGGGTCAAGTGCAAGTTTACCTTGCGCCAAGGGTTTCCTACAACACTACGCTCATGATTATCGTTATAATTTTCATACAAAGCTAAAATTTTTTTGACGTGAAATGGGTCGATTGTATTTTTTTGTTAAGGTAAATTGTTTTTGGGTGTTATTTATATATGAATATTCGTTAATTGTGTTTGATACTTCAATAAATATAAAAAAAAAAACTAATCAAATTAGGGATGCGCTCGTATGTGTGAAAAAATATTTAAAATATTTGCAGATTAATTAATATATTGATTGTTATTGTAGTGGATTTAATTATAGCTAGACAAAATAAGGCGTTATATTTTGATTGTTAGCTTATTTTATGTATAATAAAATTGAATTTCAATAATGCTTTCAAAATTAATATTTTTTATTACCATTTTTAATGTTAGGTATTTGTTTGTAGTTACCTTTTGTTGTCCGTACGTCAAGTTAATTTTTCCCAAAGAATTCGTTGAGGTATCTAATTGAAATTCTCAGCAAATATTTCGGTAATAAGGCAAAAGCGCGGCGTTGAGTTCCGCCACTCAACACGCAATGCCTCAAATTCGGCGGAAAGTGGGGAACGGAAGTGGAACGGAGTGTCATAACACTAGGTTTCACTTCCGTTCCCTCTGCCTACCCTGCCTAATGCGGGATACAGCGTGAAGCTGAAAAAAAAAGAAAAAGAAAAAAAAATCTAATTGAAATTAATATAAGTCCAGTTCTACGTTGCTTTTTGTGCACTGAAACAATGAAACTTCTAAATTAACACAGTCAAATAGCACGTATACGAGTATGTATATATGCGCTTTATTGCTTTGTTTCAACAGCATTTTCTATGATACTCAGCTTATTAAAATTAACAAGAAGCTAACTTTAATTATATGTGAAATAGCTTGTCAACTTTTATTATAGTCGAAAATTGATTTTAAGATTTAATTTGTGCTCTGAGGGTTCCGTACTTATTTTCGGTGTTTTATAATTTTTTACATGAAATAAACTATGAATGAAAGTTAATCTTAAAATGGTGTTACACGGGGCCGTGGGCGACGGTGATCACTCACCATCAGGTGACTCGTATGCTCATTTGCCTTGTTATTTCCATAAAAAAATTAAAAATAATTATACATATAATCAGGGTAATTTATAAACAAAAGTTAAAAATGTCACTCGAAGAAATGAAATTTCAGGCAAAGCACTACGTTGAGTTCAACCACTCAACACACAATGCCTCAAGTTCTGTGGAAAGTGAAGAATAGAAGTGAACGGAGTGTCTTAACACTAGATGCATAAGTTTCCTCAGCTTTCTCTGCCTTGTGCGTGATACAGCGTGAAGCTGAAAAAAAATTAAGTGATTAGTTACCATTATACCATTTAAAAAAAAACAAATTCGTATAAATCACAATTTAGCGGGAAACTGATGACAAAATTATAACAACGCCAAAGTAATATTTCAATACTTCAAACACACGACGCCTCATTTCATTATTTTATTTACAAGTCAGCTTCTTGTTCGAAGGTTTGAATGACACGTGCAGAGACCACGTTTTATGTATATTTATGGAAAATTTCTTTGCGATTTACTTTTTGTCATTTAAGGTAAATCTATAAATATGATTAATTAATGGTAGTAAGGCAAAGCGCGGCGTTGAGTTCCGCCACTCAACACGCAATGCCTCAAATTCGGCGGAAAGTGGGGAACGGAAGTGGAACGGAGTGTCATAACACTAGGTTTCACTTCCGTTCCCTCTGTCTACCCTGCCAAGTGCGGGATACAGCGTGAAGCTGAAAAAAAAATGATTAGTTTAAAATTTCATGGAGCGGTATTACATCTGTTTATAAATGCGATGGTCGTACTAAGTACCATACATATTTGTAGGCAAAGGGACCCTTATATTAAGACATTTTGTTCCCCAACATCAACAAAAATTTCGAGACATTGGATACTAAAAGGTTGAAATCAATGTCGCCATTATAGCTAGACGAAATAAAAATAACTCCGAAATCAAACCAATAATCATCTCTTTTATATTTAGATACCTTCTAGATAAATAGTATAAATTCTCAGTACATGTGTACCAAATAAAATGGAATTGTCTCACCCGTGCCATCATCGTTGTCGCCTGAAGTACAGAATGTTCGCTATATGACGTGTACGTAATTACTTACCGGATCGCAGAGTCATGCCCTGTCATTTTCGCCGCGGCCTGAGTGGCGAATCGTAATTTAAGGTGCCCACGAATATATTTACGCAATAGATGTGTTAGGATTTTTTTTAATGTTGGCGATTAAATTTAATTAAATTTATTTAATATTTGTGTCACTTGGTTGTGTAGTGTTTTTGCGTGTATTTAAATAAATTTAAAAGTTGTTCAAATTTGCTTATATGTTATTCTGATATACTTTATTAATTCAGTAGCTTAAGATGAGGCCTGATAACCGCAAGGTTCTGGGTTTGATCCCCAGTCGCGGAAATAAAATATTTAATATTTTCAATTTAAATATTTAATGTTTCATTTTCTTCGCTCTGGAAATAAGGCAAAGCGCGGCGTTGATTTCCGCCACTCAACACGCAATGCCTCAACTTCGGCGGAAAGTGGAATGGAGTGTCTTAACACTAGATCCCCGGGTTCCCTCTGCCTACCCTGCCTCGTGCGCGGGATACAGCGTGAAGCTACAAAAAAAGTTTAACATTAATGAACAAACAAATTCTTCGTATAAAACATACTAAACACAACTATTTAGAAAATCTACGGAAATTAATTTGTAGAAGTGTAAAAACAAAATGTTACATACATTTTTTTTTATTCATAAGCTATCGGCAGAAGTTCTTTGTTGCTCTGAAAGGCAGGTCAACTGTCAACACGCCACTAAAAATTCCCTTTCGCGCGGCAGATCGGCCTGATAGTGGCGGAACGGTGATGTATATCACATAGTGTTATATAGACCTTTTGTCATGCTTTGCTTTAGATATTCCGTTATTTATTCAATATAGGGAACTTGGGAACCCGGAAGCAGAGGGAACTTGGGAACCTGTTTCGTTACTTACTCATCATTGCATTGCATTTTTATTTTGAGACATAGCATATTGAGTGGCGTAAAATAATGCAGCGTATTGCTTGGTTACCAGAGTGTTGAAATGTATTATTTCCTCTATTATTTCTATTTTTTTAAATTATTAAGAGAAATTAAAAAATAACGTTTTAATATCTTACACAAGCAAAATTACATATTAGATTTGTATTTTTTTTGGAAAAACAAGGCATTAAGCTATACAAGATGAGCCTTCGTGAGCGCTTCATAAAAAAAGCGACATATTTTATGAGTTATTTTTATGAAATTGCTTCAAGATTAATTCGCCGTAGGACACAATAATCACATTTGACAGACGGACGTTTGACAGTTGTAATCTGTTTGCGACAAAGAGCCATCTAAATTGGTGTAGGCTCTGGTCGTTTTGTGAAAAACTAGGCTGAATTGGGGTTAAATGAAATCACCTTTGTGAATAATAGCTTTTTTATCTATCTTTTTTTTTTTATTATTATATAAATATATTGAGACTGGGGTGACGGTACAGCGGCTCGATGGAAACGAGGCGGTTTTTCTGTTTATAAGTAACAACGCGCTGTGCTTATTTCTACTAATAGAGATATCAATAAAATTGAACAATAGGCAATCGGTCTAAGAGGCCTGTCGTGGTGCAGGGACACAATCGTGTGACTGTAAACGCCACAGGTTGTGAGTTCGATCCCCACTCAAGGAAATGATACATTGAATATTTCCAAGCTTAATATTCTCTGGTACTAAGGTAAAGCGCGGCGTTGAGTTCCGCCACTCTCAACTTTGGCGGAAAGTGGGCAACGGAACGGAATCATCTAACACTAGGTTCCCAGTTCCCTCCGCCTTAACGAAGCGGAAGCGAAATTAACGGTACATATTATTAGCACATCGGAAAAATAGAATAGTATTTAATATTTAGTCAATACAAATACCAATTCTAAATTGAACTCGATATAATACATCTTCAAACTTCCGGTTACAGATAAAACTGTAAAACACAATTATTTACTTTATAACGATATTATTTACTTTCTTAGCTAAAATTTATCTGAATTAAAACCTTATTATTTTTACTCAGCTTCACGCTGTATCCCGCAAATGGTAGGGTAGGCAGAGGGAACTTGGGAACCTAGTGTTAAGACACTCCGTTCCATTTCTGTTATCCACTTATTATTTTTATTTATTTACAAAACTTATAGAAATTTTAACGAATCTTGGTCTGTTTTCTAAATATGAATTTATCTTTCCTAAGTGTAAATTAACACGTTAAACGTATATATACCTACTTATTATTATTGTTTATATTTATAACATAGTACGAAGTCTGTCGTGGCGCAGCGGCACGAACGTGTGACTGTAACCGGTGGGTTGTGGATATGAGGATTGAAAGTGGAGATTACCCCACTCGAGGAAATAAAATATTCAATATTTCAATTTAAATATTTAATGTTTTCATTTCCTCGCTCTGGTGCAAGGCAAAAACGCAGCGTTGAGTTCCACCACTCAACACACTATGCCCCAAAATTCGGCAGAAAGTGGGGTGCGGAAGTGGAATGGAGTGTCTTAACACTAGGTTCCCAAGTTCCCTCTGCCTACCCTGCCATGTGCGGGATACAGCGTGAAGCTAAAAATATTTATAACATTTTAATAACTGTACAAAAACTGTTTCATATTAATCTCCTGATAACAATAAAGATTACAAAGTCCCAGTTAACGGGCATCTGGTTAACCGTTACAATGGGTCTTAACAGCTACGTCACGAACCCCATTAAAAGTTTCAGATAGAGACATGAAAAATGAAAATACTTTTTCTACCGATCTCTTAACCTTATAATGCACATGACTTGCTTAAATTCTCGAGAGACCATCGTCAACTAGATTGATGTACTCCGGAGTGAGGAAGAAAATCGAACTGTTTCAGTTTTTCCTTTCGACTTTATAGCATTGACGTACGAGTAAATCATTGCATTTCACACCGATTCATTGTTATTACTATTTTTTATACAAGAAAATATTTTTTTCCTATCATTCTTGATTCTCGTCAAAGTTAGTAGGAAGAATGTTTGACAGAGATTTTTTTTTCAGCTTCACGCTGTATTCCGCACACGGCATGGTAGGCGGAGGAAACTTGGAAACCCAGTGTTAAGACACTCCGTTATACTTCTGTTTCCCACTTTCCACCGAAATTGAGACATTGGGTGTTGAATGGTGGAACTAAACGCCGCACTTTGCCTTGAAGAATGAAGAAAAGATAATCTACGACAGAGATAATCTAGATTTGAAATAATCTTTTTGTTTAACGGAACTTCACAAGCAACGAAATTAATTTAAATTCCATTTTAAAAACAAAAA
This sequence comes from Eueides isabella, assembly GCA_019049475.1. NCBI lineage: Eukaryota > Metazoa > Arthropoda > Insecta > Lepidoptera > Nymphalidae > Eueides > Eueides isabella. The sequence goes on from CM032397.1 coordinate 2,197,494, forward strand.
TTCTTCAACAGAGCACTTATAACTCGCCTATTTGGAAAAGTACGCATATTTCTACTTTCGAATAGTTTATAAGTAGTTTTTTTTACTTATCCACGTTAAATACCAGACACGAATGTTGTCAAATATTTCATAAGCTGCAATAGACGGTTTCGAGTCACCAAAGTTTACAACTAGGTCGTACCCACTGAGTAAATCAAAATAGTTTCAAACTGAGTTCGAGGTACGCAGTATAGGAACCTTTGCTTTTCTGCATACGTTAAGTATATATGTTATACGATATGTCGAATACTTTAAACTTGTATGAGCATAGGATTATTAAAAAACTAAATACTTTTCAGGCCTGTCGTGGCGCAGCGGCACAAGCGTGTAAATGTAACGACGACAGGTTCTGGGTTCGATCCCCGGTCGAGGAAATGAAATATTTAATATTTTCAATTTAATTATTTAATGTTTTATTTCTTCGCTCTGGTACAACGCAAACCCGGCGTTGAGTTCCGCTACTCAACACGCAATGCCTCAAATTCAGCGGAAAGTGGGGACCAGAAGTGGAACGCAGTGTCTTAACACTAGGTTCCCAAGTTCCCTCTACCTACCCTGCCATATGCGGGATACAGCGTGAAGCTGAGTAAATACTCTTTATTCACAAAGTGTTTAGCAAGCATTTTTGAATAATTAAATGATCGTGGGGCTCGGAACTCGAAAAGCAGTTCTGCTGAAGAGAACTAGCAAGAAAGCAGTTGCTCTTTTCAATATTGTTGTATTTGTTTTAAGCTATTTATTTAGTGTTAACACAATCTGTTCCCATTCAAACATATATATTATATGTTTAAACATATATATTATATGTTTAAACATATATATTATGTTTAAACATATATATTATACTTCCGCCGAATTCGAGGCATTGCGTAATAAAACAGAAAAACAATAGTTTAATTAAAATCATCCAACCACAAATACTTGTCAATTAACTGTTACCGCAATTATTTGCCAAAAAAATATTACTTTGGCATATTACACATGACCCCAGGAAACATTTTAATATCCATATTTAATAACGGTTGGATAGATTTAGATAAAACTTTAACGGGTTTCCTATGACGAAATATATCTTGTTAAATACAAAAGGAATCCTGTTTAATTAAATTTCTGATTTCCCGAGAATATTGTGTCAAAACACACATACATACATACAGGCTAAAATCATACCTTTTTTTTGTTTGAAAATGAAAAAAAATATATAATTACTCGTGCCACATAATAACCAAACAACCATATTTAAAGAAAAATATTTTAACCTTTTACGTAAGAAAATAAATTCTCTTTAATCTTATAAAACGTTCTCACGCGATATCAAATGCATGAAGCAATTGTGAATTCAAGGTGGACGTTAAAACTCACGTTAAAACTTATTTAAATAGGTATTAGCTTTACTAGTTGGACTAGGCAACAGCCGGCATTGTATTTTTATCTAAATACTTACTTCCGTTTCCGCTTTGATTGCGCCCTTGTATGACATTAGCTTATTTGATAAAATACATTAAAGTGCTTTAATGGAGCATTTTTTAATTTTCATTTAATAATTCCTTGATATCTTTCCAGTTTTTTGTATATTCGTTAGGTATATAAAGTTAAATTTAGAAGCCTATCGTAGTGCAAGATCTGTAAACGCGAGAGGTTGTTCCCTCATTGGGAGAAATCAAATATCTTATTTTCATTACATTTAACGTTTTTGCTTTGGTAACAAATCAAAGCGTGGCGTTGAGTTCCGCCACTCAATACTCAATGTTCAACGGAAAATGTAGAATGATGTTTTTATTTATTGGAGACGAAGTGTTTTAACTCTCTGTCTACCCTGCCATGTAGAAAGTGGTGTAAAGGTCCAACATACTTTGAGCAATTGAGCAGAAAGTCGAGTACGCAATATCTAAACATTAGGTTAAGCCTGGGAACCAAGATCTACGAATTATTAGCATGTAAATATATAAAATATATCCATAAACCATTAAATTCAATTATTTCATAATAAATTCGATATGATGAACATTATAATTCACATATTTATTTTCATAAATATATTGAAGTTCAATAGAAAATATTCAGTACAGTATGATGAATTTACATTTCTGGCTAATGATATGAGTTATTATTCGTTTCAAATCACTATTTTAGTACATATTTATGTTTATGCCCATGGCATAGTGGGTTCGATCTTTTATTAGACTACAATTATGTCATTGTCTTATTCCGGAAAGACATGGCGCGGCGTTGAGTTCCGCAACTAAAAATATTATTAATATTATGTTTAACGTTATTGTAATATTTAATAATTTTTATGATAGTAGTATAATTAAATATTTTAATAACATCATCAAAAGATTGCTTTTCTGTACAATTATTATGGTACAGCATTATAGCTGTCATACAAATTTTATACACAACATATTTTTATCAATTTTGTCTTTGAATTTACTCGTTCTTGTATAAAAACAAAAAATATTAAATTCTTGCCTTCATCTTGTTACCTCCATCTATTTTTATAAAAGATGGTCGCTTTTTAAAATTACTCTTCTCCTTTACTTACCTTTTATAAGAACGTTACGGCAAAAATGTTTTTTTATAGTTTTTATTTAACATATTTTTTAAGCTTAGGCTTAGGAAAATAGTGTTAAGATACTCCATTTTATTAACTACTTTTCGTCAAATTTGAAGCATTGCGTGTTGAATGGCCGAACTTAACACCGAGAATTAAATATTTCATTTCCTGGAGTCGGGTACGACTGTACAACCTGTCGCGATTTTTTTAATGGAAAAGACAAGGCAAACGAGTGTACAGGTCATCTGATGGTGAGTGGCCTTTGAGGTGGAGGTAGACATGCTTTTTGAAGGTCGTTGTCATATCGACCTGGAAATACTGCCGCCGGTAGGCCGTTCTATTATGTGTGGCGTGTGGAATGAAATTCCTACGAAACCGTACAGTAGTGGAGTGCCACGTGTCCAGATCATTTGGATGGTACATTAACTTGTGACGTGCTGTGCTGTTAGAAAATTTGGAGGCAGGTACCAAGTCAAACAGTTCTCCAGAACCCTCCCCGTGATAACTGCGGTAGAGAAAACACAGAGAAGAGACGTCTTTACGCCAAAACGACAAAGCCAAAGTGTCACGCCCCTTACAGATCATTGGGTCCCCAATAATTCGAACGGCTCTACGTTGTACGCGATCACATAGTTCAAGCTGATACTGTCTCGCTCTGCTGATAACCCCCAGTTTCTTCTAGGCCAACTTGGTCTTGCTTTGGTCGCGTTATTGACAGTCGTTTGAAAAGCTAAGTCCCAATATACTGATGCAGGGCGCGGCTTTAAGGGAAGTGTTCTCGAAAACTAGTGATACGACAAATGGGTTTATTAGTGGTTAACACCCAGACTTGTGTCTTCTGGGGATTGAAGTGAACCAGGTTCTTTACACTTGAGGAATGCCTCAACGAAATACACAAATTGATTTCATTACTGGTCGACGTTTTTCAGAGAAAGAGTTGCACGGCCGGACTATACAGCTTCCACAATACTATCATCTGCACAACAATGTATGTTAGAGTCTTCCAACATATCATTGATATACAGAAGACATAGCGTAGAGGACAGCGCGCAACCTTAGGGAACGCCGGCGTTCACGGGCATGTATTCAGAGCAGAAACCGTTGATAGCGACCTTGAAGCTGCGCCCAGTGAAAAAGCTAGGGATGCACTTGCAGAGATTCTCGGCAAGCCCGTAAGATGGAAGTTTCGCAAGAAGCGCCCCGTGCCACACGTAATCGAAGGCCTTCGCCATGTCCAGACTAAGTGCCAGGTCCTCTCCCTTGCTTTCAATAGCCGCAGCCTAGCGGTGGGTTAGGTAAACCAGAAGATTACCGGCTGATTGACCCTGGTGAAAGTCATGTTGCCGTCCGTAATCAATCGGTGATCCTCGAGAGCTGGCTATTTATTATGCTCTCCATAATTTTTGAGAGCAGGGAGGTGATAGCAACAGGCCTATAGTTAGTTGGATCGGAACCATCGTCTTTTTTCTGAATCGGGTGGATAAGATCGCTCTTCTATGAATCTTGGACTACGCCGACTAAGTAAGAGTCAGGCATTGAGCTTTGACACCGCGGGATGGTCGGCTGCGTTGTTCCTCGGTCATCTAAAGTCGAGTTCGAGGCAAAGAGAGCGCCCTGGAGATCGGCTTTCTTTTTTGCCGTATGGACCAAGATGTTATTTTCCAAACGTAGCGGCGGAAGCAAAGGTAGCGAAGGCTGCAAGCTTTTACACTGGTACACTTTTGCCCCTGTGCCACGATAATCATCTGATATCACAGTTGAATTATTTTTTTCTGTCAAAACTAAACACGCATAATTTTTGAATTAATGTACACTGAATGTACACAATTAGAGTGCATATACAGTCAAATTATTTTGAATGGTAATAATTTGCATGATACTTTATAACAAATAAAGGGTTAAGATGGCTCACAACATTTCGCCAAAGCTACGGACAGTCCGTATTAAATAGCGGAATCCAGCGCCGCTCTTCATTTAACAATTTTAAATGATGATTGACACGGAGATATTATTGATATTTTGTCTCGTGAATACACAAAATAAACAACAATTCTAACATAATTGAAAACCTGTTGTGGACCAAATAATAAGACTTCTGATTCCAAGAAACATATCTATTGAATTTATTATTGTATTTATTTCTGGAATTTCCTTTAATAATATAATGTTATTCCTAATATATCTTTTGACTGAGGACATATTTTGTTTTCGTTGTTGGCTTCAGTTATTTAACAATAATATCTGACTATGTTCACTTTGTTAGTGGGTGCGACGATTTAAGAGGAAAATTATATTGAGGAAAGATACGAGTACCCAGCGTTTTTTACGCGTAGACATGATCTTATCACATACAAGAGAGAAGCTAAAAATTCTCATCTTTAAGAAGTATCTATAAATTGTAAGCTATTTGATTAGTTCCTTCTTTTTTATAGCTTCACGCTGAATCCCGCACATGGCAGGGTAGGTGAGAGGGAACCTATCGTTAAGACACTCCGTTCCACTTTCGTTTCCCATTTTCTGCCGAATTCGTGGCATTGCTTGTTAAGTGGTGCAAATCAACGCCGCGCTATTTTTCCCTAAGCTCAGAAATGAAAATGTTGAGTATATAATTTATTCTTCTTCTTCTTCTTCCTGGCATTAATCCCGGCTTGCTGTGCCAGAGTCTGCCTTCCTGCTGAACCTACACCACTTTGCACGATCATTAACGTCCTCGGTGGTTAGACCATAGGCTCTCATGTCCTGTATCACGACATCCAACCAGCGCTTCCTTGGGCGTCCGGGGGGTCTCACTCCAGGGACAGACATATCAAGGCACTTGCGTCTGACATAGTTCCTACACGGATAGTGCTCAAGTCCAGTCTCCCGCAAGCCATGTACTCGATCTTCGACACATTTAGCTTAAGACCGCCGTTCTCAAACGTACCATTCCAGAGGTTCACTTTACGCTATAGCATCAGCCGATTCTTGTCGATGAGTGCTTTAACATCATCAGCCACGGAAGCTGGTCTTGGATGTACCGAGACAGTATCTTGCACTACATTGAATAAGAATAGACTAAGAGCCGAGCCCTGGTGAACCCCTACTGTACTCTCGAAAGGTTTCGTGTCGCCAACAGCAGTCCTAAACATGGAAGCGGAATTGTGATCCATGTCTTTGATAATCTCAATATAGGCCTCAGAGATCCATTTGGAACGCAACGCCCACCAGTTACACTGATGAGACACACAGTCAAAGGCCTTCTGCAGATCTAAAAGAGGCCGCAGAGCTCTCCTCATTTCTCTGTACGCTTCCATCAAAGTTGGGACAAAAATGGCGCACTCTCGGCGGAGCCTGACACCGATCATGCGCTCGAAGAGCTTCATGGTGTGACTAATAAGCTTAATGAACCTATAACTACCACAATCTTGGACACTGCCCCTTCCTTTGTAAATAGGGGTTAATAAAACTAAGTTGCCACTGGTGTGGCATCTTTCCAGTGTTCCAGATATGGTTAATAAGTTCAGTAAGTATGAGCACACCAAGAAAGCTCAACGATTTCCAACGTTTTGATCGGAATTTCGTCAGGCGCCACCGCTTTTCCGTTCTTCATGCGTCGAAGGCAATTCCGAGTTTCGTCAAAGGCTATTGGGGCTTTATCGGTTGAATATATAATTTGAAATTATAAAGACCTCAATTTTTCAAGTGAGGATCGAACCCACAACCTGTCGTTCACAGTCACATGAGCCACACCAGGCCTAATGCATCAACTACAAAAAGAATGAGGATCGAACCCACAACCTGTCGTTCACAGTCACATGAGCCACATCAGGCCTAATGCATCAACTACAAAAAGAACTAAAGAAAACAAGAAATATCCACTTAACACAATTCAATTCTTAAATCACTATTATCATCTGATTTCCGATGTGTAACAGTCAGAAAATCTAACTTTGTTGCAGCCTTGTAGGGGACGTTCGCTCGGTGGATTTAACGAGCTCCTTCTCGATATTTGAGAAGCGACAAGCCCGGGGCCGCTCGTTCAATCTTTTGTCTAATATTGCGGCTGTATTTACACACTTTATTGCTGGACGTCGAATTCTAATATGAGTCATATCGATTTATTTTAAAAAATGTTTTAAAAGGCCAGTTGATGCGTAGTAGTACAAGCGTGTGATTGTAAATGTGACAGGTAGTGAGTTCGATCCCCACTCCAGGAAATGAAATATTAAATATGGTATATAATATATTTTTTTCGCTCTGTAACAAGGCAAAGCGAGACTTTAATTTTTGCCACTCAATGCATCAAATCCTGAAAAAAACGCAAAATGGAACAGTCTTAGTACTAAGTTCCAAAGTTCCCTCTACCTAATAAGCTATGTGTGAGATACAAAGCTGAAAAAGTTTTTTTAATTTTTGTCCTTGTTGAGCAATGGTTGTGTGGATTTTTTCTCTAAAGTCTTTGTCTTCCTTCCGCCGACTCAAATGTGAACCTCAGTTCATAATGAATCTGGGAATTTTATGTTAAGAAACTTTGTTCTGACACTTCAATCGTCCACATGCTGTCGAATTATGGAAACATTACTTGTAAGTACACTTTGCAGGTTTTTATAAGTGTAAATTGCAAAATATATATGAGGACTATTTAAAATTGTTCTAATTCGAGAGAAGTGATTGGTTATTTTAGTAAAGTTATCTCTATATACATAGTATACACTTAATATTAGTAAATGCACTTGAAAAATACTTTTATTTTTATATATATATATATATATATATATATATATATATATATATATATATATATATATATATATATATATATATATATATATATATATATATATATATATATATATATATATATATATATATATATATATATATAATAGATAAGATAAGTCTTTTTTCTATATATAATACTAGCTGTCCCGGCTAACGTTGTTTTGCCATAAAAAGGGAAACATTTTATATTTGTTCAACCTTTATCACTAAGGGGTTTGAGAAAGTTAAGAATTGTTTATAAAAACACTTTCGCAAATAGCCTAATCTAAAAATATAGATATATCCAGTCGCGGACTTTTTAAAAAAAACTTTAAAAGGAGACCATTTCTATCATACATGATTTTTGCGAAACCTTAACCGTTTACGCAACGCACGCAGCGGAAACTCTCAATTAGGAAAAAAATCCCCGATTTAGAAACATTCTTAATTGGTGCTCCGGTCCTATTGGTCTTAGCGTGATGATGTATAGCCTATAGCCTTCCTTGATAAATGAGCTATCTAATACTGAAAGAATTTTTCAAATCGGACCAGTACTTCCTGAGATTAGCGCGTTCAAGCGAACAGACAACTTTTTAGTATAGATGTCGTTGCAAGTACTATCTATACTGAATTGCTTAACGTAATATTTTACTTTTTGAACTCACTAAATTAATCATATCTTTTGATAGAGTAAACCGATTTTGATGAAACAAAGACTAAGTTATAACTCAAGTTGCGTATATTTTTTGTATATAAACATTGTGTGTATTGAATTCGTAGATTTAATGTGATGTGCGCACAAACAAACATACAAACAGACAAACAGATAAAAATTTCAAAATTGATGGAAATGGGTTCTGTTACTTATCTTTTCACACGCTGGCTATTTTTTTTTTTTCAATTTCTTCAATGTACAAAAATTACTTTTCTACAGATTTATTATATGTATAGATATACGTACATAACACTTACAATAAAATTTTTCATCGAACAATACCTCTAACGACACACGCCCTGTAGCCTATAAATGTTACAGCAAAAGCAATTTCTTAGAAACTCTGACATTTGATACCGGAAATGAGGTCAGATTGATCAACTGTAGTAGGAACATTGTGTTTTCACCATACGATGTAATGAAAAAGGCGTGGATTTTAATAAAACTTGCATTACTAATTCAAGTTTGTGTCAGAAACTGTATGCGTTTAGAAAATTATTATAGTATTTATTTTAATACAATGTATTAAAATGTTGAAATACATATATTTAAGACGTTTGTGGAACAGTGGCACCGCAAACGCGACAGGATCCGGGTTCAATTCGTACTAGAAGATAAATATTTAATCTTTTCATTTATGAAAATGAGGCAAAACGCAGCGTTTATTTCCGCCGTTACTCGAACAGAATTGCATCAAGAAATCGCTCGGAAGTGCAGAATTGATGTGTCATAAAGCGACGAAGTGAATCTTTCCTGCCTAGCATGCTATATAACGGTATACTAAGTGAAAATAATAAAATGTGTGTACGTGATATAGATACATAATTATATTACAATTAACTTTTTTATTTATTATAGGGTACTAGTTGTTTTCTTTCCTCTGATCTCAGCACTAAGTTCTCTCCGAATATATTATTTAGCAAGAAATTAATTAATCATTGCATTTTTACGTTTTTTTTTATACTTTATTATACTGCAGAATTAAATTAATATTATTTTAATATACTACCAATTGCTTTAAATAGAAAACGTCCAATTTTACCATCATTATTAATGATGCCTTTTAAAAAGCGTATTCAATGGAATTACACAAATGATAATTATTACTGAGCTATTTAAAACGGAAGTCAACCATTACAATAGACTAAGTTAAGTGCACTATAGTATAACAAGATATATATAATAGGTACATGTATAGGCAACGGAAAAGTAAATTTGGAGAACTCACCGTTATTGCATTTGGAAGCTTCGAGGCAAACGATATATATGAAGTTATTTGTATTCGCTTAGACTACTCAGAGCTATCTTGAGGCTCATTTTACTTTATCTCTCTCTCTCTCTCTCTCTCTCAGCTTCACGCTGTATCCTGCACGTGGCAGGGTAGGCAGAGGAACCATGGGAACGAAGTGTTATAACACTCCGTTCCACTTCCGTTCCCCATTGTATTTTTCTTATTTTTTTATTATTCAATAAATAAATAAATAAAAAAAACTCTTCGACTTAAATAAATATATTTGTTTGGCAATAAATACTAACCTATTGGTAAAACTTCCCAACATACTTACTTTTAATAATATTTAATATCAACTGTATTACAATGAAATAAAGTCCAAATTCGGATTTTATGGAAAACGTTTCCAATATTGTAACGCATCCGTTTGGTTCATCATAAAGTAAATGGAGGCAATAGCAATCATGGAAATGATGAATCTTTGTTCTCACTGCATACTGCAGATTTTCAATAGACGTTTACCACTTCGTGTTAGCTTGTTACTGATTAATGGGATTATAGAGTAACTAGATGTGATTATTGAAACTATGATAGTGCTGTGCATTTTGTTAAGTCGATGGTTCTCGGTTCAATTTCTGCTTATGGAAATTATTATGTTTAAATGCAATGCCTCAAATTCGGCGGAAAGTGGGGAACGAAAGTGGAACGGAGTGTCTTAACACTAGGTTACCGGGTTCCCTCTGCCTACCCTGCCTCGTGCGTCGTGCGGGATACAGCGTGAAGCCATGAAAGAAAGAAATTATGTTTAAATTGTTACCATCCAACAGCCCTGATAGTTATTGCTTTCTCTTTTGTTAATATTCATAGACATCAAAGTCGATGAAAATGTTTATTTCAATTTTTTTTTGTGAAATATAGATTTCACAAAAAAAAAACAGGCTTTAGAAAACTTATTTTAGATGTTGATATTGTGTTTTACATTATACAAATTAAACCTTTTTATTTGGTAGTTTTTTTTAGCTTCACGCTGTATCCCGCACTAGGCAAGGTAGGCAGAGGGAACGGAAGTGCATTGCGTGTTGAGTGGCGGAACTCAACGCCGCGCTTTGCCTTATTACTAGAGCGAAGAAAATGAAACATTAAATATTTAAATTGAAAATATTAAATATTTCATTTCCTCGACTGGGGATCGAACCCAGAACCTGTCGGTTACAGTCACACTCTTGTGCCGCTGCGCCACGACAGGCTTTGGTAGTTATATTAAATAAAAAGAAATGTAATTAACAATTGGCTCTTTTATTGTCATCACTTGAGTTTAGGACTTGTAAGATTTCACATATACAAAACATACTAAATCGACAAGTCGAATTAAAGCTTGTAGAAAGATTGATTATATTTTTGTTTCTTATGTTTATCATAAATATGACTTCATGATACTTTGTATTTGATTCCCAACAAGGAACTTTTCTTCTTATAAAATAAATAAGCTCCCGTCCAATTACTTTCTGTCTAACTCTTTAGGAATTGCGAATTAAGTGGATACGGTATTCTACTCCGTCTTTCGCCATGTTACCAGAGCAACGATCATATATTTCATTCCTTCAATCTGGAATTGAACTTCATCTCTCGCGTTGACAGTTGCCAATAAATTACAATATAAGAAATATATTGTTCACACGTAAAATAATAGTATGAAATCGATACAATTATTATATTTTCAGAGGCCTAATTTCAAATATATATGTATATTTAATAATGATTAATTCATTGGCTCTAATGTAGCGTGCTAATGTCAGCCTTTGATACTCTGTAAAGGTCAAAACAAATTGTTTACTGATAATGTCACGAATATTACAGACTTATCTTTCAAACTTATATTCTTATATATGTACATTGTGAAAGTTAGAACTCAGTTCACGCTTTATCCCGCTCATGGCAAAGGGAACTTGGGAACCTAGTCTTAAGATACTCCGTTTCACTTCCGTTCCCCACTTTCCGCCGAATTTGAAGCATTGCTTGTTGAGTGGCGAAATAATGAACACATTAAATATTCAAATAGAAAATATTACATATTTCATTTTCTCGAGTGGGGATTGAACCCATAACCTGTCGTTCGTAGTCACACGCTTGTGCCGCAACGCCACGACTGCCTCCAAAGTTACAGGTTCAATTCCATTTTAATAGTGGAGATGAAAAGCTACCATATATCTGTATCTATATATTTGTCTTGTTACCAGAGCGAAGAAATATCTAATATTTCTTTTGAAAAATATTGAATATAATATTTTCTTGATGGGTTTGTTTATAATCATATGCTTGTGCCGCTGCACATGCTTGTGCCGCTGCACCTCAATGAATATTAATTCGAAATTAAATAAATTGTAAGTTAAACAAATTTAACAAAAATGAACAAGTACTCCTTGACATTACCGTAAGCAACAAAACAAAATCTTGTAGCTTCATAGCATTAATGCAGAAATTCCCGACAGAAACAGAACTGCATCTCATGTATCATGCAGAGACCTAGATATGTAGCCTAATTGTAAGTCACTTCGTTAGACGGTAGAAATTTCATTGTCGTATTTTGTGCCGTACAGAAAAGTCTTTCTCTGTAAGAAATAAAATATTTTACTAAATTATAACCTCAAGTGAGAATCGAATGCGTTACCACCGCAATTATAGTCAAATATCTACAAGTAATCCAATAATAGTACCAGTATTTATTATCTTACGTAATTTTTTTTTTCCTTTTTTTTTTCCAGCTTCACTCTGTATCCCGCACGAGGCAGGCTAGGCAGAGGGCACCCGGGAACCTAGTGTTAGGACACTCCGTTCTATTTCCGTTTCCCACTTTCCGCCGAATTTGATGATCATATTATTATAAGAACACTAATGTACAAACATAAAAGTTACTTGAGTTTTAACTTAAAATATAAATGTAAACGTAATTAGGTAAAAGTGCAAATAGATAATAACAAAGTCGAATGCAAACGGAACGAACATTTCGAGATCACAAGGAATTACACGGCGTAGTTTTCATAGTTAATTTTAAGTTGTAAGAGAAAGCGAATGTGTTAATTCAAGAATCTAGGTTACTATAAATTCTGTTTAGTTTTGTCTATTTAATACAATTTCAGGATTAAAATCATTTATTTCATGTAATAATAATACTCTTATAAGAATACTACTAATACTCTTATAAGAATACTACTAATTCACTTATAAGAATATGATATGTTTCTTTGATTATGGCGTTACGAGCGTGCCACATATCATTGAGCACATATCACTTCGCCAATATCAACCATATTTTGTTTGTCGCAATTTGTTCGTGCTTATGTATACAATGTGATGTATGTAGTACAATGTGATTAGCGTCCCTAAGCCTAATTTTACTTATTTAAGATTTTTATGTGAAAGTTAGGTGAGTATGTATGTCTTTATTGAGAATCTTCCATATCAGTATGCAAGTTTTTTAAATATAAGTGTGCGAAATGTTCATAATCTTAGTTTCTCTATTCTATCAGTTGGTGTTAAGAAGTTGTGAACAGAACTTTTATAAATTTATTATGCGCTATTTGCAAGATACTAGCTATAAATGTCATGATATTTTTTTTTAAATTTGTGCTGTATTCTGCATATAAAAGAATAGGCAGAGTAAAACCTGAGGACCTTCCATTAGACTCTGTCTTACGTTCTCCATTTTCTGCAAGGATTGCTTTTGGATTAGTGACTCAATGATATGCCTTGCCCCGTTTTTAAAGAGCTGAAAAAAAGTATAACATATCGCTATAAATTAATAAATATTTATTAATAATATAGATTTGCTATTATCTGATCTCATAAAGTTGACGTAGTAACTTTGTAAATTATGAATTATTATGTAACGCATGTATTTAATCTAAATATTATCCAATCATATTCAAAGCAATATGAGATGTGTATTATATACAATACTTAACATGAATTTCTTCTTTAAATTTTTATCCACATAGGTAATAATTATAGTTAGAAATTCTTAAAAAAAATTACAAACATTTTTCTTTGCATTTGCTAATTTCAATTCTATGTTTAACTCTTTTAATGACACTACAATAAATTACCATTTTTAGTAATGTTAATCGAAGTAAAACTATCATAAAAACGTTAATATGTCGTATTAAAAGCTAAAATGTACAAAAAATCGTGAATTCTACAACTTGGACCAGATCCTCACATCTTTGTAAGTTACTTCAGTACGGGATGACCTACATTCGGCGCCCGTTTTCAACGCAGAAACAACGATATTTTTGTGTAGTAAACGCTACTTTGTTTCGCTTCTCGCTTTAATTAATTAAAAATGATATCATTTTATTTTACAATGAATTAAATGTTCTGTAAAACAATAAAGACTTTCTTTCATGGTCATGTGAAATATGATTTATCAAAATCAATGATATGTTATCAAATATAAAAGTTATCAAGGCTTTTATAAAAGACCGACTGGTAGACTGCTGTTCGACGATTCTTACTCTAAAATTAATTATTTTAATTTTTGTACTCTAAGGTGGCAAAGCGCAACCTAAGGCATTTAAGTCATAAATTTTGGCAGAAAATTGAAAAAGTATATGAAAATATACACAATATTAAGATTATATTACAGCTTTTATTTTATGCATAGAACTAAAGTATCAAAAAAATATAATTTTTAAGAATCCAAATAATCCCTACCTCATCTTGGCTGAACGGTGGTAATTTCTAAGCTTCTAGATTTTCAATAAATATGTAACATATGATTGTGTTTATATGGAACATATATTAAAAAAAAAAAAGGTTTTATTAACGTAAAAGGGTGATTTATAAATTTTGTCTTTCTTCAATATTTTGTTTCCGTTATATAGTAACGTCATATTAAAATATTAAATGCTATAAAATTGCAAATATTAATTTTCAATGTAAAAATAACGAAAATATTATATATTATAAGAAAAAGACAGTTATTGAAATAAGGTTAAAAAATGTGTTATTTAAAATAAAGTACAAAATCAGGACCTCTACGCTCACTATAAATATTTTACAAACTAAATGACATTTCGATACGTTAAATCCCTTTCATTTTCGGCATTTCGAGCGTGCAAGTTGTACACAATCGCAAATGTCACGTTGTAAAAAACACGTATAAAGAAACTAAGCGGTAGAAAAGTTAACAATTACCTATAAAATATTGAGTTGATTATTTAAAAAATATTGAGTGTAACTTAATCGACCGGTTGTGGGTTCGATTACCACTTGAAGTATTTCCATTTCCTCGCTCTGGTAATGAGGCAAAGCGCGACGTTGTGTTTTGACGCTCAAGAAATGGCGGAAAAGAGAGGATAAAAATGTTTTTAAACACTAAGTTCCCAAATTTCCTCTGACTACGAGTTATAATTATAAAATCATCAAACGACTTCGAATAATTATATGAGTTATAATTATTCGAAGTCGTTTGATGATTTTATATATATATATATATATATATATATATATATATATATATATATATATATATATATATATATATATATATATATATATATATATATATATAAATAAATAAAGTTAACCCTACCAATACTTTCCAGGCCAAATGACATTTCGATACTTTCAATAGCTATATTATGAAATAAATTGCAAACTACTCCCGTGGACTTCAACAAACCTAAACTTGTGGATGCCACAAATAGTTTTGAAATTTAATAAATCCTAGAACAGTTTCGATATTCGATGCCGTTGTTGTACTAAAGTACCTACCAGTACTTCGATTTACAGAAAATTTTAACCAAAAAGTTTCACTTATATAAGTTGAATCGTAAATCTTTTGCCGGTCGACTCGTTATTTTATTAATTTTTCAGTTTGACCCTCAATAAATCATTTGTTCGAATTGAACAACTAGCATCATTCGTTCGTGAAATTTGTTCGCTCCACAATTTAATTAATGTACTGAAAATTATATAAATATACACTTCTCTTCAGCGTTCCGATCAAATTATTAGTTAAAACAAACTTATTTGTATTTTAATTTGACTCATGGTATATGTGTTGTATGACTGTTTGTACAGTTATTGTGAAAGCAAATAAAATTTAGCAGCCTCTCGAGGCCCAGGTGCACTGCACCGGGTTAACTGTAAAGGTGACAGACTATAGTTTCAAACCCCACTTGAAGTAATGAAATATTTCATATTTTTAAATTTAAATATTTAATGTTTCCGTTTTTTCCTACGGTAACAAAGCATAGCGCGGCGTTGAATTGCCCCACTTACTGCGCAATACTCCAAATTCGGCGGAGAGTGAGGAACGGAACGGAGAAGCTTAATACTAAGCCTGTCGTACCTCTTGAACAACTTACATAAATCATAACTTAGAATCACTGCACTATCATATAAAAGATTTTAGAATAAAAAAAGGTATTCAAATCGCTTCATTCATTAAGGAGCTATAGTATCTCAAACATACACACGGGCACGACTGATCAATCTTATATCATCCCTCATTTTTAGTCGAAGGTAAAAAAATAAGCCGAATACTTTCTCCTGCTGATGAAATAAGCAGATGTGGCAGTCGACGCGGCTGAATAGAATTAAAAGGAATTAGTATGAATTTTACATAATGTGCTATGACGAAAATTTAGGCAAAAAAGTAAAACCATGTCTCTAGATTTAGTATCTTACTTCCATAAACAAGATAAAGAAGTAGAAAAAGGAATGATGATATATAGTTAAATTCGCTTCATACATCTTATTTAGCTATTGTTTTAATTTCATTTTCATTTTTTACGCTTAATTTCGCTTATAGTAGGCAGAGGGAACCTGGGAACCTAGTGTTAAATGAACGCCACGCTTTGTGTCGTTCCAAGAACTAGTACTAAATATTAATTGCTCATTTCCACGAGTAGGAATAGAACCCACAGCCGTAGTTTTTAGTGTGGTACGTCTCTTCGCCATATTGATTCAATTTTTTTCTCCAGTTTCACGCTGTATCGCGTACATGGTAGAGTAGGCATAGGGAACTTGGGAACCTAGTGTTAAGACACTCCATTCCACTCCCCAGGCATATTTGTTAAATAAATAATATTCTAATAATATTAGTATCACGAATATTTAATATTTTCAATTTAAATATTTAATGTTTCATTTCTTCGCTCTGTTAATAAGGCAAAGCGCGGCGTTGAGTTCCGCCACTCAACACGCAATGCCAATTCGGCGGAAAGTGGGGAACGGAAGTGGAACGGAGTGTCTTAACACTAGGTTTCTGGGTTCCCTCTGCCTACCCTGCCTCGTACGGGATACAGCGTGAAGCTGACTATATACATTCACTATTTAACTTAGCCTTTCTAATTTCACGGTAAATTTTATATTTTATGCAAAACGGAAAGGAACGGCACGAGGCGTTGAATAATAAAATAATGATAAGGAAACAACGTTCATTATGAGATGAAGATTACTTGTGTGCTTCGTCCCTATCATTATACAGGAGATAAATACTTTGGTTGCTTTTTTCAGCTTTACGCTATATTTCGCAGGTAGGTACAGGAAACCGGGTAACTCAGTGTTATGATACTATACTGTTACTCACTTTGCACTGATTTTCAGCATTCCGTGTTGAGTGGCGGAACTCAACGCCGCGCTTTGCCTTGTTACCAGAGCGAGGATATGAAAATTATTTATTTTACTATGGAAATCAAACCCACAACCTCTTTGTTTATAATCAGACGCGAGTGAACTGTACAGGATGGTATTAGTAGTGGTACACCCATTGTCATCTTATATGAAAATATATTTTAAAAAGAGGCCACGGCGTTAAGTTTAGCGCACACATTAACACTGTGACAATATTAAAGAGAAATTGAGAAAAAAAAACAGCACCAAAGCATAAAACAAAATATCTTGCCGAGGTCAAAACAAAAAAATATCCAACCGAAAACCGTAAAACATCAGAAAATCAACATTTTAAGTTAAAACTGCCTTTTTGCATGATTCAATTAATTGATGCGTGAAGCAGAAAAAAAAGGGAGAATTACGTGAAAATTTTTAATTTACCCCAAAATTGGGCCAAAATTTAAATAATAAAGGCCTCGACAGGATAAATGACAGAGTAAAACTCCTATCGTTACTGTCAAATGCATGGAGCATGGCAAAGAAAAGCGGTTATTAATCGCTCAGGGGCAAACGGGCTTCCGCAGGGAAATAATATATAGACCTTATACTACGCTGTTAGTAAAATAGATAGATTTAGTGCCCAAAATCCTTGTTCGAGGGTAGCGTAGAAAATTATGAGGATGTTTTCAACGGAATATCTAAATATCGTTTGCTTTTCCTAGATTTTGTAGGTAGAAATGAATAAGAAGTCATTATAGAGCAGTGGCAGAGTTAACACGATGGTTATAGAATCAATTATGAGTATGATATTTTGATTTCGCTTGGAAAATAAAGAAAATGTATAAAAAAACTTTTAATAATAATTGACTAGCAAGCATATTTATTAAAAATATATCTCATATATTGCATTGGTAAATATATTTTTTAATTTCACGCTTACATTTTGTAGGCACTCCTTTAACCACTTTCCGTTTAAAAAAAATGCATTGTAAGTTGTGTGGCGGAGTTCAACGCCGCGCCTTGTCTAGCTACTACAGGGACAAAAACTAAACAAATAGTACATTAGGCAATGAACAATACTATAGCCTTATATATATTCAATTAGAAGAGCATTGTACCACGTAAAATATTTCAATATTTACTTAACATTTTAATTATGATTCTGTTGATTTGATTCGAAGTTATTTGAAACGCGTGAGTATTTCAATTAATGAGTTAAATTTGTATCAATTTTGCTTTTACAATATACATAATTTTTATATATTTGTTTGTTTATTTTTTTTAAGCTTTTACGCTGTAGCTTACAAATGGGAGAGAACCTTGTGCTATGACACTCCATTGCTTTCTTGATTTTCTGCCGAATTCTTAATGCCTTGAATGATAAACAGCGGAGCTCAACGCTTCCGTTATCCAACATTCAAAATTTTAAGAATTCTGCGGTGTTAGAAATTTATTCATAAAACCACTAAGGTCCATCTTAAATTTCATCAACATTTCATACATAATCCCTTACTATATATACTATAGTAAACTCGAGGTCGGTCGTGGTGAAGATTCCTAAGCGAAGAAATATTTAATACTAACGTTTCGTCGCTCTGGTTACAAGACAAATCGCGGCGTTGAGATTCAGTAAACATCACGCAGTGCGTAAGTTCATCGTGAAGTGGTAAACGAAGTGTCTAGGTAGGTTCCTAAGGTTCACAGGTTCCCAAGTAACATTAGGTTCCCAAGTTTCCCCTGCTTACTCTATTGTGGGATATAGTGTACTACTAGAAAACAATAGTAAACTCGAGGCCTATCGAGTGTAATGGAACGAGCTTTTAGGTAACTACATTCCTAATTTGTTCTGACCTACTTACTTTACAACGAGATTTTATTACCATCGATCTGTGGCTCTCAAGAAAATGTGTACGCGTTCATTTAGAATCAATATACTTAACGTTAGTGTTTCTCCTCTGTTAATGGATAAAGGGCGATGTTTGTAAGACTTTAGGCTGGAGGAGAAATGCGGTATTTTTCGGCGTGAATAATAAATATTAGCTTAGTTAGATATTTATATAGTACCGGTTTTTAGTTTATTGAGGCCAGTCATGGCGTAGTGTACAAACGCGATAGGTTCTGGGTTCGATTTGAAGTAGGAAATAAAATCTCTTTTTGGTAAAGAGGAAACGCACGGTATTGAGTTTCGCTACTCAACATTTAATGCCTTAATAATTCGGTAGAAAGTGGAAGGTTGTTCGGAAGGTTCTCCACTTTCTGCCAAATTCTTCTCTGACATAGATATGTCTTTCATCAGCAAAAAGGGAAATTAAAATATATTGATGTATCTGTTCATGTAACTCTATGTAAACCGTTGATCTCCACCAGGAGCTATAAAATGTCTTAAATGAAATATTTGGAATAAAGAAAACAACATTTGTAATTATGTTTTCTTTATTTCAAATATTTCTTTTATTTTATACAAAATCGAAGAAATAATTGCAAATTACCTACAATAATTTATCAATATTTTAAATTTCTATAATTTTACATCTCCTCTAAGTCAAATATTTATAAATTTATAAAATATATCTTAGAGTATTTATATAATAAATAATAGTTAAGATAAAATAGAAGCCTCTCGTCGCGCAGTGGCGAGTGTGCGACTGTAAACGTTGATGACTGACATTTTGTATGTTCAATTCACACTCGAGGAAATGAAATACTTAATATTTTCATTTCTTCTGCCTGGTGACAACGCAAAGCGTAGGGTTGAGTTTCACCACTTAACACGTAATGCCTCTAATTCGATGGAAAGTGGGAAACGGGACAGAGTTTCTTTACACTAGGTTTTCTCCCAAGTTTCCTCTCTTTACCCTGCCATATGCGCGGTACACTGAAAAGCTAAATAAAATATTTCAAACATTTAAAAATGAATACAAACTCGAATACAGATAAACAAATGTAAATTTAATGTGAACTAAAATAAATGACTGCACCGACGCTCTACAAACTATCACGTAGCTTTCTCCATAAGGCCCTGAGCTCTCGATGGAATGAAATATAAATAGCGTGGAAGGGTCCTTACTAGGGTTACTACTGAATCAAATTAAAAAATAATATGACTCCAGGCCCGCTATGCCGGTATTTGGTCTGTTATTTTTATTACACATAGAATGTTGCGAAAATACGCTTAGTTCTTATTTATTTTTTGCGGAATTTTTCCATTTTTTTTTTATTCTTTATTAGATGTTTAAGGTTTTGGACGTTTCGATGGAATATATATCATTCTGGAAATTTTATGTATCACACAAAATTTAGGTTGTTGAGTAGCTCAATACCGTTATATATCTACAACGTTTTGTATCTATTTTAAATATTATTAGCATTTTCTGGAACCGATTATGAACTAAGAACTATCGTTATCCGCCACTCAACACGCAATGCCTCAAATTCGACGGAAAGTGGATAATGGAAGTGGAACGGAGTGTTTTAACACTAGGTTCCCGGGTTCCCTCTGCCTACCCTGCCTCGTGCGGGATACAGCGTGAAGCTGAAGAATAAGAAGAAGACATTATGAAATGAGGCCTGACGTGTTGGAGGGGTACAAGCGTGTGTCAAAGCTGGATAAGTCGTGGGTTCGATACCCACTCTGAAATCTATCAATATAATATATCAATATGAAATAGTTAGAATTTTCATTTCTTTGCTCTGATGACAATGCAAAGCACGGCGTTGAAAAAAAAAAGATGTCAGCTAATTTCGTTCATGTTGGTTTACTCCAAAAGTTATACAATATTTATAATGTTAATATTTTTTTTTTTAGCTTCACGCTGTATCCCGCACGAGGCAGGGTAGGCAGAGGCAACCCGGGAACCTAGTGTAAAGACACTCCGTTACACTTCCGTTCCCCACTTTCCGCCGAATTAAAGGCATTGCGTGTTGAGTGGCGGAACTCAACGCCGCGCTTTGCCCTATTACCAAAGCGAAGAAATGAAACATTAAATATTTAAATTGAAAATATTAAATATTTCATTTCCTCGACTGGGAATCGAACCCAGAACCTGTCGGTTACAGTCACACTCTTGTGCCGCTGCGCCACGACAGGCCTAATATTTGTTTAGTAATTACTTTGTAACATTATGTTGTAGCATACATTTTTTATTTAATTACTTTAATGTTAGCAGCGGTACTATAATTAACCTACATATAATATATTATACTGCCTGTCGTAGCGCAGGGGCTCAAGCGGGTGACGCGACGTAAATGGGACTAGTTGTTTGTTCGATTCTCACTTGAAGAAATATTTATTATTTTCAAATTAAATATTTAATGATTTCATTTCTTTGATCTGGTAACAAGGTAAAGCGCGAGGTTGTGTTCCGCCACTTAACACGCAATGCCTTAAATTTGGCGGTAAGTAATGGTACAGAACGGAGTGCCGTAACACTTTGATCCCAATTTTTCTGCCATGTGCGGAATACAGTGTTAAACTGAGATATATATATATATATATATATATATATATATATATATATATATATATATATATATATATATATATATATATATATATATATATATATATATATATATATATATATATATATATATATATATATATATATATATATATATATATATATATATATATATATATATATATATATATATATATATATATATATATATATATATATATATATATATATATATATATATATATATATATATATATATATATATATATATATATATATATATATATATATATATATATATATATATATATATATATATATATATATATATATATATATATATATATATATATATATATGAATTGAATCCACTATCATTGGGTCAGACCGATGGCTCAGTACTATTCTGTCTTCAAATTTCCACGTTATCTTGATCGAAACATATATCGTATGACATAGCTTGTATCTATAACGCTACGTTCTAGGAACACATCCTATATCACGTCCACTGTCATCAACCTCCTCATACATGCTCGACGGGGGTTATTATGCTTTAAACGACGTACGACTATAAACGTGTTAAAAGTCTGAACTTAAGCATATATAAAAGTAAACCCAATCAAAATATAGTATAATTGTAACCGATACAAGCATTGTTACAATACGTGCCGCCATTATTCATCTACGTTTCTGTATCCTCACAATCTCCAACTATGATTCACACTCGTAGTTTCAAGTGTTCATATGCATGCCTTATCTCTTACAACAGACCTGTGTAATCTTAACTTACCCTTACCCTGGAATTTACTCCCCTACTAATTATCAAGATGCTTACTTACTTACTTACTTAGCTTCACGCAGTATCGCGCACGAGGCAGGGTAGGCAGAGGGAACCCGGGAACCTAGTGTTAAGACACTCCGTTCCACTTCCGTTCCCCACTTTCCGCCGAATTTGAGGCATTGCGTGTTGAGTGGCGGAATTCGACGCCGCGCTTTGCCTTATAACCAGAGCGAAGAAATGAAACATTAAATATTTAAATTGAAAATATTAAATATTTCATTTCCTCGACTGGGGGTCGAACCCAGAACCTGTCGGTTACAGTCAGACACTTGTGCCGCTGCGCCACGACAGGCCTCAAATATAATATCAAGATGCAAATTGTCGAATTCCATTCGGAGGAATTAATTATTTATTATTTTCTTCGCTCTGGTAATAAAACAAAAGCATAGTATTGAGTTCCGCCACTTTACAAAGCCTTGAGAATTCCGTGGAAAAGAGAGAACAGAGTGTCTTCATAATAGTTTCTTCTGCTTAGATGCAGGATATAGAAATTATAATAATACAAATTTTAGAATCGGTATACTAAAGTACTGTAGACATACTACTGTCTTTATTAAGCGTAGTTACGAGTGTTGCTATCTGAATATTGCGTCGTGTTTCGCCTTCATATTGTAATTTCAGTGTAACACCGAGCTAGAATTACTTTGAGGTTACCCATTTCCTAAATAAATATTCCACTATAGTTTTGACTATCTTAGGAACAAGTTGTGTTAAGTTAGAAATATACTATATATTTTGTCCTTTTTATACAAAATTAAATTCTGTAGGCAATTCACATATGCTATGAGAACTGCCTACATAATTTCATCAAAACTGGTCAACGAAAGTGTTTCAATGGGATCGCAGTGTTTTAGCACGTATAAAAATGTAATGTATTTACATATAAATAATATATTAAAGAATTATATTATATAATATATATATTTTGCAATTGTGTCCTAAAGATCATTTTTGGACAAAAGATAATTGTTACTCACAACAACAACAAAAAAAAACACGAAAACATCAAATTATAATACAAAAACACAAAAAAAAGTCAAATTCTCTCGAAAATCTGTTGAAAATAATTCACAATCGTACGAAGTGGACAGTCGGACGTACTCTGGAGAAATATTGAAGTTGGATTCAACAAATCCTAGAAAAGAATTCCCGTTGGGTACTCTTAAGTACTTGACACGTTACACTCGAGACTGACACAATCGTGTTATAACAATGGCTTGTAACCACACTTTGTGACTATTCACATTTGCTGACCGAAAGATTTATCCGAAACCGAACATTCTACCTCGTTAGTGAGAACTGAATGGAAGGTACTTTTGGATCTGTTATTTATTTTAGTATTTTGGTGTGTTGTATGAATTATTTTATTTACTGTTTGGAGATAAGTATATATTATATTTATGAAATGTACTCGAGGTAGAGAAGCACGAGCGTTTGACTCTAACTTGCGCCCAACAAGTTGTGGGTTCGATCCTCTTATAAGTAAATGAAATATTTTGTATAATTATTACCTCGCTCTGGAAACGTAGGGAAGCGCGGCGTTAAGTTTCGCCGCCTAACACGCAATGCATTCAGAATTCGGAAGACAGTGCGGAAAGAAATGTGCTAATGACAACA
The DNA here is from genome assembly GCA_019049475.1 of Eueides isabella. Taxonomy (NCBI): domain Eukaryota; kingdom Metazoa; phylum Arthropoda; class Insecta; order Lepidoptera; family Nymphalidae; genus Eueides; species Eueides isabella. The sequence goes on from CM032397.1 coordinate 2,221,311, forward strand.
GAGTACTTAACAATAGGTTTCCAGGTATCCTTTGCTTACCCTGCCATATTTGGGATACAGCATGAAGCAAATAAATTAGAAAAATCAAATACTTAGATGATGTAATGTAGATGATTTCTTATAATTATTTAATTACATGTTTAATAAGACACTGACATATTTTTAAAATATCTAAAGTGACACACTTAAGAACTCATAATACTTTTTTAGGAAACGTTTAATTCTTTTATGTTTTTAACATTTTTGCTGCTTTGTTTTCTGCCTTAATCCTGCCTTTTATATATTAGGATTGCCTACCTTTCTTTTAAAAAAAATAAAATACTCCATTCCTCTCCTTTCCGATTTTCAAATAAATATGTAACGGTGAGTGGCTGAACTTATCGCCATTGCGGGATGACAGTCATTTTTTGTTAATTTATTGCTCTTAATCATACTCAACAATATTTTCTACTTCATAACTAGAAATTAAACATGAATACGAAATATTTTCTGTTACAATTTTATTCCGATCGTATGAAAAAAGGAACATATAACCAGTTATTTATTGTTTATATTCGATATTTTCCAATTTTTGATTTATTACATTTTTTCACTCAAAAAAATATTCAAGTTTTTCATGACATTGATCAATTGTCAGTAAAATCACGTAGTTGACGAGCGTTCCGAAATGTACTTTTATGAATTTATCATTAAGCACTCATCTATATCCACTTTGTCACTCAGGTAGATGAAATTTTAAGTGAAACCCGAAAAATTTTAGGCGCACGCTTTTAAGTTAATCTAAGAACGAATTTAAATGAGCTTCTAACAACATTGAGTAGGGGAGTGCATAAATATTAATGTTAGATCCGTGGCCGTGGATTAGGTTACATCATCATCATATAGACTAGAAAACTTTTGCTCACAATGGGAATACGCAGTACGAAAGTTGTCTTAAAATGATCTCGATCTACAAAACTCACTGCGTAAACTTAGTGGTGAGGATAGTGAGGTGGGGTGACGAACAGAAGTGTCTTAGTGGGAACGAAGTGTCTCATCACTCGATTTCCAGTCAACAGGTTTCCAATCTCTAGGTTTCCAGTTACTACGTTTCTAGTCACTAGATTTCCAGTTGTAAAAACGAGACGATGACGATCAGCAAGAAAATTACAATAATACAATCTCTTGAACACATTTTTGACATTAATATTAATATATTAATGTCAAAAATGTAATGTAATGTCTAATAAATTATTGTTAAAATGTTCTCATTTCTTCTAAATCCCTTCTTTAAATTTGATGTTAGTATAAAACATTAATTCTAATCCATAGGAGCGTCAAATCATATCTTTCTATAATAATCACCCATCATTTATCAACATATACATAGATTATTATTAAACAATTTATTATAAATCGAGGAATCTCTATGGCGTGTTGACGCCAATATTGGATTTTCCTATTATTATTGACACATCCATTAATGTGCTGTCAGTCACGTGGAATTGTTTTTGTTTACACAAAACACAACATTTCAAATCAGTGCTGTTTATCAAATATGGCCTTCTTGTCTTGTTTATGATTGATTACTTTTATTTATTTTTAATTTTATTTGGTTTATTTGAAAATATAATTATATTCCAATCCTTACTAAATAAATATGTATTTCTAGAATCAAATGGTATGGAACCAGGTCGAGGGTTCGATTACTACTCGAGGGAATGTAATTGTAATTTAATGTAATTTTGAGGATATTTTAGAGATCTAATGTAACTTTATCCAAGGCCACGGTTCTAAAACATTGCTTAATTTGGAGGCCATTGGCGCCTTGTTTTGGCTTGTTATCGGTACTAGGAAAGGACATATTGAATATTTCACTTCCTTGAGTAGGAACAGAACGTAGAAATTATCACTTTTACAGCCATACGTTTGTGACATGAATAGCTCCAATAGTATAATTCAAATATTCTGATATCCGGACTCTGGAAGACGAATCACAGTGTTTAGTTCTTTTCAGTTCATAAGTCATCTAAATAATACGATCAATTGTTTATATGCTGACACAAATTCACGCCAAAAATTTTGTTACAGGTCTCAACGCAGTTAAAATAGTCAAAATCATTGTGCCGGAAATAATTCAATACGGTGTACAAGACGCCGTCATTTTAGACTGTGACTATTCTTACGGCAACAATACCTCAGGTTTGGTTGTAAAGTGGTTCTTCAAGAACAAAGCGCGACCTGTGTACCAATGGATTGCGTCTCAGAAGCCACAGGACATGGGTATACTGCGGGGTCGAGTCGATTTGACGTATCGAGCTTCAAGCGACCCATTAAAAATGCATCGAGCTTTGCGTATAGTGAAACCGAATACAGATATTTCAGGGGACTATACATGTGTTGTTTCAACATTTATGGAAGAAGATTCAAGGACGAAGCAAATGATTGTTTTCGGTAAGTTTTTTTTTTACTTTCACGCTTTATTATAGCATAGCAGCCAACAGCCAAAGAGCGATACATAACCTTTATGGTCTCTGAATATATCTTTCACCTAGTCCATAATTATCACACTTGTCATATTCTCCAGGGGGTTTTCATACGTTAGTATGAACCTTCCTCCAATATAATCGATACTATGTTCTCTTTTGATTATATTTTTAAGGCACATTTATTAGTAAATAATTAAATATGGGATATTTATGAGCAAAACATTATATAATTAAAAATCACTGATTGCTTTTTCCTAATATGAAAGTGGAAAAATATTTAACATAATAGTAGGTATGTTGTTTCTGAAATTAACGCCTTTAAAGTATGGTATCATAAGTGATCTTTTTTAAAGTCATTATTATAATCAGTATATAGTTTAAAGTTAATATTATTACTTCCAAACAATTTAGATTTATGCTTCTCATTTTATACATTTACAAAAACAAAAAAAAAGTAAGAATATTGAGCCATCTTATATGCTTTCCACGAAACTGATCCAAAAAGTCGATAGAAACAACGTGTAACACGTATGTAATACCAAATTTCATATTTGGGGTCGGTTCCTCATAAAACGCTTACTACGCATATGACAGCTTCCACCGTCATTTACCAATGTTGGTTGGTTCAAGTCATAAGAAGTCGTTAAAATTTATTTATTAAGCTTGCATCGATACTGCGCTCTGGTAACGTGGTAACTTAAATTGAGCCACTCAATAGGCACTACCTAAAGAATTCCGCGGAAAGTGGGTTACGAAAGTGTCTTAATGGGGAACGAAGTGTCTTAACGCTAGGTTCCCAGCTTTCTTCTGCGTACTCTATATATGGGCCACAACGTGAAGCTACAAAAGAAATATCTGTATTACTTATTAAGAAAATTTCTTTTCAACTGGTAGTAACACAAAGCGCTGCAATAAGTTCCACCGCTTAACACGAAATCTCTGAAAAAACGGCATTTACCTATACCCCTTCCTTCTCTATAAATATCTTCCTTCCTTTCGAATAAACAACCAAGGTTAACAGCATCTGCTATCCGTTTACGTTTTTGCAACAATTGTATGGTTTCGAGGAAACAAAAGAAATGGCTTGTCATCGACCGCCGCCATATTTTAACGTAAATTATTTTTTTACGATTCCAAATTTTACAAGCTATAATTAAGGTGTAATTAAGGAACGTATGGCTACATACGCAATAGTTACTGATATAAGAAATAAATGGTGTTTTACCGAATATTTTTAGTCTTTACCATAACATTATATCCTATCCGGGAACCTAGTGTCCTATAAGGTCACCTTTCGTTTCCATTCACACTTCCGATGAGTGGCGGAAACTAAACCCGTGCTTTGCCTCATTACCTAAATTATCGACTCACTACAGTAAATTTGTCATTCCTCCTGATGGGAATCAAGAATTGACCTCTATTTTTAATAATATAATTTTATATTTTCAGTAACGCTAAACAAAGCGGTTAGCTTTTATCTTTTTTCCATAAATAACAATACGCAGAGAAAATTAAAAAGATATGTCTTACATATTTTTTTTATTCTGCTGCCTGTTGTATTGGGATAATACATGCTGTATATCTTTTATATAAGGGTAAATAGTGGGAACCTGATGTTCCCATTTTTTGTTAAATTATTGAAACATTATGTTCAGTAACGGAACACTATGTTGATTTTGTTACCGATAAAAAAAAATCTAAATAATTCACTCAATTGAATGGGAATCGAACCCACTATAACGATCGCATAACTATAATAAATTCTCATCTTCATGCTGTATTCCGCACGAGGTAGGGTAGGGAGGGAACCCGGGAACCTAGTGTTAAGACACTTCGTTCCACTTCCGTTCCCCACTTTCCGCTGAATTTGAGGCATTGCGTGTTAAGTGGCAGAACTTCAATATAATAAATAAAATCAAGAAAATATCCACACGATTGTAGTATAATTTGTTGGTTCATTAAGATTAATTAAAAACTGTTTAGTTAAGAAATACTCGTAGGGTAAATATTTAAATTTGCAAACGCCCTTTAGTTAACGCGTTTAATCGAATGTAAACAAATTCGCTCAACCGTCGTTGCCTGCCTTGTTGTTACGTAATTGCTTAAGAAGAAAATATTGTTGAAAAAAATTGTAATTTGTAAGTAATAAGGTAGGGAATGGTTTGAAAAATGGTGGTATTTTATGTGTTTGGTGGTTATGTTTTTGAGCAAATTTCTGACATTAAGTTATCTATCCCTACCTATACCCTTTGGTAGACAAAGCGTGGTCCATTTTCGATAGTAAACGAACAGATCTGGGTTCCCTCTACATACAATAAAATACAAACACACGCACACACATACACACATATTCAACTTCACGCTGTATCCTGCACGTGTCAAGGAAGGCAGAGGCAACTTGGGAATCCAATGGGAAGACACTCCGTTCTATTCCCCACTTTCCGCCGAATTTAAGAGATTGGCGCGAAGAGTGGCAGAACTCAACGCCATACTTCGTCTTGTTACCAGACCGAAGATATTTCATTTGAAAACATTCAATTTTTAATTACCTCGAGTGGGAAACGAACCCACAACCTGTCATATGCTTGTGTGCCTGAGCCACAATATAATTTTAATACACGAACACAACAATACCGTATACGCTTGACTTTTGCCAAAACTTTGAGACAGTTTCAAGATTTATGTGCGTATTTTCGTGAAAGGTAATATCAGTGGGAGAGAAAGCAACAAATCATGTAGTATGATGAAGAATATTGTTATCGGCGCTATAACGTGTTTAGATATAATTTGATACTAAAGTTATTGATTGGTATATTTATGGAGTAAGTTGCTAATTGTGTATTTCTTTTTGTTTAAAGTATCGAAAAAAGCGATATTTTTTTGGTTTCTTTTTATTATTTTACACTTTACGTGAAAACTGTCCTGATGCAGCGGCACAAGCGTGACTGTAAGCGACAGGTTGTGGGTACAATCCCCTCTTGAAAAAATTAAGTATTTAATATTTTCAATTTCAATGTTTAATATTCTCATTTCTTCGCTTTGGTAACAAGGCAAAGGTTGGCGATGAGTTCCACCAGTCAACACGCAGTGCTTCCGTAATTTGGCGAATAGAGAAAAATGGAACCGTGTGATTCCGGCTTAGAATAGGATCACCCTGGTACTGATGGTGTCGTAAGAGGCGACTAAAGTACGTGTGGGAGAGTCACGTTGTCAGAAATGGCAACACGCATGGGCAGACTCGACCGGACCATTACCACCCCCGGCATTTAAAACCAGCATTAAGTAGTGGCTTGGGCCACTGCGTTTCACATTGGGTAGTGCCGGGACCCGGTGCCCATCCACCTTAAAGACGGGCAACGCTCCTGTAGCTCGTCTGGTGCTACACCGGGCCGTAGGCGGCGGTGATCACTTACCATCAGGTGACCCGTGCGCTCGTTTACCCAGTCTTATCCATAAAAAAAAATAATAATAATAAAACAGAGTGCCGTAACATTAGGTTCCTAAGTTCCCACTGCCTTCCTTGATATAGTGTGAAGTAAAATAAGGGCCTTCAATTATCTATATTCATCATATTTTGCATCTAGAGTTACAGAAACAACGATCGTTGTTATAAAAGTCGGTCACGTTACCACGAAGCCACAAACGACATACAAAAGTTACATTACTTTTTCCCACATACTTGAATACGTATGTAGGTACAAATTAAGCCATCCAAATGCTATATAATACGCTGCCAAATATAGTCTCTTAGGAGTTACTCTAAGCCCAAGTACTTATATATGTAATTTATTACCGGCTTAGTTGTATAAGACGTTGTGACAAAACTTGGATCTCATAACTTGATGAAATCATATGTCATAATTTAAATAGCTTGACGTTGTATTCTGAACATAGCAGGGGCCTACCCTGCTATGTAGAGGGAACTTGGGAACCTAATTTTGAGATACTCTGTTACGATCTTCGCTTTCCGCCGAATTTGTACTATTGAATATTTAATTTTTAAAATATTAAATATTTCATTTCCTCGAGTGGAGATCGAAACCGCAACCTGTCGCGTTTACAGTCACTCGCTTTTGACAGACCTCAATGTATGTTTTCTTAATAAGTTATAACCTCGAATATATTACTTCAGACACATTATAAAAATATTAATACAATACTCTGATAGCTGTACCAGACTATCAACATTAAAGTTAAGAACGCTATTTGCAGTCTTAAAAGAAAATTTCACGAGAACTAAGAACTTAGCGAAGAAATAAGCCAGATGGTTTTAGAAAACACAAAGAAATTACATTTTTAACGTGCACAGTATCTACAAAACCGACTTTTTAGACTTTATACCACCGTTTGGATGCTTCACTGGAATGTTAACAGCTCATTAAATGCACTTTTAGTAATATGCCCGCTGTTTTACTTTGTAAATATATGTTTTGACGAGGCCTGATGGCGTAGGGGCAGAAGCGTGTGACTGTAAAAGCCATAGGTTACGGGTTCGACCTCTATTGGAGGAAATGAAATATTTATTTTTTAACAATTTTTAATGGGAAATGGGAAATGGAACGGAGTGTCTGAACAATAGGTTTTCAAGTTTCCTCTACATAATAGTGTGTGAATAATAAACACATTATTTTAGTGTAAAATAATGTAAAATATAGTTTTACATATAATTTGATATAACTCGCTCATTTTAAAGTTAGGTCGAGAATAAATATCATCGTTTCACAGACTTAATCAATATTTCAGGATATTATTGGCTGGTCAGTAAATATATTTGAATAACCAAGTTAACATATGGACATGAGCCACACATGGCATATTGGAATTTATGCAAAAATTATAATTATAGAAAAAAAACTTTTTCGCCGTGTGATTCCGGCTTAGAATAGGATCACCCTGTTAGTGATGGTGTCGTAAGAGGCGACTAAAGTGCGTGTGGTGGAGTCACGTTGCCAGTAATGGCAACACGCATTGGCAGACTCGACCGGATCATTACCACCCTCGGCATTTAAGACCGGCGTTAAGTTGGCTTTGGCCACTGCGTTTCGCATTGGGTAATGCCGGGCCCCGGTGCCCTTCCACCTTACAGTACGGCAACGCTCCTGTAGCTCCTCTGGAGTTACTCGGGGCCGTGGGCGACGGTGATCACTTACCATCAGGTGACCCGTACGCTCGTTTGCCGTCTTTTTCATAAAAAAAGGACGAGATTTGTATCCATTGAATATGAAATCTGCAGTCCACTGTTATGGATATAAATCTCAACTATGGCGTGTGATAATTTAAGGAATCGACGATCGTCACAAGCTAAATGTGACAGCTTGGAGCAGCTTCACGCAGAACAGGAACAACTTGGGAACCTAGTGTCATGACACTCCGTTCCCATTAGGTCACTTTCCTAGCATCATCGTGATAATCGTATATATTAGGCATAATTACCTATATAAAAAAAGGTAAATAGGTAAAAACTTTATTGATTTATATTATTTTTTTGTAATTATTGTTATTGATATATGTTAATTTTTTGTAATTTTATTGTAAATGTGTTCCTGTAATTGAATGTTTTCGAAACATAAATAAAATAAAAAAAAAACACAAAATTAAATGCGGCGTTGAGTTTCACCGCTCAACACACAATGTCTTAAATTATTGGGAAAATGGGAAACGGAAGTGAAACCGAGTGTCTTAACACTAGGTTCCCAAGTTCCCTCTGCCAACCCTGCCATGTGCGAGATACAGCGTGAAGCTGAGTGAGTGAGTGAGTGATTTACGAGAACATATATATTAGGCATAGTTATTTCGGGTTCTTAGAACATGGAAGAAAATGGATGAAATTTTCTTAGAAATAAATGGAAGGGACTTCAAAAACACTGCAATGATAATTTATCTAACACCACTAAATATAAATGTTCCTCATTATGATAATTTACTTTTGGGCAGTTAGAAGTCACATTCCTCCAAATTTCCTCATTACATCTAATGTAGTCGGATAACTTATTTCGATCTTCTACTGAAGACTAAAATGACTATGCAAGAAATATAATAGAAATACTACATGGTATCTAGTGAATATTTATATTATTTTTTTGTAATTATTGTTATTGATATATGTTAATTTTTTGTAATTTTATTGTAAATGTGTTCCTGTAATTGAATGTTTTCGAAACATAAATAAAATAAAAAAAAAACACAAAATTAAATGCGGCGTTGAGTTTCACCGCTCAACACACAATGTCTTAAATTATTGGGAAAATGGGAAACGGAAGTGAAACCGAGTGTCTTAACACTAGGTTCCCAAGTTCCCTCTGCCAACCCTGCCATGTGCGAGATACAGCGTGAAGCTGAGTGAGTGAGTGATTTACGAGAACATATATATTAGGCATAGTTAAGTCACATTCCTCCAAATTTCCTCATTACATCTAATGTAGTCGGATAACTTATTTCGATCTTCTACTGAAGACTAAAATTACTATGCAAGAAATATAATAGAAATACTACATGGTATCTAGTGAATATTTTATAAAGATGTTTTTTTAGTTTATGCAATTTCACCACCTTCGAATGAGGGAAAACATATATAAACAAACTAAATTTTGTAATTTGGTAATGGATTAATGCAAGAACAGGCATTTAATTTTATCAATTGTTATACTTATTTTAATTGAAAGTTCATAATAAATAATAACAGACAGTCATATTACAGTGAAGACAAAACCCGATGTTATCTTCCGCGAATCAACACGTTTAATTCTAAAAAAAATGTCTCAACACGTGTGCCAGTTTCTTAAGAAATGTATTCTTCTACTCCGGCTATGCCAGAAAAACATAAAGTAGTTTTTTTTTATTAATAATATTGTTAAGGCCTCTCTTCGGGAATACACATTATACTGTAAAAGTGAGATATACTCGTACATATTTTAATTTCGCCTTTAGCCAATGTTACCAAGTTCTTGCTATGGAAAATTGATGATGCTGTTTTTTTTAACCACATAATATTATTCTTTTGTGTATTGAACAATATCTTATATGGTTGCAGTACCGGAGACGAACTTCCGGCTTATCCAGAACAAGACTGACGACGATACAGTGAACGTCATCTGCGCAGCGGACGGCGCCTTTCCTGCTCCCAACTTGACACTGGCCACACCGGAAAGGTAGATAGTGTTAGGCTTCTTTAGATATAAGTACTGTATAATATTAAATATATTTATTACTAAACTAACAATCTGTCCGCGGCTTCGCCCGCTTGAATTCTGTATTTCATTTACGAATCTCAATTATTTTCTTGTTCTCAGTACAGTACGTACATACAGTATTTATACAATGAAAACTAAAATTTCAGCTAATTGAACAAATAGTTATGTTGTCGAACTAAATATTTTAAATTAAGTATAACTTTTTTATTAATCAACCAATTTAAATACGTTAATAAACATCCCTTACATATTTTTTAATATATCTTTCATGTACATATAGTGATCAGTTACAGGCAAAATTCAACGTCATTAATTTTTTTGTGACCAGAGCCAAAAAATATTTTTTTTTCGAGGTGGAATTGAACCCACATAATGCCAAGTTTACAGTCGCACACTGGCCTCTGTACCAAGATATACGTTAAAATATTGCTGCTTTAAAAAGATAGTACAATTTATAGCTGTTATATAAAAATATATAGACGTTATAAACAAAAACGGTACCAGCGATAACTCTAGTAATAAAGAAATTACCATTTTTTTGTCGAATTCATTGTAAAATAGTAATTTTCTAAGGTTCTTTATTGCTCTATTGCCTTTAATGGAATTATATCGCGTGTAAATTGAGTTTTTTTTTGTATGATATTTTTATGCCATTTTCACAAGTACATTTAATGATTGATAGTAAAGATTACATTGAAATAGTTATCATGTATCAGTTGTTACTATTATTTAAATAATAACAGACCGTCGTGGCGTAGTGGGATACCATCTGACCTTAGATAAATGTGCGTTCGGTTCACATTCATGGGAGTTATTTGTACGGCCACTCTGTAATAGATAAAGCTTGATCCTGAGTTCTGGTACTCAAATGGAAAATTGGGCAGAATTTTTTTACTATTTTTTAATGTGTTATTCCATACTTAGGACAGAATATACTAAACTTAAATTTAAAAAACTTATAAAAATATTATCCTATTCAAACTTATCAATCCAATCCTGCTTCGTTCAAAAATTTTATACGCTTTTAAAATTTTAGTTTAGTATGGGCAGAAAATGTCTAAAAAAATGGGCAGAAAATGGACAACTTTTTTTTTTATGGGAAAGACGGCAAACGAGCCTACGGGTCACGTGATGGTAAGTGATTACCGTCGCCCACGACCCTGTGAAACTCCAGAGGAGCTCCAGGAGCGTTGCCGTCTTTTAAAGTGGATGGGCACCGGTGCCCGGCATTACCTAATGCGAAACGCAGTGGGCAAAGCCACTACTTAACGCCGGTCTTAAATGCCGGGGGTGGTAACAATCCGGTCGAGTCTGCCCATGCGTGTTGCCATTACTGGCAACGTGACTCTACCACACGCACTTTAGTCGCCTCTTACGACACCATCAGTACCAGGGTGATCCTATTCTAAGCCGGGATCACACGGCTAAAACTAAGTGTATTAAGGTTGTAATGAAGAGTTTATTAACGTTCTAAAACATACCTTACAAAACGCAAAAATAAATCATAAATGTTCTTCAAATTAATTGTGGCCTCCAGTCAGTCACACATAAACAAATTCAAATTGGAAAAAAGTGATACTTATTAGTATTTCGAAGGTAAAATATTTATTATTTTTATTTTATTCTCTCTGTGTGATTCCGGCTTAGCGTAGGATCACCCTGGTACTGATGGTGTCGTAAGAGGCGTCTTAAGCACATGTGGGAGAGTCACGTTGTCAGCAATGACAACACGCACGGGCCGATTCGAAAGGATCATTACTACCCCTGGCATTTAAAACCGGCGTTAAGTAGTGGCCGGGCCCCGGTACCCTTCTATCTTAAAGGCTGGCAACGTTCCTGTAGATCCTCTGGAGTTACACGAGACCGTGGGTGACAGTGATCGCTCGTTTGCCGTGACTTGTCCATAAAAAGAAACAAGGCAAACCGCGGCATTGAGTTTTACTACTCAACACGCAATGCCTCCAATTCAATGGAAAGTGAGTGGGAATGGAACGCAGTATTTTGATTGAGGTTCCCAAGTGTCCTTTGCCTACTCAGCCATGTTTGGGACATAGCGTGAGGCAGAAAAAAAAATATTTTTAAGAAATTCTATTAGTGTCATATAATAAATATCCTCAATTTTCTCAAATTCTGGATTTGGGACGGTTAAGAGCTATCAGGAGGCACCAACTTCTACCGCGTACAAATTAACTCTAAACTTATAATGAAATATCATTCCAGAAGTAAAAATATACAATGAACCACCGTACCTTCATAAAGTAAATACGAAAACCCTTCTTATGAAATGCGGTAAATGAGCTTGAATTTTAAAGGATTTAGTATGTCCAGTCGGACTTAAAATTCACGTAGATAAAGCCACAAAACTTTCATTATGAAACCTAGAAGTGATTTACATTCTCTTTATACATTTGACAAACTACTTTTGTTAAGTTTCGAAACTGCATTGTTTCAAGTAAATGGAATAGTTAAATACGAAGTAGATTATATTAGAATATATTTTAAAAGTATTTGAAGCCACTTCTTTGAGAAGCTGTAGAAAAAAAGTGGATTTGATTCTTCATCAAAAATGTTACACATTTTCTAAAATATTTTCCTATGTTCAGTGTGTAGTTCTTTTAAATGAATTAATGTTGTCGAAATAGGCACCAATATAGAAAAAAAAATATAAAATTATTTCCTAATCTGGCGACGACGACGACTCCAAAACACTGCTATCATAAAAAAAAACATATTGTAATATTTTATACTATACTCGGCTTCACGCTGTATCCCGCACATGGCAAGATAGGCAGACGAAACTTGAGAACCTAGTGTTGAGACACTCCGTCCCACTTCCGTTTCTCACTTTCCGCCGAATTTAAGACATAGCTTGTCGAGTGGCGGAACTAAACGCCGCGCTTTGCCTTGTAATCAGAGCGAGTAAATTAAAACATTGAATATTTGATTTGAAAATATTAAATTTTTCATGTCCTCGAATATGGATCGAGCCCACAACCTGTCGTTTTGAGTCACACGATTGTGCCGCTAAGCCACGATAGGCCAACAGCAGCAAATGTATATTTTGTAATTAGAATATTTAATTTTCTTATTAAACTTCCAAAATATAAAAAAATAGCTTACAACGTCTAAAATTTACTATATCTCCTTTAAAACATATGTAGCCATGCCATACCTTTCCCTGAATAACAAAAGTCATGAATCTTCCAGCATACTGCCAGATGGCCGTCTGATATACTTGTTACATTACGACTATACTTACCAAATGGATATTACACACGTGTTCTTATGTATATTTAAAAGCTAGGTACTTGAAATGAATAATCTTGTAATATTTTAATGGCAATAATTATTATAAATTTAGCCAGCCAACTTTGTTAGGGACTGAAGCACAATTGTCGTCTATAGAGAGGCGATTGTACCTGTGCGTACATATAAAATGATATTATATTATTTATAATCAATCAATTGTAATAATTATTTCTTGAACAATAGAATTTACGTAAATATTACTTTTTTTTTTCAGCTTCACTATGTGTTGATGTATGGCTAGGTTTTCAAGTTTCCTATGCCTTACCTGGCACCTAGTGTTAAGACACTCCATTCTGTTTCGCATTTTTCACCAAAGTTTGAAGCATTGTATGTTAAGTGGCGTAACTCAACGCCGCGCTTTGACTTGTTATCAGAGCGACGAAATGAAAACATAAAACATTTAATTTGAAAATATTAAATATTTCAATTTTATATTATTTAATGTTATTCAAAACAGATAAATAAAACTTAACAGTAATGATTTATATTTTTATTTTTATTATTATTGTACTACGGCCGTTGTGATTCAGGGTTACAATGATGCGTCTGTTAAAGCGACTATTGTGGATTCAATTTCCACTCGAGGGAGAAAGTATTTAATGTTTTCATATCCTAGCACTGGTAAAGGGGCAAAGCGCGACGTCGAATTTCGTCACTCAACACACAATGCATAAAGAATTTGGAAAAAAGGGTTTCAATGCCTAATCTATTTGCCCCAGCGGGGAATCAAACATACAACCATTGCCCATGACAAATAAGATTCAGATTGAAAACCTCACATTTGTCTTTTTTAATGTCAGTAATGTCAGTTCCCCGGAACTTCCAGCAGTTACCAAACACAGATAGCACGTTAAATCGCTTCAAAACCATTTACATACAACAATCAACTGGGAGGCATTTGTTTCAGAATAATCAGAGCATATGTAAAATCCATCATACAGTTAATCCTATTACATTTTATATGCACTTGTCACCAGTTTTGGACATTCAATTCGTTTCGCCTATAAAATAGTGCTCATTATTTTACTATATCGTTTGCAATTGGTTTGTTTATTGCTAAAATATTGTATTTTAATATGATGTTATATTGAATTTAAATTTAATTTTAATCAGCTGTTCTATTGATTATTTGTAGCTAAATGTATAGAAATGTTGCGACAAGTTAATTTAATGTTCAGCTTTTGTGTTTACGCAATGGGATGGTCGCTAATATGTCTGGATGAATGATTTAAGTAATTGTTATATGGTAACTTTATTAATAATGTATGAAATAGTACATGGAAAAGGTTTCAAGGCTTTCAGGATGTAGTGGTTGTAAAGATTATGGTTGCCGGTTCGATACCCTCTCAGGAACTTTATTCTTATGGGGAGCGGAGAAGGTCTATCTACTCGTCTGCCAACAGGCTGTATCTCATGAACCGTGATAGTTAATTAGTTGAAAAGCTTACAAATTATGTATTTCGGTTGCCGTTTTTACAAAAAAATCTAAGAAAGAGAATAAAATTAATGTTCAAGGCGGTTTCTACGCAAAAAATATTTATTTATTTTTTATATCTTAGTATTATTTTATATTTATAATTAGATAGTTTTTTTTTTTTTTTTTTATTTATTAGTTTTAAAATTTTCAAAATATAAGAGCATTTTATAAACGACAAATTTATATATTTCATTTTTCATAAAACAAAAATAATTTTAATGAATTCTCTTCACGTACATAAATAATTAACGCCTAAATAGATAGTTGCCGACATCTGCAATGCAGGACTAACTTGTAAAAAGCTTTTGCGGCCACCCCTTCCTCATAACCAATTGTAAGGGAACAAAAGCTTTAAGAATTACAAATTATATAATTTGACAGTCCACTTTGCCAAGTCGTGTTTATTTGAACGTGAAACGAGCACCTGTGCCTTCTATCTCAGTATGAATTGAGTGAAATTCAACTTGTGACTAATATAACTTCGAAGATGTCTTTGGCAATGGATTATATCATTTAAAGAAAGCAACGGCCGTTGGTTTTTTGTTGAACGTTACTAAGAATTAGTTTTTAAATATCTAACCTAAAAAGGGGTGTAATTGATCTGTTTGTTTGTATGTGACATCGAAACTCCTCATTGAATGAACAGTTTTCCTAAATCGAAATCTTTGTTCACCGTAATTGTTCTAAGCTATGCTTTATGACAATCAGATTAGAAGTTTAAGTGAGATTAATATTTTGCCAAGATAAAGTAGTAATTTTTTGAGTGAAATTCGTATTTTTTTTTTATTTTGTTTGCTTGTTAGCTTCACGTTGATACCTCATATAGCTGAGTAGGCTGATGGAAACGTTTTGCTGAAATACTCAGTTACCCATTCATTGCTCAATTTTGAGAAGATGACAGAACTTAACGCCACCTGCGGTCAACTCTTAGCTTAGAATTATTTAGTATGAATTGTGAATACAAAATAATGTATGGGTAAGAGTAAAAATATTAAAGGGCAGAAAAATATCTGACAGAAGGCGTGGTGAATTTCTTATACCACTCGGATTTTCTTGCATTAAATTATGGTGAACTAATATTTATAATTTATATAAAAATATGAATTTAACGATATTGTGTATAAATAGTGCTTTGTTCTTGGAAGATTTGAAATGAGATGAGATGTTATTATAGCATTTGAAGCGAACGGGTACGAAAGCGAAGCGTGATTTATGCAAAACTCCAAAAGGTCATTAATATATAAATAAATTTTCATTTTTTTTTTAAGTTAATGTAGTCTAAGATACTTTAATGTACATCAGAAGTATACTTTGTATTGTAAGCGTGAACAAGTAAGTACTTGGTTCTTTCCGTACTCTATACATGAATTGTTTCAATATTCATTTAAAAAGGATTTAGAAACAATAAATATATACAGTTGTATTTCTTGAGTTGTTTGAGAACTGTAGTGGCCGCAGCGGCACAAGCGTGTGACTGTAAACTACAGGTTGTGGTCAATCTCTACTCGAAGAAAAGAAATATTAAATATTTAATGTTTTCAATTCTTCGCTCTGGTAACAAGGCAAAGCACAGCGTTGAGTTCCACCATTCAACACGCAATGTCTCAAATTCGTCGAAAAGAAGGAAACGAAAGTGGAACGGAGTGTCTTAACACTATGTTCCCAAGTGACCTCTGCCTATGGGATACAGAGTGACGATAAAAAAAAAGCACATAGAAAATTCACATTGTGAAATCAATTAACTGCATATTTTATAATATAAGCAATTTTTTTTATATATTTATTTTTTATTAATAGGTTTTACAAGTTCTATTGTATTGAAAAGAATAATGCTTTTGTACGTGAAAAATTCCAGTTAAGCGGTTAAATGTTTGTTCTATTCACAAAAATTTAAATATAAATAAATTAATATGTCTTTAATTAATTTCTTTATTAGGTGTCTGTGAAATACCTCGGTAAGTTCTCAATTGATGAATGATTACGACAATGTCTGTATACGCTATAATAGTAATTGAATGGTTTACTTTAAATTAAAAATATATATATTTTTTCTAAATATGATAGAAATGCTTATAATATTTTTTGATGCTGATCGTGGCGCAAGGTCATAAGCGTGCGATCATAAACGCAAGAGGTTGTGGCTTCGATCCCTACTGGAAGATGATGAGATGTTATATTTAATATTGTAATTTCTCTGTTAGCAACGCTTACTGTGGTGTTGAGTTCTGTCTGAATGTCTCAAATTTGGCGGAATGTCGGAAAGGGAACGGAGTGTCTTATCGCTGATGTCTTAACTTAACTAACCTCCTTCTGTTTGCCCTGTTATGTGCGGGATACAGCGTGAAGCTGAAAAAATGTACACCTGAAAATTAGTTTCTTACATGAAAACTTTATAATTAATTTTTTTTTTATATCTTCACGCTGTATCCCGCACGAGGCAGGGTAGGCAGAGGAACCCGGGAACCTAGTGTTGAGACACTCCGTTCCACTTCCGTTCCCCACCCATAATTAATAATTAATTTTCGATTAAAAAAAAATCATAAATTCAGTTAACAATACGCAAACATAACTTTCGAGTACGGTCGCAATAAAAATTTGAACGACCAATAAATTTATAAAGAACTTGGCACCGCTTAAGGCGGAGATTAAATCCGGTGGCTTTCAGCCTGGTGTTACCTGCCAACTCTGAACTCAAATATATTTGTTATAATCTCCTATCAGTAATAAAATATTTTAAGCGGTCGTAATAAATGTGTTTGTTTATTTTGTATCTTTTACACACTATAGCGTGAAAGTGAAATTAAGTGAAGCAATAGCTTCACGCTGTATCCCGCATAAAGCAGGATAAATAAAGATAATCTTATACTATCATTCTGTTTAACACGCACTGCAATATTCTAGACGTAGCGTGTTGAATATCGGAAATATAGACTAGCTTTTCCGTGCTATGGAGCAACAAAATTAAATCACTCAGCTTCACGCTGTATCCCGCACATGACAGGGGAGACAGAGGGATGTCAGGAACACTGTTCCGTTCTACAATTTCCGTCGAATTTGAGGCATTGCGTTTTGAGTGCCGGAACTTAACGCCGCGCTTTGCCTTGTTACCAAAGCGAAGAAATGAGAACATTAAATATTTAAATATTTCTTCTTCTTAGCTTCACTCTTCAGTAGGCAGAGGGAACCTGGGAACCTAGTGTTAAGACACTCCGTTCCACTTCCGTTCCCCATTTTCAGCCGAATTTGAGGCATTGCGTGTTGAGGGGCGGAACTCAACGCCACGCTTTGCCTTATTACCAGAGCGAAGAAATGAAACAATAAATATTTAAATTGAAAATATTAAATATTTCATTTCCTCGACTGGGGATCGAACCCAGAACCTGTCGGTTACAGTCACACTCTTGTGCCGCTGCGCCACGATAGGCCTCAAATATTTCATTTCCTTGAATGGAAACCCTACCAACAACCTGTCGCATTTACTGTCTCATGCTTATGCCTCTGCACCGCGACAGGAACAGAAAATAATATCATTATTAATTTCCCATACTGAGAGTGGAACCCAAAGTTATAGTGTTAACATCGAAACATTGTTACGATACAACGTGGATCTGAAAATAATTCTTACACGTATCAATTTACATTTTTTTGTCATTTCTGGAGTAAAGTTAATATAGTTGTTTATTATAAGAAACAACTTGAAGCCATCGTAACGCAATGGTGGAACATTTGAAGGTAAACGCTACGAATAAAAACCACCTTTCTCTGATAAAAAAGACAAAACGCGGAGTAAAACTCTGCCACTTGAAACACAATATCTCGAAAACGATCCTAGAAATTGAGACCGGAGATTTCTACAGAATGTTGAATGCGGTTTCAAGCTAAACAAAATGGAAAAAAATCACATAACGTTCATACATATCTATATTAAAACATCTAAACTGAGCTTTTTGTTAAAAAATATCGATCAAATGTAGAAGGTATACAAAGCGGAACGATCTCCATATTTTTCGATATTGGAAATATTTTTGCCCGTTACTATATATAGTTTATAAAAAATTGGAAAAAAGTGGATTTAACTTTAGAGCGTTCATGAGAATATTTGCTATTGACATACATACATGTACGTGTATACAGAAGGTTATTTTATAACGTAATCGGCTTTACAGTATGTTATCGCTGAAAGATTTTCATACTTTGTACCACAATTTGGAAGCGTCTAAATATACCTAAATCGTATATACAACATTTCTCTATTATTATTTCTTAAAATATCACTTTTTAACGTTTTTTATTTAAGTGTTTTAGTGCTTATTACGTTTTTTATCCCCGACGTAAAATTAAGTATTATAAATTTGATAAATGTGTGTGTATGTATGTCTTTGGCACTTGAGCTCCTAAATTAATGGACTAATTTGCATGTGGCTCTTTTTTAATCGAATGCCTCATGTTGTATAAGAATTTACTGAGATGATGTTGTAATTTGGTTGATGGTTTTACAAATTTTTAAAATTGGTTGATTTCTTCTGAAAAATATTCAATGTATTTTTTATCGTAAATAGTATGTTTCAACATTGAGAACTTAGTGTCTTAACACCAGGTTCTCATTGCTGTACGTGCGATAGAAGTAAGGTAAATAGAGAGATGAAACCCAAAGCTGTGAATAAAAAATACTACTTATTATACAATAAGTAGTATTTGTTGTTGAGAAGCATATGAAAATTGTATATTCTATAACAGTTTGGCTTCTTTTCACGGTTAGAATTCAAAAAAGAATTTCACTAGAAAAAAGCCCTTTCCGTATATACTAGCATATTTGGTTCACAGTATATTTGCTCTGATAGATTTTAATTTTTTTTTAAATATATAATTAAAAAAAATAAGAAAAATATTCTTATTTTTTTTTATTATATATTTTTTCATTTTTTTTAATATATAATTTTATTAAAATTAAAACCTATTTTAAAAATCATTTCTTACATTTACATTAATTTGTTTTAATATATTTATTTTAAGAAATAAAAAAGAAAGTGGGGAACGGAAGTGGCACGGAGTGTCTTAACACTAGGTTCCCGGGTTCCCTCTGCCTACCCTGCCTCGCGCGGGATAAAACGTGAAGCTAAATAAATAAACTAAATATTTATTTTAACTAATATGCTGCAATTTTTTTTACATACTACGTAAAAGAAGCTCCATTTCGTTCACACATCCACGAAAGTATAATGCATCGCAGGATTATGTAAAGTGAACGGGAAAAAACGATGTTTTGAAATTGGTACGAGCATTTTTATCAGCGTGCGCCACCTTATTTGCAATATTGGGCTGTAAGGCGATCCCCTGCGATCAATATTGCTACTGTCTGTATAAGAATAGTATTTCCGGTTGAGATGGTTAAGGGTTCGATGTTCAATCGTGGAAATGTATCTTTCCACTAAACGAGCTGTCCATAATCTCTGCTTACACTGCTATAGGAGATAAAATAAATGCGAAGGAAAAGTGACTGAAACAAAATATATTTATTGAATAATAATATTTTTTGAATTTATAATAATTTTTTTTTTTTTTTTGAGAGGCCTGTCGTGGCGCAGCGGCACAAGAGTGTGACTGTAACCGACAGGTTCTGGGTTCGATCCCCAATCGAGGAAATGAAATATTTAATATTATCAATTTAAATATTGAAAGTTTCATTTCTTCGCTCTGGTATTAAGGCAAAGCGCGGCGTTGAGTTCCGCCACCCAACACGCAATGCCTTAAATTCGGCGGAAAGTGGGGAACGGAAGTGGAACGGAGTGTCTTTACACTAGGTTCCCGGGTTCCCTCTGCCTACCCTGCCTCGTGCGGGATACAGCGTGAAGCTAAAAAAATTAAAAAAAATTTTTTTGATCATTTCCGCCATTTATAACCCAATATCTTATTATTTGGGTGGAAAGTGAGGATGTCTTAACATTAAGTCCTCAGGGTTTCCCTACTTACCCTGTAATTTGCGGGATAAAGTGTGAAGGTATAAAAAAGTATTTTTTTCAGCCTCACTTTGTCTCTCTGTCTGGGTAATTAGAAAGAAGCTGAATTTTCTGATTTATTTGAGGCATTTCGTCATGATTGACAGAGCTCAACGCCGCCTTATACCTTGTCACCAAGAAAAATAACCATTAAATATTTAATTTGAAAATGTATAATATTTCATCTCCTCGAGTAGAGATCGAACCCACAGCCTGTTGCGCTTACAACCACACGTTTATGCGCCTGCGCCACGACAGGCCAATCAATTTTTATTTAAATTTTCTTTTAATTTATATTTAAAATGTTCTTTAAGTAATTTACATATTTGTACATCCATTTAACAATAATATTTCTATTCTAGGCGCTTAGACGGTGTATCGCATACCCTCAAGCTAGTTAACGGAAGGTATTCAGCGGTGGCATCGGTCACGCTGTTAGACGCGGACCTGCCAACCCCGGCCGAATTTATTTGCACTTTGCGGATACCACTCGCAAACTACGCTGTAAGGAAAGAGGCTATTTACTATCCAGGTTAGTGTGTTTATGGAAATTTGTGGCTTTTTAATGATTCACTCAATCACTCAGCTTCACGCTGTATCCCGCACATGGCAGGGTAGGCAGAGGGAAACTAGTGTTAAGAAACTCCGTTCCACTTTCGGTTCCCACTTTCCACCAATTTAAGGTATTGCGTGTTGTGTAGCGGAACTCAACGCCGCGTTTTGCCTTGCTACCAGAGTAAAGAAATGAAAACATTAAATATTTAATTTGGAAATATTAATTATTTCCTTTCACACTGGACAGGCCATTCATTCCATTTTTAATAATTCCTTTATAATTTTTTAAGGTCTATTATTATAAAAGTAAACAATTTAGTGCTTGGGCTTTAATTGGAAAGTGCAAAATTTTAGTTTTGTTTTAATACGTTATTCATAAATATTGTGTCAGGTTTCTGTTGTTCTCTCTTTCATTTACAATTTCATTTGCGTTAAAGGTTTTTCGATAATCCTTTTTATATTGTACAAAAACATACCTTTTCACATATTGATCTACATAGATAAATCAAATTACAATAACACAAGGCATAAGCGTGTGACTGTAAGCGTGACAGATTGAGGGCCCGATCCACACTCGAAGAAAAAAAAAATTAAATTAAATTTTCAATGTTCCATTTTCTTCGCTATGGTAACAAGGCAAAGCGCGGGGTTGAGTTCCGGTACTCATTACACAATATTTGAATTTCGGCGAAGAATGGGGAACGGGACTGTGTCTTAACACTAGGTTCCCAAGTTCCCTCTGCCTTCCCAGCCATGTGCACTAAGTAATCTCATATCCAAAGAATCTTAAGTAACTGAAAAATAAAACGCTTACGTATTCCGTTGCCGTATTAAAATAACTAAATCGTAACATTAAAACATTGTGGTAATCAAGAGCAGAATTCCACACCCAAAAACTCAACTTTCCTATACATTTGCAAGGCTCTGAACGATTATAATTTTTTAGTACTAATAAACGCAAGATGTTTTATAAAAAAAATGTTGTACTTAAAATTAATTCTAATGGGTTAATTTTATTTAACTGAATCTTTTAGACAATAAGGGAGGTGCGTGTAGAAAATAGAATATTATGACTTTCTTTGTCTACTTTAAGATATTGTGTGTTAAGAAACGTAACTCAACGCCACGATTCGTTTCGTTCACGTCAAATTAAAAACACTGAATTCTTTTCGAGCATCAAACCTACTACTTTTGTATTTATAGCCTATGCGATTGTGACACTATAAGGTCCAAAATTCTAATAAAATTCTAAGTCTAAATGAAAACGAGCTGAGTTTAAAAAGTACGACTGTAGCGAAGTTGATATCTTTTGATACCCCGATTTAAGCCAGATTTGCTCTAGTGCTTGTCATGTTTATAATTCAGAAACATTTTCATATTTTTGACTTATTTAGACAGAAACAAGGTGTTAAATTTCGCCTTTCAAAACGTTATCTTTAGAAAAATGATTTAAAGTGATAATGGAACATTAACATTATTGCCACTAGGTTTATTGCACACAAAAAAATGTGTATATTTACAATTTAAAGGTTCATGGAATGTGTTCATTTAATGTTTTCATTTCTTCGCTTTAGTAACAAAACATAGCGCGGCGTTAAGTTACGCAACTCGATACGCAATGCCTCTAATTTGGTATAAATGTGAAACGGAACTGAAGGTCTTATCATTAAACTCATATTTCTATTTGTCTACCTTATCACGTGCAGTATCACAACGTGAACCTAAATAAATGGTTTGATTTCTTCTATTCGTGAACGAGGCAAAATACGGCGTTAAGTTACGCCAATCAACGCACAATGCCTCAATTTCGGTGGAAAGTGGGCAACCGAACAGACTGTCCTAACACTAACGTTTCCAGTTTCCTTTGACTACTCCGCCATGAGCGTAGTACAGCGTAAAGTAAAAAAAAAAAAGAAAAAGTAGATGAAAGATATAATCCTTTAAGTAACCCGTTAAGCTGATACTGAAAAGAATAAGGTAATATAAATATATTTTAAGGTAGCGGAATAACAATTCCGCCGTATAATTTGCGAGAAGGCCATTTCAGCTTTTTATCAGCCCAAAGTTTGTGTGCACAGTTATCTAAACTGTGGGGGTGAGGGCTACCACAATGTACTGTTGAATAATTTAATACTTGATTAATTTCATTGTTGGAAAAAATCTGTAATAGAAATGGAGAAAGCTTAAGAACGTTTTGGAGTTGTTGGGTTTTGTAAAGATATAACGGTTTACAGGTTAAGCTCTTTATAATATAGATTTTGTAAAAAATATTTAATATATGGCTAAAATACACTTACATATTTTATGGTATATTCCCTACTTTCTGCTTAATTCTTGAAACACGTGTTGCGTGACGGAACTCAACGCTGCGCTTTGCCTGATAACCAGATTGAGGAAATGTAAATATCAAATATTTCATTCTTCTAAGCCACACACTTATGCTCCTGCGCCATAATGGCATCTCAGCTATAATAAAAAAAAATGTTATATTACCGTGTAAATAATATATATTTTTTCTATAGGTCCTATAAGTACTACGCCCGAGATGCCTACTGCAGCTGACATGCAACTGGCAGCCGCAGTCGGATCTAAAGGTATGATAATATTTATTTAACTGACATTGTCTTAGTAAAATATTAAAGATTTAATTTATAATTTAAATTAACAATAAGGATTGGTTAGGCTTGGTAATAATTGTCGTGGCACCGGAGTACAAATGACTGTGACTTTAAGCTTGATAGATTGTGGATTCGAATCCAAACTCTATGAAGTGAAATATTTTTACTTCCTTGCAATGGCGTTGTGACACCACACAACTCGCAAAGCTCCAGAATTAGACGAAAAGTGGGAAACGGAATAATGTTCTCTCTAATCTCTTAATAAGTAGGCACCTCTGACTACCTTGCTTTGTGCAGTATGCAGTTATGTTAAAATAGAATTATTTATTCGATCATTTTTTTGTTAGGTTATATATATATATATATATATATATATATATATATATATATATATATATATATATATATATATATATATATATATATATATATATATATATATATATATATATATATATATATATATATATATATATATATATATATATATATATATATGTATATATATATATATATATATATATATATATATATATATATATATATATAAATATATATATATATATATATATATATATATATATATATATATATATATATATATATATATATATATATATATATATATATATATGTATATGTATATATATATATATATATATATATATATATATATATATATATATATATATATATATATATATATATATATTGTAATTTAACTTTGTCATATAATAAACGTGAAAAAAAGTGCTCACAAGTTCGCTATTCAGCATGTAATATTTTGAAAATTGAGTGGTACGTAAGAAACACGTAACACCTAACCGTGCAAAATTTTAAGACATCCAATATGGCGGATGTGGCGTAAGTTAACACCGCGTAAAATATTTATATTCACACGTATCACACTGCGTTGTTACGGCCTATATAATTTGCTTATTTCAATATTATTGATATCCAATAAAGCCGATACTAATATAAAAATAAAACATTAAATAAAATATATCTCTCAATTTGTTCCGCAATTTCATAAATCAAGATTTATGACTTCTGTTAATATCTTGAAATATAGCTTTAAATCGAAAATGATAAATCTGATCTGTTTTAATATTTCCTTATAAAATAAATATTATACATATTTTTTGTAACTTTTTAAGGCCTGTCGTGGCGCAGCGGCAAGTGTGTGACTGTAAACGATAGGATGTGGGTTCCCCACTCAAGGAAATAAAATATTTAATGTTTTCAAATTAAATATTTAATGTTTTTATTTCTTCGCTCTGGTAACAAGTTAAGTTTCCCCACTCAACACGCAATGCCTCGAATTCGGTGGAAAGTGGGGGGGGAACGGAAGTGGAACGGAGTGTCTTGACACTACGTTTCCAAGTTCCCTCTGCCTACCCTGCATTGTAACTTTTTAACCCACGAAACACTAATATGGGTGTTTCAAGTTTATGTGTCTGTTTATGACAGTGTAGCTCTTTAATTATTGATTTTAAAGCATATAATGAATTTTAACTATGTTTTACTTGAGGCCTGTCGTGGCACAGCGGCACGAGCGTGTGACTATGGTTGTGTGTTCGATCCCCACTCGAGGATATGAAATATTTAATATTTTCATTTCTTTGCTCAAGTAACAAGAAAAAGCGCAGCGTTCAGTTCGGCCACCCAACACGCAATGCCTCATATTTGATGGAAAGTGAGTGGTGAACGAAAGCGGAACAGTGTCTTAACACTAGGTTCCCAAGTTCCCTCTGCTTACCCTGCCATGTACAGGATACAGTGAGAAACAGAGCGTGTATATAGAAATACGACCCAAATTTAAAATATCTCTATGCATATCTAGCGTGAAGGTCTTGCAAGCGAGTTATGATGGTGTTATAATTTAATTTATTTACTAGAAGCTGGCCTCGCCCTCACCCCGGCATAAACACGGATTTTCCATATAAACTTCACTCATTTATAAAGAAGTTACTGTCAGTTATGCAAATTTATTTAAATAACATGCAAATGCTAGATTTTACAGAAATAGTTTATACAATGTACGTTTTTTTAATAATAAAGAAAATAATATCAAACACATTGTAATTTGTTCGCAGTAACTCTAGCAGCGTAGCTAAAGAGAACGGTGCTGTATACCTCTTTCGCCTCGCTCGCTGTCATCGACCTCTTCATGCGTTTTCTTGGAGGGCTTTCATTCAGTATCATCAATATTGTGATGTCAAAGATCAATTGACTTCTCTCCTTGACTTTCTGACATTTATTTTGTTACACGCTCGAATAAACAGAGAAAAAATTCGCTTTCCACGTTCCATCCGAGACTAACATTGCGCTTATAAGAAAAAGGAATCAAAAATATTATATTCCCCCAAATCGGAATTGAACCTAAAGTTATCGTGCATTTCATATCATATTTGAGTATATTATATTAGATATCTAATTTTTATTCAACATTTAAATAAAACCAGAACAAAATTACTTTACCAAACAAAAATCCTAAATCAAAGATCAATAACTAACAAAGTCTACGCTCTTCAAATATTTAACGTAGAACCACACTTACCCCTTTATTTACAAATTCTCTTGACGGTGTCGATTTTATTTTATCAATTAGTTCAGTAATTAAACTAGAGTCCGATTAAATTTCACAGTCTAAAGTAACCGAAGGATTGCTTAATGAGATTAGACGGTGGATAAAATTTTTATTTACATTCACAATTTGGTACGGTTTCTCAAATAGTCTCTTTTACGGGGTAATTTCTTATTGAAATGATTATTTTTTTATTACTGCTAAGAAGTTTATAATTTGTGTGAAATTATCTTTTATAAAAGTCTTATATTATATATTATATACTATAAAAGACCATATTTTTCTTTTAATACATTACAGTGGTATAAAAATAGTTATACATAATTGATATATTAATATTCAAAACCAACCTTCTATTTCTCACTTTTCAATAAATATATAGGTTGTTATATTACGCTAACCAAATTTACTTTTAAAACGAGTGCAAAACTAAACAGTGATTTGTTTTTCCGTATTCTTCTCTGCTTGGCTGCATCATAAAATTCATTAGGATTTTTTTCCGCACATAGCAGAGGTACCCAAAGAAAATTTGGAAGTCTAGGACACTGACTGACTGACCTCTTTCAATGATTTTACATAGTAATTTTATGTTAATGCGTTGATTCCATGCCTCGTCTTTATACACGATTATATGGGAGAATATAGTTACGTACAATGTACTTATATCAATTACTTTTTTACTTCTAATTTAAGTTAATAATTTGAGAATTATGATTCTCTTTTAGTATCATCACCCTTTCTAAGTTAAAGGAAATTAATATATGTTTAGTTTGTACAAGTAATATGATATTTTTTAAAGGCCTGTCGAGGCGCAGAGGAACAAGGAATATGACTGTAAACGTGACAGTTTGTGGATTTGATGGCCACTCGGTGAAATAAAATAGTTATTTTATGATTTCTTCAGTCTTAATCAAGTCAAAGCACGGCGATGAGTTCGCAACTTACGACGTTAAGTCTTAGATTAGGCGGAAATTGGGTAACTTAACGGAACGGAACCAAATTCCCTCTACCTTTTTTACTATATAGTTATTACATAGTTATTACATAGTTATTACATAGTTATTACATAGTTATTACATAGTTATTACATAGTTATTACATAGTTATTACATAGTTATTACATAGTTATTACATAGTTATTACATAGTTATTACATAGTTATTTCACACTTGGAAAAAAAAATACTAAACCATACGTTCTTATCAAGCTACGTCGATATTCTTATACGCTTGTTACAATTTATTTATGTTGTTAGCATCTCTGTAGGGAGATTTTTACAAATTTCCGCTTTCCTACCAAATCCAACGACAAAATCCAATATCCTACCAAAGACAATTTGTTAGAGTTTAAAAATACTAAATATATTAAATAAATAGAATTCTCTATTGCCAAACGATAATTCTAAATCATATAATAAATTTTTTATATACTTTTAAATTTAATATTTCCCTCTATCTTCCTAGCCATTTGCGGAATAACGTTCACTTAGGATTTATTTATTGATGATAACAATACTTATGAGACCTGTCGTTGCGCATGGTGTGACTGTAAATGTAACAGGTTGTGGGTTCAATCCTGTAAATAAAATATTTAATATTATCAAATTAAATATATAATGCTTTTATTTCTTTTCTCTGGAAACAAGGCAAAGCGCGTCGTTGTTCCGCTACTCAACACACAATTCCTCAAATTCGGTAGAAAGTAGGAAACGGGAATACTTTGCCTATCCTGCTGAGTGCTAAATACAATGTAAAGCCGAAAAAAAAACTATACTTATCCTAGACAAACCTATAATTATAACAGCATTTTTATTGTTACAGGAACAAACTCTTATACAGCAGTCGCTTTGGTTTTGCTGCCTGCTTTAGCTCAATTATTTGTATCATAAGATATCAAGATTATGAAAAAGTAAGTACATTTTGTGTTTGATGAATTTATATAACTATACTTTAAATAAACGAGTTACCAGAAAGAAGGCATAATTGTATCAAATGTTCAAGTCTCAAATATATGAAATACAGATATTTGAGAGAAACAAGGCCTGTCGAGGCGCAGTGGCACAAGCCTGTGACTGTAACCGATAGGTTCTGGGTTCGATCCCCAGACGAGGAAATGAAATATTTAATATTTTCAATTTAAATATTTAATGTTTCATTTCTTCGCTCTGGTAATAAGGAAAAGCACGGCGCTGAGTTCCGCCACTCACGCAATGCCTCAACTTCGGCGGAAAGTGGGGAACGGAAGTGGAACGGAGTGTCTTAACACTAGGTTCCCGGGTTCCCTCTGCCTACCCTGCCTCGTGCGGGATACAGCGTGAAGCTAAGTAGTTAAGTAAGTAGAGAAACAAGATCCATAATAAATTCACTATTCTCAATATTATTAAAAAAAAAAATAGAAAAATTCACTTTCTTCAGTAAGTGATGAAAATGACCAAAAAATATATATATGTTATATTTTTATCTATTCAGAGCTGTCACACCCTCGTCGGCTATATAGTTTTAGACGATTGTAACTGGCATTTTGCGTTAAAACTATTTACGATCTTATATGATTTAAAACAAAAGTTTGTTTTTTGCAGTTTTTTTTTTTTTTTCAATTTTGTATGTCAATAAAACCATAGATATATGTTTATTTTTTTATGTAATTTGTAGATGTCATTTCTTTTTTAATATTATACATATTAAAATATCTGATCAAAGCGCGTTGTTAAGTTCCACCGATGTAATGGACATAGCGTGAAGCTGAAAAAAAACATCTTATTGGACTATTTATTGAATTTTGACATATTTATTGCGAAAGTATTTAATTCTCAATTTTTGTTTCAGATACAATTCCACTTTATCAAAATCGATACAGCCCACGATCATTGTAATTAAGCATCTCTAGACTAGTCACTGTCCAAAGCTACACCAAAATCTTCAGTGTTCAACGACTAGCTTGTATACTAAAACGCATTAAGCAAAGTAGTTAAAAAAAATTGTACAGCTATATATATATTATGTGAATTTCATATTTAAAATATTTTTCTTAATAAAACTTGTAAATAGTCCCTTTTAAATGAATTGTAAAAACATTGTTTGTGTAGATAGATCTACGGGCCTAAGGTTGGACGTTTTTTAAGTAGGTATTATTTAATTCTTGACATTTTTGATCTCCATTTGTTGTTCATTGTGTGCCATATCTTATGAGGTGACAGAAACTTATCTTAGCGAGATTCAAATCAGCTGTAGGAAACTGTCCAAGATGGTTGAATGGTACGACTTAGACGACGTGGATGGTTTCCAAGAGGCGCTGGTTCAAATCCAGATGTTTTCTAAGAAATATTTTTATTGGCTAAGTGTTAAATATCACTTAAAATTGGTTAAATAAATTACTTTGCTAGATCGGTATAGAAAATCCATCAAATCAACTACCATCATCAAAAGTAAGACACATCACAAACTCGACGCATTATTGTATAATTTTATACGTTGTATTCACCTGAACGCATCGACCGATTTAAATTGCATACGTTTCTGGAACATTAACTTTATGTAACACAGCTGTTGTCTGTAAATCCTTTCACAGAATATTTTAGTTTTGAATGCGACACATATTTGAATATATATAAAATTTTAATGATTTAATGATTCTGAAATTGTTATTTAAAAAATAAAATAATGATATGTCATGAAAGTGAGGCCTGTCGTGGCGCAGCGGCACAAGCGTGTGACTGTAGCAGACAGGTTCTGGGTTCAATCCTCAGTCGAGGAAATGAAATATTTAATATTTTCAATATAAATATTTAATGTTTCATTTCTTCGCTCTGGTAATAATGCAAAGCGCGTCGTTGAATTGTTGAGGCACTCAACACGCAATGCCTCAAATTCGGCAGAAAGTGGGGAACGGAAGTGGAACGGAGTGTCTTAACTGTAGGTTCCCGGGTTCCCTCTGCCTACCCTGATTCGTGCGGGACACAGCGTGAAGCTGACAAAAAAAAATTTAGACGAATTATGACTTCTCAGTGTTCAAAGTAAACAGAAGCTTAGATTTAATTCGATTTACCGCTTACGTATAAATTAATTTTCAATTGAGAATTGAACCCACAACTGTCTACTTATCAAAAAATATATCGTTTTGCACTAGTAACAATGGTAACATTCAAAATTATACTTAATATTATCAAAAACTATTTGGTTCCATCTAGTAACAATTGGTAACATCCAAAATTACAATTAATATTCTCAAAATAAAAAGCAGAGCTAATTAGTACTAGAAAAATGTGTAAAACACAACGCCTACCTACTTAAAAAATGTCCACGTTGTTAGATAGTTTTTATAAGTTACACTTAATTTCACCAAAGTTATTTATATTATAATAAATAATATATTCGTAATAAGCTAACGCCTCTACCGTGAGTGCTCGATATCGCTAGAGAGCTTAAAAAAAATTAATACACGAACTCGTTATGCGTTTAGCAAAAGTTCAATTGAATAAAAGCTCATGGTTATAAATTCATGGTGGAGATAGAAAAATATTTTATTGTCAAACAATTTTAAGTAAATTTGTATATTTATTAAATGCTAAGCATACTGGCTTCTAAATATCTTTGTACATGTTCTGTATCCAGGCTTTTCTTGTGGATTAGACGATACCGTTCTTTAAGCAATTTCAAACCTGCACTCTCCGTCTTTGAAGTTTGTTAAAACAATTATTCAATACATTATTTAAATGATAAATTAAACAATTTAGTAAAAAAATATTTGGGAATTTATGATATACGTACATGTGTGTACAAAATTGTTTTGTAAGAAGGTTGTCCCTTCAATAACAGGGTATCGTGTTTCGTTCGTTTCATTTTCAAAATAATTAACGATTCTCTAATTATGAATTTGTGGACAATATTATATAAAATTAAATTTAGATTTCTAGCCCTTATTCGTAAACAACTTGTGCTTTTCATTTGCAAAACTTGTTTAAACCACGTAAAGAAAAATAATTTCAAATTATATTATATACGTTATATAGTAAAATCTACTTAAATATATATATATATATATATATATATATATATATATATATATATATATATATATATATATATATATATATATATATATATATATATATATATATATATATATATATATATATATATATATATATATATATATATATAATCAGTTCATGAATAAGGGCCACTGTAAATATTTGTACGAAACTCTCATAGATATAAGGGGTATTTTTTTTTTGTTAATTTCTTAATAACAGTTTCGCTGTGCATATTGCCGTTTATGGATAAGATCCAAATAATTTTGTGGGGTTTCTTAAATAAATGAAACGGTCGTTGTGTAAATGCATTTTTATTTTTCCTAAGCAATTCACAAATCTATTTTCGTAAGTATTTTAGTGTTAACACATTTCTTTGCCAAGTTGCTGTCAAATTTTTAATACAGCGTTTGTTTATAGTACATTGTTTGTGGAGTAGCGTAACTCAACGCAGCCTTTTGTTTACCAAAGCGGGGAAGAGAACCTGCTTTACCAACCTGCTATATCTATAAATCTTCTATACCGACATATATACTCGTATATACATGTACGTTTATTTGAAATATTTTTGTATTGACCTACTTTTATATTGAAGCCTGTCGTGGCGCAGCGGCACTAGGGTGTGACTGTAAACGACAGGTTGTGGGTTCGATCGCCACACGAAGTAGTGAATTATTTATTGTTTTTAACAGAAAAATATTTTCAAATGAAATATTTAATATTTTTATTTAGCAAACAAATTACAAATTTATATAGCATAGCATAAAAGTGACTGTAACCGACAGGTTCTGGGTTCGATCCCCAGTCGAGGAAATGAAATATTTAATATTTTCAATTTAAATATTTAATGTTTCATTTCTTCGCTCTGGTAATAAGGCAAAGCGCGGCGTTGAGTTCCACCACTCAATACGCAAAGCCTCAAATTTGGCGGAAAGTGGGGAACGGAAGTGGAACGGAGTGTCTTGACACTAGGTTCCCGGGTTCCCTCTGCCGGGTCTGCAGCCTCGTGCCTCGTGCGGGATACAGCGTGAAGCTAGAAAAAAAGATATTGGCAATATATGTGTAAAATTCAGATCTGAACGTTTGATATTCAACGTTTAGTACATTCTGAGATAAGCTTAAGGGTGTCAAAATAAAGGTAATACACAATTTAAGATCTATTATTTCTAAATTCTTAACCTAATTTGACTGCGTTTTCTGGATTTAGTATAAGATTATAGTTTCTTACTAAAATTGTTAGAAAATACCATGGGTATGTGCACATACATACATAGACCATAGTCTATGTAGCGACTGGTAAGCAAAAGTGAGATAAGTAGCAAAAACGGGATGAAAGGAAATTTATGTGACTTTGAACACAAACAAAGGAATGAATACATTTTTTTGTTTTATTTTCATATACTCGTATAAATACTAAAAGAAATTAAATCCTTTTTTTGAAAAATCTTTTTATTTGTAAGTAGCTTTAGATACATACATCTTTTTTGGATTGCATAAACTTTGTAGTTTTCGTAAAAACGACAGGTTGTGGGTTCGATCGCCACTCGAGGAAATTATATATTATAATATTTTCAAATTTAATATTTAACATTTTAATTTCTTCGCTCTGGTAGCAAGGCAAAGCGCGGCGTTGAGTTCCGCAACTCAACACGCAATTTCTGTAAGTTGACTTCCGGCACTCAACATGTAATGTCTCAAATTCAGCGGAAAGTGGGTAACAGAAGTGGAACTAGGATCCCAAGTTTTCTCTGTCAACCATGTCATTATGCCTAGATATGTGCTTTATACAGCGCGACTCTGTGTGTGTGTGAGTTATTATACCACCTTACCCTAAATTATGTTATTACAGCCTTGGCATTGTTATTTTGTTGAAAAAATAAAATATACGTTCAGTCATATAACGTCGATGACTTGCAGGTATAGCTAATAACATTCATCACTTTAAACAAAGGCCTTTTGAGGCCTGTCGTGGCGCAAAGGCACAAGGCTGTGACTGTAAACGCGACAAACTGTGGGTTCGATCCCTTCTCGAGAAAATTAAATATTTCATGCTTACATTACTTTGCTATGGTAACAAGGCCTTTGCCTTGTTACCATAGCAAAGCGTTTATTTCTGACACTCAACATGCAATGCGCCTCAAATTCGACAGAAAGTGGAGAACAGAATGGAGACTGGGACTGAAAATCCCTCCACATACATATTGCATATCGCATATGCGAGCACAGCGAGAGAAAAAAACTGTTATTAGTCTAACAATGAAAAAAGAAACTACCAAAAATATGTATTCCTCGCTTACACTATGTATTGTGTTAGAATTAAATAAAAATAGAATAATTATTAAAGATTTCCACTAATATAAACAAAAAACTGAGCTTCATCCTATATCCCGCACATGACAGGGTAGGCAGAGGGAACTTGTAACCTAGTGTTAAGACACTCCGTTCTACTTTCTGCCAAATTTGAGATAGTGTGTGTTGAGTCTTAAATTCGGCGGAAACGCGGAACTCAACGTCGCGCTTTGCTTTAACCAGAGCGAAGAAATGAAAATATCAAATATTTAAATTGAAATGTTAAATACTTCATTTCCTCGAGTGGAAATCCAACCCACACGCTATCGTTTACAGTCACACGCTTGTGCCGTAGCGCCACTACAGGACAGGCAGACCTCAATATATACAAAAGTATTTACAAAATAATAATAATTTTAATTGTCATAGTTACATTATAAATTGAAAGTGCATTATTGCACAGACACAAATTTCACATTAAAAATCATACAATTCAATCAATTTAACGTCAATTTGCGTTAATTGTCATCTCTGGGCGGTCGTTACGGCGAGCTGGCTATCTTGAACCCAATCAAATTTCGCCTGACGTTACACGACGTGGACAACGAAGTCAGAGAATGATTTTCACGTGCCACTGCATAAGAGTATTGGTCATGCCCTATATATTGCAATTTCAAAGGGTTGATACTAAATAAAATCTATGAATAAAGGTTTATTTTTATGAAACTGGTTTGTAACTTAATTGATTTTTATTATTAATAAATACGTGTGAACCGAAAAAGTTAAATATTTAATATTTTCAAAATAAATATTTCATATTTTTATTTTTTCGATTCTTATAACAAGGCAAAGCGTGGCGTTGAGCCCCGCCACTCAACACGTGATGCCTCATTTTGGGCGGAAAGTGGGGAACGGAACAGATTGTCTTAGCACTACGTTTTCTCTGCCATCCCTGCCATGGTACAAGGAGCTGTAAAAAATTAAGGTGATATATAATTTTTATTAATAATAATTATAATTGAGGTCTGTTGTGGCGCAGCAGCATATGCAGGTGACTTTATACGACAGGTATTGAGTTCGATCACCGCTCGAAGGAATGAAATTTTTAATATTTAATGTTTTCATGTTTACGCTCTGGTAACAAGGCAAAAGTGCGGCGTTGAGTTCCGCAACTCAACACGC
The DNA here is from genome assembly GCA_019049475.1 of Eueides isabella. Taxonomy (NCBI): domain Eukaryota; kingdom Metazoa; phylum Arthropoda; class Insecta; order Lepidoptera; family Nymphalidae; genus Eueides; species Eueides isabella. The sequence continues at coordinate 2,256,011 of CM032397.1, forward strand.
AATTTCTCAAAATGGGCAAAAGTGGGAATCAGAATGGAATGTCTTAGTGCTAGGTTCCAAAGTTCTGTCAACCCTGTTCTGTGCGAGATATATTATGCCTATTTAAAGAAATATTTGTATGAAGCTGTATGTTCAAACTCTACTTAGACGTACAAACTCTACTAAGACGTATGGAGTGATAACTCTGCTTAGACATTCTAATTACACTAGTTAGATTAAATGTTATTTTAATTTGTACCAATCAATAAACTCTGAAACGTTAATTATAAATTGAATAATGGGATGTCTTATGTTATGTTGCAAGAATATAACATAAATTTCAGAAATGATCCCCCTGAAGCGGGAAAAATAATTATATATATATATATATATATATATATATATATATATATATATATATATATATATATATATATATATATATATATATATATATATATATATATATATATATATATATATATATATATATATATATATATATATATATATATATGTATATATATATATATATATATATATATATATATATATATATATATATATATATATATATATATATATATATATATTTATATATAATTATTTTTCCCGCTTCAGGGGAAACTTGGGAACCTAGTGTTATGATATCATCATCATCACCAGCCTATGACGGTCCACTGCTGGACATACTGCTGCCTCCCCTAGAGCGCGCCACGTTGTTCGGTCCTCTGTTTTCCTCATCCACTGTCTACCGGCGATCTTACTAATGTCGTCAGACCAGCGGATTAGAGTTCGTCCCACGCTACGCTTGCCGAGACGCGGTCTCCACTATAGGACTCGTCTACTCCAGCGGCTATCGGTCCTCCGACAAATATGGCCAGCCCACTGCCACTTAACATACTTATTTTACGAGCTATGTCCGTTCCGTTCTTCACTATTATATAACATATTATAATGAATGTATTTTGTATTGAAATAGAATTACCTTAAAATCCAACTACTTCTCTGTCTCTTCAAATAAATGTTAGAATATTCAGTTAATTGAGTTTTGTTTGCCAAATTGTTATTAAGTGTAGTTCTAGTTGTATGTTGCCAAATGAACTTGAGAGTTAGTTTATTGGAAATCAACATTTATGCATTTTTCTCGAATCATGGTTTATGTATTTTACAGTTTTCCATGTATTATAATTTTAGGGGTGGATATGTGAAAATAGAAAGTTTAAGTGCGAGATAGATTCATCCAACGAGGGTTTCGCACCAATTTCAGATTGTAGGTTAACGAAACAGATTGTAGGTTAACGAAATTCAATTTTCATTAATTTTCAGCGCAATGAGGATCTAGGGACATCTGTTTGTTTTACGAGATGCCTATAAACTTTAATTTATCTATTTTTTTTTAATCTATCAAGAACTCCAATAGATATTGATTACGCGATGAATTTCACACGGTGAAATATTTTAATACGATGCATGAATAGTCATATCTTTTGATTGCTTTGACTTAGAATATTGACTTTTCGCTCTTCAAGGGACCGTTGATTTAAACATTTTATACTAACATTGACAAGGGGACAACAAATGTATCCTATAACTACTCCGTTTTCTCTATAACAATACGGCACTCTAAAATAAGACACTTTTGCCATATAGTATATAAATAATTGGTTCTATTAAAATAATACTATTTATAGTATTATTAAATGTAACATTTATTGATACATATGTACATACTTTCATTGTCTTGATATGTCTGTTGCCTTGATATGTCTGTCCCTGGAGTGAGACCCCCCGGACGAACAAGGAAGCGCTGTACTAAACTTAAATTTAAAAAGCGTATAAAAATTTTGAACGAAGCAGGATTTGAACCCGCGCCTCTGGAATACCGTTCCAGCGCTCTGACCAACTAAGTCATTCGTTCTCACCGAGTTCCGTCGAAATTCTCATACGCTTGTTACAACTTCAAAGCGCGGGTTCAAATCCTGCTTCGTTCAAAATTTTTATACGTTATACTTTTTAAATTTAAGTTTAGTATTTTCTGTCCTAAGTGTGGAATAACACTTTAAAACATAGTAAAAATATTAAAATAAATAGTATTCTCTCTTGCCAAACGATTCTTACGAGTTGTCTTTGGGTAGCGGAATATAAAAATCTCCCTACGGAGATGCTAAGAACATAAATAAGTTGTAACAAGCGTATGAGAATTTCGACGGAGCTCGGTGAGAACGAATGGCTTAGTTGGTCAGAGCGCTGGAACGGTATTCCAGAGGCGCAGGTTCAAATCCTGCTTTGTTCAAAATTTTTATACGCTTTTTAAATTTAAGTTAAGTATTTTCTGTCCTAAGTGTGGAATAACACTTTAAAACATAGTAAAAATAAGGAAGCGCTGGTTGGATGTCGTGATACAGAACATGAGAGCCAATGGTCTAACCACCGAGGACGTTAATGAACGTGCAAAGTGGAGTAGGTTCAGCAGGAAGGCAGACCCTGGCACAGCAAGCCGGGATTAATGCCAAGAAGAAGAAGAAAAAGATGTACATACTTTCATTTAAATCCACTCCATGTAAATCCATATAAATTGCGTACAAATACATTTTCAAGTAAAAGTCAAACAAACAGATGGACACTTGCCTTATTTCCCGTAGCGAGACCTGGTCAGTGAGGTGTGTTCAATAATTTAGTTCGGTAATTTGAGCGTAGGGTAGCCCACGCATCTATTATTCACAAAACCGAAAATACTCATCTCAAAGAAATTTGAAATCTATGTCGTATACAATATGGTTGCATATTGGACCAGCAACTTATATTTTACCATTGGTTTCTTATAGTTTATTGATGGCTATGTGAATACTTCTCAGTCTTTTGGGTTACAGCCTTTATGAAGATAGAAGTAGAGTTCGATAGTTTTTTTTTTCATGTTTTATGTAATTTGACTTAATATCTTTTGGGGAACACATGATCATTGTGAATTATCAAACAGCGCAAATCTATTGTTCATAAAAATACATTTCCTAGTTTTTTATTTTTAATGATTTACTGCAAATATCCCAAAACATTTTGTATTACCAAAAAAACCTCTGTAGAAGCTGTCAACGATGAAAAGACCAATCATTTGCGAGTTGGACTTGGACCTTCAATAAGGGGCACCACTGTTAAGACTGTAGATCAATAAGGGATACAATTATTAATACATGACAACATTAAAAATTTGTGAATATAAAACTTTTTCTTTTTTAACGATATGAACCGCAAATATATATTTCTAATAACTTAAGTGTATCTTTTTATCTATTTTTTATCTTATATTTTTTATGTATGTTAAATCTATTTTTTTAATAATTTTAGTGTATTGTATAATGTATGTTATTTGTATTTTATAAAGTTTGCCATACAATAATTAACATGGTAAAATAATCTTCCCAAATTTTATAATAATTTATTTTGAGAACAAATTATAAATGTCATAGTTACAGAAAATACTGTCGAACCTCATGATATAAAAATATTTGTGTATAAAAATATAAAGGGGCAATTTCAATATATTGTCAGGTCTGATAGTTCTTCAATAACTATTCTTAATTTTACACGGCAACTTGGAAACTTATCACTGTCCCATTAAAGTCCTCCATTTCTTAATTTCCGGTGAATATGAAGCATTGAATGTTGAGTGACGGAATATAATTCCTTAACTAACAAGCGAAAGTATCACATACTCATACTCATAGTATCAACCAGTCGCGCCTACAGTCTCATTCTTGCGCTCCTGAGCCACAAGAAATTAAAATTTCATATATAAAAATATTGTTAAACAATTTAAATCTTTTTAGCTCACTCAGTAAAATAGCAAAATTATAAACGAGTTCATTTATAATTTGCTTACATCCAATATCAATTTATATTGGTAAATGGCCCTTATAGCAATATTATCAGCACAAAATCGTGTTCGGAACGAAAAAAATCATCAAAGTTAAATATTTTAACGATCGTAAAATTAATTGAACTTTTTATTACTTCACCATTTTTACCAACCGATTTTTTAGGTATACTATAAAATGAAGCGTACCTAAGCTAGGAGTGAATGTAGTGTCTAATCACTCCGTTTTCGCACTCTGCCGCATTTTATTTGACAAGATATTATTGAAACAAGAAACATATACATATTTTTTTTGGAAACATATACATATTTAGAATACTAGTAAACTGTAGAGCTGATAAAAATAAAACATCAAGATTATTATATTTTTTCAAGTATTTTAATCTTCTAATATGTATAGAATTCTTATAAATATTGAGGCCTGTCGTGGTGAAGGGCACAAGCGTTTTGCTATTAATGTGACAGGTATAAGTTCTATCCACGCTCGAGGAAATATTTTTTTTTATATTATCATTTCCCCAATCCGGTAACAAGGTGGAAAATGAAGAACGGAAGGATGTCCCATTACACTAGACTCCTAAGTTCCCTCTATCTACCTTTCCTTGTACGGGATACAGCATAAAATAAATATATAAATATTAATCTGTCAACAAAAAAATACTATGTACTATATTATATTGGTTAATTGATATTTTCTATCAAACAATATAACATAATTAATACTTTCAAATGAAATTTAAATGCGCCTCAATGCGATACGCCAGTCTACTTGAGATTCCGCGAGGCGGTTACTAAAACGTGAGTGGAGCTTACGCACTCACCTGTGTACAGAGATATACAGAAACAAGAACTTCTAAATTTCTAATTGTTTAATATTTTTATTGTATGCAGTGGGAACTTGGGAACCTAGTGTCAGGAAATTTCGTTCCTATAAGGACACTTTCGTTCGTCACTAAACATAAACGGTTGCGTACATACATATATTACATTTGAATAAGAAGTACAAATAAATCATTATCTTTATTTTCTTACTCTGGTAGACTATGTCTCAAAAGGTTACTAGTGTTGATATTTATGTGATTTTATAAAAAAAACCAACCGTTTAGAACACAGAAAAATAATTGTATTTCGAATAGAATATTTTACAGAGGTCAAAATAAGGTCACCACAGTCACAGATATAAAAAAAATGTGGCCAACAGAACAACATACAGACTATATAATAAAATCAAGTTACAATTCATGAAGTGGCGTACCTATAAAATATATGTAGACAGCGGAGACCGGATCACTGGAAGCAGATTTTTTTTTCAGCTTATCGCCGTCCACTGCTGAATATAGGCTCTTATTCACGGAGCGCATATAATTCCGGTCTCGGGCAACTCGTATTCATCAGATACCTACCACCTACTTTAATTCATGTGACCATAGGGCTTCATTCACGGTCACGTTCTGTAACCTAACCGAGGTCTCGTGATGGTGGTCGGTGCCGGAAACAGATTTTTATTTCACATTGTATCTCGCACAAGTTCTGTATTCTATTTTCAGCTGAATTTCAAGCATTATATGTAGCGGAATTCAACACCGCGCTTCTCATTGTTACTAATGAGAAGCGCGGTGAGAAAACGAATAAATTAAAATGTTGAATATTTCATGTCTTAAAGTAGAGGTTAAACCCAAAAGTTGCGTTTACAATCTTGTTCACTGCATCATTTCAGGCATCACATCTTTCTTATGATTACAAAATTCATTATCAAAAATGTCTATCAGTAGTAAATCACAAAAACCATCGCTTTCGTTGGCTAGAGCTTCAATACTGACGTTTCTATGTGTCGATTTCTCTTATTCTTCAGCCGGTTCTTGATTCAATAGCTAAGTGATGAACTCTTGAGACGTTGGTAGAGGCTTTTCCTAATTAGGCTATTAACTAAGATTGTACTTATCGCAATAGCAGATTATGCTTCAGAGTATCGTACTGGCTGTTATGTTAAAAAATATATTTATACCATGTGACTGTAAACGTGACAGATTGTGGGTTCGATTCTTACTTGAGGAAATAAAATATTCAATATTCTGAAATTAAATATTTATTGATTTTAATACTTTGCGCCTTAAAGTCGGTGGAAAGTGGAGGACAGGACGGAGTGTAATGACACTAGGGTCCCATGTACCTTCTGACTATCGTTTCATGTTCGAAATATAGCGTGAAGCTGAGAAAAATACAATAAAGTCGTTTTCCACCGATGTACGCGTAGATCATTCTAGCTACGCAAAGGTTTTTAATGTTTTCACTTTCATTTTGAAGAATAGACTCAGAATTTTTTGCTATAAACCAACCAAAATGAAATAGGTAGTGCATTTATATACTTTTGGTACGTTAATTATGTATCATGCATCTTTCTATAATGTAGATTTATATTATTTTTATATTTATAGTGTGAATAAAAGTTGAGGCCTGTCGTGGCGCAGCGGCACAAGCGTGTGACTGTAAACGACAGGTATTGGCGACAGGAAAGAAGTACATTTAAAAAAATACGTATACCTACTTGTAAAAAGAAAACCAGTTCCAGTAATTCAAACCTCTTGCTCGGACGTCTCATTTGTTTTGCACGGCGCACATAATAACGCGATCAAAACGTATGAGAATTTTGACAGTGCGACGTGATGCGAAAACTTAAAGGGAATGAATTTTGTTCGCCCTAAACAGTTAGGGTGGTTTCCACTGGAGAAATATTGCAAGAGTCAGCTGCGAAATTTAGAAAAAAATATATATTTACTATGGTCCTTTGCTTCTCATAAATTAATGGTACAATGGTTATGGGTTCAATCACAACTCGGTGACATATTTTTATTTTGTGCTTTACGCTGTCAACGGTATAGAAGGGTAGGCAGAGGGATCCTTGGGACAGAGTGTTAAGACACTCTGTTCTCATTGTTCCATTTTCTACTTTCTATGGAATTAGCGCTCTGGTCCGTACTACAATGAGACAATGAAAATATTAATAATTTTCAGACAATGAAATTATTAAAAATTCCCTCGACAGGGAATCGAACTCACAATCGTTACAATCTCACACTGTACTCTTACGCCACGATGGTCGTAACAATTAATTTTAGATTAACTTAAGTACAAGGCGGCGGTGTCTCGAATAATTGGGGAAAATAAAGAACGGAGTGTCTTTGAATCGTCGTACAAATAAAGAAGGAAAAAGAAACGGAAAAGAAGTATTGAAATTAAAAATACCAATTCAGAATAAAAATCTGTAACCAACTTACATAAGAGAAATAAATATATTTTAGTTATTAAGGACATAGCAGGATTTGATCCCGCGCCTCTTGGAAACCTTTTATATATTTTCTAAATTGATTTTCTTTCCTAGGTGTAACAATTTTAAAATGTTAAAATCATTTATATTTTTGCTAATGCATCCATTTAAATAATGAGCAGTAGAAAATACATATGTACCAGACACTTGATATAAATAATATTATATTAATTCCTTTGAAGTTATACATGACGCTTCTCAATGTGCAGGGGCACAAGCGTGTGACTGTAAGAGCGATAGGTTATGGGTTCGATCCCCACTCGAGGGAGTGACTTATTTATAATGGGAATGACTTATTTATATTTTATATTTTTATTTACTTTGGTTTGGTAATAAACACGGCGTTGAATTCCACCACTTAACACGCATTGCCTCTAATGCAGCAGAAAGTGAAAAATGTAAGTGTCTCAATATTAACTTTTTTGTACAGCGTAAAGCTGTACAAAAAAAAAATATAATAAATAATTATATATATATATATATATATATATATATATGAATATATATATATATATATATATATATATATATATATATATATATATATATATATATATATATATATATATATATATATATATATATATATATATATATATGAATATATATATATATATATATATATATATATATATATATATATATATATATATATATATATATATATATATATATATATATATATATATATATATATATTTAATAAAATTCATTTAGAAATAAGAACCTTTATTTTTTCTACGATGATAGCATAGTTCTATATATAGCTGACAAGTTCAGAGTTGATATTTAGTTCACAGTGACAGGCTATTTGGGCTGTGACCTTTGGTAAGGGGGTTACAACAATTCAACCATTGCCTACTCTTTAAAATGTCAACACGTACATTTTTATTATTTTGATATATCATTTTAACAAATATTTTTTATGTAACCTTACGATATGATTTTTTTTAGATTCATGTAGTATTCCACACTTAGCAGAGTAGGCAACCTAGTAATCCCATAAGAGAAGATACTAACGTTTCTCTTTTTCCAATGAATTCTAGAGGAAATGCATATTTATTATCGGAACTCAGCTTTACATCGTGACCATAATGTATAAATAAAAAATATATGTTTTGCTCGAATGAGGATCCCACGAACCCACAATTTAGAACGTTTACAGTCACACGCTCTTGCGCCACGGCAGGCCTATAAGTATATATACATAAATGAATATTATTTAAGCATAAACAGATTGTTCAACGTAGTATGGTCCTTGGCAGTGAAATTTATTATTTTCAAATTAAATATTAATAAATATTTTAATTTAACTCTGGTGCGCGGTGTTGAGTTCCTACACTCAACACGCAATGTTGAATTTGATGGAAAGTGAGAAAGAGAACGGAGTATCGTAACACTAGGTTCCCAGGTTCCCTCTGCCTACCCTGCCATCAGTAGGATATAACGTGAATGTGGAGAAAAACACTTCTCATCTCGCAAAACAAAAATAAACGCGATACTGTTTTTTTTTTTAAATAAATTAAGCATATCATACAAATATCCACACAAAAACATACACACATATATACTTTATATAAAAATAATACATTCCTTAACGAAATTCGCTTAACATCGAGCTTTTATTTTAATGAGCACCGTTAAATATATCGTTCCTACTTCTACTGATTGATGGTAGCTCATCTCATTATTTCGTAATGGCCTTATAATTGATTCCCATTGCATCATTTCCAACGAATTAACGTCCGTTGAAATTATGACGTCTTTGACATATATAGGCTCGGTTTTTATTATTCAAGTAATATTTAAAATGTGGCGCAGTGGCACGTGGCAGTGGCAAGTGGCTGTAAACGTAACAGGTTGTGGGCTCGATAACCACTCAAGGAAATGAAATAATTGAAATTTTCAATTTAAATATTTATTTCTTATTTCGCTCTAGTAAGGCAAAGCGCGGCGTTGAGTTCCGCAACTCAACACGCAATCAATCAAATTCGACGGAAAGTGAGGAACGGTACGAAGTGTCTGAACACTAGTTTTATAAGGTCTCTCTAACTTAACCTACCAAGTGCGAGATACAACGTGAAGTTGAAAAACAAAAAAAAAATACAATTTATTTACGTATAGTAAAAATAAGCACTATAGCAAAAAAAAAACATCTGTATGAGTCTAAAAATACAAAGCACTGTAACCAGTTAAAGGCTGCAACCCTCCATGTCTTCATTATAGTTTCATAGATGGATTTATAATTGCATGTCGTTGTGTAATTGTTCACCAACGTGTATTTAGTATTGGGAAATAACACCTGCTTTATAATCTGTTTATGCTTAAATAATATTCATTTATGTATATATACTTATAGGCCTGCCGTGGCGCAAGAGCGTGTGACTGTAAACGTTCTAAATTGTGGGTTCGTGGGATCCTCATTCGAGCAAAACATATATTTTTTATTTATATTTCCTCATTATGGTCACGATGTAAAGCTGAGTCCCGATATTAAATATGCATTTCCTCTAGAATTCATTGGAAAAAGAGAAACGTTAGTATCTTCTCTTATGGGATTACTAGGTTGCCTACTCTGCTAAGTGTGGAATACCACATGAATCTAAAAAATAATATCGTAAGGTAACATAAAAAATGATTGTTAAAATGATATATCAAAATAATAAAAATGTACGTGTTGACATTTTAAAGAGAAGGCAATGGTTGAATTGCTGTAACCCCCTTACCAAAGGTCACAGCCCAAATAGCCTGTCACTGTGAACTAAATATCAACTCTGAACTTGTCAGCTATATATACAACTATGCTATCATCGTAGAAAAAAAAAAGGTTCTTATTTTTAAATGAATTTTATTAAATATATATATATATATATATATATATATATATATATATATATATATATATATATATATATATATATATATATATATATATATATATAAAACTATAGTCGACGTAGTCCATTGGTGAGGAATATATTCAGTAGTTAAGATTTCGTTGAATAAGTTTGTCATTGTGTCTAAAAAAAAAAAAAAAAAAACTACTATAGACTATAGTTTTATTATACAAGAAAGGGAAAACAGATGATATCTCCAATTATAGACCGATTTCATTAATGACCAATATGTATAAAGTATTCTCCAAGATAATACTAGAGCGAGTAACAAAAACCCTAGATGAAAACCAACCAAAAGAGCAGGCAGGGTTTAGGAGCGGCTTCTCAACTATCGACCACATACATACCATTAAACTATTAATTCAGAAATGCAATGAATACAGAATAACTTACTACTTAGCATACATAGATTATAACAAAGCATTCGACTCACTTAAACACAAGAAAATTTGGGAAGCTCTTATCGAACAAGGAGTCGAAAATAAATACATTAATCTAATTAAAAACATCTATGGAAATATGAAAGCAAGAGTACGGACAGAAAAGTTAGGAGATTACTTTCCCATTAGAAGAGGAGTCAGACAGGGTGACCCTTTATCACCTAAACTCTTCTCAGCAACCCTAGAGCACGTGTTTCGGCAGCTTAATTGGGATAAATTTGGTATAAATATTAATGGAGTACGACTAAACCACTTACGTTTTGCTGACGATCTTATACTGATTAGTGAAGATCCAAAAACTTTACAATGTATGATAGAAGAATTAGTAAATGAAAGTGAACTGGTTGGACTATCAATGAATATGGGAAAAACAAAGGTAATGACTAATCACATAAAGGTTCCTATTAAACCTATCAATGCTAGTGAGCTGGAATATGTTGAAGAATATACATACCTGGGCCAAATAATATCTCCAACAGACCTCACTACAAAAGAAATAAATAACAGGATAAAAATAGGTTGGAGGAAATATTGGGCTCTAAAGGACGTCATGAAAAACCCGAATATACCAATGAAAGGAAAAGAAAAAATATTTAATACATGTATCCTACCCAGCATGACCTACGGTTGTCAAACTTGGAGCTGCACCAACAAAAATATCAAAGCACTTGAAACCTGTCAACATAGAATGGAAAGGAGTATACTCAACATAAAACTTAAAGACAGGACTAGATTAACAACAATAAGAAAACGTACAAATGTGATAGATATAAAATACCAAATCAATTCACTAAAATGGAAATGGACTGGGCACATAATGAGAAGTAAGACAGAGAAATGGTCTAAAGAAGTGACAGAATGGTGTCCGAGATATAAAAAGAGAACTAAAGGTAGACAACACCGAAGATGGGAAGATGATATTAAAAAGGTGGCAGGAGAAACTTGGATGAGAAAAGCAGGAGATAGATCTTTGTGGAGAGCTCTTGGGGAGGCCTATGCTGTAAAGCACAACAATCCAGAAACCGGTGTCTAAAACATAATATCTACTTACTATATATACTTATACATGTTAGAATTAAGATAAACTGTAACTATATACTTAAGGATTGTTAATAAAGGCTATTATTATTATATATATATATATATATATATATATATATATATATATATATATATATATATATATATATATATATATATATATATATATATATATATATATATATATATATATATATATATATATATATATATATATATATATATATATATATATATATATATATATATATATATATATATAGACTCGTTATCTAGATCGACTAATCTTAGCAATTCAGGTGGCACGGAATGTTGCCGGCGAGTAAGCAGAGTCAACGGCGCGACACCAGTTATCCTGTGTGGGGTGCAGTTAAGAGCAAGTTGCAAAGACTCTAACGCAACTTGCCAGTTCTCAGTTTGATAGTTTTTAATTATGGTAAGAGAATTTTTTAATGTAGCCATAATTCTTTCTACTTGGCCGTTTGCTCGGCTTATACCTGGCGAAATTGTATGAATATTGATGCCAATATGATCATAGTAATGTTTAAATTCGCCGAGTAATTCCCTACCTCCATCAACAACCACTTGTACTGGCGTTCCAAATAGATGCACCACGCGTTTTAATGCTGCAAGACTACTGCTTTGACTCTTATCATTTGAATAATTCAAATTTTTTGGAGCTGTACTTGAGAAGCACCAGATGGTCCTTTGGCGGCTCTGCACATTATGCAATTGTCTACAAACCTTCTCACAGTTGTGTTCATTTTGTCAAACCAATAAGTCTGGCGAAGTTTTTGAAGGGTTTTATCCCATCCTGGATGATATAAAGCAGTGTGAAAAGAGTTTATAAGGCTCAATTGAAATGATCTCAGGACAACAATTAATTTTTGCATACCAAGTGTAGAGTCTGTACGAATCCTTTTGAATATACCCTCTTCCAAGGCGTACTCGGCAACTGGATTGCCACTAGTGATACTGTCCATTATAGGCGAAGGACATCGTCACGGCGTTGTTCGATCGGCAACCATGCTATGTCCCTGGAGATAACATTGACAGCCATCTCGGTCGAAGGGTTTCTGCTAAAAAAGTCTGCGTGCTGCAAGCGCTCACCCTTCCTGTACTCAACTTCAAAATCAAAATTTTGAAGAAAGGCCCACCATCTGTGAATCCGGGGCAGCAGATCCCTTTTGTACTTAGAAGCTTTGAGTGCGTTACAATCCGTTATTACCTTTAATTTTCGGCCGTAAAGGTAGTGCTGAAAATGTTTCACAGCTCGTACCACAGCCAACGTCTCGAGCTCGTACGAGTGATAGCGGCTCTCAACATCCGTGGTGCGCTGGCTCATGTACGCGACTGGGTGTTGACGCACAGCGATGGTCTGCATCAGCACCGCACCGTAGCCGATGCTGCTCGCGTCAGTGTACAGCTGGATGGGGGCGTCTTCCTGGAATAGCGTGAGGGTAGGCGCAGTAGAAAGGTGTTTTACAATATAGTTACGAGCCTCGTCGTGTCTCTCGTACCATTCCCACTTCGCATCAAATTTAGTAAGTTCGTAAAGCGGTACCATTATGCGAGAAAAATTGGGAATGAAACGTCTGAAGTACCCGGCGAGGCCATTAAATTGTCTAACTTGCTTAATAGTTTTAGGAATCGGTGCCTTCGTTAAAGCCTCCACCTTACCTGGACTAGGACTGACTTGACCGTCTGATATTATGTTACCCAAATATTCGATGGAGCGTTTAAAGAAGGCAGTCTTATCTATGTTTATAGAAAAACCTGACTCTTGCAAGGAGATTAATATTCGTTCTAAATTATTTAGACCTTCTGTAAAATTCTTACATTTTGACAAAACATCGTCAACGTATACTTGACAGACCTGATCAGATGTACCAGCCGTTGGAACTAAAAGAGAACCCAAGGCCCTATTTATGCATCTCTAGTAGACGGACACCGCGTTACTAAGGCCGAAGGGCATCGTCAAATATTCAAATAGCCCGTCCGGTGTGCAGAAAGCAGTCTTTTCAATAGAGGATACCGAAATAGGAATCTGGTGGAAGCCTGCTGCCATATCGAATGTAGAAAAATAAACACCGCCCGCCAGCTGGTCAATCTGATCGGCGATTATTGGTAACGGATAGTGATCTCTTAACGTATTCCTGTTTAATTCGCGGTAGTCCAAACACATGCGATCCTTACCGTTTTTCTTCTTTACTAATATTATAGGACTGGAAAAAGAAGACTTACTCTCACGAATAATGTTATGCTCAAGTAGATCTGAAATGATTTCTCGCACCTTTTCGCGTTCTACCGGACTCAACCGATATGGCCTACGTTCGACACATTTGGTCTTATCTTTTAAGCGTATTTCGAGTTCGCCGGTATTGACACGCGACCGAGGATAGCCACGGATAAACAAATGTTCAAATTTATTTAATAAAATTTTTAATTCTAATCCGTTAAATCACAGTCTATTTTATCAAACTTTTCATTTAAAGATCGCATATGGTGGATAACCGGCTGATGGACTAAAGTAACACCTTTAGAATTAACTACAACACCAAGGTTTGTGCCCTCGACAAGATTCATGCCTATCAAAATATCTGAACAGATCTCATAGTCCGGTACCACATGAAATACCAGCTCCATTTTACAGCTATCAAAGGCACAAACTGTGGTGAGTGTTGAAAGAGAAACTACTGTAAATTGTCCTAACCCCTTCAAATACTTTACAACATGAGTTATTTTACCAGGTAATTTAAGCGCAAGGGAATCGCGTATCACCGAGCACTCGGCTCCACTATCGAATACTGCGTGTACCTTATAGTTACCAATACTAATTGGTATTAGATTTAGTTTGGGCTTTCCCACACAGTTAACATTAGAAACTACGGCGCGGTCCCGCTTGTAACAAGTTTCAAAAGTATGACCTGGCCTTGAACAGAAAGTACATAACGACCTACCCGCAGTTTGAGGCGCAATCTTGTCATTCAATGGTGTACGTAATTGAGGTCCAGAAGAAGTATTATTACGGAAACGACAATCGCGGGCGTCATGACCGGATCTTTTACAAATTTGACAAAAAGTTAGCAATTTATCGTCGTACCGCCGTCGCTTATTGCTAGTACCTTGCTGCATGCCGGAGGTACTGGTAGATGGTCGCTTTAAGCTCCTAATTGACGATGCCACTGAAATTAATTCAGGCACAGATGTGGCTCTAGCATTCAATAACTCAATTTTTAATCGCTCATCCCCAACACAACCAATTACCGCCTCAACTGCGTTATCATTGGATAACCGATCTTTTGTTATACGCCTCCAAAGTACCCACGCTTGTGACAAAAATTGCGCAATGTCCTTATTATGATCGTACGTATGTTCTCTAAAGCGAGCAATATCCCGAGAATATCTATTTTCGGGTTCAAAGGTTGTTATCAACACCTCACGCAATTCTTGCCACGTGGTGGTAGACACGAGCCACTGGTCGACCCACAACCTTGCGCGGCCCTTTAATAAACTACTAGCTTTCATTCGTACTTCATAGTCGCTCAGGTTGTAGGTTTCCATGGCAGTGGTCACATGCTGACACCACTCTCTAACACCTACATTAGTGTCCGGATCGTAGCACGGTAAAAACACGTCATTAATTTTAACTTTGTATTCAGGTTGCGTCGCAATACGATCCGACATGTGCTTCATTATATGCATCATTTGTGTAAAAAAATCAACCGGCACCCCGTTCACCGGAGGTGCAGGAGACTCACTATTAATTTCATTTGATAAAATGGATGGTCGAGCAGAAGTGGGTGGTGATCCCACTTCTGATGTCGGAGCATTAAGCCGTGAAGGATTTTTAAAAATAGTGACGTCAGCCGAGCTGACGTCACTAGTCTCGTTAGAGGGGCTGCTCATAGCAAATGATGAAACACTTTAAATACGCACCTTATATTTTAAATCACAAATCTATAAATCACAAATCTATAAATCATAAATCTAACCAATACAGTTGTTACGGTCTTAAAGCTATTTTCTATACCTCATGAATAGATACACGAATTATAACCTTAGCTGATCTTAACTTATTACAATAAGTTTATAAAAATAACTTAAACTAAATTAATAGTAATTGGCAGCCGGGTACTTACAAGAGATCCCGACACTGCTGTTCGCCACTGCGCCTCCCTCAAAAATGTGTCGTGTTATCGCCATTTTTGAGTTAGGAAATATTTTAAGCGCGCCAAAACTTATTACAATTCAATATTCTTAAAACACTCTCTTTTAATAATTATTACATGTTGTAAAATCATAGTTTTAATTTTAAGGATTTTTAATAGTAAGTTTTTATTTTTTAAACCTCGATTAAAATAATCGAACATTGTTTTTAACTACAAGCGCGAAACTTCCGGTAAGATTTTAACAAATTCATAAAAATCGTTTACAATGATATGGTTTAATATGAGACACCTTATTAATTTCTAAAAATAATAAAATGAATTTAGAGTTATTAATTAATTGATAACGAGAAGGAGTGTATGACTGTGTTTACAGTTCGGCACAGTAAACGCATACACTTCCTTTCTTACTAAGTTAATTTTAAGCTGTAATAAATTATTAAATCGTCTTATTAATTTCTAAAAATAATAAAATGAATTTAGAGTGATTAATTATTTGATAAAGAGAAGTGTATGCTTTTACAGTTTGGCACAATAATCGCACACACTTCCTTTCTTACAAATTTGATTTCAAGCAGTAATAAATTTTGTAAACCAAACTTTACGCCAAATGCAGGCCTTAAAAGAATATGAGCGCATTATAATTATTATTTCGATGCCTCTTCCTTAGATAATTGGTTTCCTATTTTCATCGCTAAGGGTTTTGCGCCGACATATATATATATATATATATATATATATATATATATATATATATATATATATATATATATATATATATATATATATATATATATATATATATATATATATATATATATATATATATGTATATATATATATATATATATATATATATATATATATATATATATATATATATATATATATATATATATATATATATATATATATATATATATATATATATATATGTCGGCGCAAAACCCTTAGCGATGAAAATAGGAAACCAATTATCTAAGGAAGAGGCATCGAAATAATAATTATAATGCGCTCATATTCTTTTAAGGCCTGCATTTGGCGTAAAGTTTAGTTTACAAAATTTATTACTGCTTGAAATCAAATTTGTAAGAAAGGAAGTGTGTGCGATTATTGTGCCAAACTGTAAAAGCATACACTCCTCTTTATCAAATAATTAATCACTCTAAATTCATTTTATTATTTTTAGAAATTAATAAGACGATTTAATAATTTATTACAGCTTAAAATTAACTTAGTAAGAAAGGAAGTGTATGCGTTTACTGTGCCGAACTGTAAACACAGTCATACACTCCTTCTCGTTATCAATTAATTAATAACTCTAAATTCATTTTATTATTTTTAGAAATTAATAAGGTGTCTCATATTAAACCATATCATTGTAAACGATTTTTATGAATTTGTTAAAATCTTACCGGAAGTTTCGCGCTTGTAGTTAAAAACAATGTTCGATTATTTTAATCAAGGTTTAAAAAATAAAAACTTACTATTAAAAATCCTTAAAATTAAAACTATGATTTTACAACATATAATAATTATTAAAAGAGAGTGTTTTAAGAATATTGAATTGTAATAAGTTTTGGCGCGCTTAAAATATTTCCTAACTCAAAAATGGCGATAACACGACACATTTTTGAGGGAGGCGCAGTGGCGAACAGCAGTGTCGGGATCTCTTGTAAGTACCCGGCTGCCAATTACTATTAATTTAGTTTAAGTTATTTTTATAAACTTATTGTAATAAGTTAAGATCAGCTAAGGTTATAATTCGTGTATCTATTCATGAGGTATAGAAAATAGCTTTAAGACCGTAACAACTGTATTGGTTAGATTTATGATTTATAGATTTGTGATTTATAGATTTGTGATTTTAAATATAAGGTGCATATTTAAAGTGTTTCATCATTTGCTATGAGCAGCCCCTCTAACGAGACTAGTGACGTCAGCTCGGCTGGCGTCACTATTTTTAAAAATCCTTCTCCGCTTAATGCTCCGACATCAGAAGTGGGATCACCACCCACTTCTGCTCGACCATCCATTTTATCAAATGAAATTAATAGTGAGTCTCCTGCACCTCCGGTGAACGGGGTGCCGGTTGATTTTTTTACACAAATGATGCATATAATGAAGCACATGTCGGATCGTATTGCGACGCAACCTGAATACAAAGTTAAAATTAATGACGTGTTTTTACCGTGCTACGATCCGGACACTAATGTAGGTGTTAGAGAGTGGTGTCAGCATGTGACCACTGCCATGGAAACCTACAACCTGAGCGACTATGAAGTACGAATGAAAGCTAGTAGTTTATTAAAGGGCCGCGCAAGGTTGTGGGTCGACCAGTGGCTCGTGTCTACCACCACGTGGCAAGAATTGCGTGAGGTGTTGATAACAACCTTTGAACCCGAAAATAGATATTCTCGGGATATTGCTCGCTTTAGAGAACATACGTACGATCATAATAAGGACATTGCGCAATTTTTGTCACAAGCGTGGGTACTTTGGAGGCGTATAACAAAAGATCGGTTATCCAATGATAACGCAGTTGAGGCGGTAATTGGTTGTGTTGGGGATGAGCGATTAAAAATTGAGTTATTGAATGCTAGAGCCACATCTGTGCCTGAATTAATTTCACTGGCATCGTCAATTAGGAGCTTAAAGCGACCATGTGCCAGTACCACCAGCATGCAACAAGGTGCTAGTAGCAATAAGCGATTGCGGTACTCCGATAAATCGCTAACTTTTTGTCAAATTTGTAAAAGATCCGGTCATGATGCCCGCGATTGTCGTTTCCATAATAGTACCTCTGCTAGATCTCAGTTGCGTACACCATTGAATGACAATATTGCGCCTTAAACTTCGGGTAAGTCGTTATGTACTTTCTGTTCAAGGCCAGGTCATAATTTTGAAACTTCTTACAAGCGGGACCGCGATGTAGTTTCTAATATTAACAGTGTGGAAAAACCAAAATTAAATTTAATACTAATTGGTATTGGAAACTATAAAGTACACGCAGTATTTGATAGTGGAGCCGAGCGCTTGGTGATGCGTGATTCCTTTGCGCTTAAATTACCTGGTAAAATAACTCATGTATGAAGTATTTGAAAGGGTTAGGACTATTTACCGTAGTTTCTCTTTCAAGATTCATGACGGTTTATGCCTTCGATAACTGCAAAATGGAGCTGGTATTTCATGTAGTGCCGGACTATGAGATCTGTTCAGATATTTTGATAGGCGTGAATCTTTTCGAAGGCACAAATCTTAGTGTTATAATTAATTCAAAAAATGTTACTTCAGTCCATCAGCCGGTTGTCCACCATATGCGATCTTTAAATGAAAAGTTTAATAAAATAGACTGTGATTTAACGGATTAGAATTAAAAATTTTATTAAATAAATTCGAACATTTGTTCATCCACGGCTATCCTCGGTCGCGTGTCGATACAGGCAAACTCGAAATACGCTTAAAAGATGAGAGCAAGTGTGTCGAACGTAGGCCATATCGGTTGAGGCCGATAGAACGCGAAAAGGTGCGAGAAATAATTTCAAATCTACTTGAGCATAACATTATTCATGAGAGTAAGTCTTCCTTTTCCAGCCCTATAATATTAGTAAAGAAAAAAACGGTAAGAATCGCATGTGTTTGGACTACCGCGAATTAAACAGGAATCCGTTAAGAGATCACTATCCGTTACCAATAATCGCCGATCAGGTTGACCAGCTGGCGGGCGGGGTTTATTTTTCTACATTCGATATGGGAGCAGGGCTCCCCCAAAATTCTTTTTCGGTATCCTCTATTGAAAAGACTGCTTTCTGCACACCGGACGGGCTATTTGAATATTTGACGATGCCCTTCGGCCTTAGTAACACTGTGTCCGTATATCAAATATGCATAAATAGGGCTTTGAGTTCCCTTTTAGTTACGACGGCTGATACATCTGATCAGGTCTGTCAAATAGACTTGGACGACGTTTTGTCAAAATGTAAGATTTTTTCAGAAGGTCTAAATAATTTAGAACGAATATTGATTTCCCTGCAAGAGTCAGGTTTTTCTATAAACATAGATAAGACTGCCTTCTTTAAACGCTCCATCGAATATTTGGGTAACATAATATCAGACGGTCAAGTCAGTCCTAGTCCAGGTAAGGTGGAGGCTTTAACGAAGGCACCGATTCCTAAAACTATTAAGCAAGTTAGACAATTTAATGGCCTCGCCGGGTACTTCAGACGTTTCATTCCCAATTTTTCTCGCATAATGGTACCGCTTTACGAACTTACTAAATTTGATGCGAAGTGGGAATGGAACGAGAGACACGACGAGGCTCGTAACTATATTGTAAAACACCTTTCTACTGCGCCTACCCTCACGCTATTCCAGGAAGACGCCCCCATCCAGCTGTACACTGACGCGAGCAGCATCGGCTACGGTGCGGTGCTGATGCAGACCATCGGTGTGCGTCAACACCCAGTCGCGTACATGAGCCAGCGCACCACGGATGTTGAGAGCCGCTATCACTCGTACGAGCTCGAGACGTTGGCTGTGGTACGAGCTGTGAAACATTTTCGGCACTACCTTTACGGCCGAAAATTTAAGGTAATAACGGATTGTAACGCACTCAAAGCTTCTAAGTACAAAAGGGATCTGCTGCCCCGGATTCACAGATGGTGGGCCTTTCTTCAAAATTTTGATTTTGAAGTTGAGTATAGGAAGCGTGAGCGCTTGCAGCACGCAGACTTTTTTAGCAGAAACCCTTCGACCGAGATGGCTGTCAATGTTATCTCCAGGGACATAGCATGGTTGCCGATCGAACAACGCCGTGACGATGTCCTTCGCCCGATAATGGACAGTATCACTAGTGGCAATCCAGTTGCCGAGTACGCCTTGGAAGAGGGTATATTCAAAAGGATTCGTACAGACTCTACACTTGGTATGCAAAAATTAATTGTTGTCCTGAGATCATTTCAATTGAGCCTTATAAACTCTTTTCACACTGCTTTATATCATCCAGGATGGGATAAAACCCTTCAAAAACTTCGCCAGACTTATTGGTTTGACAAAATGAACACAACTGTGAGAAGGTTTGTAGACAATTGCATAATGTGCAGAGCCGCCAAAGGACCATCTGGTGCTTCTCAAGTACAGCTCCAAAAAATTTAAATTATTTAAATGATAAGAGTCAAAGCAGTAGTCTTGCAGCATTAAAACGCGTGGTGCATCTATTTGGAACGCCAGTACAAGTGGTTGTTGATGGAGGTAGGGAATTTCTCGGCGAATTTAAACATTACTATGATCATATTGGCATCAATATTCATACAATTTCGCCAGGTATAAGCCGAGCAAACGGCCAAGTAGAAAGAATTATGGCTACATTAAAAAATTCTCTTACCATAATTAAAAACTATCAAACTGAGAACTGGCAAGTTGCGTTAGAGTCTTTGCAACTTGCTTTTAACTGCACCCCACACAGGATAACTGGTGTCGCGCCGTTGACTCTGCTTACTCGCCGGCAACATTCCGTGCCACCTGAATTGCTAAGATTAGTCGATCTAGATAACGAGTCTATATATATATATATATATATATATATATATATATATATATATATATATATATATATATATATATATATATAATAATAGCCTTTATTAATAATCCTTAAGTATATAGTTACAGTTTATCTTAATTCTAACATGTATAAGTATATATAGTAAGTAGATATTATGTTTTAGACACCGGTTTGTGGATTGTTGTGCTTTACAGCATAGGCCTCCCCAAGAGCTCTCCACAAAGATCTATCTCCTGCTTTTCTCATCCAAGTTTCTCCTGCCACCTTTTTAATATCATCTTCCCATCTTCGGTGTTGTCTACCTTTAGTTCTCTTTTTATATCTCGGACACCATTCTGTCACTTCTTTAGACCATTTCTCTGTCTTACTTTTCATTATGTGCCCAGTCCATTTCCATTTTAGTGAATTGATTTGATATTTTATATCTATCACATTTGTACGTTTTCTTATTGTTGTTAATCTAGTCCTGTCTTTAAGTTTTATGTTGAGTATACTCCTTTCCATTCTATGTTGACAGGTTTCAAGTGCTTTGATATTTTTGTTGGTGCAGCTCCAAGTTTGACAACCGTAGGTCATGCTGGGTAGGATACATGTATTAGATATTTTTTCTTTTCCTTTCATTGGTATATTCGGGTTTTTCATGACGTCCTTTAGAGCCCAATATTTCCTCCAACCTATTTTTATCCTGTTATTTATTTCTTTTGTAGTGAGGTCTGTTGTAGATATTATTTGGCCCAGGTATGTATATTCTTCAACATTTTCCAGCTCACTAGCATTGATAGGTTTAATAGGAACCTTTATGTGATTAGTCATTACCTTTGTTTTTCCCATATTCATTGATAGTCCAACCAGTTCACTTTCATTTACTAATTCTTCTATCATACATTGTAAAGTTTCTGGATCTTCACTAATCAGTATAAGATCGTCAGCAAAACGTAAGTGGTTTAGTCGTACTCCATTAATATTTATACCAAATTTATCCCAATTAAGCTGCCGAAACACGTGCTCTAGGGTTGCTGAGAAGAGTTTAGGTGATAAAGGGTCACCCTGTCTGACTCCTCTTCTAATGGGAAAGTAATCTCCTAACTTTTCTGTCCGTACTCTTGCTTTCATATTTCCATAGATGTTTTTAACTAGATTAATGTATTTATTTTCGACTCCTTGTTCGATAAGAGCTTCCCAAATTTTCTTGTGTTTAAGTGAGTCGAATGCTTTGTTATAATCTATGTATGCTAAGTAGTAAGTTATTCTGTATTCATTGCATTTCTGAATTAATAGTTTAATGGTATGTATGTGGTCGATAGTTGAGAAGCCGCTCCTAAACCCTGCCTGCTCTTTTGGTTGGTTTTCATCTAGGGTTTTTGTTACTCGCTCTAGTATTATCTTGGAGAATACTTTATACATATTGGTCATTAATGAAATCGGTCTATAATTGGAGATATCATCTGTTTTCCCTTTCTTGTATAATAAAACTATAGTCTATAGTAGTTTTTTTTTTTTTTTTTTAGACACAATGACAAACTTATTCAACGAAATCTTAACTACTGAATATATTCCTCACCAATGGACTACGTCGACTATAGTTTTATATATATATATATATATATATATATATATATATATATATATATATATATATATATATATATATATATATATATATATATATATATATATATATATATATATATATATATATATATATATATATATATATTTAATAAAATTCATTTAAAAATAAGAACCTTTTTTTTTTCTACGATGATAGCATAGTTGTATATATAGCTGACAAGTTCAGAGTTGATATTTAGTTCACAGTGACAGGCTATTTGGGCTGTGACCTTTGGTAAGGGGGTTACAGCAATTCAACCATTGCCTGCTCTTTAAAATGTCAACACGTACATTTTTATTATTTTGATATATCATTTTAACAAATATTTTTTATGTTACCTTACGATATTATTTTTTTAGATTCATGTGGTATTCCACACTTAGCAGAGTAGGCAACCTAGTAATCCCATAAGAGAAGATACTAACGTTTCTCTTTTTCCAATGAATTCTAGAGGAAATGCATATTTAATATCGGAACTCAGCTTTACATCGTGACCATAATGAGGAAATATAAATAAAAAATATATGTTTTGCTCGAATGAGGATCCCACGAACCCACAACTTAGAACGTTTACAGTCACACGCCCTTGCGCCACGGCAGGCCTATAAGTGTATATACATAAATGAATATTATTTAAACATAAACAGATTATAAAGCAGGTGTTATTTCCCAATACTAAATACACGTTGGTGAACAATTACACAACGACATGCAATTATAAATCCATCTATGAAACTATAATGAAGACATGGAGGGTTGCAGCCTTTAACTGGTTACAGTGCTTTGTATTTTTAGACTCATACAGAAGTGTTTTTTTTGCTATAGTGCTTATTTTTACTGTACGTAAATAAAATGTTTTTTTTTTTTTGTTTTTCAACTTCACGTTGTATCTCGCACTTGGTAGGTTAGGCAGAGAGACCTTAGAAAACTAGTGTTCAGACACTTCGTACCGTTCCTCACTTTCCGTCGAATTTGATTGATTGCGTGTTGAGTTGCGGAACTCAACGCCGCGCTTTGCCTTACTAGAGCGAAATAAGAAATAAATATTTAAATTGAAAATTTCAATTATTTCATTTCCTTGAGTGGTTATCGAGCCCACAACCTGTTACGTTTACAGCCACTTGCCACAGCCACGTGCCACTGCGCCACATTTTAAATATTACTTGAATAATAAAAACCGAGCCTATATATGTCAAAGACGTCATAATTTCAACGGACGTTAATTCGTTGGAAATGATGCAATGGGAATCAATTATAAGGCCATTACGAAATAATGAGATGAGCTACCATCAATCAGTAGAAGTAGGAACGATATATTTAACGGTGCTCATTAAAATAAAAGCTCGATGTTAAGCGAATTTCGTTAAGGAATGTATTATTTTTATATAAAGTATATATGTGTGTATGTTTCTTTGTGTGGATATTTATATGATATGCTTAATTTATTTAAAAAAAAACAGTATCGCGTTTATTTTTGTTTTGCGAGATGAGAAGTGTTTTTCTCCACATTCACGTTATATCCTACTGATGGCAGGGTAGACAGAGGGAACTTGGGAACCTAGTGTTACGATACTCTGTTCTCTTTCTCACTTTCCATCAAATTCAACATTGCGTGTTGAGTGTAGGAACTCAACACCGCGCACCAGAGTTAAATTAAAATATTAATTAATATTTAATTTGAAAATAATAAATTTCACTGCCAAGGACCATACTACGTTGAACACACCGGTTCTTGTATGATAAGAGGTTAATGTCAAACAATTCTGTTCTCTGCTTTTAATAAGATTTTTTTCTTTTTTTTAGCTTCACCCTTCATCCGATAGCATAGCAAGAAAAGGGAATGTGGGAACCTAGTATTAAGATTTTTCG
Source organism: Eueides isabella (assembly GCA_019049475.1). Lineage (NCBI taxonomy): Eukaryota > Metazoa > Arthropoda > Insecta > Lepidoptera > Nymphalidae > Eueides > Eueides isabella. The sequence continues at coordinate 2,280,780 of CM032397.1, forward strand.
TACCCATTAAGACAATTTCGTTGCCTATTTACATACTATTCGTTACCTCTCTTTAGAGGGAAATGAAAACATTAAAGATTTTTTTATAGTGAAATTGACAGCATCTCTTGCGAGTTATGAGTATCATCGATAGAATAAAAACTTAGCTGGTTTAAAAGAAAAAGAAATATTTGTACAGCAGCGTAAAGTACTACTTTAAAAACGAAAGGTCGTGAGTTCCATCGTAATCAAAGAAATGAACTATTGAATATTTTTATATTAACCATTGAATATAACTCGTTCTGTTGACTTACCAAAGCTCGGCGTTGAGTTGCGCTACTCAACACGCATTACCTTAATTTCGGTAACGAAGTTTTCTTCATGGGAACAGATCGTCTTAACATTAGGTTTCCAAGTTCCTGTAGTGTGCGGGAACCTGAAAAAAAAACATGAAATAAAAGAAACCTTCAGTTTATGATTGTAACGGATTCATCCTAAAAAAAGCTCTTCAGCTTTGTAATCATTTTATAGAAGCGTCATTATCATTTATTTACAGTCAACCGTTCATATACTTTAAATACAACGCTTCAAGATTTTGTTTTAATTAAATAAATGAATTGGGAACTGAGGAGACTGGTGCGATGACTAGCACCTGGGTACCGAATTATTATTTTTAACATTGAAGAAAAGCTTAAGAAAATATTTATAACTTACTTACTATACTTGAAAAGCTTATATCAACTTTATGCTTAGAAATTGAAAATATAAATATAATGAAAAAGTCACAAAATTTATCGTTAATTTAAAGACTTCATGAGATTTTTAAGTAAGAATTGCTCAAAAAAAATATTGGTAAATCAACTAAAGGTTATGTTTTTTTCAAATTTGTCCTTTAGTAGGAACTACACACCATATAATGTGATATATGGTGCACATCGTGGCGCAACAGCAGAAGGGTACGACTGTATACGCAGCGGTGAACGGGTTAAATTCCCAGAGTAGAAATGCTTTAAATTCGGCGATAAAGTAGAAATGCTTCAAAGTTTTTACATTATGTTCCCAAGTTCTCTTTGCCTACCATTCCATATGCGGGATACAGCAAAAAACTAAGCAAAATACTATGAATATATCCAGCTACAGGCACATCTTTATAGAACAATGTTAATTTCATTTAAAATAAATCTATGATAACTACACATAATAATTCTTGCTATACGTTGTAACTTATTTATCTAGCTTTCAAACGTTAACCACTAACGATAGTTTCGAAAGTTCTACAGCTCTTTAGACAGAAACATTTCTTCATTATTATGAGTGAAGCCTGTCGTGTAGGGGAATAAGCGTACAACTGTAAACGTAAAGTTATGGGGTCGATCGTCATTCGAGTAAATTAATTATTTAATATTTTCAATTATTTTCTTAAGTTTGGTTGAATTACGCTTCTAAAATTCTTCACAGTGGGAAACAGACCAAAGTGTCTTCACAGTAGGCTACCAACCATCTGCCAACCTTGTATCATGTTTGGAATACAACGTGAACATAAAAAAAAAAACAAAATACTATAAATAAATTTCACTAGCGGCTTATTAACCGATAAAATACCAAAATATAGTGTTATATACTGCACGTAAATCCTTTGAAACCATCCACACAACTTGAAAGTATCATTTGAATAGAAATGGTGCCAATTATAACTTCAAATTACTTTTAACAAAGGGAGCTATTCTAAGGAGTCGTTAACGTGCGTGTAATTTGTTTAACAACATCTGAATATATGGAGGACAATGTGTGTGACCTTGTTTTTTGATCTTGCTCATATAATATATAAATTAAGACAAGCAAAAATATAAAGGAAAAGTGCTTCTAGCTCTAACATTGTTGATCCAATTTTTATAAAACAAATCTGCGATAAAGAAAATTTTCTTTTAAATAACTGCATTTCAATTGGTGCATTCGTTTAGGAGCAACAGTGCCTTATACTGACATCCAGGTGTACGGGTTAAACTTATAACAGCCCTTTTTGAATTGGGGCTTACAAGCTGAATAATCTAATTCATGCCTATTAGAAACTGTGGTAGTCCATCAGTTTTTATAATTATATTTCTTTTTTTTTATGGAAAAGACGGCAAACGAGCGTACGGGTCACCTGGTGGTAAGTGATCACCGTCGCCCACGGCCCCGAGTAACTCCAGAGGAGCTACAGGAGCGTTGCCATCCTTAAAGGTGGAAGGGCACCGGGGCCCGGCATTACCTAATGCGAAACGCAGTGGCCAAAGCCACTACTTAACGCCGATCTTAAATGCCGGGGTGGTAATAATCCGGTCGCGTCTGCCCATGCGTGTTGCCATTACTGGCAACGTGACTCTACCCCACGCACTTTAGTCGCCTCTTACGACACCATCGGTATCAGGGTGATCCTATTCTAAGCCGGAACCACACGGCTGAAAATTATATTTCTGTATACTTTACACTTTTATATTGGTCATTAACATTTATTAAAAATAAAACACTGTTTTTTTTTTATAGAAAGCAATAAAAAATACAAAGAAGCACAAATGCGGAAAAAACTGTAAATTGGAAATTTGACTTTGGTTTTTTCTTCTACATCTATGATAATACAACAAAGTATGAAAAGTATGATATGCACAGCTCTACGTGTGAGTGTGTTAGTTGTGGGTTCGATCTCCACTCGAGGTAATGAATTAATAAGTTCTTCTTGTCTTAACACCAGGTTCCTCAGTTCCTCTGCCTAACCTGTCATGTGAAATATACAGCGTGAAAGTGAAAAAATAAGTTAAATTATTTTCTATCTGGTCTTCATGCTCTACCTCTTTGTCTATATTGTAAGCTAACTGTAACTAAAAAGAATAAAGCAAAAGAAGTATACAAAAATGCATACATATTTAATTTTCTTGCGCTGATTTTATTTGGTGCAGATGTTCGCTCAAATATTGTATAGAATTGTAAAATAGTTTGCTCGTGACAAAGGCGAGATAGCAGCTCATGCACTTCAAGATGCAATACCGATACAGAGGAATGGATATTTAGTAGATATTATATACATATATTGAGTTCTATAAGATTTTCCGTGTTTTAGGTATCGGTGGTTGGCGTCTTATGTTAAATACGGTTTTGGGTTCGATTCCCACATAAGAAAAAGAAAAAAAATATTAATATTTCAAGACCTTCAGCAGCCACTTAACAATTGCAATCTCTCAGTGTTTCAGAAATTAAAAAAAAAAGAAATGCCTCCGGAAAAAATTAATAATAATTTGAGATTATATAAATTTCTTTTCAAAAAGGAATGATTTTCGAGAAAAAAAATGTAAGTCGTAAATACGTAATTGGACTAAAATTCTAAATTAAATCATCATGTGTCTGAATAAATAAAATAAAATAAATAAAAATAGCCTTTATTTCTACTAAAATTAACTCTTGTTTTTTTTTTTACAACAAAGCTTAATTTACTAGATTACTAAGCACTATGAGATTACATTTTAATTTTTATTTATAGGTTGGTACATAAGAATAATATTATTTTTAATTATGTAATGAGTGGCTAGTAATAGTATTTTATATAGTAAAAGTAGTAGTCGCCTCTTTGGCGTAGGCCTCTCCTAAACCCTTCCATTGGTCACGGTCTCTAGCTTTGTGCATCCATGAGGGTCCCTGTCTCTGGGTAAAGATATCGTTCCACCTCTTACTAGGTCGTCCTCTTCTTCTTTTCATGTCCCTCGGTATCCATTCTATGAGGCGCTTGGCCCATCTGGTATTTTCCATCCTGCAAACATGACCTGCCCAATGCCACTTAAGTAATCTGGTTCTTCTCCTCACATCTGTTATTTTAGTTCTTTTCCTAATAATGGTATTGCTGATCTTATCAGATAGTTTTAGACTGAGCATGCTTCTTTCCATCTTGTGTTGGCAGGTGGCTACTCTAACCTCATATTGTTTCCTCAATGACCATGTCTGACATGCATATGTTAGACAAGGTAGTATTGTTATTTCGTATAGCTTTTTCTTGATGTTTGTGTGGATTTCTTTGTTCTTCATTATCTCTTTCATTCCCCAGTATTTCCTCCAGGCTAGAGTTATTCTTCTTTCTATTTCCTTTTTTGTATTGTCCTTGAATGTTATAAGTTGTCCTAAATATATATACTCGTTGACATACTCAATTTTTTCTTTATTTATCTTAATATCTTGAGGAATTCCATTGGTAAGTATTTTCGTTTTCGTCGTATTCATAAATAGACCTGCATTTTGACTTTCCAGCATGAGTTCGTTCATCATACACTCCAGTTCAGTGGCGCTTTCTGCGAAAATCGCTATATCATCCGCGAAACGTAAGTGGTTCAGCATTTCTCCGTCAGACGGAGAAATGCTGTGTCTGAATATCACTTGTAAATTGAACATTAAATTTATGTTTTATCGCTATAATATATTATTTTTAATGTTTGTAGTCCTCAGTAGCGAAGAAGTGTGCAGTACAATGGTTGTGTGATTTTTGACTTAGAAAAATAAACACTTAATTTCATCTGCCTAGGATAGGAAAATTAGTTATGCTAAAAATGTAAAGCAAGTAAAAAAAAATGCAGTTATAAAAACCCCTAGCCTAAAAAATCATAACATAATCTAGGCAAAATGTTTATAGCTCTTAAACTGTTGGTCAGATTATCATAAAACACAGCTAAGAACCACTCACACTCTGACAGACACACATACACACACACACACACACACAGATAGATACTATACCAGACATACAGGCAGAATTACCAACATATGCACATATACAGCTAGATTCTGCGACACACACGCATACACACACACACACACACACATACAGCCAAACAAACAGATGCACAGACGGACATACAAACTGATAAAAAAAAAATATATTGATTAGGAACTTATATAACAGAGAATAACAATTAGATATGTTCGATAATGACCGCATTAGTGAGAACTGTGTTGCAGCCATTAACGCCCACTATGATAGGACAGATGACAGTAAAGTTCCTATATACATTTAGTGTCTTAATTTAATAGAAGTAAGCGAGATAAAAGAAACAATAAACAAAAAATAACATTATAGTAAAAAATATAACAACAAAGGTGAATGTGCATGCAGGTAGTGCATGCGTTTGTGTATGTGAGTATGTGTGTGTGTGTGTGTGTGTTGTGTTGTGTGTGAGTGTGTGTGTGAGTGAGTGTCTACAACTTACAGCTCACAGTACTGGTAAGATAAGATATTCTGTTACTAAACTTAAATTTAAAAAGCGTATAAAAATTTTTTTATACGCTATAAAAAGCGTATAAAAAGATATTCTGTTTCATCGTAACTTAAGTTATGTAATCACTGCGTAACATTTTCTTTGCATTTTCTTAGAAGTGAAGGATAAATATTCAATATCATGTTGACTTTATTATATAAAGAACCAGCGAAGTAATAATAGTGTCTTCTGGCTGTTTCAATTCTGCAATATTCTATAGTACATATCCAGTCTTTTCTACGTTTATTGGAATTAGTTTTATATGGTAATTCGGAGTGCTTTCGTAAAATTACGTTTAATAGATATAATTTCCTAACTGTTAAAAGTTCCAATTCATTGTACAAGGCAAAGGTAGGATAACGAATCGGTCGAAAAGACAAAACCTTAAGTACTCCTCGTTGAGCCCTTTCCAGAGAGAGTAGTTTTGTTATTCCAGTCCCTCCCCAGACAGTTATACAATATGATAATACTGATTGCACCAAGGCGTAATAAACCATTTTTAATGTTGTCATATTAAGAAACGATCTTAGATTTTTAAAGAGGAACATAAGTTTTCTGACTCTGGACGTCGTATGTTTGATATGTTCAGTCCATTCCAAATTATTGTCAATCCATACACCAAGGTATTTTATTTTTGACACATTGGCAAACTTAGTGCAAGTACATGTCCTAAGGTTGCAAAGGATAGAGTGTGCTGTCAAGCAGAGACTCGTAGGGAGAGATGAATGATTTGGGGTAAATGCAATAAAGTTAGATTTCGATAAATTCAAGGTTAGAAGATTGTGAGACAGCCATGCCATAACAGCACACAGTGCCGACTCGGCATATCGCTGAGTTTCGGACCAGGTAGCGCCGTGAATAAGAAGGACAGTGTCATCAGCATAAGTTATTATATTGCAATTCGTGAGTGTCATTTTGCAAAGGTCATTCAGGTAAATTAGGAAGAGAGTAGGCCCGAGTACACTACCTTGTGGTACGCCATATTCGAGCTGCTCCATGTAACTGATGACACTACCAATCCTGACACTTTGGTAACGACTTGTCAAATAACTTTTAAACATGTCATGCACAACTCCTCGGATTCCTATACGTTCCAACTTCTGTAAGAGGATCGGGACAGAGACCGTGTCAAACGCTTTGGAGAGATCTAAAAAGATGGCAGGAGATTTAGACTTAGAGCAAAAGTTCTAAACTATAGAATTAGTTAGCTCCATTACTGCATCTTCAGTAGACCTACGACTCCGGAAACCAAATTGATTTTCAGAAAAAAACTTATTTTGATTAAGGTAACGTACCAGCCGTGTGTTAAGCAACTTTTCTAGGATTTTCGACAGAGTAGTAAGAACTGAAATCGGCCTATAATTGCTTACACAGTCTCTATCACCACCCTTATACACAGGATGCACGAGACCTATTTTAAATACATCTAGAAAGACGCCAGACGCTAGGCAAAGATTACAGTAGATACTTTGATGATTACAGTAGATACTTTGATGATTACTGACAGTAACTGCGATGTCTGTCACAGACAAATATTTTTGCAAGACTGTGCACAGTCTATGTGTCTGTGTGTGTGTGTGTGTGTGTGTGTGTCTTGCATAGTATTTAAATCGACAAAAAAAGACATAAAATCAAGTAGAAAAACTGACATCAAATAGATGCACAGACAGACACACATACAGACACACATACAGATACATATAAACACAGTCAGACACAAAGACTAGTACGGTAGGTACTGTACTAGTGGACTGACAAACTTATAACCTCTCTTTATGCTTCAGGGATTAAAAAATTATCAACACTTTACTATATTATAAAGCAACCTGTATGCAACTTAAGAAATGCTGTGTCACATATGACGTACGACCGTCACGGTATCTCGAGTACAGGCATTTGTTTGAGGAATACTCACTTAGAAATATGTTTTCTTTTTTTATTATTATTTGATATTTCTACAATATTAAATTTATTTATTTTTATTCAATATATTTTATTAATATAAAAGAAAGCAAAAATAATATTCTGAAAATTCTATCTGCTTATGTTTATTTTTAAGTATCTAAAAATTATTTTAAAAGTTAGTTATAAAAACATTGAGATTTTACGACTTTGAGCTATCAAAGAGGTTACTTAATTGTTTAGTCTACCAAATATTAACTTTTAAATAAACAAAAAAGGTTATAATTTTAAAAAAATCCAACCTCAAGTAGTCATTACATTACCTTGGCAAAGTGTTAATAGCTTTTAAGCTTTAAAAAAAAAATAAAAAAAAAATAAGTTGTAACAAGCGTATAAGAATTTCGACGGAGCTCGGTGAGAACGAATGGCTTAGTGGTCAGAGCGCTGGAACGGTATTCCAGAGGCGCGGGTTCAAATCCTGCTTCGTTCAAAATTTTTATACGCTTTTTAAATTTAAGTTAAGTATTTTCTGTCCTAAGTGTGGAATAACACTTTAAAACATAGTAAAAATATTAAAATAAATAGTATTCTCTCTTGCCAAACGATAATTCTTACGAGTTGTCTTTGGGTAGCGGAAATTTGTAAAAATCTCCCTACAGAGATGCTAACAACAAAAATAAGTTGTAACAAGCGTATAAGAATTTCGACGGAGCTCGGTGAGAACGAATGGCTTAGTGGTCAGAGCGCTGGAACGGTATTCCAGAGGCGCGGGTTCAAATCCTGTTTCGTTCAAAATTTTTATACGCTTTTTAAATTTAAGTTTAGTATTTTCTGTCCTAAGTGTGGAATAACACTTTAAAACATAGTAAAAATAAAAAAAAAAAACGCTTTTAAGCTGCTTATTTAATCATCATAAATCAATTGCAATGAACAGTTCTTACAATATTTGTTTTTCATTAAAAATATACACATTCACTACGGAGCTTACCGATACCATAGACACACAGACAGATCAAAATTATTATTTTTGTGTCAGGGGTTAAGTACAAAAAATACGAAAAACAATACGCGAAAAACCATATATTAAAAGACAAGGACAACTTTAAACTAACAAATGTTGCCAAAAGTTAACATTTACTTTATTAATTCCTTACATATGAAAATTGAACATCTCTGTTATCGAATAAGATCGACAACAATGAAATGACATAGGCTAAGGCAGTGTTCGTTACATACACGTATGGTAAATTCTACATTTCTACCTTAACGCATATTCCTCAATTTGCGAGACATTCAGAGTAACCATAGCCATATAACACTATATTAACAGAATTCTATCAATTTTGGAACTTGAGAAACCCTTGCTATTATCCAAAAAATTAAAAATTCCTTCAATTTTTACGCCGTTCCTGCATTTGTGTATAATAAGTTAACAATTACAATTTAAAAATACAGCGTGAAGCTGTGTATAAATAACTATATTTATACTAAGCTTCACGCTGTATCCCGCACATGGTAGGGTAGGTAGAGAGAACTTGGGAACCTAGTGTTAAGACACTCCGTTCCACTTCTGTTCCCCACTTTCCGTGTTGAGTGGCGGGCTTCAACGCTGCACTTTGCCTTCTTACCAGAGCGAAGATATGAAAATATGAAATAAAATAATTGAAAATATTTAATATTTCATTTCTTGGGGTGGAGATCGTACCCACAACCTGTCGGTTACAGTTACACATTTAAGCCGCTGTGCCACTACAAGCCTGAGAGTGACTATATTTATACAAACAAGTTCAGTTCTCACTCGGCTTTAATAGTTATTTTTATTTCTTCATTTTTTACAACACAAAAGGTTTCAGCCAGATTTTTAAGATATTGCATGGTGGTTGCCACAATTAAATACCGCACTGTTTCTTATTACTACATAATTAATAATCTTCTTAGTGAAATAATTCTTAGTTAATAGTGTAACTTAAAACTTAAAACTTCTTAGTCGTAAGAGGCGACTAAAGTACGTGTGGTAGAGTCACGTTGTCAGCAATGGCAACACGCATGGGCCGACTCGACCGGAACATTAACACCCTCGGCATTTAAAACCGGCGTTAAGTAGTGGCTTCGACCACTGCGTTTCGCATTAGGTAATGCCCGGTGTTCATCCACCTTATAGACCGGCAACGCTCCTGTAGCTCCTCTGGTGCTACACGGAGCCGTGGGCGACGGTGATCACTTAGCATCAGGTGACCCGTACACTCGTTTGCCGTGTCTTTTTCCTAAAAAAAAAAAAAATCGGACCCATTCTACAAACATGAATCAACGGTACAATAACGAAAAAATATTACAATATTTCTATACAATTTAACTTATTAAGTATTAACATATAAAAAACAACTTCGCCCTTGGAATAATCGTCCGTCATAAATAACATCGCGTATGTTTATTTATAACATAATTAAGGTTATGAACTGTGTTCTCGTATCTATGAATATCAAATGACTTAGGCTATGCAATTTTGTATCGTTATTATCTTAATAGAGTCCAACATCCATAACTCAGAGTTAACTCTGTTAAATATAAATTGATGTCGCTTGTCACGTCAAAAGGGAGTGCTAGATTTATTTATTGTTCACGCTTATTCACGTTTTTTCACGTTTTAGTTTTACGATGTATCCCTTAAACGAGTATAGCAGGGCAGAAAAGTGATCTTAGTGTTGCGGCACTCTGTTCCCAGCTGTAGAATCGATCATCGTAATTTTTCTTGATACCAGTATCAGTAATACACTACAAAAGAGGAATACATTGACGTAAATAAAAAAAAATAAAAAAAATCCCAATAAACAATATGTAAATTCACTTAAAATTGAACCCTTAATCGTCGAGCTTACATTCAGTAAGTTGTTCCGCTGCGCCACTAAGGCCTTAACTGCTTTCATTACTTCATATAGAAATAAGCGTACAATGTTTCAGAGAAAGTTAGAACAAAAAGTTCTCTTATATGCAACCGAATTCCAAACATTATATATTAAGCAATGTCCAAATTAATTCATAATTTGGATCAAAATATATTTTAATCTTTCTATTATGTATTAAGCTGAGTGTACTGTTACTGTTATTACACTTTGTTCCCATTGAGGCACTTCTATTTCCCACTTTCTGCAGAATTCTTGAGGCATTGGATATAAAAAAACTCGATCCTAGGAATAATAAATAACTCGATCCTAGGAATAAGAAATATTAAATATTTCATTTTCCTTTGTAGGAATTGAACTTACAATCCTTACGATTATAGTGACACGATACTGGCGCTGTATTATAACGACCTCGTATTATTAGGGAAATATACAACAATATAAAAGATAAAAATAAACAGACAAGTTTCATTTAAAAGCTATCCGACTCGCTGGCTCCGCTTTGATCCTAAGAAAAGCCGATGGCCCTTTCATCATTCAATGTATGAAGATTTACATTCAAGCAGAATTATTTATAAAATATATTAAAAAAGTAAATTTTAACTCTTTTTTGTAACAAATTTTTTTTAAAAACATTGAGATTTTACGACTTTGAGCTATCAAAGAGGTTACTTAATTGTTTAGTCTACCAAATGTTAACTTTTAAATAAACAAAAAAGGTTATAATTTTAAAAAAATCCAACCCCAAGTAGTCATTATATTACCTTGGCAAAGTGTTAATAGCTTTTAAGCTGCTTATCTAATCATCATAAATCAATTGCAATGAACAGTTCTTTCAATATTGTTTATCATTAAAAATATACACATTCATTACGGAGCTTACCGATACCATAGACACACAGACAGATGAAAATTATTATTTTTGTGTCAGGAGTTAAGTACAAAAAATGCGAATAACAATACGCGAAAAACCATATATTAAAAGACAAGGACAATTTTAAACTAACAAATGTTGCCAAAAGTTAACATTTACTTTATTAATTCCTTACATATGAAAATTGAACATCTCTGTTATCGAATAAGATCGACAACAATGGAATGACATAGGCTAAGGCGGTGTTCGTTACATACACTATGGTAAATTCTACATCTCTACCTTAACGCATATTCCTCAATTTGCGAGACATTCAGAGTAACCATAGCCATGTAACACTATATTAACAGAATTCTATCAATTTTGGAACTTGAGAAACCCTTGCTATTATCCAAAAAATTAAAAATTCCTTCAATTTTTACGCCGTTCCTGCATTTGTGTATAATAAGTTAACAATTACAATTTAAAAATAGAGCGTGAAGCTGTGAATAAATAACTATATTTATACTAAGCTTCACGCTGTATCCCGCACATGGTAGGGTAGGTAGAGAGAACTTGGGAACCTAGTGTTAAGACACTCCGTTCCACTTCTGTTCCCCACTTTCCGTGTTGAGTGGCGGGCTTCAACGCTGCACTTTGCCTTCTTACCAGAGCGAACATATGAAAATATGAAAAAAAATAATTGAAAATATTTAATATTTCATTTCTTGGGGTGGAGATCGTACCCATAACCTGTCGGTTACAGTTACACATTTAAGCCGCTGTGCCACTACAAGCCTGAGAGTGACTATATTTATACAAACAAGTTCAGTTCTCACTCGGCTTTAATAGTTATTTTTATTTCTTCATTTTTTACAACACAAAAGGTTTCACCCCGATTTTTAAGATATTGCATGGTGGTTGCCACAATTAAATACTGCACTGTTTCTTATTACTACATAATTAATAATCTTCTTAGTGAAATAATTCTTAGTTAATAGTAATTAACTTAAAACTTCTTAGTCGTAAGAGGCGACTAAAGTACGTGTGGTAGAGTCACGTTGTCAGCAATGGCAACACGTATGGGCCGACTTGACCGGAACATTAACACCCTCGGCATTTAAAACCAGCGTTAATTAGTGGCTTCGACCACTGCGTTTCGCATTAGGTAATGCCCGGTGCCCATCCACCTCATAGACCGGCAACGCTCCTGTAGCTCCTCTGGTGCTACACGGAGCCGTGGGCGACGGTGATCACTTAGCATCAGGTGACCCGTACACTCGTTTGCCGTGTCTTTTTCCTAAAAAAAAAAATCGGAACCATTCTACAAACATGAATCAACGGTACAATAACGAAAAAATATTACAATATTTCTATACAATTTAACTTATTAAGTATTAACATATAAAAAACAAATTCGCCCTTGGAATAATCGTCCGTCATAAATAACATCGCGTATGTTTATTTATAACATAATTAAGGTTATGAACTGTGTTCTCGTATCTATGAATATCAAATGACTTAGGCTATGCAATTTTGTATCGTTATTATCTTAATAGAGTCCAACATCCATAACTCAGAGTTAACTCTGTTAAATATAAATTGATGTCACTTGTCACGTCAAAAGGGAGTGCTAGATTTATTTATTGTTCACGTTTTTTCACGTTTTAGTTTTACGATGTTTCCCTTAAACGAGTATAGCAGGGCAGAAAAGTGAACTTAGTGTTGCGGCACTCTGTTCCCAGCTGTAGAATCGAACATCGCAATTTTTCTTGATACCAGTATCAGTAATACACTACAAAAGAGGAATACATTGACGTAAATAAAAAAAAACAAAAAAAAATCCCAAGAATATTATGTAAATTCACTTGAAATCGAACCCTTAATCGTCGAGCTTACATTCAGTACATTGTTCCGCTGCGCCACTAAGGCCTTAACTGCCTTCATTATTTCATATAGAAATTGACGTACAATGTTTCAGAGAAAGTTAGAACAAAAAGTTCTCTTATATGCAACCGAATTCCAAACATTATATATTAAGCAATGTCCAAATTAATTCATAATTTGGATCAAAATATATTTTAATCTTTCTATTATGTATTAAGCTGAGTGTACTGTTACTGTTATTACACTTTGTTCCCATTGAGGCACTTCTATTTCCCACTTTCTGCAGAATTCTTGAGGCATTGGATATAAAAAAACTCGATCCTAGGAATCACGAAATATTAAATATTTCATTTTCCTTTGTAGGAATCGAACTTACAATCGTTATGATTATAGTGACACGATACTGGCGCTGTATTAAAACGACCTCGTATTATTAGGGAAATATACAACAATATAAAAGATAAAAATAAACAGACAAGTTTCATTTAAAAGCTATCCGACTCGCTGGCTCCGCTTTGATCCTAAGAAAAGCCGATGGCCCTTTCATCATTGTATGAAGATTTACAATCAAGCAGAATTATTTATAAAATATATTAAAAAATAAATTTTAACCCTTTTTTGTAACTAATTTTCTTTTAAATTATTGAATTTTTCAAAGATATTATTGTAAATTTGCATTTTGCATATACAAACTTGTATGAACATACATACTTTACGATGATTCTGCAATAATAGCTAACAATAGCATTTAACGCCACGCTCTTCTGAAATATAGTAGCAATATTTATATGGCTTAGATAAAAGCATCCGGAAATAGTCGAGATGAAAGTCACAACTATCGCGCATTTATTTAGTATTTGTAATCTTTTTTTAGAACTAACTTAGTGTAGCTTTAAGTTTTATTATTCTTTACAATTTCTTGAAAATAAAAAAAAAATGCATAGATGCTTTATTTTTATATTATAAGTGGGAGGTAAAAGTTTAAACAGAAAAAAAAAAACATATAAGACAAATACAAAAGAGAACTAAGAAAAGACAAAAAAAAAACACTTCGTACTACGCAAATAGTCTGCTACTACAACTTTAGAACAAATATAACTCTATTTATTTGTCGAAATAAGTTTTTATCAATTTAATTTAGCTTAGTTTACCTAGGTTGACCTTTGAAGACACAATATCTACGATACTGGATCTATCTCTTGTTGGCGGCGCTTAGTAGGTTAGTATTATTTAGTCTTTTTTGAGCATGGTGTATCTGCCTATAAGTGTTTGTTGCATCTAGATATAATATTGTGTTTATCCATTTTTTGTATGAAGTGATGTAAACAAGGGTGGATCAATAAATAAATAAATAAATAAGACCCAAGAGGTGGATGCAACTGGACAAGGTGAAAGAGGTATTCCGAAGCGTTTGGCGCTCCATTCTCTCTGCCTACCCCGCTAGGGACATAGCGCGAGGCTAAGTTAAGTTAATTTAACAAACACACTAGATTTTGGTTTCTGTACAAGAACAAGTGATACCTTATGTACAGTAAATTCACTTTCTTAGTATTCGTGCCAGCTACCGTGCTACTAATGCCTTCTAATTTATTCTGTAGGTGTCATTAAATGCTTACGTACGTTGAAAGGGTGACGTATGCTGTACGTTTTGGTATAAAATATTTTAAACGACTATGGAAAAGACAACGCTTTCATTGTAGGTAAGAACTTTTAATATTTTCGTCATTTCTTGTACAAATTTACACATATACTGCAAGTTGCTAGATATGTTAATAAATTGATAGTCATTAAAAAAAAGCACTATTCATATCCTCACTGTCTTCGAATATAATTGTGATTTGTGTAGAGCTTAATCATCATCGCACTGAATAGATAATTGGGGGGCACTTTCCGCCGAAATTGAGAAGGCATTGCGTGTTGAGTGGCGAAACTCAACGCCGCGCTTTGCCTTATTAACAGAGCGAAGAAATGAAACATTAAATATTTAAATTGAAAATATTAATATTTCATTTCCTCGAGTGGGGATCGAACCCAGAATCTGTTGGTTACAGTCACACGCTTGTGCCGCTGCGCCACGACAGGCCTCTATTTATAATAATATTAATATAATACATTACAAGCATTATCCTAACAGAAAGACTATCTTATACAAAAATATTCATTTATTTTTAACTAGACGTTGCTTAGATTAGTTTGTTCAACCAAACAAATACTCCAGCTTTGTTATAGATTTACTGTAAGTAGAGAATACATAAAAAATTCAATATACTAGACAAATAAATAGATGCTCCATAGCAATTTGTAACAAGATAACCAATAAGACTCACTTATATACAAACAACGTGAACAATTCAAATTATTCACTGAGCACACTTCATTCGTCTTTCTTGACATACAAATTGTATACGGAATAACATGAATTATTGTTTTACGGCTGTTTTTTTTCTTTGCGTTTTTCACCACTGCTTTTATGATAGGCGGAGATTTTTAAGTATATAGCCTGTCGTAGTGCAGGAGCTCATTCGTGTAACTGTAAACGACAGGTTGTGGGTTCGATCCCCGCTTGATAAAGTGAAATATTTGATAACTTAAAATAAAATTTTGAATATTTTCATTTCTTCAGACAATTTTATTCTTTATTGGTGACAAGGCAATACGCGGCGTTGTCTTCCGTCACTTAACACATATATCTTAAATTAGGGTTAAAAGTATGAAAGTATGAATGTATGAGTTTACAGCGAGGAGGGGTAGGCCCCCGAAAACTCGCGGCACTGGATCAGTTCGTGTGCGTAAAGGGCAAAAAACTCATGCTGAGACTAATGAGGAGGATTTTGAGCAGAGTCTATCAGTATGGGCATCTCGGGGAGACAGATCTGCCCAAACGACGGATGCAGATGACATTTCAGTGGTAAATGAGAGGAGGGACACCTCTCTATGCTCACCTGAAGAGCTACGCGTCTATGCCGGTCAGAGTGTAGCTTCTATAAAAGAAGTTGCAACAAAGTCCGGTCACCTTAAAGGCACTTATGTGCGAAAACTTAAGGATGCTTCTGGAGCGATAACAGAAATCATTGAATCCTTGGTATCTCGAACCGAAAGTGATGAGGTACATCGACTGCGGGAAGAAAATCGGCGCCTTAACGATGAAATGGAAAAACTTCGGGCGGAGCTACGCTCTCATTGTAAGGATATGGAGGGTATGAGAGCAGCCCTTGCGGCCACAAGAAGGACTTCTCAGTCGCTGGCATTTAGCGATGTACTAGAGGAACTCAAACGTTCCATAGTCTGTTCGGTGGGGACTATGATTGACGCTCGTTTTGCCGGCATTGAAGAGCGTCTTTTGCCAGCAAAACGATTCCGTCCTCCGTTGGCAGCAGATTCAAAACAAATTCCTCGAGATCGTGTTAGGACTATGGCATCGCCTTTACCGGAATTAGAAGCGGTGGAGACGGAGACTGAGAAAAATTCTAGAAGTAAAGGACAACGCAAAAAAACTGCAACTAAAACGCGTATGAGGGATAGTTCGTCACTATCCAGGCTCAGTTCGGTCGCTGGGACTTCTAAAACACGCTGTACAGTAACTCGAGGTTCGGCTGGAGATAAAGAGGTGGATGATGTTCCTTGGACTACAGTGGTTAGGAAGGGCAAGATGGAAAAGAAGTCTTCTTTTACCAACTCTTCCCATGGAATATCTATGACTGAAGTGACGGCACGTGTCTCTAAGCCGAAGCAGACACCCAGGCCTGAAGTGGCTAGACCGCCTCGTACAAACGCAGTTATAGTCACTTTGACACCTGAGGCTGTGGCGAAAAAAATTTCCTATGCTCAGATTCTCGATAAAGCGCAACAGAGCGTCAACCTCGTGGAGTTAGGCATCACTGAAGGATTGTCGGTACGCCAGGCGATTTCGGGCGCTAGACTGCTTGAGCTAGCTGCTGTACATTCCTCTGATCAGGCGGATAAGCTAGCGGAACGACTGCGAGTGGTGTTAGATGGCGTGGCGGTAGTCACCAGGCCTTATAAAGTTGCCACTTTAAAACTATTGGGCCTGGATGATTCAGTTACTAAGGAGAAGGTAATAGAGGCCATCGTAAGAGTTGGTGGGTGTACAGCCGATACTGTAACGGTGTCAGATATGTCACGCGGTCCTGGGGGTGTGATGACAGTAGTCGTTCGGTGCCCATTAGAGACGGGTAAATCTATAGTGGACAAAGGACGTCTCTTGGTAGGATGGAGCTCTGCGAAAATTCAGGTCTTAAAGGAACGCCCCTTGCGTTGTTTTAGATGTCTAGCATTAGGACACTCTAGGCCTAGGTGTCCGTCAGAAATTGCTCGAGGACATCTTTGCTTCCGTTGCGGAGGCGAGGGGCATAAATCCCAAACCTGCAAAGCCGAGCCACATTGCATGGTGTGCACTGCTGCGAAGATTCCGGCCGGACATGTCATGGGTAGCGCAGATTGTCGCCCACCACTCGTCAGAGGGATAGATGCCCTAGAAATCAGAGCCACTTCTGGAGTTGCCGACCGTCAGATTCAGGAGGATGATGATATGTCACACAATGGGTAGTCGACAAGTTTACTTCCTTCAGGCGAATATCAACCACTCAGCTAGGGCTCAGGATCTGTTGGTACAGTCCATAACAGAGTGGCTTATCGACGTAACTGTAGTCTGTGAGCCGTACTATGTCCCTGATCATCCTCTTTGGATTAGCGATTTGGACGGCTTAGTTGCTGTAGTAGCTGGAAGAGCCAGCGGCGTCAGCCTAACAGCTCTAGAGAGGGGCTCAGGATATGTTGTGGCAGGATGGGGAGAATATGTTGTCGTGGGTGTGTATTTCTCTCCAAATCGCGGCCTGGCTGAATTCGAGGAATTTCTTGACGATGTTCGGTGTGCCATTTGTCGACAATCGCCGAGAAAAATTTTGGTTCTCGGTGACTTCAATGCCAAATCTCGATCGTGGGGCAATCCACATTCCAATAGCAAGGGAGCAGCAGTTCAAATGTGGGCTTTACACTGCAATTTAGCGCTTCTCAACGTGGGTACTACGTATACTTGCGTACGGCACAACGGGGGTTCCATTGTAGATCTCTCATTTGCCACTTCATCCGTCGTGCGTAACGTGTTAAATTGGAGAGTAGAGGAGGAAGTGGAAACTTTGTCCGATCATTTATATATAAGATTTGAGGTTTCCATGCAGCCGCTTTCAGTGATTCACTCTAGGGGTCCAACACATAGGTTCCCGAAGTGGGCTCTTAGCCGGTTTAACACTGAACTGGCCAAAGAGGCGGCTATTGTGGCTAAGTGGTGCCTTCAGGGTAGGGTAATGAATGCCAACTCCAACGTTCAGGCGCTGGCAGGTCTGATGAATGAATGCCTGACAGGTGTGTGTGACGCGGCAATGCCAAGGGCTCGCAAGTGCCGCGGGCATAACAAAGTGTACTGGTGGACACACCAGATAGCTGAACTGCGGGCGTCCTGTATTCAGTGCCGTCGGGCTTACACAAGGTGTAGAAGAAGAAATGGCTTGGACCCAGCACTTGAGGGGCGTCTTTATGACGCCTATAAGGTTAAGAAAAAGGCGTTACAGCTTGCCATCGAACAGGCAAAGTCGGATGCCCGTCAAGCGCTGTTGTCAGGGTTAAATAGAGATCCATGGGGCCGTCCCTATCTTGCTGCCCGTAATAAACTGCGCACGTATGGCGCCCCACTGACTGAAACATTGCCACCAGACTTCCTTCTACATCTGGTGGGAGAGTTGTTTCCAGAGCCACCTAATCACATTCCCCCAAGAATGATCGCTCCTTCAACAATCGAAGATGAGGAGGTGGTACCCCCTATTTCTAAAGAGGAAATGGATTATGCTCTCGAGTGGCTGAGAGCCAAGAAAACAGCGCCGGGACCAGATGGCATTTCAGGGAAAGTTTTAAATGTTGCCCTGAAGTACTTAGAAGACAATCTAAGACAACTATTTGACCAGACCTTGTCAGTTGGCAAGATCCCGACGATATGGAAAGAAGGAAGATTGTGTCTGTTGCGCAAGGAGGGTCGTCCTCGGGACTCTCCTTCGGCATACAGGCCGATAGTGCTATTGAATGAGACTGGCAAGATCTTAGAGAAGATCATAGCCGTCCGTCTTATTAAACAGCTGGAGGAGGTAGGCCCAGGTCTTTCGGAAGCTCAGTTCGGGTTCAGGGCTGGTCGGTCAACTATCGACGCCCTGAATGTCCTAAAGACTTCGTCGCTGGCCGCGATAGCAGAGAGAGATGTCCTGCTTGCCATCTCATTAGACGTGGCCAATGCCTTTAACAGCTTGCCGTTTGAGACGTTAAGAGAGGCCTTACGGTATCACAAGATCCCTCTCTATCTCCGGCGGCTATTGGACGACTACCTCCAAAATCGAGTTGTCTTATGGGTCGGAGAAAACGGTCACATAGGTCGGCGACGAGTCAGCTGCGGGGTTCCACAGGGGTCGGTGTTGGGCCCGCTACTGTGGAATATAGGCTACGATTGGCTCTTACGTTGCCGTCTCCCCCTGGGTATGAGAATAATTTGTTATGCTGATGACACTCTTGTCACAGCCCGGGGTTCAAACTACGAGGAGGCCGCTCGCATAGCTGAAGCCGGCGTTCGCGTCGTCATAAACGGCATCGAAGCACTGTGTCTGAGGGTCTCAATGCCAAAGACTGGAGCTCTCCTATTCCATGGCCCGCGCAATGGTCCCCCTCGTAGGGCTACTCTACGCATACAGGGACGCGAGGTGGAGGTACGGACTCAGATGAAATATCTGGGTCTAACTCTGGATGGACGATGGTCGTTTGCATCACACTTCGCTCAGCTTGCGCCGAAGCTAGTAAACGCTGCCGGGGCTCTTGGGAGGCTACTGCCAAATGTCGGAGGGCCGGATTCTTCATGTCGGCAGCTTTATGTGGGCGTGTTGAAATCCATGGCTCTGTATGGTGCCCCTGTATGGGCGAATTCTCTCACTGTTCGCAATAGGACCCAATTGCGAAAAGCGCAGCGGGTCATAGCAGTGAGAGCAATTCGGGGTTACCGTACAGTATCATGGACGGCGGCAACTCTCTTGGCAAGTGATCCGCCTTGGGAGCTCCAGGCAGAAGTGCTTGCCAGAGTACATGCATTCAGCGCGAGTGAGCGGTCGCGAGGCGTGCAATCATCGCGGGAGGAAATCACGCGTGTCAGGAGGAGGGCAGATGAAGCCCTGATTTGGCGATGGAAGGAGGACCTAAAGACCCCGGCCGCAGGCTTAGTGACAGTGGAGGCAGTGCTCCCCCACTTAGACTGCTGGGTTACAAGGGGTTTTGGTTTCCTGACGTTCAGACTGGTACAGGTGCTGACGGGGCATGGTTGCTTTGGCAAATACTTGTACCAGATTGCACGTCGGGAAATGTCGCCGGTGTGCCACGAATGCAATGCCTCCATAGATTCGGTACATCACACTCTGACCGAATGCCCCGCTTGGGCCCCACAACGCCATCTCTTAATGACCGTTGTGGGTAGGGATCTGTCACTGCCTAGCGTAGTGGGGTCTATGTTAGTCAGTAAGAGGAATTGGACTGCAATGGTCTCCTTCTGTGAATCTGTTATCAGACTGAAGGAGACCGCGGAGCGAGCGCGCGAGTCAGGCGCGAACGGAGACCCTCTCCGACGACGTAGGCCAGGGGGTAGAAGACAGCGCTATGCTCGTCACCAATCTCCCCTACCCTAGATCAACTACTGCGGGAGGATTACATTTGTGATGCTTCTGCCAGCCATCGTGGCTGCAGATAACCTAGTTGAGACTCGGGGATTTCCTGAAGGCGACGGTAGCCCGTAATGAACGGGCTATCCACTGTGGCGTCGCAGTAGTATGCGAGAGCGATCCTGCGGCGTCTCATATAGGTGGAGACGGTTTCCGCTGGGTTTTAGTGGGTAGGACCGGATTTACCGGTGAGTCCCACAGTATCACTCGTAACGAGTGGTCTGCGTAAATGCATTTCCCAGCGTAATAAAAAAAAAAAAAAAAAAAAAAAAAATTACGGTTAAAAGTATGGAAAGAACGGAGTTTCCAAACACTAGGTTCCCTATTTCGTTCTGGCAGCCCTACCGTGTGAAGGATACAACGTGGAGTTGAAAAAAGCGAAAAAAAAAAAACATTTCATTTTCTTCTTTTTACAGATATTACGCATTAAATATAATGTAACGTTGTGTTTTCTTACTCAAGTGATTCTTAACATTCACCATATTATCTTAGAATTTAATGTTAAAATGTTAAAAAAATTATATTTCATTTATATACGGTTACAGGTCGTTTTGGTCCGACACAATGCCTTGCTATTAACGACGCTTGTAGGTTCGTCTTCTGCTTGAAGAAATTATGTATTTTCGTTTCCTGACATTGTTAGTAACAGAAATTTTGCTACTCAATACAAAATGTCTCTGAAAATGGGTTGGTCAAAAGAAAAAAAAATGTTTCCACTACCAAACTGCTGTAATGCGTGATATGGTTTACGCTGTATCCCATACATGGTAGGGTAGGCAGTGGGAAATTGAACACTTTTTTCCTTTCCCCACATGCCACCGAATTTGAGTAATTGCTTGTAAGTTATGGTACTCAACGCTACGATTTGTCTAGTTACCAGAGCAAAGAAAGTATTAAATATTGCATTTGAAATTATTAAATAATTCATATCGTCAAATGGGTATGAAACCCACAACTGGCTCGAGCCAGTATTATATGGTCACTAGATCAAGCGGGAATCGAACTAACAAATATCGCGTGAATAAATCCAAATATTCCGTTGCGTCACTATGATTATAACGACTCCAATATAAATTATAATCGTACGCTTAGTACGTCTTGGGGGTTTCGTTTGATGTACTGATTAATCACTTTTTGGTTATAAAATATGACAAGAGTATTTGCGTGAGCGAAGTTAATTTTTGTTGCTATTTCCGTTTAAAATACCTTATAGGCTTCGTAGTGTGCACTTGAAATTTAATAAAAATATGCTTGTTATTTGTGAGTTTAGAATACTTACAAGTTTTACGATTATTTTTATTTTAATAAAATAATTATACGATTTGTACTGTTTCTGTGTATATCTTTTAGAAAATTTTCAGTCAGTCAACATTTTGGTAGACTCGTAATATCATTACCATTTTTGCCTCGTCTGACAAAAGTCAACACTTTAACAAATGCGATGGTATTTTTTAGTTCTATGTAGTAGTAATATTTAATACTAACTTACCTTCACCCTAGTAAGTTTTGTTACTCAAAATGGAAACAACATATCTCGGAAATTGGGTGTAAAGTGTCTTTACTTAATTTTTGTGGACTCGTCACATCATGAATAAGTTACCAGAAATGGTAACTTATCACCTCGTCTAACTGTTAAAGTAGTAATATTTATTAGTTCCCTTCCCTTTTTCACTTCCATGGTCTGCTCAGGAAATTAATATTTTTCCTCACCCTAGTAAAGTTGTGTTACTCAAAATGGAAATAATATATCTCGGGATTTGGGTGTCAAGTGTCTTTACCTATTTTGTATAGACTCGTCATATCATGATTAAGTTACCGTTTCTGCCTCAATTGACTGTTAAAGCGATGGTTTTTTATGGTTCTATGTGGTAGTAATATTTAATAGTTTCATTACCTTTTTCACTTTCATGATCTGTTCAGGATATCAAAATTTTTCCTCACCCTAGTAGCTTGTGTTACTCAAAACGGAAATAATATATCTCGGAAATTGAGTGTAAAGTGTATTTATACTAGAATTCCTCTACCTCGTCCTCGTCCTACACTGTGATAAAAATGCATTAAACTTTTTTCTTATTTTCATAGATAAATCTAAAACCACAAATCGAACAGGCTTAACACCTTATCTGGAAATTAAATTCCAGATCAATAGACAAATCGGCTCGTTCCCCACCGTACTGTGACAAGAATGGTTAAACAATCAACATATACGTCCTCCTACATCGAAATAAATCCACACAAAGTAATTTAAATAAATCCTTCACATAACATTGGGTAATGGAACAAGGGTGTAAAACGATCCAAATGAGTGTGCCACTGGTGTGGATAAATTACATTAAATCTGTCGCTCATGTAGCGTAAAATTCACCTGTCTCTTGACAATTCTGATAAAATGTTCCTAGGAAATTTGACTGACATGATTTAACACCTCGAGAAGTTTCCGTCAAGATTATGTATTTCTATTTTAATATATTATTTATTTTGAGGCCTGTCGTGGCGCAGCGGCACAAGCGTGTGACTGTGACCGACAGGTTCTGGGTTCGATTCCCAGTCGAGGAAATGAAATATTTAATATTTTCAATTTAAATATTTAATATTTCATTTATTCGCTCTAGTAATAAGGCAAAGCGCGGCGTTGAATTCCGCCACTCAACACGCAATGCCTCAAATTCGGCGGAAAGTAGGGAACGGAAGTGGAACGGAGTGTCTTTACACTAGGTTCCCGAGTTCCCTCTGCCTACCCTGCCTAGTGCGTGATACAGCGTGAAGCTATAAAAAAAATATATATTTCCGCTTATCGTAATTTTACGGATGAAAGAACAGGCTTGGACAACTTTGTGTTAAGACATTCTGTTTCTCGATATTTTGAAACTAGATACTGATTTCAGAGATCGAACCAAACATTTGGTATATTCAATACGACAATTTTTACCAGCAAAATTTAATGAAACACGTTTTTCGCTCGCATTATATTACTACGAGTGGATTGTTAGAATTCAACTCCGCGTTTTTTCTTGTTGTAGTGAGGAAATTGACGTAAATATTTAACCAAGTGAGGCTCATATCTGTACCACGGCCTTTCTCTTTGATTTTATAAAATTTTCCAAATAGTTCCGAATAATTTAATGCATAAATTGTATGAAATAATCTATATTTTTTTTTGGAAATAAAATCTCAAATAAATGTAAATCTAAAATAATATCAGTACATTGTGTAAAAAAAACAATTTTACTAACTCATTCAGCTTCACGCTGTATCCCGCAAGTGACAGTGTGTGTCACATGGCAATGTATCCCCCACATGGTAGTGTTAAGACACTCCATTTCGTTTCCTTCTTTCTGCCGATCATAAGCCATTGCTTGTTGAGTGGCGGAATTAACGTCGTGCTTTGCCTTGTTACCAGATCGAATTAAAAATATTCAATATTTCAAATGAAACACTTTTAAAGGGATTAATCGCGTATATTGGTTTTTGAAATTTTTTGGAAACCAGACGTTTCGAACACTTTACAGTAGTCCACGGTCACGGGTATACCACGTATTTGTCTATATTAAATATTTTATTTCGTCTAGAGTATCGATTGATAGAAAATTATTTTTATTCTTCTTAAAACCATAGTCTTTGCATATAAGTAATAATCAATAGGATGGCCGCCGCAACAATATTGTGAATTACATTTTTGATACAAACCACCTAACAAGAGAATTTGATAGCAGAGCTTACTTTACAAAATACAACACACAATGAAGAAATCAAGAAACGAAATTTTTTAATTAATATTTTAATATCAAAACCGATTCCGTCACTCATAAGTTATTCTATACAAAAGTATCGATAACATTTGCCAACCGATAACGTAGGGAACGCCGATGAAGCGGCTAATTCAATCAGTGATATCTATTCAAAGATCCAATTTACGTAAGAGACTTGGAGCTGGGTTCTGTATTACCTTCGTTCTCGGCAATAGTGCGAGTGATATCCGCTTCTATTATATTAATTCACTCGCTAAGATTGTTTGGTTAGCTGTAGGATTCGGTTACTTATTGGTAATAGCAAATCTGTTTTCGTTGTGATTTTGATATACTGGCTTATATATCTGTATTTACTTGTATTTAAATATATTCCAATGAAAATTTGAATTATTTTTATTCGTTGACAGCATAGAGTTCAAATGTTGTTTCTGATGGTAGAGGATTCGATCTTCATTTGGGGTTTTATATGTTTTTAGCTTCACGCTGCCTTTTGCACATGGCAGGGTAGGCAGAGGGAATTTGCGCATGTAGTGTTAAGACACTCCATTTCCTTGCCTATTTTCCGTCGAATTAAAAACATTGCGTGTTGAGTGATTTATCTCGATTGATAACTGGATTCGATTTAGTTTTATATATTTTTGGAAACTTGATAAGAACAGTACAGTGATAAGAACAGTAGTAGTAAGTAATCAGTAGTTACGAGGTATGTTTGACTTCCAGGTTAGGTGTATTGATAATTGGATTCGATTTAGTTTTATATATTTTTGGAAACTTGATAAGAACAGTACAGTGATAAGAACAGTAGTAGTAAGTAATCAGTAGTTACGAGGTATGTTTGATTTCCAGGTTAGGTGTATTTATTACAACGGCGTTGATTTGCGCTTTGCGCTATCCTAAGTTCAGACGGAGAGTACAGAACGGTTTATCTTGGCACTTTATTTACTACTTATATTGGAAATTAAAGTTATGATCGATATGATAAAAACATGTTTTGTAGTAACTTTGCTAAATAAAATATTTTATATTATACAACTTTTTTATTTATGAACTGATTGATAAAAAATGCTCTAAATGTTTGCCAAAATACAGTAGTGAAAACTACATTTAAAGCCAATTAATCTATATCTGAGATTAGTGTGCACAAATCCAGAGATTAAATAAAAAAAAGATACACAGATAAAATTTATTGTTTGTTAGAAACTCGCAATAAAAGATTTTGTCATCTTTTTTCTATATTCAGAATATGATAAATTTAAATTAATATTTTTATTTCTTCGCTCTGGTAACAAGGCGAAGCGAAGCGTTGAGATCCGTCACTCGATACGCATTGCCTCAAATTCAGAAAGTGGGAAACAGAATGGAGTGTCTCAACTATAGGTTCCCAAGTTCCCTTTGCCTACCCTGCCATGCCGTATATGGTAGGGTAGGCAAAGGGAAAATACAGCGTGAAGCTAAATAAAAAAGAATATTAATGAATGTTCAATGAGAATTGCTGATCAAAATATTTCTTTTTTCTTGTTCAGTTCCAATAGTAATAAGAATATATTATATTAAGTCAGTTGCTATAATATTATTTGATTAGCCAGAGATTCTGGGAAGTTGGCATATTTATTTGCTAACTTGATAACTTCACGAAGTATCCTGCACATAACAGGGTCGTAAGAGGGAACCTGGGAACCTAGTATCATGATAATCTGTTCACTTTCGTTGTCCAGTATGTCGTATGTAGAAATATTATTCTATATATCGACTAGAGAATTGAATTGAATTCTCAAATTTAAGATTTGTTATGTAGGTAGACTAAAAACTTAACGGAGCACTTCAAAACGCAAATATCGAAATCCAAATGAATTTCGATTTTTGTGTTTCGAAGTCTATATTTCTTTCAATATGTATTGACTGACACAGGGCGTTCTTCAATGTCGGGACATATAGTGATATTGTTTATCAGAATTAAATGCCTTATTTAATCGTACAAAGCCTAGGCCAATTATATATTTGATTGAATATAAATATTTTTTTCCTAACACAGTATGCACAGTGTCGAGTTTTCTCTTTTATAATTTTACAAATTATATTATCAAACAGTAACCTTATGGTATACTATAAATTTTAGGATTTCTAGTAACATCACTGTGTTATGAAATAAATAAAAACTTATTAAAAACAGTCTCTATTTTTATTGCTGTCATCGTGGCGAAGAAGCACATTTTCTGATTGTAAACTACAAGATAGTGGGTTCGATTTCCAGTTGAAGTAGTAACTTATTTTCGTTTTCTAGCTATGGTATAGGCAAGGTAAAATTCGGCTTTAACTTCGCTTTTCGCACTTTAGCCACGTTTTAATGTTTAAAAAAAATCATGGAAATTGAGGAACAGAGTATCATAACCTACGTTAAAATTATTTTTTTTTTTAATCAAAAAACACTGAATATTCCTTATAACTTAGCTAAACTGTTTCCCTTCGCCCTCTCGTTTATGATATTAGGTGAGTTAATGGCAAGACAGATTAATTAAATATTCAAACGTCTATTACAGTTACTCCTTATCTTGATACAAAGTCGTATATTAATAGCTATATAGTTACAAAGGTATAGCCATAAATTTCCTTTCATAGAAGAGCGACCCGTGAGTGTGTTTTAATGGCGACAAATTTATTTTTGTCAGACTTGTGTTCTTGTAGTATAGTAAATTTTTAATTCATTTTTTTTTTCAGGTTTATGCTCTTTTCTAAATCATGTTAAACAATAAATGTTGTTTGGAATAAAAAAATTAAAACATCACCCTTTGACATATTACCAGGGCGAGGAAATTAAAATAATTTCATTAATATTTCTTACGTCGAGTTAAAATTGAATTGAATATCGTCCTGTTTGTACAGTCGGATGCTGTGTCACTGCGCCACGAAGGATTTTGAAGCCTCGGAATTAGATGTTGTTGTTAGATTTTAAAAAGTATGTGTATGTTTTTTAATCATTACAGCAAACGCAAACGAGGGAATCAGGGGACTGAATTTCCAATAAATATATATATATATATATATATATATATATATATATATATATATATATATATATATATATATATATATATATATATATATATATATATATATATATATATATATATATATATATATATATATATATATATATATATATATATATATATATATATATATATATATATATATATATATGTTGCGCCACGATAGGCCTCAATATAATATACATATGAATTTTTTTTTTTTTTTTTTTTTTTTTTTTTTTTTTTTTTTTTTTTTTTTTTTTTTCTTTTTTTTTTATGGAATAGGCAAGGCAAACGAGCGTACGGGTCACCTGATGGTAAGTGATCACCGTCGCCCACGGCCCCGTGTAACACCAGGGGAGCTACAGGTGCGTTGCCGGCCTTTAATACATATGAATATATTTTTAGCTTCACGCTGTATTCCGCACAAGGCAGGGTAGGCACCACCGATTTCGAGGCAGTGCGTGCTGAGACGCGGAAGTCAACGCTGCGTTTTTTCCTGCTGCCAGAGAGGTTACGGCTGCAGTGACACTCTTGTGCCTCAGTGTCGCGACAGGCCTAGTGAAATAATTTGAAAATAGTTTAGTAAACGAATAAATTGGTAAAAAACGTCCACGATTAGAATTACCACTAGACTTAAGCGCCTATCTATCGAACTGATGCGATTTTGGGCTTCTATGCACTTTCATTGAATTGGACTTTGAGTTCCGCTTCTAATTTCGTTCCTATTTGGTTAGTCCAAATTTTTATAAAATGTGTGTGGATTAGTCTTTTTATAAATTTAATTATGGTTTTAGACCGTCGTGGGCTAAAGGCATAGGTATATAGGTACAATATATAGGAATGATAAAATAATGATAACGCGGCATTGAGTTTTTTCATACAACATTCAATTTCTTAAAAAATCTACGAATAATTGAAAAAATAAAATGATTGTAAGTATCCAGTGTCTTTTATATATATATATATATATATATATATATATATATATATATATATATATATATATATATATATATATATATATATATATATATATATATATATATATATATATATATATATATATATATATATATATATATATATATATATATATATATATATATATATATATATATATATATATATATATATTTATATATATATATATATATATATATATATATATATATATATATATATATATATATATATATATATATATATATATATATATATATATATATATATATATATATATATACATACATATATAGGCCCAATAACATAAATAAACGTATTTTGATTCTATTATTTATCTTCCATGCACAGACAATCATCGGCTACTAATTTATTATAAGTATTAATTATCATAATGTGGGTGGATCTTTGTTACAATTTCACAACAAAAACTACTGAACAGATTTTGTTGAAAATTTACAATAATATATTTATACTCAGCTTCACACTGTATCTCACATGAGGTAGGGTAGGCAGAGGAAACCCGGGAACCTAGTGTTAAGACACTCCGTTCCACTTTCGTTCCCCACTTTCCGCCGAATTTGAGGCATTACGTGTTGAGTGGCGGAACTCAAAGCCGCACTTTGCCTTATTACCAGAGCGAAGCGAATAAAACATTAGATATTAAAATGGAAAATATTAAATATTTCATTTCCTCGACTGAGGATCGAACCGCTGCGCCACATATTTATAAAAAAATATATAGGATAATATTTTACATAATTAAAGTATAATAAGTACAACAACAATTCGGAGCGGGCGAAGCCGCAGGTGTGTCGCTAGTCCCGTAAAAGCCACACTTTGCATCATTCTTTCGGACAAAACAAATTGCTTTTCTTTTGCAAGTGTGAATTTATAAAAGTGTAAAATAGGCTTACAAACAAACCAGCTACAGCTCTTAAAATAGGACTCGTATAGAGATAAATCTATGCACTTTCAGTCTTTTTTTTTTCATTCGATTGACAGTGGCAGGCATACGGAACAGCTGGACGAATGTATTGGGTATAGGCGTACAGCGAAGTGTATTTGTGAATCCTGACAGCTATTTAAATAGCAAAAGGTTTTTCAGATTCTCATTCTATTGGAACGGAAATAACTGTAATTTTCTATTACGTTGGAAAACGTTAGTTGAAAGGTTGGATTAATTTTAAAATATGTTTTAGAACTAGTACTGTGAACGTAAGGATATTTTTTTGTCGATGCCATGTAAATGATGGTGATGTGCTTAATATTTTAATTTAATATTGCATACTTTTTATGTTTTTTGATGTTGTCCTCTTAGAATGTCCTCTTAGAGTGTTGCTTTTTTGTTTGTTATGTATATAAATTTTTATGTAAAAATGTTATGTCCTGTTAGCAACGTAATAAATAAATAAAAAATAAATAAATAAATATTTATGGAAGTGTTAAGAAATAATCACACCATACGTTCGGTGAAGCTACCACCAACGCTGCTTTGTTTCGCAAGACCTCCCAAACGTCGAGCGCTACCGAGAAACATCATAAATAATCACACCATGTATGATTCATCGCAATACGCTCCGTGAAGATACCACCATCGCTGCTTTGTTTCGCAAGACCTCCTGAACGTCGAGCGCTAACGAGAAACATCATACTGTGGGGACCACCTGGTATTCACCGATTACGTTATATCGTTTAATTTAATATAAATATAATTTAGAGTTTAGAGATCTTCACTTTTTGTTCTGACATCGAACAGATTGTCGCGTCTTAGGATTAGTTAATTGTAACTAAATAGCTTAAATAAATATATATAAGTAAATTCGTTTCGGTTCATTTTGCATCCTCAACGACAGCCCTACATAATTGGCGCAGTCGGTAGGATGCTCGCGGAACGTTTCGCGTAGAAGATTTCCGTAATCGCGTGAAGCCCCGTCGTAGCTTGTCTAGCTGCATCCAGAGCATCCGAATCTACAAGTAGTGCTGCATCAGAGGTTTATCTAGACATCGATAACGCAGAGGGACCGAAACATGTTCATGTGAGTACATTAGATTCTTTTTAGTGGTTGCTCAGTCCTAGCCATACTAACTTGTGTTAATAAAATTTGCTAAGATTTTTCATTTAAGAAAATCAAATGAACCTAGGATAGTTACTAGTAGTAGGCAACTTTTCATAGATAGAGAGAAGAGATATTAGTTTGAGTAGTATAGAAGAAGGAACGGATATGTCTGAATTAGATACCATTTATAAAGCCTTAAGGTTGGTACCCGAGTTCGACGGGAACCCGAATGTGCTCACGAGATTTTTAAAATTATGTGACGAATTAGTATGCCAGTTTTGTAGTGCAAACAGTAGTGAACTAAGTATGTGTGCCCTTCTCAATGGGATTTTGAACAAAGTAACAGGCTCTGCTGCTCACTTAATAAATTCTAATGGGATTCCATCCGATTGGCAAAGCATTCGAACTGCTTTAGTGAACAACTTTGCGGACCAACGAGATGAGATCGCTCTATATAACGATTTAGCAATTTTATCGCAAGATTCTAGCACTACGCAGGAGTGTTATGAGCGTTGCCAAAATCTATACAGTACTATAAAAATTTGTATGAGGAAATTAGACCGGCAAATACTTCCAAATTTCTTAAAATTTCGATTAATATTCATGAAGGACACGCATTTATAGAAAAACAAACTGTTTTTATATAGTAATGTCAAATAAAGTGAAAGGGTTATTCAATTTAGAAGTAGTAGTAGCTATCAATTTTTGAGAATATTTAGATCTATTAAGATTAGGATATTATTATAAAGATGATGATATAATATCTTGGTAACTAAGTTCCCAATCGTGAATCCTAATAACTACATCCTTTACAAATTGTCCTTAGCCCCTAATAGTAATAATAAAACTATAATCCCTACCTATCCATACGTAGCAATCCACGAAAAAGATCTACTGTATATAGAGACAGAATGTCCGAAGTATAGTCACGGTCATCTTTGCGAGGACAGCTTAAACCGACACTATGGAGAACAAACGACCTGCATTCAACATCTTATACTTCAGCAATATATTCATGAATCCTGTCCAGTTACTCCAGTAATCTTATCATCTCAAGCCTTGGAACAACTGGATGATCGTTACTACGTTCTGAGCTTTCCCAACCTAACGAAAGTTCACTTAGCCTATCCGGGTTGCCTCTCAAGAACCAGTGACTTTGGAATCGTCGAACTTAGACACTCTCTATCACACAACCATACCTGTCTACATACTCATCGGTGCATCAGTACTCATTATAAGCATAGTCCTCATTCGTCGTAAATGTATGCCTTCGAAGAATATCAACCAGAGAGAGGACGAGACAACCAGAACACAAGATGTCCAGGACAGCCCCAGAGATCCTATGTCTCTATCAGCACTATTTTCGACAAAAGTCTCCAAATAGCTGCTGATCCTGTGGAGGGAGTTGTTAAGAAATAATCACACCATACGTTCGGTGAAGCTACCACCAACGCTGCTTTGTTTCGCAAGACCTCCCAAACGTCGAGCGCTACCGAGAAACATCATAAATAATCACACCATGTATGATTCATCGCAATACGCTCCGTGAAGATACCACCATCGCTGCTTTGTTTCGCAAGACCTCCTGAACGTCGAGCGCTAACGAGAAACATCATACTGTGGGGACCACCTGGTATTCACCGATTACGTTATATCGTTTAATTTAATATAAATATAATTTAGAGTTTAGAGATCTTCACTTTTTGTTCTGACATCGAACAGATTGTCGCGTCTTAGGATTAGTTAATTGTAACTAAATAGCTTAAATAAATATATATAAGTAAATTCGTTTCGGTTCATTTTGCATCCTCAACGACAGCCCTACATAATTGAAGTAAGTATGTATATTTATGTATATTTATTTACATTTTTGGAAACTCGATGTTTTGTATACTTTACAGTAATCTGTGGTCGAGACTACAGTAGACTTGTAGAAGTCTATCGAATATTACAGGGGGACCAATGTCCGAATAAATGCCCGACAGTTTGTGGCTTTGAGCCCCACTCAAGGAAATAAAATATTTAATATTTTCATTTCTAAGCGCGGTGTTGAGTTCCGCTACTTAACACGTAATGACTGAAGAATTGGGCAGAAAGTGAGGATCGCAAGTGTTCCCTCTGACCCTGCTATTTGCTGTATTTAGCGTGAAACTAAAAACAAATACTATAGAGTGTGAGAAGTGAGAAAGAAAGAATATAGGTTAATACTAACTACCTTTCTATTTCTAGGATTAAGGATGCAACTGTTATTATAAATATATAAATACAATCTTCATAAAGAACCTCTAACAGTTACTTTTAAATGTCCCGCTTTGAAGTGAAAACTACTTTTTTTTTCCAGTAAAGGAAGCAAGCTGCATATTTATGCTTATATAATAGTTCATATAAGCAAATTCAATAATTTATTTGATTAATCACATTTATCTCAAGCACTAGGCTTGAATTTTTCTTATATATTAGCCACGTTAACCGTGAGCTTCGAAGTAACTAACTGCTCCTCGTAACTAAGAAGTTACGTCATACACAATCCTTAATTTTTTTCACTAGACCACCAGAACAAAGTTGCAGGTAAAAAAAATGTAACTCCATATAGATATGTTATATCCAATACAAATACTTGGTTAATGACCTGCACGCTGTATTCCTAGCGGGGAAGAACTGAACGCCATACGCTACTCTCATACCCTTTTCTCCTCTTCTACTGCCATCAACCTCTTCATACAGCCTTCCGGAGGTCCTCACGCTTTTTTAAGTGATCTTCCTCCAGTGCCGTAGATTCGAAAGTCAACCGGCATCTCCCCCTACATCTCTTACCACTTACATTTTCTTCATAAATCCTTTTGCTATTGTTTCGTCACTCATTTGCTCGAGATGCTAAAACTAGCTAAGTTCTTCTGAATTTTCATCGTGACGTCGACGCTAACTATGTGTATTTTTTCATTGGATATGCGATCTGCTAAACTGACCTCGAAACGGAAGTGTCATACTGAAAAACAGAGTGTGTTAACATTAGGTTCCCAAGTTTCCTCAAACAAAATGGTCTCGGAAGCTTTTAAACATTTTAAATGATATCCAACTCCAATATAACTGCTACATTATTAAAAAATAACTTGTACGTATAACTTTTATAACAGCCATGAGAAGTAAAAGTTTCTCATATAAAATTAATCACACAGCTTAAGTTGTTCATAAGACAAGGAAAAATGTTAGAGAGAAAGTCATTATTAGACCACATAAAAGACAAGGAAATGTATAGAATGCTGAGAATGGAGGTATTTTGCCAAAAGTTTTTTTTTGAGTGAATTTAATTTTTCTACTAACTCAGCTTCACGCTGTAACCCGCACGTGGCAGGTTGGACAGTTGGAACTTGGGAATCTAGTGTTCAGAAAAGTTTATAATATGATTTGATTTTATAATATGATTGAAAAATAAATATATTTCTTTCGTTATTGTGGAATAACACTTTAAAAATGTACATATAAATATAGATGTATGTATAGTAATTAAGTATAATTCCCATATAGTGAGCAGAGAGAACAGAAGCAGAAAGAGTGACGTGACACTCCTTTCACATTCAAACACTCCCGTTCCCTATTTTACCGAATTGAAGCATTGCATTTTGAGAGATTTCATAAGTAAAAAGGTTAAAGTCATATTATATATAATCATTAAAATACACTTGACACGTGTCATGGCGCAGAGTCAAAGCCACGTGACTGTAACCACGATAGGCTGTGAGTTCAATTCCCCTAAAAAAATAATATATATGTTTAGAATTTAATATATATAATAATTTATAGTGATTTCTTCATTTCTTCGCTCTGGTAACAAGGCAAAGCACGGCGTTGAGTTTCGCTACTCAATAAGCAATATCAGAAATTCAGATGTAAGTAGGGGAAAGAACGGAATGTCTTAACACTAGGTTCCCAAGTTGCCCTTGTCTACCCTGCCACGAAGGATACAACTCGAAGCTAACTAAGTAGAAGTAGAATACATTAAAAATAGTAGTTTATTGTATTACAGCTTTTTAGTGTTATTTAATATATTTATAATACTTTCATCTTAAATAAAGTAACTTTATATTTTATATGATATATATTTTTATTATAAAAGTATATATATTTTTTATATAAAAGTATATATATAATTTCATAGATCAGTTATTTTTGGAATGGAACGCTGAACCGTTTCTGTTTCTCGTCAGACATGCAGGGATTTGGACAGCGTATGCATTATTAAGTAGCTTAGCGTCCACTATGACACCCACTTTTTATATTCTAGTCAAAGAGACTTCAGGAAAGGAGAATGCATAGAATATATGTATATTCTATTCTTTATATAAATAAATAATACTAGGTCTAGGGCTTAGAAAAGATGGCGGTCCTGTTAGGAAGGCTTTTGGTATACATGTGTAGAAAATACAAATATACGAGTATGTACGTTACTACGTGACTGAAAAGGCTTCTAGCGTGCCAACGTGATATTCATAATAGAAGCCAAGATATTATTAGCTTGTGGAAAAAATGACTCACACAGTAGCTACAATATTGTTAAGTTGTAACAAATGTATGATAATAAAATATGGCATAGTGATTAGAGCGATTGAACAGTTTCTTTGAAGTAGCAGTTCAAATTCTGCAATTTTTACAATTTCCAAATAAATAGTTTTCATTCGCATAAGTACTTCACTTACGTGTGACTTACACATGTGTATTTTAAAAACGTTAAATATAAATCACATAGAACGCTGTATTGCGCACGTAGTAGTAGGAAGGGAACTTGGGAACCTAGGATTAAAATCCTTTATTTCCCCACTTTTCGCAAAAATCTTGAGACAGTACGTATTGAAAGTCACGGATCAGAAGAACCAAGACTCAAGATAATCGTTTGGCACGTTACTAGTGGGAAGTAAATATACAACGTGGGAAGTGAAATCAAATCCACAATCATTACAATTACAGTCGCAGAATTCTGTCCCTGAGCCACAATGGCCACTCTAGGTATTAATTATTTTCTCTTTCCCAATCTGCTACAGCAAGTTGCGGAGCTTAACTCCGCCACTTAAAAGGAATATCTGGGATTCTACAGAAAAAGACAATACAATATGTTACAACATGTTTAACAGACTATTTTCTCTGACTCTGAAAAACAAAGACCAAATAAAAAAACATTCCTTGCCATATTATACTCAATATGTTGACATAACATAATAAATCAATAAATATTATCATAAAATTCGGTCAATTCCAACAATATACAATATTTGTACGACATATAAGCATTATTGGGTAAAACATCATTATTCTAAGCATCACGAAACAGTAATTTTATCGATATATCCTCTGAATCTGTGGTTCTCAACCTTTCTTGTTATATGTATATTTTACCATTTTATGTACATAATTTGAAAAGTGTGTTCCATAAATACTGTGCTAAATACTATTAAGTGTAAGAGTATATTTTTAAATAAGTATAATTCATATTTTTTCAAAGTGCGCCGTTGAGTTTTGATTTTTTATATGCAGTGCATCAAATTCGCCGAAAAATGAGGATTGCAGTGTCCTAATTCTTTTCGTTCTCAAGTTCTCTTTACTCCCTCTACCATGTGTCAAAAGAAAATGTTGTTCCTACCATAAAATGTATTTGTTACATAGCCTCAATATGAACGCAACGTAATTAGGTGTGATTATCACTCAAGGCAATTAATCATTTTTTATTTTCTCGCTTTGGTAACAATACAAAGCACGGTGTTTGTTCCCGCCACTCAACACTTAATAATTTGATCAGAGGAGAGTGAAAACTTGACACTACGTTTCTATTGTCTACACTTTTATATATAAAATACAGCGTTAAGCTAAAAAATATGTACAATTTTAACAAAAGTTAGTAGAGCCCTATCGTGGCGCAAAGCCTAGCCTACTATTGACAAGACAAGTTTAGGGTTCAATCCCTACTGGAGCAAAACCTCCCTACTTTGGAAATAAGGGAAAGCGGCGTTAAGTTCCGCCACTCGACGGGCGATGACTCAAATTCGGCGAATTAAACACAAGAATATCAAGACGTATTGGTTAAGAACCACTGCCCTGGCTATTAAAGGCCACAATTCCATCCAATCGTTTATTGGATTTAGTATTCGGATAATTGTCTATTGTCTTGGGAGTTACGGACTGATGCCACACAAATATCGACCTTAATGGATTAGAATACGTACATTAATGTATGTAGGTAAACGGAATAAGGTACAGTTCCTGATTATGTGTTGATGAAGCTATTATAGCCATTTGTTGATAGATTTCAGGTTAAGGTGAATTGTGTGACTTTTTTAATAAGATATGTATACTGAGATATGAGAAGATTTTTTTTAGATGAAAGTACTAAAATATTCAGCCTGTCATGGCGCACGGGCAGAAAAGTGCGGCTGTAGGGGACGATTATTTATGTAATAAGGACCAGAATAGTATCACTTAAGTTTTTCATCTGATATTACTTTTTATCTGCCAGTACGTCTGTCAGTTTGTCTACTTGTCTGTGCGTGTGAACACGCTAATCTCAGAAATGGCTTACTAGATATAAATGCAATTTTCTTTATTAAATTTTAACAATCGGTTAACAAATAAAAAAATACGTCAAATGAAAATGTTTGTTTAGCAAAATTGCTACATTTTTTTTATTTATTTGGCTGATTTTTAATTGGCTACATGTAATGTCTTAAAAATGATAATGTTATGAGAACACAAAATTATTTGAGATCAGTAAATTAATTAGTGTAGTTCTAGCGAGAGAAGCCGCAGGCAGGTCGCTAGTATTTAATATTTTCGTTTTCGTGTCTAGCAACATGACAAAGATGCTGAGCCACTAAATATTCGGCAGAATCTGGAATAACGAATTGTTTTAATGGAGACTAACGTTCTTAGCAGCTAGTGCTAAGAACGTGAGTCCCAGTTAAGGTTCCCTTTACCTTTACGTAGACACATAGGACAGGTATCCTATGTGTGGGATAGACTCTCACAGCTTCATGCTGTATCCCGCAAATGGCAGGGTGGGCAGAGGAAACTTTTCCCAAGCTTTCTCTTTTCCCTAGTGGAACGGAACGGAAAGGAGTATCTCAAACACTCTGTTCCGTTCCTCACTTTCCGCCAATGATCCAGATTCGACGCCATATATTTATATATGAAATATTTCATTTCCTCCAGTAGGGATAGAGCCCACTACCTGTCGCTTTTATAATCACACACTTGTGCCCCTGCGCCACGAAAAGCCTCAAAGGGATAAAGCTGTTAAAAAAGTCCTAATTGTATACTTTTTTTCAGCTTTACTCACATGGCACTGTAGGCAGAGGGAAGCCGTTATGAAACACTCTTTTCTCGAAACACTGAAAGTGGAGTGGAAAAACTTAATGTTGCTCTTTGTCTTGTTATCAAAGACAAGAAAAGGAAATAATTAGTGGTGATCGAACTAACAACTATCGCTATGTGATGATGTGCCACTACACCCTAACGCCGTCAATTGTTTTTTTTTTTTTTCGATTATAGGCTTTATCCCGCTTAGCTTTATTGGAGACTCATATAACTTAGTTTTAAAACACTGTCAGATTACCTTTTAATTGGTGGATCACAAGAGCGTGCTGTTTTACCAGAGCGAAGAGATAAAAATAATTAATTGCGCCACTGCCCCACGATGAGTTACATAGTTATCTGACATTAAAAAAGAATAAAAACTTATCATACAATAAAATATATCAATTGCACAAAAAACAATAAGAATTCTCATTTTACTCAGTAAATCGGAAAGTGTCGGAAATATGAGAAGAAAAGGAATAGTTACTTTTATACGTAAGACAAAAGAAAAGTAATAAAAAAAACAGAAAAAATATTAATTTAATCAGTGTCAATTTTCCTTATTTAATTGTATCTTAACCCTATTAAAATAATTTGATTGATCAAATAATATATAAAACACTATCTCTTAAAATAAGAAAAATCAACAGATAGTTTCTTTTTTATCACTTTCTTTGCGGTTCAAGGCTGGTAATAATAATGTTTAATTACTTTTCGACATAATTATATACATATATTATTAATATTGTTATTTTTTTATTATAT
This sequence comes from Eueides isabella, assembly GCA_019049475.1. NCBI lineage: Eukaryota > Metazoa > Arthropoda > Insecta > Lepidoptera > Nymphalidae > Eueides > Eueides isabella. Next base: position 2,319,235 of record CM032397.1, read on the forward strand.
TGGCATATACAACTAAAAAATATTTTAGTAATTACGTCATTGTGACACCAAATCAGTAAGTCATGTACAAGCGTCATTTGTTTCGGAATCTTTTTATTTTTTGTACATTCATACATTTTCACATGGCAGGGTAGATAAGGAGAACTTGGGAACCTAGCCATAAGACGCTTTCTGTTTCCCATTTTCCGCCGTGTTTGATACGTTGTGACAAACATGCAAAATTATATTATTTGAATATTCTATAAGGAAAAAATAATAATATTTGGAATACCGGTTAAATTTTGAAGTCTTTGTAAAATGCCAAAACCTTATTATAGGTTTAATAGCGAAAATAACGTCTAATATCAGAGAACGCTTACACTTAAGTGTTAGGTCAAGAGTAGGATGTGAAAGACAGGGTTGAAATGTATTACGATTTACTTTAGCAGAGAACTGTAGTTACTTTTAACAGTTCGTATTAAATTTACTCCATTGCTGGAGGTTATAAGTATAATCTATTTAATGTTTTCGTTTATTCGCTCTGGTAACAAGGCAAAGGGCAGCGTTGAGTTGCATGCAATGCTTTAAATTCAACGGAAAGTGATAAAACGAAGTGTTTTGACACTATGTTACCGATTTCTCTCTGGCTACCTTATCACGTGTAGGAAAGAGTGTAAAGCTGAACCATATTTTTTTTGTCATATTTTTTTGGATATCTTGTTTTCAAGTCGTCCATATATACTCGTATATATATATTTTTCATATTGAGCTATAACGTTTGCTGTACGGTTGCTAGACTTAGCTAGTAAACTATACATATGTCTGTATTTGCCGCTTACTACACTATTGGCAGTAAAGTCAAACTATGTTTGTCTAATACTACACTACTGGTAGTAAAGTAACATACCGTCACAATAACGTTAGAGACACAGATAACGTACAGTAATTACGAATCTTACCGCAACTTGCTGCGGTCTCCTTTAATTAGGGTAGTATTTAGCTCCACTTTCATAAACCAACTGTTTTAATCAACGCTAACTTTGTTTGCTAAAGGCTTTCCAGGCAGTCCTAAATTATTTTAAAAGTTCATAAAAGTATTTCCGAAGTATCAATTGAAGTGTTTATCAAGTTAGAGGGGACCAGAGATAATATTTTTAAAAATTTATATATAAATTAAACGAGTCGATGCGTAGCAACTGTGTATTTGACTGTAATGACTGTAAACGCAACGGACAAGGGTTTGATTCTGAATTGAAGCAAAAAAAATCATTCGTGTTCGTTTCTTCGGTAATGAATCCGAAGAAACAATAATATCTCGATAATTAATATCTTACAGAATAGAGGGCCTTAAAACAAGGTTCCCGCTGATTACCCTATAATACCTAGGTGAGATAAAGCGTGAAGCAAAAGAATTTTTTACAATATTTAATTTATCTGTCAACTTAGTGCTGTATAGCTAGTGAGCGATTATAAGTTATCCCCACTCGAAGAAATGAAATATTTAAATTTTCTTCGCTCTGGAAAAAGACGTAGAGTTACGCTACTTAAATTGAGGAACCGAACCCTCTGCCTACCCTGCAATAAGCAGGATATAGCGTGAAGCTAGAAAAAAATAGCGTTATACTAAATACAGTGATTTACATGCAAAGACAAAGATTATAACGTCTAACTTATGAAAATAATTAAGACACTCACTCATAGCGGCTCAAATACACACCGAGACTTTAACTACAACAATTTTCATACTCAACACTTAAGTGTTTAGCGTCTAGGTGTAAAGTTCGCTTAGAAGTTCCAAAGTTTCACGAACTATGCCCACGAGGGCAGATAAACTTCCAAACGATAAACAAAGCTATTTAACGTAATAATATTGATTAGCGATACGATGCCTTGATAGTATGCAAAATATTTAATTGCTCTTTCTTCAGCTTCACGCTGTATCCCATACGTGGCAGGCAGAGGATTTTGGAACATAGTGTTAAGGTATTCTGTTTTCAGTTAGACTACTTCAAAGAAACTGAAGGTCATCAGCAGAGCGAGAGAGTACTTCACGCTAAAACACCGATTAGCCATGTACAGGGCCCCGATTTGGCCTTCCATATGGAGTAATGTGTTCACCTCTAGGCTGGTGCACCACCAGTATCAGTTTGAACTATTTCATCACATTCACCGTAGAGCCGTTCAAATCGTTGAGGACCCAGTGATCTGTAAGGGGCTTGATACTTTGCCTTTGCGTAAAAACATATCCTCTTCCTGCGGTCTCCACTGCATTAATTACGGGAAGTGTTCTAGTAGAACTGTTTGACTTGGTATCTGCCGCTGAATTGAAACGTCACAAGCTGAAGTACCATCTTTATCATCTGGACATATGACACTCCACTAATGTGAGGTTTTTGTAGGAATTTTCTTCCACGCGCCACCCATCTGAGGAACGGCCTACTCGCAGCAGTATTTCCACGTCGATACGACATAGGTCCCCTCAAAAAGTACGTCTACCTCTACCTTAAAGTCCGGCTGTAACTCCCCTGGTATTACACGGGGCCGTGGGTGGAGGTGATAACTCACCATCAGGTATCCCGTGTGCTCGCTTGCCTTGACTTTACCATAAAAATAATATTGTATTTTAAGTGGAATAACTCAAAGCACGCTTCCCTAAGCGGTACGCTTACCAGAATAATGAAGTGAAGCTATAAAATATATAAAATTTCGAGGGTTGATCAAACTCACAATATGTTGCGTTTACAGGATATGTTTATTTTTTCCATTACACCTCAAACGGCAATGAATGAATTTACTATGAAAATCTAATTTTTTTTGTATTGAAACAGTTAGGTCGCTCTAAATTTCGTTTTGCCCATTCCTAGCCTATTACTAGTAAAGAATATTTTTTCACATATCATATTAGTAGATACTCAGATACAAACAGATTGCCAGAAAGGCAAAATAAAATATTTTAAAAGAACGAGAATCCATCTGCAATGGATCATTATTGTAATTTATTTTGAAACAGTCAATTCTAAAGAAACAATAACATAGCTTTCAACGTAATCCTAATTAATTTAACTGAGGTTGATACTAAAAAAAAACATTTTCAGTTATTACGATTATGGTAGCGCAGCGGCACAAGAGTGTGACTGTAACCGACCGGTTCTGGGTTCGATCCCCAGTCGAGGAAATGAAATATTTAATATTTTCAAATTAAATATTTAATGTTTCATTTCTTCGCTCTGGTAATAAGGCAAAGCGCGGCGTTGAGTTCCGCCACTCAACACGCAATGCCTCAAATTCGGCGGAAAGTGGGGAACGGAAGTGGAACGGAGTGTCATAACACTAGGTTTCACTTCCGTTCCCTCTGCCTACCCTGCCTAGTGCGGGATACAGCGTGAAGCTGATTATGGTAGCGCATCGGCACAGCGAGTGACTGTAAACGCGACATTTGTGGATTCGATTTTCATTACAAAATAAAAATTATATGAAAAAAAAAGACGCGGCGTTTAGTTCCGCCACTTAACATACAATATTTGAAGTTTAGCAGAAAGTGAAAATAGAGTGTTTTGACACTATTTTCTCTCTAACTAACCCGTAGTATACGGGATGCAGTTATATTTAAGTACATGCAAATAACATTAAAAACAGTAACACTCTAATATTTTTGCCTTACTAAATCTCATTTGGCAGCGAAATTTTTCACATACATATATCGTAAGTAAAAATCAATGGGAATAGAAACCCTTTAAGGTCAGATGAGAGACCCAGCTCAGATAAATCGGACCCCATTAGGCTGAATGATGAGGCAAACCAATCCTTAGTCGTACTTTATGCCAAGTTACATGAATAATTCGCTAAGGCTTTGCAATTTTGTTGTGTTAAATATTATGTTCTTGTATATTGATTGTTATGCTTAATTCTTATACACATTTTGGTGCAGCTTCACGCTGTATCCCGCTCATAGCACGGCAGGCAGATGGAACCTAGGAACCTTGTGTTAAGACACTCTGTTCCGTTCCCCACGTTCCATGTTGAGCGGAATACAACACTGTGCTTTGCCTTGTTACCAGAGTGAAGTAATGAAAATATTAAATATTTCTATTACTCTGCCGATAATATTACGTGTAGCTATAAAGAAATATTTTTTTAGTTTTACACTGTATTCCGCACATGGCAGGGTAGGCAGAGCGAACTTGGGAACCTATTAGTAAGCCACTCCTTTCCATTTCCGACTCTCCGTCAAATACAGAAGGATTGAATGCTGAGCGGCAAAATTCAATTTCAAGTTTAGACTTGTAACCTCAGCGAAGAAATTATGATATAAAATTTAATTTGAAAATATTAAATATTTTATTACTTCGAGTGGGGATCGAACCCACAACCTGCCACGTTTAAGCGTTACGCGTCATAAGATATTATAATAACAAGAAAAAGAACATATTCAATAAAAAAATCAACATACAATTGCATATGTTATTTCTATGTTAAATAATGACTGTTTTGTAGTGAGCGCAATGCAAAATTCAAATTGCAGTGCACACAATAAGTTTTCAAATTTCTCATAGGATTTTCATAAAAGTAACTTTATATTGCTAATTTAAATTTGCCGTATGTATATAGGATAGAGTTAAGTTGAATGAACATTGTATGATATTATTGACTAGCGGCCCGCCCGCGGCTGCGCTCGCTTGAATTATATACTATTTTATTTACTAATTTCTACTTCTTTGCTGTTCTAATGACATTGTCACTTTTAAGACATTAGAACATTAATTTTTAGCTAAATTATTAATAAAATTGTAATATTTTTTTGACCTTAATGTTTTAAATGGAAGTAATTTTAGTTTTTTTTAATGATTTAAATAAAACAAGCACTAAATGCTAAGTGGAGGTTGCCATAATATAATAGTGAAAACAGCATTAAATGTGATTAGCCATTTCTGAGATAAGCACGTTTAAACGAACGGACGCACAGACAAAAATCTTAAAAAACAATATTTTGGGCCATGTTACATTAATGAATCTCCCTATAAGATTTGTTAATATATCTTCCATGTACACACAAGAGATGAGATAAAGATTTATTATTAGTATAAATGAAATTGAGATCATAGATAGTGTCTTCTGCAGTGTTTTGAAATCAAATTAATAAAAATGATTAATTATTTATATAGTTATTTTACATTATTAATATTTTTATTAGAATTTTAAAATTGTTATTGACGCTTTGACTTCAAGTCTTATTTTTTTAATTATTTAAGATCTGGCGAAGCGTCGCATGTATGAGGTCCCTGCGTCGAAAGAAGAACAGCGTGGAGTGTCTTAACACTAGGTTGCGGAACACAGCGTGAAGCTATGCTCAGTTATATCAATCTCTCAAGTAAGATTGTAACTTCCAATAATCACTTCTCATTTACCCAAAGACAAAATAATCACAAAAATATACATACATAATGCGGCAAGTTACCTTAATTTTACCTGCAAAATTGAATTAGCGCAGCTTTCACTTAAATGCTTTTTGCGTCTGCTTGTAATCTTCTTTAATAGGTTCATATTTAAAAGAAAATTGCGCATTTGGGACGTGTCTAGCTAACGCTACCTACAGTGCATGATGGTTGACGAAAATACTCTCAAGAAATAAATTATTCAACTTTACTTAAGTATACTGAAGCAACTATTAAACTGAAACTTAATTATTTTTATCAGGAGAATCGAGTTGAGAGATTGAGAGGGAACTTATTAACCTCTTGTTAAGACATTTCTGTTATCCACGTTTCGCTGAATTTGGGGCATGACATGTTACGGAACCCAACGCCACACTTAGCCTTTTTACCAGAGCGAAACAAAAATATTCAGTATTTTATTTATTTGAGTGGGGATGTTGTGGCACGCTTATACCCCTGCGCTATGACAAGTCTCGACTTAACTACTGGCTTACTATTAACACAATTGTTATAAGCTAAGGGATGGCCCTTGAGACTGATCATACTCGTAAATCATTTAAGTATCAGAATTGGATCTGGTTTCGCTACTGTACATGCAGTCTTGAATATTTGGGTAAAGTGAGATACATTCCCCACTTCCGCCAATTTGAGGCTTTGTGTGTTGATTGGCGACACACGGCCTTGTGACCTGAGCGAAGAAATGAAAACATTAAATATTTAATAATGTTTTTGATTTTCGCGATTGTTACACATTTTAAATGAAACACTTTTAAACGGATTAATCGCGTATATTGAATGGTAAACATTTTTGGAAAACCCGACGTTTCGAACACAGTAGTCCGTGGTCACGGGTAGACCTACCTACCGGGTAGTCTACCCGTGACCACGGACTACTGTAAAGTGTTCGAAACGTCGGGTTTCCCAAAAATGTTTACCATTCAATATACGCGATTAATCCGTTTAAAAGTGTTTCATTAAATATTTAATTTTAAAATATTAAATATTTATTTCCTCAAGTGGGGATCGAATGCTCAACCCGTCATTTACAGTCACACGCTTGTATCGCTGCGCCACGACAGCACTCAAATTATTATTATAGTAATATTAATATAACAAATGTTTTTCCATGTTCACTCTATATCTCAGATATGATACGGATAGACAGAGGAAGTTTAAGAATCTAGTGTTAAGACAATTCGTTCGTTTCCCGACTTTCCGCCGAATTTGAGGCATTGCGTGTTTTGTGGCAAAACTCAAATTCACTTGTTACCACAGCGAAAAAAAATATTAAAAATTGAAATTAAAAATGTTAAATATTTCATTTCCCATAATATTAATATATAATTCAAAATATTAATATACAACACATAAATAATCAAATAAAAATATGAACATACATAACGCATAAAAGGCAAAAAGAAAAACAATAAACAACACGACACACACAGAATCTAAAAAAGTTCCATTAAACACATTAAAATTAGGCAAAAGCTCAACAAAAAGCTTCATAAAGCCGCCATACAAAGAGCCGCTGGATAAAAGAGGTGATTTGTTCAAATCAACCGACAAATAAATTATAAGAACAATGAGAGTGAATCTATATAATTCACTTCCAGTTCATTAAATTGTGATATATTGTCTTGAATGACTTGTGTTCGATGCCATATTGTCTTTTAATGTGTTTCTTTCTTTTCCTTTTATTACGAGTTATATTCTTTATGGTTTTTATTTTGAGACACATGTTGGCGCAAGTATATTTGTCATTTCTTCATTAATTTCTTCGGCCTGATGACATGGGAAAGTGCGGCGTTGAGTTCCGCCACTCAACATGCAATGCCTTAAATTCCGCGGAAAGTGAGAAATGGAAGTGTCTTTACGAGAACGGAGTATCTTAATACTAGTTTTTCAATTTTCTACTTTATTGCCCTGACGTTTGCGCAACGCTGTATGCGTTAAGCCAAAAATAATTGTTTTTGCGAGTTTTTACATTTTTATGAAATTTATGTATTTGTGGGGTAAACAAAGTGAACTACGAGTAAAAGCTAAGACATGTTACGATAAGTTTTTGGGTCATTTGATCATCGTTGTATGGTAATTTAATCATTTGATCATCTTATAAGTTTGATAGAGCTTATATTGTTGTGTTAAACTAGGTAACGAATAAAAACACGGTGTTTAGCTCCGTCACTCAACATATACACACGTGCTTTCAGAATTAGGCGGAAAGTCATTAACAACGTCTCTAGTAAGACCCTAACGTCAAGTTTCACCTCTCAACACGATGACTCAAATATTGGTAAGAAGTAGGAAAAGGATCGTCAAGATACTAGGTGCTCTAAGCCTACCCAGTTATAAAAAAATAAATGAACTTTATAAAATCTATTTCTATTTGTTTCATTCATTTATAATACAGATAAAATTACAAAAAAGTTAAGAATCACCAGACTAAAGCATTTACAGAACTGCCTATTCAACCGTCTTAGCCAATTTCTTTAGCTGAATACACAGACGATTCGTTCAAAAATCCGCACTTAGTATGCTCCTTTAAGATTTATATAGTATCTGACTCAATTTCCTAAGTAGGTACTTCCATTCGACTAACGAACCAATGAAACGTACTGAGAAGTTCCAAGTTTTTTGGCAAGATCAACCTTACTCTATAGTATTGTTGAAACGTAGAATGCATTTCTTCAAGAGTCTCGGTGAAAATTAAAACTATTTTGGCAAGATACTGCAATAGTTTTAGTTGATATTTATGACCCTAGAAGTTGTTTACTTGAATGTAAGGATTAGATTACAAAATCTACACTTTTTGTATTGAAATATTGCTGCGTTTTACTCTAAGTATTCTGGGTAGAAGCCAACAGCCGTGGAATAAAGTTTAATTTGCGTTGTTTACGGCCAATAATTTATACAATTGTGATGAATTTGCAAAGAAAATTCGAAATGTTTGTTGTTTTGTATACTTAATTAATAGAAATATATATTCACCGTTTATCAAACTGTAAGAAATGCTTGGAATTTCGTTAAATCATTCTGCCTATAACTTCGCGTTTCCATTAGTCAATGTTAGGTACGACTCAAAAAAATATCTACTGTATTTTTCGATATAATTTTAAAGTTTACGTCTTATAACTTTTTTTTTATTAAAATAGGCTTTAAGCGTTGATATTTTTAAGAATAAAAAAAATATTTTAATACATTTATTTGTTGTTTTTTTTTTATCTTATTATATCCAAGAGGCACAGATTCAAATTCTACTGCGTTGAATTTTTATACGTTTTCTAAATAAATATTTTCTTTCCTAAATGTCAATTAATACTTTAAAATTCATGAAAAAATATTTGATATATAAAGTGAAACTCGACACAATAAATTACTACAACCCATTAGAAAACGTAAGAAAAACTAGCTAGATGAGAACGTATAGCTTAGTTGATCAGACTGCTTGGACAGCTTTCAAGACGCGCAACTTCAAATCTCGCGGCGATATTTTTTTCTGTTTTTAAAAGATATATATTATTTTAATAGACCTAACAAATAAATAATATTAAATAGTATATAAGAAATAAATTTTAATTTCTCCAACGTCTAAGAAGTAACAGAAAATTAAATATGGCTGAAACAGAAAATTAAGTATAAAAATTACATATATATAAAATCCTTTATCCTGAATGATTGACAGATCAATGCACAGCCAATACCACCGGTCGAGGAGACCTGAAACTTGGAAGATATATTTTTTGTGTAAAAGAGGCATTAGATAAGAGAGGATTTTCTAACATTTAACTCTTACGGTGATAAAAATGGGGCAAAGTCTGTATGGGGCAACGTGATTTCTAATCCAATTTTCTGCAAGTTTAACATAGCTGAAAGTTTAATTTTTATATGTATTAACTGCCTTACATGATGATGAAATTGGTAAATAATCTTATTAGAACATGATTGAAGTAAATAAAATAGCGTAATTCAAGCGAGTGAAGCCGTGAGCGAGTCGCTAGTAAGTATATAAATTCATACTTGATACATTCACTAACTAATTCTATTGTTCAGCACTTTTGTTCCAAGTCTAAATCTCTTGCCATATTTTTAGATCTCTCTAAAGCGTTTGACACAGTCTCTGTCCCGATCCTTTTACAGAAGTTGGAACGCGTAGGAATCAGAGGAGTTGTGCATGACATGTTTAAAAGTTATTTGACAAATCGTTACCAAAGTGTCAGGATTGGTAGTGTACTCGGGTCTACTCTCTTCCTCGTTTTGCAAAGGTCATTCAGGTATGACCTTTGCAAAATAACATTCACGAATTGCAATATATTGCTTATGCTGATGACAGTATCCTTCCTATACACGGCGTTACCTGGTCCGAAACTCAGCGTTACGCCGAGTCGGCACTATGTGCTGTTATGGCTTGGCTATCTCACAATCTTCTAACCTTGAATTTATCGAAATCTAACTTTATTGTATTTGCCCCAAATCATTCATCTCTCCCTACGAGTCTCTCCTTGACTGCACAACCTATCTTTTGCAACCTTAGGAAGTGTACTTATACTAAGATTGTCAATGTGTCCAAAAGAAAATACGTTGGTGTTTGAGTCAGAAAACTTATGTTCCTCTTCAAAAATCTAAGATAGTCCCTTGATATGATAATATTAAAAATGGTTTATTACGCCTTGATACAATCAGTACTATCATATTGTATAACTGTCTTGGGAGAGAGGGGAAAAACAAAACTACTCTCTCTGGGAAGGGCTCAACGAGGAGTACTTAAGGTATTGTCTTTTCGACCGATCCGCTATCCTACCTTTGTCTTGTACAATGAATTAGAACTTTCAACAGTTAGGAAATTATATCTATTAAACGTAATTTTATGAAAGCACTCCGAATTACTTTATAGAACTAATTCCAACAAACGTAGAAAAGACAGGGTATGTACTATAGAATATTGCAGAGTTGAAAAAGCCAGAAGACACTATTATTACTTCGCTAGTTCTCTATATAATAAAGTCAACATAATTTTGAATATTTATCTTTCACTTCTAAAAAAATGTAAAGAAAATGTTACGCAGTGGTTACAAAGCCTAACTTACGATAAAACAGAAAATCTTATCACACCAGTACTGTGAACTGTAAGTTGTAGACACTCTCATAATTACGCACTTATACACTCACTCACGCGCACATACAGACACACACACAGACACACACGCGTGTGATTCCGGCTTAGATACTGATGGTGTCGTAAGAGGCGACTAAAGTACGTGTGGAAGAGTCACGTCGTCAGCAATGACAACACGCATGGGCAGACCACCATGAAGGCTGGCAACGTTCCTGTAGCTCCTTTACACGGGGCAGTGGGCGACGGTGATCACTTACCATCAGGTGACCCGTACGCTCGTTTGCCGTGTCTTGGCCATAAAAAAAAAACCTGCACGCACATTCACCTTTACTGTTAGGAGATTTATACTGTCATTTGTCGTATATAGTAGGCGTTAATGGCTCCAACACAGTTCTCACTAATGTGGTCATTATCGAACATATCTAATTGTTATTCTTTGTTAAATAAGTTTCTAATAAACATATAAATAAATATATATATATATATATATATATATATATATATATATATATATATATATATATATATATATATATATATATATATATATATATATATATATATATATATATATATATATATATATATATATATAATTAATTTTTTTCATTCAATTATTCTGAATAGGTACAAGGTACAACGAGAAATTAAAAAAAAAAAAAACATTTACTTACGCTTTTACTAAAAACACCTATGAACATATAAAAGAAAATATAACAATATATGCCTCTAGTACATTTATTCCGAGATTTACTTCATAATATTTTCTAGTGTGCCATTTTAACGCTCCGTTCCCTTTCAGATGAAGACAGTCTGAGGTGTCTTAATGTTATAAAGAGTAAATTATCTTCAGAACAAAAGGTATTATTCTACGAGTATTAAGTTAAATAACGTATGTTTTAAATAATTTGCTTCATATATATTTTTTTCTTAGCTTCACACTGTATGGCGTATATAGCAGGGTAGGCATGGGGAACCTAGCGTAAAGACATTTTGTTCCTCACTTTTGGACGTTGCGTGTTGAGTGAACGGCGGATCTTAACGCCACGCTTTGTCTTGATACTAAACGTTATTAATTAATTCAATTTAAATTTACAGTCATACGCTGTGCCACAACGGCCGCATGTAAATTTCTTACTTATTTCATATACATTTTATATCTTTAGATATTTCATATTTTGTAAAAACATATATACATAGTTGTATAATATATAATATCTTCTACAAAAAATCTTATCAATCAAACTATTGCGGCTTTGCAACAAACTGTAAGCGCGTTCGTTTTCAGTTCATTTTTGCTATCAAAACGGACGAACCATACTCGAAGAAATGAAATATTAAATATTTTATTTCTTCTCTCTGATGACAAGGTCAAGCGCGGCGTTGAGGCATTCAATACGCAATACTTAAAATTCGGCAGAGAGTGGAAAAAGGTGTCTTAATGGGAACAGAGTGTCTTAACACTAGGTTCCCAAGTTCCCTCTGCCTACCCTGCCGTGTGCAGAATACAGTGTATAGTAAAAATAAAAAAAAATCTTATATTGTGAGTTAAATCGGATATTTAATTGCTAAACGAGGGCTCATTTCTCTGCATCTATAAGCGCAAAACCGACACTTGAAGTCATAAATATTCAAAAGGGGTAAAGTAACAGCTTATACAACATCTAGGTCATATTTTATTACTAGAGTTTACTCTCAGCTCCATCATTTTGTAATTGTGGTTTCTTGAAGACTAAATATATTTCTTACAGCTTTCATTATTCAGTATTGTGGCGCAATGGCAGCTCATCTGTCTGTATGTTAGGAGGATAGTGGATTCATTTAATCGCTAATTTGATATAATGTGTCTTTTAAGTGGTTGAATTTAATTCTTAGTGGTGGAGTTCAGTTACGCCACCCTACACGCAAATTCAACGGAAAGTGGGGAATGGAACAGTGTCTTAACATTAGGTTCCTAAGTTCCGTCTGTCTACCCTGGTATGTGTGGGATACAGCGTGAAGCTGGAAATAATGAAATATTTCCATTTCTTCTTTGTGAAAAGAAGACAAAACACCGCGGTGATGACCGCCTATGGATACGAAATAGTCTTGCTCTCTTGGAGATGCTAAGAACACTTGATTGAAGTAACAAACAAAATTTTAAAAACTTTCGACAGATAACGTCACTACTTCGTCTTGGCAAGTACTTGTAACTCTTTAACTTTAAAAAACATATATTTTACTATTTTTAAAGTGTTAATGCACATATAGGAAAGAAAAATATTTAGCAAACGTATAAAAAATTTAGCATAACGGGATTCGAACCCGCCCAAGACCTCCGACCTTTAAGCCGCCATTATGTTCCTCATCAAGCTACGTCGAAGTTCTTATACGCTTGTACACTTATTTATTGTTAGTATTTTAGTTGTTAATAAGTATTTCCCTTTCCTAAATGTGAATTAACACTTTAAAAATAGTACAAATATTTCTCAAAAGTAGCATTATTTCTTGTTAAATGATTATTCTAGGGAATTATCCTAGTGTAGCAGAAATTTGTATAAATACATAGACGCTAACAAGGTTTTCTATTAGAGAAAACCGCATTTGAATCATTTCAGTAATTTAGCTATACCACAAACAGACAGTAAGATACAAGACAAGCTTATAACACCCCTTTTAGTAAAAGTAGGGATATTCCATCTGCCTATACTATTTTTTACGAGTATCCACGGGTCACAGGTTCAAATCTTTGCTTAAAATTCAATTTTAAATTTCAATTATTAATTTAGTTGATAATTAATTAACGCGCTACATATAAGTACAGTCGAGCATTAGTAATATTGATATATTCATGTATAGTGTAGAAGATTGGTTGCCTCATCATTTAAGTTAATGGATGCCAATTTATCTCTTTGAGTGCGGACATAAAGTTAATCTAAAAGGAAAATTCGGTAACTTTCTGTTATAATATAAATTAGTAGATTGTTTTCGGTAGTAATAGTAATAAATATTATGGTAAAATGTACTGAGAAAGTTTTTTGCTGAAAATATTTTGTGATTATTATATATATACGTTACCGTTATATATTTATTTAACTCAAATTCACGCATATACCAGTGTAGGCAGAGGGAACTTGAGAAGTGGAACGTAGTGTTACGACACTACGTTCTACTTTCGTTCTCCACTTGCCGCCGAATTTTGAGGCATTGCGTGTTGAATGGCGGAACTCAACGCCGCGCTTTTGCCTTGTTACCAGAGCGGGAATGAAAAGCAATAAATATATTTTTTGATTATTATTATTTATTTTTTTTTTTTTTCAAATATTTAGCAATTGAGGTCCATCGTGGCGCAGCAGCACATTCAAGCGACTGTAAATGCAACAAGATGTGGATTCGATGCTCAATCAAACTATGCATCTGTAGCTCGAAAGCTCCACTTTCCGCCGAATTTCGAGGCATTGCGTGTTGAATGGCGGAACTCAACGCCGCGCTTTTGCCTTGTTACCAGAGCGGGAATGAAAAGCAATAAATATATTTTTTGATTATTATTATTTATTTTTTTTCAAATATTTAGCAATTGAGGTCCATCGTGGCGCAGCAGCACATTCAAGCGACTGTAAATGCAACAAGATGTGGATTCGATGCTCAATCAAAATATGCATCTGTAGCTCGATTAGATCGAGTCCGTAAGTATTTTATGGGATAAAGTGTATGCTTTTACATAAGACCTCAGAAAACGTTCGAGATTTTTCTATTCTACGATTTAAAATAGTTGTAAAAAGACGTATGTGTGTTAAAAGTTATTGCCAAATTAAAGATTTTATAAATGGCCACATTCCTTGCGCCGGTTCTTCTCAGGTCTGAGGCAGTTACTTTAGGAAACTGATAGTAAATTTTGTTGACGTTTAACGTTCAAAAAATAAAGCTTGGCACTTTTTGTTTTGAATAAAATATTTAAATTTGAATGAAAGAATGATAATTTTATTTCTTCGCTCTGGTGACACGGTGGAGTATAGCGTTTAGTTTAGTCACTTGACATGTAACTCCCTCAGTATTGAGCGGAAACTGGGGATCAGAAGTATCTTAATGTGAAGAAAGTGTCTTAACACTAGGTTTCCAAGTTTCCTCTGGCTAACATTCTACGTGTGTTCTATTCTATTCTATACAGCGTAAAGTTAAAAAAAAACCATATAGATTTTTTTTCTCTCTTGCTTTTCCTACGACAATTGAGGCAAAAGCAAGTATTTACAAATTAAATATAATAATTTGTATTTAGAAACGTATAAAAATATTAATATAACGCACCCACGCTTCTCAGAGACCGCTTTCCATATTTAACTAAATATTTTCCTTTACTTAGTATGTAAATAACACTTTATAAATATTAAATATTGTGGAAAGTGGAGGTTCAGTAAAATTAGCATTAAAATCAGTAAAGTTGTTTTTTACTAACTAATTAAAAATACTTCATTCACCATTGCAGTAAATTTATAATAGAAAGTTACTGATATCATCAAATACTTTTTGCCGTGTGATCCCGGCTTAGAATAGGATCACCCGGGTACTGATGGTGTCGTAAGAGGCGACTAAAGTGCGTGTGGTAGAGTCACGTTGCTAGTAATGGCAACACGCATGGGCAGACTCGACCGGATTGTTACCACCTCCGGCATTTAAGACCGGCGTTAAGTAGTGGCATTGGCCACTGCGTTTCGCATTAGGTAATGCCGGGCCCCGGTGCCCTTCCACCTTAAAGGACGGCAACGCTCCTGTAGCTCCTCTGGAGTTACACGGGGTCGTGGGCGACGGTGATCACTTACCATAAGGTGACCCGTACGCTCGTTTGCCGACTCTTCCATAAAAAAAAAATACTCTAATCAACTTTTTCTGAGTCCCGCATAGACAGAGAGAACATGGAAATCTAGTGTTAAAACACTCCGTTTTCATCACTTTTTGCGTTTTCTTCCGAGATTTTTCCAAAACATCAAATTATAGGTTTTTGTTAATGTAATAAAAATAATAATAGACTATAATAAAATAATGTTTCTTAAGAATTGCCCTTAGTTTATTTACTTACATAGAAAAATCCTTGAAAAACATCTGACTGTGAACACGACAGTTGTAATTTCATAATGTTTGTTATTTACATAATATATTATAATAAAAATAAATATCTGATAAACAAAGCACAGCTTTGAGTTCATCATTTAATAAGCAATATGTCGATGAAAAATTAAATATAACAACAAAATATTTAGTGTACGTTATTCTACGTACTCTTAATACTTAACAGAAGTAGACAAGCGCGACAGTTTGTAGATTCGATTCCCAGTCTAGGAAATGAAATATTTTCATTTGATCGGTCTGGTAACAAGGCAAAGCGTGGCATTGAGTCCTTACTACTCAACACGTAATACAGCAAATTAAGGCAGTCCGGCAGAAAGTGGAGAACGGAACGGAGTGTCTTAACACTAGGTTCCCAAATTCCTTCTACCTAGTCAGCCATGTGCGGCGTACAATGAGAAACTAAATAGAAATATAGGTTTTCATTTGTAAATTTTGCAGATTTTTTTCTTTCAAACGCCATTCACATGTACTCGAGCACAAAGATTTTGATTCCTCTCCATGTCCAGATAGCCTAGCAATAATATTATGAATATATCCCTTATACCGCATTGCGACGACTCAGTTATTCGCCCACACCTGGCCACGTTATGGCAATATGTAGATTTAAGGTATGAACTGAAGCTAATTTCACTTATATTGTTATTATTTATAAGAGAAATGTCATGTTTTTTCTCGTAAAGCAAGTAAAACAGAGTGGCGTAATTTAACGCCATTTTTTAACTTGTTACTTTTTTTATCTATAGACATTACACTGTACTGTAAGTGCGGGATACTTGGCCACCGAATAGGCCTTTCGTGGCGCAAGGGCACAAGCACACACATGTGCCCTTGCGACTATAAAAATGACAGGTTATGGGTTCAATTCCCAATCTAGGAAATGAAATATTTGATGTTGTATTGAATTTGAATTTATTTAAAAGGATTCTTAGCTCTGGCAAGAGAGCAAAGCACGGCGTTGAATTTCACCATTGAACACGCAATGCTTCAAATTTGGTTGAAAGCAGAGACGCTAACGCTATTCTATATTTCTTAGAAATAATAATTAAATACACATATATATTTGAATGTACAGCTATAAGATAGATTATGGGTTCCAGAGTAAATGAAAAATATAATAGTTTCGTTTCCATCGCTCTGGTACCACGCAATGCCTTAAATTCATCGTAAAGGTGCTGAACTGTGAAAGGAGATTTTTGGAAACGGACATTGTGAAACGAAAAAAAATAATCGCTTTCCGCTTTTAACTTATTCTACATAAAATGCAACCGAGTGTCGGAGGCGGCTAAAGAAATATTCTTATTCAAAAGTCTGCATCAGCGATCCGTGACCGGTTTTCGTGACTATAAAATGGCTATTGAAATTGTTTTTCTTGTAATATTATTTACCTACTCGTTCTATTTTTGCTTTGCGATAGATTTCATTTTGTGTTTGATCTGGACTGAAATCTGGTATTATATGATATTATAATATCTATCTAGCCTATCGTGGTGCAGAGGCACAAGCGTCTGACTGCAATCGCGACAGGTTCTGGGTTTGATCCTCACTTAAGGAAATTAAATATTTAATATTTTAAATTTTAATATTTAGCTCTGGTAAGTAAAGTGCGGCGTTGAATTTTGTCACTAACACGCAATTTCTCAAACTTGGCGGAAATTGAAGGACTGATCGGAGTGTCTTAACACTAGGTTCCCAAGTCCCCTCTGGATATCCTGCCATGTGCGGGATACAGCGTGAAGCTAATTCTAATAACAATATATTAAAATATTTGCTTGACATTAATTCGGTCTAATATCTGTGTGTAAATATCTTAATTAATTAAAATAAAGTTAAAATTATTGAAAAAAATAAATAAAAGAAAAATTAAAGTTGAACATACTAAGTTGCTAAAATAAATATAGAAATTAACCGCTTAATGTATGTAATAATAATAATACCCATAAAGAAAACAACAATAAAAAAGATAACAAAAAAGTACAAGAGGGGACCTTTTCGCTAAATACTTCGTAGTTATTTGACAATTTACAATTTTATTCAATTCAAATCCAGTTGCATGAAACTTGTACAACCTCCATCAACTCACAATTCTTATATATGGACGTATGTAAACGGGCGTCGGACGCATTTTTATATATGGACGTATGTAAACGGATGAAGACGTGAATAAACGGTAAAAGTTACTTAAAAAGTATATAAAATGAAATTGGACCTTTTTAAAAGTTATAAAAAAAATCTGCAACAGCATATACTCCATCTATTTTCGAAAGAAAACTCACAGTGAATACTTTTACATTCCATATAAAAGTAAAAAAAAGTTAAAATATACTCTTTCAAAACAATACAGTATAATTCCTTATCCAATTAAATACATTATATCGGATGTGTGTTTTATATAGATGAACTTTGCAAGTCGATGAAGTTCAAAAGTCAAGAAAAGCTATATTAATTTAAGCTAATTGTTTCTGTGTAATTCTGTACATTAATTATAACAATTATGTATTTTGTCGGAGTCGCAGCTAGTACTTTCTAATTTTAACATTGATCTCTTTTTTAGCTTCATTCTCTTTCTCACATGTAGCGTAGACAGAGGGGCTTAGATACCTGTTGATAAGACATTCTATTCCATTCTCCATTTTCTGCT
The DNA here is from genome assembly GCA_019049475.1 of Eueides isabella. NCBI lineage: Eukaryota > Metazoa > Arthropoda > Insecta > Lepidoptera > Nymphalidae > Eueides > Eueides isabella. Next base: position 2,337,503 of record CM032397.1, read on the forward strand.
GATTTGGAAGTAAGGCGTGTTAAGCCGCGGAACTCAACTCCGCGTCGTCTTATCAACAATTGCAGTTTTCATCCGAATGGATAATGAATTTACAATCGTTCGCTTACGTAGATCTCTTTCTTTTGATGAGAAATTCATATTTACAAAATATATACAAAAATGTTCGTTTTAATAGTATTTTCCTTTTCACCTTAAGTTGTATCCTGAAAAGACTCCATTCTGATTCCTGCTTTTCACTGAATTTGAGGCATTGCGTGTTGAGTGACCCAACTCAACGCCGCGATTTACTTTGATAACAGAGCGAAGAAATCAAGACTTTAAATATTTAATTTAAAAATATTAATTATAATTAAAGTGGGGATTGAATCCACAACTTGTCGCTTTTACAGTCTTATGTTTGTGTCTCTGCGCCTCAACAGACCTCCTTTTATACTAATAAAATATATATTACAAAAGTTAGTTCTGGAAAATTAATTATAACATAAAATAATCACATATGCTAACATAGTATATTAAGAACTTTCAGCATCCTACCGCTAAGTTTCCCACAGGGAAATAATCCTTCATTAAAAATGTAACGGCGTGGCTTAATTTTATATACAAAAGGATATTTTAATGAAACGCGAAACGAGACACCGAAGTTTTAATTTCTCAACTTCTATGGATGAATGTTCTACAGCTTGTAACTTGGTGGTGCTTGCTCTGGGCCTAGTTCTTAATTACTTTCACTACTATTTTTATCTTTTTTCAAAGAAAATTCTGCTTTAGTGTACAATAAAGACAGTCATGGCGCAATGGAACAAGCGTGCGACTGTAAATGTTGCAGTTGTGGATTTGATGTTGTCTTGGGGGAATTAAATATTTTATATCTTGATTTTGTGTCCTGTAGGACGATTTAAAACGCGGCGTTGTGTTCCGCATATCAACACGTAATACCACGATTTGGTGGAAACGCTGTTAAAAGACTAAACAGAGGGAACCTATTACCATAGTGTTACGTAATTTCATTTTCATTAAAACACTTCCGTTTCCCTCTTTCTGTCGAATACTTGAGGAAATACAATTTAAGTGGTACATTAAATATTTAATTTTCTCGAGTGGGCATCGAACTCATAACGAGTTGCGAGATGAATAAGAAAACTGAATGAATCAGACAGACGTAGACTATTTGAACTGCCAAATAAATTACTTGGCATATTCAAGATTCGATAAGCATCCCCTATGAAACAATAAGATCTAACTTGATTATTCTATAATTTAAGGTTATACACTAGAGAAATACCTTCCCCAGGGAAAGCACGTACCGTCAGATGAATTGAACCCCAGTTCAATTGACTGTACCTACTAGAGTCAATGTACAGGTTGCTTCAATTTTGTTCAGTAGAAAGGAATTAAAACTAGATATTCATTAATTAAAATTTAAATTTTACTTAAGTAGTTAAAGTAAAGGTAGTTTTACAGCGTTATTTATACCAAACCAATTCAATAACACTCCGTTTTCCACGTTCTGCTTGAATTCAAGATCTTAAAAACAGTGTGTGGATATTTTATTAGTTTTAATAATTCATGTAGAGGAAAGACAGAGGAAGGAATAAATCTTGTATTTATTGTAGATTTTTTTAATTATTTTACTACAGGTACTTTTAAAGGCTTTCTAAATTATAAGGTTTTTTTGAGTTTTTTTTTTATCTGCTCTTAGACAACAAGCAAATCAAAAAAGCTACAAAGTTACAGCTTCACACAGTTTCTATCAAGCAGGGGAGGCAGAGGGAACCTAGGGTTAAAATATTTACTTCCCTAGTTTCCACAAATTTGTAGTTATTCCATGTTAATCGGCAGAATCGGAAGCGGATCTTTCTCTAAATAATAATGTATATAAAAATCATTTACCACATTTTAATAACCCCATAAGGGGCCTAAATAAATGTATAACATACATTAACGCTTACTTATCAAACAATGTTCAGAGTGAAACGGAACACCGTGGTAATAAGTTTTTCACTAGGGAGTAATACCTAATATTTTATTACTATAATATTATTTAAAGCTTTTAGCGTACTTTAAACCCTTAATATTCGTTATTTATGTATATATACAATGATTAAATCTTTTTTGGTAAAATGTTTTTTTGAAGTGAAAACTTTTTTAGGCGCGTTGAGCGTTTTGGTAGAGGGTAAAATCCTCGGTTCGCGTCACCGACATGCTAATGATAATAGTATATCTATCGCTATGGAGACCCAGACTAGCGCACGCGCAGCAGTCTGTGTACACGTATACACTAATACATCGACTATTTCTGACTGTATTATGTGCGCGTTGGACGATTTTTGGATAAGTATAATTTTGTGAGTCACGACAATGATGTAAATAATGAAAATAATGTTCAAACTTGAATTCATTGAAATTCGTGTAAATATTTTCTCAGCTTTACGCTGTATCGTTACGCTGTAACCGTGACAAGTTGAAAGACTTGGGAATATAGTGTTAAAAAACTCCGTTTCATTTATCACTTTCCGTCAAATTTGAAGCATTGTGTGTCGAGTGGGGTAACTCAACGCCGCGCTTCGCCTCGTTACTACAGCGTAGAAATGAAAATATTATTTTTTTCATTTCTCCTCTAGTCTGGATTGGACCCACAACCTTTCGCTTTTACATTCACACTCTTGTGCATGTGGTGCAGGGCCACGACAGTCTTCAATATTTAAATCTGATATAATTAAATCTGATATAATTATCAAAATATATCAAATTAATATTTGCTTATTATAAGAAAGATTATTTTGTTTTCAATGTCAATTATAAATTTTATTTTCTCTCTCTAGTGGGCGGAACCCGGAAACACAGTATAAAGACATTCCTTTCCTATTAAGATAAGTTTGTTCTTTATTTTTGAGTCGAAAATCGCGTTTTGCATATTCCAAAACTAACTATCTAAACTAAAAAATGAAAATCTCGGCCTCTCGGTCAAAATAGCCTGAAAAGAACACCTCTAATCCGAAGAAATAGCTAATTTCAACAAAATCAGACATAAAGAGAAAACCTTGAAAAATATTCAATTCTCACATACATCCGAGCGAACACTCAATCAAGCAGCGACGAAACAAAAGTAACCCACCCAGGACGTATTACTGTCACAAAGGAAAAGGGATTTGCGAAACCTCAAAATATATCACGATCCGTATATTTCTATATGAGAATTATGTTCAAAATTTATCTTCATTCAACCATATAAGGGTATTGTATGAAAAAATCGAACGGTTGCTTATATGTGGTGGGGTTTTTATTATGTTATTAAAAACCTTTTCTTTATATTGACTTCGTAATTTTTATAATTAAAATATAAATAAAATAAATATATTTGCTCTTTCTTTACTAAAGCAATTTGAAGCGTAGAATTTCACATCGTAAAACACAACGTTTCAAATTCAGTATGAAGAAGGATAATTAGAGCTAGTTAAACGCGAAAAGCTAACAAAATTAGCCATCATTTAATTTTTTTCAGTATTTGAGGCCAGTCGTGGCACAGGGTCACAGGGTACAAGCATACGAATGCAAACGCAACAGATCGTTTTTACCCACACTCGCGGCGCCGCCGACCAGCTCTGTCTTCCTTGGACATCCACAAGTCGAGAGGATCAGATGGCATTCCTCCTCTAGTGCTCCGTTTATGTGTTCCTTAGTTAAAACTGACGCTTATACTCCTAGTAACATATGCGAACGATTATTAGTATTGCGATCATTTGGTTAACAAGGCCAAATTAGCCTCGTAGAAACAGAGGATCATCATCAGAGCGAGACAGTACTTGACTAATTCACGCCAAAACATCGTTTGGCCCTTTATAGGGCCCAGGTCCGGCCTCGTATAGAGTACTATTCGCATGTTTAGACTCGTGCACCCCAGTATCAACTTGAACCATTTGATCGCATACAACGTAGAGCTGTTCGATCTGTAAGTAACTTAAAACAACGTTCAAAATATTCTTAAAGTGTGTTCCCATAATTTAATAGGATTTTAAAGGTGTGTAATTAAAGAGGAATACAGTTAACTGATGTCATTATTTCTACAGTATAGTAAATAAGACTTTCATGCATTTAATAATAGTATTTACGTAGCGAAATTAATATACGATGGTGTGAGAGGCTCAGTTTAGTTTACATGTATTTTTTTTTTTTATAATCATTGGATCCAAGGTATGTTATGTAATATTATATCATGATATATCATATTGCTTCACCCTGTATTCCGCACAAGACAGGGTAGGCAGAGGGAACTTGGGAACCTAGAGCTAGGATATTCCTTTTAAGACATTGAAATTGTTCTTTTTCTTTCGAATTCCGGAGGCATTATATGATGGGTGGCTACGTAATATCATAAAACTGGTGAAAAGTAAAAAAAAATAATAATTTACTTTGTCCTTGTATAAGTCTCAGTCATAAATAAATAAAAGAAATGTAAGGCAACGAACAACATTTTATATTTTATATTATTTCTGACAAGCATCTCTTTAAAACGATTCTAAAAAAATATTATCAACTAACTGATAACTTGATAATATAAACTAATCTGGAAACTTAATTACAGCACCTACATTAGGGTTTCCAACAGAAAATGGCCTGAAAAGCTCCACTCATTGCTGCCCAATTTAAATTTCATGAATATTAAAAGTAAGCTCTCGACGATGTCCTAGTCGAACATGAGGAAGCTAATCCTACATTGGTTTAAATTTTACTGCCTTAATCCTTTTTTTAACCCCCGCAAAAAAAGAAGCCTGTTGAGGCCTGTCGTGGCGCAGCGGCACAAGAGTGTGACTGTAACCGACAGTTTCTGGGTTCGATCCCCAGTCGAGGAAAGGAAATATTTAATATTTTCAATTTTAATATTTAATGTTTCATTTCTTCGCTCTGGTAATAAGGCAAAGCGCGGCGTTGAGTTCCGCCACTCAACACGCAATGCCTCATATTCGGCGGAAAGTGAAGAACGGAAGTGGAACGGAGTGTCTTAACACTAGGTTCCCGGGTTCCCTCTGCCTACCCTGCCTTGTGCGGGATACAGCGTGAAGCTAAGTAAGTAAGTAAGCAAAAAAAGAAGGGTAATAATATAGTATAAAATCTTGACTCGTCAGTCTGTACGTGTGTAAGTGTATCTGTGACGCCGTAGCTCTTCAATGAATTACTGATTTGAGTGCGGTTTTTATTTAATCAAAAGACTTATTTTTAGCTATGTAAGTAGTCTGCAAACAATCAATATTTAATAATTTGAACAATAATAATTCCATCAGAACAGAGTGTCTTAACACTTTATTTCCAAGTTCCCTCTGCCTACCCTGCCATGTGCGCGAAGCTGGAACAATAACAATAACTTAACGTGCAAATGCCTCGCGGTTCCTAATTCTAGATTTATAATTTTTTGGCCTCAATCCTAATATTTTTTTTTTCTTTTCTTTTTTTTCAGCTTCACGCTGTATCCCGCACTAGGCAGGGTAGGCAGAGGGAACGGAAGTGAAACCTAGTGTTATGACACTCCGTTCCACTTCCGTTCCCCACTTCCCGCCGAATTTGAGGCATTGCGTGTTGAGTGGCGGAACTCAACGCCGCGCTTTGCCTTATTACCAGAGCGAAGAAATGAAACATTAAATATTTAAATTGAAAAAAATAAATAATATAAAATATAATAATATAATATATAAAAGATTTGAATTAGCATTTTTGGTTCTAAATTGGTTTTTTAGACGTATCTATTCTTTATATATAAAAACCAATTTTTTATAGTCAATTAACTTTCCACTCTTACATATATGAATATTTTTAAAATTTCAATAATATAAACCGACACGTCGGCGTACAGCAAAATAAAATATCCAATAAGTCAATTAACAAAATGAACTATGTATGTATTTCACTGTAAAAACACTTTTTATGAACGGAAATAGAAATGAAAGTGTAAATATATATATATATATATATATATATATATATATATATATATATATATATATATATATATATATATATATATATATATATATATATACATATATATATATATATATATATATATATATATATATATATATATATATATATATATATATATATATATATATATATATATATATATATATATATATTTATATATAAATAACATTTTCTAAAATGATTTATCAATTGTACCTACATTTAAATAATATTAAAGAAAAATACTTTTATAGTTGTGTCGGGCAAGAGTCAAAACACTAAATATATTAACTTTTAGTCACCTTAAAATGAATAAATGGGTCCTCACGAAATAAAATTAAAGCCATGTTTTATTATATCGCTGAGCTTATAAATACCTAGTATTTTACATTTGTAACATGTATAAATATTTATATGAATTAGTGTCGTAGAATATATTATTACAATAATATTTTAAATTCATCGCCGCGCTTTATCTAACAAAAATTACGTAACGTTTCATGAAACTTGGCATATAGGTTAAATGGGAACTTTTATAACTATCTCTTTCTCTTTCTCTCTCTCCCTCTAATTCTCCTCCGTAGTAGGGTAAGCAGAGGGAACTTGAAGAACCTAAAATGAAAACAATCCGTTCCTTTCCCTATTTTCCATCAAATTGTAGGCATTGCGTTTTGAGTAGCGCAACTCTACAACACGCATGCCTAGTTAACAGAGCGAAGAAAAAAAAATATATTTTATTTATTCAAGTCGGAATTGAACCCACAACCTGTCACCTTTGCAATCACACCCTTGTACCGCTTCGCCACGATAGGCTTCAGGGTTTTACAAATATCCATGTAAATAAAGTTCTGATATAACTCGTTTACAGTATATAGATTCATAGATTCCCCCATATAATATTCAAATCCACAACCATAGAGCTCGATCACGTCCCATATCGTTAAACTGTAAACGCCTTACATGGGGTAGGGGCTCAAGCATGTGATTGTAAAAGTGACAGGTAATGGGTTTAATTCCCAGTCGAGGTAATCAAATATTAATATTATCAACTCTATATTTTCATCGCTCTGGTTACAAGGCACAACGCGACGCTGAGTAACACGACTCAACACGCAATGAAAAAAATTGCAAAACGGACGGAAAGTGGGGAATAGAATGTAGTATCTTAACACTAGCTTCCAAAGTTCCCTCTACTACTGAAAAAAAAAAAAAAAAATATTAATGTTTAATATTTCAAAAATAGCCTCCCTAATAATTTTCGCAGAAAGCTGTTAAAATTAAAAGGAGATTACAAGAAGACGAGTAGCATTCAGGTAGAAGCGGCGCCTAATTTGATTCAGCCGCTAAGATTCAGGTCACTTGCCGCACCTGTAAATAGAATAAGAAATGCCTTGAAAGCTTCTAACGTCTTTATAAAACTCCTAAGAATTTTTAAAGTGCACATTTACTATGTAAATAGTGTTTTTATTTAATAAGTTTTAGATCTAAATGTTCTTATATTTCAACTTTGCGGGTATCAAACTTGACTTGAGATTTTAGCGTGTTGCGAATCTCCTGCAATAAGCACATGGATGTGAATGTGACTGCCAGTGGGTTTGACCCTCACTTATGGTAATGAAATATTTAACAATATTTTTTCTTTGGTTATGAGGCAAGCCTTGGATTCTGTCACTCAACAAGCAATGCCTCAAATTCGTAATAGTGGTGAACGGCCGTATCTTGAAGGGTACAGAGTGTTTTAATACTAGGTTCTAAGGTTCGCTCTACCTACCCTGCCATGATCATGGTCTAAAACAGGGGAAATATTTCCAGATTGTGATTATCGAAACAAAATTTCAACTTTAACATAATCAACACAAAGAAATTATAACAAAACGAAACAAATAACTGCAAAGTAAAAATTCACCTCACCACCATTAAGTTCAATCAAGCACATCCTAACAGAAAAATCTTCCGATAATTCTGAAAATTTGATCAACGAACTTCAATTTAAAAGCTCATACCGTACCACGATATCAAAAGCTTATCGAAGATCGATATCGCAACGAGAGGTTATCAAATAAAATATTAAAGCTACATTAACTCCTCAACTCCGTAACCAATAATGTATCAAATATATACCCTTCATTCAATAGACCTAACAAATACTGTGCGAAATGAAATTTTCGTCTGAAGTGATCATACCCTGAACTATAATATTTGCTTTGCCCTTTGAATCTGCATACATTCAGTTGTTTAAAAACTTTCTCAAAACGTTGAATTGTTAAATCATGCTTTTCTTTAGAAGTAAATTGAAATTCAGCATAGTACAAACATGGAGAATACTTTGACTTTTATTGTCTTACTAAATGAATAGCTAATGAAATTGCATTTTTTATGTTTTTATAAAGAAAATGTATCTTATTTAACTTTATCAATATACTATTAAATAATGAAAATCAAACTCAGCGGAAGGTGGGGAACCGAATGGAATGTCTTAACAGGAGGTACTGAGAAATATATATATATATATATATATATATATATATATATATATATATATATATATATATATATATATATATATATATATATATATATATATATATATAAACAATGAAAGCACTAAAGTCCATCTTAATCCCGGATTAAAATTAGATCATTTCAAATAAGTCCTGTAAAATAGCTTCAATACTCATCGGTGGGATCCAATTTGAATTTCATGAATATTAATTAGAAAATTGTTCTGTTTGCGATGTCCTGTCGATTATCGTAGCTTCAATCATAACAGCACAATCATTTCTGTATACGGAAAATAGACGAATAGGCAAAGGGAACCTGGTAACCTAGTGTTACGACACTCTGTTCCCATTAAGACACTTCCATTCTCTACTTTCCACCGAATTCTGAGGCATTGCGAATTGATTGGCGCACTTTGTCTGGTAGTAATGAAAATATTATATATTATATTGTATCACGCTTGTGCCCCTTTACCATTAGAGACACCTTCTCACAAATATAATAGCAATAATATTTGCTATGTATTTTTGGGGCAATCAACTGTCTTTTGAATTGATGTGTGCTTGATTCATAGATTTTGCTAAGATTAGATTATATACAATTTTGATAGATTACTATATATTTTTTTATTTGAGATCAGCATTATGTATACTTATGCATTTTGATCGAAACTTTGAAATAAGATTATTTCATTATTAAGTGCGTTCAAATACATATATTTTTTTAATTTATACTTTCTATCTAATGGAAATAGAATCTACAACTTTTGCAGTTACAGTCAGACTCTGTCACAATGCTGCCTACCAAAAAAAAAAAACTATACTCATTTTTAGTAGCCTTTTTATTACGTAGAAAATATTAAGCATGTCTTTTATACCTTTCTTTGTATTTTTCAAAGTTTTATTAAAATATATTTTTTTATGATTACAGTCAATTTTATATATATTTTCATAGATTTTGTTCAACATTTCCTTGGATTTAGGACTTATTTTTCTTATTTTTAATTTTTAATCTGACATATTTTTTCGTTTTAACAGTGTTCGTGATTTTTATTCGTAAAAAAAGCTTTTTAATTTAAATATTATAAACAAGTATTGGGACTTGGAATTCCTTGTTTAGAACTATTATTCAAATCAAACAACTTTCTTTAGGGAATAACAGCATTTTCCAAAGGAAATAATAGTATAAAAAAAAGCTGTATTTTCTGCATTTATTTTTTAACATTACCTTTTAGTACACCAATTGTTTCAAAACTTTTAAGTTTAGAGTCCAATAATGACTATTTAACTCTAAACGTGAAAGTCCTGAGTTCGATTTCCCATTAAATGAACTTCCTTACTCTGTTACACTAACCGCGGGGTTAAGTTCCGCAATTTAATACGCAACGCAATCTCGAAAAATGCCATAACAGTACCTTGCCTCTAAATACACCACAATAATATAACAATATAAATAATTCACGAATGTAGTAAGTAAACAAACGCATTTGCTTAATGCAATAACCAATTTGAATTCATAATGTTATTCTGATAAAGAGAAGAAATGGATATGTGAATAATAAAGTTACAAACAAACAACATTGCATTAATACGATAGATGTTGTACGTATATATTATTCTTGAACGTTTCGTCTCTCGTGGTATTCTGGAAAACGAATATTGAAAAGAAAATTTTATTTAACAGCAATCCATATGCGGCTTCGCCTGCTTCAACTTATTTTTGTTCATTATAACTAAATTATATAAAATCTTTACATGAATGTATTAAACCTTTATTAAAGTAAACTTTCTTTCTTAGCTTCACGCTGTATCCCGCACGAGGCAGGGTACGCAGAGGGAACGGAAGTGGAACCTAGTGTTATGACACTCCGTTCCACTTCCTTTCCCCACTTTCCGCCGAATTTGAGGCATTGCGTGTTGAGTGGCGGAACTCAACGCCGCGCTTTGCCTTATTACCAAAGCGAAGAAATGAAACATTAAATATTTTTAAATTGAAAATATTAAATATTTCATTTCCTCGACTGGGGATCGAACCCAGAACCTGTCGGTTACAGTCACACGCTTGTGCCGCTGGGCCACAACAGGCCTCATTAAATTAAACTTTCATCTAAATATCACAAACTTTTACACTTATAATGTAAGTATGTAGTAGATTTAGTTGTCGGCCATATGCCTGTATTTTTATATGTATATTTCCTGGGAACAGACAGGAAATGTCTTAACAGAGTTTTTAGTAGTAGTTTTTGAATTTCGCAAGTTCCCTTCGCCTAACTTTGCCATGTGCCGGTTACAGCGTGAAGCTGCATAAACATTAAAATAGACGTACGACGCGTTGCAGTCACCATTGGACAGCTTCTGTAATGTAATGACCGTGGATTAGATAACCAGTTAAATATATGATTAAAGAATTTTTTCGTTCTAGTAAGTCATATTTTGCCATTCACCACACACTTATAATAATAAAAACTTACATATTTATACAAAGAAACAAAAGTACACATAAAAGTAACATAAAAAATAACAACACACAGCAGAAAAAAATGTCCCCATCCCATCACGGTAGAGTACATCCATTTCTCTTTATGCAATATTATTATATTATATTTTTATTATTTTCATACAAAATATAACTTTACGAGTGGTTATCACGAATAAACACCAGAGTAAATGAAATACGACCGCAAATATATCAGTTACGATATATCGTATATTGAAGATATTTTTTGGAACACTTTTACTAGATAAGCTATTTCATTGCTTCACTTCTCGTGGATTGAGAAAAAGCTGTGTTTTTTTTTAATTTTGAATGAAAAATATTAACTGTAAATAAGTTAAAATTGGCAGCAGTAAATTCCGTTTTGCCAGCGTTAAACTTTTTTTGTATAAAAGGTTCACTTTGCTTACTCTGCTGTGTGTTATCACTCTGTGTAGAAAGGACATCTAATTATATAAAAATGTAAAGAAATAACATTTCTTCAATAATTGAGAAAATGTCTAAAATATAAGAGAAATATTGAAAGGTAAAATCGTCCCCTATCAATCCATGATTGTTTACAATCTGATTACTATACAGCTTCGCGGTGTATCCCGCACGAGGCAGGGTAGGCAGAGGGAACCTAGTGTTAAGACACTCCGTTCCACTTCCGTTCCCCATTTTCCGCCGAATTTGAGGCATTGCGTGTTTAGTGGCGGAACTCAACGTCAACGCAACGTAATAAGGGCTGATTACTATACGATACAATAAATTACTTTCATTATTATGGTCTCCTAAACAAACGCAGTGCTGACATCTGTAATTTAATACAGTATTTGAAATAAATTCTTTCATGGTCAGGGGCCAAAAGCTTACGTTAAACAGTTATCGCTGTATGGTGTCGGTTCAATTCCCACTTGAGAAAATGAAATATTTAATTGTCATTTCTTCTCTGTGGTAACAAGGCAAAGCGCGGCGTTGAATACGGTGAAAATCGGTAAACATATCTGAGTATCATAACACTATGTTCCCAAGTTCCCGTGGTTTTTACTGCCATGAGTGTTGAAATCGAAACAAAGACATGTAACATATCTAAAATTGGGCAGATGTTAGGGAAGAGTAATAGATTAGTTTCCCTATGCCTATCCTTCCATATGCGTCAATCAGTATGCTAAAAAAAGTAATTCTATTCATTTCTTCAATTATGGCGTTTCGAGCGTGCCAGTTGAGCACAGTTCACTTCGCCAATGTCACGTTGTATGGAGGACTCACGGGAAGAATTAATCAGTACAAAAGGAATAATTGTACACAATAATATAATACTGAATAAAAGTAATTCTACTTACTACCACATCTAGTAACCAAGTAGCTATAACAACCCAATATATGTATATTCGTCACGTTCATACCTACATCCGTAGGGAGCTGGAGACATTCTTAAATTTTCATACCGAACACATTCCATTTGCAACGCGGGGCGAAAAGTGAAAACGCGAAATTGAAAGAAATTCACTCGGAAAGGGAATGTACTGTACATATTTCTTAGTAAGAAAATGTTGTTTGAACAATTTGCGGTGTACGTTGGCTTAGTGATTGAAAAGCCTTGATTATTTGTCACATATGTTAGATATGTTTTTTTTAGATTCATACTGCATCCGGTACATATACAAGTAAGCAGAGGAACCTGGGAACATAGTGACACTCCCTTCCAAAACTCCCTTCGAAAATCAACATAAAAACATTCTGTATTCAATAAGGCCATTACAAGTACTTTTGAATCTTCGAGTTACATAGAAATGTTTATCATGTCAGTCCTACAGGAAGCTACCACCGGCTCGGAAGGCGGAAGGCTGAGAAGAGCCAGCGAGAAACTCAATAGTTGCTCTTTTCAAAATAAAAGTTAAACGATTTTTTTTTAAATAATTATCTTCCTTTCATTCAAAATGCTTCTGATCCCCATTGTCTTAAAGCATTGTGTACTGAGTGGCTGATTTTAACGCCGCATTTGGTCTCATCAAGCACAGGCGGCATCACGTTAGGATAGTACATTAAATTATCTTATTATTTTATCTTCACTTTACTACTAACACAAAAAAAAAAATTTATTACAAAATATTCTAAGTTTATGTACCTATAAAATTATAATAGAATAACACCATATATACAATATTTTCCGCTTTTCTAAACTAAGTACAAGTTACACCTAATGTGCTTTAAAAGACTCATAGCACTTGACTGTGAATGCATAATTCAACTTATTATAAAGAAACCTATTCACGTCCTTACTTCTTTAGCAGTGTTTCTTAAAGTTTATTTATAATGATAGCTACAATCTGTTTTGCATTGTAGAAAAGACAGAAGAAATTGAAACCGAAATGTATTAAGACACTCTGTTCCATACTTTCCGCCCAAATTCGAGATATTGGGTGTTAAGTTGCAGAACTCAACGCCGCACTTTACCAATCAAATAAAAACCATCGAGATATAACTGAATAAGTTGGTTATTGTAGATGTTTTAATACATACAATCGAGTTAGTTAAAAAATTCAAGGTAGTTAATTTTTTTTTCAATAATACTGCACATAGCTGAGTAAGCAGACGAGGGCTAATTTTAAGACATTCCCTTCCATATAAGATACTGACCTCAATGCCAAAACATAAAATATTTTTTTCTCAAGTGAGAATTGTACCCACAATTTGTGCCCCGGCACACCTTATAAATAACTGAGTTATTTCTTCAGAAAAATATGTAACATTATTAGTACAACCAGCGTCTTTAGCTAAGATCAGTAGAAGACAACATAAAATATCATTGGACCTCTAATTGGATACAGGAATCTTGGATAGATGGATCTTGTAATGACATCATATTTATTATTATATAATAAATAAACTACTAAATACTACCAATAATATATATTTGAGGCCTGGAGCAAGGACACAAGCGTGTAATTATAAAAATGACAGCTTCGACTTCTGTTCGAAGTAATTAAATATGTATTTTTTCAAAATCAATATTAACTCTGGTCTGATTCACTCTGGTAACAAAAGAAAGCGCGGCGTTGACCTCCGCCACTCAACAAGCAGTTCTTAAAATTCAGCAAATCGTGTAGAATGGAACGGATTGTCTCAACACTAGGTTCCCTGGTTCACTCTGCCTACCCTGCCATGTGCGTGATGTAACGTGAAGCTATAGTATATATTTTATGACAAACATTATTATGATAGATAAAAGTATAGCATACTTTGTGCCATGAACAAGGTTCTTTTTCTCTTCACAGTTTTGAGTCATTACGAAAAGATTTACGGAATCTATCAGATCAAGAAAACCAGAATAATTTCCAACGATTGGGAATTAAACCAAAACCATCGTATTTTAGTGTCATTCTTTTACCACTATGCCTTGGAGGCCTCATTATTTAAAACATTTCAATAACAAAACAACGTATAAATAAAGTTTGAGTATTTGTGCTCTAGCATTTTGATAGTACTTCTGAGCCATGTCGCAGTAAAATGTTAAGGGTCGACTTTCTTTCAGTAATTTTGCAGAATTGAAAAATCTGTTTAGAAAAGTCCGGAGACAGTATAAGAGTTTGCCGTTCTCTTTTATAATAACCTCGCCTTGTATTATTTATATTGAGTACACATTCATTCTCATTTACGTCTCACGGCTTTGTTCTTTAGAATCTACAAAGCATTTAAACCTTGGTATTTACTGCTTATTAGAACAGCTTGTGTTGGAATTTATTTGATTACTCCTTAACTTGGTAAAATGAAACTGAATGTATGAAATGTTTTAGCTTTAATTTGTTATAGTCATACACTAAAGCTGGTGAGTTCCAATAAATTAAAGGACTTTGTTATTAAAGTTTTTAGATATTACGAATATCAAAAAACGGTTCTAAGTCCTCTAATTTGTTGGATCTCTAATTTAATTGGATATTTCAGACTATGTTTTATTTGTAGTAACTAAAATATAGTCTTTATCATGGGATACTAAAAACGTAGTAACCTATGACCTACTTACAGACTTTCTCGATCAAAGGACAAACAATCTAACACAAAAATAATTGTCTAATTCATAACAGTGCTCTGTGATTTTACCCTATAATATTAATATAGAATTTTCAAAAGGCGATCACCGCATGTCTTAAAATTTTATTTCTATGATAAATAAATATATTAAAATGTCATTTAATTCAAAGGGCTTTGCAAGCATTTTAAAACTTTGAAATGAAGATGTAGCCGTTAAGGAACTCAACAATTGCTCTTTTTAATATTTTTTTCAGCTTCATGCTGTATCCCGCACATGGCAGGATAACGATTTTTGTCTGTTTATATTATTTATGCAGTAATTTAAAATAATAAACTACCATCAACACAAAAATTATATTATAATAAAACTTAGAACTTAGAAAAATCTAATTCCCCAACATATATTAAAGCCTTAATCATTTGTTTCTAAAAAGATATATCTATATAATTAAAAAAAAAAACCTATACGTCAGCTCTAGTAATATTGCTACAACATGTCTTTTAATTAATATAATTGTTCAAAAATATCGCTAGAGGCCGATTTGGTACAAGAAAATCTTTTCGAAGTATGACAAATGAGTTTAGTTTTTTTTCCATTTGTCTTATATTTCATTTTATGATCGAATGGCTGCGGTCCCTGCAGGCCAGTGCTATGGACGTACATCATTTGCTCTTCGACAGAAAATAAATAACAATACTATTTCTTAAAAACTATTAATTATATATTTTTTCTGTTCCATTTTCTTTTTAATGTGCTGTATGTTTTATGAATGAACATTTTCTTAGAATTTATATTGAAAAGTTGTTTAGATCCAAATAAATAAGAAACTAAAAGAATAGAAAGACAAGTAAGAAAAACTAAAAGAAGAGATTCAATTCTGTCATGGCGATTGCATAAGCAACAAATTAAACATTAAATAATTTTATTTCCTCGCCCTAGTAACAAGGCATAACGTGGCGTAGAGTTTTGCCACTCAACTCGCAATGCGTCTCGAACTGCGCGAAAAATGAGACACAAAGTGTCTGAACAAAAGGTTCCCAAGTTGCGTCGGTGTGTATGTATATAAGATTCAATATGAAATAAACAAAAATAGATTCTTTCGCTTTTATGATGTTGTTCATATAATTAAAATCATAATGAATTAAAAATATATATATAGGGTAAACTAAGGTATAACTAGCCACTGTCACTAATTGGCCACTGCTGGTTTTAGATGTTCGAAATAAGAATATTATGAACAGCATGCCATCTGTTTTCTTTTCAAATTATTGTTTAATTAGTTAGCTTGCATTCTACTACATTTTTTCACAGTTATTGACAGTAGCGCCGAAAAAAAAAAAAAATATATATATATATATATATATATATATATATATATATATATATATATATATATATTTGTTAATAGGATACAGTGGAAATTAGTACAAAATGCCGAAAAAGCGACAATATGCGAAAGAGGCTATGGAAAACGCGTTGAAATTTGTAAAAGAGGATTACGGTACTGTTCGACACGCAGCAAAGAAGTTTGGTGTTCCAAGAAGAAGCATTCAGTTTAAAATTCGTAATCCTAATACAAAGTTTAAGTCACGCCCAGATACTGTATTAACTGAAGCTGAGGAAAAAGAAATCTGTGTTTTTAAAATACACCTAGCAAGACGTGGATTTCCACTTTATGTGTTCAGGATTTTTTGAAGAAGAACTCAAGAGTAAATCGATTAGAGATGGAAAACCAGGAGACGTTTGGTTTAAAGCTTTTTTGAAACGTCACCCAAGCATCTCTATTAGAACATCGGAAAGGGTGACAAATGCAAGCTCGTGTGTACCGGAAAAAAATATTTTGATGAAGAAGATCAGCTCTCTGAAGCGATTAAAGACCCCACACGTGTGTTTAATGCTGACGAAACCGGTTTCCATATTTGTCCAAAATCAGACACTTTTTTAGCTGAAAATGTGTATCATATAAAGAAACGACGCGCAAAAAAGTATATGACAGTGCTGTTTACTTTCTCTGCTGCTGGTACTGTTTGTGCTTCGTTGTGCCTTCTTCACCCTAAGTGTGCCATCAAGTTAGGGTATAGGACGGAGCAATTTGGGCTGGATGGCTGCTTCAATGTTTTATGACTATATTGCTTACTGTTTCTATAACCACCTTTTAGACAACAATATTCAATTACCAGTTATATTGTTTGTTGATGGACATAAAACTCATTTGACTATAGAAATAGCTGAGTTATATATTTAACTCGTAAAATCCATTTGGTGGCACTATATCCTAACGCGTACTTTACAGCCGGCAGATGTAGCAGCGTTTCGACCAATTAAGGACTGGCTGGAAAAAAGCACTGAGAGAATGGTATGCTAGAAATAATTACCACACAACTTTAACAAAAGAGAGTCCTCCATTATTTGAAACGGTTGTTGTTGCATGTTCTAAACCTGAAACATTGATAAATGGATGTCGTATATCTGGGTTGTACCCGTTTGATCCAAGCAATGTAAATTTCAGGAAGTGCCTAGCAAACAAACAACAACCTGAAGAAAATGTCAGTTTATCTGCACTTAACGAAGGTTGTTCCCGCGTTCTAACGTACTCAGACTTTTGCAATCTTGTGGGAGTTGATTTGATTGCAAAGTGTCGTTCAGCAACAGTTCATAGTTTAAGGTCAATAAGAACGGAAGAAACTGTAAACGAAGTCACGGTGTCTGTACGGCGCTATCCCCTGTTATCACCCGAAAGAAATCAACTGAGCTCACTATATTGATAACATCATTAAGGCATATTTTGTTAAATGATCTTAAATTTCACCCTTATAAATTTTAATTAGTCTATTTCCATCCAGGAATTGAAACTAAACGACCACCATCTTCGCCATGCTTTTGCCGAAATAATATTACTGAATACGCATTCAGAGTTTGAACAATATTCTCTTTTCGAATGAATCTCATTTTTATTGAAGTGCATATGTAAATAAGAAAAAAAAATATGGTATTGCGCCTCAGAAAATTCTAAATTTAAAAATCAAACTAGTTGTTAAAGTGACAGTTGGGGCAGACATGTCGGCTGAAGGAATCATTGAATCGAATCATCAAACCGTAACAGTAAATTCTGATCGTCAACAGACATGTTACGTAACTTTTTCTTCCCATAACTGCATAATTTTGAAGCGTACAGTAGCAGGACCTGGTTTCAACAAGACTGCGCGTCATCTCAAACATTCAATGAGTTCTTAGCAATCAAAATGTTTACTGGAAAAATTATATCGCGTCGAGTGGACATTCTACGACCTCCTCGGAGCGCTGATCTCACCCCACTGGATTTTTTTTCTTTGATGGTACCTCAAGAGCCACGTTTATGCCAATAAATCGACGACAGTTGCCCCAGCTCAAGAACAACATTTGCGAGGAAATGCCCGCTATCCCACGAGCGATGTGTGTTTTATGATGTTAGGATCCAGATTCGAGGAACATGTACCTTTGGATGATACACATTTCAGTGACGTTATTTAAAAAAAAATCCCTTTTGTTTACTTTATTACAAATAAAGATTATCTTTCCGAAGCCTTGTAGTTTTATTTCTATGATTTACAAAATTCACATAACTTAAAGGCCCATCTTGTATTAAAACATTCCATTCTCATTAACATATTGCTATGACAAACATAACATTATTTCATTATTCATCGACGATATAAAAAAATTTCATTGAGAATCGTATCCACAACAGCCGTAAGTTAGTGCCCCTGCGCCATGACGATGACCTCAAATAAAAGTAATCAGAAAGTATATCAAGTAAAATTTAACCTTGCCCATTTATTAATAAGTCTATAATTTAGAAATGATATTCATAGAATTATATTACGGGATTAGTTATCGAAATGCCTTATTTGGTTATGGGTCTATTAAATTTCTTACACGATCGTTTCAACCGTAATCAACACAGCTTCACGCTGTATCCCGCACATGGCAGGGTAGGCAGAGGGAACTTGGGAACCTAGTGTTAAGTCACTCCATTCCCCACTTTCTGCCGCTTTTGAGGCATTACTCAACGACGCGTTTTGCCTTGTAACCAGAGCGAATTAATGAATAATTAAATATTTGATGTTTTCAATTTAAATACACACAATTTATTTTACATCTATAATTTCTACTTTGTCAATTGCTCGTAATGTTCTGGAACTATAATTTGTACAGTATAAGTACAAACATTAGTAGAAAATTGAACTCATTACTACCAGCTCAGTACCGTGAACTAAACTAAACTAAACAGAGTTCGTATAGACAGTATTATAATATATAAACGCAACATATTTCGTGTGAACAAACATGTTTCGGGTGAACGTTAAATCGCGTTAAGTAATTTGCCTGAACGTTCAGCTTGAATATCTGAATAAGTATACTCTATATTAGGTTATCAAAAAAAATCTAAATCCTACCTATTCCTAATCCTACCCATCAATTTTTATGGGTGCACACAGTAAGGCTCAAATGCAGTTGGGTGCTTTTGGGCCTTACCGGATGCACTTATTGAACCAGGCGGCTGCTCATTGATTCTAGTACCTGCTTTGGAAGGTATCTGTGTTCAAAGGGACGTTTAATTAGTGCCTAGATAGTTGCCTGTTCGCGAACTCAAAAGAATCTGAGCAACACGGGCCCTAGCTGTTCAGATACCCGGGGACAGTCAGATTGCAGCTGCAACTACGGGTCCGGTTGCTTGTCTAGGGTGCCACGGGGACCGGATGTTTCCAAAGCCCTTGTCCTGTCATTTGAGATTGGACTCGCGGTGGTTGTGGTTGACTGCAGATGTCGGACATGCTCGTCTACCCAGTACAATTGTCACCAGTGCCCCTGACCTCGTGCACTACAAGTTAATATCTTGACCGGGTCTAGGCGAGTCCGATAGTGGCAGCCTAAGTACTGATTGGCTGCCGCATCTCGGGTACATGCCTGCTGAGCATAAGCACGTGTCGGGAAGTGAGTGCGCCTTATAAAACTTCAGTACTAACTGGAAATTGGTAATCAGCTTCTCTGGCGTCCTCAGCGAGGTGAGTCGCAGGTATGCTGGACGGCATACCGGAGGTAAGCGTGCCTACAGCTTCGGCACCTATGTCGAAAAAGAGGCAGCGTGATCAAAGATCGTCTTTCATATGGTTGGTGGTTGGAGGTTGTGTGGCGACTTTCTCTACAAGTTTTTTTTTTTTTTTCTTTTTTTTTTTCAGCTTCACGCTGTATCCCTGCACTAGGCAGGGTAGACAGAGGGAACGGAAGTGAAACCTAGTGTCATGACACTCCGTTCCACTTCCGTTCTCCACTTTCCGCCGAATTTGAGGCATTGCGTGTTGAGAGGCGGAAATCAACGCCGCGCTTTGATTTATTACCAGAGCGAAGCAATGAAACATTAAATATTTAAATTGAAAATATTAAATATTTCATTTCCTCGACTGGGGATCGAACCTAGAACCTGTCCGTTACAGTCACACTCTTGTGCCACTGCGCTACGACAGGCCTCTACAAGTACTACCAAGTAAAGTGGTGGAAGCCAGACTTGTCTTATGGTCCCTGCCACTGGGGTAAAACTCGGTGGCACGTATAATGGTCCTCTTAGTGTGACCTTAAGGTTGGTACAGGAGGACAGTAAAACATAAAGGGTTAGCCGCGAAAGAGAAAGGCAGAGGAAAATCTATAAATTCCCAAAGAGACGGACGGAACAACGACTCTTAACATTAGTTTTCCAATTTTCCTCGATCAATCCTACCATGTGGAAGATATAGCGTGAAACTATATTAGTTTAACAAGGAATTACCTAGATACTGTAGCTAACCTTCTTCCGCGTGGAGTAGATGTATGGTTAATTTGTTAGTAAAAATATTGGCCGACATACAAATCATGTTTTCTGTAAAGAATATCTTTTCCTCCTTTCTATAAAATCCTTGATGTTTTCAATACCATTATATTCATGTTTTATATAGAAAATCTTTATCCTGTCTATTTATAAAAATAGATTTAAATCTGTTGCGAAGCTATAAAGTATATTGATGAGAAGCAACGTAAAAATAAATAATTAATTTCAGTAAAATTTAAGAATTAAATATTCATTCGTGACTTTCTGCCTATTATGAGTTTCCTGTACGAGAACAAAAGTCAGATTATTGTCACCAAAACGGAGGCGTTTATTTCAAAATATTTTTGAAAAAATAACTATTGCCTTTATAACATGTTAAAATGTTCTAAAACAGCGACTTTTGACATATTTAAAGTGATATTTCGCACTCAGAAAAGAAAAATATAAAACATAATAAAAATTTGAACTTAGATGGTTTGTGTCAAAAAGGTACAGGTTCAAATCCTATTAAGTTCAAAATTTTATAAGTTTTCTAAAGAAATATTGAGCTATAGTGAAGCTTTCATAACAAAGCAACATTTATTCCTATTGTATACTAAAAAATACGCTAATACAAAAAACCACTGAAAGTATTAATCAAGATTCTAATGAAGTCATAACTCACGTTATGACTGGCGATATTTGCTATACTTCCACTTCCACTTCAGATTCGAGGAAAAATAAATTTGAATGAGTCAGCCCGATGTCGGAACAATGTTGTGTAAAAAAGAGAAAACAAGCTAAGATTATGAACAGCTTGAAGGGCTTGTTAATGGACAAATCAAATGAATGATTTATATTGCGTTCGGTTGAACTTTGACATATATAATTCCGTAGATCTTCGGCCTCGTTTAATGGCCGTCTTGGCTTGGTGGTATTTTGGGTTCGATCCCCACTCAACGATAATATATAATAAGAAGTGAAAAAGAAAAATGAGCTAGCTGTATATAGCCCACAGCTGGCTCATTTTGCAAGAATCCAGAATAATGCACAAAATGTTCAAAATGTCGGATTTCTAAATATAAAAACTAAATAAACGCTAATAATTTAGTACGAAAAAATATTAAGATTTGTAAAATTGCGGTTCCTTGCTTGCACTTCCGTAAAAAGCTGAATAACACCCTGGAATTCAAATTCAAAATCATAATCATCGCGTACTGTTTGCAACCATTCGACCAAGTCTTTACAGAGTCAACTATATCAGCTAAGATTTTTATCATCTCTATACGTTTTATGTATACGTTGCATATGATGTATATATACCAGAAATTATTTAATGAAAATTTTGTTTGCTTGTTATCAGTAGCATAGTAATTACCCTCACCCCTCACTGTATGGGGGTATGTTTGCACGATAGATCTCGCAACCAGAGCACTGAGGCGTAAGGGACGCCGCAAGTGCTTTCTTTTCTTCTTTCGTTTCTGACAAAGTTTGATACAAATATACATTGTCATCGATAACCGAAAAAAACGGTTCGCTGAGAACATCTTTGAAAAATTAAATTATATTATTATTTTTATTTCATAGTAATTTCCTTAATTACATTCTTCTATTCAATACACAGTCGTGATGGGAGACTTCAATGCAGGGTTGAAGAAACAAACGAGTACTTGAGAATGCAGCAATTGGGATTTGGACAACAGGACGCCGAAAGAAAAATGTACGTATATGACGAACTCTTTCTTCTGGAAATCTCAACAATGGAAGTAGACTTCAGTGAGTGAGGAGTCTGAATAGTAAAAACAAAGAGAATGAGATTGTATCATGAAGATAAAGAAGAAAATATTCAACAAGTTTGCTATGATTCATACTATCAAAACAGGATGTGGGCGGCTTAAGTTAGAACAGTCTCCTATTAATAAGAAATTCTACAACCATAACTAGAATCTGAGAGATGGGCGTCGTTTTAGACGCTAAATAAGCGTTTCTTTAAATCATTGACATATTACTTTCGCTAAGTTAAAAATAAGTATTAAAGAAACTATCGAGCGAAATCGAGGATCGTATCTAAAATTCCACAAGAAGTCCGTCTATTGGGCAAAGCCACCTGACGACGGTATTATTAGTTCAAATAAGTCAGAATTCCTAAAGGAGATAGAGAATGTCAACGAATAATTGTAATAAGCAAAAATACCATCTTTACCAGTACCTCGGCAGAATAGTTGAAGACCCTCGAGCCAAGTTTACCGTGACATTAACCGTAAATATAGGAGAAGACTAATATGGATCTTAAATACACTAATGAGAAAGTTGGGCTCGCCCACAGACGGTCCCATACTAATTTAAAATAGCCAATTTTGAATGAAATCAATTTTAAATGTATATTTGTATTTGTTTTTTTTTTTAATGTATCACATTTTTACTTTATTTTAAATGTAAGTCTTCACCTCACAACAAATTTCAAAACTGTAAGTCCAAGTAGTTTTGATACACGAATTTCATAAAAAACGCATATAATTGATATAGACAGTTGATTTTTTTGTGCTCTCACTTACTTTAAATTTGAATACATTTTTAATAGGCCAAAAGATACTTCAAGTTCTCTAAGACAAAAGTCATTGTCGAAGGCAAAACGCCGAAAATATGGAGTCGCGGTGAGATTGATACTGTTCTTCAAAACAAGTGATAACTTTTAAAAAATCAGGGACCAATCTTACTGCTAAACTAAGTTGACATATCGACTCGCTGAACTAAATCGATTTGATGACTTCCGAACATGTATGTTTCTGAGAAGGCTTCAACACTATAGACCACATTTACTATATCCTATAGAAAATAATTTAGAAGTTTGATTCGCTTGCTAAATAAGTGTCTCGTTAAAGAGCTAAGAGTCACACAGCAGGCAATGGGGATAGCAAGTATCGGTATTTTCGTACGTAATAAAATCAGAAATGAAGTCATCCGTGGGAGATCAAATCGACTGACATTTCTCGATGGATTGCTCAGCTTAAGAGGTAGTGTGAGTAAGACCTACAGATATTAGGACGGATAGGTTCACGAGTGGCGGTCACAAACCTGACGACGGTCGGTAAGCAGGGTCAGCAGGCAGGCTAAGATTGGTGAATACCACTACATTCCGAAAGCGCAGGGCGAAGTGGCGTGAAAAATACAAAATTATAAAATAATACGAAAACAAAGGCTTGTGCGATGATGTTGTGATGAAATTAATTAAGCTTTGGGTGTTATCGTCTCTCCGTATGTCTATCGCCTAACACTTTATATGTATAGTTATATAATATGTATAAAGACACTCGGACCAACAACAAGTTCCTATAAGTGCTATAGAATATGCTCGGAGCTATAAATTATATGAGACTCAACTCGACAATAACATAATATATTGATAACTTAAGCTACGTGAAGGTGCAAAATTTTATGATGATACATTAATAAAACGTAGTATCTAAATAAGAACGGAGCGTTAACACTAGGTTCCCATGTTCCCCCGTCTACCTTCCCTTGTGTGGGATACAGCGTAAAACTATTAAAAAAAAGATAAATGTTTCAAGTTCACTTACTTGGACTAAATAGATTATATACACATAAAAATATTACACAATTATTTTTTATAATAATAAAAGTAGAAGAATAAGTAGTCATTTTCTGTTTTTGGCTAAAAAACAGAAAATGTCTACTACTATTCTTCTGCTTTATTTTCAATTATGTTTGAAATTTACATAGCACGTATATAAGGACACCGAATGCTACTATGTAACAATCTAGACCAAGTCAACAATATTTTATTTTTTCTCTTTATGGCAAACAGACAGGATGCAGTCCTTTATATGGGGCGGTCTACCCGCCCCAAAGGGAACTTGGGAACCTAGTGCTAAGAAACTCCGTTCCGTTCACCACTTTCCGTCGATTTAGAGGAATTTCGTGTAGCGGAACCCAACGCTTCACTTTGCTTTCTTTAATGTTAGTATTTTATATGTACACAAACGAAAAGTTACGATTATTTTAAAGCATTCCTCTTATAAAATCACTACGTTATTTGTACGATGGTAATATCAGCATTGAATAAAAAATATATACTTTACATTTTATTTAAGCGCTCCCGCATCCCTTTGTTCTGAGTGATTTATGAAGAACTTACAAAACATTAAGCATGAACCAATGCAGTAAATAGAAATAAAGCTCAATATTGGGCGGACGATTTATGTATTCGCTTGTTATTATTGTTTATTCTAATATATCCTACTAATGGGGCCTGTCGTGGCGTTGGGTTTAAACGTGCGACTGTAAAGATGAAAGGCTGTGGGTTCTATTCCCACTCGAGGACATGTTATTTATATTGTCTATACATTTTTTTTTTTAGATTCACGATGTATCCCGCACGAGGCAGGGTAGGTAGGTGAAGCATTGCGTGTTGAGTGTTGAGTTCCGCCATTTGTCTTATTGCCAGAGCGAAGAAATGAAACATTAAATATTTAAATTAAAAATATTAAATATTACATTTCCTCGACTGGGGATCGAACCCAGAACCTGTCGGTTACAGTCACACGCTTGTGCCGCTGCGCCACACAGGCGTTTATACCTATAATACATCTATAATGGATAATTGTTTGAACATGGACGATATGTTAAAAAATGTATGTGATGTTTATTAGTCTAAAAGGGTTCTAAATAGTGTTTTTTTTTTATTTTTTCGTCAGTTTCTCTGTTTATTTGTTTGGCACGTATTGTTTCGAATATTGAGTGGGATGTAGGGAACGGATTGTCTTGACTTTAGATTAATGGGTTATGTTTTACCCTATCTTTTTTAACATACTATGTAAAATAGCTCAGTTTCACCACTTAACACGCAATGCCTCAAATTCAGCGGAAAAAGGGGAACGGAACAGAAATCATTAACACTAGATTTCCAAGTTTCCAAGACTCAACCCATGCCATGTGCAGGCATATAGTGTGATGCTGAAAATAAATGAAAAGCCCAAAAAAAAAAGAAAACTACATTTGAAAACATCTGGAAATTTATTTTTTAGGGCCTAACATAAATGTTTAATGCGACATCTACAAATAAATTCTACAAAATTTCCCTCGAGACAAACAATATTATAATAATATTCAATAAATAGACAGAAAGTCGATAAGTTTCGGAAACAACTTAAAGGTAAATAGGTAAATAATGTACGAATATTTTCCCGGTGGCTTCTCACAATAAAGGTATTTGGGTTGATATTTTCGCATCTTAAAGAGAAAACAGTGGAAAAATTGTAAGAGGAATATTTGGAAATGGAAAAATATTATTTTTTTTATTTTATTATTTTCATGGTAAACATAGATATTGAAGTTTTTGCGTTTGATCACTACTCGAAGATAAGTAATATTTCATATTTTGATTTCCTTTGCTCTGGTTACAAGGCAAAGTGCAGCGTTGTGCCTCAAATTCAGCAGCAATTGGAGAGTGCAAAGGTCTAAATAAGATAAAAGTATCTAAATAATAATAAGTTTTTCAACTCCCTTTGGCCTACGCTGTACTACTACTACTAGCTTCACGCTGAATCCCGCACATGGCTGGGTAGGCAGAGGGAACTTGGGAACCTGGTGTTAAGACACTCCGTTCCACTTCCGTTCCCCACTTTCCGCTGAATTTGAGGCATTGCGTGTTGAGTGGCAGACTCAACGCCGCGTTTTGCCTTGTACCAGAGCGAAGAAATGAAATATTAAATATTTAAATTGAAAATATTAAATATTTCATTTCCTCGACCGGGGATAGAACTCAGAACCTGTCGGTTACAGTCACACGCCTGTGCCGCTGCGCCACGACAGGCCTCAACTACTACTATTACTGCCTGCATAAATGTTTCCGTAGCGACGCAACATCTTACTGGAAGCGTTACCTATGTAAGGAGGTAAGCAAAAGGAATCAAGTGATACGACGCATATTTTTCCAACCAATATTCGAGACATTGCTTAATGGTGGAACTTCACGCTTTTTAATATAAAAAACAAAATATATTTTTTTATTCAATGAGAAGGGAATGCATCTCATAATTGTTGTGGTTATGATCATACCCTGTGTCGCTGCAGTATAAATCCATTGTGACTTTAAAAAAAAAAGTCTAAGTGTCTGTTAACACACTGGCTGATATAGTGCTACCAGATAAACGCTTTTTTACGGATCGTTGGCGTGTTTTGTGATTATTGTCAACTAGACTAATTATAAGGGAATTCGATGGTGAAACAGAACAGAAAATAGTAGCCTCTGTCTGTGAGATAGCATTATGTTATTATTGTCATCTGATTCTTCATTAGTAACCGATGAAATTCGCTCTAAATATATTTTATTTTTATTAAATTTAAAAGCGATAGTGTCAGGTCACGTAACTAACACATATTTCTAAATGCGTAAAAAGTCGAGAACGAGATGAATGATGTCACTAATTACTCAACAAAATAAAGAACAGACCAAGTAAGAATTAATTATTTCTCGCAAGCAGGGTTCCGTATCTACAAAAACGAGCAAAAAAGGTTTTTTTTTTGTATTTTTTTTTTTGTATATATTACAGTTGCAGCTGGATGTTATAGTAAATTTCTAACCAACGTGGTATGTGTAATATACTGAAATAGAGAATATTGATATTGCATGTGAACTGTACAACGTACAAATTGGACGACGAAATATATAACGAGTGATATAAGAAAAAGAGAGGACAAGTTGAAAGTGAATATTATCCCAATGACATTATTACATACATTACAGTTCATTAGATACAGCCTGAACAACACGCAAACGGAATAACGCAGTTGAATCTTAGTAAACGTGTTCGACTTAACGCTTTGGATACGGAAGCATAAATCTTTGTGAAGATAAAAAAAAGTCACAAAAGTTTCACTCACAAGAATAGTTAAACAAAAGGTATAAAAATACTGCTAGACCAGAACTGGCCTGAAATGAATGCACGCCAATCAAAACTGCTTCATAGATAACTTTGTAAAACAGATGTCGGTTGGTATTGGTATTGTGTTAGTCACTTTTTCTGTATCTCTATATTGAACTTTTAAAAAGAGATCATTTCAATGTGCCTGTAAAGCTTCTATTGAGCTTTTATTATTAGAATATTGAGCTAATTTTAAATTTGTTAAGCTGTGAAATGGCATAGTGTCTGACTCTTATGGTTGGTTAACGTGGTTGTCGGTTTCTTTTTTTTATGGGAAAGACGGCAAACGAGCGTACGGGTCACCTGATGGTAAGTGATCACCGTCGCCCACGGCCCCGTGAAATTCCAGAGGACACACAGGAGCGTTGCCGTCTTGTAAAATGGATGGGCACCGGGGCCTGGCATTACCGAATGCGAAACGCAGTGACCAAAGCCACTACTTAACGCCGGTTTCAAATGCCGGGGGTGGTAACAATCCGGTGGAGTCTGCCCATGCGTGTTGCCATTACTGACAACGTGACTCTCCCACACGTACTTTATAATATAATAATAATAATAATTAACAAGAACATTTGATAACGATAATAACTGCAGAAGTATAATACTGTGTCGCAGCAATTATCACCCACCTCACAAACATTGTATACAAAAATTATATCAAATTTAACTAATACTATAATACAGAATCAATTAATTATACATATTAGGGAACAATTAATAGAAATAATATTAAAAAAAAAACAAAAGAAACAATACAAATACAATTAAAGGGATTGTGTATACACAAACATGCGTTTTAGGTGTGTGTGTGCTTGTATATATATATGTGTGTGTGTGTGTGTTTGTGTGTGTATGTGTTTGTGTAAACTTACAATTCGGCGTTCAATAGGTCTTCCGTCTGATCGTAGCTTAACGATAATAGCCAGTTTGATAGTTTAATTTTACATCGGTGGTAGGTAAGAGGGTATATATTTATATTATAATTGATGCGATTGTACAATGCAGAGCTTAGATAATAATATTGACCGTTCAAAGATACTATACGACGCAATTCTATTTGACAAATTTTGTGATTTCTATGCTTATTACTCATGTACTGAGCATCAAAGGAAATAATATTATGTTTTTGGAGAGTAGAACATAGTACATATAATTGACGAACCGTTAGCAATTTGCAAGTCTGATATAACTCTGTTGATGGAAAACGAATAGGTTTAGATAGCATGACCTTAAGAATGCATCTTTGTACTCTTTCTAGTGGAAGGAGAATTGTTTTTTTTGCACCACCCCATGCTGGTATGCAATATGTAAGTAACGACTGCACGAGGGCGTAGTAAACCATGTTTAAAATCTGTAAATTTGCGCCATGTCTAAGTTGTTAGAAGACAAAAGCTAGTTTTCGTATACAAGAAGTCAGAGATCGTATGTGATTCTTCGAAGAAAGGTGTTCATCTATGAGGATACCGAGATACCTTACAGAACCAGCTCTGGTTATTTTGGAACAATTGCATATATTTCGTAATTCATAAGGACACTTTGGTCGCCTCTTACGACACCATCAGTACAAGGGTGATCCTATTCTAAGCCGGAATCACACGGCTAAAGTTCCTCTGGAGAGAAAAAGTTATTAAACTTCTCTCTGGTAGTAATACACAACGCGGTGTTGAGTTACGCCATTTTACACAACGTCTCAAACATTAGACGATGGGGACAACGGAGTATTTTAACATTTGGTTCTATCTGCCCACACTGTATGTGCAAAACTATTAATTTTATTGAAATATTTTAATATGATTCACATGACGCAAAACAGCTGCTGCTATATTACAATTATGTTAATTAAATATTAGTAACTAGCACTATGAGATCAATCATGGCGCAGGGGCATAAATGTACGAAGTGTTTAAACGTAACATATTGTAGAGTAGATTCCTACTATAGGAAAAAAAATATTTTATATTTTTACTATGTTTTTAAAGTGTTATTCCACACTTAGGACAGAAAATACTAAACTTAAATTTATATTTTAATTTTATCTTTTCAATTGGGGAATAGAACAGTGTCTCAACACTAGGTTTCCTTGTAACTAAGCTAAAAAAAGGCAATTATCAAATATAATGCAACGTTAACTTCTGCCGCAAAATAAAAATCTTTCAATGGGATGAAAGTATAGCTTATCACAGGATTATCTTTGCCTGTGTTGTCGTAACCGTAAATAGATGCTTACGTTACGTAAATCACTTGGTTTTTTAAATTCTAATTCATATATGCTAGATGAACTAGGTTCAAACGTATCTAGAAAATATATATAAAAAGGCGACTTTGTAAGAAGATAATAATTAATGGTTTTGATTCTTGGTCGAGGAAATAATTTATTTTAATTAAATTTTGCGTTGTTCCATAATTGAGCACGCAAGGCCTCGAAAATTTGGAAGAATACAGCGTATTTAGGTATATATATATTTAACCCAATTAAGATTATAAATGTGAACGTCTGTGACGTTGTATATATATATGCAACTTTCACACAAAAGCTACTAACTAAGCAGGTTTCTATGGAACTGCAGTAAAACAGTTTAAATATCAAAAAATATTGGCTATTTATTTGTCTACATCTATAACATAAAGAAGAACTAAAGCGAAGCCACACGTAGGTCGCTAGTTAAACATAAATTACTGTACAGAAGCTTTTCATAAAAGTTTTCTTACATCACAAATTCACCTTACACTATATTTTACAAGGTAAACCCTGTATAAAATGAAAAAAAAAAGAAAGAAAATCCAATTACACAGCAACTTTAAGTATATCCACTGTTTCATTATATTATTCTTCACATAATCAACAAAGCTCGCAATGGCAGCGTAAAGTACTCTTTTAAATTATACTTGCTTCTGTATTATAAATATGGAACAAGTTCCACTTGCATTTTTTCCATACACACTTTGTATGTATGTATGAACATTTTATTAGGTGACTAGCTCATGCCTGTGGTTTTGTTTTATTGTATATTTTATATAAATCTAATTTTTATATCCTGTTTTACCTGCAAGTTGTATAAGATTTCTGATATTTATAAAAAAAATTGTAGCTGTCTGTTCATGGTATAATGAAAAAATCTTATTGAGGGACGTTTATTAATGTGATTTTTATGTGTTAATTTTTGTCTGTATATCTGTTGGTCTATTGCGTGGGCTTGTACTCAAAAACGGCTGAATAGATTTAAATGCAGCTTTCTCATTTATTATATTTTTCGCTCTCTCTGCATACCCCGCTAGGGACATAGCGTGAAGCTAAGTAAGTAAGTATGTAATATATTTTGTCTTATCATAAGCGTTTGTTTTATTTCAATAGGTTCGATGGTAAAAAATATGTCAATTTTAAATATTTAGTTCGATAAAATTGCTACGTATTATTTATTCATTGTAAACATTTTCTATTTTATTGTATAGATTGTGTCATAAAAGACAAAACCAATTGAGATTTAGAGAGATTTAGTAGTAGTTTTTGTTTAAGCGAATCCACGAGCAAATGGCTAGTATACATTAGTTACCCTTTTTCTTTAATATAAATTAGTAAATTAGTCTTAATATTACCACGCTGAATCAAATAAACACTTTACTTTCACAATATTGATTGGCATAACTTTAAAATATCAGTGTATCCATCGTATCGATACAAATTTTCATTTATGATTCCGGCTCATTCCGACATTCCGACCTCTTACGTGTGGGAGAGCCACGTTGTCGGAAATGGCAACACGCATGGGCAGACTCGACCGGACCATTAACACCCCCTGCATTTAAAACCAGCGTTAAGTAGTGGCTTCGGGCACTGCGTTTCGCATTGGGTAGTGCCGGGCCCCGGTGCCCATCTACCTTAAAAACGGGTAATGCACCTGTAGCTCCTCTAGTGCTACACGGGGTCGTGGGCGGCAGTGATCACTTACCATCACGTGACCCGTATGCTCGTTTGCCCTGTCTTATACAAAAAAAAAATTTAGATTTTTTTTATTATTTGAAGAAAGAAAAATAATAATTTATTACTGGCATATAATTAGATTATGAAGGAACAGTATTTTTTTCCAGTAAAAGTTTAGATTTATAGGCCTTGGGTTCGATTCCCAATCGTGGCAACGAACATTTTTCATTTCTCCGTCCTGGTTGGGAGACAAAGCACGGCGTTCAGTTCCACCATTTGACACTGAAAAATTGAACAGAAAGTTTTTTATATTTTTAATACAGCTTTTTAATAAATAATATTAAATCATCTCTTGTAGCATATAAAACTGCTATCCCGTAAATAGAATTGCAATTAGTGTAGCGTTCTTTTATAATTTAATTGAGAATGCCAATTTCATTCTTCTGTTTTCATTTAAAGAATGGCCTTTTAACTCTGTTTTTGTACTAATCATTAGTACTTACTGGAAAAAAATATGTTTATATTTTTTTATTCATTCCTCATTGAGGTTATATTAGCTCAGTAGTACAGCGTCGACGTCTGCGTGTAAATCGAGTCCCACCCAAGGAAATAATAACTTTAAAATATTTTCGTCACTTCCCTATTAAACAAAGCGCGGTGTTGAGTTCCGCTACTCAAGACATGTGGTAAATTTAACACTGTGGTTCTTTTATAGAACAAGCTATATGAAGGAAATGTAAAATTGTCTGCTTTAGTACATTATAATATGTAAGAATTAATTATGAATTAATTATGCTAATTTCTAATGATAACATTTCTCAATCATTGATGATGCTTGGATTTTCCCACAAGACAAGAGTAACTTTACGATATATACCATACTTGGCTAGGTGGCAGATGGAACGTTGGAACTTTCCGCTACAGAGGAACTCAACGCCACGCTTTACCTCGCTACAAGAGAGAAGCAATTAACATACTAAATATATTATTTCCTCGAGCGAGGATCGAACCTACAACCTATCGGGCTTAATGTCGTTCTCTTTTGCCCCTGCGCTACGATAAGCCATATAACAGATTTAGAAGCAAAAATTATATAAACTTCTTATAATATTAATGCTACACTACTGGCAAGACAACCGACGGTGTTGGGTTACGCATTCTGATGAATACATGAAATTAAACTAAAATACTTTTTTAACGACAGTAACAAATATAACTCGCTGAGGCTAACTTAATCCATAATAACTAAATTGAATATTTCCCGCAATAACTTCAATAATAAATTCAATAGTAGTTTCATATCGCTTCTACGGAACTTGTTAACGATGAATTTATTATACTTGCGTTCTTTCCAAATTTGCATTTATGGGATGGTCGTAATAAAATTATTGTTAAATTGATGTAGGTAGGTATATATTCTTACTATTATTTTTTATGTTTCTTTTCTGCCCACAGATAGCAGGTTAGGCAAAGAATTTTATAAAATGTCGATAAGTACATTTCTACGAAAGCATTTCCGTTTCTCATCATTCACCTAAATGGTATGGCTATATATTTGTTATTTAATATATGTATATCATATATATTATTATATTGTATGTATTAGAAGTAGGTATATGTTTTAATTCTTTCTTCTAAATACTCTTTGCACAAGCCCGGTTTTGTATAACTTTGTTCCTCTCTCCAAGGGTCGTCTGGGAGAGATAGCAATAAGACCACCTTTGCACAATCTGTATGTTGTATTATTTCTTTTGTGTTTTCTTATGTTTATTTTGTGTGCAATAAAGTTTTTCTATCTATCTATGGTATTGTTGGCGGCAGAACTAAAAGCCACGTGTGCCTCAGTACTAAAGCGAGTAAATTGAAAATATTACATTTATATTAACCAGTCGCCCTTACAATTATTACTTTAGTATGTTTATAGTATATTACTCACTCACTCAGCTTCACGCTGTATCCCGCACGAGGCAGGGTAGGCAGAGGGAACCCGGGAACCTAGTGTAAAGACACTCCGTTCCACTTCCGTTCCCCACTTTCCGCCGAATTTGAGGCATTGCGTGTTGAGTGGCGCTTTGCCTTATTACCAGAGCGAAGAAGTAAAACATTAAATATTTAAATCGTAAATATTAAATATTTCATTTCCTCGACTAGGGATCGAACCCAGAACCTGTCGGTTTCGATCACACACTTGTGCCGTTGCGCCACGACAGGCCTCAGTATATTACTAGAATATTATTATTATTAGTAAATATTATACGATTTTAAGTGTAATTTAACAATGTCTTCATTATTCGACTGCATTAGGAGGAATTTAAAAGTTTTTGTTATGTATGAATGTATGTTTTTTTTTCTCTTTGGCTCGATATACATCTGATAGGCCTTTGTTTTTTTGGACAAGGTGTTGTTAAACAATAAGGTGTTATTAAACTCTATGGGCATATCGTACAGCTCTTGTCTAAGTAATTTTCTAAAATGGTACCCATAAATACAAAATTAGCGTCACGCTGTATCCCGCACGAGGCAGGGTAGGCAGAGGGAACCCGGGAACCTAGTGTTAAGACACTCCGTTCCACTTCCGTTCCCCACTTTCCGCCGAATTCGAGGAATTGCGTGTTGAGTGGCGGGACTCAACGCCGCACTTTGCCTTATTACCAGAGAGAAGAAATGAAACATTAAATATTTAGATTGAAAATATTAAATATTTCATTTCCTCGACTGAGGATCGAACCGAAAACCTATCGATTACAGTCACAAGCTTGTGCCGCTGCGCCACGACAGGCCTCAAATACAAAATTAAACAATGGAATTTCTTATAGTATGATAATAATTATCTCCACATATAAAAAAAACCATTTAGAGAAAAATATTTATTTATTATTTAAGCAATAATAAAATGCAATAATAAATTACTTTACTTTGTCTAATTCGCTCGAAAATATGAAACTGTATATTGTCCACCCAATTTAAAACACTAACTAGTATCAGCTTGGAGTTTGACTGGAGAGTGTTAATTAATGTTGTTTCGACACTAGAAAATGTCTATGAAACATTTCAATTTTCATAAATAATATTAAAAAAAAATGCGGCAATACACTTTTTCTTCATTTTACAGTCTAAAAGTGACCTGAAAAATAAAGGACTAATTGATAATTTCTGTTTTGAACAACAATAACAAGAGTATAGACATAGGAAATACGACGTTATTTTTTCTGCTTCACACATAGGGATGGTTAGAGAAAATCCGGAAACGTACAGCGAAATTTTCGTAAAGTAATGACCACCACATTGCCTATCGTGGTGCAGTGGCACAAGCGTGAGACTATAATTGACAGGTTGTGGGTTCGATCCCATATTTAATTTCTTCGAGTCAGGATCGAACTTTTAATTCGCTGCGTTTAAAGTCGCAACCGGCGTCACAACAAGCCTCAAGTAATAGTGATTAGGTAAATGATTATATTTTTTGTATATAATTTATAGCTTTACTTTATTTAGAAAAACGGAATTTGGAGAGCAAACCTAATAGCATGACACTTTATTTTCCACTTTCCGACAGTTTAGTGGTGAAATAATATTAGTCAAGTCTTCAATTTCAAAAAAAAAATATTTTTTTTACAGCTTCACGCTGTATCCCGCACTAGGCAGGGTAGGCAGAGGGAACGGAAGTGGAACCTAGTGTTATGATACTCTTTTCAAAAAAATGACTGAGTTTAAAAACGTAATAACGAATGAATTTAATGAAAGGATATATGGTGACAATGTCAAAATGAAAATTTAAAAATAACTTTATCTGTCCTGGTAACAAGGCAAAGTGCGGCGTTGAGTTACGCTGCACAACACGGAATGCCTCAAATTCAGCGGAAACTGGAGAATGGAATGGAATGTCTTAACACTAAGTTCACATGTTTCCTCTACTAAAGCGTAGCTGTGAATTTGCTATGAAAAACCATTTACCATTATTTTTTACACTCGTATACCATTGGAAAACATTTCTCAATTAAATTTCAATCTTGTTAAGTCGCCCGTACAAAATATCTTAAGGACTAGTTAAACGTAGCGTAAAAGAAGACAGGGCTTAGTTACGTGATCGTATCTTTAGAATTCTACTTCTTGTGTACACTAATTTCTTTCTATAAATTCTTTTATATTTTATCGTCGTAGAAATTCTACGGTTATATTTCAGTATTCAAACAATGGTAATGGTAAATAGATTAGTGTTAAATTATTTAAATATTCTATTTCGTATTTATATTTATAATCGCTTGTATTCTTTATTATTTAATTATCAAGCCTTGAATTTTCTTGCATACATTTTTTTTAGCTTCACGCTGTATCCTGCACGAGGCGGTGTAGGCAGAGGGGACTTGGGAACCTAGTGTTAAGATACTCCGATCCCGACTTTCCGCCGAATTTGAGGCATTGCATGTTGAGTGGCGGAACTCAACGCCGCGCTTTGCCTTTTTACCAGAGCTAAGAAATGAAACACTAAATATTTAAATTGAAAATGTTAAATATTTTATTTCCACGACTGTGGGTCGAACCCAGAACCTGTCGGTTACAGTCACACGCTTGTGCCGCTGCACCACGACAGGCCTCGAACATATTATTTTTATAATTATACAGCTTCACGCTGTATCCCGCACATATCACGGTAGTTTTACACTTGAGTAACGCAGTGTCTTCACACTAAATTCCCAAAAAAAAGAAAACTATCTTATCATACAAACATAATATAATTCCTACCCTATATCTATTTTAATCATTAGCACTGAATGAAACTAAAACGTTAAATGTAACCCAGTTTTCCGTACAAAAGACTTTTGTGTCTGTAAAACACTATCCATTGTAAAACGTAAAAGACCTTACTTATATAAAAGTAGTTGCGAGACGCAGATTATGGCACAAAGTGGTTTTAGTAAAAAGTCTTAAAAGGTGCCAGCGATATTACCAGAGTATGTGAAAACTTTATTTATATTGCATCTGAAATAATATGTACTAGGTTTAAATATAAAAGATAAAATCCGGCGTTTAATTACGCCATGTGTCATGGATGAATAATAATGGAATATTTAAATACTTGGTTATCCTTGCGTTATATTACATCAAGGTCTCAACTTAACATATACATTTTTTTTTTAATTTTACACTGTATCCCGATTAGAAAAAAAAATGGTAAACGAAGTTTTCTAACTCTAAGTTCCCAGGTTCCCCCTACCTTCCCAGCATATGTACAGCAAGAAACATGAGCTCTTCAGATTTCTAATATATGTAATATAGATATTCATATGTTTTATTAAAAACAACATATGGCTTCCTTAAAAAGTTTTTGCCGAAACAACCCAAATATAATACGTATCCGTTTACTTTAACATTGTACGTCTAACTTAGCGTAATTCAAAAGGGAAATTGCTTCTTAAGCACACAGTAATGAACAAAAACATTATAAGCGTGTGTGCTAAGGACCTTCGCTTTTGTATGGAATTGTAAAACTAATTCAATTCTGTTCTATTCACGAATATGGAACTACGTACCTACATATATATGTATATATTACTTGACATACGTTTAATTATAACTTTGAAAATTATTAATTTAAGTAGGAATGGAATGGAGTGTTTTAACACTAGGTTCCAAAGTTCCCTCTGCCTACTTTGCCATATGCAGGATACAGCGTCAAGTTAAAAAATAACAATGTAGAGTAGCTTAATTATGATCTCGATTTAGGTTAGTTGATCTATAAAAATTATTTAATATAAGAAATACTTAAGGCCATCATGAAACCAGGGGGTTGTGGGTTCGATTCCCATTTTGGTAAATTAATATTTTTAATCCTTCGATCTGAAATAGTGGCGTTAAATTCCGCAACTCAACATAAAATAATAATGGAAATGCAATGGGGAACGAAGTGTCTTAGCACTAAGTTAAGGTAGTATAAATACTCATATCTTTCCATTAATTGACTCAAAAGCTTGATTATTTTCTGTGATTTAAGAAAGTGTAGACAAAAAAAAATTAGTATGTCCGTCTTTCATCACGTAGAGATATCAAGGTGAAATTGATATCAATTTCACCTTGATATCTCTACGTGATGACAGACGAAAATATTGACAGCAAAGTCAGAGCACAGAACCCTAAAAATATATAAATATACCTACTAGCTGATACGCGCGACTTCGCTCGCGTTGTAGCTCTTAAATAAATATCAAGGATCATTGCATTCCAATGGAACTGAATCGATGTGATTTAGTATTTAAAAATTACTACAAACAATAAATTTCAAAAAAACTTAAGATATACTTTATTAAATTACAACTACAAATGTTTAAATATATTTCACTGTAACAAAAATAAATTTTATAATTCTATAAACATATAATGTTGAGTATTAATGTAGGATATTTTTGTAGGCCATATTATAAGTTTTACAGTCCGGTGCTATTATGTGTAAATGGGCATGAGCCACTCGCGAACAGGCTACATATAGTTTGACTGTGAGAAAAGCATGGCTTTTCTAAATTATGTAAGATAACATTTAAAATAATAATTTGACTTATACAGAGATTTTTTGACAAACACTTTTTTATCATGCATTTTTTTTTAATATATGTCACTTCTAATATCACCAAGAACATGTTTACAAAGTTTCATATAAATCGGTTAAGTAGTTTTAGCTATATATATAATATTAGAAGAATTTATTAACAGCAGAATTTTATTCGACATATTCCTTTAGAAATTTAGAGATAGTAAAACAATTATTCGCTTCGTGTCCAGTGAACGGAATAAAGTAATCCAAGAAAGAGACCATCGCTTAACTTAGATTTGTTCAGAGAAAATAACATGGAGTTACTGATTGTAGTTCAACATTTACAGTTACTTCGATTTCGTCTTAAAAATACTATAAGAAATCTGTAAGAAAATTGTTATTTGAAACTGTTTAAGTAGCTCGTAGTATAGTATTTAATAGTTAAAACGTATATTTCAGCTTCTCGTTGTATTTCGCACATAGGAAAGGCAGGATAGGAAGAGAGAACCTGGAAACCTAATGGTAAAACTGTGGTTCTCCGTTCGGTTCTATAAAGGACTTCAAATAGAGAAATGAGTAATATTATTTTACCTTCATATTTCTCACGTACAAATAAAATATTTGGGACACTCACTTTTCCATATTTTTCCAAAGTTTCGAGATGGCATTTGGAGTGGCGTCTGGAGCTCAACGACGACCTCTAACACAATAAAATGAAAAAAAAATAAAAAGAGAAATCCAGAAAAGAAATATAAATTTTATTCCCTTCTTGAAAATTGATCAAAAATCATCGCATTCACCAGTCACATTCACACATTCACTAATAATAAATGAAAATCGGGATAACCTTTCAGAGATCTCATTTGAAATTCCTAAAATCTCATATACAAAAAGCAAAAGATACCCGATTCTATATAATAAAGCGTACATAAATAGATCCTTTTCCGGGAATCAAATCTTTTATAACGTTATACCGTTTTGTTATTGAGCAGGTAAATCTATTAGGAGATTACATCCCTTCCCGATGTGGAGAGCATATTCATCACTGGTACATAATGTGCTTGGATCGGGATTTTTTCAACCTTTTTTCAGTATTAGAATGATCCTTGTAGTAATAAAAGTAGATTATTCTTTCAATTTAAGTTGTAAATTTAATCAAACATATGTTTTTTTTTTTAAATTATAGTTAATCGTACAAATAATGGAAGGGTGGGCAGTGAGTAAGTACCTGGCGTGAAAACGAATGTCGTTACTCTTCTTCATTCTCTGACAATTTGTTAGCTTCACGTTGTGGGATACAACGCACAGCGGAGTACCCCGAAGGAAGTTGGGAGTACCTTGGGAGTTGGGAATACCCAGTGTTAAGACCCTCCCCATTACGACCCTTCCGTTCCCCACACTCTGCCGGATACCTTAATACCAGAATCAGTCGTATTAATATTAAGTCCTCTCAGTGGAAATCGTATCCACACCTATTGTGGTTACAGTCTAACGCTTGTGCCCCTGCCCTACGATGTAATTCAAGTATTAAATATTGTATTTTTAATTAGGAATTATTTTATAAATT
This sequence comes from Eueides isabella, assembly GCA_019049475.1. Classification (NCBI taxonomy): domain Eukaryota; kingdom Metazoa; phylum Arthropoda; class Insecta; order Lepidoptera; family Nymphalidae; genus Eueides; species Eueides isabella. The sequence continues at coordinate 2,377,239 of CM032397.1, forward strand.
ATGACACGCCCTGGGAATGAAATGCTCGCTCTAGTATATCACTTAAATATCAAACTGTAAATAATTGATTAAAAAAAAATAGAAATATCCCGCTGAGTTTTATTCTTCTCAGATCTGAGGCAGTTCAGATTTTATTGAACAGGTGGTAATTTGTTAGATATTCAAAAAATAAAACTTGTAATCTCTTATTTTGAATCATATATTTGAATTTTAATTTAAAATTTTGGCACATCCGAAGGTGAAAATCTCATGTATCAACCGTCCCCCAAATAGGAATCACATCTAAAGCTTCAAACAATCAAGTAACATTGAAATATATGTAATTAATGATCTGGTTCCATCATTAAGAAAACAAAACACATACTACTATAAAAAAAAAGACTTAACACTTTGTGTAAGATCTCATTCCATTAATGTTACCAAGCAAACACACTTAAAAGGCCATTCAATCGCTTGTTCCACACTCGATACGTACACTAGGTTTTAATTAGATCAACCTTTCATGCTGATTACGAGCACATTGAGATGAGAACGTATTACAGTTCTGTTAGACTACTTTGTATCGTAAATTGAAAATGTATTTGAATTCTTGTTTTGTTTAGTAATAAGATAGATTTATAATTTAGATTACAGTATTAGATTAATGTAGAATACGGAAAATTAACCTGATATGTTTATGTTAAATTAGTTCCCAGGTTCCCAGGTTTAAATAAGTTCCCCGGTTCCCTTTGCCCTACCTGCCATGTGCGGGATACAGCGTGAAGCTGAGTGAGTGAGTCAATATAATATAATAAATGTATGATAAGCCTATATTTAAGAATATATTTAAGATAAATATTATATCTTCTTTACGGCACTACAAACAAGAAAAAAAAATATGCGTTAACAAGATATATTTAAATGGGTGGATTTATCTCTAAAAAACATTGGACTGGGCTATAAATAAAGCAGATACATTAAAACAATCTCTCTATCAGGTGTACCGCATTTGGCAGGGTAGGCAGAGGGAACTTGAGAGTGATAAGACACTCCGTTCTGTTCCTTACTCTCGAAATTCCGTTAAATTAAAATCATATTTTTTTGAGGCCTGTGGTGGCCCAGGGACACAAACACACAAACGGGTGACCGTAAACGATAGGTTGTGGGTGTGATGGACTCGAAAAAGTGAAATTTAATATATCATTTCGAATAAAATATGTAATGTATTCATTTCTTTAGCGCGGCGTTAAATTCTGCCTATGAACACGCAATATATTGACACTAGATTGCCTTCCCCTCCTTCTCTAAGCTCGCTACCAAACTCTTGAACTATGACTATAACTTTAACTACACATTTTACTATGCAAATCGTTCTGATATTATATTGTAAATCGATCTGCACGGTACGAAATAAAGCAAACGTTCAGTTGGCACGGCTGTAGCCTGTAACAAGTGAACGTATCGCGTTATCACTCATAGCCCTAGCGCTCGTCGTTACGAAGCAGTCGTATGGACAACGATATAGTGTGACATAGTATTTTCAATGTAATACTACACTATAGTGTAGAATAGAAATATATAGAATAATGGAGTTGTTTATTGCAGCTTACATATACTTTTTGTAATTATGTTTATTCTAATAGCTTGTCCGAGGGGTCTTCATGCTTTTTATGTCAAATAAATCAATTTTAAACAAAATAAGAATATTGAAAATAAAAATATATATTTATTTATTCATATTACAATAATTTAGAAGAAAAAGGAGGTGTTGTAAACATAAAAACAAAGTGTATGCAGAAGCTGTATAAACATTATTACTGTAAAGTTCTCCTTTGACTACTAATATATATTTTTATTTTGGATATAATAATAAAAATATATAATTAAAACTTACATTAAAGCATACAAATAGTCCATTCCTTTTTTCCAAATAGTCCATTATATCTTATATTATGTTATATATATGAGGCCTGTCGTGGCGCAGCGGCACAAGACTGTGACAGTAACTTGTTCTGGGTTCGATCCCTAGTCGAGGAAATGAAATATTTAATATTTTCAATTTAAATATTTAATGTTTCATTTCTTCGCTCTGGTAATAAGGCAAAACGCGGCTTTGAGTTCCGCCACTCAACACACAATGCCTCAAATTCGGCGGAAAGTGGGAAACAGAAGTGGAACGGAGTGTCTTTACACTAGGTTTCCGGGTTTCCTCTGCCTACCCTGCCTAGTGCGGGATACAGCGTGAAGCTGAGTGATTGAGTGAGAGTATTATGTTATAATAAGGATACAAACGTGAATTATACGTAATAAAATGTTAAATAATCATTTTTAGCATAGTAATTAAAAGACAAAAATAATGGAGATATAATAAGACCATAATCACTAATACTGATATGGTACACTATCTCTATTATCTCTATTAGTAGAATATTTATGTTAATTTTTCATTTTATATTTCATATTTACTTTTTATAAAAAATATGATTACAAATATCCATATTTCTTTTTTGAGGTCTGTCGTGGCGCAGCGGCACAAACGTGTGACTGTAAACGATAGGTTGTGGGTTCCATCCTCGCTCGAGGAAATGAAATATTTAATATTTTTTAATTGATTATTTAATGTTTTCATTCCTTCGCTCCGTTAACAAGGCAAAAGCGCGGAGATGAGTTCCGCCACTCAACATGTAATGCCAAAATTTTGGCGGAAATTTCGGAACGGAGTGTCTTAACACTAGGTTTCCAAGTTCACTCTGCCTACCCTGCCATGTGCGGGATACAGCGTGAATCTGAGTGAGTGAATGAGTATATTTCTTTATGAGAAAATGAACTCACACCTAACGCGGTTAATCAACTACGCAACAGCGTCACAGCTCGTTTCATTCACATCAATCATAAATAAAGAATACTTAATACCAAGCTTTTAAGCGCTATAAAGAACAATATTCTTTAGAAGATAGAAAACTTTCCTTTATTTGCAATTCCATTAAAACTTTATCTCTTGGTACCAAGAAAAATGAGGTGACTCTTGAAGTTACAAGGAGTCACTGTATACTAACACTGGGCTTTTACTGTAATGGAGGTTCGCTGGTGTTCGTTCGTGTTATGTGTACTTTATAAATTAGTCACCTGAATAACTTGATATATTGTACATAATTATTTAAGTATAATGTGAATATTCCTATAGTTTTGTTTTTTGTACTATTTTTTGCTTCACGCTGAGTCCCGTTTACGTTTGGGCAGTGGGAACTTGGGAACCTAATGCTAAGACCGTTCCGTTCTCCACTTTTTGCCGAATTACATATTGAATGGCGAAAGATTTACACTGCCTCACGTATATAAAAATGTTAGCAGAGTGAACTAAGCGTTAAGAATCTCCGTTTGCCATGAACTTAGAAACTTACTGAGCTCAGAAAACTACATGTCAAACTACTGGTCCTGTTAGAGATTGATTGGAATTAGTTCCCTCAAACGGAAACTGAACTCACAACCATCGTGATCGTCGACGTTGCGCACCTATAGTAGACGGAAGTCACTATTTTCAATGCACCATGAATGATTATATATTTTAATTGACTATATATTTTCTTACCGTAACCTGACCAGTAGGCAGAGAATAGGCGAAGGGAACTTGGTTACATAGTGATAAGACACTCCGTTCCATTTTATTCCTAATGTTTCAATGATTTGTCGTTTTTTCGCCCTTCGCTTCACGAATAATGAATTTACAAAGAATGTTAATATATTATATATATTTATTGATATTAAAAAATCCATGACGATTAAACCTTGCTCGTTTTCTTAATAATTATTTTAAATAGTCAAGAGCTCAGCTGGAATTCCAGAAACTAATTTTCACCATAACATAGAAGTAAGCGTCAATATTATCGCTCCAGTGACCAAAACTGGGTCTCTAAGATTCTTATAACAGTAACATCAAATATTTGAATATAAATAATCACTCGACCAGAAACAAGAGATAGTAAAACACTGTCCGTACTATTGAAATGCAAACAAAATTCTAAGATTCAAATTCACTAACTAAATTATATCGGAAAATTCACGGATGAATACTTTCAATTAAACGTAGATTTACCAAAACTTTATTGGACGCATCGTGGCATAGTGGATAGCATCTGATTGCAAACGATGGCTACTAGTTCAAACCCGTTTGAAAAAGCATTTTATAAATTTATTTTCTTTGCCTTAATAAGATAACCTGCGGAGTTAAGATCCGCCACTCTATGCGTAATGTCTTCATTTCGAAAAGTTCTGTTTAGTTTTACGGAGTAGTCTTACTCAAAATGTTCTCTATATATAACTTACTTAAACAAAATTAAAAATTACCTTCATCTGACAAGATGCTGCGCATCACAAGACATTGAAATTAATTTTGATGCTTATGATTTACAATTTTTTTGGTATCCTTAGAAGATCAATGAAATTTTCGAGTATCGATACTGATTGTATGAGAATTGACGACCCAATTTCAAAGACGATGAAAACATTTTTTATTATGTACGTACATACATATATACAAGTATATATATTTTAATAGCACATAACGATTACACTCGGTTTTCTGCTTTTTGCCTGTAATATTTCATGAACAAAGCCCAAATAAGCAAAATTATTATATATAAAAAAAATCATTATTAACTACTCATAATATATATGAATAATACGGGATTTATAGTTAGACATTTTTTTTTATTTAATAAGGGCACTAACTGAACAAATTAGATTATTTGAGATCGTAAAATATAATTTTATCGAACAGTCCACTATATATCTATTTTATTCACATACATTAAATTTATCTACAAATACGCCTATCCTTAATAGAAAGTAAAAACAAAAATCCCCATGTGTTTTGAAAAGCAACTTCTCAAAACTAGGAAATTTTAACGCAGGTTTCAATTGAGCGAGGCGTGAACTCTTAACACAGAAGCTAAGAGGTGTATGGACTTGAATCTGTTCTGTTTCATAGATATGCATCGTTTCTAAAGTACTGCCTTTGATGTTAAAGCAGCTACTTGAATGGCACGGTACTTATATAAATTTAGGGCAAGAAATTTTTGAGTGATATTTTCAATGGCTTGGAAATGATCGTTCGAAATGTTTTGTTATATTGTGTTTTAAGGCTTACGCTCTATCTTGCTCACATATGGGAAGGAAGACAAAAGTGCATCTTTGAACACGAAGGTTGTGGGTTTGATTCTCACCTGGGGATATCTAATATTTTGATTTCCTTGTTGGTTGGTAGAACGCGACGATTTACCTCGTGTGTAGCGTAGCGTTGAGTTCCGCCATTCAACGCGTTATTAAAGATTCTCATGTTCCCTCTGACTAATCCATGTACGGTATATAGAAGTAATCAATCTTTATAACAAAATTTACTGGCTGTAACATTACAGTATGACAGAACACAAGTTCGCAGCAAAGCCAAGCGATGACAATTTACACTATACGTCAATGTCACTATTATTCATTCTGTCATTCATCTAAACCACAGTCAATCTTGTGGAAAAGCAAGCGAAATGCAAAAGTAAACTATTAGAGACATACATATATTAACGTATTGTAGAGTATTATTAGTTTCTGTTTTGGTTTCGTGTCGAATCTTTTACTTAATAGGGTCCTCGTTTCCCGCTTACTGTTTAATTTTGTGGTCATTATGAGTGTCATGACGGAGTTCAACACCGCTCATTGAAATATTTTTTTGAGTCTTCTATTTATTTGTACTTGTTTTTGGCTTTCAGTTCGTGGCAACGTCAGATATTATATGTTACCTTACTCACTTAAACGTTACTAATATAATTGATATCCAAAAAGTTACAGCACGTAGCCAAAATATTTAAAAAATGCGTTAATATATATCCATATTATAAGGATTTCTTTTTTTGCAACTCAAGAATCATTATGAAGAAAGTTCCATACAAAACTTTAGACAACCACACCGCGTAAACCCAAGATGAAAAAAACACATTGAAAATTCAACGTCACCGTGCATTCCCTTAACTTAATTCAGTTATAAATAAAACAACAGTCTTGCAGCAATTCAAAGACCACCATTAAATTTCAACGCAGACTTCAGAAACTTTCTCATTTTGTGCGATCGAACAAAAGCCACTAATGAAATGCACCTTATATTTTTAATTAGGAAAATCTTCAAAGAAATCTAACTTTGTTGGCAAATCGTCTAGATCTACGTAACTGCCTTCTCTAAGGTGTAAAAGCGAATCGGAACGTTTGAAGTAAGGTGGGAGCTTTCATTACCGCCAGACGTACTCTGAAAGTGCCACTCAAAACATCAAAGGCTGAATGTACCTATGGTACAATTATATTGTCCGAACTTATCTTGGATTGCACACAATTTTATTCTATATTTATAACATGATAATGATTAGGTTTCCGTGCTAGGATTACTTGTAGAGATTTAGTTGCTTGTTGTACAACTACTTTACAACTATTTTTTCTAACCATCCAAACGTTTTTCTTAATTTATTTTAATGTCTATCTTCTATAGACCTTACGGCTTTGTCTTAGATCTTTGAAAGATGAATGCTTTAAGCTTCTCAGCGAGTATTTAGAAGCAAAAATATGGAAATAATCATATTTTAGATCAAATGTGAATGATGCTACGGGAAATGACAAACAGTATTGTAAATACATTTAAAATCGAACATTTTACGTTGACCTACTTTAGAATTGACAGCTTTCATCAATGTCTCTCAATGACCATTGACCATCGATCATCATTTCATTAGAGTGCACATATACATAAATGTACTTAAACTCGGGAAATACAAAATCATATACGTTTTTCAAATTCTTTTAAAGAGGTTGAGTATGTTTTAAATTTTAAAATCGTCAACTATTTTGAAACAATCACTAAATTAAATAGACACAGAAGTGAAATATTTACTGATTTAATTTCTTTTCTCAGGTAACATGGGAAAGCGCGGCGTTGAGTTTTGCCACTGAACACGCTATGCTTTAAATTTGGCGGAAAGTGGGGAACGATATGGAGCGTCTTAACATAAGGTTCCCAAGTTCCCACAGTTTAACCAGCCACGTGCGGGATACAGCGTGAAGCTAAAAAACAATAATAAAGAAATATTTTGCTTAGTTAGTGACACAGCATCTGGACGCGGTGATTATGAAATCTATATTTTCTCTGAGGAATAATTGTTTATAGAATATATGTATTTTCTCGCTCTCCTACTATATAAGCTTAGCTTAGATTGCGCAGCGGATTTCCTATAAAATGAAGGAAAAACGATATTATTATAGTCTTCTTCTTCAGCTTTATGCTATATCCCGCGTGGTAAGGTAGGCAGAGGGAATGTGAGAATGTCGTGTTAAGATATTTCATTCCGTTTCTCCGAATTCGAGGCACTACGTGTTAGGTATTGGAGCTCAATGCCGTTCTTTGCCTTGTTGCCAGAAGCTTGTACTTCTGCCAACGACATGCCATTATTATAATATAGAAAATTTTCAAATAAGTACTTTGCTAAATTTATCAACACAAATTTAAATAAATATATTATTTTACGAACAATCCAGACAAATGTAACTACTAAGAATTAGTTACATAAATAAAAACTGTAAAAAAATATTTCAGTATATTTTCCTATATAAATGGTACTTAAAATAGCTTAAGCACAATATAAAGTAAAGATTCTCACATGCCCTCATTCTTTGTCGAGTTAAGAATTTGGGAAGGGTCGCCAAGTGGCCCTCGAGATCAAAGGAAAAACATGCTACTTTGCATAACACCAAAAAATAGTTACCCAAAAAATACAAGTATATAAATACTTGCTGAAATATATTAAGAATAATATAATTAAAATTGCATACTTAACATTACATAAGTAATTGATATGTACTGTCATTTCTCATATAAATAAAGAGATTTTCTTGTATTTTTTCACGCTCTCTCCCGCGTAAGTCGTTAGGCGTGATGAGCTTGTTAAATTGACTTGCTAATATTAAAAAACTGTAATATTTAATGAACAATTCATAAGAGAGATGAAATAATAAAATACCATATAGATAAAACCTGTTGATCGTGATGAGTATTTTTCAATGACATATAAAAATTAAATAAAAAATAATTTAAAAAAATATAAACAATAAAGATCTGATGAAAAACCAAGTCCAGTTAAACTGTAAGAAATATTAAATTAACAGAAGGTAAGATAGATACTTAGCTTCACGCTGTATCCCGCACATGGCAGGGTAGGCGGAGGATACTTGGTAACCTAGTGTTAAGACACTCTGTTCCACTTTTGTTCCCCATTTTCCGCCGAATTTGAGGCATTGCGTGTTGAGTGGCGGAACTCAACGCCGCGTTTGGCCTTGTACTGAAAAAAATGAAACATTTGGTATTTAAATTAAAAATATTAGATATTTCATTTTCTCGACCGGGGATCGAACCCAGAACCTGTCGGTTACAGTCACACGCTTGTGCCGCTGCGCCATGACAGGCTTAAGAAAAAAGAGAGAAATGAAAATAATAAAAATAAAATAATAATATCTCTCTCTCTCTCTTATCTCTCTCTCAGAGAGAGAATAAGATATATAACTTTACCAAAATTTTGACCACCAACATTATTTTCCTGACATCACTTAAATATTATTGTTTTATTTTAATACTTTTCATTTCTCTCTTTTTTTTTATGGAAAAGACCGCAAAAGAGCGTACGGGTCACCTAACGGTAAGTGATCACCGTCGCCCACGGCTCCGTGTAACTCCATAGCTACATAGAGCGTTGCCTTTAAGGTGGATGGGCACCGGGACCAGCATTACCCAATGCGAAACGCAGCGGCCTAAGCCACTACTTAACACCGGTTTTAAATGCCAGGGGTGTTAATAATCCGGTCGAGTGTGCCCATGCGTGTTGCCATCGCAGACAGTGTGACTCTCCCACACGTACTTTAGTCGCCTCTTACGACACCATAAGTACCAGGGTGATTCTATTCTAAATCCGGAATCACACGGCAGGATCTCTAGCCAACTTATGTGCCAATCAATACGCAATATTTCTAGTATTCGACGTAAAGCAAGGAACGGTCTCAATTGGTTCAATGAGAACGCAAAGTCTTAACACTAGATCTACAAATTCCCGCTGTCTATCCTAACATTTGATTGGTTTTGCATAAGAATAAAAAAAATAAAGAAAAAGAAGAAGGCTACGAATATAAATGTGAATCGAACAAACAGGTATAGCCTTCATAGGGAAAGCACCCTCACAGCACCACAAAGGTTTCTTAAACATTCATCAATATATTATAAATTAAAATTAATCTACATATATATGTAAACGGATAAACAAACAAATAAATAAATTCTCATACCTGGAAATCGTATAAAAATTCAATTAGTTTGGGTACTCAGCGTTGTTATTCGAAAAATTTCGACAAAAGTGTTAAATTGTTAATTGTTTAAATGAATTTTAACTGGATTGTTTGTCGAATTTTTGTTGTTTAGTATTTAGCATGTGATATCATTAAGACTCGTTATAGACATATGTTGTGGATTCGATTCCTGCTCGATGTAATATTTATGTTTACTTTATGTCTACTGTTATACCACGTGTCTTAAATGGAAAATAGAGGAACGTGACAAAACACTGTGTTTCTAAGATAAATTAAATAAAAATTAACCTGACGAGACCTAACGTCGACGAGGCCTATCGTGGCTCAGGGGCACATGTATGTGATAGTAAAAGTGACAGATTATGGGTTCGATCCCCAGAAGAAGAAATGAAATATTATTTGTATATTTTCATTTATGGTCTCTGATAACAAGGCAAAGTGCGGCCTTACGTCCCGCCGCTCAACACGCAATACCAGATTTCGATGGAAAATGGGGAACAGAAGTGTATTAACATTAGGTTCTAAGTTCCCTCTGCCCAGCCTGTCGTATGGGGGGGACACAGCGTGAAGCTGATCGATCACTGTCCATACATGGAAGATATATTAAAAAAATCTTAAAGGGTACGTTTGTTAACGTAGTAAGGCCCAAAATAGTCTTTTATTTTGGGCCCATATAATTTTTAAATTGTCTATTGGTTTGTCCGTTCGTTCTTAAGTGCTAAACTCAGAAACAACTTACCAGATTTATATGTAGTTTTCAATAATATATTTTAGCAATTGTATGTTTTATTTCAATTAAATAATTTAAACAGTTACGTCAATTTAAAATATTTAGTTAAAAATAATAATGCATCTAAAAGCGCGACCGAGAATGGACTTTTCCCTCTAGCGGAAGCAGCGATACAATTAGAAAAACACGAACTACTTGATATTAGGTTACCTTGGTTACCCTGGTATATGGGACAAGAATAGAAAGTCCAAAAATATATGGCATATACGATATAATAAGTTAAATATCAAAATAAATTCAGCCTTTTTCCTACAATTTTATAATTTATATAAGCAATTATTGTAACTACTGGTGTTGCCAATATTCCAGCCCTATTCTAACACTCCAATATTACTTGCAAAATAAAATTATGAACCCCTAGCTGTAATAATATTACATTTTAATATACATTCTCTATACAAAATTCGACTTTATTTTCATTCTGGAGTCATTGCGTGCTACGTTGAGTAACTCAAGTTTGCGCTTTGCTTTGTTACCACAGCGAGAAAATTTAATAGGAATATAACCAAATGTAACTTAAATTGATGACTTCTTTAAAAATTGAGTTAATTTTCACGAAAGTAAACAAATTAATACTTTTTTCAACTTGAGTTTGTACCGCCTACTCAAAACAGGGAAGACAGAGGGTACTTGTAAAACTACAACTACTAAAAGTGGGAACATAGAGTTAAGACACTACAATCTGTTCCTCCCGCTCCGCTGAAAATGAATACCTAATCAGTTAATCTATGACAAATCACAACTAAACAAATTAAAAAACCTCTACAAGCACAACAATTTAAATAATCAACGCTTATCAACTTCCCTCAAAACGAGGCCTCATTTAAAATAAGTACTACATATATTTTAATAAATCCTTACAATTTCATACACTTTCTCACTTATCACATATCTCATATCTCATATTCACACTTGTACCGTCACCGTCAGTCCTATACGCCGGTGTGAAATTTCGCGACAATCTTCAATTATTGCGCCAAACACAAGGGCATTAATTAAATGCGATACAGTGAAACGCTACTGTGCTATAGGTGACGGGGTATAAGGATACTGTTCGACTATGAAAATAAAACTTTTTGATTATCGCTTCGAACTGTTCATAAATTATAGAATATACATATCTCCTAAGAATGAACTCAGCTTTACGCTGTATCCTGCACAAGGCGGGGTAGGCAGAGGAAACCTAGTGTTAGGACAATTCGTTCCAACTTTCTGCTAAATTTGAGGCACTGCATGTTGAGTAGCGGAACTCAACGCCGCGTTTTACATTTGCCTGAGAATGAAATTAACGATATACAACTATAAATATGTCTTACGTCATTGATTTTTATTCTAAATAAGAAGTTACAAGCTTCGTTTTTTGAACGTCAAACAATTTACCACCAGTTCACAACAATAACTGCCTCAGACCTGAGAAGAACCAGCGAAAGAAACTCAGCGGGACATGTATTTTTTTTTAATTAAAATTTTAAACTATATAATTATGTGACAATGATACACTTGAAACAGCCTGGAGCGAGCATTTTATTCCCAAGGCGTGTTAATATGGTAATAACCTTTAACACACAAACGTCTTTTCACAACTTTTAAATTGTGAAACAGAAAATTCTCTGACGTTTCTGGGATCCTCCTATTGTAAAAGTGTACACCCTGTCCCATAAAAGAATTACGGACCCGATGCAATCGAGTTACAAGCGCACTAAGTTTAAGCCTATTTCTAGTATTAATATTATGTACATCACTGATTTTAGTAAACTTATTAATATTTTTCTTGACATACATAACATTTACAAAAATGTATTGAGAGGCAACGGTCAATATATTAATCTTTTTAAACATTTTCCTTAAAGAATCCTTAGGGCATATTTTATAGATTGCGAGAATAACTCGCTTCTGCAAGACACAGATCGACTTAATATTGGCTGCATTTTCCTAAAGTAAGATACCGTAAGACATAATACTTTGGAAGTAGCTAAAGTAAACAAGGCGAGCCGTTTCCTCATCAGTCAATAATCTGTTTTTTTTTACATCGAAAGCTGCAGAGCTGAGTTTATTCGCCTGTGGGACCCCCATACTGATTAGTGACCCAGGAGATTTCTTGCCATTCACATCAACATTCTGAAACCTGTTAGTTAAATAAGAGGTCAGAAGATCGAGTGCACGTCCTCTTATGCCATAATGATGTAGCTTCATGACCAGTGTTACGTGCAGGACGCAATCAAACGCCTTGGATAAGTCACAGAATATACCAAGAGCATCCTGCGATCCTTCCCACGCCTCATAAATACTCTTTAAGAGACATACGCTGGCGTCGTTAGTGGAGCGACCCTTAGTAAAATCATACTGTTTATCATGCATTAGCTTATTTGAATTAAAATGTATTAATATTAAATTTAAGATCATCTTTTAAAGATTTTACTGAATGATAGTAGCACAGACACTGGTCGAAAATTATTTGGATCTGATGTACTACCAGATTTAAATATAGGTATGATTTTACCAAAATTCATTAGGTCAGGAAACACACCCTACTCTATACAACTATTAAATATATCGTCAAGATGACGAGCGACAGCGTCTATTATATGACTAATCAACTTGACAGAGATCTGATGTTTTCTTAATATCCAGGGTCTTAAATGTCTTAACAATATCTCTTGAGTTGACTAGATTAAATTTGAAATCTACATTACATTTGTGAGGCCATGAGGCCTGTCGTGGCGCAGCGGCACAAGAGTGTGACTGTAACCGACAGGTTCTGGGTTTGATCCCCAGTCGAGGAAATGAATTATTTACTATTTTCAATTTAAATATTTAATGTTTCATTTCTTCGCTCTGGTAATAAGGCAAAGCGCGGCGTTGAGTTCCGCCACTCAATACGCAATGCCTCAAATTCGGCGGAAAGTAGGGAACGGAAGTGGAACGGAGTGTCATAACACTAGGTTTCACTTTCGTTCCCTCTGCCTACCCTGCCTAGTGCGGGATACAGCGTGAAGCTGGAAAATTACATTTGTAAACGCTCTTCTTAAGTAATGATTCAGCGACGGTTGTGGAAGCTATAAGAGTTTTCGTTGTGGAAACTGGAATATCAGCACAGAATTTTTCAAATTCTCAAGCAACTTCTTGATCCGAGCTGGAAACGCCAATGTCAATTTTAAATTTAAAATCATGATTATAATTCTTACCTTTTCCAATTTCACACTTTATTATGCTCCATATCATTTTTATTTTATCACAAAATTTTTAATTTTGTTTCTTATATGTAAAGATTTTGCCATGGAACATACTTTTTTAAACAATTTAGAATAGTGCTTGACATAATTAATAAATAATTTTCTGTGGTTATATGTTTTCTCACTATACAGTTCATATAACCTACTCTAACCTGTCTACTCTTATGAATTCCCACAGTCGCCAATCTAATGAGACGACTGTGGGAACTACAAGAAACTCCTGAAATTTAATGTTTTAGAATTAAACACAGCACTAAATTTGTTTTGAATAACATTAAAAAACTTATATAATTGGTTCGGATCTTTATTATATTGACAGTTTTTATTTTCAAGTTCACGCTGTATAACCATGGCAGGTTAGGCAGAAAGAACGTGGAAATCTAGTAACCAAACACTCCGTTCCTATTAAAGCACTTTGGATGCCCACTTTACGCTGAAATCTGGTGGTCTTGCGTGTTGAGTGGCGGAACTTAACGCCGCGCTTTTCTTCGTTACCAGAGCGAAAATATTACGAAAATAGTGTATTTTTAACACTCTTATTAAATCCAACAGTAAATAGTTTAACTTATTACGTAACTTCCATTCTCCACTTTCCGCCGAATTTGGGATATTGTGTATTGAGTCGCGGATCACAACGCCACGCCTTGTCTTGTCACCAAAGCGAAGAAATAAAAACTTTAAATATTTAATTTGGAAATATTATAATATATAAACGACGTTGAGATGACAATACAAAAATACTATGGTATAATACTACATATGTTAACAATACACAGCATTTGTTACGTGCGTGAAAAAGCCTATGTATATTTTTAAGATCAATTATGTAGATAGCATATATGGTTACTAAAGTAATATCAGAATATTACCAGAAGGATTGAAATTTAATATATTTTTTTAAAAATATAGATATATTTACTATGTTTTAAAGTGTTATTCCACACTTAGGACAGAAAATACTAAACTTAAATTTAAAAAGCGTATAAAAATTTCGAATAAAGCAAGATTTGAACCCGCGCCTCTGGAAAACCGTTCCAGCGCTCTGACCAACTAAGCCATTCGTTCTCACCAAGCTCCGTCGAAATTCTAGATATATTATTTATTATAGATATATTGTTTTTTATTTGTTATCTCAAGCCTTTACAAATAATTTGTGTTATAAAATGATTGGATAAAAACTTTATTAGATCATTAAAGGTATCTGGTAAAGTTGATCGCTTATTTAATTATAGGTAAGTATAGGTATATAAAATTTAAAGTGATTTTTTTCAGCTTCATGTTATATCCTGCACATGACAGAGAAAACTTGGGAAACTAGTGTTAAGATACTCCGTTCAGTTCCTCACTTTCCGTCGAATTTAAGACATTAGTTGCGGAACTCAATGCCGCAAAAAGCTGATTGCATATTTAAAGTTATATACAGTACCTACCTATAGCTATTGAAAATTTTAAGTTGATTGCTTATTTCTCATTTCTCTGTAGTGCAGATGCTATTTGATCATCAGAATTATCATTCCATTGATGTACGTCGCTTATTATGCTGATTGACAGTCGACTGTTACAACAACTCTATTGTAGGAACATTAGCGCTTAATACTCATTAGCAAATGAAAAACTAAGTGTTGAATATATGTAGTTTTTAAACCCCAAAGCAAAAGCTTTACGTTGTATCCCGAACATGGCAAGGTAGAGGAAACTTGGGGCCTAGTGTTAAGACACTTCGTCCCGTTCCCCACTTTCCGCTGAATTTGAGGCATATGTTGTTGAGTGGCGGAACTCAACGCCACGTATTGTCTTCCAACCAGAGTGAAGAAAAGAAAGTTCATAGTTATGTTTTATGAAAATTGGATTAGCAATTTAAGAGCTACAGCCATTTTGTCACCATAAATATATGATGATAATAAGTAGGGTATATTTTATAATTTTATTTTTTTAATTAATTATTTATTCATTACTAATACATTTGTAGGTAGACGCGCTTTTAGAAGGTATCTATGTCGTTTGGACCTTAAAATACTGCTGCAGGTAGACCATTTCACATATGTGTAGCGCGTGGAAGGAAAATCCTAAGAAACCGTACAGTAGTGGAGTGCCACGTATCCATATTATGGGGATGGTACTTTAACGGCTAGTAAATTCGACGGCAGATACCAAGTCAGAATATGTCAGAATTTTGCCCGTTGTAATATAGACATATATCGTGAGCCTTATCAGTTATACGCATAATAGGTAACAATACAATAATAACTGTTATAAACTTTGATGATACTAGATATATGTACATATATAATATAATAAATACTAGGCTTGATAAATTGATAAAATCTTGATGCCAAGGATTCAAGCGTGAGTCTCTACATACGACAAGTTGTGATTTCGATTCCCACTCGAGGAAATTAAATATTTACATTCACGCCTAAAAGACTGGCCTCAAGGTCTGGCCTTATATAGGAAATGCCCAAAGATCGTGCAGGCGTAGCTAACAGGGGGCCTTCTAGTATTATATAAAGATATTTTAAGCTAAACATATCTTCGCTGAACATCAAACAACACCCTATATCAATATTATAGAATAGGGGAAGGGTGCCTAATAAACTGGGCGTGTCGTTTTCAAGCTGAATTGCTTTTTGTGTAACAGAATTTTGACATCCCCATTCGAATTTTAATTAACCGAGGAAACAGATTTGGTCAGATGATAACTTCGTTTTGTCATCGTCCGCCATTTGCTGAGTGAATATTGAAAACAATACAATTTTGTTTTATTAAAATAATACGATGACCGTTGTAGAGTGTGCGTGTTTTATATGCTTTTTTAGTAGCTTAATACTGTATCCCACATTTGGTAGGAAATGCGAAGGAAACTTGGAAACCTAATGATAAGACATTTTCCGCAGAATTATGTGTTCAATGGCGAAACTCAACGCCGCACTTTTCTTTACTAAGCGATTAAAATATTAAATATTAAAATTTTTCAAGTGGGTATTGAACCCACAACCTTTAAATGAATGTTCTAAATAATAATTGAACCTAACTAACACCATCGTGTACTTTTTAGTAACATTTACAAGATCACGATGTGCAGAATCGTCTTGTATCTTATATTCCTATAAGAAACATTTCCTAAAATAATTAAATACAAATGCAATTAGTATTATTGTAATGAAAGCGAATTCAAATAATATTCATAAGCTTTTGCTAGTTTCTAAGTTTTGTTGATAAAAAATATATATATGAAAAAGTTTGAAATTAACTGGTTTAAGTCTAACTGGTTTTATAATTTAAAAAAGGAAATAACAAAATGGCATACTTGTAAGTTTTTATCTGAACACTTAAATATATAAAAAAGGCAGAGATAAGCAAATTTATTATTATACATTGCGATATAAGCACAAATCCTGGCATTGATCTCAACTTAAAAGAAAGAAATATTTTGAATTTCTCGCTCTGGTACGAAAACCTGACATTAAATTTCGATAAAAAAGTTGACGATAAGTGGGTAACGGAATGTATTAAATAGATTACTCTAGATTCCCTCAGCCTACTTTTTTATATACTGGATATAATGTCAATTTAAAAAAAACAGTACAATTTCTAAGTTAAGTTTAAACATAGATTAAACACAGTTTATTCCAACCATATTTTAATATAAATTTTAAAATATAGTCTCATATACTTAAAATGAAAATCGCTGTTCTAAGCAACGTTGTAATATGGAAGTTGGTGTACGCCGCTTTATGGCCAGCATAAATCAGTATGTGATTCCTCAAATTATTTATTACAGGACCCGCCAGCTATTGCACTTACATCAAATGCGAGGGTATTTATTATATTCTGTTAAATTGTGGAGAAGAACTGGAGAATTCGTGTAGAAAATTATGTTTTGTGCCTTGTATATCTGACTAGCGACCTGCTCGCGGCTTCGCCTGCTTAATTAATTTTATTTAATTTACTTTCATGTTCTAAATAGCTTACTAATTTTAAGACAAATAATTAAAACGTAGAAATTTTGTGAAAGTTATTGTTTTAAATTAATATAACTTTTTAATTTATTAATCAATTAAAACAAATCAAACGCTAAATTTTGAGGGATGATTGTAAAGATATAAAAGTGAAAATTGCGAAAAAGTAACTTTCATTATTATATTTTGAAAGTTCAAACTTTTGAGATTAGCACGTACAAGCGTACAGATTAACTGATCAATATTAACCAAAGTTACAGATTATAAAGTGCGAACTAATATCCGCTCGTCATTTTTTGAATGTTCGTCTGTCACCAGTGCTTATCTCGTTTAAAGTAATAGTTAGTATTTTCACAAAAGACGTGTTTCTATTGGTAATATTACAATAATTATTAGAAAAGAATAGATATTCTCCACACTATATAACAAAAGTGTTTATTTTTTGTTTTTTTTTTTGATAAAAACTTGACGTTCTTAATTTTTCTACCGGTTTTAGCCTTAAACGGCGCAATTCATTGCCTCGTTTTATTTACCCAATGCGGACGAAAGCTCAACAAAACGACCAATAAAATAGCTCAAAATAAAATTTATTAGAAAATAGCTCAAAATATGCTCAAATATACAAACTAAGCAAATTAAAAGATATAATCACTAAGTCTAATTAACATTTTTAATAACTTTGCACAACGTTCGCATTCTTGCATGCACTAACTTCTATAATTCAATATCCGTGTTCCGCAAAACGAACGGGTAATAAATAATAAAATAAAAGTTATTTACATTAACTTTACTAATGAACGCTCGCTCGCTGTCGTCGCGCAAGCGTGTGACTGTAAGCGTGACAGGTTGTGGGTTCGATTCCCACTCGAAGAAATAAAATAAAAAAATATATATTTTCAAATGAAGTACATTACATTTTCATTTTCGATACCTTAAATTCGGCGGAAAATGGAGAGTGCAATGGAGTGTTTCAACACTACTTTCGGGAATGCCCTCCGCCATGTATGGGATGTATCCCACTAGATATACACGAAGATATACTTTTTTTTTTTTATGGGATCGCACCGATAGCAGTAAATCAGAATCATTACTACTAACTTGAGTTTGTAAATAAATGTACTGTGCAGGCGAAAACAAATATCCTCGGACTGTACAGTAAATAGTGAATTTCGATCAAAAACTTAATGTTTATACGAAACCAAGCTCTATAATTATATAATATACATATTAAATTCCTTTGAAAGAATAAAACCGATTGATTAGCATTCCTTCCGCCTACAGTACTATAAATATTTATATGAATTCCACAGTTTAATAGTATTCATGTAACTAAAGAACAGTTTCATTAAAATTGAGAGGGGTCCACTAGTCTCGAGAGATGTTCGAATAAATAAGGAACTAATTGGGAATCGCTAAAATTGTGACTCGAATGAAATATTGATGTTTTACAGTATTTCTTTACGTTGTAAGAAAACGTTTAAAGGTTTTTCAATTATTTTATGGTTATTTACGTACAAATTGTTTGTTAAATATTAAATTATTATTAGATAATTTAATAAGTTTACTATGAACTTTCTTGAAAATATATGTATGTCTGTACTCGTATATAAAGTCGTAATATAAAAGGCGATTATATAAAATTATAAATTCTACGGTACGATGACGACGGATATGTAAATATCAATAAATATTTCTAATATAACAATGTATTTTGTGACTTGTAAACGTGACAGGTCTATTGGGGAAATATTTTCATTTCTGCGCTTTGGCATTGAGGCAAAGCGGCGTTGAGTTCCGTCAATCAACACCCAATACCGCAAATTCTTCGGAAAGAAAGGAACGGAAGTATCTTAGTTGTCAAGGTTCACAAATTCCCTAAACCTACCAAATTCAATTTGAAATTTTTGAAGTGAAAACTTCTTTAGGCGCGTTGAGCTTTTTGGTAGAGGGTAAAATCCTCGGTTCGCGTCACCGACATGCTAATGATAATAGTATATCTATAGCTATGGAGACCCAGACTAGCGCACGCGCAGTAGCCTGTGTACACGTATACACTAATACATCGACTATTTCTGACTGTATTATGTGCGCGTTGGACGCTTTTTGGATAAGTATAATTTTGTGAGTCACGACAATGATGTAAATAATGAAAATAATGTTCAAACTTGAATTCATTGAAATTCGTGTAAATATAAATACTATGTATAATTAAGATAATTGTATATTAATTATTTTTTCAACCACGTTGTATTTATATTTTGTTCATGATTTGTTTAACCCATCATATGTAACTAATAAATAAAACATAAAAAATTTCATGTAATTTTTGCATATAGTTTTAATTACTCTCAACTTAATAGTTCCGTTTTCACTTCTATCGGCAGTCCCACGACTGCTATTAGTTTTTTTTTTTTTTCAAAATAAGAAGTCACAAGCTTCGTTTTTTGAATGTCAAACAATTTACCACAGATTTACTACAGTTACTGTCTCAAACCTGAGAAGAACCGGCGCAAGAAACTCAGCGGGACATGTCTATTTTCTTAATAGTGCTTACATAATATTATTATAAGTGACAATGATATATTTGAGCGAACATTTCCATTCAATATATCCGCATATGGCATGCATATAGTGTGAACTTGAAATGTGTACACACAACGATATATCAGAAAATTTTAAACACAAAAAGCAAAAATAAGCAACAAATTCAATAAAATGTGAAACGATCGAATTATATTATTAATGTACAAATGTATGGAACGAGAAACAAAACACAATTGGTGCTCAAATATCCCTTGCTATATAAGATACGGTAGGCTAATGGATTTTTAATGAGACTTTGGCAGTTACGCTTTAATTTTCGCATTTTTGGACATTTTTCAATCGATATTGGGGTCGATCGATGTAAAGTCTGACCTTTTACGTTGATTATTTTGTGACGATGTTATTTGTATGTATATGTATGTAAGATTTTATACAGAAAAAAATTAAGTGAGATAGATTAACCTTTAAGTATTGACGTGGTTTAGTGGTATCATAAACGGTGACGTGACGTATCTCAGACGGCTTAAGAAATAATCGAAAAGGATTACTTCTGTTGACTAATTTGCACATTATTTACTTGTATTATGATTCGTTCATTATTATTCTATAATAATAGGGTAAAAATAACAATATTTTCAAACAAAATCAGTTTTTATTTGGTATAAATTAGACAGCCTGTATTTCGCTTACTTAAAAAATATATATGTTATAATCTGAGCTACAATAGAATTATTTGGACATTTTTTGGCACTTTTATTATATTTTAAACATCAGTCTTAATAATAGTAATGCTGAGGTTGCAAATGCTTCTCAAATCACGTAAATATTAAAAAAAAAAATGTTGTCAACACAGTCCACGCATATTGTTTTTGAACAGCCAAGACATATAGGCTTGTGGCATTCAATGCAATTGTACTTAGTACGTCTTTTGAGTCTTGATGGGCAGATTTTGCATGCTTCATTCACTGCTTCTATACTTTCAGAAGGTATTATTTCAGGCTCCGGGGGCTTATTTGGACCTAGTACGCGTGCGATTGTCAATCGACAATTCCCTCGGCAATCGGTCATTGTATACTCGGCGTTTCAAAAGCGGCAAAACTAAACTGTAAGCAAGGTTCTGAAGAAATTGTGCTCTAGGAATATCACGAGCAGCAGTGCAGGTCTTGTACAGAGCATAAGCGTTGACTCCACTCAAATCCAAGACTCTGAAAAAAATTGCGAGTGGCCAAGCCTGGTTCTACGATTTGATGAATGATTGGAACACTTTTTATCAATTTCATCAACACCCTCTTTTGTTTTATTATAATCTATTATAATTACTGGTTTTTTGTCAGTGAATCCAATTGCTTTGTGTGGTGCATAGATGATATCAATAATACTGCTTTTGACTTTTTAGGGACATAAGAAACAATAGTGAATTCTTCTTGAAACTGTGTAACGATGATTCTGGCTGGCGAGTTTTAGATGCTTGAAATTCCGGTGGGATGTGCCTTTTATTTTTTTTTAAAGTGCCAAGATACGTTAGACCCCTCTCTTTCAACTGTTCCATCAATTCTATGGAGCTAAACCAATTTATGGTTTAGCTCCATAGAATTGACATTTCGATTAGTATTTTCAAAATCCTTACACAATCGTAATACAGACGGGATTGGCGTCAAGAGGAGACAAGGTAGTCGATCTGTTTTCTAACTTATTCTCATTTTCCTTATTTTCTTCGTCTTCTGACTGCTCCGATTCCGTTTCATGATCAGATTGTAAAAAGAAATTTGAGTCTGCCTGATCATCGTCAACATCTCTAAAATCGCCCTCAATTTCAGTTTCTAACCAATATTGCAGAGTACTTTCGAAATCCGGATCAGTTCGACAAGTCATTCTTTTTCTTTTGCGGCTACTTTTCGAAGTACTTGGTTGATCCATCTAAAATACGATAAATAATGAGGTTACGTGTTATAGACACTTAGAAAAATACACACGAATAATGATCTGACGTCTAACAGACCACCAACACTAATACTGACCTTACGTCTGAGAGACACTGCGCAGCTCCACAGGCAAACGTGTTGTCGCGCCGCTAGTGAGCGCTTGACTAATTAATCGACGTGTTCAATCCCGAAGGTACAGGGAAGGGCGCGGGGGTATCTTTAACAGCTTCGAAATAAGGCCCTTTTTTGTTAGCTCACCGTCTATGAGACACCCACGTCAGTACTTAAAGATTAGTTATGTTATTATATGTAGGATCGTCGGACGGAAAATTCGGATGAACATTTTTGACCCTCACTTCTGTTTGATATGTCAAATTTATATATAAAATGTAATCGAGTTGTATATATATGAAGCCTGTCATGGCGCAAGTGAATGACTGTAAACGCGACAGGTTTTGGCTTCGATTCCCACTCGAGGAATATTTAATATTTTTTAATTATTATTATTAATGTATATATTAAATGTAGATGTATAAACATATATGAGGCCTGTCGTGGCGCAGCGGCACAAGCGTGTAACTGTAGACTGTTGGCTGTGAGTTCGATCGCCACTCGAGGAAATGAAATATTTAAGGAGTTGAGTTCCGCCATACAATCCGCAATGCCTCAAATGCGACAGAAAATGGGGAATGGAAGTGGAACGGAGTGTCTTAACACTAGGTTCCCAAGGTTCTCAGCGTGAAGCTGAGTGAGTAAGTAAATATTTTATATTTTCATTTCTTTATTAAATAGCTTGTATTGCTTGTACAGAGTTCACAAATATTGTAAACTTTAAAGTATAAACATAACTCTTCACGCTGGTTTTACTTGCCCGCCAACCTTGGTCGCATTAGTTCCCTTTGCCTAGCCTGCTATATGCGGGATACAGCGTGAAAATACATGAAAATAATTCATTCTGGTTTTAGTCATTTTTGTACAAAATGTATCTCAGATTTCATAGTTTTTAACAAACATTGATACAGATTCATAACACTTTTAACAAGAAAAATCAACATAATATTTTAACATGTAAGCTTAAAATGTTTATGTAAAAAAAGATAAAAAAAAGTTACCGTCATATAAAAAACTGTGAAAATAAGCCAGCGGCTAGTTGCCCGTTGTAAACAGTTCTTATCAGGGCGACCCAGGCAAATCTGAGCCCTTACATAATGCAAGGTTGAAAGTATATTAAATAGCTTTATTTAGAATATAAATGGTTTTAATCTCGTAGCAGCTTATGTAAAGCATCATTTTTGTTTTTGTAGGCTTCATACTGTAGCATGGTAGGCAAATAACTTAGTGATGAGACACTCAAAAATGTTAGAGTTACTACTACTTATTTCTTCATGAATTAAGTAATATATTTAGCATGGCTAAAAAGTGGAGAATGGAGTGATTTAATATCTGTGTTTATTGCCTAAACAACTCTAAAAAATGTTTTCTTGGTCACTTTTCTGGTAACTTGTGATATTTATTCAAAGTTTTGGGCCAATTGGTTAAAAGAATTAAAAGTTTTATATAAACTTACAACCATTTAAGTCATTAAGTTTAGGAAATCGTTCTAAGCGACGCATTTACCATTATAATTTTTTTTTATTAGTAAAAACGACATCCACGGGCTCGTAGTGCCCGTGCCTTTTTTTAGTTTCTTTATTAATTGATTTTTTACAAAGGCTACTTAACTTAATCGAGATTGTTATTTCTTACAAACTAAGGTGAGAACCAAACTGACTCAAGTTTTTTTTTTTTTTTACTGCTTATAGTAATTATTTTGTAATTACTGGTATTAAGTGGTATGTGTTAGTTGCTTTCTATTGTATATTAAGTGTTTTTTTTTGTTTTTTTTTTTTGTTTTTTTTTTAATTTTTATAAATTAATAAATATGTTTTAGCGAACAGACCGCAGTTAAGTTGGTAATACTTAGATCATATAAATATGTTTAGCCGTTTTTTAGATTGGCGCTTATAAATACACAGATAAACAGACAAAATATATATATATATATATATATATATATATATATATATATATATATATATATATATATATATATATATATATATATATATATATATATATATATACGTAAAGAAAGCACAAAACTATTTAACACCGGCAGATACGAGCATTGTATCGTTACATTTTTACACAACAATGTTGAATTTAGTCTATTTTCGTGTTATTTTAGTGCTTCCTTAGTCGTTGTCTCGCCGTTGCTTAGTAGCTTAAGTACTTAGGAACTAAGTTGGTATACACTTTGACAGTACGCTTGCTAGTGTTATTTGTTAAACTCTCGAATAAAGTTCTATAGTTGGATCCGTTTTTTAGGGTTCCAAAAGGTAAAATAGGAACGCTTTTAGAATCACTTTGTTGTCTGTATGTCAACGTGATTTATTTTAAGATCGCTGAAATATCTGAATATATGGTCCCTCGGAGTACAGAAAACTCGGGGTGCACAAGCGCGAGATTAAAAACGCGAAAGGGGGTGGGTTCGATCGTTGTTCAAGGAAATTAAATAGTTAATGTTTTAAAATTAAATATTTAATGTTTTTATTTCTTGGCTCTGGCAAAAAAGGATAACAAGGCGTTGAGTTCCACCACTCAATTTCTCCAAAAGTGAGGAAACGGAATGAAGTACCTCAACACTAGGTTCTCAGGCTTTCTCTGACTACCTTGCCACGTGCGGGAAACATTGTGAAGCTTGTATGTGAGGATTTTTTCTTCTTTTTCTATAACATAACATAGCTTCAAGATATATCCCTAGCAGGGTAGGCAGAGGGAACAGAGCGCCAAACGCTACGGTCTCGGCATACCTCTTTCGCCTCGTCACCTTTTCATACATGCCCTTCGGGGGGTCGTCATACTTTTTACGTGACCTTCCGCCTGTATCATAGATAGTGTTTTTGAAGGTCTATTGAGGTCTCCCCCTCCCTCTCTTACCATTCATTTGCCTTTTTCTATATTTTCTGCGAATCCAATCAAAATCTATAATAATTTATACTTCTTGTGGCTATACAATTTGGCACGAAGAGAAATATACAATGGAAAGAACAGTAAAAATTTATAATTAATATTTTTGCCAATTTCAGGACTGTATCTGATATTTAAACGGAACCATCAGTGGGTGAATTCTACTTTAATTGTTAAGTGCAACTCGAATTTGTTTTTTTGTTTCTTAAACGCTTTGCCAAGAAGTGGAAATATTTAATGTTTTCAAATGAAATATTTAACTATAGAATTTCCTCGCTCTGGTAACCAGGCAAAGCGCGGCGTTGAGTTCCGCCACTCATCACGCAATGTCTCAAATTCGGCGAAAAGTGGAAAACGGAACAGAATATATAACATCAGATTAACATCAGATTCCCAAGCTGCCTCTGCCTACCCTGCTATGAGTAGGATCGAATCCACAGCCTTCGCATAATATTAACCACTATCTTTCTTTCTTATTCAACTTTATGTCTGGACTATTAGAGTTATATGACCATATATAGACATACATGGAATCGCTATGTATAGATTAAATTTCCTTATGCCAATCTCGGTGAAGTGAAGTACCAAGTTAACATCAGTCAACATAGAAGTGTCAGAAAACTTAAAGGATGAGCTGATAAATAATGCCTTTTTTTGCATCACATTTTATATCTTATGTTGATTATATTCCGATCACCACTTAATTTAAGAGCAACACTGCGTGTTAAGTTACGGAGTATAACGTCGCAGATTATCTTTTTATTCTGTCCAGTCCAAAACAAATCCACGGCCATCGCTTTAAAATTCAGCCTTTATTGCCTCTTAATATAGAAATTATTATGCAAATTAACATCACAAATTGTAGTCTATATTATTCTTTAGTAGTAATCCCGGTAGTAATGGCCTGAATTATTAATATTACTCTAACCCTTAAAATTTTAGATATAAATTTTCCGCACCTTAATCCTTTCAAATGAAGGGTCTGCGAGACACAGATATGAACAAGGCTTTTATAGACAGTATTTGAAATTTCCGACCGTCATCAATTATGGGACGTGTTGCATCAGAATCAGAAAAGTACTGTTTAGAAATGTTTAAGTAATTTTTTTTTTTCAGCTTCATGCTGTATCCCGCACTAGGCAGGGTAGGCAAAGGGAACAGAAGTGAAACCTAATGTTATGATACTCCGTTCCACTTCCGTTCCCCACTTTCCGCCGAATTTGAGGCATTGCGTGTTGAGTGGCGGAACTCAACGCCGCGCTTTGCCTTATTACCAGAGCGAAGAAATGAAACATTAAATATTTAAATTGAAAATATTAAATATTTCATTTCCTCGACTGGGGATCGAACCCAGAACCTGTCGGTTACAGTCACACTCTTGTGCCGCTGCGCCACGACAGGATTCAGAGTTTAAGTAATTACAGTTCGGTTACTTATTTAGAAAACGTTTAAAAAGCTTCGTGTTGCAAAATTTGAATCTACGCCGTCGAAGGTTTCCGACAAGCTATATATAAAAATGCTACCTTGAAGCTTTCTTTCGAGTGCTGGAATAGACCGAGAGAATATATTGTTATGGCTTTTCGATCTTTTTTACCGCCAAATTAAAGTGTGAATTCGTTTCCCAATAACCAAATGATTTATTATCATATCCTCGTTCTTATAACAAGAAACAGCACGGCGTTGAGTGCCACTGTAGAAGTAGGTAACACATTAACTTATCAATATATGATATTTCTCGATAGGTAATTGTATATGTAGAGCTGCTATGGTCAACTGTCGTAAGACATATAATACAAGTTATCGCCAAAAAACTTTACTCAACACGCAATGCCTTAAATTTGGCGGAAAGTGGGGAACAGAAGTGGAACGGAGTGTCTTAACACTAGGTTCCCATGTTCCCTCTGCCTACCTTGCCATGTGCGGGATACAGCGTGAAGCTGAATGAGTGAATACCAAAAACTACTTTTTATTTAAATTTATTAATATTCCACTCTGTACGAGTATGTCCATTTAGTCTTTGCCTCATAGTCAGAAGCTGAACAAAAGACATCAATACATTCAATAACGAAACTCCATAGAATCCACTCGGATTCCAATAACAGTTTATGTGTAAAACCTTTTTTATAATGAAGTCAAAAATTAATTTGTCCTTTCAAGTCGATCGCTTAAAAATTCATAAAGGAACGAACTTGTAAAAGCAAAATGAAAATTTTCTTAGAATTCTTTACAACATATTTCGCTCGCTGTCACGTGCCGGGCCCGTGGGAGGGACCCCGAATTCGACCTGGGAGCAACGAATACCATTCCATTTGCCGTTTCACTGGAAATTTTCGATCGTTTTACTGAAATAAGATTAAGTAAATTGACTTAAAAACGACTGAGTAATTTTATTATTATACGTTCTTTCTGTTTTATGTTATAAAAATATGGTTATATTTTTTATTAATAATGGTTATAGAGTATTGCTTTTGTGGAGTCACTTGATCGTTCTAGAATGATAATTAGTTTACTTATTGAAAGTGTATATTTTCTTTTAAGTAAGTACACAAAAAAATGACCATCAAGTTGGGATTGGATTTCAAGTAAAAGGAAAAGGAATGAAATATTTTCCAAGCGTAAATGTTAAGATTGTGGGTTCGATACCAAAATTGAGGCCTGTCGTGGCGCAGCGCTACAAGCGTGTCACTGTAACCGAAAGGTTCTGCGTTCGATTCCCAGTCGAGGAAATGAAATATTTAATATTTTCAGTTTAAATATTTAATGTTTCATTTTCTTCGCTCTGGTAATAAGGCAAAGCGCGGCGTTGAGTTCCGCCACTCAACAGGCAATGCCTCAAATTAAGCCGAAAGTGTGGAACGGAAGTGGAACGAAGTATCTTAACACAAGGTTCCCGGGTTCCCTCTGCCTACCCTGCCTCGTGCGGGATACAGCGTGAAGCTAAATAAATAAATAGACACCAGAATCCGATACAGCCGCAAAAAAGGTTCCCTCTACCACGTGAGGGATAAAGCGTGAAATTTAAAAAAAAATATTACCAATCTGAACTTACCTTTATCACACATAAAACATCAGAGCAAGGTGATTTCTATCCATTCCACAATCATAATGCCGCGAATACTGTTGCTTCTGCTATACCTTTATTTATTCTACACGGTATATTCTTATAAAACCTTAACAGATCTGAAGAAGCAGTACAAAAAGATTGAAAACGATCGCTTCAGTACGTCAGACGTTCTTGTCGGAAAAGCTATGGATTTCATATATTCAAATAAAACTATGATGAATTTAATCGCCAGAGAACTATGGAACGTTGGCTCGAGAGCTATAGATAAAATAGTTGAGATGAAAGGTAAGCTGTTTTATCTAGCTTATATCTATTGAAGCCAATTGAAGTTGTTGAAGTATTTTCGTTTTTATTGTACAATTTTTATATTGAAAACGGAATGTTCGTTGTAATGAATTTCTCACATTTTTCAGTAGAGAAAATCTAATACCGTAATGCCGTAACCGTTTAATTTCTTATACGTTTTCTATAGATATTTTTAACCTTTATAAATATTGATATTCCAAAACAGAGATTAAATTTAATAATGGTTAATTCAGTACGTTATTTACTTTTTTACTTAATTTTTAAAGCTAAGCTTAAAGCTAATTTTTAGTTATTATTATTTTTTTATTAGGTTTTGAGTCGGAAATTTAAATCAGTATTTTTATTATGATTGCTTGAAGTCATCATAGCAAAATGGCACTTGCCTCCGACTGTATACGCGACGGTTGTCTGTTCGATTTCCACTAGCAGGAGTAAAATATTTAATACGTTTTTTTATTCTTCGCTCCAATAAAAAAGCAAAAAGATGTCGTTGAGCTTCACCACTCAACAAGCAATATCTCAATAATTCGCAAGTGACGAACAAAAGTCTTGATGGACATAGAGTGTATGAACACTAAATTCCCGAGTTATAAAGTAGATATTTATATGCAGGTAGTTTAGAGAGTATTAGAGAAATGGCTTTTGATGGAGCATTTCACGAATTTCTAACGGGAATTGAAAAAACGACATGTTGCATTTAACATCTTAAAGTCCATGCCAATAAAATTGCGAGCGATGAAAATAATATAA
The DNA here is from genome assembly GCA_019049475.1 of Eueides isabella. Lineage (NCBI taxonomy): Eukaryota > Metazoa > Arthropoda > Insecta > Lepidoptera > Nymphalidae > Eueides > Eueides isabella. The sequence continues at coordinate 2,406,176 of CM032397.1, forward strand.
ATATAAATTAAAAAAGCCTGGAAACGGTAGATACTTTTTAAAAATTAGGTTCCTGGGTTCCCTGTGCCTACCCTGCCTCATGCAGAAAGAAAAGAGAATTTTCATTACGTTTTCTCTGATCATATTGTCAAATATTTTAGGTAGGCATTTTTAGATTGTATTTTATAATAATAATTATAAAATAATAACGTTATTTTATAAATAATAATTATAAAATAACGTTACCTTATAAATTATACTCCGTCTTTCCATTTGTGTATCTGTTTGTCATCAGGCTGTATCTCATAAATAGTATCACACTGTTGAAGTTTTTAATTATACATTTTTTTTAATACAAAATAATAAAAAACTACTGGCTGATTTTTTTTTGTACAGAACTGTTCGTGTAACTATTATCGACGACCAATTTTTCTAAATTATTTTATCTAAAAATTGTATACAAAAAGAAAATAATAATATAATTATTAAACATCTACAGCATTTGCAACGTTCACAAGCACGTATTTGGTTCTATCGTTTCATAAAGTATTAGCGAAGTGAACATGTTAGATGTTTACTACTGTATACCAATGTGCTTTAAACTCCCCGACGGGTGACCAAAAGTTTGATAGTTTAGATACATTAAGTAACGTAGATTAAGTTCAAAGTTCCGTAAAACGTATTTGAACCTGCGGCCTCAAAAGTTATATGTGAAAAGGTTTGATTTTATTTGAGATTCTGTGATATACGAGTGGAAATACTTCTTTGTATGATAATGTCTTTGATATTCGCGATTGTTACACATTTTATATGAAACACTTTACGGACGGACTACTGTAAAGTGTTCGAAACGTCGGGTTTCCAAAAATGCTGACCAATCAATATACGCGATTAATCCGTTGAAAAGTGTTTTATTTAAAATTCTTTGTATGATTTCACGCTGTTAATATACTTTTAATTAGTCGACCTGTCAAACAACATAATACAATTTAAGAAATTTAATTTTAAGGATTTTTTTTCCATTTCTAATACTTTAAAGATCAATAAAACGTATTTGGCGGCGAAAAGTGGGGAATGGAGTATAGTGTCTTAACACTAGGCTCCAAAGTTTAGAAGAATATTTAAATATTTACTCACTCAAGCGCGATTATTATTATCACTAACAGACAAATAAACGGATATTTTTTATACGTATCCACTATAAGTTTACATAATGCGAGAAAAAGTGGGAAGTTGAATAAACATACTATGGATATTATCATTTCATCCCATACGTAAAGTAAAAAAAATAATTTCCCAAGAAAAAATGTACTTCCGTCCTCGATTATAGCGTAATCTTTCATTTCAAAAAGCTCATGATTTAGTAATAAAAATAGAATATTAAAGGTGCTGTTTTATTTTTCAGCACCGGAACGGACTGTTTCTTAGAAAATTTACATAAAATAGCAGTAAATGAAGAAAATGTTTGAAGAAAGAAAATTTAGTAATGAATGTGACGGTTTAAATTGAACAAGGAGAGCGAGGGAAGCGGCGGCGATCGCGTGATTTTAAAATGAATTTTACAAACAAACTTTTTGTATGGTTCTTGTAAAAACACTGTTTTTCTCTCATTGCTTTGCTTTACTGTAACTTTTTTCTATAATATTTTTTTATTAATATGAATGTAAAAAATACTGTATGAAAGGTGTATTTTTTTAGGTAAATTACATATCTCGAGTTAGTTTTTTTTTTAAATTCGAGTATTTTTATGTGAATAAATTATATTGAACTTATGTTCGTTTGTATTTTTTTTTATTCGTAGACTTTAATAGTAGACTTAAATAAATGCTTTCTTGACTTAAATAAATGCTTTTTAAGAATTTTGTTTTTGTAGAAAGTTTAAGAGATTTTCTTATAGTGCTTTCTTCTTTGAAGTCCTTTATTATTTAATTAATCATTAAAAAAAAAATATAGTACCTAAGAAATCCTGCAAAATTATTTATTTTCGATATCTATCTGCCTAATAACCTAACTCACGTACAAAATTCGTTTTCATTAGTTCATCGTCAGTTATTGATGGCGGATATTGGAGAACACTCTCACTCAGCTTCACGCTGTATGCCGCAAATGGCAGGTTTGACAGAGGGAACTTGGGAACCTAGTGTTACACACTCCGTTCCGCTTCCGTTCCCCTCTCTCCCAATTCGAGGTATTGCGTGTTGAGTGGCAGAACTCAACGCCACGCTTTGCCTTGTTACCAGAGAGAAGAAATGAAAATATTAAATATTTAATTCATTAATTTTCTCGATTGAGGGTCGAACCCACAACCTGTCGTTTACAGTTACACGTTTGTGCCGCTGCGCCACGACAGGCCATATTGGATAATGGGAATTACTTAATGGAAACAGAGTGTCTTAACACTAGGTTTCTAAATTTTCTCTGAGCACCTGCCTTTGATTCAGCGATTCATTAAAGATTAAATTAGTTCATATTACTTAAAAAGACCCGTAGGCAGAGGGAACCCGGAAACCTAGTGTTAAGACACTCCGTTCCACTTCCGTTCCCCACTTTCCGCCGAATTTGAGGCATTGCGTGTTGAGTGGCGGAACTCAACGCCGCGCTTTGCATTATTACCAGAGAGAAGAAATGAAACATATTTAAATTGCAAATATTAAATATTTAATTTCCTCGACCGGGGATCGACCCCAAAACCTGTCGGTCACAGTCACACTCTTGTACCGTTGCGCCACAACAGGCAGGAAATAAATAATACAAGATAAAAATAAAAAACTTATAACAAAAGAGTTAAAACTCCGATTACGTTAAATTATTTGCCGATGCGATGTTTGAAATTTGATTCCGCCGAATGAATTATAAGGAATTCATTTTCTATAGACATTTAAACTTACTTAAGAATGCCTCGTAATTTGTTACTCTTGTATTGGGAGAGGAATATCTGTTTCACGAACAATGGAAACCGTAAATTTAAAACATCTTAGAGAAAAGGCTGAATACGTTCGGTCGGTATATTTAAATAGAAGAAATCTTAGTTTTATTACATTCGGTTGTATAGTTTCTGAATGGCTTTTTAAAATATTAACAATTTATGTAACTACTTAACTAATTTACAAAATCAATAATTATTACATATAACTCAAATTTTTTAACATATTTAAAGTGATATTTAATTTATTTATATTTCACTCGTAGTGAAGAATTTAAAGTATATTTTTTCACATATTAAAAAAAAATCTAATTTATAGACACTCCTTTTTCACTTTATACTTAAATTTTACGACATCGCGATAAGCGGCGGAGCTAAAAAGAGGCCTGTCGTGGCGCAGCGGCACAAGAGTGTGGCTATAATCGTCTAGTTCTGGGTTCGATCCCCAGTCAAGGAAATGAAATATTTAATATTTTCAATTTAAATATTTAATGTTTCATTTCTTCGCTCTGGTAATAAGGCAAAGCGCGTTGAGTTCCGCCACTCAACACGCAATGCCTCAAATTCGGTGGAAAGTGGGGAACGGAAGTGTAACGGAGAGTCTTTACACTAGGTTCCCGGGTTCCCTCTGCCTACCCTGCCTCGTGCGGGATAAAGCGTGAAGCTAAACTCCTCGCTATATCTAAATCTACTAGAACAAGGAAATGAAGATAATTAATATATAATAAATTCACCAAAAGACGATCGAACTACACCCGTTGCATTTGCAGTTGCACCACCACTTTATAAATATATTTATAAAAAAAGTAAACAAAATATGTTTATTTAACTTACTGTGAACACTGCACTATTGCACTTGTACATCATAATATATTGAATAATGTAAGAAACATAATGGTTGAAAATGGTGAGAACAAACGCTTTTGTGTTTCGCGATTGATATTCATGTGGACGTGTTTCTAGAATACGCTAAGAGGATTCCATTAGTGATCGTATATGGTACAAAATATCAATTTTTAACCTCAAAAAATTATTGAATTGGGGCCTATGGCGACGTAGGGGCACAAGCACAGTAGTAAGTTACCTGTAAACGTGTCAGGTAGTGGATTCTATCCCCTCTCGAAGAAATGAAATATTCAATATTTTTTTCTTTTCTTCGCTCTGGTGACAATTGACATACTATCTTTAGGTTCCTAAGTTCCCTCGGCCTACCCTGCCACGTTCGGAAACAACACTCACTAGAATAAATTACTTTCGAAATTTTAAGAATATAATAAAAAAAATATCAACTAAAATATATATATATATATATATATATATATATATATATATATATATATATATATATATATATATATATATATATATATATATATATATATATATATATATATATATATATATATATATATATATATATATATATATATATCGATCATGATGAATGAAGAAATGAAAATATTAAATATTTTATTTCCTTGAATAGGCATCGAACCACTTATCTGTCGCATTCACTGTCGCACGCTTGGCCTTCAATCTTAAAATATATGTAAAAAATATGCCGTCTTTTGTTCTTTGTTAGTTGCGATGCAATTTGATGCTATGCTTATTTCTTATATTGCATTTGAAATTTAAAATTTGTAATATCTAATACCTATATAATATAATATGCTTGTTTCGCAGCGATACAAGCGTGTGACTGTGAATGTAACAGATTGTGGGTTCGATTCCCGTTTGAGGTAATAAAATAAATAGTATAAGTTGATCTTTGCCACTCAATGTGCCCTAAATTCTGTGGAATTGGAGTATTTTAACATTACGTTCCCAAGTTTTCTCGGTACACTGCTATGTGCAGGACACAAGAGCGTGATGCTGTAAAGAAATATATATTGAAGTTTTTATTATTTTTTAAAGTTCATTCTAACAACATAAATAAGTTCTAACAAGTGAATAAACTTTAAAAAATAGTAAAAATATTAAAAAAATAGTATTTTCTTCTGTCAAACGATAATTCTTACGAGTTGTCTTTGGGTAGCGGAAATTTGTAAAAATCTCCCTACAGAGATGCTAACAACATAAATAACTTGTAACAAGCGTATATATTGACGTTGTAGAAGTACAAACTGTAAGGGAAACAAATATTATTGCCATAGTCAGCTTCACAGGTAGGCAGAGAGAATTTGGGAACCTAGTGTTAAGACACTCCGTTCCCAACTTTCCGCCGAATTTACCTTGCCTTGTGCGATAGCGAAGAAATGAAAACATTAAATATTAAAATTGAAAATATTAAATATTTAATACCCTCTATTAGGGATCGAACCTTTAACCTGTCGTTTACAGTCACACGCTTGTGCCGCTGCGCCATGACAATCCTCCATAGGCCTTTGTTCCTATAATCAATATAAGAAAAGCTAAAATTTCAACAAAAATATAAACATTTTTATAGCGATAAAGGCTTAATTTTTTTCCTCGGACATAAGCATAATAAATGTGCCATCACGACACAGTGGCACAATGTCTGACTGTCCACGAATCGAGTAAAATAATGATTTATTACACGAACATTATCGAAACAAGGCAAAACGCGGCGTTGATTTCCATCCACGGCCATGACGCAATGTCTGGAACGCTAAGAAGAATGAAGGAAACTGAGTATTTAAGTATTTCAGCTCTAATCGTTATACATTTTATTCTATACGCGATATACAGATTATCTAGGAAATATGTAATAATAGAGAGATATCAATACCTATTGCATAATATTTATATACAGTATTCACATCGTTACAGCCACAAATTCCACGTACATCACAATGGTGTCGATATATCAAAATTGTAGATCTAAATAGCTCACAATACATTTATTGCAATACATATTATTATTTATCAATTCAGTATTAGCATATTAGTTATGCTTTTCAATTGATTACGCAGAACAAATACAAAGGGTTTTACGTATAAATGTGTATAAATATAATTTAGAAGATATGTTTATTTCATAATTAAAATTATGAGATTGATATTATGAGGCCTATCGTGGCGCAGCGCGCAGCGTGTGACTGTAATCGACAGGTTCTGGTTCAATCCCCACTCAAAATATTTAATATTTTCAATTTTAAATATTTCATGTTTTCTCTGCTCTGGTACAAGGCAAGACGCGGCGTTGAGTGCCGCCACCTAACCCGCCATGCCTCAAATTCGGCGGAAAGTGGGTAGCGGAAGTGGAACGGGGTGGTTTAACACTAGGTTCCCAATTTTCCTCTGCCTACCCTGCCATGTGCAGGGTACAGCTTGAAGCTGAGTAGATACACATTATTATATTTTTTTTGTTCAAAACAACGGTTTTGGGTTCGATATTCAAACGGGATAAGGAAATATTTAATATTTTCCTTTTCTTTCTCTAGTAACGAGACAATATGCGCAGCGTTTAGTTGCGCCATTTAACACGCAATATCTTAATTTGGCAGAAAGCGAAGAGCGAAAGGGCTTTAATAAGAATGAAGTTTTATAACACTACATACCGTTGCCTTCCCTGCTATGTGCGAAATACAATGTGATGCTCAAATATATGATAGATTGAGGGCACCTAGTGTTAAATCCCGTTGTACCGTCTTTCTTCTACGAGCAATTTAAGAGATACTGTGTGGCGGTACTCTACTCCGCACTTCGTATGGAGTTCCCCAAGTAGGAAAAGTTCAAGTGAATATCGAAGGCATATCGCTTGCATTTACGTCCTATAGCGTCCCAAGAATCTAAATATTTTAAAGCATTATTATTATATGTTAAATTTTGATTATTGAGACCTGTTATAGTGATAGGTTGTGAGTTCAATTCCTATGTGAAGAAATGAAATGTTTACTATTTTTGCTTTTTCGTTCTGAGAACAAACAAAAGTGCGGCGTTGAGTTTCGCCACTTAACATGCAAGAGATCAAATTGGGCGGAAAAAGAACGCAGTCTTAATATTAGATTTCCAGATCCTTCTGCTTAAAAAATAGGATGTACATACACAATTATATCAAGACGAAGATACTTATAATTGTATTTCCCTTTTTCACATAATGAAACATTTAAAATTTTCAAGTAAAAGTTTTTATAACAATCTATAATGGATAAATAAAAGTGACAAAAACTCTAAAGAATTACGTCTCCGTACAGCAACTCTTGGATTATTTTAACATAGTTTTAATTTGGCGTTGTGCCTAAGTATTTACTCCGCTGCTGTAAGTTTGGAGATCTTTATTTAGTACTAGAGTACTGTATCTAGAGATACAATTTACACTTTCTAAGTTGAAAATGTATTTTAATCTTAATTGAATATAAAAGTTCGCTTTGTGATATCCCATTAATTGTGTACTTTTTGTTTCAATATCTCATTAATTGGACAAAGAATTTGCTTTTTTTTACATATATTTTAAGATTGAAGGCCAAGCGTGCGACAGTGAATGCGACAGATAAGTGGTTCGATGCCTATTCAAGGAAATAAAATATTTAATATTTTCATTTCTTTGCTCTGGTAATATGTTTGAGTGCAGCGTTGAGTTTTCAACACTCAATACTTACTTCGTTTTCGAATCAGTAAATTGAAATTATGTATTTTTTCCGAGTGGAGAATAAACTCCATTAATTGGTACTTCGCAGAGCATATATATTTTAATAATATTTTACGCAATCATGATCGATTTCTCTTCATCTATTGTTGCTATATATATATATATATATATATATATATATATATATATATATATATATATATATATATATATATATATATATATATATATATATATATATATATATATATATATATATATATATATATATATATATATATATATATATATATATATATATATATATATATATATAGCAACAATAGATGAAGAGAAATCGATCATGATTGCGTAAAATATTATCATAATATATATGCTCGGCGAAGTACCAATTAATGGAGTTTATTCAACACTCGGAAAAAATACACAATTTCAATTTACTGATTCGAAAACGAAGTAAGTATTGAGTGTTGAAAACTCAACGCTGCACTCAAACATATTACCAGAGCAAAGAAATGAAAATATTAAATATTTTATTTCCTTGAATAGGCATCGAACCACTTATCTGTCCCATTCACTGTCGCACGCTTGGCCTTCAATCTTAAAATATATGTAAAAAAAAGCAAATTCTTTGTCCAATTAATGAGATATTGAAACAAAAAGTACACAATTAATGGGATATCACAAAGCGAACTTTTATATTCAATTAAGATTAAAATACATTTTCAACTTAGAAAGTGTAAATTGTATCTCTAGATACAGTACTCTAGTACTAAATAAAGATCTCCAAACTTACAGCAGCGGAGTAAATACTTAGGCACAACGCCAAATTAAAACTATGTTAAAATAATCCAAGAGTTGCTGTACAGAGACGTAATTCTTTAGAGTTTTTGTCACTTTTATTTATCCATTATAGATTGTTATATAAAACTTGTACTTGAAAATTTTAAATGTTTCATTATGTCAAAAAGGGAAATACAATCATAAGTATCTTCGTCTTGATATAATTATGTATGTATATCCTATTTTTTAAGCAGAAGGATCTGGAAATCTAATATTAAGACTGCGTTCTTTTTCCGACTTTCTGCCCAATTTGATCTCTTGCATGTTAAGTGGCGAAACTCAACGCCGCACTTTAGTTTGTTCTCAGAACGAAATAATTAACATTTCATCTCTTTAAGTAGGAATTGAACTCAGAACCTGTCACGCTTACAGTCGCCCGCTTGTGCTCCTGTACAACAATAGGCCTAAATTGCTAACATTTAACATATAATAATAATGCTTTAAAATATTTAGACTCTTGGGACGCTATAGGACGTAAACGCAAGCAATGTGGCTTCGATATTCACTCCAAGACTTTTCCTACTTGGAGAACCCCATACAAAGTGCGGAGTAGAGTACCGCCACACAGTATCTCTTAAATTGCTCGTAGAAGAAAAACGGTACAACGGGATTTAACACTAGGTGCCCTCAATCTATCATATATTTGAGCATCACATTGTATTTCGCACATACTTCTAGCAGGGAAGGCAACGGTATTTAGTGTTGTAAAACTCCATTCTTATTATGCCCTTTCGCTCTTCGCTTTCTGCCAAATTAAGATATTGCGTGTTAAATGGCGCAACTAAACGCTGCGCATATTGTCTCGTTACTAGAGAAAGAAAAGGAAAATATTAAATTACCCCGTTTGAACATCGAACCCAAAACCGTTGTTTTAAACAAAAAAATATAATAATGTGTATCTACTCAGCTTCAAGCTGTACCCCGCACATGGCAGGGTAGGCAGAGGAAACTTGGTAACCTAGTGTTAAAACACCCCGTTCCACTTCCGCTACCCACTTTCCGGCGAATTTGAGGCATGGCGGGTTAGGTATATCGCGTATAGAATAAAATGTATAACGATTAGAGCTGAAATACTTAAATACTCAGTTTCCTTCATTCTTCTTAGCGTTCCAGACATTGCGTCATGACCGTGGATGGAAATCAACGCCGCGTTTTGCCTTGTTTCGAGTGTAATAAATCATTATTTTACTCGATTCGTGAACACATTTAAATAGTTATTATGCTTATGTCCGAGGAAATTATAAGCCTTTATCGCTATAAAAATGTTTATATTTTTGTTGAAATTTTAGCTTTTCTTATATTGATTATAGGAACAAAGGCCTATGGAGGATTGTCATGGCGCAGCGGCACAAGCGTGTGACTGTAAACGACAGGTTAAAGGTTCGATCCCTAATAGAGGGTATTAAATATTTAATATTTTCAATTTTAATATTTAATGTTTTCATTTCTTCGCTATCGCACAAGGCAAGGTAAATTCGGCGGAAAGTTGGGAACGGAGTGTCTTAACACTAGGTTCCCAAATTCTCTCTGCCTACCTGTGAAGCTGACTAAGGCAATAATATTTGTTTCCCTTACAGTTTGTACTTCTACAACGTCAATATATACGCTTGTTACAAGTTATTTATGTTGTTAGCATCTCTGTAGGGAGATTTTTACAAATTTCCGCTACCCAAAGAAAACTCGTAAGAATTATCGTTTGACAGAAGAAAATACTATTTTTTTAATATTTTTACTATTTTTTTAAGTTTATTCACTTATTTATGTTGTTAGAATGAACTTTAAAAAATAATAAAAACTTCAATATATATTTCTTTACAGCTTCACGCTCTTGTGTCCTGCACATAGCAGTGTACCGAGAAAACTTGGAAACCTAATGTTAAAATACTCCAGTTCCACAGAATTTAGGGCACATTGAGTGGCAAAGATCAACTTATACTATTTATTTTATTACCTCAAACGGGGATCGAACCCACAATCTGTTACATTCACAGTCATACGCTTGTGTCCCTGCGAAACAAGCATATTATATTATATAGGTATTAGATATTACAAATACATAAAATTCCAAATGCAATATAAGAAATAAGCATAGCATCAAATTGCATCGCAACTAACAAAGAACAAAAGACGGCACAAACAATGGAAAGCAAACATGATTAAACAACAACTTGTCATGGCTGTACTGTATTTGATCAACCATTATACGATCATTGTCTCTTCAATAATAGATAATTTCTAGAACGTTTTATTGCTTCAACCGTAGGTAGACGACCTTTGTCCGGGCCGTACTAAGGTTTTCAATTAAAATTGTAAATTTCATATAATATTTATCTAAAACACTTGAGAATTGGGAAAAAAAATGATATTTAAAAAAGCTCTAAATATAGCTTTTTTAACAATTTTGATATATCAAGTTGTTGTTACTAAAAGAATAAGGATCAGTGAAGAGTATAAGCCCAAAAGAGACTATAGGCCTTCGAAATGGATCGCCAACAGTGCGTTAGACGTATGGTACGGCAATAGAAGCGTCGTAGACGTATTTTCGCGAGAATTGAACGATATTATTAGCAAAGTTGCTATGAGGCCAGGTAAATGTGTTTCTTTTAATAATAATAAAAGGTAAACGCTACGGATGTGGGATTGATCGACTTGACAAAATGAAATATTTTATATTTTAGTTTCTTCGCTCTGTATTAAGGCCAAGCGCGGCGTTAAGTTCCGCCGCTCAAAACGCAATGCTGTAAATTCGGTGGAAAGTTGGGAACGGAGCAGTGTGTTTAGGACTAGGTTTCCAAGTTTCCTGCGCCTACCCTGCCATAATATTCTTCTTTAAAAATCTATGCTGTAGTAAGGTTGAAACCGCTCAATATTTTTCATGGAATTTTTAAGACATTGCGTGTTTAACGCTGCGCTTTGTCTTGCTACCAGAGCGAGGATAAATAAAATTCAACCTAGTAGGAATCGAACCCCCTAGCTTACACCCGGACGGAGCAATTAATATATTAAAAATACAACCAAATCGTAAATAATAAAAAAATATAAATATATATATATTTTTTTCTGTTACTTTTGAAGTGTATGAATACATTGTCTATGGTATTATAGAAATTCTTGTCCTTAATATTTATGATTTAAATAACTTACAAAGTATAGAATCTAGTACTGCGTATAAAAGTCTTTGTTTAATGTTAAAGAGTTCGATTCAATTCTTGTTCAATCGTTTTTTATCTCTTTTTTACTGTATTATATAAGGTGAAACTAAAAATAATTCTGTATATTCTGTTTCAGTACGAACCCTTGAAAACAAAAAGCAATTGAATATGAGTGAAGCGAAGACTAATGATTTATTAAAAATTCAAAAAGTAAAAAACATTACAGGCGTTGATAATATACAGCTAAATTTACCTGTTTGAAAATTAATTGTTTATTTTACAATGCATATTCTTATTCATACTTATATATTTTATTTTCGATAATAAATAGTCACAAACTATAGTTAGGCTAGTTTCATTCCACACTTTCCACCAAATTTGGAACTATGTATATGGGTTTAATTCATAATGATAAAACATGTTCAATATTTTTTTAATTTTACTTACTTACCTTCACGCTTTATGCCTAGCGGGGTAGGAAGAGAGAAAAGAAGCGCCAAACGCTACGGTCTCCGCATACCTCTTTCGCGTCGTCCACTGTCATCAACCTAACTAATATAAAAAAAATCTTTACATTGTCATTATCGTCGTCAAGTCAGGATTATGTAATTATTTAATGTGAACTTCTTGGATGACACAGGGCAAAAACAAAAAGTTTCTTATTTTCAGGAAATCTTGAGAGATCTTGCAAGCTCAGTTTGACTTTCCAGTGTAAAAATTGGTCTGAAATTCGTATTACGATTTCAATCCTGAATACAGTAAAATTACATGGAATCAATATGTTTTTTAATTTTTAATATAATATATTTAAAATGGTTGCCGCAATTAAATTGCTGATTACATATTGTTTATAATTTTGACTGATATTTATGTTTATCGTTTGAAATATATTAATCAACTATCGTATTTTGTTTTTATAATAAATTTATAATACTTCTTTATCTGTTATAAATATTGCATATAAATATTAAATACAAATAAAAAAATATTTGTATTGTAAAAATAAATCCATATATTAGAAAAAAAAACTGAAGCAACATTTCAGACATAATTCAGCATATACATTACTAGTTTATTTTATTTCTAGAATCTTCTATTGACGTATGACTCAGTAATAACTAAGAAGCGCATGTATGACTTTCGTTACGTTCAAATACGTTAGCTAAAACATATTTTTCTTTTCTATATTTGGAATTAAAATTTAACACTTTAAAAAAAATCTATTGTATCTTTTAATCGCTCGCTAATTTACACTGATAACAAAACTCTACACATATTTAATAGGCTATCGCGCGTACAATGAGCTCAAAGCTTAATTAAGGAAGTCTTGAGACCTCTTCACAAGAAATATCTATCTACAAAGGGAATGCGTTATACAAAGATGAACCCGATTTCAAGAGAATGGCGTATCAGAAACCGCAAATTTCCCCCTTTTTGGCAAGTAATAAATAATTTTCGCGTCCCCCAATCTCCTTGGGGCGGCCTTTGATGTCTAAAAAGCCACTTCATAAGTGTACGCACTCAAAACGCTTGATTAGAAGCCAGTTAGGGCGCCGCGCGGTACGATTTACGTAAGTTGTTGGTGATTTTTTATATTCTTTATGATATTTTTAGGGTTCTGTACCTCAAAAAATACCTATAAGAACCGTCGCTGGACCGTCGACGTCGTCTTCAAGTATCTTAGTTTCAAATGTGAAATGCTATGTTATGTTCCTTAGGGCACAGGGCACTGAAGAAATCAAGCTTCTTTATCAATGTTATCTAATAACGAGCTAGTTTTTGAATATTTTATAAAATTCGCTGCTTAATCTAAACGTATAGAACACTTCCAGTAGATTTACAATCGCGGAATTTGTCATATATTGATGCCTTTTAATACAAATAAAGAAATAAAAATAATATAAAAGAAAAAAAAATCATAGAAAACAAAAACGACTGCAAATTTATATTTCTAGTTAGTTAATGTCATATAAAATGAGTGTAAACGTCTGCACACTTAAATAAAGTTTTCTTCCCGATAATCAACCGTCCTGAAATTAACACGGAATCCTCGATGGGCAAGTCTGACTTGCTTATTTTTTAGCACTTATTATAATTTGAAATCAGTAAAAGGAATATCTTAGGTCTCCAATTCTCTTTCTTCTCTTATCTCAATTCAGTAACCAAAAAATGTTGATGTGACTCTTGTGTGAATTTTCTTCCAACAGAAAGCTTACACATAATATGGTAATATATATTTTATTGGACAACGCAACGGGGTGGCTGAAGAATAGGTTACCAGGTTCCCAGTGCCTACCCTGCCTTATAGTATATATCATGCATCTGAAATATATTTTTAAGGACAACCTATCCGAAAAATAAATTAACCGAAAAAATATTTAGTTCAATATATATTGCACAAAAAATAGCCCCAAAATAAACCCGCTAAGCGAATATTGCAGGCATTTCCAAATACACAGACAAGCAAAGGCTACCAATGCAAAAAAATTGGAATACCATTCGTAATTCAAAGTTCATTAAGGCAAGAATTTAATAGAGGCCGTCGCGTTGTGAGCTCGACTTTATTTGGCTCGAGTGGGCCTTCGCTCTGAGCGGAATTTTTCACGCAAAGCGCGGTGTCCTTAATGAGCGCACTTTGCTATTGAAGTATGTACTATACTGAATATTAGTTGATCAATCGTTTGATCGATAATATTTTTTGCTTATGTTTTTGTTAAATAGTGGTGTAAGGGGTCAGTCGTTATGCATGGGCGTGGTACTGTAAACGCGGAAGGCTATGGGTATGATACCTATTCGAGGAAATTAAATGTTTAATATTTTTATTTCTTTACTCTGGTTACATGGCAAAGCGCGGCGTTGTGTTTCTCCACTCAACACGTAATGCCAACAAACTTCGGTGGTTAGTAGGGAACAGAAATTTCCTAAACGGAACAGAGTGTCTTAACACTAAGTTCCCAGATTTCTGCTGTCTCATTTGCTTTGTGCTGGATACGTAAATAGATATTATAGGTATTTATTTTTTGTGCTGGATACGTAAATAGATAGTATAGGTGTCTCATTTGCTTTGTGCTGGATACGTAAATAGATATTATAGGTATTTATTTTTATTTAAAGAGTTCCGTTCCTCAAATTCAAAGACGAGACACAGGGTCATTGGGTTGTTCGTCTATGAAGAGCATTTATTTCGAGAGCATAGAGATATCAAGTTCAAAGTTGAAAAGCTTTTTTATTATTGCAATCAAAAGTTACGAGCACTAATGCATCAATTTTCTGTATTTTATATGAACATCGCCTCGTTATTAAAACCTATACATAGGGTACTGGTACTGGACCTACACTTGTCAACATTTGGCACATATTGATCGTTTGTACTATACAAGTAAAGGAAACAAATCAGAATCTGAAAAGTATTACAAGCTTATATTTGTAGATAATTTTATATAAAACAAGTGTATATACTTGCAAGGCAATATTTGTCAATTTTTATCTTAAATTCTAAAATTGGTACGCAATCTTTGGCCTCAAAAATATGGTCAAATGCGAGTCTATCTCGCAAATCACCAGCTTTTTTTTTTTTCAAAATGTAATTTTGCTTTCCGAAGGCTGTAGTTTAAATCAAATTTTTAAGTGCTGTTTTTTAGATCCTGTATAATGCAAAGTTTCGAGATATTCAATGAAAAAAATACTCCGTCTACTACTTAACTAATTCCAAAGTCATTAATTAAAGCTTAACTCAATACTGCCTTTTGTCATTTTGTTTTGTTACCAAAAGCAAGGATTAAACAATGCATGGCTCCAGCGCGAATCGAACCCACGACCGTGACATTTACAATCATTTTTAGTTAAATGGAAATTACTTAAAGCAAATATAAAAGTGTATTAAAAGAACATCTCATCTTATTCAAGGAAAAATGCAAAGCTATTTTTACTATAATTTCAAATAACTAATTAACTTTCAATAGCTATGTAATTTTCTCACAGGATTTTCTCAATATTATTACTCAAGTAAATTTATTTTAAAAGTTATTTCAGATATTTTTATCATCTAATATTACAATATGTCTTTTTTAAATATTTTATTACATAATAAGGCAGAGGCAAAGGCTTGATCTAATATTTCAATATGTCTTTTTTTAAATATTTTATTACATAATAAGGCAGAGGCAAAGGCTTGCCGCTGTAAACAAACAGATAATGGGTTCGATCGCCACTCGAGGAAAAGAAATATTTAATAATGCCATGTTTGAACCATACAATACCATTATGGTAACAAGGTAGTGCAGCGTTTAATTCCACCACCTAACAATCAAAGCCTCAAATTTGGAGACCAGTGAAGAACGTGGGGAAAAAGGAGAACGAATAATAGGTTCCTAAGTTCCCTCTGCCTAGATGAACGATGAGCATTTGAAACCTTGCATATTAAAGAGAGAACGTCAATGGCTTAGTTTGTCTTTTATGTGATCAATATATGGAAACGAATATTGCTTCATATTGGTTTCTTATCTATTCTAATATAATGAGGCTATCGAGTTCTTTTGGTAATTAACGCTATTGTTTCAATACTAGTAGTGCACATTGATAGTGGATTATCTAGAAAAGCGTTATTTTTTTGCAATTTCAGGCTGTATCCCGTTTAAAGCAGGGTAGGAGAAGGAATCCAGTGTTAAGACACTCTATCCCTAATTCCGGACTCCGTGCATATTAAGTGGTAATACTCTCCGCCAGTAAAAGCCTTAATACATCACGATAAAAGTTGTAGTTAATCAGAATTAATTATGACATATCGTCGGCTTCGGTCGGTAAATCTGCTAACACTTCATAAGCAAATTCTCATAAAAAAGAAAATAAAGCTGTTAAATAAACTACATATAAGCATATGTTTCGAAATATTTTACAAATTCAAAAATTGGCTTGTATTCTCCACCATAAGACGATAAAATAAAAATCCATTTAATACTTACAATTCCGATACATATCGACCAATCAAATTTAGCAGGTTCACACTCTAAGCTAACGATATTTCTAATATTTTTCCTTTTGCTACGCAAGCAAAGCCACATATAAAAGCTAGTATAACAATAACAATAACGCACTACCATAATTCAATGCCGCTCTTGATCCTGATGTCAACTACAAAGGTTATATTTGTACAGTGCCTATATGAAAACAGAACAGAACGGTTCTTTGTATTGAAGTACGCTCATTAACATCCCTCGCTTTGCGTGAAAATTTCCGCTCGGAACGTCGACGCACTCGACTCATACTGAGTTGACTGTGCAAAGCCTAAAAAGTTGGTGATTCACATTTTATTTGAGGAATTCAGCTGTTTTCATATCTTTTGTGTGAACTATTGAACAAAATCTATCTATATTGTTTGGTTACTTTTTTTTTTTCAAGATTCATTACTTTTTTTTGCTCTGTAAGACATTGTTCAGAGTTGAGTTACGCTAGTCACAATTTTATGTAAATATTACTTTAAAAAAATATGGTAAATCGTTCAAAGTGTCTTAATACTGTACTCTACAATATCAAATTCTTACAAAATTTCTTACTCTATCATTTTTAACATTGTTACTCTATTTTTGTAAACAATTAATATTGAAATAAAATCCAATCATCTCATTACTATTTAAAATAGTAAAATAAAGGTAATTTATTCTTACTTACTTATTTAGCTTCACACTGTATCCCGCACATGGCAGAGTAGGCAGAGGAAACTTGGGAACTTAGTGTTAAGACACTCCGTTCCACTTCCGTTCCCCACTTTGCGCCGAATTTGAGGCACTGCGTGTTGAGTGGTGGAACTCAGCACCGCGTTTTGCCTTGTATCAGAGCGAAGAAATGAAAACATTAAGTATTTTAGATTGAAAATATCAAATATTTCCATTCCTCGAGTGGGGATCAAACCCACAACCTGTCGGTTACAGTCACACGCTTGTGCCGCTGCGCTACGACAGGTCTATTCAATTTATTCAGGCAATTCAGGCAATT
The DNA here is from genome assembly GCA_019049475.1 of Eueides isabella. NCBI lineage: Eukaryota > Metazoa > Arthropoda > Insecta > Lepidoptera > Nymphalidae > Eueides > Eueides isabella. The sequence goes on from CM032397.1 coordinate 2,423,616, forward strand.
CATTCAATTTAACTAAATTGATTTTGGGTTCATTTTACACTAATTTTCTTCCACAGACCAGACAACAAAGCGCAGCGTTGACGCCAATATTCGCAACATATCGAAAATTCGGTATTGCGTAGAGAACAAAGTAAAAATCCATCAGTTACTAAACATTGATTTGTACTCACGAGAGACCGTAGCAAAGGAATCGTGGAACGTGTGCAATAGCTTGCGTTTATTTTAGTGTTATTGTGGTAACATATAGTGGAGTACAGCTGCGTTTGAATTGAAATGTAAACATACGGATGGACAATGTGTCAAATATTGTCAACGTATAAAAAAATAAAAATTATTTATTATCTACACTTGGGTGTATGTTGTGACGAACTTATTACCAGAGCGAGAAAAAAATAAATACAATACGTGGCGCAGAGTTCGAGCCAGTTAAAATTCATTTATTCATTTATGTCCAAAATTGAGCGTAAATAGAGCCGTTCCTCTATGTTAGTATGTTAACACTAGATTTTTCCGCCTACCCAGCTATGTGCGGAATAGTGTGTAATAAAAAAATCAAAGAATAATTAGACTTTTTGTCCTATTTTAACCTTTTATTTTTTTTTGGTAAGTCACATAATGTATTGGAATAATCAATTAAAAGTTAACGCCGTTTTTTATTTACAGACAAACATTGCAATAAACAATCTACCGTGATAAATGATACACACGACTGTAACCTACATGGATTGAGATGATATTTATTTTTATCATGACGCCAAAATACTTTTTACCAAATTATGTGTGTGACTGTAAACGCGGTTGTGGGTGAAATATTTAATATTTTCATTTTGTGTTCTGGTAACAATAAAGAGCAGAGTGTCTTAGGTTTCCAAGTTCATTCTGAACCCCCACCGGCCCACCCCCTGCTAGGTGCAGAATACAGTATAAAGCTAAAAAAAACTTTACAGCATTTTATACGCCTGTACGTTTACTCTTAAGAGTGTTATGCAGCTTTGTTGTACGCACTGGGGACATAAACTTGGGATTTTTGCGGCCTCCTCTAATGCAACCCTGTAGCCTTTTACTTTGGTTTCTCTTTATTTTTAATAGCTTTTGCACATATGGGAATAGGCATAACGTGAAAATTCATATATAAAATGATATGAACATATGTAACCGCCTTGGAAATTTAGAACATTTTATTTTGAATTGTATTATTTAGGATTTCCTTGTTTATCTATTAGAGCAGGTTCGTCGGAAACTTAGTCTTAAGGAATTTCGTTCTTATTTTGACTAGTCATTGAGATATAGTAAGTTAAGTGGCGAAACTAAACGCCGCGTTATATTTACCAGAGTGGGTGGAATTAAAACAAAACTTAAGGTGGTTCGATTTCCACTCTAGGAATATTGAAGCTATATTAAAGTTTTAATTTACTAATACCAACAACAAGGTCAATCAGCGAAAATATCTTAAAGCAGTAACGAAAATGTCTTTTTGGGAACTTAGTGTCTTAACTCTTAATTTTTTCTGCCGAATCTGCTAAGTGCAGAATACAGTCTTAGGGTAATCAAATTGAACCGATAACTATGGCATTTACAATGAGACGCTGATTTACTACGCCACGATGCAAGTAGTATGCAACATTATTATTTACTATAGATATCAATTAGTATGAATGAATTTATTATTTTAAAATACATAAAACTGCTTCTTATTTTTTAGAATTTTATTTACTTTGTCTTAATTTCAAAATAGATGCTTTCGCAAGCTTTCACAATACATTTTTCAAATTTGTATAAAAGCTCGTCAAGTGCGAGTTAAACATTCACATTGATAGTTCAGTACCAAGTTTATTACTGTTGGTTAACAGAAGGTACAACTTATACGCTCTTATCAGGTTTTGGGCTTAATACGTTTTACCTCTTGCCAAATCGCACAATACTAGGACTGCGGGATATAATGCTATAAGATTTCATACCCTGTGAACTTTATACAATATGCATAAACGAAGGATAATCCATTACATCTTTTGGTTGCATTGACTCAATTTTGTCTTTGCTTTAAAGTATTAGTACCTGAGCATTTGATAATATTCTTGAAACAAGATATTGACAGGATCAACTTGTGTGACTATTATATACATATATAATAGTATAATACACAAAATAATTTTAACTTATAACTAAAAAACTATTTAAATATTTTCGTTTCTTCGATGACTAATGATTTGAAAAATGATTTTATTTTACAGCCTAATCATTTCGTAAAATTAATCTTGCGGTGTTTTGTCTAAGGACACCAAGATTTTTTTTTAAATATTTTGCTTCTCTGTTCGTTTATCCATTGAAGACAGTAAAATATAAAAAAATCAAAGGTGGATATCAAGATAAGCAATCCCTACATTACGTACCTTGCTTTAGTATGTATACTAAATACATATATCGATCAAATACTGAGTGTATTTTTTAATTGTTTTATTTGAAATAGATATACATAATAAAAGTTCATTTATGATGTCAGTACTTTTTTAGATTCACGCTGTATCCCACTCAAAGCAGAGTAGACTGATAGAATCTACTCGTAGTAACCTAGTTTCTGCCGAATTCTCAGCATTGCTTATTACAAGATGGTACTCAACATTGCGTCTTTCCTTGTTACCAGAGTGAGGAAATTAAAATGTAAAAAGATATCACTTCCCTGAGTAGGATTGAAATCCATAATCGTCGCGTTATAGTTGCATCCTTCTGCGTTTGATTCAAATAATTGTAACCATGTTCTTGTATTGAAAAAAAAAAATGTATGTATTCGAGACCTTTTAAAATTGTTTCAATATAACGAAGGAATTTAACGGAGGCCAGGGTAGTGATGTATCGGTTTTTTGTGAACGAAGTGCCAGCATTTATCACAGTATCTTTAAATAGTTGAAAGGAAACTGGGAAACTGAGTGTTTTATTTATCATATAAACATTTTTTTAAATTTATGTATTTTAAAATGGAGACCAACCTGAAAGGCTAACATTTTAGGTAACACTCATTTCTCTGCCTACAACAAAAATTAAAAAAAAAAAACAAAATAATATGATATCTTAATACTGTCAAAGAAGCATGGCCTTTGAAGTCTCTACCATAATCAATCTTCGTAACTTAAAGTTTATAATCTTCCTATTTTGACCATACTGTTCTAACAAGTTTCTTGTTTAGGACAAGTTGTTCTAGAGTTTCTACCTCAAAAAATTACTTAATTATTATCAAAAATTCCAAACTTTTAATAAAATGACTTAACTTAAATTTTACGCCTTTGTGGCTTGCTTTTTGTCATTGGATATTACGTAATGATAGTAAATATAAAATTTATAATGTATATCTATTCGTAAGTATTTAAGGTCTATTTCCATTCATTCGGCAGTACTATTTTTTTAGAATAGATCATAAGTTTTGAATAGATGATAGGCTATAATTTCGAAGATATAAAAAGCAAAGTTCCACTATTTCGATCCTAATTCACTCACTCACTGACTCATTGATCATTATATAGTGCGTAGCATTAACATTAAAATTACGGCTAAAATTTATATGTATTTATAAACACCGGTTTCGTTGCAATCCCATTAATAAAAACTGAAAATATAAAATAGAAAAGCAAATATAAATTAAGTTAAATAGATAGTTACTGGTTTTTTACGCCACGAACTCCCTAGATTAAGACTGGATAGTAATTACCAAATATTTTAGCTTATGATACTAGGATTAATATTAAATTATACTCAAATTACATAACAACTATAGAAAGTCAACACGGAATTCCTTTAGAACACGGCATAGGGTGAGGACAAGTGTCTCCCAAGGTTCCCAGGTACCTACCAAAAATTGTATCTACTGTTTTATTATAACAATTATAGTATACTTATTTATAGCTCCGTCCTCCGTCCGGCCTTCCATTGTGGACCCCGTAGCGTTTGGCGCTCCGTTCTCTTTGCCTATCCCGCTAGGGATATAGCGTGAAGCTAAGTAAGTAAGTAAGTATTAAAGTATAAACTAATAACTCAAAAGACACTTTCTAGAATTATAACTAATAAAAAATGAATAAATTACTTGTTATAATTTTTTTAATTGCAGCAAAAATAGTGACGTTTACGTTAATTGGAATTTAATTGGATAAATTCAACATCGTTTGTTAAATACATAATTGTCTTATTACTAGATGTGTAATAATTAATCAATAGCATTAAGTACATCTTCATAGCCATTAAAATAATGTTTTTTTTTTTTATTTTGATATCAAATGATCGCAGCCTAGTGGTGAATGGAACGTATCACTATACCTATTTATTATTATTATCTTGTCATCGTTATATCATATTGAAATCCCATTTAAATAAATAAAAAATAGACACAATTTCTCAATTTTTTAATATAGCGATTTTGACACACATTTCAAATTAAACTGTTTATTTAGAGTTTCAATGGTAATGGCCCAATAACAGTTAAGCCATTAATACCATTGAAATAATTCAATCATTAATTTCTTTAATTATAGCGTTTCGAGCAGTTGAGCACTGGGACTGGGACTGCAGATACCATTGAAATAGTTCCATTTTCTACATTCCTTCAAATTTCGGACATTGTATGTTGAGCGGCGGAACTCAAAACCGCACTTTGCCTTTTTAGTAGGGCGAATAAATGAAAATATGAAATATTTCGTGTCCCCGAGTTGAGGATCAAACCAACCTCTTGCATGTACTATCTCATTAGAGGTAGAACGATTTTGTTAAACTAGCGTTAAGACACTTCATTCTCCCACTTTCCCGTGAATTTCAGGTATTGCGTGTTCAGTAATAGAAATCAACGCCGCCAGAGCGAAGAAATGAAAATATTTAATATTTCATTTCCTCGAGTCACACAACCACACACAAAATCGCATTTACAGCGGCACACTTGCCCCTACGCCACGACATGCCTCATCAGGAAAATACCTTGACTAAATTATATAGAACCTACAACTAACCAACCAACCTTCACCACGGAACCATGACGATATTATATAACAAGATATATAAAATTCCATGTGAACGCCACTTTCTTGTAACATTATGTACCTATTTGGTTCGGGTCAGGCCTCTAGAAGCGCTCCCTGGAGACAGAGCGTGCAGCTCACAAATTGAAACGGAAGGTGTCCTATAAATTGAGCATTCTCTACGGAGTTTGGCCTAAAGTTGACGTGGCTGAATGTTTTATATTATTCTTGCCTATACCTTTGTATACATGTAATAGTCTTCTCTGTTCCTTCGTTAAAAAATATAAATAAGTTTTGAACAAAGATTTTGAAAAAGTTTAATTTAATTATTCCGTTTCAGTAGAATTAAATGAAAAGTTATTGTTCTTTATATTAAACATAGGTACCAAAATATGGTACGTGTGTGTGTGTATGCGTGTGTGTGCGTGCGTGTGTGTGTGTGTGTGTATGCGTGTGTGTGCGTGCGCGCGTGTGTGTGTGTAAGTTATAAAGAATCAAACAACTTAACTCACAAACCAAATTTTTGTATCTATAAATACCATCAAGACAAAGACAAATTGCGTGAATCGCTTTACTGGTTGAACAGTTACACGGGACGAATGAAGAATCATACATACGAGTACATACGCTCTAAAAACACAACTCTCTCATTACGTTTCGCTGCAGTCGAGTAATTAATTGTCCATAAATCAGAGTCGTACCCCTTACTTTACACACAACGTTTACAGTGAGATAGCGTCTGACTAAACGTTTTCTGTTACACAACATCCAATACGTCAAATTTCGCGGAAAATGAGGGACGAAACGGAGTCTGTTTTCACTAGGGTCCCAAGTTCCCTCTGCCTACTCAGCCATGTGCGTGAAGCTAAAACAATCATAATTAGGTTAGTTACGTATTAAACGTTTAAGCAATGCATTATATAGATATATCCAACAATTATGATTTATTGGGTCATTTAATTAATTATCCAGTCAAACCTCGAAGCACGCGGCCAGTTAACATAATTAAACTAAGACTACTTGATATAGTGGCTAATAATTTAATTATGCGAGTTAATAGCACTTGCATTCTGTTTTAGTATTATTATAAAATAATCTAAAGTTATATTGATATGTATTGAAAAATTTAAATTTAAATTATGTATTTTTGTAATTTTTAAATTTAATTATTATATAACTAACTCATTACTAACTCATTAATAGTAAATACAATCATTATTTACTTTGATATAATAAATTTTGATCTTGGATGTGAGGTGATAAACGTAAAAGTTATTGGTTACGGGTTTAATTCTTAAGAGATTCTAAAACTGGAAATATTAAATTAACTTACTTTTGTAAGTCTACTAACGAGGCAAAGCGCGGCGTTAAGTTCTGCGACTCGCTAACGTATCAGATTGCCTCAAAAATTAGTGATCTCGGATACGGAAGTGTCTTGATATTAGATTCCTAGAAAAAAAAATTTAAAAACTCAACTTTTCCTACATTTACCTACCATTCACTAAAAATCTATTTCGAAAACATTTGACAATATCACCAAAGAATCATGGAGATTAATTTCCTTTTTGGGGCCGACGTGATTGGGAAAGCCTATACACGAGCCACTAAAAGCATCCAAAACTACTTTAAATGCTTAATATCGCTGTGGAGTCTACTGCCCACTCTATATTGATATGTACAGCATACGTACACATACATGTACATACATATGCGTAAACGCAATAAGCTACTAGGGATGTTTCAATATTAAAAATTCAGTTAAAATTGTTTTTACTACCGAAGATAAGAATAAATTTTTGGACGTATCTTAATTTTATGTATTTTTTTTATCTTTTTAGCTTTACGCTGTATCCCACACAGAGTAGGCAAAGGGAACTTGGGAACCTAGTGTTAAGACACTCCGTTTTATTGCCAATTTTCCACCAAATTAGGGGCATTATGTGTTGATTGGAGGCTCAACGCCGCGCTTCTTTGATGCGCGCAGATTAGTTGGCATAGTATGTACTCGTATATATGCTTATGCCAATAAAATTTATTATATTGACCATATTTTGCTAATGCGCTATACAGTCTTGCAATATTGTTTAATAACTATAAAGTAGTTTTCTAATTAGTAACTTAATAATTATCTCACTGAAATAAGCTATATCTTAAGCTAAGAAATATTTCACCAAAGACGCCTGCCGCATATACATCACTTTACCGCGAAACTTACATCAACGATTCTCTTTGTTTATTTCTCTATCTACCATCTTCATAGCACTTTGCACTAACAGTAATTGCTGAGCCAGTTCTTGTAAGGAATATAGACTCTAGGGTGGAATAATCAAGAAATATTACGGCACTAATATCGCGCTATATATCTTAGGATACGAATGTGTAGATAATACAACGTATATATGTGTATGTGTTTTGTAAGTTTATATATGTATATATATATATATATATATATATATATATATATATATATATATATATATATATATATATATATATATATATATATATATATATATATATATATATATATATATATATATATATATATTATATATATTATTTTGAATCTGTTTCTTTTCATTTTTTTAAGATATAATATATTGAATGGCGGAACTCAATGCTATGCTTTGTTTTGATAGCAGAAATTACCAATTCTAAATTTATTTAATTTATTTCTTTTCAATTTTTTAAGATATTATATATTGAATGGCGGAACTCAATGCTATGCTTTGTCTTGATAGCAGAAATAACTAATTCTAAATTTATTTAATTTTTGAACAGACGCTTACCGCAAAGTAACAATGCAAATCAAGTTTATACAATATTATGTGAAAACACTCCGTTCTCCACCTTCGGACGAATATCTGTAAAATTAATTCTGTAATTGTACTACATTGATCATATTTTGTATGAAAACCATGTATATTTTAAGTCGAACAGTTTTAATATATTTGCAATATTTATATACATACATAATGTATGAATATGTTTTAGTTGCCAGTATGTCAGTATACAGTGGATAATCCCAACTATTACATAAAGTTAGTTAAACCCCGTATCCTCCCTGGAGAGGATCAATATATATTCCAGGTTGATCCCATGGCTATTTAAATTCAAAAACATAAATTTCAATGGCAAAGTCAGTTACTAAATTTTTATGATAGAAATAGAGTTTTGAACTCTCGTCATATATTAAGAATTATGTAATTTGTGATAGTTGCACCCTGATAAGGCCTGGCCTGGCGCAGGGCCACTAGCATGTGACTGTAAATGCATAAAGGCAGGTTGTGGGTTCGATCCCCACTCGAGGAAATGAAATATTAATTATTCACTGCTATAGCCCAATATGACAAATTACAACAAATGTACAGAGTACTACTATTGGGCAATGTCGGGCCCCGGTGCCCATCCACCTTAAAGACCGGCAACGCTCCTGTAGCTTCTCTGGAGTTACACGGGGTCGTACGTCCTATTGTGCAATTAAGTTATAAACATAGATATTTATTAAACAACAGTGTTACCATAGTATTCTAGCTATAACATGTTACATACAATTTAAATAAATATAATAAGTTAACATTTTATATTATGTTAGCTTCACGCTGTATCACGCACATGGCAGAATAGGCAGAGGGAACTTGGGACTATAGTATGAAAACAATATATTCTGTTCTCCACTTACTGCAGAATACAAGCATTGCACGTTGAGTGTCGGAACTCTACGCCGCGCTTGGCTTTGTTACCAAGGTAAAGAAATAAAATTAAATATTTTGTTTTCTCAAGTTTGCATCGAACCCACAACCGGTCGCATATACCCTGTGCCAAGATAGGTATCAACAGTTTAAATTAACATAATTATATTATATTATATATTAGCATAACTTAACACGGTACTTGGTTAAATAACGTAACGTCAAATTACAAGGCGGCATGATTCGATCACGCTGAATAATTGAGTGCTAATTGAAGAATAACATTTCGTATTATGATTATATATGAAATATCTGCCTTTGATTTTAAAATATTAATTCGGCCTAAAGTTAATAAAATACTGATTTTACGTATATTTCTTGTTAAAGTAAATAAAACCAGGTGGTTTTATTTACTTCCTATTGTCATATGGATATGTCTAATACATGGCATGACAATACATACATATTCTAAGAACACAAAGTATATATATATATATATATATATATATATATATATATATATATATATATATATATATATATATATATATATATATATATATATATATATATATATATATATATATATATATATATATATATATATATATATATATATATATATATATATTATTTCTTTTTAATTTCGTGCAGGATAGTCACCATTGTAATAAAGAAATAAATTGTTACCTTATTCAATATTGAAAAGAGCGACTGTTGAGTTTCTTAGCTGGCTCTACTCGGCAGAACAGTGGCAATTTTATGTTCGTTTCAGCAGTGGTAATTTTTATGTTGACGATTCAAAAATGCTTGGAAAAGTCTATTTGAATAAAGAATGATTTGAATTTGAGTTTAATAATGTATGATAATGATTTATAGTTGAGATTGAGTTTGTATAAGATATAGAAGGCAAAACGGAACATGCCGGTAAAACGAAACTGTTATTCAAAATTATTAATATCTCTTACATGAATATTTTTTATATGATTAGTTACTTTCATCACAATCGCAGTCAATATCCATGACCTATCATCATATATAGCAACGATTATTTTGCTAATTTTTAATTTTAACTTACATGTGAATTTTTGATGACTAATTTTTCTGTACAATTTGTTCTTCTTGACCAGCCTGCAATTCTTTTGTACCTAGTTAATACCTAGTTTTTTTAAGTATAGTTCTAAAGTTTAATATATATTATATGGAAGACACACAGTAGTTATAGTTATCCATACACAAAATTATGCAAATAATAATATTACAAAATTCTTTAAGATAATGCTGTGGCAGCATTACATTATTATCTATTTTTTTTTATTATAAGGAGTGGCATTTAACCTTCTTTTCCCCTACCTCTATCAAAAGATAGAAATCCTTTCAAAAATTGTAATAATTGTAACTGTGATAGTATAAAATCAAATATTTAGTTGATTTAACCATTTTCCTAACAGAATAAATTGATACAATGGATGTACTTTAGTATCTATCGACTTTGTCCACTCAAACTATGGAAGCAAATCCTAAAGACTATTAACACGAATCCGATTATTCGTAGAACTCTGATTGTATACATGCTTTAATATTCAAGGAATTTACAGACAGAATTGAATTATTGTTAGTTATTGATTATTATTTTATTACTATATTATTTATATAAATTATTAATTTGTTGTTCATTTGTCCATAAATCTATGTAGACAAAATAAAATTGGATAAATGAAAACAAATTTAATTGTAATAATATCGTCGTATTGTATGTTTGATTTTTTTTTTAATAATAATAATTGAATAATACTTTTTATATACATTTTAATATTATAGGTAATAAAAAATATGTTTAAATATTTGTAAGAGAGGAAGGAGGAGACCTTGGTTAACTTTCGAAAACATAATATCAACCATACTAGAGGAAGGTCACGTAAAAAGTATGAGGACCCCCATGTATGAAGAGGTTGATTACAGTGGAAGAGGTGAAAGAGGTATGCCGAGACCGTAGCGTTTGGCGCTCCGTTCTCTCCGCCTACTCCGTTTGTGATATAGTGTGAAGCTAAGTTAAGTTAATAAAAATATCTACATAAAGATGTAAGCAGTTTGATTTGTTATGCCTAATATTTTAGTTACGAAAGATATAGAAAAAATTAAAATTTCTAACTTCCAATGACGAACGAAATTTCGTTCCACTCGCCAGAAATCTATGGTATGGCCCACCTGCGGCAGTATTTTGAGGACGATACGGTATCTTCAGAAACCGCGTCTATCACTCACCACCAGGTGACCTGTACACTTGTTTGCTTAGCCTTTTTCATAAAAAAAAAATATATTTTAAGTAAATAGATTCACTTTTGTATATTTATTCTAGTATTCCACTTTAGCCTCAATTATAGCCATATATTTTGATTACATCTTTAATTACGTGTCGATTACTAGATGTTGATTAATGGAGCATCAATGCAGTGAGCCTTATAAACATTAAGGTTAATTTTGAAATATTGTTGTAACAGAACAAACAATATGTCTTTTTTTATTTATTTATGTATTGCCAATTCAAATAGATATTTCAGAAATCTCCATGTTACTGTTAGACCTTGGTATTCGATGAGCTTCATAATAATTCAAATTAAATGTCTAAGAAAGCTGAATATTATTAATCAAATGTTTGTATTAATACAACGCTTCTGTACATGAAATATTTATTCATGGAAACTTTTTTAATTATATCGTATTAAATATATTATCATAATAAAATTATAATGCTGTTTAGATTTTGGGAGTAAATTTCTTTGTTGTGTTTGCTAAACAAATTTAATTATATGAAATTAATGAAAAAATAAAGGGCGTGTTATGATGATGTATTATATACAATATTTAATCAGGCCTAAGGGTGTTTTTAGCCAGATGAGTTCTGTATATAAAGTCTCTATTAGGCCTGCAGGCAGAGCGCGGAGTTTTAGTAATAGAGACTTTAGTCTCTATTACTAAAACTCCGCGCTCTGCCTGCCTGTCCATTTATCACTTGGTTGTTATCTCTTGAACCTTGAAAATTACACAGTCGAAATTTCACAGATGATGTAAATGATTTACTGCTATAACACAAAATAAAAAAAAGAACAAATTACATATTTAAAAACGCGGGGTTCTTCTAAAATATATAATTTATTCTATAATTTGTATGGGTAGGCAACAAACGAGCTTTGCAGCTTTTATAAATAACGGTACAAATCTATTTGTGCGTGAGTCCAACCCACACTTGGCCAATTTTTCAAAAAAATATTTAAGTAACCATTTCAGAGGTTCATTTTACGCTCTAGTATAGCAGCCGGTTCGCCAATGAGTGCTTTGTCATCGGTATATATCATCAACCACGGAGGCTTCCGGAGCCACGGAGTCGGAGGCAATTCCGAGTTTCGTCAAAGGTTATTGGGGCAACAAGTCCGAGGTTAGGCGGTGGATCATGATGAAGACTGCACGATGCTGAGTGTTCAGGACCTCCTGGAAGTAGTTTCTCCATCTCTTCTTCACAGAGACGTGATTACAGAGCAACATGCCCTGGGAATCTTTGAAGCAAAGAAATTTTGCGATATCTTGTGTCACTTTATCCCGGGTACATGGCAGTTAGTATATGAGCTTCTGCATCTCCACAGTTTCAAGCTTATCATATAATGGTGATAAACTTTCACTGCGAGCTTTGTCTTCAGCTCTTTTCCTGGCACGTTTTGTTTGTCAGGAGAGTTGGATTTCTGTCACTTCTAAAAAGCAGCTTTTTTTTTTAACGAGTCACTTCCTGCACCTTGTAATTCCACCACCATGTCTCCCTGTCGATAACACGTCCATGACGAGAAGGCGATGTTGGGCTATCAAGCTTTCGCCTAGAATGACCTTACAGTTAGTAACCCTGCCCATATGACACCGCCTGGTCAACAACTAATCAAATTGAGTTGAGTGGGACCGACTTTTATACGTGATAAGGTGCTGAAGATTCTTTCGGAAGAATATATTCCACACATATACAACGTCCGTATCAGACGCAAATACAGGTTCTAAGAATATTTTTTTCCGTCTGTATTACGAAGTGTCAAAAAACACGTTCATCTCTGTAGCCTTACTGACGTGCTGGACAAACAAAATATTGTAAAGTATATGTTGAGAAGGAACCGTAAGAATACCTGTATCTTTAAAATCATCTCGCAGAGAATCTTGAGTTTTAAGATTATAAATAGATCTTACGCCTCTTTTTTACAGTATAAATATTGAATATATAGCAGCGGCGCTGCCCCATAGTAGCACCTCATATAAGAACATTCTATGTATGCCTTTATATAATTTCTTATAATAATGATATATTTGCTTCTAGTAATCATCATCTGAACGCATTAATGACTTACTATTGCATTGTTTACTCTACATGCATGTTCCAAAATATATGTACATAATGCAAGAGTTAATCTAAAACTAATTGCTTTACTCACATCGATATTATATTAGCCCTAATTTAATAATGTTAGTCCACGTATTACAACTGCACATAATTATTAACATTTTGGTTGTTTGAGAATTATTTGATGACATCAAAGTTCAAATTGATATCTCATATAAATAATTAAATTAGATAGCAAAATTTTTGTTAATAAGAATAATCATTTGTAAGGATATCGTGACGGTAGAACCAAACACTGATAACATTGCGATTCCAGATTCGATTCCAACTTGGACAATGAATTATTGTCATTTCTTCGCTGTGGTAACAAGACAAAGCGCGACGAATTGCATATCAATATGCAATGTTTTAAAAAAATCGGTGTTGCATGAGAAACAAAGAGATTTAACACCTTAAAATAAGGTACAAATTAAATTTAAAATATAATATATTAAAATATTTATATAAGTGAACTATAAATCATAAAAAGATTTTTTAATTCAAACAAATTTTTTAGGCCTTCCCTGGCGCAAGAGCGCAAGATCTTCTATCCAGGAAATGAAATATTTAATGAGAAAAACTAAAGTATATTAATAAGAACAAAAAACATTAACACTGTGTTTCTCTGCCTACCTTGCTAAATGCGGGATACAGTGTGATGCAAAATTAAATGTTCAAGAAAAGTGATCGATTATTCTTAATTCTTATGAGAAACATCCAACACGAGAAAATATTGACTAAAAGCCATAAAGCGTAATAAAACAGCCGCTATAAAATACTCAATCGCATCCATTTCCTTGCAACTCCTTAGAGAATACCCAGTTTATAGGACACCTTTCTCTTTTAATTTGCGTCCTGGTTACGTCTCGTCTCGCAGGAAATGTTCTAATGGCTTAGATAGGTAGCAAAAAATGTATTACAGAAAATATATAATACCGTAGTTGTGAATTATAATTTACAAATTATTAATTAATAATGATAGCTATTAATTTTGATAATCTTTTCAGGGTTTATCAATAATTAAAATGTTAAAGAAGTAAGATTATTTACAGCTAAAAAAAATAAGTTGCTCTCCCTCTCTCTCTCTGCTTCACGCTGTTTCCCGCCCACGGCAGGGTAGGCAGAAGTAACTTTGGAACCTAGTGTTAAGACACTTTGTTCCACTTCCGTTTCTTACTTTTCGCCGAATTAGAGGCCGCCGCCGATTCCATGTGAGTGGCGGAACTCAACGCCATGTTTTGCCTTGTAACCAGAGCGAAGAAATAAAAACATTAAATATATAATTTAAATTTTAAATATTATTTCCTCTTGCGGGGATCGAACCCACAACCTGTTGTAAACAGTCACACGTTTGTGCCGCTGCGCCACGAGAGGCCTCAAATAAAAAAATAACTTGTTATTGTTAAAATATCAATAGATTAATAATTAATTAAGTAATTGGTGAAAATTCGTTTTTGTAGAATTCATAGAGTGATATGAATACGAGTGATTATTGGTACTTGGACACAGTCCGATAGACGGTCGCAAGCTAAAGGTTCGAGTCCCGCAAGGAGAATTCTTGCCTCCGTCGACGCTCAAGCAGCCTCATAGTGCATGTAAATCTCCCTCTTCCCTCTCCAACCGGTATCACTGATGTCAAGACCATTAGGGCAAAAAAAAATCTTATTAAAGAATAACTTACTATAATATATAAAAGTTTTTGAATGAATCTACAGCGTTACTTACTGTCATGGAAAGTTGTGACGTTATTAAAGAACATTGATGTCAATATTCTTATAAACAACTCTGCACCGCACAATTCGTCATATATATAATCATCATAGCCTCTTCTGGTGTAGCACAGTAGTAGGCAGTAGTAGTAGGCAGGTAGGAGATATAAGCTTATAATCTAGCTCCTATTATGTTGTAGCGATCAACGCTCACGTTTACAAAATTGTCAAGTATTTTCAAAACATGTGTTAGCACTAGTTCTTGTAATAGTAAATACAAATTACTTAAACAAGTACTTATCTACTTATCTTACATGTACTTAAATAAGTCTGTTGGTGCAGAGGCGTGGTGCGTTTGACTGTAAACGACAGATTGTGGCTTCGATCCCAACCCGAGAAAATTATATACATTATATCGAGGAAATTAAATAGTATTTGTATAGAACGGAGTGTGATAGCACTAGGTTACGTAGTTACTTCTCCCTGCCCCGCCATGTGCGGGATACAGGGATGAAAATGAAAAAAATAATAATAAAAAGAAAGTCAAAACCCGTCATGTTTTAACAATGTGCTGTATTTTACTAAAAAATACTGTATAGAATAATTAAATAAAAATAAAACAACTTGGTTGAAAATTTCAACATATGTCTTTGCAAAAATGCTTAACAAACAATAAATTTTCATAAAACTAAGGTTAAAAAAGCAACAGGAAGTAGGAAGAGCCATTATTCATCCCCACGCCAAGAAATACTGAAGAGACAATGATTTGTATTTTTGCAAACTCGACAATGAGGGCAGTTAGCTTCACAACAGCCATAATTTATTGTAAGAAACCCTAAAACTGAACTAATTGGTGCCTTGATGGTTGCCCATTCATTTCGAATAATTGAATAAGGCACGCTCTAAAGGTAATCTTTAGAATGAACAAATAAGCAACGATCTTTTATATTAAAATTCTATGTTTTTAAGGAATTGTGTTAAGATCAGCTTGTTTGAAATGTTGATCTCTAAAGTTAAATATATTTGGAATATATTTATTACAAAAGTAGTTTAGTTTAATCGGATTTTCTATTGAAGTTACTTTATCTTAGCTAGACATTGGTACCCAAATCCTCCACTCAAAACGTAATGTTCTGAAAAGTGGGTGAAATAGGATACTATATGCTACAATATATAAATACGTCTAAATATTTATTTATTTATTTATTTATTAAGGAAGACATACAGTTTTACAAGTACTTCAAATAAAAACCAAATTAACATTCAATTAACCAATGAAGTCCTCACATAAAATAGTACAAAAAAAAAAATAGCTAGATGTACAGCTAATCAAAAAGAAAACAAAATAAAACAGAAGAAAATAATTCAGAAAGAGCTTCCATGACAAGTGATTTGAACTTATTTAAATTTATAGTAAACATGTCAATATCGCCAAACGCATTATCATGAGAGCTGCAAGCACGATAAATAAAAACATTTCCACCATATTTAGTTCTTGTAATAGGTACATAGAACTGTGATTTATTACGGGCTTGTAGACGAGGTCATCTCAGACTAATATTACTTAAAAGGAAAGGGGTATCAATATAATTATTAACTATTTTAAAAAGGAAAAGTTCGTCCCTAGCCAAACGACGGTTCTTTAAAGAAGTCGGAATAGGTTGTTTATCGAGATGGTATTGGTTGGCTTTAATACTAATATGTTTATTGAACCTCTTTTGAATATTTTCAATTTTATCAATGTACACATTAAACAACGGATTCCACACAGTCGAAGCATACTCGAGAACAGAACGAACGTACGCATTGTACAACGTGATATTAAATAAATAATAAAAAAAAGGTATAAAATAATAAATAAAATAAGGTCTACACTAAATTTGCGTGAAAAATACATAAAACTGCAAGAATATACAATACAAAAGTCTTTTAATATTATCACAAATAAACGACTATTTTCTTATGAGCAGAAAAATAGGTATAACTTAAATACATACATTTAAACCGGAAAGTTCGACCCTACCCACTGAAACCCAGCGGGAGCTGAAGCTTTAAATAAAATATCCAAATCAACTAATAACAAAATATTGAAAACAACTTTTTGTGTTTAACATTATAAAATATAATAATTACTATTATAGAGCTTTATATAAATACTTTATTCACAGAATAAATCTCGACGAACTTTTGATAAGCAAACTTCTAAATAAACCTAAAATGTAGACGGAACTATGTAAATCTACTATAACAATAGGAGTGAATGTCTCGCGTAATGTTAGCAACCATTGTTCCAAGCTACATTGGCCCTTTGAATTTTGACGATCAATCTTCGTAACTGAAGTTTATAATCTCAAATTTGACCATTTTCTTGTATTTTAAATGTAGGATTTACAATACAATGTTTATGATGAGAAGACGCTTTGTGGGGAAAATCAATATGTATCCTTATTATTTCATCTTTTCGCTTTGTTATCTATGTAATAAGATAGGCCATGAGTCTAGTGTCAAAGCGCTCCACTACGCCATATCCGCACGAAAATGACGGTGCTCAACGCCGCGCATAGTCTTGCTAGGATAGAGAAATAACTTGGTTTTGAATGTAAAAAGACCCCTCATTTAGTTGATTATCACACACATGACACAAGAAAAAAAATGGGTTTTCATCTAGTATATATATATATATATATATATATATATATATATATATATATATATATATATATATATATATATATATATATATATATATATATATATATATATATATATATATATATATATATATATATATATATATATATATATATATATATATATATATATATATATATATATATATATATATATATATATATACTAGATAAAAACACATTTTTTTATAATAATATATATATATATATATATATATATATATATATATATATATATATATATATATATATATATATATATATATATATATATATATATATATATATATATATATATATATATATATATATATATATATATATATATATATATATATATATATATATATATATATATATATATATATATATATACTAGATAAAAAAACATTTTTTTTCTTGTGTTATGTGTGTGATAATCAACTAAATGAGGGGTCTTTTTACATTCAAAACCAAGTTATTTCTCTATACTAGCAAGATTATGCGCGGCGTTGAGCACCGTCATTTTCGTGCGGTTATGGCGTAGTGGAGCGCTTTGACACTAGGCTCATGGCCTATCTTATTACATAGATAACAAAGCGAAAAGATGAAATAATAAGGATACATATTGATTTTCCCCACAAAGCGTCTTCTCATCATAAACATTGTATTGTAAATCCTACATTTAAAATACAAGAAAATGGTCAAATTTGAGATTATAAACTTCAGTTACGAAGATTGATCGTCAAAATTCAAAGGGCCAATGTAGCTTGGAACAATGGTTGCTAACATTACGCGAGACATTCACTCCTATTGTTACAGTAGATTTACATAGTTCCGTCTACATTTTAGGTTTATTTAGAAGTTTGCTAATCAAAAGTTCGTCGAGATTTATTCTGTGAATAAAGTATTTATATAAAGCTCTATAATAGTAATTATTATATTTTATAATGCTTAACACAAAAAGTTGTTTTCAATATTTTGTTATTAGTTGATTTGGATATTTTATTTAAAGCTTCAGCTCCCGCTGGGTTTCAGTGGGTAGGGTCGAACTTTCCGGTCTAAATGTATGTATTTAAGTTATACCTATTTTTCTGCTCATAAAAAAATAGTCCTTTATTTGTGATAATATTAAAAGACTTTTGTATTGTATATTCTTGCAGTTTTATGTACTTTTCACGCAAATTTAGTGTAGACCTTATTTTATTTATTATTTTATACCTTTTTTTTATTATTTATTTAATATCACGTTGTACAATGCGTACCTTCGTTCTGTTCTCGAGTATGCTTCGACTGTGTGGAATCCGTTGTTTAAGGTGTACATTGATAAAATTGAAAATATTCAAAAGAGGTTCAATAAACATATTAGTATTAAAGCCAACCAATACGATCTCGATAAACAACCTATTCCGACTTCTTTAAAGAACCGTCGTTTGGTTACGGACGAACTATTCCTTTTTAAAATAGTTAATAATTATATTCATACCCCTTTCCTTTTAAGTAATATTAGTCTGAGATGACCTCGTCTACAAGCCCGTAATAAATCACAGTTCTATGTACCTATTACAAGAACTAAATATGGTGGAAATGTTTTTATTTATCGTGCTTGCAGCTCTCATGATAATGCGTTTGGCGATATTGACATGTTTACTATAAATTTAAATAAGTTCAAATCACTTGTCATGGAAGCTCTTTCTGAATTATTTTCTTCTGTTTTATTTTGTTTTCTTTTTGATTAGCTGTACATCTAGCTATTTTTTTTTGTTCTATTTTATGTGAGGACTTCATTGGTTAATTGAATGTTAATTTGGTTTTTATTTGAAGTACTTGTAAAACTGTATGTCTTCCTTAATAAATAAATAAATAAATAAAAATTTAGACGTATTTATATATTGTAGCATATAGTATCCTATTTCACCCACTTTTCAGAACATTACGTTTTGAGTGGAGGATTTGGGTACCAATGTCTAGCTAAGATAGAGTAACTTCAATAGAAAATCCGATTAAACTAAACTACTTTTGTAATAAATATATTCCAAATATATTTAACTTTAGAGATCAACATTTCAAACAAGCTGATCTTAACACAATTCCTTAAAAACATAGAATTTTAATATAAAAGATCGTTGCTTATTTGTTCATTCTAAAGATTACCTTTAGAGCGTGCCTTATTCAATTATTCGAAATGAATGGGCAACCATCAAGGCACCAATTAGTTCAGTTTTAGGGTTTCTTACAATAAATTATGGCTGTTGTGAAGCTAACTGCCCTCATTGTCGAGTTTGCAAAAATACAAATCATTGTCTCTTCAGTATTTCTTGGCGTGGGGATGAATAATGGCTCTTCCTACTTCCTGTTGCTTTTTTAACCTTAGAGTTTTATGAAAATTTATTGTTTGTTAAGCATTTTTGCAAAGACATATGTTGAAATTTTCAACCAAGTTGTTTTATTTTTATTTAATTATTCTATACAGTATTTTTTAGTAAAATACAGCACATTGTTAAAACATGACGGGTTTTGACTTTCTTTTATTATTATTTTTTTCATTTTCATCCCTGTATCCCGCACATGGCGGGGCAGGGAGAAGTAACTACGTAACCTATTGCTATCACACTCCGTTCTATACAAATACTATTTAATTTCCTCGATATAATGTATATAATTTCCTCGGGTTGGGATCGAAGCCACAATCTATCGTTTACAGCCAAACGCACCACGCCTCTGCACCAACAGACTTATTTAAGTACATGTAAGATAAGTAGATAAGTACTTGTTTAAGTAATTTGTATTTACTATTACAAGAACTAGTGCTAACACATGTTTTGAAAATACTTGACAATTTTGTAAACGTGAGCGTTGATCGCTACAACATAATAGGAGCTAGATTATAAGCTTATATCTCCTACCTGCCTACTACTACTGCCTACTACTGTGCTACGCCAGAAGAGGCTATGAAGATTATATATATGACGAATTGTGCGGTGCAGAGTTGTTTATAAGAATATTGACAACAATGTTCTTTAATAATGTCACAACTTTCCATGACAGTAAGTAACGCTGTAGATTCATTCAAAACTTTTATATATTATAGTAAGTTATTGTTTAATAACATTTTTTTTGCCCTAATGGTCTTGACATCAGTGATACCGGTTGGAGAGGGAAGAGGGAGATTTACATGCACTATGAGGCTGCTTGAGCGTCGACGGAGGCAAGAATTCTCCTTGCGGGACTCGAACCTCAGCTTGCGACCGTCTATCGGACTGTGTCCAAGTACCAATAATCACTCGTATTCATATCACTCTATGAATTCTACAAAAACTAATTTTCACCAATTAATTAATTATTAATCTATTGATATTTTAACAATAACAAGTTATTTTTTTATTTGAGGCCTCTCGTGGCGCAGCGGCACAAACGTGTGACTGTTTACAACAGGTTGTGGGTTCGATCCCCGCAAGAGGAAGTAATATTTAAAATTTAAATTAAATATTTAATGTTTTTATTTATTCGCTCTGAAAAGACCCCTGCTAAAAAGACCCCTCATTTAGTTGATTATCACACACATAACACAAGAAAAAAAATGTTTTTTTATCTAGTATATATATATATATATATATACTAGATAAAAACACATTTTTTTATAATAATATATATATATATATATATATATATATATATATATATATATATATATATATATATATATATATATATATGTTTGTTTAATTTGAAAATCTTAAATATTACATTTTCTTCACAACATGTCATGTTTACACACACTCTTGATTTTTTTTTTATGGAATAGACGGCAAACGAGCGTACGGGTCACCTGATGGTAAGTGATCACCGTCGCCCACGGCCCCGAGTAACTCCAGAGGAGCTACAGGAGCGTTGCCGTCCTTTAAGGTACCGGGGCCCGACATTACCTAATGCGAAACGCAGTGGCCAAAGCCACTACTTAACGCCGGTCTTAAATGCCGGGGGTGGTAATAATCCGGTCGAGTATGCCCATGCGTGTTGCCATTACTGGCAACGTGACTCTACCACACGCACTTTAGTCGCCTCTTACGACACCATCAGTACCAGGGTGATCCTATTATAAGCCGGAATCTCACGGCAAAAAAATACTCTTGATTTACTGCGCCACGACAGACAGGCTTCAAAGAAAGATCCAGTTTAAATATTGCTTCAATCATAATCATAATTCACATCGATGATTTTTTAGTATATTGATTGTAATTTCCTATTTTAGATACATGTTCCGAGCTTTACCTAAAATAACTAACTAAATAAGAAACTTATAATTAAAATATACAAAAATACAGTCGCAGTGCAGTGGCACATAAAAATATTATTTTTGAAGTGATTACTGCTAGTCGTTTGTGGGGATTCCTATAATGGAAATTAACTTGTTACCTACGAGAACATGTTATAATAAATTCAAAGTGTTACTTGGACCCGCCTAATGAGCGCCTACCATTTATAAAATAAGACAAATTTAAGTAGCAGGCGGGCACACACCTGCTATTTAAATATACATATAACATTTGCTATTGCGTATATACGGCTTGTCATCGCTTAGCTATTGGATCAAGAACTGAAAAAAGGGTACAGAAAGTAGAATTACTTGAGACGTCACGTATTGTTAGGAGGTTCTTCACTCAGAAACCTAGGGTTTCTGAGTGAGGAACCACTGATGGCCTAGGCTCTTTCTCGCTATTGGTTGAGTTGATAGTTTTTATATTTTTAAGTGTATTTTTTAATATTAGTTTATATTTAAAAACGTAAAGTATATCTTAATATGAATAAAATACATTCATTCGTCAGTTATATTTTCCTTGAAAAAATACCTGTACATTAATCAAGAATTTTGTGCACATTTCCCTTTTTCTTTAAGGTAAACAAAATGTATTCATACAAAAACATCTTTCCGGCCCTGATGTGACTTAAATTAATAAAGATAAAAGAAAAAAACCCGCCTCTTATGTAAATGATAATGAGAAAAAAAAATTCAAAGGAAATTTAATAACATGCGTTATTAAAATCACTTTGTTGTATCTTGAACATGTCACATAATTATTATAACAAGGATCGTAACAAATTTAAATTAAAAATTTTGCATAATATAAACAGTGGTTGTTTCTATAATATAAACGTTGATTTATGTTGGTAATTTTTAAGATTTACGAGGTGAGTGCCGTAACTTAACGCAGCGTTTAGTCTTGCCAAATTATAAGTAATTTTAAATGAAACTATTCGACCGGATTAAGCGCGTATGATTATGGAGTTGAAGATCATAATGATTTATTTACAATTAATACATTATCTGAAAAACTTTCCTGTGGTATATCTTTGAAAATCCAGAGAAAACACTCTCCACGTATATGAGAAGCCGCAAGATCGTTTGCACATGCTTCTACAACGCGTCTGTGTTTTATAAATACTATGTCAACCCTAAAATAATCTTAGGGTTCAAAAGTTCCATACAAACTGTTTCACAAAATTCCATGTATTAAGTACTAACGTCCTAAAAGGAACCCTAGAAAGAGAGGCTTCTTGTACTTGTAATTTTTGAGATTTAGTCATGAGTGAGTGACCTTTCACTATTATATATAAAGATCATGAATCAACATTAAGCACTTTGCAGTAGCTTGTAATCACTGATAGACTCAGCTGTCATCGGTCTGCCAGTTGACATAATATTTGTTACATCAAACTGTCATCAACAATTAGGATGAGCCTTAATAAACTAAACCTTATGATACAAAGGGTGCAGAATAACATACTGAAAAGGATATCTGATGCACCGTGGTTCCTCTAAACAACTGAGCTTTATAAATATCTCGATGTACCGACAGCCAAAGAAAATATTACTTGCTTCAGTGCTAAATATAAAGCAAGACTGATAAAACATCCTAATCAACTAGCAGGACAACTGACAATCCCCGAAACAATTCGCCGGCTAAAAAATCGACGAGATATCTTTGACGATGATAGTCAGCAAATGTAGACTGACTTTTCAAATAAAAGGGCTGCACTCCGTTGGGATTAGCACCTTATTCTGAAACTACCTCCATCACATCTGTTTATACCCAAAATGGTTGATCACAAGTTGAAAAAAAAAATCTAGTAAGCCGTTTTTGAGTTTAATGCGTACTAACGCACAGACAAACAGAAAAAAAGTGTTTTATGCTCTATAATTCGCTAAATATATTTTTAAAATATTTTCCATATACAGATAGAAATCAGTTACAGATTTATTATAATTATAGATAACTGTAATGTTTATATAGCATAATATTTCACTGCCTAAACAAAACTATAATATTAAATTAAGCATTTCAACCATACAAATTTGACTTTCCTAATAGTGCTACAGTTCAAATACTTCACCCAGCCGATTTAACCCAATACCTTCAGCTATCACAGGCGAAAACCAATATCAAACTGATCGACAATCAAAGTGTAATAGCAAATTACAAAGACTAGCCTAATATCCGCGTATTGAACTGATAAACGATAATTGTATAGAAGATTCAATAATTCTGAGCTGTTCAATACGCATGGTCTAATATTTAAATAGAATTATAACACTTATTCTGATAAACCTAAAGGTTATATTGGTCTGAATGGTATGGGCATATAAGAGCTTCAAATGTTAGATCTAATATGGACACACTTGAATCGTATGTAAACGCACTCGACAGGTTTGGCAACGAAACACGCGGATTAATTTCCTGCAGGCCTCAATGTTATTGGTAAGTCCTGGCCACTGGTGGAAAACCACTAAAAGCCTTTAAAACTACTTGCTGCCAGTGATTTATAGCGTTTGTGATGTGTCGTGTATTTAAAAAGTACTTGTTGATGATATTTAAATTATGTAATTGCTTCATTATATAGAATAATAATATTGAGCATTTAAAAAGCGCTTAGAGTTACTTAGATTTACTTTACTTTTCTCGTTTCAAAGAACTATTTTGGTATGTATGAAAAGATTGATGACATTCTACTACGAACGAATATGTTACAAATAGTTTTTATATAAATATTTCTGTTAGTTTAATAGAGTTTACTGCTATGGATATAAATATAATCATGCATAGTTCAGCTTTACGGAGTATACCACTCATTGCAGGGTAGGCAGAGGAAACTGAAACACCTAGTGTTGACAGTATATATATATATATATATATATATATATATATATATATATATATATATATATATATATATATATATATATATATATATATATATATATATATATATATATATATATATATATATATATATATATATATATATTTGCGTCTGCGGTTACAACCACAGCGAGGAACTTAAAACATTAAATATTTAATTTGAAAATATTAAATATTTCATTTCTTCGAGTGGGGATCGAACCTACAATCTGTCGTTTACAGTCAAACGGTTGTGCCACTGCGCCACAACAGGCCTTTAAGTATATTTGATGTTAGAACGTATTTTCTGTTTTAGCGTTCCGTACCCTAAAAATAAAATCGGACTGTACTGTACTGTATTGGGGATATTAGGACAATCCGTCTGTCTGTCAGTCTATCAGGTTAGGTTGGGTATCTATACAGGTTGTATCTCGTGAACTGTGACAGTCAAACAGTTGAAATTTTCCCTGATATATTTTTTTTATGGATAAGACAGGGTAAGCGAGCGACGGGGACCACCAGCACCAGAGGAGCTACAGGAGCGTTGCCCGTCTTTATGGTGGGTGAGCACCGGGACCCGGTAATACCTAATGCGAAACGCAGTGGCCGAAGCCACTACTTAACGCCGGTTTTAAATGCCGGGGAGTGGTAATGGTCCGGTCGAGTCTGCCCCATGTTGCCATTTCTGACAACGTGACTCTCCCACACGTACTTTAGTCGCCTCTTACGATATGTTGCAAAATATATTATTACACAAAATAATATAAATATTTAAGGGGATATCCATACAACAAAAATATTTTTTGTTAGTTCAATTAAGCTGCGATTAGACAGCAGAATTTGATTCCTACAGATGTCGCTCGTGTCAGCTATTTTCATCACATTATCATGCCCCATAAGAACTACTAAGCCATTGCTCTAAACGGAACTCTGCGTCGCGCTTTGCCTGTTTACAAGAGCGATTAAATTAAAATATTAGATAAACCTTTATCTTAGGATTAGATTAGATTTTTTGCCGTGTGATCCCGGCTTAGAATAGGATCACCCTGGTACCGATGGTGTCGTAAGAGGCGACTAAAGTGCGTGTGGTAGAGTCACGTTGCCAGTAATGGCAACACGCATGGGCAGACTCGACCGGATTATTACCACCCCCGGCATTTAAGACCGGCGTTAAGTAGTGGCTTTGGCCACTACGTTTCGCATTAGGTAATGCCGGGCCCCGGTGCCCTTCCATCTTAAAGGACGGTAACGCTCCTGTAGCTCCTCTGGAGTTACTCGGGGCCGTGGGCGACGGTGATCACTTACCACCAGGTGACCCGTACGCTCGTTTGCCGTCTTTTCCATAAAAAAAAAAAAACACTTTATACAAATTAAATATTTTTGCGGTTATTTCTTTTTATAATATTTATAAGGATCATTCAGTAATTTTTATATAGTATATACGACACGTAAATGTTAAATATTTTCTTATTCTTTCTGTTTTTCACCTGTACACCAACCAATTTTCTTGCGTCCTTTGATCTTTTTAAGGTTAGGTTGGAGAAAGAGGTAAGATCACCAAAGGTGATCTTTACCAGGCGACTTAACCTTATGTATGATGTGATTATTTTCTTCTTTTTAATTATAAGTTTCATAATATAGTTGGTTATTACACCAAATTAAATAAAATAAATGAATACTTTTTACATTCCATTAACATTGCCCATACGATAATAAATTGCATTAACTAATCGTAAATTGATCCCACATCGGTCTCAACTCTCAAATGAAGTTTGCTAAAGCAGATGTAGGATAAATAAGTGTTAGTCAAACAGTTAGGCTGGATTGGATCCGCTCGGGTTGGGTTACATTGTGTGGCTTTGAGTGAAATTCAAATATACTTAGGCCTGCTATGGTTAATGTCAGTGTTAATTGTGACTATATTTTTTAAGTTTATTTGGGAATTTAATTTATATATATAAATATATATATATATACATATATATATATATATATATATATATATATATATATATATATATATATATATATATATATATATATATATATATATATATATATATATATATATATATATATATATATATATATATATATATATATGTATATATATATATATATATATATATATATATATATATATATATATATATATATATATATATATATATATATATATATATATATATATATATATATATATATATATATATATATATATATATATATATATATATATATATATATATATATATATATATATATATATATATATATATATATAATATATATATATATATATATATATATATATATATATATATATATATATATATATATATATATATATATTATATATATATATATATATATATATATATATATATATATATTATATTATATATATTATATATATATATATATATATATATATATATATATATATATTATATATATATATATATATATATATATATATATATATATATATATATATATATATATATATATATATATATATATATATATATATATATATATATATATATATATATATATATATATATATATATATATATATATATATATATATATATATATATATATATATATATAATATTATATATATATATATATATATATATATATATATATATATATATATATATATATATATATATATATATATATATATATATATATATATATATATATATATATATATATATATATATATATATATATATATATGTATATATATATATATTTATATATATAAATTAAATTCCCAAATAAACTTAAAAAATATAGTCACAATTAACACTGACATTAACCATAGCAGGCCTAAGTATATTTGAATTTCACTCAAAGCCACACAATGTAACCCAACCCGAGCGGATCCAATCCAGCCTAACTGTTTGACTAACACTTATTTATCCTACATCTGCTTTAGCAAACTTCATTTGAGAGTTGAGACCGATGTGGGATCAATTTACGATTAGTTAATGCAATTTATTATCGTATGGGCAATGTTAATGGAATGAAAAAAGTATTGATTTATTTAATTTAATTTGGTGTAATAACCAACTATATTATAAAACTTATAATTAAAAAGAAGAAAATAATCACATCATACATAAGGTTAAGTCGCCTGGTAAAGATCACCAAAGGTGATGTTACCTCTTTCTCCAACCTAACCTTAAAAAGATCAAAGGACGCAAGAAAATTGGTTGGTGTACAGGTGAAAAACAGAAAGAATAAGAAAATACTTAACATTTACGTGTCGTATATACTATATAAAAATTACTGAACGATCCTTATAAAAGTTATAAAAAGAAATAACCGCAAAAATATTTAATTTGTATAAAGTGTTTTTTTTTTTTTATGGAAGAGACGGCAAACGAGCGTACGGGTCACCTGATGGTAAGTGATCACCGTCGCCCACGGCCTCGTGTAACTCCAGAGGAGCTACAGGAGCGTTGCCGTCTTTTAATGTGGATGGGCACCGGGGCCCGGCATTACCTAATGCGAAACGCAGTGGCCATAGCCACTACTTAACGCCGGTCTTAAATGCCGGGGGTGGTAATAATCCGGTCGAGTCTGCCCATGCGTGTTGCCATTGCTGGCAACGTGACTCTACCACACGCACTTTAGTCGCCTCTTACGACACCATCAGTACCAGCGTGATCCAATTCTAAGCCGGGATCACACGGCAAAAAATCTAATCTAATCCTAAGATAAAGGTTTATCTAATATTTTAATTTAATCGCTCTTGTAAACAGGCAAAGCGCGACGCAGAGTTCCGTTTAGAGCAATGGCTTAGTAGTTCTTATGGGACATGATAATGTGATGAAAATAGCTGACACGAGCGACATCTGTAGGAATCAAATTCTGCTGTCTAATCGCAGCTTAATTGAATTAACAAAAAATATTTTTGTTGTATGGATAGCCCCTTTAATATTTAAATTAATCTGTGTAATAATATATTTTGCAACATATCATAAGAGGCGACTAAAGTACGTGTGGGAGAGTCACGTTGTCAGAAATGGCAACATGGGGCAGACTCGACCGGACCATTACCACTCCCCGGCATTTAAAACCGGCGTTAAGTAGTGGCTTCGGCCACTGCGTTTCGCATTAGGTAATACCGGGTCCCGGTGCCCATCCACCATAAAGACGGGCAACGCTCCTGTAGCTCCTCTGGTGCTGGTGGTCCCCGTCGCTCGTTTACCCTGTCTTATCCATAAAAAAAATATATCAGGGAAAATTTCAACTGTTTGACTGTCACAGTTCACGAGATACAACCTGTATAGATACCCAACCTAACCTGATAGACTGACAGACAAACGGATTGTCCTAATATCCCCAATACAGTACAGTACAGTCCGACTTTATTTTTAGGGTACGGAACGCTAAAAATTAAAATACGTTCTAACATCAAATATACTTAAAGGCCTGTCGTGGCACAGTGGCACAACCGTTTGACTGTATACGACAGATTGTGGGTTCGATCCCCACTTGAAGAAATGAAATATTTAATATTTTCAAATTAAATATTTAATGTTTTAAGTTCTTCGCTGTGGTTGTAACCGCAGACGCAAAGCGCGGCATTGAGTTCTGCCATTCAACACGCAATGCCTCAAATTCAGCGGAAAGTGAGGAACGGAAGATGAACGGAGTGTCTTGACCCTAGGTTCCCAAGTTCCCTCAGCCCTGTTGGTGCGTAACAATAAGGTAGGCAGAGGGAACTTGGGAACTTGATCACAGCGTAAAGCTGAGTATCAAATATAATAAAAAAAAATAACGACTAAATAACATTTGCAGCTATAACTTGGTGTTAAAATGTTATATTATCACTTTTCCCCCAATTTTCAAGTAATTATATTGATTTTACACACATATACGATGGTTTTTTAAAGTGTTATACAATAAATTCACATATATTTTTCAATGTCAAATAGCTAAATTTAACTTTACGTCCGACTACACTCTGCACTGGGTCTCGCTGGGCCATAATTTATGGCCCTATCGCGTAGTCCACTTCGTTCGATGATCCTCGTAACGTATTTCACGTTTCCCATTCCATAGGTCGATGGGTTAGCGTGTTTCACACGGTCGTACGTTTTCTTTTAGTTTTTTTTTATATAAATATATGTACTAGGTTAATTATTTGTATTTATTTTATTTATTGTTTTCTTCTTATAAATATAGTAATTATGAAGCTGAAATAATTGTTTTGTTGAACCTTATTATTTTATTAAATATTAAAATTGCCCGATTGGGGATCGCACTCACAACTTATCTCGTTTACAATCACATGCTTGCATGCATTTGCGCCACGACAGGCCTCAAAATGCCTAAGCATAATATATATTTTTAACATTTTTGATAGGCTATTTTTAATACATCTAATAGTTTAGATGAAAATCACATGTGGTCTCGTTTAAATTATCTCTTATATCAAAATGATTTTTCTATTTTATTAACAATTGTGAGTTAAGGATAGAGTTATTGAGCATTTTTGACATAAAAACTTTGGAAAATAATATTCTAGTTAGGTATCGGTAAAAGCAACATGGTCCCACCGGCATTGGAGTTTTATATAATTAAATATAATAAAAATATTATAAATAAACATAACGAAAAGTAAAATTTATAATTGTATCAGAGAAAAAAAAAACATAACATTGTCTGTGGAGTCCACTTCATACAAGATGAGTGCATATACCCGCTAACTTAAGCTTGTCAACTTCACATACCCCAATTGTTACGAAACCTTTAATAAGCGAGAACGACTCGCACTTGACTGACTTGGATAATATTTATAATTATGTTTATATAAAAAAAAATAACATTGTCTTGGTTTTATTTCATTTTAAACACATTTCATTCTGGTAGAGGTAGTTTTGGAGCAAATATGTATTTATTTATATAGAAATGTTTTATTCGATACCGTAATTTAATTATTCGGAACACTATCGATATCGATATTTTATTTGGGCTTTTATTATATATATCTGCGCAATAGGCAGTACAGAATAAAAATCCTGAATTTCTAAACGCCAAGTTAGATGTGAAGATAAAAAACACTACAGCATGTTGATTGCAACATGTAACAAGGCTTTTCAAAGAAAAAAAGAAAACCACACTTAAATCGATCCATTCAACAAGGAGCTGCGATGTAACAGACAGACCAAAGTTGTAACCTCCCTTTGTATTAGGGGTCAAAACTGTGAAGACGCTGAAGTAGGTCATCAAATATAAAAGTAAATTTATCACCACGCGACGCTACAGCAACTTATGAGATCACAACTCAGGATGTGGACTCGGAATTTATTGCGCTATCGCGCGGTCCAGTCCGCTCGACGGTAATGACGTATCACTCGTTTTTCTTCCCAACGGGGAGATCTGCACGAATTGGCATTACAAAATTATATAAAATTTGTATAGAAATGTTTAAACTACGCATTGCAAGATAGCACGATCTGTTGTCAGAACTGACAGATGTTAACATACTGCTTTTTCCATTTTTTTTTTAGAAAACATAAAGATTTTTACTAATATCATGCCCTTCAGTAAAGCAGGAAAAACAAGTGTGTGTCATATTTTTACTATTTTTAAAAGTGTTATTCCATACTTAGGACAGAAAATACTTAACTTAAATTTAAAACACGAAAATTTTGAACGAAGCAGGATATGAACCCGCGCCTCTTGAAAACCGTTCAAGAGCTCTGACCAACTAAGCCATTCGTTCTTACTGAGCTCCGTGGAAATTCTTATACGCTTGTTACAACTTATTTATGTTGTTTGCATCTCTGTAGGGATATTTTTACTATTTTTATTTATTTAACATTTTTACTATTTTTTAAATAAGTTATTTTTTAAAGTGTTATTCCACATTATTTTTTCAAGCGTTATTCCACTCTTAGGACAGAAAATACTAAACTTAAATAAATGTGGAATAATACTTTAAAAAATAGTAAAAATATTAAATAAATAGTATTCTCTCTTGCCAAACGATAATTCTCACGAGTTGTCTTTGGGTAGCGGAAATTTGTAAAAATCCACCTACCGAGATGCTAACAACATAAATAAGTTGTAACTAGCGTATAAGAATTTCGACGGAGCGAATGGCTTAGTTGATCAGAGCGCTTACACGGTTTTCAAGAGGCGCGGGTTCTAATCTTGCTGGGTTTAAATTTTTTACACGCTTTTTAAATTAAGTTTAGTATATGTGTTTCAGTCAGACGTTGCCTTACAATAGTTTTTTGTTGTAAATAAGGGGTAATTTCCTATGATCTTTATCGCTATACAGGATTCGGGGGATCCCTGAATACGGTTGAGAACAGGATATCCAAATACGGCATGTGGTTACTCCGCATTTCTTTTTCCTCCTTCCTGGTTGGTGTAAAAAAACTTTGCGCGGTTTTTAAGGCACGAACTAATGAAAACGAATTAACCATGCAGTACTACGGCATACTTGAACGACATACACATGGTAAGTCATTTAAAAAGAGAAAAGAAAAGCAAAAAAAAATACTTTTTGTGAAATGAACAAAAATAGGTACACAAAGCTTTCAAAATCTGAACATATTTTTAATAGACTGCAAACCTTTAATTTGTCTTGTTACCAGAGCGAAGAAAGAAAAATATTTTTTTTGACCTAGTGGAAATCGAACCAACGATCGATGTTTACGGGCAAATGTGTTCCGCTGTGCCATGACATCCTCTTCTGGAAACTTGTGGTTTTTTGTGTACAATCAAAAAAAGATTAGCAATATACGATTAGGCTGTCGTAGCGATGGGACACTAGCGTGTGACTATAGACGTGACAGACGTGAAATCGATAATCACTAAATAAAAATCTCTAACTCAATGACCCCATTTTGGTAACAAGGCAAAGCGCGGCGTTGAGCTCCGCCACTCAACACGCAATGTCTCAATTTCGGCGAAAATTGGGGAGCGGAATGGGGTGTCTTAACACTTTGTTTCCAAGGTCCCTCTGCCTATGCTGTCATGTGCGGGATACAGCGAAATGCTGAATATTATACGATACATGGATTCGTTATTTGTACATTGAGAATTATGAATAGAGGTTGTAATGAGACACTTTTGGTCGGTATGCCTTTTTCACAAATATAATTTTCATACGCCGCTGTCGTTTCGACGCCTTTTTAAATGTTTTTATTTGGTTTTATTTAGAATTCATTTGTACAAATAAAGTTTAATAGAATTTTTAGTAACATTGTTTTATTATACGTATATTTGTAAAACGTTTTTCCAAAAATTTTGTTTGTTTTTATCGTAAAAATATGTAAAAATATGTAAAGCACCTTTATGGATTAACTTATCATGAACAAATCATTTTGTTCGCGAAATAATAAATTAAACTAATATTAATATCTTTAGTATTAGCGCAGCTTTATTTTAATTTTCTTGCTCTTTTAACACCAACGTAAAGAAATCTATATAGAATCATGTGATAATAATTGATTTGCGATATCGTAGACAATTTTTAATGTGCTCCTAAAAATAATAAAAAAATAATTTTAATATCTAACAAATTAAAATTTATAAACCAATAGAAAAAAATATAACCATTTTATAAAAAATATATAAATATAACCATTTTATAAAAAATATAAAAATGCAGATAGCAGTGTAGGCAGAGAGAGGTAAATTGGAAGCTTAGTGTTAAGTCACTCCGTTCCGTTCCCCGCTTTGAAGCATAACGTGTTGAGTAGCGGAACTCAACGCCGTGCTGTACATGATGACCAGAGCGAAGATATGAATAATTTTAAAATATTAAATATTTCATTTTGTCGAAATCGAACCAATAACCTTTCGCGTGTGATTGATACGCTTGTGCTGCGCCACGACAGGCCTCTAACAGTTCTATCTGCTTAATTGAGTGTGGACTCGCTTCAGAGTTCAGATTCGCTTCAAATTAATGATCATATTAGGTCCATTAGACACAATTATCCTTGTTACATATCACCCATTGAAGCGCACTAATGAGATTATCTATTCTAAACACATTTTTACCACTCAGGGACGTCATTTACCGGTTAATCGGCATTAAATTAGTACATATTACTTTGTTTGTAAGGAAGGAAATCTAGTGTCACACAACGTTTCCATTAAGGTTTTTTTTTTTTTATAGCTTCACGCTGTATCCCGCACGAGGCAGGGTAGGCAGAGGGAACCCGGAAACCTAGTGTTAAGACACTCCGTTCCACTTCCGTTCCCAACTTTCCGCCGAATTTGAGGCACTGGGTGTTGAGTGGCGGAACTACAATTTCTCACTTTCTGCGGAATTATTTGGTTTATTAATATGCTTAATTTCAGTTGCACTATATTTTTTTACCTAAAGTTGTTTAAATTTAGAATAAAATGGGAATAGAGAGTTATGCCACTAAGAATTGTGTGTAGAAGAATTGTAAAAGAATATATCTCCGAATTTTTGTATAGTAACAATAACAGACCAAATAAGTTCTACTGACAATATCCTCGTGTACTTATAAAATAATCGTGACAGATCGGTGTCTGTGTATGGAAGATATATTAGAAAAAAATAATGAGGTGGCATTTATGTACCTAATAATATAATTAAACCAAAAACAATATTTTTTTAAATGTTTATATTTTTGTGAGTTTCTTCATGCGTATCTCAGAAACTGCTTAACCAATTTAAATGCAGTTGTATTCTTTTATTCTTGCAAGTTATACTTACATACAGACTGTTTTGTTTGTAATAACGGATGTAATGTTATGTTACGTGAACGACAGGTTAAAAAATAAGAAAAATATATTGTTTTTTTTATTTTTACTTTATAGCTTCACGCTGTATCCCGCACGAGGCAGGGTAGGTAGAGGGAACCCGGGAACCTAGTGTTAAGACACTCCTTTCCACTTCTGTTCCCCACTTTCCGCCGAATTTGAGGCATTGCGTGTTGAGTGGCGGAGCTCAACGCCGCGCTTTGCCTTATTACCAGAGCGAAGAAATGAACCATTAAATATTTTAAATTGAAAATATTAAATATTTTATTTCCTCGTCTGGGGACCGAACCCAGAACCTGTCGGTTACAGTCACACGCTTGCGCCGCTGCGCCACGACAGGCCTCCGTTTTTTTTATTTAATGAAAAAGTATAAACATAATCTTGTACTTATTTTAATGGAACATACATCTTAAATGTAAGTGGTTATTATTTTTTTCATATTATCTTAGAAATCAAAAATCAAAAATATATATAATATTTATATTTATTATACAGTCGTTTAGTTTCTGTAAGTTTTCCTTTATATTTTTAAGCGACATCTTTACTTATTGCATTGTAGTTTTTGGTTATTTGAGTTAAGAGATAATATGGGTATGAAGCAGTTTTCATATAAAACGCTAGATGGCGCTGAATTATAGATAAAATATTTTTAATCTATAACGAAATATATTAAAGTTAAGTTTTAAGGTTAACCGAGCAAGAAATATATTTAGTCAAGTGTTCGTTTTCCCTTTGCACTACAGCTTTTAGAACATTTGTAACATTATTAATTAAATTTCTTTAAAACTTACACTTTGAATAAATGTTTTAGGAAGAGTTTTTAATTTATGTTTATTTTTTAGTTATGTTTATTTCATTTTTATTTATTTACATTTCCATTATTGAATCATCATTGAATCATTTTTCTTATCAATCTTAAATTTCAGAAGTCTTTTAAGGTTAAAGTCCTGCTCCGTTGACAAATCAAAGGAGTCCATGCCCTACCTGTCCATCTTTCTTTCTTAGTTCAGAGGTTCCTTTAGTTACCTTCTGGCTGTCCACAGCCACTTCTGTGTTTTACATCTTTTTTGATACCGATATTCTCTAAGTGTCTTATTGCAAAATTTTTTTGCAGTGGTCATATACGGTTTGCAATAATATTGTCATCATTGCTGAAATCCAAGTTTCAGCTAATTCGGGCACTGAGAATTGTGTTCAAGATTTCATGAGCACTAATACCTATCTAATATGGTATATGAAGTAAGTTCTTGGTAAAATATTTTTTTCTTCAGGATAGGCAGATAGAATTTTGTGTAAAGACACCTAATTCTCTACTTTCTAGCCGTATCTGAGACTGCGTTTTATGCAATAAAAATAACATTTCAAAACTTTTTGACTACTAAACATTAAACTATCATTTAAATAATTAAATTTGTTGGTAAACATCTATACAGTACATAGAAATAAATATACTGTGTAGTCATTGTTTAAAAACTTAAACATAAACATAGTATATTAATCTCCATAGGTTTTCTATTTTCCTTTAGGTAAAAAACTAGGGAACTTGAACTAACTTGCACTCAAAAACCAAATACTCTGTAGTTGCGATCGCGTTAGTATAAAAATTATATTTTTATTTACTTTCATTGGAATATTTTTGGTCTATAACGAATTTTGCATTTGACAAAGTCATATCACATTGTATCGAAATTATAATCTAACGTAATTTGTAATATAACCTTGACATATAATTATATATTTTAAGTGATAAAATTATTTATTTTATTTTTTTCCGTTTTATTTATCTCTTAAATTTATAGTAAGCGTCATCTCTGTTTTTATCTGTGGAAGTAATCAAATAGCGTTAGCTACATTTTATAGTTTCAAGGAAAGGCGTAAGATGGCGTTAATAACTAAATAAAAATTCAAAATTAAATGTCAATTTTATTTTTTTATTCTTAGTTTTTTTTTGTGGTAAAGAAGGCTTTGTGACATCAAATATACTTGTTGTTTATAAGTAGTCCAAGTCCAAAAAAATGAAAAAAAAGAAACAGTAAAATTTTTATTTATATATAAAGAACAAAAATGTCGCTTTGAATTAAATTAAAATAAAATATTTTTTGTAATAAAAACCACCTATTAAAATATGCTTACATGAAAGCACAAGCTTCTGTAACAACAAAAATATAGAAAGCTTTAAATATTTTGAAAGTATTTAAAGCTCTTTAGATTTCTGTAAGGGAATTAATAATAATTTAGTTTTTGATATATATTTATAAAGATGCCAAAAAAAGCCAAATATCAATATTTTTTAAATATATTTTTAGTGTATTTATTGGTTATTTCTCAATCCGTTTGAGTCAACACCAACATTTAAAAAGTAACAGATTTTACTTTAAACTTCAATCTTAATAAGTTCTTTTAATTTAATTTTAATAATCTTAATCTTCGAATCTTAAAATTTAAAGTAATATAAAATTATATTCAACAATTTTGTTTCCTTTGTATATACATATATGTATGATTTTGAAAACAGTAATGTGTTTTATAAGAAAATAAAAAAAAAATCAGTTATTTTTTAGTTTGCGTTTAAAACTATTGATTATTAACGAGTCTTAATATCAGCAACTGATAACTCTTTCCACGAATGTGTGAGGAAAGCGGCAGTGAGAGACGAATGGCGGCGGCTTAATTAGTAAAGCGAGCAACTGGAACCGATGTCGACCATTCTGTGGCGACCTCGATCACTCTGCCAAGAGTGTAACGACCAAGAAGAACTGGTGATAATGCCTATGAAATTTGTGATATTTTTCCGATATCGATGGAATTCCATCATCAGACCCTGGTTTGATGGTAAAAAGATCAATGGAAAAGTACGGTCTTTCAAATATATTTTTTATTGGTTTTGTAAAATCTTGCCAGATATTTATTAAGTATATACTATAATAGATTACAAATCTATCGCTAGTCTTAAATATATTCCAACAAAAACCCTTTAAACTATGGAGATCCTAACAAATGAAAGCTATTCTGCTTACAAGAAAAACTTTATTCGATTCACGCTCTTAAAATTCCAAAATGTGAAACAATTTGTAATCAAACGTTCCTCCGGATGAATAAAAAGATGTTTGAAACAAATTAAAGGTTTCTAAGAATAATTGAATTTGCGTAACGTTTTTAAGTGAGTTATATTGTAGCCTTTTTGAAACTCCAAATATAACGAATAGTGAGAATTCAGTGTTACATAATCTTTCTTTAGGTTCACGCTTTATCCCGCGCATCTCAAGGTAGACAGTGTCAAGCCTAGCATCAAGACATTCCATTCTCTATTAACATATTTCCATATCCCATGTTCCGTTGAATTCTTGAGGCAATGAGTGGCAGAATTTAATTCTTCTTTTCCAGAGAGAGAAAATTAAATATTTTTATTTTCTCTTTCTGGTAAAGAGGTGTTTCCTCATATCACTCTGTACTTCAAACAAGGAAAAGAAAATATAATAATTTCATTTCCTCAAGTGAGTTTCGAGTCCACAATCTTTCGGGCTTACACTCGACTAGCCTATAAATAGTTTAGTATAAAAAATATAAGCGACAAGTTGTGGGTTTGATCCCCACTTGCGGAAGCGAAATAATTAATATTGGTATTTCTTCGTTCTGGTAATAAGGCAAACCGCATGGTTGAATTCCGCCACTCAACATACAATATCTCAAATTCGGCGGAAAGTGGAAATAGAACGGAGTGTCTTAACACTAGGTTCTCAAATTCCCTCAGCCTGCCCTACGGCGGGATACAAAGTGAAGCTAAAAAATATATTACAAAATTCATCCTGAAGTCAATAGTAATGGGCTGAATTTATAAATGGCAATGTCTAGTAAGAAATGACAGTCGATATAAAAGGCTGTTTAGTAAGATTGAAAGAGGTCCCAGAAATTGTCCTATAAATTTTGTTCGCGACTACACGTTGGGTTAGTGAGGTTTATTTCCGAAGATTTGGGTGAAGTTCGCGCAAACTTTGCGTCGCGCTTGAATGGAGTGGGCCAAGGATGTGTATTAATATTAATGTCGATATAAATAATGCAATATATTCTATATACATTATATAATATTTCTTTATATAATTATTACTTACTAACTTATATATTATTTAACGAATTTGACAGAAAAAAGGATAAAGTATAGTAAAAAAATAGAAAACTAGTAATAGTTTTTTTTCTTTTTTTTGCTACATGCCCGGGCGGGGTAGGCAGACAGAATGGAGTGCCAAACGCTACGGTCTTGGCATACCTCTTTCACCTCGTCAACTGTCAGCAACTACTTCATACATGCCCTCCTGGGTGTCCTCATACTTCTTACGTGACCTTCCTCCAATATCATAGATACTGTGTTGTCGAAGATCAACTTTTTTACCATAATTCGTTCTTACATTATCAATATGAAGTTTATATTTATTCCTTAGATTCGAAATATGCAATAATAAATATCTCCTACGAATCCATATCTCTGATTGAATGGAACCTGATTTAATTTGTTTGATTAGAATGCATGTATAATATGTGTATAGTTGTGTAAACAAAAATAATGAATGTATGTTCATTATTTTTGTTTCATTAAAGTATTTAATTTTGAAGTAGTAGCTGATCTCCAAACCTCTATTAGATATTCTAAATGAGATTATTATTCGTAACGAATTATATAAAATGTTTCGGATTCTTTTTGATACACAAGTGGAGATTCTATTGATTGCTCCTAGTATTGATTGCAACTTTGTTCTAATGTGGTTAAGATGTATTTTAAAATTTTGTTTGTCGTCTAACCATAAGCCAAGATATTTTTCATGATGAGAGCGCTGTAATATATCGTTGTTTATCGTCAGCGGAGTGAAATCAAGTATCTTTTTATTTTTATCAGAGAATAAATAATTAATGAAGTTTTAGCAGCATTGATTGTTATAATTTCATGAATAGATTTATGGAAATAAAAACTACAAGTGTTGTCTGCATATACAGTAAGGTGGCATTTCATATGTACAAAATTAAATATTTAAAGTTTTCAATTCGTTCCCCTGATAACAAAGCAAAGCACCGCGTTGAGTTACGCCACTCAACACAAAATGTCTCAAATTCGGTGGAAAGTGGGGAATGAAACCGAGTATCTTAACACCAGGTTCCCAATTTCCTCTACCTACCCTGCCATGTGTGGAACACAGCATGAAACTGAAAAAATAATATTTCAGATACATATTATCGATATATACTCCTAGTCTCTAACTCTAACGAAACCTTGAGATAAGTTCGACAAGTTGCCTTCTTCCTCTAAAATATGTAGCGACACGATATTGAAAACTTTTTGCCGATGCAATGTACTTATCCTAGCCAAGTTTGTGTCCTGTATCGACCTAATTCCAGGAGTAACGAATTTAATTTCAAAGTTGTTAGGTTAAAAATGAAATTCATATCTTTATTTTCAATCATGGGCTTATTATTTTGTTGCTTTTGCTCTTTTCCTGTACTATATTGAAGGCAAAGGCAATCTAGGTATAAGCTAATCGGCCCTGATCCTTAGTACGTACTTAACTACGTGACGTGTGTAGTGTGTGTGATTTCTACCCGTGAGTTATTTTTTTTCTTGTTCTCGGTAAGGAAACATGCGGCGTCCGTGCCGCTGTCCCATTACTCAACTCGCAACAACTCAATTTCAGGCGAAAGGTTCTAAGTTCCTTGAAACTAAGAAACTAACTTCCCTATGCTGTTCTTTGATTAAAGCGAGAAGCTGAAAAATAAAATATAAATTTAAAAAACTACTAATACTAATTTTGAAAACCATATAAAATACTTGACCGTAGCAGATATTGAAACCGCGTTTTTTGGATTTTATCGCTTCAAATCCAGCTACTTTTAAATATTTATACGCTTTATAACTGAACTACGTCTTATAACTGAGGCCTGTCGTTGCACAGCGGCACAAGCGTGTGACTGTAACCGACAGGTTCTGGGTTCGATCTCCAGTCGAGGAAATGAAATATTTAATATTCTCAATTTAAATATTTAATGTTCCATTAAATATTTAATTCGGAAGTGGAACAGAGTGTCTTAACACTAGGTTCCCGGGTTCCCTCTGCCGACCCTGCCTCGTGCGGGATACAGTGTGAAGCTGAAAACAAAAGACAATACGTTTTATAAAATTAATATGGGGAATAACACTTTTAACATAGTGAAATTGAAATTTCATCACAACAGAAAAGGGGAGGTCAATTGAGCTTGGAAGACTTCACATACACTAAAGTAACACGACAAATCGAAAAAAGCTTTAAAATTAATATTTAAATGGAAATTGGACTGAGATCATAGTAAAATATTTCAATATGTTTCTACTTTCATTGTACACTTTATTACAAACTACTATAGCATGGCTACATAAGATTTGTTCTTTGTGCATTTCTTCACTTATTTACAATATAAGCAGGTAGATTATCCTTTTCTCATGAATTTTATAAATATTATTTATGTTTTAATGTTCTATTTAGTGTTGTAAGATTTATTTTTAACAATAATAGGTTTTATAATATCGCTCTCTCTTTCTCTCTCTCTCTCTTTCACTCTCTCTCACTCTCACGTTCACGCTGTGTCCCGCACATGGCAATGTCAGCAATGAGAACTTAGAAACCTAGCGTTAAGACAGTCCGTTGCACTTCCGTCCTCCATTTTCCGCCGTATTTGAGGCATTGTGTGTTGAGAGGCAAAACTCAACGCCGCGCTTTGCCTTGTTACCAGAGCGAAGAAATGAAAGCATGAAATAATTAATTTAAATTTAATTTAAATTATATTGGAAAAACTAAAATGTTTTAGTTTTTAAATTAAATTGGAAAAGATGAATTTTTATTACACTTTCATGCATAATATATTAAACAAATTTGGATGAAACTTTACAGTACCTTTTAAAGATTATATATAAAAATTACACATAGGCTAATGTTATGTAATTTGAGGCTAAATTTAAGTGGGAAAAACCGCCTGTCCGTGGTTATTTGTAAACGAAATTAACACTGAAAAGAATCTGTGATATCTGCATTAAACCTTTAAAATAGCAAATTTAAATTTGGAATAAATTGCATGAATATTTAAACATTTTGAAACCAAATGGGTAATTAAAAGTAGGCCAACCTGACTTGAGTGATGACCAATTCAAGAGTGACTTGGAAATTTAACTGTCACTAATTGCCATAGTAAATTGGGGATTTAAAATTCGTTTTTTCTGTTCTGCTCAAAATAACAATTCAGTAAGACATATTTTTGCTACTTTCCGCTTTTTCAAAGTGATTTAACTTCTTTTTTTTTATGGAAATATTTTACTTTCTCTAATTAATCGAGACATTGCGTGTTGAATGGCGGAACTTAACGCTGCGAAATTAAATAAATTTAAAAGAGTAGTTGGAATACATATACGTTTACTTTTGTGTTAACATTTTTATATGCAGCTTCACACTAACTATCTTCTGTCAAAGGAAACTTATGAACCTCTATTCAAAGTCTTCATATAAATTAACACGATTCCGTTGACAAAGTTGTACTGAATGAGACATTGTGAATTGAGTGATGCGCTCTTACCAGATACCAGAGATACCAGAGCGAAGAAATGACAATTTTAAATATTTCATATTTTTACCATTTTTAAATGTAGTATTCTCTTTCCTAAGTGTGATACAACACTTTAAACATGGTAAAAGTATTAAATAAATAGCATTCTCTTGCCAAACGATAATTCTAACGAATGTCTTTGGGTAGCGAAAATTTTATAAAAATCTCCCTACAGAGATGCTAACAACATAAATAAATTTTAGCAAGCGCATAAGAATTTCAACGTAGCTTGATGAGAACGTATGGCTTAGTTGGTCAGAGCGCTTGGACGGTTTCCAAATGGTGCGTGTTCAAATCGTGCTACGTTCAAAAATGTTTATACGCTTTTAAATGCACTATTAAATATTTTATTTACGCCAGTGGAAATCGAACCCACAATCCGTTGTTTAAGCCGTAAATTTATACATATAAATACTAGCCTAAGTCTGTTAGTAATTAACTAACGCAAAGTAAGCGGAACAGCTGAAAACAAGTTGTAATTGAATAAAACTACTTTCAACTTCCAGTTACAAAGCTTGGATATGTACACTTTCAAGATTTTGCTGGTATTTTTTATAATTAATTGTTTTAAAACATTATAAAGTCAGAATTGAAATAATTGTGTTATAAAGATCGTATTTATTGTAAAAAAATAAAATTGTTATATTTAGTTAGATTGTGTGAATTGTATTAATTTATAGTATTCCTATTATTTTATTTTCTATATACATATATATGTAGTCAATTAGTGGGTTAACCTAACATTTTTGAACATAGCAGGTTTTGAACCCACGCCGTTTGGAATTGATGAATTTGTAAGCGACAGTGCATTTCTTTCTTTTGGAGTTCCGCAAGGAAGTGTATTCGACCCTACGCCATTCCTGTTGTACGTAAACAACTTTAGCAATATGTCACTTTCAAATTCCAAAAAACTTTTCCCATGGGCTATTTGTCCAAACAATTTTTCCCATGGACTATTTGTCCAAAATTGGATTGAAGCCAAAAAATATGCAGATAATGTCATCAGCAGTGTGACGTGACGGCATAATTCCAATCTGTTGACAATTAATATTGATAAAACTAAATTCATAGCATTCTCTCAACGATCGTAGCGTTTGGCGCTCCGTTCTCTCTGCCTACCCTGCTAGAGATATAGCGTGCCGTATAGATATAGCGTGTTAAATATTAAATGTCTGGGCGTAACATTGCCATCTTTATACGTAAATTAATCCCCATATTTAGAAAACTTAGAAACTTATGTGGCTCTGAAGTCCTATACACAATTTGACATGCTCTCGTACAAAGGCTTCTATTCTATTGCATCGTCGTATAGGGTGAGACCAGTATAAATATATTACTTTTCCTAGAACGTTCTCAAAGAGCCATATTGACTGTTATGCTGAGGAAATCTAGACGATATAGTACGGATCTACTCTACAGAGAAAGTTCGATTGTATTCGTTAGAAAGTTATTTATTTTGTTCATGGTACTCCGCAAGCATAGCAGCATTGCTTACATACCAACAGTAAACGTGATAAATCCAGAGTCTGTGAAACTGAACAAGTTAGAACAAGTTTCGCTCGCACCCAATTCCGTGTTATCAGAAGCCATATTTATGTTAAAGTTAACTAAATTAGCTACATTTGTCCGTTACTTTTTATTAAATGCAAAATAAAAAAAAATTTAAAACCTAGATTTATAATTTGACCTACATTGAAACTAAGAATTATCTTTAACTAAATTCTTAACTTACCCTATCAACACACATCCACAAACTCATCCACACACACTCTAACACACACACATACATACACAGGATCAAACGCGCTGGTGTGCACATTCAAGTCGATGTGGAAATTGCACTCTGTTAGATTAGTAAGATTTATAAAATTGTTTTGTCTAACGTAAATAACATATTGTAAGTTTACATGTTCTTTTTTATCTCTTATGTTTTTTTTGTAATGTAACTTATAAATACTCAATTATTTAAAACGCCATTAAAATTGTAAAAGGGCAAAGACGCTGGTGCCTGTGACACAGTTAATACTACGTACGGCTACTAACGCTCTTAATCATGGAGCAAAATTTGTAACATATAATTTGGCGAATAAATATATTATTATTATTATCATTAGTGAAGCAAATAAGATTTTACCAATTAAGATTCTAGAACTTAAATTATGAAGATACTTTTAAGTATTATTTATTGAATATCAAAACTATTTGAATTTAGTATAGTTTAGTCAATTTTTTCTCAGTTGTTTCGTATAATCTTCTCGGCTTTACGCTGTATCTCGTACATGGTAGGGTAGGCAGAGGGAGCTTGGGAACCTAGTGTTAAGACGCTCCGTTCCGTTTCTCACTTTCCTCTGGAGTTTGAAACAAACGCCAACTTTGCTTTGTTACTAGAGCGAAGATATGATAACATTAAATATTTAAATTGAAAATATTAAATATTTCATTTACTCGAGTTGGAATCGAACCCATAACCTGTCGAGTTAACAGTCACACGCATGATTTCATAAATCCTTCATTCTTCATATACTCACAAAATTATCAAGTAATTCAAAAAATATCTTAACCATAACATTTATTATTACTAAGAAATATTCGTAAATTTTGCTTGAATTTTCTTTAACAATATGGACCCTTCTGTTTAATAGTTTAAGCGAAACGTAATTGGCTATTACATAGGTTAAGCGATAGTTGTTCTATGCATTTCATACTAGATTTCAAGGCACTTTAACCAAGATTATATCTACGGAGCCGTATTA
This sequence comes from Eueides isabella, assembly GCA_019049475.1. NCBI lineage: Eukaryota > Metazoa > Arthropoda > Insecta > Lepidoptera > Nymphalidae > Eueides > Eueides isabella. The sequence continues at coordinate 2,468,419 of CM032397.1, forward strand.
TAAAGGCTGTAATATTTCAATGCTATTGTCTTGTTCTTAGTATATGTTTTGAATATGGTTTTAGTTTCATATATTATTTGGAATAAATGTTTGTATGATATTATTGATAACGGCGGCTGCGTTTCCTTTGCTTTGGTAGTATCAAAAAAGTGTACAAAGTTCAGTAGAGAACAGTGGGAACAGAGTGTCAAAACTACTTTTTAAGTTCTCCAGATATTATGACAGTGGCGGCAAAATAGCAAATGTGATTATTTTTTATGCTCATCTAGCAGCATCGAGTTATTGAACTCGGTGCTGCCAGATGAGCATAAAAAATGCACTGAGATGCACTTGACAAAAGCTCTAGACGCGACGACTTATTTAAAATTGGATTATTTGGAATAAATGTTTGTATGATATTATTGATAACGGCGGCTGCGTTTCCTTTGCTTTGGTAGTATCAAAAAACGTGTACAAAGTTCAGTAGAGAACAGTGGAGAAGTTGGGAACAGAGTGTCAAAACTACTTTTTAAGTTCTCCAGATATTATGACAGTGGCGGCAAAATAGCATATGTTGAGCATAAAAAATTATGCTCTTCTAGCAGCATCGAGTTATTGAACTCGGTGCTGCCAGATGAGCATAAAAAATGCACTGAGATGCACTTGACAAAAGCTCTAGACGCGACGACTTATTTAAAATTGCAACCATTCCTTTCACTCTTCCTTTAACCGTTTGAATTATACGATTGACCTTAATTTCAATATTTTAATATCAATAAACCTGATGTTTTACCATAACGATGAATTAATTAACTCTTTAAAAGCCAACAATAAAAATAGTAAAAATTGAATAATATTTATGTTTCACTTAAGAATACATTCTTTCGTTTCATATTTTAGTCTTTTCATTTGTTTTCAGCTTCACACTGTATCCGGAACTTAGGAACCTAGTGTTAAGATATTCCGTTCTGTTTCGCAATTTCTCCCGAATTTCAACTCAACGCCGCTGTTTGACTTGTCATTAGAGCGAAGATATGAAAATATTAAATATTTCTTTTCAAAATATTAAATATACCCTCGAGTGGGCATCGAGCCCACGTCACCAGTCACTGCAAGTACGGTCACATCCTTACAACTCGGTCTCACGACAGGCCTTAATAACATATGCTATTATTTTTTTTTTTTACGCTGTATCCCTACGATACGCTGTATCGCTTCACGCTGTATCCCGCACGAGGCAGGGTAGGCAGAGGGAACCCGGGAACCTAGTGTAGACACTCCGTTCCACTTCCGTTCCCCACTTTCCGCCGAATTTGAGGCATTGCGTGTTGAGTGGCGGAACTCAACGCCGCGCTTTGCCTTAATACCAGAGCGAAGAAATGAAACATTAAATATTTAAATATTTCATTTCCTCGACTGGGGATCGAACCCAGAATCTGTCGGTTACAGTCACACTCTTGTGCCGCTGCGCCACGACAGGCCTCATATTAAAAATATCACTTAAACAAAAACTTTTAAAAGGAAATCTCGTCTAAAGTTTTCTTTAAATATAACAAAACATAATTATCATTCATTCATAAAACGAAATTACCTATTAAATCAGAACACGTACAACTTTCAATATACAATCCGACCCGTTATAATAACCATTATTTGCCATTCTTAAAAAGCCAATCTAGCGCGATTTTTACTTTAAAAGTTTTATTACTTCAATGCAAAATATTATTTATATATATTCTATTATAGAGATCTTAATCCTGTGAAGATGTTTTGTAAATTTTCCCAAGCGTCTCAGTGTAACAAGTACGTACCCATCATCCGCCCTTTTCATGTTTTCTGTGTTTAGAACCTATAGTATATAATGGGCCTAATGGAGTACACAATTACGGAATAAACGCTTTTATAAGTAATTTTGTAAATTTTTACGTATTTTTGGATAAATTTGAGGTTAAATAATAGTGTTGGAGCATCGATGGAGATCGTGGCGCAGTGTCTGTATGTAAACCAGACGATTGTGGGGTTCATTCCCACTCGAGGCAGTTAATGATTATTACCTTATCTTTACTCAGACAAAAGATAAGAATTTAGAAAAAACGTAAAAAAAAATACAATGCGAGATTTAAACCTCTCCTGGAAACCGTTTATGTGAGCGTCGCATCACTAAGATCCCTTTGCCTATCCATATACATATATGCCATGCCAAAAATAGTGTACCTCTTATTCTGCCTCAATCTATCTCAAATTTAATCACATGTTAATACAAAATATAATGTGATAATCAAGAAAATTACACATACTTCTTTTTCTATATGTGAAGAGAAATAAAAAAAAACATAAAAAGCGGAGCATGAATATCTTACACAGTAGTGTTCAATTTCCAACCCATCAAGTATCAGCCATATACCCATATGCCCTTTACCCTTAAGGGCGTCATAAAGGACACTCGAAAATTCTATACCGAATGATAATCTTAACGGTGGATCCCTGTCTATTGAGTTGTGAAATATTTGGGCTGTCGATAAAGTAAGTTTTTAAATGGGTTCTGAAGCTTCTAAGAAGGATCATATACTATCTTTAAATAAACCTTCTACGACGTCAGCAGGCTTTTATATTGAGTTGCGCTACAAAACTCGTAATAAATTTATAATTCATAAAAAATAAGAACGTAGTGTTTTAACTCCAGGTTTCTCCTTCTTACGTGTTTTGATAACATAAATTTTCGGAGGCACTTGTGTATAATAGTTGAATTCATTATACAAATTAAAGAAGCCATTATAAAATCACGTTTTATCATCATTTTATTGCATAATATATTAATTTCATTAATTTCTTGACAAAAGTACTCCTATATCTAATGCCAAGCAAGCAAAGTTTTAGGTTCTTGCTTTATCCCAAGCAGTAGGTAGTCAGAGGAAATGGAACGTCAAATACTACGGGCCTCTGCATACCTCATTCGACTCATCCACTGTCATCAACCACTTCTTTTATATCCTCCAGGGATTCCTAATGGTTTTCACGTAAACTTTTTCCCGTATCATATATACTGTGTTCTGAAAGGTCGACCGATCGACCCATCCCCTACCTTTTTGCCTCTTACTCTTGCTTCATAAGTTTTAACTTTTATCAATATTAAAATACTTATCATATAATGTTATATATTAATAATAGAAGTATATAATAAGGACAATTTCAGGAAAAATATATAACTGTAAATCTACTCCATCAAGCGCCTTACCGCCCTTGTATAACAAATGCCATGGCCGTTAATCCGATGAGAAATCACGCAAAATCACGGGTCTACGTGAGTGTATTAGGGAACCCCACTATATTGAGTTGTAAAAAATACGCCTCACCCTCAACCCTACGATTCATGTCACGTACGAATCAAGTCCATAAGAGATGTTCCCTGGTTTCAATGACTGGCGGTCGAAAGTTTTTTTTTCTCCATTTATAAGTAAAACGGAACGGAACGGAATACACAACGCTTTGTGGCAGTTGCGCTCTTTAATTTTATACGTGGAACGCTTTGGGTCATGTGTCAATAGACCGTCTATTCCTTCGAGTTCTTTGTATACAAATGTAGAGCATGAATTCATCGGATTTCTGTGGGTGTTTTCTAAGCTTTTGAGATGAAAGTATCGATATAATTGAGCGTTTAATAAAAACACATCAGTTGTATGGCTATTCACTAAAAACGACTCTATGTAGCAGTTTTTAGGTTGTTGTATTAAGGGTTTTAGTTTTAGGCCATTGTATTACAATTAAGGTAAGTACAAATTATCAATATTTATATTAATTAACCTTAAATTTATATTAAATATTAATATATAGAATTTAGAAAATACATTTAACATTTTGTTATAAATTAGAGACACAAAACAATGTTTTATATAATAAGAAAAGGATATTTTAAACTAGCGATCCAGGCGTGACCGGAAGTGATTCCCTGATGGGGAAAAGAATTATTTTTATTTTATTACTTTGTTGAAAAGGTGAAGTGCGCTGTTGACTTCCGCCACTTAACAAGCAATGTCTCATGTAGGTGGAAGATAAGAAACTAAGTGTTTTTATTAGATTTCCTCTATCTATCCTGTGAACCTGCTGTAAAGAACATCTTAAAATTAATCTTTAAAATTATAAATATTATAAATGTAAAAAAAAACGAAAGTTTGTGATTTATAGACTTATTCAGATGAAATTTTGCAAAAAAATGCGTCAGAGTATCAGAAAGTATCACAATTATTCAACCGCTATGTAATGATTTGTATAATTGGTCTATATTACAACAATAGGCCCAAGCGGGCGAAGCCGCGTGTGAATCGCTAGTAAAACATAATTTCATATTAACATCCAAATGATTTTCACTATAAAACGTGTACAGAATTTTATTACAACTTGATTAAGCACTTTACATGCTGAGTAAACCTTACTCTGGACAGATGACAAAGTCGACCTCAAACATGCACATACAAACATATATAAAACAAGCAGTTAAAGCCTCACAGTAGTCGTGCGTTCGTAAAAGTAAAATGAACTTGGTAAATTAGGGGAATAAAGATTGTACCAGTAAATGTTACATCGTGTGATGAATTTTAAGCGGCCCGCCTTAATTTTACTCAAAATTACATAGGAGCTGAAAAATTATATGCTTGTGTATTGTCGCCTGTTTTGGCGCAGCGGCACAAGAGTGTGACCGTAACCGACAAGTTCTGGGATCGATCCCCAGTCGAGGAAATGAAATATTTAATATTTTCAATTTAAAATATTTAATGTTTCATTTTTTTGCTCTGGTAATAAGGCAAAGCGCGGCGTTGAGTTCCGCCCCTCAACACGCAATGCCTCAAATTCGGTGGAAAGTGGGGAAAGGAAGTGGAACGGAGTGTCATAACACTAGGTACCACTTCCGTTCCCTCTGCTTACCCTGCCTAGTGCGGGATACAGCGTGAAGCTGAAAAAAAAAATATTATTTTTTTTATTTAAAAAGTGATTTTATATTGTTGTAGAATGACAAAGACGTGGATGAAAATTTTATAAGATTTTTTATTATTTAAAGTAGAAGTTTAGAAATCGTCGTTGCGCAGTTGCAGCGTTTAGTTTTTAACACGACGGTTACATGTTCGATTCCAACTTAAAGGATTAAATTATATTTTAATCTCCCAAGGTTCCTACTAAATACCTTGCTTCATGTATTCTACATATTACATTAATCTAAAACAAACAAAGTCTTACGTGACAATACTCCAGTAGTCCAATGGAACTTTATGACGTTCCAAGTACGTTACAAAAGTACTGGTCGTTTTTATTAACTGTACAATATGTAGAGTTTTTATGATCATGTATGACATAACAAAAAAGTAAAAAGTACATTGCTAATTTTTCATTCGTCCTACTTCTTTATTTTATACAGGAAAAGAAGAAACCTACCAGGAAACCTAGTGTTAAAAAAATCTGAATCTATTAAGATATTTACTTTCTCTATTGTCCGCGTTAATTATACCTTCAGGGGTGGAACTTGAAGCCGCTATGAAAATGTTAAGCATTTTTTTCCCCCACTCGGGAATCAAACCCTCAATTATCGCAATTAAGAATTTTGAACAAAAAATCACAACCACACATGGATGAAAATAAGTACTGACTGGAAAACCAACCAGGGTCATTTGTTATCACGTAAAGGAAAAAATTCTAAATTTGACACAAAAAAAAACATTTATATTAAAAACACTGATCTGTTGTGATAGCCCGCGTAGAAGATAAATGATGTACGATGAATATATGCAGTATTCATTTGAGTAATTTGCTTTTGTACTAAGTTTGTATGTTGTTTCAAGGACGATAAATCGAAGTAGTTAGGTTTAATTTTTAAAAAAGATCATTTTGTTAGTATTTTTAAACAATGAAACATTGCTATAAAATACCATTAGAATAAGAAGGTAAATTTTGCCGCAATTTACAAAGTTATAGTCGCTCCGGAGGGAAATCGGGTGGTCATAAAACCAAGACCTTGGTCCGAGCCCAGATGCTTCCAGTCCCCGATTATTTTTCCTCCTTCTTTCTTTAAATATATTTTTTTATTCAAATATAATTTTTAAAAAATATGAGTTACCAAAAGAAACACCGAGCAAAGCTCGATTATCTAGTTACTACTTTCTGCTAGGGTAAGTCTGACTGAATGTAAGGATGTAGAAACCATGAGTGAGAACTTGAATCCAACTGAGTATTAGTACTGATTACAGTTAAATTATATTATTTTTATTATTTATTTGTCCCTTTTTTAGCGAAACAAATCAAAGACATGTAAAAGTTACGTCATTTATAATAATATTTTCTTAAAAGTAAGTATATATAATCAACTAAGTGTCGCATAGAAACCATATATCCTAGGGAGCTGTTATTGAGGCACTCTGTTCCCATTAGGATACTATAATTTTCCACCTTTATGTTGAGTGACAGAGTTCGTTACCAGAGTGAAAAAATGAAAATACAAAATATTTCAGTAAATTGAGTGGAATTTGAACCTATAACTGTCGAATTCATCGTCGCAAGCTGGTTCAGCTATACCACGACGGCACGCTCATCTTTAATCAGTACAACTTTTTTTTTGCTTCACGCTGCATCCCGTACATGGCAGGCTAATTTAAGATACTATGTTCCATTGTATCATTTTTTCGCCAATTTTTTTTCTGCTTTTTTTTTCGATTTGGAGTGGCTGATCTCAAGGCCACACTTTGCCTACTTACCAGAGTGACAAAATGATTTAATTCACTTCCTCGAGTGGGGATTTAATAAATAATTTTTTAAACAAAAATTATAAGATACGTACATTTTTTGATTCATGTTGTTCACAATGTTTTATATATACCAAAAATTTCAGAGTCAAAGCCCAGATAGCTAACGCTAGCATACAAGGCCTGTCAAGTTAATACCGACCATGGCCACTGGCTTCCTTCCAAAAACACGTCCATTGAGTCGTGCCGTGAAGCGCTCGCCTGTGAAGATACTTTTGTTGTGTAAGATTTATCTTTTTAAAAATATATTTATGTAATGAAAATGTATCTAAAGTATTTTATGTGGCCTGTCGTCTCGCAGGGGCATAGGCGTGCGACTGGAAACATGATAGACTGTGAGTTCCAGTCACATTCGACAAAATGAGATATTTGATATTTTTATTATTTCACTTAGGTAACGAGGCCAAGATGTCAACCTTTCAATCCACACTGTCTATAATTCTGCGAAAAGTGGAGACTTTGGTTCTAAACTTCTTCCCTTTCCCGTTAAGTGAAGAATACATCGTAAAACTGTTAAAATAATTCTACCCTTTTTTATGGCGTAACACTTACTTTTTATGTTTGTGATATTTTAAAAAAATAAGTTTGTGTGCACCAAACACTCATTTTTTTAACCTCACACTGTATCCCGCACGAGACAGGGTAGGCAGAGGGAACCCGGGAACCTAGTGCTAAGACACTCACTTCCACTTCCGTTCCCCACGTTGAGTTCCGCCACTCAACACGCAATGCCTCAAATTCGGCGGAAAGTGGGGAACGGAAGTGGAACGGAGTGTCTTAACACTAGGTTCCCGGGTTCCCTGTGCTTACCATGCCTCGTGCGGGATACAGTGTGAAGCTAAAAAAAAATCATTAAAGTATTTATGCGATAAAGATGAAATATTTCATATCGTTTATTATCGAATAATCCGATTTTGGTATATCTACACAAATTAAAAAAAAACAATTCAAAGTTTTGCTCAATACATCTAGCTCTTTAATAGAAAGAGGAATGTACGACCTTAAAATAGCTCAACTAACTGAAGATTATTTTGTACTTATATAAATATTAAAGGAATAAAACACCTGTAGATATCCTTTTTATGACTTTTTTTGTACATAGCTTCACAGCAAGGCAGAGGCAACGGTAACCTAGTGTTAAGACACTCGGTTCCGTTTCCCTCTTTCCGCCGAATTTGATGCGTTACACATTGAGTGGCGGAACTCAACGGAAACCATGTATAATAGACATTGCCCTCAAATAGTGTTCTGTAATATTACTAAAATAATACACGTTATTATATTCTCAAGATACAATTTTAGCTCGTCACGTAATATTAATTTCACAAATTCGGCGGAAAGTGGGGAACGGAAGTGGAACGGAGTGTCTTTACACTAGGTTCCCGGGTTCCCTCTGCCTACCCTGCCTCGTGTGGGATACAGTGTGAAACTAAAAAAAATATTAAAGGATCAAATTGGTAACGCAAGTGTATATATAAATAAAGTACATGCTAATAAGCCACTGACACCATTTCCCCTATTCAATTTTCTCCAACAAAAGGCACACCTTATTAAAAATAAGAATATTGCCTAGCTTGCTTATAAGAATAAGTCAAATGGAAATCTTGAGTGTCCATTCACGGAATATTTTGAGCACTAATTTAAATAATGCTCTTACGAGTAATTTTTTCGTAATGTATAAAAAAATGCTACTTATATAATTGTACAATGTTATATTATGTTAAATTTAAAACCGTATAGAAAAATTAACGTAACAGGGTTTGAACCCGAGCCTATTGGCTAAACTGTCCAAGCGATCTTATCAACTAAGTCAAACGTTCTTACCATGCTACCTGGAAATTTTTATACGCTTGTTACAACTTATTTATGTTGTTAGCATCTCTGTAGGGAGATTTTTACAAATTTCCGCTATCCAAAGAAAATTTGTAAGCATTATCGTTTGGCAAGAGAGAATAACCTGACTACCTAAAATTCTTATACGCTTGTTACAATGTTGTGTTTAATAAGAATTTCGACGTAGCTTGATAAGAACATATTATGTTCTTATATGTCGAAATTCTTAGCCATGTTATGGCTTAGTTGGTAAGAGCGCTTGGACGGTTTCCAAGAGGCTCAGGTTCAAATCCTGCTACGTTCAAATTTGTATACGTTTTTAAACTTAATTCTAGTATATTCTTTCCTAAGTGTGGGAAAACACTTTAAAAAATAGTAAAAAAAATGTTAAACTATGTTTTTTGTTTAATGGCTTTTAGGTGTTTACGTATACACTGGGTTAGTGTAATCTACTTATTACAAAGGTAAATGTTGTATATACAGAGTGTGGTTACTATTGGCCTTGTTAGATGAAAACACAGTTCCACTTCTCATATAACTTTCTCGTTCTGGAATGATATTTTGTGAGTGAAAAGTGACTGATCGGTAGCATTTAGTATTATTTTTGTATGAGGTAGGTCCATGGTAAAGCAGGCAGAGGTCATTTAGGAACCTGGTGTTAAGATACTAGGGTGTGTCGTGGCGCAGTGGCACAAGCGTGTGACTGTAAACGACAGGTTTTGGGATTGATTCTCACTCAAAGAAATGAAATATTTTATATCTCCAAATTAAATATTGAATGTTTTCATTTCTTCGCTCTGGTAACAAGGCAAAGCGCGGCGTTGAGTTCCGCCACTCAACACGTAATGCCTCAAATTCAGCGGAAAGTGTAAAATAGATGTGGAACGTAGTATCTAAACACTAGCTTCCCAAGTTCCCTCTGCCTACCCTACCGTGTACGGGAAACAGCGTGAAGCTGAGTAAGTGAGTGAGTTAAGATGATCTGTTCCGCCATCTCAAAGTTAAGAGGCGGAACTCAAATCCGTGTTTGTTTTTTTTTTTAAGAATATGCGAAGTCAAGCGAGCGTTTTAGTTATTATCTGGTTATCATCAGGTTACTCACCATCAGGTGAGTGATCACCACCATCTACGGTCCCGTGTAACACCAGGGGAGCTACAAGTGCGTTGCCGGCCTTTAAGATGGAGGTAGACGCGCTTTTTAAAGATACTGGTGTGCCGCAAACCTGCAAATACTGGCGTAGGTAGGCTGTTCCACAGATACGTGGCAAAACATATAAATATATATTGTGATGTGTTATAGCAATGTTTATGCCATTAGTGTTTATTTATAAATATCCTACGTTTAAACTGTTGACAAATGTTGTTGATTTTTTATATTGTTTCACCTGTAAAAGAAGCGCAGACGTAACATTCGATATAGTGTAATACTTAATTATATGTATGTCTTATTAAGTATTACACAAAGCGTGTATCTCTAACCAAAACTGATAAAGGAAATGTTATAAAAAAAAAAACTATCCAACGATTTCGCCCAATAACTTTGACATACATGTCCCAAAAAAATCCAAAAAAAAAAACGCCTATAAAAATATAAATCTCTTTCATCAAAATCTCTTCCAGGTCGAACGCTGAAAGGTCTAGCTGGAGTGTTAATAGCTGATGCCTATCTAGTTTTCGTGCACTATATATTCCTTTATTCGGCCGCCTGCCGACATTATAATCTGGCTTAAACCTTTGAAACGTTGTATGAAATGCATAGAACAACCATTAACCACTATAGGCAATTACTCTTTGCCTAAACTATTAAAGAGCTTACAAATACGTTCGCTGCTCGTTGCTCTGTTTGTTTCAACTTTCAAGGTAAAGTGCATTTGTGAAAGTTTTAAATATTTTTAGAGAAAATATATATGTTTATGTATGTATTGTACTGTAAAATAAGCGTCAGTCAGTCTTAGCATAGGAGTACAAACGTGCGACTGAAACCATGATGGGTTGTGGGTTCTATTGCCATCCGAGGAAATGATTTCATTTTCAAGCGCAAGCGCAGCGCTTACTTGATTTTATTTCTAAATTCGGGAGAATGTGGGAAATACTAGTATCTTAAAGGAAACGGATTATCACAACACTAGGTTCCCAGGTTCCCTGAGCCTACCCTTGATCTATGTAAATCATTGAACCTATCCTGATCATGTAATAAAAATTACATGCCTCGAAATTAAAAAAAAAATTATAAACATATCCTGTTTTGTGGCACATACAAAGAACGATTGAGAATTCATTTCTCGCTCAGTGAAGTTCGGTAGTTGACATATTAATATATGATAACGATAATTTTTTTCGGACTTTATTACACTCTAAAAAATCCAACCTGATAACGACATACAGTTATAAAATTAATTATAGGCCTGTCGTGGCGCAGCGGCACAGTATGTAACTGTAAACATGACAGGTTGTGGGTTCGATCCCTACTCAAGGAAATGAAATATTTAAATATTTCATGTTTTCATTTATTCGCTTTAGTACAAGCAAAACGCGGCGTTAAGTTCCGCCACTCAACACATAATACCTCAAATCGGCAACGGAAAGTGAGGAATGACAGGGAACGGAGTGTCTTAGCCCTAGGTTCCCAAATTCCCTCTGCCATCCCCGCCATTTGCGGAATACGTGATAAGTAAGAGAGTAAATATTATGCCACATTAGCATAGAACACTGTTTATCTACTCTAATATGGCATAATAATTAATTTTGTAACTGTTTATCATTATCAGGTTAATTAGTACACGTCTATGGATGCAAATCTAGCTAGTAGCTAGATTTAAACATAATCATCCCCGAGCGTATGCATCTCATTTAAGAGAAAGTTAACAAACGAACGACGCATGAAGGTAAAAAATTCGAAGCTTCCCTACCTATTTTTTCATAGTAGATTAACGTAATGTTGCAAAATGGAATAACTTGATATTAATTTTTAGCTTTAGTTTAACACACATGGTCTTGATTGACAGACTGAGAAAAAAGTGACCATAAAAGGGTAATTCTTAAATAACGGAATATTTTAAAAATAATATTAAAATAAAAAAAATATTAAAATAATATTATAGAAATAAAGTTTTGAAGTCCGCTTTGGCGCAAGCATATGACAGTGACGCGAAGGTTTGTGGGTTCGACCTCCACTAGAAGAAATGAAATATTTAATATTTACAGTTTTCATTTCTTCGCTCTGGTAGTAAGGTAAAGCGCGGCGGAAAGTGGGGAACAGAAGGAAGTGTTTTAACACCAGGTTCTCAAGTTCCTCTTGTCTATTCTATCATGAGCGGCATAAAACATGATGCTGAGTGAGTTAGTTACTAAAAATGACATAGCACTACATATGCATGAACGATGTACTTATATGGCCTAGTTCCTTTAATTGGTTTGCTTATGATTTATTATAATTGGTAAGAATGACGTATGTTGTAAATCATATTTTAAAGCCGTTTCATGGCGTGTTGTAAAATTATATTAAAGTTTAATTTTGGAATAGGCATAATTTTATTTTACGTTGAATCCAATTTAGTTCTACGTCAGAACTTTTATTTACAGTCAAGTTATTTTATAAAATATAAAAATATATATAGCTCACTATCATTTTGATTATCTTATGTTAATGTTTATTAAGCTTTATAATTAATAGCCATGAAACCGAATAAATTGCCCAGTTATTGAGAAATTACGTGCCGTGTAGCGACACTCAAAGCTGCGCCTTTTGCCTACGTCCTCGTGTAACTCCAGAGGAGCTATAGGAGCGTTGCCGGCCTTTAAGGTAGATGGGCACCGGTGCCCGACATTACCCAATGCGAAACGCAGTGGCCGAAGCCACTACCTAACGCTGGTTTTAAATGCCGGGTGTGTCTTTTCTAAGCCGGAATCATACGGCATTTATACAGTTGTTGAGGGAGGAATTTTTGGTGTTAATCCACACATGAGAAATAAAAAAAAATACATATTTCCAAGATGTATACATATATTTTTTTAAATTAATATAAAAATAATTCATTACCCTACAGACAATTGAATTTACAACCATCGTACTATGCTGATACGCCGAGATGGTTGTATAATTTTAATGGATTAATTTCCAGGCAGACGACAATTAACTTTACATAATAACATAATATATAGCTTAAAATTATTTTTCTTAAAGCTACCTCCAATTTTGTTACGTATAACGTTTTACCCAAAAATGATCTTCAGAGTGAGGCCTCGGCAAACATTCGATAAGTGTTTGCGTCGCTCAAAGTATTCTGGAGATGTTCCACAAAGGACTTGTTGAGAGTCTTTCAGTCTACAGACGATCCAACTTACCTTTTTACCTATAAAGTAGTTTGGAAAATGCCTTACGGTTTTAAGAAGTGATAGTACACAGCAAAGTTTTGGTACACGTGAGATAAAGATATTGGGTAACTTGATATAAAATGTAAGGATATTTGTTACACCTTTTTACAGTTCGTGGAAATTTTTCTTAAAGAAGACATATATGACGATGGTTTTTTTTTTTTTGTAAGTGAAATAAATTAAATACGAATTGTTATATACCAGGAAGATACAACATATACTAGATTACAATTTGCAAGGGCACACGACTGTACCGTGTGAAAAGAAAAAGTTTATGGAGTTAAATTATAGTTAGTAATGAGGCCTAAAATAATGAGGCCTGTCGTGGCGCAGCGGCACAAGAGTGTGACTGTAACCGACAGGTTCTGGGTTCGATCCCCAGTCGAGGAAATGAAATATTTAATATTTTCAATTTAAATATTTAATGTTTCATTTCTTCGCTCTGGTAATAAGGCAAAGCGCGGCGTTGAGTTCCGCCACTCAACACGCAATGCCTCAAATTCGGCGGAAAGTGGGGAACGGAAGTGGAACGGAGTGTCATAACACTAGGTTTCACTTTCGTTCCCTCTGCCTACCCTGCCTAGTGCGGGATACAGCGTGAAGCTGAGAGAGAGAGAGAGAGAGAGAGAGAAATTATAGTTATATTTTAAATACATAAATATATACATATTAATGTATGTATATATGTGTATATATATGTGTATATATATATATATATATATATATATATATATATATATATATATATATATATATATATATATATATATATATATATATATATATATATATATATATATATATATATATATATATATATATATATATATATATATATATATATATATATATATATATATATATATATATATATATATATATATATATATATATATATATATATATATTATATATATATATATATATATATATATATATATATATATATATATATATATTATATATATATATATATATATATATATATATATATATATATATATATATATATATATATATATATATATATATATATATATATATATATATATATATATATATATATATATATATATATATATATATATTTATATTAAGAGAGTAAATTCGGATGCTTATAATACAAAGTCTAAATATGAACCATATGCAATACTTTGGACACACTCAACCTAAATTAAATGACTTCCACCTGTTTTAAATACTGGTAGGAATGGGCGGAATATTACGTAGTAAACGCAACGATAGCAAATAATTAACTTCACTATTTGACGGGTTTCTAAAAAAATGCCGATCAAATATATATTAGGCCTGTCGTGGCGCTTAAGCGAGAGACTGTGAAAGCGACAGATCCCATTCAAGGAAATTTAAAAATTTAATATTTTCATTTTTTCGCTCTGGTAACAAGGCAAAATGCGGCATTGAGTTACGCTGCTCAACACGCAATGCCTCAAATCAGAGAAGCTACAGTTGCGTTGCCGGTCCATAAAGTGGATGGGCACCGGAGCCCGACATCACCGAATGCGAAGCGCAGTGGCCGAAACCACTACTTAACGCCGGTTTTAAATGCCGGGGGTGGTAATGAACCGGTCGAGTCTGCCCATGCGTGTTGTCATTGCTGGCAACGTGACGAACTTTAGTCGCCTCTTACGACACCGTCAGTACCAGGGTGATGCTATTCTAAGCCGGAATCACACAGCGAAAACTGATAATATAAATACTGTAATATTGCTCAGGTGTCCATTTAATTATTTGAATTATTCAGTTAATGAGAGAGAAGAATATCTATAGAATTTAAATATAAAGTCAAGTCATTTTTTACTGCTTTATGCTGTATCACGCAGATGGCTGGAAACTGGGAGCCAAATGTTACACTCCGTTCCGTCCCACAGTTTCCGCCGAATTTGATGGATTGCATGTTAAGTTCCGCACTCAACGCCGTGCCTTGCTTTATTACTACAGTGAAGAAATAAAAACATTTAATATTTAAATTGAGAATATTAAATATTTTAAATATTTAATTTCATGGATTGGTTATCGTGGCCTGTACTATCGCAACGGCACTAGCGTGTAACTGCAAACAACAAGTTGTGGGTTCGATCCCCACTGGAAGAAATGAAATATTTCATATTTTCAAATTATATATTTAATGTTTTCATTTCTTCGCTCTGAAAACAACAAAATTAAAAAATAACAACTGTCTCGCCACTTAACATGAAATACCTCAAATTCGGCGGAAAGTGGGCAACGGAAGTGGAACGGAATGTCCTTACTTTAGGTTCACAAGTTTCCTCTGCCTATCTGCCTGCGTGAAGCTGAGTGAGTGGGAATCAAACTTACAACTTGTCTTGCATCACAACTGGTCTAGGATTAAAAAAAACATTGCACTTTTACCAATTGAAGTTAAAGCAAAAATCATACAAAATCAAGAATCTCCTAGCAATATTTAATTTGTAACATGCATTCTTATTATAGAAAACCTTTAGAAATCTTCAGGTTTATTTCTTTTTCGTACACAACGTTAAAACGTAAAATAAAAAAGAAAATATCTTTATCTTAGCTAAGTGCTTATTTTCGTTCCCTACAAAGGTCATTCATTGTTGGCGTAAATTTTATTCTGAATTTCATTATGAAAATAATGAAAGCTCATCGTTGTGTTAAACTGAATTATTTACACGTGACGTTTCTTCTGAATTATTCTTCTTTTATGTTTTATATTTGGGATGTTTTGGTTGAATTTATATTTCTGCAGTAGGAACTTTTTACTTAATTTTCGTGGTGATTCTAAACATTCTTATAAGAGATCAATTCTTTTATATATTTAATTTTGCAACACCTTAATATACACCTAAAAGTTATTTACAACCAAAAGTTGTTTAAATTTACAAAATTGATGATTTTTTATGGGTTTACAGTGTACCCCACATATAGAGGAGGAAGCAAGAGGAGCCGAGTTTTGAGACATCTTGCTGTGAAGAGTTAAAACGGAAGGTGGACAATTTTTGATTTTCAACGCCGCGATCTCGACGTATTGATTGTAAACTTTATTTAATTTTGAGAACTTGTATGTTAAATATGTGGAGCTTAACGTCGCCTTTTGTCTTAACAGAACAAATATAATTTATAATACAATAAAACACTACAATAAAATATTTTTGTAAATAATATTGTCAGTTCTACAGGAATCAAGCCTCAAGCTACAGAGTAAAAGATCATAAATAACTAAAAAGTAGTTAATATATCTACTGGCACAAAAGTGGGTACACGAGACAAATAACTGGTCACTGGCGGACATCCAAAAGAGCTGAGTCAAAGCGAAAGAGAAAAGATATTTCTCCTTTTACTTTGATGTCAAACTGCTGACGTGTCCATATTGTTGGACAATACTTTCACGTCACTGTGTTGCAGTTGAAACGAATCTTAATCAATTGTATGAGATGGTAGTGAGTTTAAATTCATAAATTTTTAGCTTCGCGCCGTATCCTGCACGCACTTGGCAGGGTAAGTAAAGGGAACTTGGGAACCTAGCGTTAAGACACTCCATTCCGTTCCACACTGCTGAGTTTGAAAGATTGTGTTTTGAGTGGCGGAAATCAATGCCGCGCTTTGCCTTGTTACCAGAGCGAAGTAATTGAAAAGATAAAATATTTCAATTGAAAATATTAAGTATTTCCTTGAGTGGGGATCGTACCCACAACCTCTCGCGTTTATGCCACATGCTTGTATCGCTGCGCCAATCGACATTCATCGACAAACCTCGATGTTATCCATAATTACATCTACACGATAAATATTGCAGCTTCAAATTTTCATACTTACGGCTTAGTGTTAAGACACTTTGTTCCTCACGTGTTTATTTTAGATACATTGAGCGTTGAGTGGAATTAAAGGCCGCCCTTTGGTTACTGGAGTGGTAAAATAAAAGTCATTTACGTAGCCAAAGTGATCGAACTGATAATCACCATACCATGTTGACCATTCATAATTTTGTCTACATGTAAGGTAATTTTTGATAATTTTAACTTATTTAAAAAAAAATATAGGGAAATCATTGGTTTGACGTATATGTATGTGATTAATATTGTTAGAATCTAAGAATATGTACGTATGATCGTCTGTGTACTCAGCTTCACGATATATCCTGCACATAGCAGGGTAGGCACAGGAAACTTGGGAACCTAATCTTAAGATACTCCGTCCCACTCCCCGGGAACCGTTCCTCACTTTCCACCGAAATTGAAGCATTGTGAGTTGAGTGGTGGAACTTGGACCCGCATACGGGTACTTAAGTGTATGTGAGCATTTTTCTATGTTTGCAAATGAAGTACATTAGATTTTAGGGAAAAGTCAAATTTACTCCAAAATCAGTTGAATAATTAGAGTTTTTAATACCATAGAATAGCACTTCAATAATTTATAGGTCCTTAAGTCAGCTTACTTTTTTATGTGTCTGACATTTATTATGACATTAGCAAAGTAATTAGCGCTCAATTCCTTTGGACAATTTTGGGCCGCCCTATTAATAAAATCGTATACTATATATTCCATTTTAAACAACATACACAAATATCTACACTTAAACTGTACTTTTATTTATATACAACATTTAGGTGATTCTTAGAACCATGTCGCAAATAATGGCTAAAGCTTACCAAACAACGATTGATTACATCTCCAAAGGAAATCAGAAGCTCAATTTGCTTTATATCTGTACAGTAACGGTGGAACATTCCACGTATCGTACTTCACCTGAAGTAACACAGATTTATCGTTACATCTGAGCTACGCCGCACGACTTTTATTACCGCGTAAAAGGATTGAATTCTGCTCCTTTGGGACTTAAGTGTGTATTTTTAAAAGTTTTATCGTATCACTTATGTTTACATCATTCTTAATACGAATTAAAAATAGTGCTTAATTACTTACTTATTTACATAATTTCACGTTGTATCTATAGCGGAGTAGCCAGAGAGAACGAAGCGCCCAGCGCTCGGTTTTGGCATACCTATTCCGCCTCGTCTACTGTCATCAACCATCTGACCAACTAAGCCATTCGTTCTTTGAAAACGAATGGCTTAGTTGGTCAGAGCGCTTGAACGGTTTTCAAGAGGCGCGGGTTCAAATCCTGCTTCGTTCAAATTTTTATACGTTTTTTAAATTTAAGTTTAATAACTTCCTCTCTTACCACTCAATTTTCTTAAATCTCATAAATCTATTATATAAAGCTACTGAATGCCATAAGATCATATTAGGGTTGTGGCTATCATTGTATACTAAGATAGCGATTGATTGTCATTGATACGGTCACATATGAATAATTAATTTTCATTTTTACGCTCTTGTGCAGAAATTGTGGTATTTAATCCCTTAAATAAGCTAGAGATATATCTCGAATTATGGTGAAGAGTGGTATACGTATGGGGTCGAAATTTGGTTAATTCATTATTGAGAATTAGAAAGAAAACTGCAGATAAATATTTACAAAAAATGTCACAATATACATAATTATTAATAATTTGATTTAAAAGACAAACTAAATTTGTGAATATATTTATATAATCATAATAATCTTAAGAACTATTCAATATAAATTGAATATACAAGATGTTATTTTATTAATTCAGTTTCCAGATTCAATTATAATTTGGCAACTTTTGTCTAAAGCTCGAGCCGTACCTGTCGGGCAGCCTCCAACCAACATTGAATACTTTTTAATTCCAAGCCGCTTTGCAGGTACAGACATTTCAGTACTTTCGCTAGTCACTGCAGTAATTGCCTCATCTGTTGTGTCATTAACTTCACTTACATTAATAGTGTTTGTAGTTGTTAATTTAACTTTATTATCTGAATTAACGTGGATTTTATCTTTACTGTCTCTTGCATCATCATTTTTACTTTTTTGGCTACTTTTAGTTGAAGAGGCATATATAGGTTCTAAATCATTTTGTGTATTAGAATTTTCCTCTAAAATTAACAAGCCCTCCAAATCATTGGCAACTTCTTTAGTTTCTTCATCAAGGGCGTTAATTAAATTGTTTATTTCATCAACTTCATTGACTAAAGGCTGCAGAACGTCATTGAGAAGTCCACAGTTAACACTCATAATTAGGTAAATCAGTATCAATGTAACTTTAAAATTCATGTTTTGTTTATATTTTATTTTTATATGATTTAAATACGTTCGTTCGTTTCAAATATTGTTCTAAAATTAAATGAGTTCAAGCAAGAGGATATGCATATGTTTTTATCAGCGCTGTTATCAACAAAGGATGTTAATTGCAGAAATTTTATAAATATAAGGACATCATTTTTAATTATATATTATTGAGGTTTGTCATGGTGCAGCGGTACAAGCGTGTGACTGTATATATGACACAGTATATATGACACAGTTTTGACGTGTGATCCCGGGTTAGAATAGGATCACCCTGGTACTGATGGTGTCGTAAGAGGCGACTAAAGTGCGTGTGGTAGAGTCACGTTGCCAGCAATGGCAACACGCATGGGAAGACTCGACCAGATTGTTACCACCCCCTGTATTTAAAACCGGCGTTAAGTAGTGGCTTTGGCCACTGCGTTTCGCATTAGGTAATGTCGGGCCCCGGTGCCCTTCCACCTTAAAGGACGGCAACGCGCCTGTAGCTCCTCTGGAGTTATACGGGGCCGTGGGCGACGGTGATCACTTACCATCAGGTGACCCGTACGCTCGTTTGCCGTAAGCCTGCGTCTGTAATCACCACAGGTTATGGGTTCGATCCCATCTCGAAGAAGTAAAATATTTATTGAGTTCATTTCTTTGTTTTCGCTTAGCCAGGGAGTGCTTTTTTTGAATGTAATTTGGTATCCGTTAAGATTATTTGTACAAATATCTAATATGGCTGATTCACCAGTCATTATTAATCGGAAGGCATACCGCACACTAAGATTCTATGTAATTAAAATCCCAACCCACACTGTACTGACTCACTCTGATAGCTGAGTCAGTATAGGCTAAGACAATGCAGTCTCCATTAGTTAGCGCTCAGCAACAATAGTTGAAGGAACAATGAGACATTTTCCACTACAATAGATTTTCTATTGTATTTGACTGTACATTGTCTTCGGGCCTTAATAACTACGGTTAAACTTTTACGTAGTAAAATTTCAACTCTTGAGTGATACTTAAGTTGGTTTACTTCGTTTTCCTTGCTCGAGTTTCGAGTGTCTCATACATATTAAATGGGTGTGCGTATAAATGAAGTAATTCGTGTATGAAGGGGAAGCTATAATTACTGTCTCAAAGGATCTGCTAGGTGTAACGCGATATGATTAGATTTACACCTTACGTTATAATTCTGTGCGATTTGGATGTTTAACTGAATTGTTAATTTGCGAGTAAGTTAGTGCCGAGAGTGTTTAAGAATATAAATCTGAGTATTACACGAATATGCTAATGATTTTTGTAGTTCAATAATGTAGTTGAAATATATATTTATATTATATTTCTTGTAGGTTTGTAAAAAACGGCAACGCTCCTGTAGCTCTTCTGGAGTTATACGGGGCCGTGGGCGACGGTGATCACTTACCATCAGGTGACTCGTACGCTCGTTTGCCGTAAGCCTGCGTCTGTAATCACCACAGGTTATGGGTTCGATCCCATCTCGAAGAAGTAAAATATTTATTGAGTTCATTTCTTTGTTTTCGCTTAGCCAGGGAGTGCTTTTTTTGAATGTAATTTGGTATCCGTTAAGATTATTTGTACAAATATCTAATATGGCTGATTCACCAGTCATTATTAATCGGAAGGCATACCGCACACTAAGATTCTATGTAATTAAAATCCCAACCCACACTGTACTGACTCACTCTGATAGCTGAGTCAGTATAGGCTAAGACAATGCAGTCTCCATTAGTTAGCGCTCAGCAACAATAGTTGAAGGAACAATGAGACATTTTCCACTACAATAGATTTTCTATTGTATTTGACTGTACATTGTCTTCGGGCCTTAATAACTACGGTTAAACTTTTACGTAGTAAAATTTCAACTCTTGAGTGATACTTAAGTTGGTTTACTTCGTTTTCCTTGCTCGAGTTTCGAGTGTCTCATACATATTAAATGGGTGTGCGTATAAATGAAGTAATTCGTGTATGAAGGGGAAGCTATAATTACTGTCTCAAAGGATCTGCTAGGTGTAACGCGATATGATTAGATTTACACCTTACGTTATAATTCTGTGCGATTTGGATGTTTAACTGAATTGTTAATTTGCGAGTAAGTTAGTGCCGAGAGTGTTTAAGAATATAAATCTGAGTATTACACGAATATGCTAATGATTTTTGTATTTCAATAATGTAGTTGAAATATATATTTATATTATATTTCTTGTAGGTTTCCGCTGTATGACACATATTGCAGGGCAGGCAGAGTGTAAATATTTTTTTTTGTTGAACAGTTCGTTTTTATAATCATAATTTAGTGATTTTATTTACGCTCGTCTGTTAACCAGTAACAAAAAAATATATTTTAAGGTCAGAAAATAATCGTTTTGATATATAGAAAAATATCTACCCTCAATTTTTCTAAGTCTCTTACACGCCTCCTTACACAACACCACAATAAATAAATAACAAACAATAAAATAAGAAGAAAAAAAGAAGTGGTGAACGTATCAGTGCATCTCAACACTAGGTTCCCAAGTTCCCTCTGC
Organism: Eueides isabella; assembly: GCA_019049475.1. Classification (NCBI taxonomy): domain Eukaryota; kingdom Metazoa; phylum Arthropoda; class Insecta; order Lepidoptera; family Nymphalidae; genus Eueides; species Eueides isabella. The sequence continues at coordinate 2,490,075 of CM032397.1, forward strand.
ATACCCTGCCAAGTACAAGTTGCAGCGTGAGGATGAAAAAATTGCAGCATAAATATATTATATGTTAAAATGAGAATTTTAACATATAATATATTTATGCTAAGAGTCTGTTAAGAGCAAGCTGAGCAGAGTGGGCACAGATCCTAATGACGCATTCGCCTTAGCACTAATCATCAATAACAATATCGATACCCTCGTTGGCATACTGTCAAATGACTTTGTCTTTGTATAATAACATGGAGATATTATTTACATTTTTAAAGGCTACAGGTCTAAGGTTCTGAGGTTATAGGTCTTACAAGAAACAAATATGTTTAATTAGGAAACGTATTAAAAATTAGAGCAAGATTTGAATGCGCGCCTCTTAGAAACTCTCCAAGCACTCTAACCACTAGGCTATACGTTTTCCTCAATCACTATTCTATGCCACATAAAACAAAGGAACATTGAAAGACGCAATGCCTCATATTCGGCGGAAAGTGGGGAACGGAAGTGGAACGGAGTGTCTTAACACTAGGTTCCCAAGTTCTCACTGCCTACCCTGCCATGTGCGGGATACAGCGTGAAGCTGAGAGTGAGAGAACATTGAAAGAAGAAAGATAAATAATAGATTAATTACTTAGAGTACAGAGACACTAGCTCAGTACCCAACACAATTAACAACTACAACATAACACTAACAAGTTAAACAGATGAAAGCACCGTATTTATTACAGACATTAATACATTCACGGAGTGTAAAGCATAATTATACTGTTTGCGTTTCAAAAGCTCCAAGAGTAGCTTTATTAATTGGTGGGATGTGTTTAATTTATGTAGGAGGTAAATAAAAATGGTATTGTAGTGCAGTGGGACAGTTTATTTGTAAACACGATGTTCGTAGATTCGTTTGTTCCAACTATGAGGAACATTTTTTTTCAATTTCACGCTGTACTCCGTATATTGTAGGGGAAGAACTTGGGAACCTAATGCAAAGACATTCCGTTCCGTTCCCCACTTTCCGCCAAATTTCGGACATAGCATGTTGAGTGGAGGAAATCAACGTCGCGCTTCACTTTGCCTTGTTACCGGAGCAAAGAAATGAAATCATTATTTTTTTTGTTAATATTTAATATTTCAGAGGCCTGTTGTGGCGCAGTGGCACTAGAGTGTGACAGTAACCGACAGGTTCTGGGTTCGATCCCGAGTCGAGGAAATGAAATATTTAATATTTTCAATTTAAATATTTAATGTTTCATTTCTTCGCTAAGGCAAAGCGCGGCGTTGAGTTCCGCCACTCAACACGCAATGCCTCAAAATCCGGCGGAAAGTAGGGAACGGAAGTGGAACGAAGTGTCTTAACACTAGGTTCCCGTGTTCCCTCTGCCTACCCTGCCTAGTGCGGGATACAGCGTGAAGCTAAAAAAAAAAAAAAATAATTTCATTTTTTCGAGTGGGGATCGAACCGCAACTTATCGCGTTCACAGTTGCATGATTACACACGTGCCCCACGACAGGCCTTACCAGGAAGATTACCGTCGTAATTTTCGTCAGGCAGTCAGATATAACTGTCACTATATAATTTTAATATTTATTTTTAGATGAATAAATTAATTGATATTAAATTTTTTGATCCGGTAAGATGGTGTATATAAGCTAAACGCGAAATGCAGCGGAAAAACGTTTTTATAACGCAGTGATTTTTTTTTGTTTTTGTCTCATTTAAAGTCAATAACCCAACATTTTCTTCTTTCTGCTTGTTTCACAAATTACGTTATATATATTTATTTGACTGAGAATCGAATCTACGACCATAAAACCTTTAATATTTCTCAAATAAAACGTCAAATTTCAAAGTAACAATAAAATAAACATACCATTACATTATCACAAAATCCAAATGTATGTATACCAGAAAGAGAATCAATATATATCAGTCTGTATAATTGGCAGGTGACCGGCAGGATTACACGATTTCTGTTGATGAATTTAACGCTTCTATCTGATTTGGTCCGGATTGTTGATTATATTCTGGAACAATTGTGTATTTTGGTATATATTTTTGATTTTTTTTATTAAGATACGAAACTTACTGCTTTAAGTAAGTGATCCAGGTTTATATAGAATTAAAAGAAAATGAAGATATTGAGGCGTTGTCATGGTGAAGGTAAAATTCTTGATTGCTCTGATTAAAATCGTTAGTATAAAAACAACTGCTGCTTTTACTTACTACTAACTACTACTAGATTTACTTACCGAAGAAGAATTATAGCTTTCCTCCTTCTTAAACACATAATTATGTTCAAATAATTTCATGTGATATGGCTCCTTTTACTCATTTTTCATTTTTAACTATTCGAGTCACGGAAATTATTTAAAATAGTATAAAAATAATTGGCAACTATTTTTCACAAGTGTGACATAAATTCTAGAAAAGTAATATATAAGAATACTCATAAAATTTCTAAAGGTTACCATATACGTAGAATCACTGGTGAGGTCTGTACGTATCTCCATATATTTTCGAAGTGTCAATACGTAATATCTCGAATGAAAATGATTGAACTTTTAACCATACTAGTTTAGTATGAAAACATACTTGTCTCAATACTATTTTTTTATAGCACAAAATGTACAATCAGTCACTCACTTAGCTTCACGGTATATCCCGCACATGAAAGGGTAGGCAGAGGGAACTTGGGAACCTAGTGTTAAATCACTCCGTTCCACTTCCATTCCCCCCTTTCCATAGAATTTGAGGCATTGCGTGTTGAGTGGCGGAACTCAACGCCGCGTTTCGCCTTAGACCAGAGCGAAGAAATGAAAACATTAAATATTTAAATTGAAAATATTAGATATTTCATTTCTTCAAGTGGGGATCGAACCCACAACCTGTCGGTTACAGTCACACGCTTGTGCCGCTTTGCCACGACAGGCCTCAAAAAATGTACAATAGGCAGGCTAAACGATAAATAGCATTTTCTGTCAGCCAACTTGTCATGTGGGAGAATAAAATATGTAGGTGTGCACAATATTATAATACTAATAATAAAAAAATATGCTATAGATCTATGCCTACATACATATTTGTGGAATAAATCTCAAGTTTCATTGGACATAATGTTATGATACTAGTGATTTATGAATCATAAAAATATACGTGCTTTAAAATTTGATCTTTCTAAAGGAAGTATGCCACGTAATAAGCACGGTAAGTTTATAGAGTTCATTTAGTTTACTTTATGGGTATTCTTTTATTCATGTAGCTCATAACTTTGTAGGTGGTTGAAATTCTGAAGAAGAAGAAAGGCTTTAACTGGATTTATATGTGAAAATATGAGCAATATGCTATAATCATCACAGATTATGCGGGTCGGCAGAGATAGACAAAGATCTTGATCATAATATGTTGTATTCTACACTTTCCAGTAACTTTAAAAATTGTATTCAAAGAAAAATATTTTGGAGAACATAGAAAAAAAGTGTAAGTAGCGGGACTCGATGCGGCACTTGAAAAGTTTTCAAGAGGTGCAGGTAAGACTTCGGTACAAATAAAAAAATATTAAGTATGATTTCTGGAATGGAATAACATTTTAAAAATAAATGTTTAAGTTATGGAGAGCTTAATAAATAGGCAGCTCTTAGTCTAGAGGATCACCGACTGATAATTGACAGTCAATATGGCTTCCATCAGGGACGATTAACCGGTAACCTTCTGATTTACCTAACCCACCGTTGGGCTGCGGCTATTAAAAGCAATGGGGAGGGCCTAGCAGTTAATTTGGATATGGCGTATGTCTTCAATCGATTGTGTCTTTCTCATCATTGGGTGTAGCATCAAGGTAGCAGTCGACGGTTTCTGCTCCAATAACATATCCGTGAAGCTGGCATACCAAAGGCTGTGTGCTACTTTTAATGGTGTTTCTGCATATCAATTACATGTTAGAAGACTCTAACAAAAATTGCTATGCAGATGATAGCACTATGGATGCTGTATTCTTCGGCTGTGCAAGTTTTGCTAGAGAAAACGTCGACCAGTGCCGCAATAAACTTATATTCAAGAAAATGGGTGTAATCACCGAAACGAAAAAGTACTTACTTACTTACTTAGCTTCATGCTATATCCCTAACGGGGTAGGTAGAGAGAACGGAGCGCCAAACGCTACGGTTACTGTACTTCAAGCGAAAAAACCGATTGGCCCTGTATAGGGCCCAGGTTCAGCCTCATATGGAGTACTATTCTCACCTCTGGTCCAGTGCACCCCAGTATAAGCTTGAACTATTTGATCGCATACAACGTAGAGCCGATCAAATCGTTGGGGACCCAATGATTTTTAAAGAGTTATTCCTCACGAAGAACATTTTTAAGAGTTATACCAAGAACATTTTTTAGTTATTCCTCACGAAGAAAACGAGACTACTTGTTTAGAAAACGTATAAAAATTTAAACGTAGTGGAGCTTGGACCCGCACCTCTTGAGTAATGACGGCTAAGCCATATCGTATGACTTAGCATGCATGGCTCATTTGCATGTATGGCTACGTTAAATTATTGTACGTTGGTTACAATTGGAAATTTATCACAAATGATGACGACTTATTACAAATAGAGTCTAACAACATTATTAACCACAGACAAACATACAGATTTATTAAAATGCAGATCATCAAAATTAAGACATACCTGTCTTTTCGTCAGAAACTAATAAATATAAATATATACAAAGTAACAAGCTAATGCTAGTATTGTCTAACAATATAATAGAATATCTGCAATATGACAGTAGTAATCAAAACATAACAGCATGTTGACTCGACTCCAGCTCAATTGGTTAATTCTAAAATATACAATATACATGTATATTATTATTTCGGAGAAGTTTACCCTCACGTAGTGGGAACGTGACGATCGTTCACGCTTCGTAGAGACGTTTTAGTGTGCGGTACAAGGAATGAGCGGAAGTCAACAATGTTAGCACAGATAAAAAATGTTGCAAGCTTTTTTATTTTTCAAATTTGCTTCAATTTTTAACTTAACTCCAGATTTGGCTATCACAGTAGGGAAAAGAACATAATTCAAATATAATTATACCTACAGGGTATCACACCCACAAGCGGCGCTTTTTTAGTCAGACGGCTCAGTATTTGCGATCAACAAATCGACGATCGAATTTTACAACAGCTAACCAGAAATAAGTTATAAGAAGTGTAAATTCTGACGTAGCTTGATAAGTCCATAGGAGTTGATTAACAAGATCACTTGGAGGGTATCCAAGGACACAGGTTAGATTTTCTGGTTTGTTTTTGAGTAAACAATGGAGTGATGAGTTCTTATACCACTTACTATACAAGCAGGTAATAGTTACGTTCGTTGGTGCATTCGAAAAGCGCATCTACTTTCACTTATGTTCGTCAATGCATCTGTAGTAATTCTGGTGCATTGACGGACTTTCCTTTAAACATATCACTAGGTAAATTGTGCGCTTCTTTGTTTTGTATTTGTTACAAATAAAGCAATGCCATAAAATGGGCGAAAATTAGAAAATAGTGCAATCTGTCACTAACCTAACTATCAGCATATTAAATGTTCCTTAACATTTCGAGTGACAGTCAGAATCGTGAACATCTCCAAAGCAAGGCCAAGTAGCCTCAAAATAACTTGGTTTCAATAGCAAAGCGAGACAGCACTCGTTTGGTTTGACTTTTCCATAAAAAAAATAATTATTCTTATTTTTCCTCTCTGATCTATTGATGATTAGATAATTTAGATTTCTCAATAATAAATACAAAAGGAAAATAATATGGACATATTTTATGGTATACCTGATTGATTTTGGACGAATAAATATATCTTTAAGGTGAATTTGATTTATATGTTCTAGAGTCTAGAATACAGACACATAAAATTATTGTAAAGAGCGAAAGAATATATTTGACTTTCCATGTATATGCTAAATAAAAAAATAAAATACGCTATAGCTTATTATTTGAACATACAATCTTTAACAAGCTTGCTTTGTTACCTAATATTGAATTTATAATTATGGTACATGATGTAATTCGATCGATGGATCAACGCTGGTTTAATAATAGAGTAATCTCAGTAGTAGTCCGCGATGTGGAGATGAAATGGTAGGTATTTCATTCCCAGCTATGTGAAGGTGTAATGTCTGTGTTGTAATTCATTCCGATTTACCCCCACTATGCTCACTGATGTTCAGTTAAATTAAATTGTATAAATAAAAAAAAATCAAAGCCTATTGCGAAATTAAATGTTACCGATGTTTGTTTTTCTATAAATAATTTCAAAAACTATTGGTACTACTCCGGTACTGAACAAACAATGCCTTAAATTTGGAGGAAAGTGGAGATCGGAAGTGCGTTAATATTAAGTTCTTAAGTTTTTCCTGCCTACCCTGCCATATGTGAGATGCAGCTTAAAGTTAAAATATAAACTAAAATAATTAAGAAACATAAATAGTAAAACTTACCTCGAAAGAATTCTTTCAAGCACTCTAGAATGTGCTAAAAACCTTAACTTAAGTGGCCTCGAGTTCTCCAAATAGAGATCACTTATTTAGTTACCCTTGTTTTTATCATACCAGGTCAATGATGTCATACTATTATAACATAACATAGCTACAAAGTCACAGTTATAAATCGATACAGTAATAACGTGTTCAAAAAGTTAGTACGTTAAATTTACTTAAAAATATTTTTTTTTACATAAAGTTGTTTACAAGAAGTTTCTTAACTCTAGGCTACCTCTATTAACCTCACTAAGCGGTAAAATAATAAAAGTACTTAGCACATACATAAATAAAATGACATACTTAGCTTCACGTTATATCCCGCACTGGCAGGGTAGGCAGAGGGAACTTGGGAACCAAGTGTTAAGACACTCCGCTCCACTTCCGTTCTCCACTTTCCGCTGAATTTCAAGGACTGCGTATAGAGTGGCGGAACTCAACGCCGCGTTTTGCCTTATACCAGAGCAAAGAAAAGAAAAAAATAAATATACAAACAAATGACATAATAATGTCTCACACAACGCAATATCTAAACAAATAACGATATCAATTATGTAAATAACAAACGCAAACTCTCCAAAGTAACCAACATTACTTTGCCACTGTCGTTGTGGTCAAAACACTAGTGTTAATGGATTTAATGGGACCGGTAAATACTCTAGTGCACTCCAACCGGAGGTAGCTATTTTGTGTTAAAATATTACCCTTTTAGGATTACACGTAACTCGGTCGAGTGATCTTTCTACGTAATGCAAAGTTGAAAATAGTAATGGTATAGTTGCTTCAACTTTTGTATAGTTATTCTGATGTGTTTTAAGAGAGAGTGACGATATGCTTTGCAATATGTATACGTTTATTTCAATGTATGGTTTGTTTTTAATATGTAAAATTGATATTTTAATGGCGTAGTGGCAGTTTTTGACTGTAAAACTCGTTGTGGGTATGATTCCCAATGTTTCTCGAATTATAATTAAATTATAATCAATCGTCGCCTTGGCACAAAAAGTAAAGGTGTTAGTGCCACCATTCACCCTAACTTCTATCTGCCTATTGGTTATATACTACGAGATACGGTCTGAAGGAAGAAAAGGAACATATTTGCATTGCAGCTCAGTTTAAAGGTTTTTAATAATTAAATCGTTGATTTTAATAACTGCTTTGTGATAAGACTCCATACAGTTAACAATATATGTACAATTATACCATTTTAGCTTCACGCTGTATCAAAAGTATGCAAAGGAAACGTGGGAGCCTAGTGTTACGATACTCTGTTCCATATAGTATTTCCGACGAATGGCGATGCATTGCATGTTGAGTGGCAGAACTCAACGCCGCGCTTTAATAGGATTACTGTCTTGCAGTAATAGGATTACTACAGCTAAGAAATCTGAAATATTTCATTGTGGCTAACGAACCTACAAGCTGTCGTGTATACAGGCTTCTGCCCCTGCGCCACGACAAACGTCATCGTACGTAAATATGTTTTTATTACTAGCTTATTTTAGATGTTCACTAAATCTAGTGCAGATAGACGTAAGTTCTAAATATATTGTGATATATATTTAGACGGTATGTATATATAAAAATATATATTATAGAACGTACAGTACAAATTATAACAGTATATCTGAAGGAGTATAAGCATTCCTAGATAAAAAAAATCCAGTCTTGAAACGTTTCTCCTGAAATATTTACGCATTTTTTAACCTATTCGACGCTAAAGGTCCTGAGCCACAAAATTTTATCTAACAACACATAACGCTTGAGAAGTTGACCTTTTTAGATACTAAAATTTAGTTTTGGCATTTTGACGACACACCTTTGTTACGGTTAGAAAATATTCACTTTGAACTTGGATATTTTTGCTATTACGGTCAAGGGTATTATAAAAATAGCGGCCAAGTGTGAATCGGGCTCGTGCACATATAATTCTGTACCGTATCTATTAAAAGGCAAAATGCATTTGTTGTATGGGAGACCATATAAATACTGGTTATATGTTTTACTTCGTCTTTATTTTGTTATAGCCGCAGTAGAAATACATAATCAGTGAAAATTTCAATCATCTATCACGGTTCATGAAATACTACTGACAGACGGACAGGCGTAAGGAACTGTTATTTATATTTACTGTTTATTTAACATGTTTTATTTATATATAACATGTTATTTATTTATCAATTTAAAATATTATACTCAAAGCAAAACATATATAATTTTAATGAATTTTGATATCTTGTTATAAGTATTTGTATTTAGTATATTTATATACGAAAGACGTCGACTGGGCCGCTACGGATGTGTCGGGTATGAATGTACCCCTTAGTTGATGGCATGTAAGCATTCTATGAGTCGATGCTTTTATTACGTCAGTAGGTTTAATTTTTTAGAACTTTTAGAACGTATAAAAATTTTAATGTAGCACAATTTGAAACCGCGCCTCTTTGGAAAGCGTCCAAGGGCTTTGACCAACTTAGCCATTCATTTGTTTAATTTTTATACGTTTTCTAAAAATGTATTTTTCTGTTTTACATGTAAAATATCAGTTTGTAAAATATGTTAAATACTACACTAGTAATAATATATTATTAACTTTTGAGTGCGGAATCCTAAAAAAATAAATATGTACGGCTCGATATGAAATTGCGTGCTATAAAAGACAAAATCTTATTTTCGGTAAAGTACAAAGTTAAAAATAGCCTCATGGCACAGAAGGTCAGTGTGAGACTGTACTTGCGATGGTTCTAGATTCAATTTCTACTCGAAAGAATATTTATTATTATTTTCTGCGATATCTATGTAAAAAAGAGGCGTAAAATTATGACTGTCAACAAGAAAATGTGTTTATGTATAAAAGTATAGTATAATTATGAGTGGTTCGCTCTAGCTCTCCTTGGTATAGCAGAGAAGGAAAAGGGAACTTAGGATTAAGGTACTTTATTCTCAACTTTCTATTGAAATTTCTGGGCATATTGTACTAATTAGCGGAACTCAACGCCGTTATTTTTTTGGTCATCCTGGTGAATGGAAATCTAAGCCACAACCGTAGCTGTTTCAATTTAAATATACTTCTTTTTTTTCAGCTTCACGCTGCATCCCCCACGAGGCAGGGTAGGCAGAGGGAACCCGGGAACCTAGAGTTAAGACACTCCGTTCCACTTCCGTTCCCCACTGTCCGCCGAATTTGAGGCATTGCGTTTTGAGTGGCGGAACTCAACAGCGCGCTTTGCCTTATTACCAGAGCGAAAAAATGAAACATTAAATATTTAAAATGAAAATATGATATATTTAATTTCCTCGACCGGGGACCGAACCCAGAACCTGTCGGTTACAGTCACGCTTGTTCCGCTGCACCACGACAGGCCTCAATTTAAATATATAATAAACTTAAATTTATTTAAATAAAAATCATATAACGTAAAGTAATAATTAATCTATCAAAATTTTCGATATAAACTTTAGTATTCAATAATAATTGTACGAATCTGCCAATCACATACCGACTAGCAATTTATGAGTGCCCCACCGGCTTTTACCGATCTCTTTGCAGATAAAATGAGAAATTTCACGCTCTTTGACTTCGTTTAATTTTATGAAATACCCTTGTGAATAAGAAAAAAAAGATTTTAATCTACATTTTTATTTATTTGACCTTTACAATATTTTATTGAAGGATTTGTCATTTTCAAGTATGTTGTGCTCTATATCCGGTACACAGGAAACCTTAAATTAAAAAGCGCGATTTTTGAGTCTGCACTAAGTTTAAGAGACAGTTTGTACTGTATGGTAGAAACGGCGCCTTCGGTCTAGCTATCAGAGTGAAATAATGAAAATCTAATCCAAACCATACGACTTCCAATTAAATGTAGTTTTGCTGATCGATGGTGACTACTGAATTTATTGAATACTCAACTTCACCCTGTATCCCGCACGTGGCAGGGTAGACAGAGGAAACTTGGGGAACGGAACGAATGAACGGTTGTTTTAACACTAGTTAAAACACTCCGTTCCACTTCCGTTACCCACTTTCCACCGTTTTGAGGCATTGCGTGTTGAGTGGCGGATTCAACGCCGCGGTTTGCCTTTTTACCAGAGTGAAGAAAATAAAATATTAAATATTTAAATTATTAATGAGAAAAGAGTATCTTAACACTATGTTTCCAAGTAACACGGGTGCCATATGCGGGTTACAGCGTGAAGCTGAATATACCCAATTAAGTTAAAGAAAGAACTATTATAGCTACAACTACTTACGTTACCACTATCATGAAGATGCAGAAGAATGAAGATGTCAAAGCTCGAAAAGGTTAAATAAAATTACAAAATTATATTTTCTAAAAAAAAAATAAGAACATATTCATAATAAAGGCTGTCTTGCTAGGGGTGCACAGGCCATAATCAGTTGACTATCAACATAACAATTGTAAATTCGACTTGTGATCGGGAAAATTCAATATTTAATATTATTAACGCAATGTCACACGGATTCGGAGGAAAATAAACATGAAAAAACATTTAACCCAAGACATCCTTAGCTTACCTTTCTATGTGACGTGCGGTATGAGGGTAGTAATTTGTTTTAGCATAGTTGGGTTCATCATCATCATTATCAACATCAACCACAACCATATGGACATAATCATAGACCTTGTCTAAAAAATTCCACGACGGTTAAAAACTTGTATTACTTTGCTTGATTTAAAATAAAATATATTTATTATTAAGTGAATTTAATCTGAATGAATTACGAAAGACTTTAGTTATAACATTTAGTTTTTATTTCAGATATCTTTCTTTTTGGGTCCCTTATACTCCCTAAGGGCCGACATGCCAAATCTCATCTTTCTACATTGTGATTCGGCTTTCTGCTGTATGTCAGTCCCGCAATTAATAATGGAATACAGGTATCGTCCCTACTTTGGCTTTACTTTTTTATGTCATGAAATTTGAACCTTATATTCATGATGAGATAAAAAGATTTTTCTTTCTATTTACTCCATTTTAATTTAATTTATTTAGCGTAAGAAAACTTTTTATGAGTACACAAATCAAGTGGGGACTCCAGTAAATTTAACAAGTACGACCCCTTGGAGCTCCTAGACCGCCATTGAATTTAGGTCCGGTTTCACGCTGTATCCCGCACATGACAGGGTAGGCAGGGCGAACTTGAGAATCTAGTGTTCACTCCGTTCCGTTCCCTACTTCATACCGAATTTGAGGCATTGCAGGTCGGATGACGGAACTCAACAATATGTAACTCAGGTATGTAAATTTAAATATAGTAGTAGTAAAGGTAGTTATGTAAAGCTTCAGCTCAGCTTATATCCCGCACGAGGCAGGGTAGGCAGAGGGAACCCGGGAACCTAGTGTGAAGACACTCCGTTCCCCACTTTCCGCCAAATTTGAGGCATCGCGTGTTGAGTGGCGGAACTCAACGCCGCGCTTTGCCTTATTGCCAGAACGAAGAAATTAAACATTAAATATTTAAATTGAAAATATTAAATATTTCATTTCCTCGACTGGGGATCGAACCCATAACCTGTCGGTTACAGTCACACTCTTCTGCCGCTTCGCCACGACAGGTTATGTAAAGATATGACGAAAATTCAAGAAAACAATACATAACGTCCTAATTTTATAAATATTAGAAATGATTGAAACACTCTCATTTATATTATTCAATTAAAGTTTATTTAGCGCGTACCAGTGTGTCACAAAGCTTCTATATCAATCTGTCGTTTTTACGCTTTATCAATTTCAAACTGTCACGCCATGTAAAAACTGCGTCCGTCGACAGTGATGGGTTGACCGGAAAATGTACGAAATAATTTAAAAAATTCAAATTCAGTTATGCCGGTTTTGGAGAAGGCTTATGCTTTGAAGGAAATTCTAATGGAGAAATTTGCATACATTTTTAAAAGAATTTTGTGGTTCCATTAAAGAAATATAGGCATGTCGTGATGCAGGGGTACGACTGTAAATTCGAGCGACAGGCGACTTTAAACTAGATGGATTGTGGGTTTGATCCCACTTGAGCAAATAAACTATTTATTTGAGTTTCACTATTTAACAAGCAATACCTCAAATTGAGTGGAAAGCGTGTCACAAGAGTGTCTTTATGGAAATGGAGTGTCTAAAACTAGTTTCCTAAATTACTACTACCTTCTTTGCCATGTGCATAAATAATTATAGCTAGTGGCCATCTGTAGCTACTTTTGCGTGCGTAAAATTTATTATTTCTAAAATCAAAGGAACAGAAGTTTTGAAAATCAATGAAACTTGAGAAATTTCGAGAAATTTCTACCGTATTGAAGAATTTCGAAGAATTTCTCTCAATAATGAAATAGATAGGGACAAAATCGGTAGATTTGCTACTAAAAATACACGATAGACTAAAAATATATTCAATCTATCAAATGAATAAAATATTTATAAACGCACCACGATAGACAGAGGCTTAGTGTCAGACTCTATGTTCCCTACTTATTCAGTGGTAGGAAACAAGGACGCGTTGAGCTTACCAAAGCTGCCAAACTAGAAAAGCTCAAAAGAAAAAGAAATAACATTTACATAGCTTTCTTTCTGTGTTGCTTTCAATTGAAATTTCATATACAAATATTTTGAAACCAACATAAATATCCTGTTACAAAACACAAGACCGTATATTCAGAAGCTGTCGTAGTCACAAAGAACAAAGTTTTCAAAGCATACCGAACTGAACCGAACTTGATTTATTCTTTCCTTTTTTCTCAGAAGTGTTGAACCGATTGGTATTCGATGTCCGATGGCCATTTCCGCGAGTGGCTCCGAGCAACCCAATTTGAGCTCTTCTCTAAAGTTGTGAATTTGCAACTTTCTCTCGATCTTTGGTGTAAAAGGTGTATATTTAATAATGCAAGCCATACGCTAGTCAACGAAATATATTGGAAAACTCATACAATTTTAAACTGAATTTAAAAAAAGTTGATTTTTTAGTTTGACAAGTTTGTATGTACGTAATTATTTTGATGAATTGTGTAATAGTTGCTTGAGTATTTAGTCTTTCAAGCACCTGTATTAAATTTATTAAATGTATATTTGATTATCTATTTCTATGTTTATCCACACATTTTACAGAAATTAAAAGTCGTATTGAGACGATCTCATTTGATTTATATATAAAATATTTCAATATAAAGAATAGTTTAAGTCTTATTGAAGTCGTAAAAATACATTTCTAGATATAATTATATAGATCATCTACATTTTTTCCTACTTCATTTGTAAAATTATTTCACTTTTTTATTTTTTCGACGATCAACATCATATACGGTATATTTTTAAATGATTCAACACTGCGCCTTTGCAATACCAGAGCGTAGAAAGGAAAATAAAAAATATTTGATGCCTCGAATGGAGGTCGAACCCAGAACCACAGTAGCATGCTTTTGCCCTCGCGCTACGACAGACCTTTACTTAATGAGGGAAATGATTATATTTCATTAACTTTATATTTATTAGAAAACATGATGTTAAATTCTTCTACTTAATTCACAATGTTACGAATTTAGGGTAAAATGGGTTACAAAGTGTTTGACACTAAGTTCTTTCTACGCAGCTATTTAGAAAATATAAAATTTATTGACAAGTCGCCTCATTCTTCAATTTTCATCTATTTGAGAGACATAAATTAACGACCGATTCCTATTTTTCCTTATGATTTAACAAAGTAGAGCTCTTTTTTCAGTTTCACTCTGTTTTCTGCACCTGGTAGTGTATAAAGACGTTACTTAGACACCTTGTGTTAATACATTACGTTTTTATGAAGGTACTTCCGTTCCATACTTTCTATCGAATGCGTGTTTAGTAGCAAAACTCTCCGTCATATTTAGCTTTGTCACCAGAGCGCAGAAGTGAAAATATTATTATATTTCTTTTTATTATTATATTTCTTCTTATCTCTTATCTTCTCTTCTTTCTCGAGTAGGGCTCGCAACCAGACGAGCAAGAGTGAGGGCGTCTACATTCGCACGTCTATGTGCCACGACAGGTGTCACATTATAAAAATAATAACATAATATTTAAAATTAAGCTAGAAAATAAGCATATTCTTCAACTAAGGTTATTACTCTCAAAATAAGTATATATTGTTGACCGTCTAGAACCGTAATGATATTCAACGTTTTTGCATTTGTATCTATTGTTTTATTTAAGAGTTATGAGCACTTGTTATTTAGAAATCGTATTTATTTTGCAATTTTGAATAATATATATTGAGTGTGTCTTGTGTATGATATATTTTATATTATTTCATGATATCATTTTCATAATTTTCAAAATACAATTAGAAAATATTTTTGTTTTCACCTTTCTCCATTTTTTCTCAAGTATGTAATGCAAAAAGTACATTTTGAATCGTCGTACTTCACTTTCAAGCCTCACCCAGCTTAACGTTGTATCCCGCACAAGGCAGGGTATGCAGAGGGAACTTGGGAACCTAGTATCAAGATATTTCCACCAAATTTGAAGCATTACGTGTTCAGTGGCGGAATTCAACGCCGCGCTTTCCCTTTATACTAGAGCGAAGAAATTATAACAGTAAATATTTAAATTGAAAATATTAAGCATTTCATTTCCTCGAGTGGGGCTCGAATGTACATCCTGTCACATTTAAAGTCACAAGCTTTGCCCCTGCGCTACGACAAGTCTCAAATATATACCTATTTCAAATATAAGTTTCATTATTTTACAAAATGGTACACTAAAATATGATACTAAATCATAATATAACAACGTAGGAGTACTCTATTATAGTAAGTGATATGAAATAAACTTTATTAATGTTGATATGCAGGAAATTTACGTTATATTCAACTGTGTGTTTTCTTGCGTATTTCTTTATTATTTAAAGGTTTTCTTACATATTTGTATGTGACCTATTCTTTATAGTACAATAGATAAGTGTTGGTTATGTACATGGCACACTTCAACCCACCGAAGTAACTCTGAACGCAGCATTATATAACCTTTTTTCAATAAACGTACTGTACTATTTGAATTGAAATCAGCCCCCCGTGTACTCAACTTAACTAAATTAAAATCTAAATAATTTACACATAAAAAGCTTCAAAAGTGTTAATAAAGCTCTAGCTTTTCTCTTTAAATTTAATCATACTCTTTTTAGGTAGACGCTGTAACCTTCACGTAATAGTGCAAGCAGATGGAACTTGAGAATATAGTGTTACGATACTCTGTTGCTCATTGAGACACTTTCTCAGCTTCACGCTCTATCCCGTGACCCACGCATCCTGCTTGCATCCCGCACGAGGCAAGCAGAGGGAACCCGGGAACTTAGTGTTAGGACACTTCACTTCACTTCCATTCCCCACTTTCCGCCGAATTTGAGGCGGTGATGTGTGACGTGTTGAGTGGCGGAACTCAACGCCGCGCTTTACCTTATTACCAGAGCGAAGAAATGAAAAATTCTATATTTTAAATTGAAAATATTAAATATTTCATTTCCTCGAGTGGGGATGGAACCCAGAACCTGTCGGTTACAGTCACACGCTTGTGCCGCTGCGCCACGACTGGCCTTGAGACCCATTGTTTTCCATTTTGTCCCAAATTCTTAAGGTATTGCGTGTTAAGTGGCTGAACTCAACATCACGCAATGTTGTCATAAGAAACAAAGAAATAAAATTGGTAAATATATCATTCCTCCAAGCAGGAATTGATACCACAACCACCAATTGCACCACAAGTGCCACTGCACTACGAATCCGTTCACTTTTATCATACAAATAATATATATCATGTTAAAAGTGTAGTATTAAGCGTTATAACACTATAATTTAGTGGCACTTTGTTATCCTGGACTTGGAGACGGTATTCTGGCGTTCTTAAAGCATGTACTTAAATGCTCAAACAAAATAATTACGTTTCCGTCTGCACCCCGGCTAGATATCATAGTTGGTTGTAAATTACGGGCTTTTGACTGTTTATGTGTAGCTTACTCGTAAGTTGTATGTTTTAGTATCTTCATACTTATTCGTACTGTGTAATATTTAAAAAAATTATAAGTTAAATTTTCGTAATTTTAAAAGTTTTTGTTTTTTTTAAATTCACGTTTCTTAGGGAACTAGGGAACCTAGGGTTTAGATATTTCTTTCCCTTTGAGATACGTCATTTGTAGTAATGCGTGTTGAGCGGCGGAGTTCAACGCCTCGTTAGGCCTCCGTATCAGAGGGAGGATATGATAATATTAGATATTCCATTTCTTTGAATAGAAATCAAATCCACCACCTATAGCGCTTATATTTATGTATTTGTTTTTGCGCAACAACAAGGAAATTTAGGATTCTATTGTTAAGTTACTCCGTTCCGTTCGCCACTTCTCGCCGAATTTGAGGCATTGAGTATTGACTCATCGCGCCTTACCTTATTACCTGAGAGAAAGACTGAAAAAATTAAATATTTAAATGTTTTAGATACTGCTTATGGATCGAACCCACAACCAGTTCACTATTAGAAATATATAACCAATGTCATATAATACCGCTTTTTAAAACAAAAGTTAAAAAGCAAGCTACACTTAAGCTTTCAAATTTTACTAACTCAGACAACGCTAAAATTATCTTTGAAAGGGGACCCTCTAAGTAACAACCCCCGTTATTCTATTTTAAAAGTTGGTAAATGGCACAAAACAGTCCAAAGAGAACAGCAAAATGTTAAATTACCTGAAGCTCGGGCATCGCTTGAATTTTTCCGTATTTAAATTATAAAGGACTTCTTGAATTCCTTTTAAAGTTAAAGCAAATGCATTCTATGAATTCATCTGAACAACCAACGTCTTATTATTTTATTGGAAAATGTTTTGCAACATACATATAATATATTTATTAATTTTCTATAACTTGATAAGATAATTATAGTATTTTGTATTTTTTACGCTATATTTACATCGCAATTCGTAATATTAGATTTCTCCTCTATTCCTTTTTAATTTTCACCAATTATTTAATTTTTAAATAATATTAGGGTATTTTATTTCTTCATATTTATTATTCCCATTTGCATGTATACATATTTTTTTTTAGCTTTCCGCACGAGGCAGGGTAGGCAGAGGGAACCCGGGAACCTAGTGTTAAGACACTCCGTTCCACTTCCGTTCCCCACTTTCCGCCAAATTTGAGGCATCGTGTGTTGAGTGGCGGAACTCAACGCCGCGCTTTGCCTTATTACCAGAACGAAGAAATGAAACATTTAAATACTTTAAATTGAAAATATTAAATATTTCATTTCCTCGACTGGGGATCGAACCCAGAATCTGTCAGAAAAAACCAAAAGTTATACTAAAAAATAATACTGGTATTGACAAGAATTGAGTAGTTGAAAACCTAGTTTTAAAGGAGAGTAAGAACAAAGCTTCAATTCTTCCTATATTGGATCATAGTGTGGAGTTTTCCGTGAAATACGTGAAATTGCTAACAGTGGGATACGAAGGCAAACTTTTCAAACTAGTTTCAGAAGAAGCGGTCGGTAAAGAAAACTAAACAGTTCACAGCGAGTTGTTCGCGACAGTCATACCCGGTGAATGTGGGAAATGATTTCTAAGAAGTAACTGCAAGCAAGAAATAATATAGTAATATATACTAGCGATCTGACTTCGTCCGCATCAATGACACTAATCTCAATTACTTTCTTGTACATTATCACTTTTTCGACATTATCTATACATATTTTAAATTGACATAGGATTGATATGACATTTTTTTTTAAATGTTGAGGGAAAGTTGCCAAAGCAAATTGTGAAAATTACATTTAACTCTGGTTAGTAGTTTCTAAGATTAGGTCAAATGTGTAGACCAACAGATAAACAGACATACACACAATAATTTCAAAACATCACTATTTTGGGCCCTATAATATTAATAAGATTTCCTCATATTTTAAAAAAATATATATATATTTTCCATGTACTGACATTGATCAGTTACAAATTATTTTGCCCACACATGGTACGGTGAGCAGAGAAAACTTGAAAACTTCATGTTTAGTGACATACCCGTGATATGTTAGTATATATGACAGTACATATATATATATATATGACAGTACAGTATCTATACATATATGACAGTACCGCGAGAGGCATTGTGTGTAGGGTAGTCGAAATTAATGGCGTGCTTTGAGGCAATATAAGGTTAACATTGTTTTTTAAATGTTTTAAAATGAATTGGCATGCTCAGACTTGCATATGATGGGAAAGCCACAGTGATCTAAGTGTTAAGATCACGTCGTACTCTCACTTTCCGTTTTATTTAATTTTATTTTCAAACAAAGTGGAAATATGAAAGTAATACATTCCTTGGAGCGGGGATCAAACTCACAACGGTATTAAACCCGCATCTGTTATCAGACGATATACTGTCCCACTACAGCCCAAACAGTAAAAATAATATTTATTAAAAAAAAATGCCTTTAAAGCTGTTTCAAATTATATTTGAAAGATTCTTGAGTAATTACCCTGCCAAAAAACAGTATTTAATCGTAGAGTTGATTTTTGAATCGGATTATAGGTTTTTCTAACAAACTAATTAACTTGTTTTCAAAATTCAATTGACAGTTTGTTTAACTTAGCAATGAACATTTGCCATTTCTAAAATTAATACACATATTTGATCGATAAGGCCTGTCGTATTGCAGGGGCCAGTTCGATCCTTACGCGGAGAAATAAAATATTTAATTTTAAATTTTTATACGTTGGTTAGAATTTGTATTTTTCTTTAATATTCACGCTGTATCCCGCACACGGCAGGGTAGGCAGAGGAAAGCTTGGGAACCTAGTGTTAAGACACTCCGTCCCATTTCTATTCCCCACTTTACGCCGAATTTGAGGCATTGCGTGTTATGTGGTGGAACTCAACGTTGCGCTTTTTCTTCTTGCCAGGGTGAAGAATTGTCAATGTCAAATATTTAATTTCCTCGAGTGGAGATCGAACCCACGACCTGTCGTTTACAGTCATATTTCTCTTATTTTAATCTTATAAATCCTAGAATAACGTAAAAAACAGTACTTTCTACTTAACATCTTAAATTCCACGCAAAGAAAATGATTGCTATTTCCATATACAACACACGCAGGCGCAAATACACGCAGACACACACACACGCACACACACACACACTTGACGTATATAAATCTTCTTAAAACAAAAAGGGCGATTAATCAAAAACAACGGGTACAGTGGATCCTATTAAAATGTGGCTTATATCATAGTCAGTTCGCAAACTATGCGAGTTTATTAGCAGTACTATCAAGATTAAAAGCAAACCGGCCAAGGGTTCAGTCGTTTAATTAAGAGGCCTTGAAGCTGGATTTACGCCGGCCTGTCGTTCATTCAGGATGTAAGGGACTTAATAATACCGTTGTACTAGTTGGTATAATAGAAATGTTGTTTTTTTTGGAAACAGTAAAAATTATGTTTTTTGTGAAAAAATGTTTTTAAGGAATGCTTAAAAAAATTATTATTTATTAAATAATGTACGAGAATGTTTATGAAATATTCATAAGGATACTATACAGTTCTATACTTTTTGTACAGATCTTTTTGTATCCTTTATATGATTCCCATATTTTAGAATGTACACTTGTACAGTATTAAGACACTAAAGCTGTTTAATATTTTTTCCCGTATTTTTTTTTTATGGATAAGACACGGCAAACGAGCGTACGGGTCATCTGATGGTAAGTGATCACCGTCGCCTATGGCTCCTTGTAACTCCAGAGGAGCTACAGGAGCGTTGCCAGTCCTTAAGATGGATGGGCACCGGGGCCCGGCATTACCTAATGCGAAACGCAATGGCCAAGGCCACTACTTATCGCCAGTTTTAAAAGCCGGAGGTGTTAATGACCCGGTCGAGTCTGCCCATGCGTGTGGCCATTGCTGACAGCGTGACTCTACCACACGTAGTTTAGTCGCCTCTTACGACACCATCAGTACCAAGATGTTCCTATCCGTCAGTATCAGGGTGATCCTAGCCGTCAGTGATCCTAGCCGGAATCACACGGCTAAAAGTATAGCAGGTTAGGCAAAGTACTTTTCAACAGCTAGGCAAAGCTACTTTTTGCCAAATTGGCATTGCGTGCTGAGTGGCAGAACTCAACGCTCACTCACTCCACTACTTTTTTCAAAAACTAGTATATAAAAAACATAGTTACGAGTGGAAGTCAACACAGTCAGAAACTTCCAAATTGTCCGAAAATTGTATAAAATGTACAATTTGTTATTATGAAATATTTTTGCAAGCCTATCTACATTTTTACCTCAATTTTTCAATATGTTTAGATATGAAGTGTCATTTTTTCAATAAATTAAACGGAAAACAGAATGTCCGTGTCACTTTTATAAAATATATTATTTTTTTATGTAATTTTAGTGTATACTGAAAAATACTGGGCTATTAAAATATGGTTCATCTTGGACTAATTATATAAAACTTTGGATTCCGTCACTCTTAATCAATTAATATTTATACAAACATACATACATATGTACATATATAAACTACAACAGTGACATGTTGCATCCTATCACTTAAGTTGTATTGATCCATTACAAGTTTCAATTATGTAATGTATCAATCAATTAATCGTTATAGATTGGCTAGTCATCAATAGATATATATAGTACTTATATTACATTGTATTGACAAATTTTATAGTAGGAATAAGGGTCCTGGGAACCTCGTGTTAAGACACTCCGTTCCAGATAAGATATTTCCGTTCCCCACTTTCCGCCGAAATCTGAAGGCCTCTTTGCCTCGTCACCAGAGCTTTTTTTTTTTTTTCAGCTTCACGCTGTATCGCGCACTAGGCAGGGTAGGCAGAGGGAACGGAAGTGAAACCTAATGTTATGACACTCCGTTTCACTTCCGTTTCCCACTTTCCGCCGAATTTGAGGCATTGCGTGTTGAGTGGCGGAACTCAACGCCGCGCTTTGCCTTATTACCAGAGCGAAGAAATGAAACATTAAATATTCAAATTGAAAATATTAAATATTTCATTTCCTCGATTGGGGATCGAACCCAGAACCGGTCGGTTACAGTCACACTCTTGTGCCGCTGCGCCACGACAGGCCTCAATTATAATTATATATTTACTTATAATATAAAAGTTATTTCCTTAGTTATTTTTAAACTTTATGTTTTATTCCGTATAAAGCAGCTGAGGGAAGTTTCAGCTTTGCTGCCTAATTATCGAAACTTCAGACTTTACTTAGAAGTTACCTTTGAGTAACGGATATCAACGACAAGAGTTTGTTTTGACATCACAGCAACGGAAACAATCCCTTCCCTGGAGTGGGAATCAAATTGTCATTTAATCACAGTATCATTTAAGTCATAAGATGTATCGAACCATAATAACCTTAATTTACCTAATTAATAATATAGTTGAGTTGCGCCCCTCAACACGCAATGCCTCAAATTCGGCGGAAAGTGGGGAAAGGAAGTGGAACGGAGTGTCATAACACTAGGTTCCACTTCCGTTCCCTCTGCCTACCCTGCCTAGTGCGGGATACAGCGTGAAGCTGAAAAAAAAAGAAAAAAAAAAACTAATAAATATGCAGAGGGAACTTGGAAACGGAGTGTCTTAACACTAAATTCTCAACTTCCTTCTGCCATGTGCGAAATACAGCGTGAAGCTGAAAATAAAAAAACTCAGGGCTTACACTTTCTTTACCATTCAAGTTTACAGGTCAGAAATCACTGGTTCTTCCACAATACATATCAATTATGCAATGCGTCAATCAACTAAAGATCTGGTTGAATGGCACTCAATAGTAATATCACTGATTACACTATAACAACAAGGCATCATGTGGCTTTAAGATCCACCATTTCAATTCCTCCTATTCGGCGGAAAATGGGAAACGGAATGGAGTGTCTTAACGGTAGGTTCCTAAATTCGTACGGGATACAGCGTGAAGCTGTATGTTAGTTACGCTATAACATCTAAGTACAGTAGCACAAAGCAAGTAAGACTATTATAAAGCTAACAAATTGATTCAAAGCTCACGTCTGTGAACTTGAATGAGGAATACCTATTTACACACAACAACAAACAGGCCAATCCTAGTGTAATTAAACGTCAAGCTGTGAACGTAGAAACTAAAACAATTACTATGTGTTGTGGCCCATTTTATAGAAGGGAGCGGGTGATTTTTTATTTTCGCCTTTTTAAACTAAAAAGCGGCCAAGTGCGAATTGGACCTGCGTATATAGTGTTCCGTATATGTACACCAACAACATTAGTACGATATTAGTTATGCATGCCTTATGACATAAGCATACGAACGCTTTATCAGTGGAGTTTTAGTAACAGCGAGCCTATGAGTTAATTCTATTCTTATTTTCAATATATAAAAAAGCTAACAAAATCCATTTGGCAGCGGAACTCAATCCTAGTTTAATTAATATGTATTTATTTTAAAAGGCCTGTCGTGGCTCTAGGGCACAAGCTTGCGACTGAACGCCACAGGATGTGGGCTCGATGCTTACTCGAGGAATTGGAATATTAAATATTTTAATTTTTTCGCTCTGGCAACAACACAACCGCGGAAAATAGGGAGATGTTTCAATGGAAACAGAATTTATTAATACTTTAAAATCGAAATTTGTGTTCATATCCTGCTTAGTGGGATACAGCGTGAAGCTAAAAAAAATATCAAACACATAAAGAATTTTATAATTACTTTTATTAATCTAGTGTTCTTTTATTATTATTAATTATTTTTAATTTTTATTTTATTTATATTTCTCTACATAAGATATATACTATTTCGGAAATAAATAAATGAAAATGGAAAGATAAGCGCGCTTAGGATGAAGGATATTACTACTAACTGACAGACATCAGTATGTAAGGTACTTGTAGATATAAATATTGTAATTTACATAATTTAAATGATGTTAATAAACTTATTGTTCTGTGCTCAACTGGCACGCTCAAAACGCCATAGTTAAAGAAATTAATGAATAAATTAAAGTTAATATTGCACTTTGCATTCGTTTGTTTTAGTTGACACACGTGGTATTGAGAATTATATATTGCAATGTTCATTTATTGATTTTACATTGTTTAAACAATATATTATAATGCAAATAGATGGTTACTAACAAGTTGATTATTTGTATTGTTTGTGTCGTTTTAAAGACTAGTTATATTTTATAATTAGGTTAGAGTAGTTCAAGATAAATCCTGATCCAATATTCCCCAAATTCCTCAAAAACTACTAAGAGTTAGGAATTTTTTGAGTAGTTTAGTGGTAAATTTTTAATCTTATCCCAAATTATAATAGTAAAGGTGTTCGCGTGCTAAATACTCGACGATTCCACTCCCAGACTTGTCTGGGAGGGTTTTTTTCAAGGTTCAACTTTTGACCTTGAATTATCTGTAAATAATTTTTATTACATTCTCCAGCAGGCTGATGCCATCCAAAGTGCAATGAAGTCTTCAACTTTTAACGCAATGCAGGTGGAGCGTGTAAATTCCCCTCTCAATATTCGCCAACAATTCCTTGCTGACCGATTTGTAGGTAAATATTGCAGCCGTCTTCCCATGCTTTATAGTCTAAGCTAGCTATAGATTTCATCTATTGAGGCAAACTGACGCCTTATCTGCTTCATTTAATCCTCTTTATGTCACGTCTTATAAAGCCCTGGTTTATTCTCTCCGTATTTTCACAAATCTTGTTTTAACCAACGGAGATCCTGGCACTAACAAAATATTAAAGGAATAAGTTTTAGTACCCAAATTATCAGCGTTCACAGGCGAGGCTGTTGTTATGCGTTAGAATTAGGATTTTTACACGCTATTTTTAATTAGTCTTCTTTACACGCTCCCATGACTTTAAGCCGACGGTTATTTTTATTGATTCATTAAACTGCGTTATAGCGTTGAAGGGAAATCCGTTTCATATTAGATTAAGATCTTAAATTGTTTTAAGGATTCGTGAGAATTATATTCATTTCATTAAAAGGACTTAAAAGTTACTCTGACATGTATTCCAGGTTATTCTGGAATCAGTGGAAATTAATCTGCAGAGCCTTGCGCCAAGACAGCCATCGCACTAGAACACTTTTCTCATTCCGCTCTTGATCTGCAGCTCCTTGTTGTTACCCATCTGCATAAGTCCTGGAATGATTTCTGGAACTTGTCAAAGTCGTGTAAAGGTAAGTACTACGCCCTTATTCAACCTAACAACATTTGGAGACCGTGGTTTTATTCTCAAAGACATATTGAACGGAAGATTATTACAATTATCTGTCGCTTACACCTTGGACATGCTTCTACGCCGGTGTATCTGGCCAAAAACAGGGGTCCATTGGCTTAAATGATAGTTCCCCTTTCCCACATCCTCTTCTCTTCCCAACATGCTAAGTTGGGAAGTCCCCTTGTCCTCTAAATGTCTAATGTCTATTGATGTTTCTGTTTTTTTGTGTATTTTTTTAAGTAGATACAAGTATATTAGACGTATCAAAAATTATAAGCTAACACCTATGTAAAATATTATTTCATTGTGACATGAGTTGTGTGTGTGTAAATTTTGTAAATATTTGTATATTTTGTTAGAGGTGAAGGCTGTAATTTTACTGGGTGTTTTTTTACATGTATGTTTATTATATTATTGTGTACAGTTGTCTTTTTATAGTAATCACTTTCTCTCGTGACTTTTCCATACAATATGACATTAGCGAACTGTGCGCAACTGGCACGCTCAAATCGCCATATTGAAGAATTGAATAAAGTTGAAGTTACAATACCTATTACTTTATCTAATAATAATCTTGATTAAAGCTTCGGGCACTGCCTAGTACTTTTAACTACAAGTATAAACTTCAGGACATACAATAACAGTGTAATTATAAATTGATTTTAACTAAATTTATAATTAAAATAAGAAATAATTGATTAAACAATTAACTATCGAAATAGTCGAGGTTAACTAGCAGCAGAGTGTAGTTAGTGTAGAGACAAGACCACCCGCTCAATGCCCGTGCGGCCTTTCAAATGATTGATAAGAAATAAGTTGTAATACAGAATGTATTTAGACATTCATATATCACTTGCAAACCTCATTATCATTACAACAGTCCACTTTTCTTTTAACTTGCCAACTTGATATAATTTAAAATTCATTTATTTTATTTAAATAAAACGCTTTATACCTGAATTGGAAACATTCTAGAATTAGAAAAATGCTGAATAACGGAGTTAAACACCGCGTTTTTGTAGCTATAAAAAAAACCATTACCCTGACGTCACTACATACAGATAAAACTTATAAATGTTAAAAATTTCATACAAACATTTCGTGTACACGGAGTTTTCTATGAATAACATTTGCAGTTCCTCTTTCTGTTGAAAACAGCTTCTGCTTACAAATTGGCCTGTTTGTCAAACCGCGGTGGACGTTTGATTAACTTTGGACCCGAGTTATTTAATGTATTTCAACAATCAACAAATGTAGATAGTAGGCGTCTGCTTAATAGATTTTTTATATATAAAAAAGTTTTGGCTCAATCTTAGTAAAATAGGCGATATTGTATTGATTAAATTATTGAAGCTTAAATTATTATTTGATTTAAATTGGCTCTGGGTCATTATGATGGAGTATCAATTAATTTAAACTTTTTCAGAGAAGATGTCACAGTTTTCAAATGAAACGATTTCAACCGGATTAATCACGTATATTATTATTTATACATTTTTGGAAACCCCACGTTTTGAACACTTTACAGTAGTACATGGTCATGGCTGGACGTTGCATTGGTATGCCATCTCAGTCTACGATGTATAAATATCAATATTTATGATTGTTTCATTTGTAATGTGTATCAATCGTAAAAATAAAAAAATATTAGATGTTATAGAGCCTCTCGTGGTGCAAGGGCACAAACGCGTGACTATAAAAACGACAGATCGTGGGTTCGATCCCTACCCGAGGTAGTGAATATTATTTATTTTTTAAATTGTGCGCTTTAGTAACAACAAAAAGAGTAGCGTTAGTACTGCAACTTAACATGCAAAGCATCAAATTTAGCAGAAAGTGAGGAACGGAGCACAACGCTTTAACATCAAAAAAATAATTAAAAATTTAAAGGTTACAAAGTTCCTGCCATGTCATGCCATGCAATGCACAGCGTGATGCTAAAACAATAAATATATTTATAATAGAAACTATTTTTTAATAGATTTTTTATACGGAAGCAGAATATATTTTTGGCTCAAAAAGTTTTTGTATATAAAAATGCAATTAAAATAGAGGAATCTATAAAATTATAAATCATGGTGAAATCCACTTATTTGGTCTTTTTATAAGAACATGTATTTGATAAACACAACAGGCATGTGCTGTTTATATATCCTGCTTATAATATGTACTTCCGCCAATCAAAAGCGGAGGAAAGTTGGGAATGGAACGGAGTGTCCAAACACTCGATATCTCATGTTCCCTCTGCCTACTGCCTTGTTGCTTTTGTAGTACGAGGTATAGCGAGAAGCTAAGAAAGAAAGAATTTTTATATTTTAATTAATAAAATACCTTAAGATCAACGGGAAGTACAGCTTATAGTAAACAAAGTTAAGTTTACGGAAGTATCTTCATGTTTTAAATAAAGTTAACTATATTTAATTTATATCTGGAATATCAATATAACTTTTAATTTATCGGAATATACTACAAGCTTTCATTTTATGCCAAAAATTAATTACTGGTCTACGGAAAATGTCATACAGGTTTTGATTACGCGGTGAATAAAATTGACACAATCATTTTCAGAGGTCATTTTTTAATTTAATTAATTTCAAATAGGTTTCTAATGTGTTTTTTTTTCGTTCTATGAAATATCTATAAATGAATACTTTTTTTAAGTTTATCGTTTTAAATTTCTTATATCTTTTTTGTTCAATACCTATAAATGTATATTTTTCGTTTCAATTTCTCTCTCAGTACTTGTGACAAATTTTGTAACTGTAGGTCCACGGAATAAAGACCAAATTTTGATAACGCAGCGATCTTTATACAAAAAAATATTTTTATTGCTATTAATTTAGATTGTCCTATAATTGTAGTTGTATAGTGTTTATATAATTGAATTTCTAGATTACTCTATGGTTGTAATTTACGAATTGACCTTGATTTTTAATGTGGAGTGTAAAGGTTTCGTTTTTTTCTTTTGAGACACAGGACCCTAAAAATTATCCTCTAAAGTGAAAGAAAGATACCAATGAAAATTTTATAATCTAATAAATCAATTTTCTATCGAATAAGTACAATATACTAATATCTAAAGTGGGGAACGGAAAGTAATTTCTTAAAACTACGTTCCTAAGTTCCTTCCGCTTATCCTGCCATGTGCAGGATACAGCGTAAAGCTAAATAATAAATCTAATTATTTTTGTACTAGTTTAAGCTTTTACACATTGTTAGTGTTCTGTGTTACTTTGACATCAGGTACATATCGAGAGTAGCAACTCAATTGAAATACATCCTAAGGGCTTCCTCTCAAAATGCACTGTCCATTACAACAAAAATAATGTTATTAAAAAAGCCACTTGTTGCTGAGATTACGTTGTTCAATTAAACAAACACACTCTTATAAATATTTTCATATTTAGCCATAATCACATACTACAAATTTCTAAATAAAACTTTATAATATACATACATTCCGGTAGTTATTTAGTTTCGTCGCCAACTTGACGAGGTGCGACATGTTCTCAATTTGATCAAAGACCTTAACTTCCCAACTTGGTGTCCTGGTAATTGTTTCATTGAGACATGAAACTTTTGAATAACGTTTAACATTATTGAGGAGTAAGTTTAGATTGACACCATTGTGATACAGTGTAATGTGGTTTGGTGTTCTATTTCTGCGCTTAGGTCGATTAAACGCGGAGTTAAGCTCCGTCATTCAATACGCAGTGGCTCGACAAAGCTTGCACCTTAACAAAATATAAATAAATTTCGTTTTTGTTTGAATATAATTGTATCAAAATACTACATAAAAAATATATAAAAGCTATCGTGTATAGCTTTTATATTTTATATAGATTTTTTAAATTATACGTTAGTCCTGCACATAGTAGAGTAGGCAGTGGAATCTTGTGAAACTAGTTTCAAAACATTTGTTTGTCTTAAGGGATCAAATTTTGGTTCCCAAATGTTTATAAAGAGTTTTTTTAGTAAAGCTATGAGTACATTTAACTTATTATCCAGCATAGTAGATTGATTTAATATTAAGCATTTCTTCAGCTCCAAATTTGTGAGACGTTGTATGTTGATTTTTGGTACTCAATGTCACGTTTTATATACGAAAGCTTGAAATGAAAACATTTTAAATTTCATTCTTCTTAATTTGACAAAACATTATATATAGGTAAAATCTACTTTTCAGCTTTACGCTGTATACCGCACACGGAAGGGTAGGCAGAGGGAACTTAGGAACCTAGTGTAAAGTCACTGTTCCGTTTCACACTTTCCGCCTCATTTGAGGAATTGCGTGTTGAGTGACGAAATTCAACGCTGCGCTTGGCCTCGTTATCAGAGCGAAGAAATAAAAATATTAAATATTTCATTTGAAAACAAGGAATATTTCACTTCTTCAAGTCGGGGTCGAACCCACGATTTGCCATTTAAAGTCACACGCTTGTGCCCCTGCGTCACGACAAGCCTCTATATATGATTCCTATATAAAAAAGGAGGCCTGTCGTGGCGCAGTGGCACAAGAGTGTGACTGTAACCGACAGGTTCTGGGTTCGATCCCCAGTCGAGGAAATGAAATATTTAATATTTTCAATTTAAATATTAAATGTTTCATTTCTTCGCTCTGGTAATAAGGCAAAGCGCGGCGTTGAGTTCCGCCACTCAACACACAATGCCCCAAATTCGGTGGAAAGTGGGGAAGTAGAGAGGAGTGTCATAACACTAGGTTCCGCTTCCGTTCGCTCTGCCTACCCTGCCTAGTGCGGGATACAGCGTGAAGCTGAAAGAAAAAAAAAAATATAAAAAAACATTATCTTTCAAGTACTGTCAAATTTAACCAATAAATAATAATAAAAGCCCAAACGTCAGTGTCATAATCCACCCCTCTTAACAAGTTCCAACAAGTAATTCCTTGCAAAAGCTTCTAGTACTGAAACAATTACCGGGAACATCGACAAAGTTGCCACTTTGATTAAACGAAGACCGCGTAAGTTTTTAGTCGGCAGCGTAAAGTGGTAAGGTTATGTGAAAATTTTATTTAAGCTGGATTTTATTATAATTAATTGATCGATCTATCGATCGATCGGTCGGTCGTCGATGATCAATAAATTAAATTTATCGCAGTATATGTCCATATACGATAAATCAGAAAATAAAACGACTCGAAAAAAAAACGAACGAAACTAAGTGCAAGTTAGACTGGCGTACAAAACGTTTAGTATCGTTATCTATTAAAACGGTTAAAAACAGTTTTGTAGCATGTGAGCTCTTGAATATTTAATATATTCATATTTTTACTGATTATGGTTATAGCGGCGATAAAAATACATTATCAGTAAAAATTTTAACAAACCATCACGATACAAATGGTGTAACCTCATACCAGATAAACAGACGGACGGACAGTGGAACTCTAAAAATTTAACATATTTCCTTCTTTTTCATTAAATATTTGTAAAAAATTAAATAAACTATTTTTTTTTTCATTATTGAATATATAAATATAACCGGATTAATCGCGTATATTGAAAACCCGATGTTTCGAACACTCTTTCAAAACTCGTTCGTAACGTCGAGTTTTCAAAAATAAACGTTATTAATACGATTAAATGTGTTTCTTTTAAAATCTTTAATTATTTCCTAGAACATGTCATCAATAGCTTTAAATAAAAATAGTGGTCAGCTGTGGCCCTCGTACCACAATAAACGCATGTAAATAATTTGATTGTGGGTTAGATTCTCGATCGAGGAAATAAATGCTTTAGTATTTAGACAAATGCGTCGTTAAGTTTCGCCAGTGTACCTGTAACCGACGGAAAGTGGAGAGCGGAAATGTCTTAATAAGAACGTAGTGTCCATACACTAGGTTCTGTCCCACTGTTAACCCTGACGTAGTCAGCGTGAAGCTAAAAAAAAATTCAGTATTTTTCTAATTTATCACACAACAGAATCTGGTCAGTGAATTTAATAAAAGATTCTGAAGGAATGCAAAGTTTTAGCCTGTGGCCGATGTGATTTGAATTCAATAAACGGCATCGACTCACGGATCGCTTTCTATGGAAATGAAGAGGGTGTCTTTTATTTTTGTTTTTCCTGAGAGAATTACTGCTAGGATTTTTCTAGATGAATGTAATTTCCCAAATTTTATGTTTACAGGTAATTTTAAACAAATACCCAAACAATACACAAACATTTAATTATTTAATATAATGTGGCCGTTGATATTTATTAACGGCCATATTATATTATATTAGATGTAAGCGATTATATTAGATATAAGCGTTTATTTTTTTAGCTTCACGCTGTATCCAGTACGAGACAGGGTAGAGGGAACCCAAGAACCCAGTGTTAAGACGCTCTGTTCCACTTCCGTTCCCCACTTTCCGCCGAATTTGAGGCATTGCCGCTGCGCCACGATAGGCCTAAGTCTATAAAAATATGATTTAAAAAATTAGAACATTTCTTTTTAGCTGCATATTGCATGCTGTATTCTATCCTGGGCAGGGTACGCAGAAGGAATTTGGTTACCTAGTGTTAAGATACTCCATTCCGTTTCCTACTTTACGTGGCTTTGAGCCATTGATTTTTGAGTGGCGGAACTCAATGCTTGTTGCCAGAGCAAAAAATTGAAAATAATAAATATTTCATTTCCTCGACGCGTAGTACCTGTCACGCTTAAAGTCGCGGGTGTGCCCTTGCGCCACGACCGGGCTCAGGAATATTATGATTAAAATTAAACTATGAGTTTTAAAATTATAATGAAATTCATGTTTAAAAAGGCGTTTGATTCGTAAAAGTGTAAATTTGGAGTGAAATTGCATATAACCAACTTTTTTATGTTTGATTCGTAAAAGTGTAAATTTGGAGTGAAATTGCATATAACCAACTTTTTTATGAAAAAAAAAAAACTCATGGGTGTGGATGCGATCTTCCACATGCATTTGGAGTGCAACTAAAGCCTAATAAAAACTTTTATTTGAAAGGAAAAAAATAAAGGCATAAAAATTAATTTGTTAAAAATTAGGTATTTTATGTACTTGTATATTTTTTTCTTTGTTCAGTAGTTACCGGTAGTCGAAGATGGCATCCGTCTGTCAATTGACAAAGTTATTATATCAAACTACCGCCTAAGATTTTTTAATTGCCTCAAGTGCTACCTTGGATTCTTGCAGTACCACAGACTTAATAATGCAAAGTGTTCGAAACGTTGGATTTCCCAAAAAGTATACAAAACATTATACTCGATTAATCCGGTTAATATTTTTACTATGTTTTAGAGTGTTATTCCACACTTAGGACAGAAAATACTAAACTTAAATTTTAAAATTTTAAAAAGCGTATAAAAATTTTGAACGAAGCAGGATTTGAACCCGCGCCTCTGGAATACCGTTCCAGCGCTCTGACCAAATGGCTTGAACGAATCGCTTAGTTGGTCAGAGCGCTGGAACGGTATTCCAGAGGCGCGGGTTCAAATCCTGCTTCGTTCAAAATTTTTATACGCTTTTTAAAATTTTAAAATTTAAGTTTAGTATAATCCGGTTAAATTTGTTTCATTTAAAATTGACTGATCATCGTCATTATGGTCATTTACCACAAGTCATTGCTATTTGTCCTGAGTCCTACCTCCGGATGAAATCTTGTGGTTACAATTATATAGGTTTCGAACCGCACGTAACGACTGTCACAGATGTTGGAACGTCAACCTGGGTCAGCTTAATATGTTGTGTACCCATCAAATTCTGACTGAAATAAATCGTTCTTAACCTAATAAAATGTTTATGATAGTAATTATGCTAGGGAAATAATATGTATTTTAATATTATAATATGTTTGTCAATATTAACATTATAAATACATTTTAAATTGTATAAAAAGGGTTATATATATAGAGATATATATAAAGTTCTGCTGAATTATTTGAACAATTTTTAAATAAATTATTTTATATAAAAAACACCGCGTTGCTGAATTTTTAATTGCCACAAGGAAATTTGTGTTGAATAAAAAACGATTAAAATGTGGCTACAGGAATTAAACAAAATTAGAGCACGATCTTACTGCTAGTTTAGCGTTCTTTTAATTAGCATTCCTTTAAAAGAACTTCCCGAGGCTTAATGGAAGAAAAAGTTCATGTAAATATTTTTAAAAGTATCCACATTTTATTTTATATAAGGTTTTCATTTGGGTCTGACGTAATCGTGCGGTACTTAGGGGCGTTATAAATCGTTTAATAAAAGCTAAAATTAAACTAAAGATTTTGTTTGAATGTGCTTATCACAGAATAAAGTTAGAAAACTTTTTTTTTTGTGTCTTAGTTATATTTATTTGACCATGTAGAGGAAGCCATAGCCGCGTGTTATATATGATAACATTGGCAGTGACTTTGTGCTTAGCTGGCACGTTGGAGACGTCAAAACGATAACGACGACGACGTAACAAAAACGTAACTGCAATGAACAATATGATTTCTAACAAGAGTACTAATCGTGCTAGCCTTATAAGTACTATATTATGTGAAAGATATCATCATTAAGTTCATATGTTATGTTTTCCTCTATATGTTGCCTCTGCACATGGAAATCTAACCTGACCTGAAACCGTCGCGTTTCAGTTTCAACACTTCGCCGCGACGGCCACATAGTGTCCAAGGACCATGGAAATGAAGATTTTTTTCCAAAACTTGATTAAAGCTAAGCTATCTTATGACAAAACAAAAGCACAATAACATACAAATTAAACACAATAACATTCGAAAAGGACAGTGTAAAATAAATTAAATATCGGGTTTTGATTTCAACGAGTGGCTGTAATTATGCGGTATGTATATGAATATATCGCAGCTCATTATAAATGACGCCGCAGTATTAAGTGGAGCTCGTGCGTTTTACAATCAGTTCACATTGTGGAGTTTTTATTATTTATATGTAAATTATTTTTTTGCTATGGTTATGTAATTTAAATTAGGTTATTTCTATATTATTTTTACCTGTGGTTAAATTATATATCAATTAAAGAGTTTTTTATAATAACTATACATTTGTGCGGGGCCAATAGAAACGATTACTAAATGTAACATAGTTATTCTT
Source organism: Eueides isabella (assembly GCA_019049475.1). NCBI lineage: Eukaryota > Metazoa > Arthropoda > Insecta > Lepidoptera > Nymphalidae > Eueides > Eueides isabella. Next base: position 2,523,917 of record CM032397.1, read on the forward strand.
CCTCCATAAAAGTTTAATTAACATACAAATAATTAGATAACTCAAATTACAGTTGGATAGCACGTTTAACACGGATTGGCTTTAAACTCTTTTCCTTAATGTTTAGAATAAATTATCTTTCTGGTTAATTGTCATGTCATTAAGGTATGTGAGAAAATTCTATCCTTGGAATTTTATTTTTATTAGTACAATTAGTACCTATTAACCAAAATAATAACTATAATTTGTGAAAACTATTTTTAAAATTCAATCGATTTTAATCGGTTTTGAAAAAATAAATGAAATTATATATATATATATATATATATATATATATATATATATATATATATATATATATATATATATATATATATATATATATATATATATATATATATATATATATATATATATATATATATATATATATATATATATATATATATATATATATATATATATATATATATATATATATATATATATAACTATTTTATTGAGTTGGCTGAAACTTTAGATTTCAATATAAATAAATTTAAAATGATGATTTTTTTTCACCTTCATGCTGTATCCCGCCCGAGGCATGGTAGGCAGAGGGAACTTTCCATCGAACTTGAGGCATTGCGTGTTGAGTGATGGAACTCAACACGCAATGCTTAAATAAATTAGATATTACAACAACAAAAATAATTCAGCTTAGTAGGTAATTGTAATTGTGTTGGCCAAGCGGACATAGCCCCACTTGGTGGACACAATTACTAGCGAGAGGTTTTGAGTTAACAGGAAATATTCTTTTAAAAATAAATTGTAAGAAAAATCTTAGTATTCTCACCAGAGTGTATAAATTATTAGATGGGGATCGAAATTACACCCATCACTTACAATCAGATGATGAATCACGCTGTAACCCGCATGTAGCAAGGGAGGCAGAGGCTACCCGAGACACTAGTGCCAAGACACTGACCAGGCCTCAATACTAAAAAAAACAAAAATGAGACCCTAATATACGGTTACTCTTAAAAACGAAAAAATAATTAAATCTGTTCATAATAAATATGCACATATTCATTAATTATTCTTTCAATTTATAGAAATGTGGGTCTTTGAACAATCTGATACGCTTTTATCGAATATCAAGTAGGTACGTGGCGACATGGTTCATAAAAATATGACAAAAGATTTTTTTATGGGGTATTTCCCGTGCGGGGGGAAAATCATGTTCATTTCACTACTCTTTCTAGGAAAAAGACAATATAACAATTCAAATTCAGGTGAAAAAACTGCTTATTTATATGATAATAAAGAAATTAAATATTGCTACGTGAATCTAGTCGTGTGCCGTACAAACGTGCGTTTATAAACGCCGCAGATTGTTGATGGGATCCTAATTCGAGAAAATTAAATATTTAATGTTTTCATTTTCTTTGTTCTGGTAAAAAGGCAAATCGTGGAATTGAGTATCGCTATTTAGCACACAATGGCTCAAATTTGAGGAAAAGAGTGGAATTGAACGGAGAGATTGACTAAACCAGATTACTTAACAAATTTCCTTTGCCTATCTTGTCATGTGTGGGATACAGTGTTCGGCTGAAACAAACAACACACTATATTTTTTCAAATTTATTTAATCTTAAATAATAAAAGAATAAATAGGTATATTTTTAAAATTCCCGATTGGGTCAATCGCCATTTGACGAAATTAAATATTTAATATTTTCATTTCTTCACTCTTGATCGAGATACAGCTCAGCGTTGAGATTTGCCACTTAACACGTATTGCCTCAAATTCAGCGGAAAATGGGAAACGGAAATTATCTCAGAGGAGAGGAGTGTTTTAACACTGGGTTCTCTCTTGCTAACTTTACCATGTGTAAGGTACAGCGTGAAGATTATTATTAATTATTTGCATTTCCACACTCAAGTAGATTAAGTTTCGCCACCTAATAAGCAAGTTCCCTATACGAGTTGGAGATGCTCGACACTATTTTTTCCTATCCTAAACAATTCAGAATTGAAAAAAATATTTTACAATATTTAACACTTCAGTTATCAAACTAATTTGGTTTAAAATTTAATGTATGCACACTTATATATGTTGATTGACGTTACGTGCTTTGCTTGATGCAACAATTTAATTTATTATATAAATATTAAAATAATTTAGAAAGTAATTTTATTAATAAACATTTATATAATATCATGTATAATATCATGGGGCAGTTAGAGTATAATGTTTATATTGGTAATAGCAGCATTATGAATATGGCAAATTGCGAGAGTGTGTGATGAAATGTGAAAGAATGACAAAAAATGAGTAGGGCTTCGGTTGATCTTCGGACACAGTATAGATGATATTGGAGTAAGGTCATGTAAAATAGGATGACCCGATGATGGACAATGGAATAAGGTATATCCAAAAAAAATCAGCAATATTTTAATATTTTTACTATTTTTTAAAGTGTTATTCCACACTTAGGATAGAAAATACTAAACTTAAATTTAAAAAGCGTATAAAAATTTTGAACGAAGCAGGATTTGAACCTCCGCCTCTTGAAAACCATTCCAGCAAAATTCAAAATTTTTATACGCTTTTTAAATTTAAGTTTAGTATCAGCAATATTTTATTTTTAGGTCAATTGATTTCGTTTGTACATGGCCAGTGTCGGTCGCTCATAAATGAAAGATTTTATGCATACATATTTATTTTTCACCTTGAAAATGCTTTCTGTCCCTTTAAAAATGAAATATGAACCAAAAAAGACACGTAGAGAGTAAGTTTTATATAGTAATATTCTTATTTTTTCAATGTACTTAAATAAATATTTTTCAATTCTATATGCCACTAGTACAGACATATTGATATACTACCACATTAATTAATCAAGTATTTACAAAATTTGAAATATGATTGCTTATTATACACATCAGACGAGTTTACGTATAGTTATTTTTAGTGTTACACTTTTTTCTGCTCCTACAACGATAAGTAGCAGTAGCACAGTATACCTGCTCATTTTTCAAAATATTTATCAACTAGAATTGGTAAATGGAATCCTTCAACGCGGAATGAATCGAACCTAGTACCACTGTATCGAGAGATACGAAGGCTTCATACAAAACAACTCAAATTTATTATAATTTGTAAAGCTTTTATTAAATGAAGCATTCTATTGTTATGAGTATACAATGGCGTTATAAATATTATTTATGTTTCCACTATATTCCTGGACGTTTCAGCAATAAATGCTATCATTAATTCAAATTGAATTATTAACTTCTAACCTACCGCTGGTGTAATTTTGAATTGCAACCGTGCAATTTAAATACAGGTCGGTCTCGCCATCTTACTGCCTCAGGCGAGCTGGTTTCCTGCAGTTCTTTAACTAGTGAATATACGTGGTGTTGCTTATAAATTTTATAACTATTGATTAGTATTTCTATATTGAGCTCTCGAGACAGGGAAATGACAATAAATATAATATATTTATTTTTCCTCGTGGCATCCTGACATACCAAAGCATAGCTTTGTTCGCCACTCAATATTCCGTGTATCGTATCAGGGCGGAAAATGGAGAATAGAGTGCCCTAACCTAAAAAAACTATCAGTTTTTTTTTTTATTTTAAATGTGCAGAATCCAAAAAATCGAATACGCTTCGTTCTCCATTTTACTTATTATTAACTCTCTTTTAACTATCTCCACAATCTCTTTTTTGTTTTATATTTTGCAAGCAAAATGTATATAAAAAATCACAGTCTGTATATCCCATATAATACTTAAATTAACCAAATAATTACTTCAAACAACAACCAAACTTCTAGCGCTCCACTTGTAATAGAAACTATAAAATCTACTTAGTTCCAAGACACGTTAATGCTTCAGGACATGAAGGATATCCCTAGAGACCGTTTCAGTGATTAACAGTTATTCGAACCCTCTCCCCATATTATATCAGCCCTTAACTCAATAGCAAAGGAGTTAACCACATTAAAGCATGGATTGATGGAACAATCAATTGACTTGTTCGGAACGATTATGGTGGAACTTTAGCTAGTGATGTCTAACTTGAAGAGTTTGGAAGTCGTATTTCTTGATAAAGCTGTTCTGTGTTTTGGATTGTGGGGTATATTAAGATGAAATATTTATTTGAATTACTGGTTTTTTTTTCTATTTTAATAATGGCTTGTTTGTCTATTTGTTTTACAGTAAATTCATTTGCGCGCGAAGAGTAAGGTTAAGTAGTAAGAGCAACAGTTGTAAGTTTGGTTCTCATTCAAGGGGATGATATATATTTGTTAATTTTATTGGGAAACAATAACGATGAGTTCTAACTTCTTAACTTCTGTTCTTTGATGACTGAATCAATGTCCACGGTACCACTTAACACCAGAAATAAATGAAAATAGGTTTTCTTTCACTCAGGTTCACGCTATATGCACGTGGCAGGGTAGGCAGAGGAAACTTGGGAATCTATTGTAAAGACACTACGTTCTACTTCTGTTGCCCACTTTCCGCCGTATTTGAGGCATTGCGTGTTGAGTGGTGAAGCTCAACGCTGTGTTTTGCCTTGTACCAGAGCGAAGAATTGAAAATATTAAATAATAAAAAAAACATTAAATATTTCATTTCCTCGAGTGGTGATCGAACCCTAAACCTGTAGGTTACAATCAGGCCTCAAAGGGTCTAAAAGGCCTCAAAGGTTTTTCTTTCAGCTTCACCTTATACCCTGCACGTAGCAAGATAGGCAGATATATACTAGGTGCCTAGTGGTAATACATTCCATTACTATTAAGACTACTGGATTCACATGTATTAGTAATTCCATGATCGTTTTATTCCTCTTTTTTATCTCTTTTAAACTATGCAAGTCTCTGCTTCAACAACCAAATAGGGCCGTTTTATGGTGCATTTTGATTTTAATTGTTCTGGGCAATAAAGTATATTGTATCATGCATTTTTTTTGTTTCTTCACCCTGGCAAGACATTGCATGTCGTTAAGCTACGCTACTCAGCACGAACAATATCATAAGCTCGAAAGTAGAGGATATCGTGTTTTACTGTAGGTTTTCTATGTTTACCCTTCTACGAGTATAAGCACGATCAAGTAAAGCTACAAAATAATTCAATAACATTTCTCAATATCTCCAAAATTATTTTCAGTATTCAAAGGGTGGAATAAACTGATAGACAATAAAACCGTAAGTAAGAAAGAAAACGTAATAAAATTTCCAAATATTCATAGTTCTTTTAAATCGTACAGCAAGATCTCTAGGGGCGTTCCCTAACATGTATAATTTTGAATTTTGGCTCAAGAGTCGGGGCATCGACACTATGATGTTCTGCTTAACCAGCCTTGAGATATTCAGTATATCCAAATTGTAAACTTAAGCGGTTATTATAGCTTAAAATGTAATAATATAAGAAAAAATATTTATTGATTGCCACAGAGGCACAAGCTACAAATACTACAGATTCTGGGTTCGATTCCCGTTTGAGAATATTAAATATTTAATATTTTCATTTCTTCGCTGTAGTTCCGATGCAAAACGCAGAGTTGAGATCTGCCACTAAACACGTACCTACCTAGTGCTTCGATTTAGCGAAAAAGGAGGAACAGAGTCTTTTAACACTAGGTTCCCAAGTTCCCTCTGGCTTTGTGTGGGATACAGCGTGAATAAAACATAAAAATGTTATATCTTTTCACTTGCACTCCAACTTTGTACGGAATCGTTAAGCCGTTTCAAGACGTTTCGAACCTTCCTTCTCGAGGCCAAATTACCCCTTTAGACAGAATTACAGTGAAACTAAGTTTGCTTACTAAAATTAATTTAGTGGACCGTCATTGTAGCGAGCGATTTAATTTTCTTCTATAAAATTCATAATTTCACGTTTTTCGATGCCATATTCAAGCAATTTCTGAATTTCAGGTTGAAAGTAGATAACGGTGTCTTGACACTATCAACTTCGCTATGCCTATCTATACCATTTTCAGGCAATGACAGATTGCTACAAAATATCAATAGAATATGAACTGCATTACAAGCTACATTTTTTATGATACTATATACTACTACTCTACTCAGCTACACGCTGTATCCCACACGAGGCAGGGTAGGCAGAGGGAACCCGGGAACCTAGTGTAAAGACACTCCGTTCCACTTCTGTTTCCCACTTTCCGCCGATTTGAGGCATTGCGTCTTGAGTGGCGGAACTCAACGCCGCGCTTAGCCTTATTATCAGAGCGAAGAAATGAAACATTAAATATTTAAATTGAAAATATTAAATATTTCATTTCCTCGACTGGGGATCGAATCCAGAACCTGTCGGTTACAGTCACTCGCTTGTGCCGCTGCGCCACGACAGGCCTCGAAATAATATATACATATTATTATTTAAAATGTATATTCACTTGAGTAAGGAACTTATAATTTACGTAATATAAACAATTATCTACCATCTATTATTACTAGAGGTATAAACGCTGAAAGATAATTTACAAGCTTTAATAGAAAATACCTGCAAGTTTAGTATTCCGCTAAGAACGTTGGGAACGCTATATTTCTTATTGGATGGTTAACTTTAAATATTCAAGTATTTCAGTTATTTGAGTCTGGGTTTTCTAGGGTGGTTAATTTAAAAATATGAACGCTTTGATTTTATTTTGTAAAACAATTTTAAATGAGGTAATATATTTATGTACTTTTCTTTTATCACATGTTTTTTTTTTATCTAAGAAGACTGACTGACTGACTGTCAGTCAGTCGACTGACTGACTAAATATATAGCGAAGCATAACGCCTAATAAAATTATACTCCAATTCTTACTTTTCGCTTAATTTTGTAAATATTGTCCGTACCCTTTCTACCTAAATGTACTCTACGGGATATAGCATGAAGCTATTCAAAAACATAATTTTTCTAAAGTATTCACAATACAGAGATAATATGAACGTTTACTTAAAAAAAAAGGACTCAAAAACCACGAACTGGCAAAGTCATATCGCATACTATCAGAGTAACGGCTTACCACGCCTGTTTGGGCTAACACCAAGTCTACACCGACCTGGAAACCTTCCAACCGCAAATCGCGAAATTTATTTGCCCTCAACCGTTACTAGTGCATCTACGTGGCCCGTATACAAAATTCATTGACGCATCCGTGTAGAAATCTAGAAGGGACTACGAATTTGAACGGTTGACTAAGCGTTAATGCAGTTTTGTTATTTTTTTTTAATATAATTGAACATCTTGAAGCTGAGCTCAGTTGTGGCGTAGTGGTACACGTGTGACTGTAAACGATAGGTTGTGGGTTCGATCCACACTAGAGGAAATTAAATATTTCATATTTTCTCACTGGTAACATGACAAAGCCTCAAATTCAGCAAAATGCGGAGAAAGGCACGTAGTATATAAACTTATTAGGTTCCCAAGTTCCCTCTGCCTACCGTGCTATGTGCAGAATACAGCAAGAAGCTGAGTTAAGTGTTGAGTATATCTTAAATTACTTCATTTACTTGTAGCTTGTCAGTTACTATCGGCATATAAAAGCAAATCATCTCAATAATAATGTCTTTGATTTTCGCGATTGTTACACATTTTAAATGAAACTCTTTTAACCGGATTAATCGCGTATATTCAACGGTAAACATTTTTGGGAAACCCGACGTTTCGAACACCTTACCATTAAGTGGACCAGGAAATGTTTACCATTGAATATACGCGATTAATCCGGTTAAAAGAGTTTCATTCAAATCATCTCAAGTCTACGATGGAAACTCACTAACTCATATGACGTTGGGGACCGACACTCAGAACACCGGGGCGGCAAACAAAATATAAGAGAGGCAAGGTGGGCGTCTCTTGTTGATAAAACTAGAAAAAAGTCACCAAGAAAAAAAAATAGTTTAAAATAGTTAATAATTATATTGATACCCCCTTACCTTTTAAGTAATATTAGTTTGAGATGCCCTCGTCTTCAAGCCCGTAATAAATCACAGTTCTATGTACCCCTTACAAAGACTAAATATGCCGGGAATATCTTTATTTATCGCGCTTGTAGCTCTCAGGACAATGTGTTTGGTGATTTTGACATGTTTGCTATAAATTTAAATAAGTTCAGATCACTTGTCTTGGGAGCTGTCTCTAAATGATTTTATTTTGTTTTTGTTTGAAGTTCTGTTTGAATAAACTGCTCATCTAGCTATTTTTGTACAATTCTATGTGAAGACTTCATTGGTTAATGAATGTAAATTTTTGATTTATTTCTTTTATGTATTTGTAAAACTGTATGTCTTCCTTAATAAATAAATAAATAAATAACCAGGTTGATGGCAGTCGATGAGGCGAAAAAAATATAAAAAAAAAATATTGATCATTGTTTTTCAGTTGTATGAAGTTTAAAAAAGTGGCATAAATGTATAATATCGTTGGTCCCAACAACAAATTTGATAACAAGTTTATTTATTTTTTTTAATATCAATTAACTAATTAACATTAAATTTTTAAAGTGACGTAATAAATCGTATAATCCTTTACCATAAGTTGATCATACACAATAAAAAATATTTTAATATCTAATATTAGCCCGTACAACCAAACAAATTTTCAGTTTTACAATATTATTGTTAGTATACAGATACTGTTAATTAAACCCAAGTGAGTAAACTTTCAATAATTAACCCGCTTACATATAAATTAAAAAGTTAAGTTTAGCTTAGAACTGGACACAAAACTTTGTAGTTAATGAAATAATATGCTGTTTTAAATAGAGCTTAATTAGATCTTAGTAAAGTTCATAAATTTAAGTTTAACGTACCTCTAGAGTATAATCTTTGTTCAATAAAAATAACGTAACTTGCAGAAACATATTTCTTTTTCAGCTTCACGCTGTATCCCGCACATGGCAGGGTAAACGGAGATATGATAAATAATGAAACTCTCAATGGTGAAAATGTTAAAAGTGTGGCTGAGCGTGAGGCATGGAGGTACAAATTGGAATGATTTTGTACTTCTTACCTTGTTTTTATATTGAGTTAGGCTCTTGGCTGATCTTGGCTTATGCAAACGCAAAATTCTATCACGCTTTATCCCGTAAAAAGAAGGATATCAATTATCCTTTTCTTTTTCTTCTTCTATTTATATCTATAAAAAACTGACTAACAAAGATTAACGTAGAAAGCACACATTCAAAAGCCTTGTCTTTATTCTCCATTTCGCTGCTATCTGCCTACCATCAAAGTTCGAGAATATTCTCCCTCACGAGGGAATCGAACCACAAACCATCACTTTTATAATCAGATGGTTATTTATATCTTATTATGCTAGAAAATCCCTTCCATCTAGATTTTATATCAGTTGCCATTGAAAATGTATTTCAATGGGTCCAGTTATGGCGTTGCAAGTCTCGTGTTCATATATAAATAAACTTTAAGTGTTATTGCTTAGGTGCCGTATTCACTAAACTTCAACTTGCCGCGTTCATTTACAAAAAAAATAAAAAATTGAAGAAAGAAAGATTATGATTAACTTTTAAATAAATATCTTTTTCAGCATACATTTTTATAATTATTATTATAGTTTATAGTTTTCAATAATTAGGGCTAAGTAAATGATACTAAATGATCAATTACTCCATAATTAATGCTTCGTCCTTTTTTCTAGCTTCACGCTGAATCCTGCAGTGTTAAGAGACTCCGTTCTCCACTTTCCACTGAAATTACATTGCCTGTTGAGTGGCGGGACTTAACGCCGAGCTTTGCTATGTTACCAGAGCGTAGAAATAAATCCATCAAATATTTAATTTGAATAGATTAAATATCTCATTTCCTCGATTACGGATCGAGCACACAACCTGTCGTATTTGACAGGCCTCGTCATTTAGTAATCAATAGATAAGCAGTGATTTTGGTGCATTTTGTTTGCGGCCTGTCGTGGCGCAGCAGCACAAGAGTGTGACTGTAACCGACAGGACGGTTCTGGGTTCGATCCCCAGTCGAGGAAATGAAATATTTAATATTTTCAATTTAAATATTTAATTAAATATTTAATGTTTCATTTCTTCGCTCTGGTAATAAGACAAAGCGCGGCATTGAATTCCGCCACTCAACACGCAATGCCTCAAATTCGGCGGAAAGTGGGGAACGGAAGTGGAACGGAGTGTCTTAACACTAGGGGTCCGGGTTCCCTCTGCCTACCCTGCCTCGTGCGGGATACAGCGTGAAGCTATGTATGTATGTATGTTGTATGAAATTGGCCGCGTACTAACTAACTAGCTTACTTATAGGATACTAGCCGTAGACTTACAGTTATAAATTGTAGTACAAAATGAGAACTTATAATACAAAATTCATTTCATACAAAATACTCATTTTAAGCAACTTAATCTTAACGTAAGTATGTCAACTGTAACTTTATAAATTCTACTTCCTGTTGACCTACAATTCTGAAATTGCTGTGAAACCTTAAGTGGGTGAATCCTACTCGTACTTGAGTAGATGTATTTTATTTTGTTTTCCCTGACTTTCCCTAGTCTTCAATTTTCTAAGGACTTCAGAAGGTCTCATATCGTGGAACAAATTTTCCTGATGCGTTATATTTATATCTCTTAAGATTTATCTGGCCTATAAGGACTATATAAGGATATTTCAGCTTTACTTTACGAGTATATCCCGCAAAGAGTAAGGTAATCAGAGGAAACTGGAAAACTAAGTGCTGACACCTGGGTTCTATACTTTGAATTTGAGGCATTGTATGTTGAGTTGCGGAATTCAACGCTGCGCCTCATCATGTTAACTAACTTTTCAAGACGATGTTTTAATATCTCTAATAGTTTAACCAGGTTAAGGTTTGACATTATTAATACAGAAATTCAATTATAAGAGATTCTTCTATGATGAAATATACAACATATATTTCATATGTACTTTTCATCATAATGTGAATGTGATTGTAATTGTCTAACATTTATTAGAATTATTTTATTACTACATTCTTTTTACTATAGAATTTCGTATTTGTAATATACCTAACTATACAGTCCAATAAATACTACGTAACAGTTCCTCTAATGGCAATATTAGATGACGAAGTAGGAGTAAAAGAGGCAGCTTTAATAAAGTTCACATCGCAAAGCCTTTGATGTGCGTTCAACGCGACTTGAATGCACGTACACGGTATATTGGCAAAAGTTACAAGGTGTAAGGAAATTGTAAATGAAATTGTATTCTATAAGAAACTATCTACTTTATGAAAGTTATGAACAATTCTGTTTTGTTACTTTTTTTGATGATAGAAATTAAGTTTTTTTTTGGAGTGAAACTCCTTTATTGACGTATGTAAGCAATATTAAAAAAAATCTTCACATTTTTTGTCACGGTGGACCGTCATGGCACCATGCCTGTACTTACTTTATAAGTCTTCCACTTATAAACAATTATTCTTCCACTTATAACTAATTTGAGGCCTGTCGTGGCGCAGCGGCACAAGAGTGTGACTGTAACCGACAGGTTTTGGGTTCGATCCCCAGTCGAGGAAATGAAATATTTAATATTTTCAATTTAAATATTTAATGTTTCATTTCTTCGCTCTGGTAATAAGGCAAAGCGCGGCGTTGAGTTCCGCCACTCAACACGCAATGCCTCAAATTCGGCGGAAAGTGGGGAACGGAAGTGGAACGGAGTGTCATAACACTAGGTTTCACTTTCGTTCCCTCTGCCTAGCCTGCCTACTGCGGGATACAGCGTGAAGCTGAAAAAAAAATAACTAATTGAATACGCACATAGACACACTAAAACACAACAGAAACACACACAATCGCAATGTGATTAACATGGAATCCAATATTGTATTAACATTTCACAGGATATTAGATAAATATTGTCGTTATTCCATTCCCACGGCAAAGAATTGAATCCATAGCCAACCGTCACTCAGTCGTCAGGTGTCAAATAATAAATTATATAAAGTAAAAATTACATGGCACAAAGCTTATAGACGAAAGCTCCTATTAAAAGTTTGATTTGACGGATGAAGTTCTAAGAACTTTTGCTTAAGTTCACCTTGGTTAAAAAAGTTCAATTATTGAATTTATTATCAGCGCGCAGAAAGTTATAATCTCACGTCAGTTATACGTTATAAAGGTAATGAGATAACAGTAAATTGTATCATATATAAAATAATTGTAATTTTGTTAGTATTTTTACGTGGTACCCCGCACATGGTAATGCAAAGGTATGTTGGACACTGATTAAGTTGCGGAATTCAACGCTACGATTTGTCTCGTAACTAGAGTGAAGACCAGAAAATAAAAAATACTTCGTTTACTCGAGTGAGGATCAAACCACACTTTTTGTCTCTACACCGCGACAAATCTCTGTATACCCTTAATATTAAAAACTTTAAAGATATTAAAATATTACTTGGTATGTATTGTGAATGTGAAATCTTCCAAGTACAATTTAACCATGTTCTCAGTATCCGAGATCATCAGTATATCTGGAGTACGATTTTACTTCAGATGACAATGTAAAGTACATATAATATAATTTTTTTTTTCATTTTCAGCTACACATTGCATTCTACATATGGCAGGCAGGAACTTAGTAATCTAGTGCTTAGACACTCTTTTGCCAGACATTCTTACCATTTTCCTGTTTTGATGCATTTTGTACTGAGTGGGATATCTTTTTACCTTTTTACTGCGTTTTGCCTTCTTACTAGAGCGAAAAAATAAAAATATTCCAGACATATGACCTTGCAAGTTTAAAATAAAGCTCGTTTCTGTGTCTGACTGAGCACAAATTTTGATTATTATAGTTTTGATGACAATAACTTTATATATTATATTATTAATAATCCAAAATTAATAAATATCAATGAACAAAAGAACAAATTTAGCTAAGATTTATCAAAAATAGCCGCCGCAATTAAATGGTGGATTAGACATATTTGTAACCATTTAATACGAGTATCAAATGAAGGGACTTGACTTGCAAAATATAATAGATCATCAATAAATAATATCTACATCTTTTCCATGTATATATTTTTTAACTTTGTTGTTTATTTCAGTTACAAATAAATCAGCTATAATATAGATATACACATTGAAAATAAAAAGTACTAAACTTAAGTAAAACATAATTAATTAGTCAATCACAAGCACAAAGAAAAAAGATCATTGTTTCTGATATTTTCATACATTACTTTCAATTGAACTGAAATAGTGCACATTCCATATCAAGACGTACATAAATATGTATATGATACATTTGAAGAATATGTGATGTATAGAATAGTGTAATAAATTCTTATAAAGACTCAAACTCATATATTTATTAAGCAGATACTATATCAAGCTACTAGCCTTGTAAACTTGTATTTTGGTGTGTAGCTTTGAGAATGTCGGGAAATGAAACAAAATTCTACATTTTACGCGTAAAAGCAAGTCCTTGCAAACAAAACTACGGGCGACAACTAGTCTAAAGCAAATATTCAATAATTTCAACCTGTAATGAACTGTCACAGTGATTGTCCTCATTACAAATCCACGACATACACAAAGTGTCTTTTTGTTGAAAAATGTACTTCCACAGAATATTTTTCTTTAGTCTGCAAACTGGGAATCATGTATGTTTAAGAGAATTTCCAAGATCGAGTTTCGACGTGCACCAGCTCCCTTTACGGGGAAATTTCACTTTTAAATGTTCGTTTCGCTTTGACTTGTTGAAATTTGAGCTTTTTAAAAGCTATGCGACTCCGCATGAAGTTACTTTTATTCAGAGACCGGAAATTGTAGGAAATGTTTTAAAATTTCTGCCTCTTTGTAAAAAAAATATAGAGATTGATGAAATTAATGTAGTGAATGTACCAGTTACTTTACAAGTTTATTGATTTATAGTGAATTCAAGTAACCTATAGTTAATATTATAGAATTTGGTTTGGTTGAAAGCGCTAATATTAGAAACTACTGGTCGAAATTGAAAAAAAAAAACATTTTCGTTGAGTAGTCCATGTGTCAGGAAAGAAATCCAAAACAGAAGCCATTTTTATGGCAAGACAAAGCAAATGATGATAAGTGATCACCGCTGACCGCTGATGTCTTGGCCGTCCTATAAGGGTGAGCAATTCGCGTTTTTTGAAAGTATCAATTTATTATTAACCTAGAATCATTTCAGTCAACCATTTCTCACTTCAGATTCACTTGCAGGTCGCTTGGAAGGAAGTTCCTACTACGCCACACAGTAGCTGCGATGTTATATAAGTGGACATTGTAGATGGAAAACTGATACTGTACTAATAAGTTAATGTTCACTGAGTGTGAAAAAATGAAAAAAGAGAGAGCTATTTCTATAACCCAAGTATATTATTGATTCCCATGAATCTTATTAAGTAACTACCTATTGATTTTTTTCATGTTTTAAAATAGATTTTTTTTATCTCTACGCTGTATTGTTTTATACACAGCAAGGAAAAGAAAATATACTCTACTCTACTCAGCTTCACGCTGTATCCTGCTCATGGCAGGGTAGGCAGAGGGAACTTGGGAACCTAGTGTTAAGACACAATTGAGGCCTGTCGTGGCGCAGCGGCACAGTCGTATGACTATGAGCGACAGGTTGTGGGTTCGATCCCACTCGAGGAAATGAAATATTTAATATTTTCAATTTAAATATTTAATGTTTTCATTTCTTCGCTCTTGTACAAGGCAAAACGCGGCGTTGAGTTCTGCCACTCAATGCCTCAAATTCGACAGAAAGTGGAGAACGTGAGTGAAATGAAAATATAAAACATATAATTTCATCAAGTGAAAATCGAACTCACGACCTGTCCCATCTATAGTCAAACTTGTGCTCCTTCGTTTGATTAGCCTCGAATAAAATCGAAATTTGATATTTAAAATGTTACTATAATAAAATATATATCTTACTAAATTCCATATTATTTATTAAAGTCAGTAACTATAAACCACGATATGGTGAACTTAATTTCTAACTTAGCTGACCTAGGCTTCGATCTTGACGTGCAATAATATCTATTGCGTTCTCAGTAATATAATTTATAAATTAAATTAGTTTTTTTCCTTAAATTGATATATAAATAATAACTATTTATAAAAAGAAAGAATAATGTCATTTGATATTCTTGAAAATCAGTAATTTCATATTTTTTAGCTTCACGTTGTATCCTCTACTATATAAGAGATTAAGCGGGTAGGATACTTAAGAAATTAGAGTTAAGACACAGCATTCGTTTCCTCACTTTAAAGTTCAAGTAATTAAAATATAACAAAATTTATTACATGTCTGTCCGTGAGGCCTGTCGTGTCGCAGCGGCACATGCATGTGACTGTAACCGATAGTTACTGGGTTCGATCCCCAGTCGAGGAAATGAAATATTTAATATTTTCAATTTAAATATTTAATGTTTCATTTCTTCGCTCTGGTAATAAGGCAAAGCGCGGCGTTGAGTTGAGCCACTCAACACGCCACGTCTTAATTTCGGCGGAAAGTGGGGAACGAAAGTGGAACGGAGTGTCTTAACAATAGGTTCCCGGGTTCCCTTTGCCTACCCTGCCTCGTGCGGGATACAGCGTGAAGCTAAGAAAGAAAGAAAGAAAATTTATTATTAGCTTTATTATCTCAAGATATCCTTGAAATTGAGATCATCTCAAATGATTTGAATGCCAGAGTGTTAGATCTTCACATAGTTTTTAAATTATAATTAATTTATAAATAATTTCATTTTTTATCTTTGATAAAGGCACGGTTTAATACCATTCAGCTCAAACCAATTTTACTTGCTATTTGTTCTTTTTGTAAAAGAAATTTTAATTTAAGGAGTTTTTTCTTATTTATACAAAACATCTCCATTCTTAGAGGTCTTGAAGAAATAAAATAAAGTGAACTTTTGAGATACAAAGACAGAATGGATAACTATTTAGAAGGTAAAACGGCCAAAACTACGTTAGCGAACCTTTTTCGCTTAGAAAGTTCGCTTTTATTTTAGATTTTCTAAAACTTCTTAGTATTAATAATGTTAATACTAAAAATAAAACATTTTAAATAGCCGTTAGCTACGGAAATTATCATTGTAGCACAAAAGAACAATCTAATGATTATTTGATAGTCAGACTACTAAATAATCTGGAAAGTGGACTTCAGCAACCTTGTCAAAAATACTGACATACTAATATCTGAGTAAATGAGATTAAGTCAATTTGGCAACTAAAAACAATAACTGGAATGTTTTAAAAACCTAAGAAAATATGAAACATGTTTTTATATAGTCTAGCTTTAAGTAATTTTTAAAAAATATATGAAGAGAAAAGAATATCGTCTTAAATATGTTCATTTATATATTTTGGTCTTTACGAATTATACCTTACACAGAAAAAAATAATTTCAAAACACTCCGTTCTCTGAATTTTCCTTCGGTTCCAATTCATTTTTCTTTTTTAATATTTTTGTTTCTCTTCATTTTTCCCTTTTTTACGAGTTGAAAGGTGAAACTCAACGCTGAATCACAAACCCTCACTAATATCAGGCTCACTACCATCACATACATTATCTTTCTGTATATTTATACTCCTATTTATACATTGGTTTGAATGATTTTATCATATTATAATAGTACAAAAATATTATAAAAATCAAAGAACATGTTAATATGCAGGTCATTGGCATAATTAATTGAAAATTTTTATAATCATATGACACTAGAAGAACAAGAAGAATAAAAAAGTAGAAATCACTCACTAAACTTTAAAGTAAACTTAAAAAAGAAATGTTGAAATAAACAACCGTATACAAAATATCACAAAGAACTTGTAATAGAGATGTTTTCTTTTGATGCTCTACCAACAATTTCCAGTATACCACATTTTTCCTTGGAGTATGCAAGAAATATAAAAGGTTAACGCTAAAAGGTAGTAAAAAGGTAGAATAGGCTTTACATTTTTAAAGCTCTCTAAGGGTTTAGGTGAAATTTTATGGGCATTTCTAACAGTCGGTAAGCATCATAAAATTAACTTGCTCCTTATTTATATATCGCTTTAAAATTAATTTAGGATTATATTTTTATTTTTCTCGAGCCCTGTCGTGACACAAGGGCACAAACTGTAAACAGGTTGTGAGTTAGATCTCCTCTCGACTAATTGAAATATTTAATATTCTCAAATTAAATATTTATTGTTTTCTTTTCTTTTCTTTGCTCTGGTAATAAGTCAAAGCGCGGCGTTTAGCTCCACCGCAAACTCTACACTTAAGCAATGTCTCAAATTCGGCATAAGGATCCTATGTCCCCTTTGCACATGTCAAGGAGAGTGCAGCTTATACCTTGAATCTGTTAAAACCAATTATAGGGATAAGTCCATCCATTTGTGCATAGACAAAAAAAAATACAATAAAGAAATAGATAAAAAACTATAACATGTGATGAGCCGTTTATACAGCTCAATTAAGGAGGAGGACGACTTAGAAGGCTTGAAAGATTCTTCTTCTCATTTCGGTAGAAATTACGAACGTTGCCTATGTTATGATTTCAATATCTTTCTAGATAATGGTCGCTTACAGAAAATAATTTTTGTTCCTTATAAGTCAATATTATAAAAAAAAATGTAGCTTTGCCTTATTTTGTTGCAATAAATGTGCTCTAATGAGGCAAATATTGCAGAGTCCAAATTAATCCTGTATAATCTGTACAGCTCCACGCTGTATTTTCCGCATGCCAGGGTAGATAAAGGGAATCTAGTATTAAGACGCATCGTTCTTTTCTCCGCTTTCTGCCGAATCTGAAGAAGAAATGAACTTATCAAATATTTCATTTCCTCGAGTAGGAATCGATTTCGCCCCGGCTTTACGACAGGCTTCCGTTTGACAGTGATCAGCTTGATGATACTATATTATTGTAAAATAGATCAAATCAGTTTTTAAATTTCAGTTTTCAACTGTTAAAGTATAAAAAATATATATATGACAAATTCCAAAACAAAGAAAAGATTGAAGCAATGGTGGTATAATGGCACAAACGTGTGACTGTAGATCCGACCATTGTGGGCTCAATACCACGTTTGATACTTGGAATTAAATATTTAATATTTTCATATCCAAATATTCACAAAGTGGGGCACAGAAGTGTGTTTATGGTTACGGAACCTCTTAATTTTAGGTTCCCAGGTTTCCTGTGCCAGAGTATGAAACAAAAAAATAAGTAAAAATCTATGACCATTTTTCTTACAGCATAAAAAACCAGAAGTAAAATTCTAAATTTATTCAAGCAGACCACAGAAATTGCTATATTAAAATAATTAATAGCTTACGTAGCTTCAAGCAATAAAGTGAGGTCTAACTTTAGGGTCTAGCTCCGATATAAATTTTAACGCGAAGGCCCGTTCGAAATCACCGGGGATTGATTTAGTGACCCGAATAACATCGTTGAGATCGCACATCCACGAAATTGTACCAAGAGTCTAGTAAAGTGCGATCATACGAATATTTTTTGCAGTTTACGAGTAAGTGTGATTGTTAGAACACTTTTAGTATTGTAGTAGCGTGTGTTTGATTTTGAATTAATTCTCTCTCAGCCTTACGCTGTATTCCGCACATGGCAGGGTAGGCAGAGGGAACTTGGGAACCTAGTTTTAAGGCACTCCGGTCCACTTCCGTTCCCCACTTTCCGCCAAATTTTGGTCTGAATAATTTTGGTATTAAATATTAAATGTTTTCATTTCTTTTCTCTGGGAACAAGGCAAAGCGCAGCTTCAAGTCACTCAACGCGCAATGCCTAAAACTCTTCAAAAAGATAGGAACGGAAGTGAAACGGAGTGTGTTAACACAAGGTTTCCAAGTTCCCTCCGCATCTTCTGCCATGTATTAATATTTAATTCAATCAATTATTTTAAGATATCTCAATAGCGGTAAGGAGCGTTTACTCTTACACTGAACTTACAAATACATACAAATTAATAATCACTACGGCACAAAAATATCGTCAGCAAAAAAAAATATAATGAAACAATTTTATTTATATATGTAACTAAAAGCATTCTTCAATCGAGATTTTTTTATTAGAATTATAAAATAAAGCCTCCACCCCTAAATATTTAATATATCTATATCAATAAATAATTGTGTTAGCCACAGTTATTACAAGCCTTGACTTATGTGCGTATTGCGATTTTACAGTGAACTTGTGACAAGCTCGCACACTAAGAAATTATTACTTGATTTCAACTAATTATATCTTTTTGTCAATCAATTGAATATCATATCTTTGATAAATTTAAACATTGTAAAGCCTATTTTTTCACTTTAGCTCACTTTCGTATACACTTTTTGCGATCCATTGTACAAAGTTGAGAACTATGGCGTACATATATACTTTATGTATGATAATATTGTTATAGAAATATAAATTATATTCCTTTGTGTTAAGGTATAAAGTTGCTTATTTTTATTTGTAATAATTCTGCGTAACCCGCCGTACTTACCATAAGTTGAAAGTTGCTAAGTTAGCTACTTCGTGGTTATTTAATTAACTTGTTTTGTACATGATCTATGAGTTTCAATTTAGTCGTAAAAACTCTAACTTTGTTTAACAGTTGAATAATTTTATACTTAAGCGTCTAACAGATGGTTAGTTCTTGTATACGTACATATTTTATGATTAATTAATTGTTTGTACATTATGTTTTTAATAAAATTTCAGAATTGTACAACATTTTTTATTTCTCACATTTTTGAACTTAGCAGTAAGATTTTTCGTTGGTTTCCGTTGCCCACTTTCCGTCGAATTTAATATAAATTCGAATTTAATATAAAGCATTGTATGTTGATTGAGGAACCCAAAATCGAGTCTTACCATGTTTCTAGAACATAAAAAAAAAAAATATATAATATTTAACTTAGCAAGTGGAGATTGAATTTACGACTTGTCACGTTTACAGTAGCTCCCTTGCGTTCCCGCGACACGAGAGGCCTCACTAAATCATAGTATTTTTTTTAAATAAGAATAATAAATAACTATTTCATATAGTTATTTATTATATTGTGATATTGTAACATTTTACAGATGTTTTGTTTTTTATCGATAGTATTGGTTTTACAGCCATGATTATTTCTGTCAGACAGAAGAAGATGGACTATCTTGACATTTTTTTTTTCTTTTTCTAATTTTTCTGTATTTTTTTATGCAAGAGAGTGCTAAGTTTGAGTGTGAATCTAAAAAATACTTTTTTTTTAATATTTTACGCTGTCAACGCTTTAGAAATATAAGATAGTTGTCGGTTCAGATAAAGGATTTTTTTTTGCAATTTATTGTGTAATAAATAAAATTAAAAATGAAGCCAGATCACTTAAAAAATCAATTTTAATATAAATATCTTTCGTAAACATATGTCTTCTCGTTAAAGTTTTTACACTTTTAAAAATTCAAATAACCTTTTTATAAGTAATTTAATAATATTTTAACTAAGCTTTCCTTAATATACAAAGTGTGGTTTAATTAATTTACCAAACACATGTATGTATGTATGTATATAGTTCATACCATTAGCACCAATAAAGTTGGAAGCGATTGCGTTTCTGAACTTCTTAGAGAACGTAAGGTATTAACGTTTACAAACTCTGGATCTATAGAATCTTTATTGGTGTAGACTAAAAATTATAGTATGACCACATATTAAATTGCTATGTTTTGTCTTATAATGTTTTAATATTGTAATGTGAAGAAAAAATATAGTGAAAAGTTTAATTATTTTTTTCTTTTTCTTTAATTTAGTATCGCTCAGTCGAAGCAGAAGCGAAGACGAAGCGAAGCAGTCGTTTCTGATGCATTGTTTCTTTAAAGACAAAATGGATCCTTTTGTTGTTTGTTAGTCCGCCAGTTAAAACCTATCTACGCCCTTTTCAAGAAAAAGAACGACTTTCTAAAACCAGAATCAAAAGATAAGTATATACTCTACTCAGCTTCACGCTGTATCCCGCACGAGGCAGGGTAGGCAGAGGGAACGGAAGTGAAACCTAGTGCTATGACACTCCGTTCCACTTCCGTTCCCCACTTTCCGCTGAATTTTGAGGCATTGCGTGTTGAGTGGCGGAACACAACGCCGCGCTTTGCCTTATTACCAGAGCGAAGAAATGAAACATTAAATATTTAAATTGAAAATATTAAATATTTCATTTCCTCGACTGGGGATCGAACCCAGAACCTGTCGGTTACAGTCACACTCTTGTGCCGCTGCGCCACGACAGGCCTCATTCAAAAAGAAGGTCAATAGGGGGAAAGACAACACTAAAGCATCAGTGGCGCCAACATGGACAAGGATAGCACACGAGCATCAAGTATGAAAGAATCTGGTTGAGGGCTTAGTTGAAAAGCAGAAGAACATCTACCAGGTCAGGTCACACTCTTGTGCCGCTGCGCCACGTCAGGCCTAAAAGATAAGTATATGATTAGTTTTTTTACTGCTTTTTGTATGGCATTACTGACTGGCGTACAGCTTTTAAATCTGCTACAAAGGCAGAATTTACAATTCAAATATAAAGTTTTCAGGTATTTCGTAGAAAACAATATACTGTAAAGTAACATTTCATACAAACTGCCCACGAAGACCACGAAGTTTAGTTTGTTTGTTTTATTCTCCACATAATCAAAACTTAAATGATAAAGCGCAGCATTGAGTACTGCCATTCAACACGCAATATTTCGAAAATGAAGGAGAAATTGTTAAATGGTGTGCATCAAAACTATATTCTTACTTGCCTGTCCTGCTAGATGCCGAAGAAAAAAATACTACTTCGTTGAATATATTTCAGCTTTCAACTAATAATGTCTTTGGTTATCGCGAAGGTTATTTTAAATAAAACCATTGTAACCAGATTAATCACGTTTTGATTTTCCATGGAAGTTGTTTTTTTAAATTTATTTTCAGGTAGGCAGAGGGAACTTGGAAACTTAGTGTCAAGACACTGTTCCATTTCCCACTTTCTGTTGAATCTCAGGCGTTGCGTGGTGAGTGGCGGAACTCAACGCCACAAATTTAATTAATATTAAATTATTATTTTTATTGTAAAGTTTTAAAAGAATTAATAACTGTCCAGGCATGTAAGGCTGAAGTGATATTCGTATGCTGTTTAATATAATTATTCTATCAAAGCACTTTTAAACACATATATTTAGAACTTATCCTCAATTCCGCATATAAATCGAACCTAGATCCAAAATACAATACCAGCCTCTTGCCACCATACTATTTTACTAAAGCAAAATTTTAACTTAAATTAAGTAATGAAATGCGCAGATTATAAAAGCACCACTGACCCACTTACTGCCTTTGAAAACTTCATTTAAAAGGTCCAATAAAGCATATGAAGTCTAAAAATTGTTTGTTTAGATTTTTTATTTAATTTTACTTAGGCTTTTTGTTTAACATAGCGCTCTAAGTGAAAATTACTCGATTTTTTACTTTAAAAATGAAAATGTAATATTAACAACACTTAACGAAAGTGGAACGGAGTGTTTTAACACTAGGTTCTCAAGTTCCTTCTGCCTACCCTGCCACGTGCGGGATACAGCGTGAAGCTGAGTGAGTGAGTAATAATATTTAACAGGTACGGAAATATATTAATGTAGAATGGAGTCTTTTAACACTCTTCTACACTAATCTTCTTCCTTTCCTCTGCCTGCCCTGTCATATTCACGATACAGCGAACAGATAACAAAAAATCATCATTTTTTGTTCTATATTTATATTTAAAGCTCTACTTTTACGGAGTTGCTGATACAAAACAAAGGTATAAATTAAATTATTGGTCTAAACAAGTAGAAACTCCAATAAAGATTTTTTCATAGTTCCTATTTTATTCAGCTTCACGCTGTATCCCGTATACGGCAGGGTAGGCAGAGGAAACTTGGGAACCTAGTGTTAAGTCACTTTTCCCCGAATTTGAGGCATTGCGTGTTTTTTTTTCCTTTTTTACAGATTGACGCTGTGACACTGCGACAATTCCACACATAGCAGAGTGGGTAGAGGGAACTTGGGGACCTAGTGTTAAGATACTTCGTTGCCTTCCACACTTTCCGCCAAATTTAAGGCATTGCGTGTTGAGAAGTCAACGCCACGCTTTGCCTTGAAAAAACTTGATATATTAAATAATATTTATTAACAAATAAAACTTATATACATTTCAACTAAATAAATTAGAAGTTGATAGATTAAATAATATTAAACTACCGCTCAAGTTCATACACTGTGGTACCCTCGATTAAACAGATAAACAAATTGAACTCAGGTGAACGTAAGCCAGCACGAGAAGCATCTACATATACAACTTGTATATGAACTACTGTACAATGTGTGCTTAAGTGGGCTTATGTATGGATTGGTTAAAACAATCAAATTCTGTATTGAGTATAGATTCAATGTTAATTTGAGGAAATGCTTTTATTTTAAATATTTGATTTGGATAATTTGATAATTTTGCAAATTGTACGGAAAAAGGAAACAAGTTATTTTAGCACAAGATTTTCTTTACCTTTTTATGTGTAGAAAAGAGGGTGCAGCTGACAAAAAAATACTCATATACTTAGAAAGTACTTACAGTTAATATGAGCAAAATAAATTAATAAAACAGAACTTATGTCACGCTGACTAATAATTATGAAATTTAGCAACTGAGCGTTATAATATAACACCAAATTATGTAGTTATAATTATTATCATTCAGGCCTATCGTGGCGCAGCGGCACGAGCGTGTGATTGTAACCGACGGGTTGTGGGTTCCATCCCCACTCGAGGAAATGAAATATTTAATATTTCAGTTTAAATATTTAATGTTTTCATTTCTTCGCTCCGGTACAAGGCAAAACTCACCTCAAATTCGGCGGAAAGTGAGGAACGGAAGTGAAACGGAGTGTTTTAACACTAGATTCCCAAATTTCCTCTGACTACCCTGCAATGTGCGAGATACAGCGTGAAGCTGAGTAGAGTAGAGAATTATCATTTATTTCTCTTACATAATCCATAAAAAATGTATACCATTTAATAATGTATGAAAAATCCACGGACACATATAAAATACAAATTGAAAACAATACTCGACAGTAAAAACGTTCCCTATTCATTGCAAGATTAAATACAATCCATTAACTTGGATGAAATTCATGATGCCGGCCGCGGAAATACACCATGAGGACCATATATTGAAATCAAGCTACATATAAAATATGATATAACCGACGTTTTTTTTTTTGCCTGCATTTAATATTTAGCTTCATTTTCTTTTGAGTATTGTTAATAATATTACTTAATAATTTGATTATCAAGATTATTAACTATTTCAAATGAAACATTTAAATAACCGGATTTAATGTAACCGGATTAATCGCGTATATTGGGTTTTTAGTGCAACCAAAGTGTCCAAAGCGAAGAAATGAAAATATTAAATATTTAAATTAAAAATATTAAATATTACAATTGTTCGAGTTGGGATCGAACCCACAACCTGTCGGTTACAGTCACGCGCTTGTGCCGCTGCGCCACGACAGGCCTCTTTCTTCTTTTATTCTTTTTTCATTAAATTTCAAAATTTTCAAAATTTCATTTAAAAATATTACTTTTATTTTACACGGATGCCTAACCATTTATGGAAACTCTTACAAAAACCGCAGAAATGTAAAACACTTCAGTTGCTGAGTGACTGATAGACTTTCCCTTGTTGGAGCCTAAGGGAGTGCATGTAGGAATTGTCTAAAATTCCTAGAGGAATAGAAAAAAATAAATTTTACGTTAAATAGTGCTCGTAAATGAAATTGCTATAACTTTTTCAATTTAATGCTACATCCTGCTTAGAGCAAGATCGAGAGGGAACTTGGAAACTTATTGTTAAGACATTAGTTCCGTTCCCCACTTTCTGTTTTATTTAAGGCATTGCCTGTTGAGCGGCGGAACTCAACGCCGCGCTTTGCGCGTGGTGATTGAGTCTGTCATTATTTTTGTCACTAGCCTGTGCTCCTGCGGTACGACAGGCCTGAAGCTTTATATATAGTATTTATAAAACTTGATTAGCTTCACGCTGTATCACGCACTTGGCAGAGAAGACAAAGGGAATTTGACAACCTAGTGTTAAGAAACTCTGTTCCACTTTTGGTCTAGTCTTTCCGAATTTGAACTCATAATACATTGCGTATTGAGTGGCGGAATTCAACGCCGCGTTTTGCCATATTACCAGAGCTAAGAAATGAGAACATTAAATATTTAATGTTTAATAGTTTCAATTTAATACAAAGTTGTAAATATTATATTTCCTTGATTGGGTATCGAATCCACAATCGGTCGGTTTTACAGTCTTGTGCGCCAAGACGGGCCTCGAGTGTTTTATATGAAAATATGTATCCGTTTTCACTTTCTGCTTATATATACAATCGATATACAGTAACTCTATAGAAATAACATCATACTCCATTCACAACACAATTATAACACCTATTATAGTTTATAAAATATGAATTAATCCAATGGGAATAACTAAATTAAAAGCAATTAGCTATCTAAATATGTATAAAGCGATAGAACTATTAACCGTTATTGTAATGTCGATAGGCTATTAATTTTTAGTGCCTCTATTAGACAAAACTTTCTAAATTCACTTGGAATTTCTATAGTACAATTATTTTATATAGACATTATTGGAGGCCACCATGGAGTTATTTTATGAGTAACTGGATATGTGGTGGTGAGGCAACATATACAAAGTATAGTGTTGTTAGACAGCAACGTTACTTAAATTTGCAGAAAAATTAAACTTGCCTTAAATTCTGTTTCCCGTTTTTTTTGTAAAGTAGTCTAAGAATTCTATGGAGTTCAAGTGATAGATAGATGCACTGTCTTATTACCAAAACAAGGAAATGAAAAAAATAATTTCACCAAACGGGAATAGAACCTCCAAAATTCGCACTGTGCTGCTGGTGTAGAAAGATAAATGTATCATATATTTATTTCGCAAAAATAAACGATATTTACATATTTTTTTATCAAATTACCTTCACAAATAAATCAAACGCGTGTATCGACTTAATTCCATTACTCACCGGACTACTCAAGCAATTAAAACTTAGACAATTCATCTTGATTCGACGTTAGTTTTTAGTAATCGTATGGTTTACAATATAAGTTTTAACTACCGGACCAATATCGTACCCTAAAAGTTTTCATCCTCTAATATTTTGCTTTGCAAATTCGAATTTCGTACATTAAATTTTCATACTATAGTGTTATTGTGATGTTTAATAATAAATGAGGGTCTAATATAATTAATGAATTGTTTTATTTAGCATTTTAAAGTATTTTGTATTCATTTTCAATTGTGTTATATGATAGTTGGGATCATAACGAATTTGTGGAACTCAACGCCGCGCTGTACCTTGTTACCAAAGCGAAGCAATGAAATGCTGTTCGAGTAAGGTCAAATCTACAACTTCTCTCGTTTCCAGTTACGTGCATTTGCCCCTTTATCATGACAGGCCTGTAACGAAGCCTGTGATGACCTGAGTACATTAACTTGGGGTTCCCAAGTTTCTTCTACCTACGCTTTCATGTACGGGATACAGCGTAAAGCTGAATAAAAAATGTATTAATGTTTAATCGATTTTTTTTTGTGTAAAATATTTATATTGTTCATATATAGACGAAACATAATAATGTTTTTACAATTTTTTTTGCTGATTTTACAGTACCGTTCCGTAGGTATTTTTTTCTCACGAACAGATATCGAATTTAAAACCTCTGAGCTTTCATTAAGCGCTGTACCGGTCGCCGTATATCTACAGTTACATCATGAAATATGGGCACGCTGAATAAGTTTTAAAGGCTTTGTTTTCTTATCTTATATATTTCGGATCCGTCCTTTCGTCTATCGTATATCTAAGAGACCCACATAAGATATCTCAGACCTTTGATTTATGTGTGCCAAAGAAAAATGCTCATCATATTGAATGATTTTTGCTAAAGATCGTTTTCTCTTTGTTTTCTCTCCTGTAATTTTACTTTGGTTTCAGACTTATAAGGTATACACACACACACGCGCAAACACACACACACATATACGTACATATATACATATTCATATAAATACATACTCGTCTACCAATATATACAATATAAAAAAATAAATACAAATACAAAGCCGTAATATATTATTATTGTATAAACTGTAACGATATTATATTATGGTTCTGTGAAAAATATTTCTTTGGAGTTTGAGTTCGCTATGAAATCCGAAGTGCGACTGGGTATAGAGAGTGTGAGGTCGTGGGAACCTTCGTACGTTGCTTACTACATTTAGCAGGAAGCGGGATACAGCGTGAAACTAAAACATATATAATTTTACGTTACTTTTGCCTATTATTGGTATTTCAATTACAAACAAATTAACAATAGAATCAAATACTTTGCTATTTTCATAGATCGCTGTAGTTTCCATCAACTGCGTGATCTTCGTCAAAGGCTTTTCTAAAAGCTTTTACTTTTCGCTGTTTTGATCGACTTTGGATTAGAAATTCTTTCAAAGCATCGTAGGAACGATTTTGTTTTACTTCTTTTAATTTACTAAAACTGACATTCTATCGTTTATAATTTTTTATTTTCTTTTTTTTTTAATATTCATTGTTAATTTTACTTTCACGTATTTTACGCGCTTTGCCACGTTTATTTTATATATGAAGTTACAAGCATCATTTTTAACATCAAATAATTTACCACCGGTGTTATAAAATTACTGCCTCAAACCGCAAGAACCAGCGCAAGCGCAATATAATGCTCTACTGTCCTTTAAATATAATAGGTTTTAAACAAAAAAATATGAACATTAAAATGAGCATTACCTTTTTTCATTTTTATTTAGTTTCTTGCAAAATGAAAACATTAAATATTTTATTTTTAAAATATGAAACATCGTCATCATCCTTGAGTGGAGATCGAAACCCATGCGTTAAAGCAACGTCTAATTGTAAAGCATTTACAACTTTGTAGGTTCGATTGACATTTGATTTTTACTCAGCTTCACGGTGTATCCCGCACAAGGCAGGTCAGGCAGAGGGAACTTTGAAACCTAGTGTTAAGACACTGTTCCACTTACGTTCCCCAATTTCCACCGAGTTTGAGGCATTGTGTGTTGTGTGGTGGAACTCAACGCCACGTTTTGCCTTGTACCAGAGCGAAGTAAGGAAAACATTAAATTTTTAAATGGAAAATATTAAATATTTCATTTCCTTGAGTGGATATCGAACCCATAACCTGTCGGTTACAATCTCATGCTTGTGCCGCTGCGCCACGACAGGCCATTTGATTTTCAATGTAATTTTATTTACCTCTTATAAGGGAATTTTTATTATTTAGTTTCTTGCGAACTGAAAACATTAAATATTTAATTTGAAAATATGAAACATAACTACATTATCCTTGAGTGGAGATCGAGCCCAACCAGTCACACGCATGGGCACAAGTTTGTAACCTTTAAAGCAACGTCAGATTGTAAATGCTTAGTGTGTAGGTTCAATTCTCATATATAAAAAAATGATAAAAGAAGCTGCTGTAGCAACATAAAACATAACGTTGTGTGCCGACACTCAGTAGAAAGGAGAAACCTAGCGCCGTCCTTTTTTTTGCTTTCTAAGTATTTTGAACAAAAATTGGTATTTTATATCAAAGTATAAATCTAAAACTTAAATTTAATTAAAAACAATCCTTAATATTTACTTACCTTACCAAATCAGTAAAGCTTTTTGACTTTTCGACATGAATCACTTATTGTATAAAGATATTGAGAAATTGCTAAATTAAAAAACCTTCTATTATATTGGTTAAGTAGTTAACTTTTAAGTTTCATATTTAGATGAGAGTTGATTTTTATTTTTTAAATCTACAAAACAAATTTTAATATGATTTTCACTTATGTTTCAATAGATATTAATACAAACACAATTATAATCTAAGTCCCCTTCTAGCAGACAAAACCGCAAGACGACGCCAGTTAAAAACGTATCAGTTAAAATATACCTACCATATAGCAAAATGGCCAGATAATAAAAATATTAACGCTTCATTACAATATTAATCACAGTTCATTTGCCTGCATTCAGTTTATAGTTGCTGACGGGTCATTTAGTCACGCTGCGTTTGAGTATTGGGTGTAAATTGGTCAGATATTTAAATAAACATTACTTGGATGTAAATCAATTTTAATTCATTACAAGCTAAGTATATATTGTTGTATTGTGGTAGCTATAGCTAATGTAAGTTTTTTTTTCTCATAGGTAAGTAGAGGGAACTTGGGAACCTAGTCTTAAGACACTATGTTCTGTTCTCCACTTTCCACTGAATTTAAATGTATTGAGTGGCGAAACTTAACACCGCGCTCTGCTTTTTTACTAAAACAAGAAGAAAGGAAATTAAATATTTAATTTGGAAATATTATCATATCATTTTCTCGAGTGGTCAATGTTATCTCCATCTGCCAAAACTACATAAGGGTAGGACGCTGAACTCGTCGCGTAATACCAAGATAGGAGTGGTGAGATTTTGCATAGGACCTATGTAGCCAAAACTTGGCAATTGATACCAAGCAAGTCTGGCAGCAAACCTGGGAGCAAATATCGGGCGGAACATACGCGCCTGCACCTAATGAGCACAGAAGCAGCAGAGCACTGGATATAACTTCAAGTCACAAGCGAAGCAAAAGTGTGGGCCCCCGATTGAAGATCAAGTTCTTTGTGACCTTGATCTTCAGTGTTTTACACACAAGCCAAAAAATATAACCACTTTTCCTGGCCAGAATAAGTTAAAAGCACCATTCTTAAATATGGAAGGTACGTGATCCAAGTGGATTTAACTAATATAATTTTTATTGAATATTAGAAACAGTTTTTCAAATGCTTAAAAATGTCTACACTATATAATCCATACTATATACAACATATATAAAAAAAGACAGGGGGATTCTGGCTATCTAGTGTTAACACAATTTCTATTAAGACATTACTGCTTCCTACTTTCTAGAGAATTCTACCTGGCGAGACGTTCTCATTCCTGAGTCGCAGAACTCAACGCCGCGTTTGGCCTCGTTGCCAGGACTGAGAAATGAAAATATTTAATAATACATTTCCTCGAGTGGGGATCGAATCTACAACCTGTCAAGTTTACTGATGGTCCTTAGCGCTCCAGTGCCACGACATATCCCTAAGAAAATATTAGTATTCTATTCTAACCTACAAAGTAATAAACTAAACTTAGAATCTAACAGCGCTGTGAAATATTCCCAACTTTGAATAGGTTTGTTGAGCTAGAAATTGATTGAATTTAAAACTTTCGCTACTTCTGGATCTAGGCTGGTATTCCCGTTAGTTACCTAACTCCCACTTAAATACATTGTCTACAACGTGCTCCAGTTCGAGTTAAAGTCCGTTTTAATTGATTCTGCTTGACCTAGCCATTGCATTTACGAGGAGAAGTTAGTTTTTTTTACTTTAGATTGTTTTCATATTATTGTGGTTTTGAACTTTGCATTTAACTGGCATGTGTAATTTTTTTGCAAACGTTATGCAAAAAAAATATTCATAGACATATTTAACTTAATAGAGAGATAATCATATTTTTTTTTCTATGATCAGTATTTTAACCTACGATCTTTACGGTTAGGAATAAGTATTCTATGTTCTCAAATAATGTATTTTTTTAAATATACAGATAATTAATCTTATTTAAATTTATAGAATCACATCTTCTCGTCCAAAATACCTCAGTGCCTCAAGGAGAAAGTCTTCAACCAGTATGTGTTACCATACCAGTGATGACTTATGGGACTGAAACGTGGTCTCTAACTATGGGCCTCATAAGAAAGCTCAAGGTCACTCAACGAGCTATGGAGAGGGCTATGCTAGGTGTTTCTCTACGTGATAAAATAAGAAATAAGGAGATCCGTAGGAGAACAAAAGTCACCGACATAGCCCATCGGATTAGCAAGTTGAAGTGGCAGTGGGCGGGGCACATAGCTCGACGAACTGATGGCCGTTGGGGCCGTAAGGTTCTCGAATGCAGACCACGGACGGGACGGCGCAGTGTGGGTCGGCCCCCCACTCGATGGACTGACGACTTGATAAAAGTCGCAGGGAGCCGCTGGATGCAGACCGCACAGAACCGTCCGTATTGGAGGCGCATTGGGGAGGCTTATGTCCAGCAGTGGACGTTGGTTGGCTGATGATGATACAACCATTGTCATCATTAATCAATCGACAATAAACAGCTGTAACGTAACGTAACGTAAATTTATAGAATTATTTTATCAATTAAGATTCATTTTCCATTATATTATTTTTCAGACATTATGAGCATTTTGCATGTATGTTTTGGATTTTTTCATTACTTCTTTACATAATATCTTCAAAATACATTTACAAGGGAAACAGAAAAATAAATTAATAATTTCTTTATGCATGCTTAACAATTTATAAAAAAATCTCTCATACATATACCTACAAAGTTATTAGATATAGCTATCTCGTAGAAAAGCTCCAGTCGAACGACTGTATGACGAGCACAACCGACATGCTCAATTTCTGTCGATCACATGTTTCATTCAATTTTCTATACCGCTCAAGTGGTGTGTCACAAAGCTCGACGGCGCTGAACGTGAGATTTCAAGTTTTTCCCATTTAGCTTTCAATGTATATAGATAGTTGTAGGTATGTATAGAAGGCAAATTAAAAGCTTTTAAGCTTATAATATAGATTTTTTTGGAATTTGTTAGTGTTAATATAAATTTATGGCTGAAAGGTAATTACCATTTATGATTTTTTGTTTTTTTGGCTGTGCGCTGACCTCTAAAACAGCTGAACTGATTTAATTGCAGCTTTCATTACTATTTACTGTATTTTCCCAAACGTCCCTTTACATTTAGTGGTTTTTTTTTTATTTAAATCAATTTATAGCAAAAAATACAGCATTTTAAAGGATTAAGTTGTTAAAACTTTAACGTAACTTTATATAGAATTTGTTCAAAATCCTTTTTTTTCAGACTTACATTGTACGTATGCTCAAAAAGTATCGTGAATTTTGTTTTTTTTTTTTTCAAAAAAATATTACCTTATTCAAGAACATCTCTTTGGCTCCTACAAAGTAATCCCCATAAGATGTCATACACTTGTACCAACATTTTTTCTAATCTTCGAAGCCCTTGAACATTTTTTTTACGTAGCGTAGCGTCATCCTTTTATGGGTTTCTTCAGTTTCTGTAAAAAGAAAACGTCACAGTACGACACGTAACCTTATTGAAGTGGCAAAAGACCATAAAAAAATTGTACTCTGTTATTGAAGTTCTCGGACGTCCGAAACGTTCTTCGTCGTTCACATCTTCTTGGCCTTCTAAGAATATTTTGTACCATCAATAAATATTGCTCCGGTCCAAAATAACTTCACTATATGCCACAGCCAATATGCAGAATGCATCCGTGCATCGAATTTCGTTTTTCACAAAATATTTGATATAGGTTCTTTGATGCATTTTTCCGAATAGGTTAAAATCGAAAACGAGACAAAACATGTGCTAGGAAATCAGCTGTTAACAGTTAACTGAACATTCGAAATAGCCGAACTTATCGGCATAAGTGAGAGATACCAATATAAGACAATAAAAAATTACGATAGTTTTTGAACATACCTCATTTTCCATATATAGCAGGAAGACACTCTGTAGCGTTTTCTTCCTGCTGAAACTTTACTTTTTAGTATACGATCAGTGATTATTTTGCATATAATATTGTTATTAAACAACGAAATTAGAATATTAATAATTGTTCAGATCAAGCGATTGAACTCGCGACTAGGTCGATAAAATTAATATATAAAAATTAAATCAGTTATAGTATTTTTTTAATTACAAGTTTCTCTTAACTCTTCGCTTTAATTCAAAATTGAATGCTGAAAACCTGAGGCTTTTCCTCATTCTTTTTCTGAGTGAAAATTGAATGCCTGATCTATCCTTAGGATCCTCCCAGGCGTTCCATCCAGGCCATCCAGACAGTTTTTATGCATTTAAAAATTCCATTTCAATCTTATTCCAGCGGTCATAGTCAAAGGCTAACTAACTATAAGCCTACAGCAAGTAGCTCGACAAAGTTTAAAACTCAATCAATTTTCATTTCAGCTGCACTTAAAGTTGAAGTGTTTCAGTGTGTTGATTCGTACAGTGAGCTCTCTTTGCCTTTTTGTGCGTTAGTTTTTAATTTGAAATAAGGAACTGTGCTAGTGACTGTTTAGAATTAGTTCGTGATTTAAAAATATATGATTAAAAATCTTTTCTGAGTTAACTTGAGAACATTATGTATTTAAAAATATTTCCTCAACTCTCTCTCTCTCTAAGTCAGCTTCACGCTGTATCCCGCACGAGGCAGGGTAGGCAGAGGGAACCCGGGAACCTAGCGTTAAACACTCCGTTCCACTTCCGTTCCCCACTTTCCGCCGAATTTGAGGCATTGCGTGTTGAGTGGCGGACATCAACGCCGCGCTTTGACTATCCGTTGATTAACTATCTTTTTTTAAAATTGACTTGATAGCTGGCAAGAGTATCAACCTAACCTAACCAATTTAATGGAACAAGAAATTTGTAAATAACACCCAGAGAGGAAATAGGACCAGTAAAATTAATCGATATGCTTGCATCTTACATATATTTCTTTATAAACTAAATATATAAATTGTTTTCTTTTAGTTATAAAATATTTTTCAGAAACGTACTTGTATTACGAAATACTAATGATATTTTCTTGAAGAGATTTAATTTTTGTATACATTACAAGGAAAATACTTTTGATTTTATAAATGATTTTGCATGTAGAGTTTCGTAGAGACGCTATTTGACCTAAAAATACTAAGATACGTGAAAGACGATCACCGATGCAATCCCCTAAGGAAGTAGCATGAAATATTGAAAATTTATCGAAAATAACGTACAAAATGTATGTAGAAATACAAACATTGAAGCGAAATTTCCATTTAGAATAACTAGCTTTCCTGCAGTTACATGTAATATAATCCTGTCACTTTTTTTCAGTTTTAAGTGGTAGAATTAAACGATACGTTTTGCCTCGCTACGAAAGCCAAATAATGAAATATTAAATATTTAATTTCCTCGAGTATGAATTGAACCCACACAACATATCTCGTGACTCATGACAAAACATATCTAATATTAGTATCAATTTAAATAAATTAAGGCCTGTATGGCGCAGCAACACAAGCGTGTGACTGTAAACGATAGATTGTGGGTTCGATACAAGAAATTAATGAAATACAGAAATGAGATATTACATATTTTCAAAATCAATATTTAATGTTTTCAATTCTTCGCTCTGCCAACCATTCAACACGCAATGCCTCGATTTCGGCGTAAAGTAGGAAACGGAAGTGGAACGGAGTGTCTGAACACTAGGTGCGTGTGGTAGAGTCACGTTGTCAGCAATGACAACACGCATGGGCAGGCTCGACCGGACTGTTACCACCCCCGGCATTTAAAACCGGCGTTAAGTAGTGGCTTCGGCCACTGCGTTTCACATTGGGTAATGCCGGGCCCCGGTGCCCATACATCTTAGGGATCGGCAACACCTCTGTGGCTCCTCTGCTGCTACACGGGCCCGTGGGCGACGGTGATCACTTACCATCAGGTGACCCGTACGCTCGTTTGCCGTGTCTTCTCCATAAAAAAAAAATAGGTTCTAGGCTTGGTTTTAGATTCCCTTTGCCTAACCTTCTGCGTGAGAAATACAGTGTGAAGCTGATGATGTAAATAAATATAAACTCGACGAGGAATAGACCTACAAACCATTTTATATTTCAAACTTAATCACAAAAATCAAAATGATATTTCCACTAACTAAGATTTGCCAAAACGAATTTCCTCTTGCCAATATTTTTGCAGGAAACACAAAAGCTTTCGGTTGACATCACGCTAGTGGACAGTTTACGTTCGACTTCTTTAACGAAGCGTGTTTGCGCAGTACGGATGTATAGACAAGATGGTATTGGAAATGGGAATTGGGCGGGCGTATAGAACAGTATAGATTGCTTGCTTATATATATATATATATATATATATATATATATATATATATATATATATATATATATATATATATATATATATATATATATATATATATATATATATATATATATATATATATATATATATATATATATATATATACCACCATTCGGTACATAATCAAAAATAAGCCGAATATAGTATGGATTTGATCCTCACTTAGGAAAATGAAATATTTAATATAATTTTTTTTTCAGTCTGGTAATGAGGCAAAGTGCAGTATTGAGTTCAGCCACTCATATACAATGCTTTAAGAATTCTAAGAAAAGTGAGAAAACAAAGTGTTTGAGGTTCCCAGGGTCCGTCTGCCTACCCTTCTTTGTAGATATTCGCCATACGGCGTGAAGCGAAATACTTTGAATTAGGCGGTAGTGATTAAAGCCATGCATGCATGGCCAAAAATATCCTTGTAGGTTCCAATTAACATCGAGGGAATTATTGTCAATTATTTTTTTTTTTGTTAAACTACAAAAATACATACGGGTGTGTTCGTAGCAGAGTTTAACATCGTGTTAGACTACACAAAAGACCAATTGTTTAGTTCGATACTATATACGATAGCGTCAACAAGTACATTCACAGGAAAAATAAAAAACCTTCGTTTCTATTCTCGATGAAATGGCAAAGCGCGGCATTGAGTTCCGCCACTCAACACGCAACGCCTCAAATTCAGCGGAAAGTGGGGAACGGAAGTGGAACGGAGTGTCTTAACACTAGGTTCCCGGGTTCCCACTGCCTACTCTGCCTCGTGCGGGATACAGCGTGAAGCTGAAATGGCACAGACAAAAATAATTTCCTAAAGTGCAGACACAAGAAATACGTAGATCTCAAATATTAGTTAATATCATGTTGATGTTATTTACGAGTTCTTGTAATTTATTTCATAGCAATATTATTATTTTTTTCAGACTAAAAGGTCCCCGCCCGAGGAAATGAAATATTCGACAATTTAAATTTAAATACTATTTTTTTCATTTCAATGATTCGGTCACAAGGGAAACGCGGCGTTGAGTTCCACCACTCGACACAGTGCCTTAAATTTAGCAGATAGAGATAACTGTATTTTTAGGCTAAGTTTGTTTTCGTAAATTAGATTAAACTGTTATTTATGATTAACTTTTAACACAATCACGTGTATTTGCTAGTCAAATTAAACAATTTTAATAACTATGCAGTCTCTATGTAGAGTAAGAAAAGCATTTTACTGTCTATAAGACAAGGAAACCTATTTTCCAATTTCCAATGTTCAACTGTGCATTAATTGGCGGAACTTAACACCGTGCTTTGACTAATGAAGGATAATTAAACCCCCGAGCAAATTTGAATTTATAATCATCTAAAGGCAAAGGATGTCTCTCTTTCCTACGACGATGTCAGTTGAGGCCTATCAAAGCATAGACGCAAAAGCGTGCAACTGTAAACTTTGACTAAGAAATGTTGTGGGTTCGATACCAGCTTAAGGAAATAAAATATTTCATGTTCATCTCGTTCTGGTAATGAGACAAAAATTTCGTTGAGTTCCGCCACTTAACACGTAATAAATCCATAATTTAGCGAGCGTTAGGGAAGGAAATGTTTTAATGGGACCGTAGTCTTAACAATAAGTTTCCGTGATGCCTATAATTAAAAAAATAAAAAAATAAATATGTATAATTGTTAGTGGCAAAATGTAATACTATTATTTCATTTACTTTAACTTACTACAAAATGTATAAGATAAAAATAATATATCGTATTGTAACCAAAAACATAATTCGTGTTATATCAATACATATTGTATGAATGCAAATAGCGTAAGCATCGGAAAACTGAAAGTCATAAAATCGTCTGCTTACTTTACTGTTATAGATATTGAAAATATCGAAACTAATATAAAGGTTAATGTTCTAAAAGCACTAACTTTTAGTATTGACGTGATCATTGGACTTTCTGCAATATTTACATAATTACTACCTTAATGACCAAAGTCCATTCACCATCGTGGTAGAACTGTGAAGTGCCTGAGTGAACATTTTGATCATAGCTTCGATTTCCTTCACTTTAGCCTTAAAGCCAGACCGAAGGAATTGAAAACATAAAATATTTCCTCGAGGCCTGTCGTGGCGCAGCGACACAAATGTGTGACTGTAACCGACAGGTTCTGGGTTCGATCCCCGGTCGAAGAAATGAAGTATTTCATATTTTCAATTTAAATATTTAATGTTTCATTTCTTCGCTCTGGTAATAAGGCAAAGTATCTTAACACTAGGTTCCCGAAATCTTTTTATATATATATCCTGTCATGGGCGTAATACAGCGTGAAGTAGTGAATAATATTTTTTTTACGATACACCTATTTTTTGTTTATGTCTGCACTTGAGGAAATTATTTTTGTATGTGTCATTGAATCGTGAGTGAAGATGAAGAAGTTTTATTTTTTCTGTTAATGTATTTGACTCAAAGCGAGTGTACTACACACGATAGCGTTATACGAGTTTAACTAAGCGCCATTTCTTAGTTTTTTTTTTATTGAAAGTGTTAGCTCGCCGAATAGAGACCAGAGAACACTTTATACAACACTGCATCTTTAAAATCTTTATAGTGCACAAAGTAAGATACTATGCCATTGCAGTACGAATAATATTATAAATAATACAGCTTGACTGTCACCAAATAGTTTATTAATGTTTACTGTTCCACGTTCGATACAGAAGTGCGTCTTTAAAAGCGCACCGATGGTAACATCACTTTGCCAGCCAAACATTTTTGAATGCTACCTACATTATGAAAAGGAAATATAAATCAAATATCTTACGAATAATTATTAAATAGCTATCAAAATTAATTAGTAAATTTGTTAGCTTTGCACTATATTTGGCATATGCTACACACTGAATAACAGTGTCATTTTCATTGCCTTTTTATCGATAGAATAAATAAAATAATTCGTGATAAAAAAAATATATTAATTCCTATGAGCAAGATCGAACCTACAATGGTCGCCTTTAAATTAAGACACTGTACCGTTGTGCCAGGTGGCCACAATCACTACCGCCTCCTTTAAAGTATTTTTTTTTTTCATATAGCAGGGTAGACAGACGGAACTGTGGAACCTAGTGTTAAGATAATCTGTGACTCTAAGAATATTTCCATTCCCTAACTTCCATCGAATTCTGAGGACTATTGAGTGGTGTGACTCTTCGTGTCACTTGTTTCATTACTAGAGCGAGAAAACATAGCGTTTAAAAATAATTATTATAACTCACAATGTTAAATAATTACATTTTCCTGAGTGGAGATCGAAATAACAACGCAGGATCTGAACCCGTGCCTCTTGTATATATATAACCGTTTAAGAGCTACTGACCAATTAAGCCATTCGTTCTCGCCAAGCTACGTCGAAATTCTTTTACACTTGCTTACAATTTATTTATTTTGTTAGCATCTCTGTAGGGAGATTTTTACAAATTCCCGCTACCCAAATACAACTCGTAAGAATTTTTCTGTCCCAAGTGTGGAATAATACTTTAAAAAATAGTAAAAATCTTAAAATATAAACTGAAATTGGAATGATAAGCAGAGATACTCGTAGATTTTTTTTCACTTTCGTTCTCCACTACCCGCTGAATTTGATATATTTTGGTTAATTGGCATAACTCGACGACACGTTTTACCATTTTGCCGAGAAAGATATTACAATATTAATAATTACATTTCCTTGAGTGAGGATTGAACCCATAAATACCCATATATTTATTCCCGTACACCAATTTTAACTTAAAACTATACAAATCATTCCCTCGAATGGAGATCAAATTTACAAGTATTGCTTACGTGTATTCATTGTTCTAGTTTACTATATTGGTTTCATGAATATATTGGATTTTTCAATAGAATTTCTAACGTATTTAAAACCGCAACCGCCTCGTGTTGCGGACGGTAAGATAGATACATAATTATTTTCTTATCTGGAAATGATAATGATATCCTTTTGTACTGTATAGTTTTTAGTATTCGATAAGTACGCCATTAGCCGTGTGATAGGATCACCCTGGTACTGATGGTGTCGTAAGAGGCGACTAAAGTGCGTGTGGTAGAGTCACGTTGCCAGTAATGGCAACACGCATGGGCAGACTCGACCGGATTGTTACCACCCCCGGCATTTAAGACCGGCGTTAAGTAGTGGCTTTGGCCACTGCGTTTCGCATTAGGTAATGCCGGGCCCCGGTGCCCATCCACCTTAAAGGACGGCAACGCTCCTGTAGCTCCTCTGGAGTTACACGGGGCCGTGGGCGACGGTGATCACTTACCATCAGGTGACCCGTACGATCGTTTGCCGTCTTTCCCATAAAAAAAAGTACATTAAAAATATTAAAAGAAGAGGGAAGAGATAATTCGTTACTGAGTTTCCAACTCATTTGTGGCGGAGTCCAAGGCAATGTATATAATTTACCTTTGTTTATAATTAATAGATTTAAGCGGCACAAACGTGTAACTGTAACCTACAGGTTTTGGGTTCGATCTTCACTCGAGGAAATGAAATATTTAATATTTTCAATTTAAATATTTAATGTTTTCATTTCTTCGCTCTGGTACAAGGCAAAACGCGGCGTTGAGTTTCGCCATTCAACAAGCAATCCCTCAAATTCGGCGTGAAGTGGGGAGCGGAAGTCTTAACACTAGGTTCCCAAGTTCCCTCTGCCTACCCTGCCATGTGCGGGATACAGCGTGAAGCTAAGTGAGTAAAGAAAATATATAAATCTGTTACAGAATAAAGATTATTTTAAAATCCTCGAACAAAATATTTTAATTTATTCTTACATATTTAAAGTGATAATATATATGTTTAATATTTTTAAAGTGTTATTACCACATTGAGGAAATAAAAAAAATAGTATTTTGCTAATATGTACTTTGGAGATGAAAATACCATCCACTGTTTTCAAGGGGCGCAGATTCAAATCTCGCTAAGTCAATTTTTTTCCATAAATATATTAAAATCTATTTAATAAGATCTTTGATTTACCGATTATTACATTGTAAAGGAAACAAATGACTAGTGACCCGTAATTACGGTCTACTGCAAAGTGTACGGAAATGTCGAATTTTCAATATTAAATTATGAACGATTATTCTGGTTAAATTTATTTCCTTTAAAGTGTTTTAATATGATTTTCTCTCTTTTTCTAATATATACTTATATGTTTTTCATTAGGTAGGATGCAGATATCTGAACGAAACAAACTACAAGAATAGAACATTATTTATGTTAAATTAATGTTGATATTACTTAGTAGGTACGTATGTGTAGATAGTACTATATTTGTAAACTCTAAGTATCAACCCCATATCGGTTGATTCTTATTACAGGGGCTTAATCATTTTCATTTCTCTATGCTGGTTATCAGACCAAAACCATAGCGCGGCGCTGACTTCTGCCACTTAACACGGAATATCTCAAGTTGGCTAAGAGGAAGCTGTAAAAAGTTAAACTAAAAAAAAAATATTAACGTTAAAAGTCAGCCATTAGGCCAAAGCGTAGCGGCCTCAAGACGTTCCACAAGATAAAAGTACGGTACTTTATCACCATATTTATCACATTGTCAACCGTTTGGGACCAAAGTAAAATGCGTTCAAGTATTTAGCCCCTGTTTTCTTTATCCAGTTAAAATGGCAAAAGTTTCATATTTTACGTGACAGAATATTGCGTCACGTTGTTGTGATTATCTCGATCGCCGTTATTGCAGCGAATGATATACGAGTATTTTAACGTTTTAAAAATTTAACCAAATTTTTGGGGGTCATATTTTAAATGAAGATTTTTTTACTGTGTTGAATCCTAGCTGTTCTCAGCTGCTACACACACATGGTCATACTGATATTTATATATAACATATATTTTTTTCAATTTGAAAAATTAGTTTTTGCGTTTGCGTTTCATCAGAAATCAAATAAATCCAAATTGCTCGTACAATCATTATATATTTGTAAACTGTAAACTGTGACGGATTGTAGGTTCGATCTCCACTCGAAGAAGTGAATTATTTAATATTTTAAATTTAAATATCTAATATTTATATTTCTTGGCTCTATAAACAAGGCAAAACGCGGCGTCGAGTTCCATCACTCGATACTCAATGCCTGAAATTCGGCGGAAAGTAAGGAATAAAACGGCGTGTCTTAACAATGGATGCCCGAGTTCCATCTGTCTACCCTGCCATGTGCGGGAAACAGGGTGAAGCTGAAAAAATGTATAAAGGTACTATAAAGAAACTTATGGAGATTGGTTAAGAGGCTTTTAAGATTTGTTGTTATTCAATTTCTCTTCAATTATTTGAATATTTTAAATATTCAATACTTTTATAGAGTGCCTCGACGGTTAGTGCCACTCCTGGGTCAGTCAGTATTTAAAACATGTTTGTAATCCTAGTCAAATTTTACGAAATGGTTAAGATAATATCCACGTTATTTGTTTAAAATAACTAAAACAAAGGAAAACAAGGACATAATTTATAAAAATACAAAAATATAACTATAGATATAATATACATTTTACTACTATATAAAAATGAAGTGAAGTGAAGGAGTTGCTATACATATAGTGTCGAATTCCATATAAGCCAGTGAAAATCGCTCAACGAGCTCATAATATGAGAAACTGTACAGCCTATATGAACATTTTCCTTTTTGGATTTAGCCTTTTGCTGGTCCTGGAAGTTAGAATAAAAAATAATAAAAAAATTCCACTGTAGTAACAAAAAATATGTATTCGCTACTTGTATGCTTTGTAAGCGTTGCTTTACTTTTAAATGTTCATATAATTCTTTAAGAACACAAAAATGTTTAAAAAAAGATCCAAATGAGTACAACAAGTAGTATCAAGACACTCTGTTCCGTTTCTGACTTTCCTTTCTTTCTTTCTTACTTTCTTAGCTTCACGCTGTATCCCGCATGAGGCAGGGAAGGCAGAGGGAACCCGGGAACCTAGTGTTAAGACACTCCATTCCACTTCCGTTCCCCACTTTCCGCCGAATTTGAGGCATTGCGTGTTGAGTGGCGGAATTCAACGCCGCGCTTTGCCTTATTACCAGAGCGAAGAAATGAAACATTAAATGTTTAAATTGCAAAATATGAAATATTTCATTTTCTCGACTGGAGATCGAACCCAGAACCTGTCGGTTGCAGTCACGCTCTTGTGTCGCTGCGCCACGACAGGCTTCATTGAAAATATTAAATATTTTATTTTTCCTCGAGTGAGGATCGAACCCACAACCTATCGGTTACAGTCACACGCTTGTGCTGTGCCACAACAGGCCTTAATAATACACTACTCAATACATAAGTATATAATGTAAATTAAAGCGTGTACATTCAAAACGTAGAAAAAAAATGTATAATAAAAAATGATTCCACACATATACGATTTATACAAAATTTTGAGAATAAAGAGCTCGCTCGTGCAAATCGAACCGTCGTACTCATTTCAAAAACTCCCTGAAACATACATGATTTCGAGCTCACAGACTGCAGACTGAAATATACAATGAATAATTCACGTGTCATAACATTGAGCGACGAATAAGATATTATATTGTCGAGAGTGAAGGGAAATAAGTGAAAGAACATTGTATAATTATTTAGGCGCCCCACTAAAGTTAACGTGAAAAGTCTTGGATTCAAACTCCGCTGATTGAAATGAAATATTTCATATTCTTGTTTTCTCGCTCTGGTAATCAAAGTAAAGCGAGTTCCGATATTTAGCGCCCACAAGTCAAGTCAGTAATATTTTTCGTCCATCATTCCGATTCTATATGAATTTGAGCGAAAATTAATGAGCAAAGTGTTTTGACACTAAGTTCTTATCATCCTATCTATTTAATGCAAGATACAGAGTGAAATTCAGAAAAAACTGATTTAAAATGTACCTATATATAAAATAAATCTACAATTTGCATAAGCTATAGTATACATAAATACTACTTTTAACACTTCACTATTAAACATACAACAATAAAATGTTTTAAAATCGAATTGTACTCAGTTATATATATACAAGTATAAGGATGGATATTCAAGTCACGATTTTGTTGAATTTCCCTAAAGATAATAAACGTTTCGGGGCAAATTAAACAACTGTTTCACAGCATCCCGAGCTGTTTTGCAAAGGTGCTTTCGTACGCCTTATTTTGGCACAACTTCGCTTCTACTGAACGAGTTGAATACGTAAATTGTGTAAACAAAACGTATAAAAACATACTTGGATTGTTTCATTGATTTTCGTAGTATGTTTTAATTAATTTAAATATTTAAGGTTTTTTTTGACGCTTTTATGAAAATGTTTATACGAAAATATTAAGATTTAATCTCCGTTTCTCGCTTATATTATTTTACGAACTTCATCGGCAGTCTAAAAAGGGTTTTTACGGCAGTCTTTACATGTTTATTTTACAAATCCAGCCACAACAGGTGGGTTGTACAATAATATATAATCCGCTATTTTGTCACGGCGACCATTTTGGATAACAGTATGAAATGAAATTCAATATAATCTACATTAAACAAAATATCATATTTAATTTCATCAGCGTTTTTAATTGCAACTTAACAAGAAAATTGAGTTACATTGAACTTTTAGCATAACTCATATATTAACCTATTTTGTTTGAAACACTGGGAAACCCGACGTTTCGAACACTTTACAGTAGTCCGTGGTCACGGGTAGACTACCCGTTTCCCAAAAATGTTTACCATTCAATATACGCGATTAATTCGTTTATAAGTGTTTCATTTAAAATGTGTAACAATCACGAAAATTAAGACATTTTTAACCTAGTTTTGGTTGAAGTTCATCGTGGCGCAGGGGCACGAGCGTGTGATACATATTAGACATTATCATTTCTTCGCTCTTGTAAAAATAAATATACATTATTTTTACTATGTTTTAAAGTGTTATTCCACACTTAGGACAGAAAATACTAAACTTAAATTTAAAAAGCGTATAAAAATTTGCGACCGAACCTAGTTCAAATCCTGCTTCGTTCAAAATTTGTATACGCTTTTTAAATTTAAGTTTAAATATACATTAACAGGGCAAATTAAATATAGATAAGTTAATAAATTCATATTTCTCAATCAATAATATTATACTTTTCCCTGTGTTGTGAAGTGCGATGTTAAGTTACGCCACCTAACGCGCAAGGTTTCGATTTCAGAAGGAATTTGAATTACAACTACCTGCTAAGTCCAACTATTCTCTTCATACTTGTGAAATAAAGAACAACGTGAAGACTAAAAATATAATTTTCTAATTGTACACTGTGACAATGATAACATCAAATAATATAATATTTATAAAAATAAGCAAAATATATTTTATTC
Source organism: Eueides isabella (assembly GCA_019049475.1). Taxonomy (NCBI): domain Eukaryota; kingdom Metazoa; phylum Arthropoda; class Insecta; order Lepidoptera; family Nymphalidae; genus Eueides; species Eueides isabella. The sequence goes on from CM032397.1 coordinate 2,568,402, forward strand.
AAAATTGCAAAATAAATACGATTTCTAAATAACAAGTGCTCATAACTCTTAAATAAAACAATACAAATGCAAAAACGTTGAATATCATTACGGTTCTAGACGGTCAACAATATATACTTATTTTGAGAGTAATAACCTTAGTTGAAGAATATGCTTATTTTCTAGCTTAATTTTAATAAATTTTAGAACTGTGGTGGCGTGGCGCCACAAGCTCGAGCTCCAATAGAGGAGTTGAAATATTTAATAGTTGTATATGCATTTCTTTGTTCTGGTATTTCTAAGAAAGTATTCTTCTTTACTTAGAGTGGTTCGTCACTTTTTTTATTTTGTTATGGGAAAGACGGCAAACGAGCGTACGGGTTACCTGATGGTAAGTGATCACCGTCGCCCACGGCCCCGTGTAACTCCAGAGGAGCTAGGGCACCGGGGCCCGGCATTACCTAATGCGAAACGCAGTGGCCAAAGCCATTACTTAACGCCGGTTTTAAATACAGGGGGTGGTAATGATCCGGTCGAGTCTGCCCATGCGTGTTGCCATTACTGGCAACGTGACTCTACCACACGCACTTTAGTCGCCTCTTACGACACCATCAGTATCAGGGTGTCTTTAAAAATAAATAGATAAAATTTAAAAGAGCGTCTCAACATAAGATTCCTTTTGGCTATCCCGCTTAATACGGGATGCAGCGTGAAGATTAACACTTTTTTGTCATTCTTATATATTTCACAACGCTTTACTCAACAAAAACCACGTCCCTTGTGGCAAAAACATCGTTAAATAAATCACCACACATAAAACTGAGCGTCACCAGTTTAAATCCGTGATACCATATTTTATTTGTATCAAACTGTTTCTATCTACAAATATACTACAGTGTTTCCTGCCAATATAGACTTTTGGCTACACTTGTCGGGGTGCGGATATTTGATTTCTAGTTTGGGCTCATCTCATTTCATAGGGCCAATATAGAAGCCTGTATTACGTATTGTGTTGGTATTTATAAAACTAATGGACACACGCGGCTTTACCCGCTTATATTATACTTGTATGAATAGTTTCTTAAATGAAATGTATTGAAATAAAATTGAATAATTATTATAGTGCAGTTATTTATACTGTTAAGCACTTTGATTCATTGCACTTGATTAATCGTATATTTTTTGTTGTAGATTTTGTTCACCAGTTTTCGAGATTAGTCCGAGCACACTGATGATAAACAGACAAAAATTTGATATCACCTTAATAACTTAGATTTTTTAGACTACGATTTAATTTTATTAATATGTATGAATTGATATTGTATAGGCATATTTAAAAAGTATAGCAAACTGCGATGTTGAAGTGAGTTGCCTATAAACAAGCAATACCTAATATTTGACGGAAAGCGGGCAAGGAAACGGAGTGTCCATTCAGAATATTTTGCCTACACATATCTTTTTTTCAGCTTGTTACCAGGGCGAAAAATTAAATATTAAATGTTTCGTTTATATTTGTATCTATGTTGTATTAACTATCGACTTAACAAATTTACACAAGTTTCTTATAAGCATATCATCATATTGTGGAAGCAAATAGAGATCTGAAGTGGCGCAAGAGCACTAGCGTTCTATCCCAATTCTAGAAAATGAAACAATTGATATGTTAATGTCTTCGCTCCGGTAACGAGGCAAAACGCGGCTTTGAGTTTCGCCACTCAACACGCAATACCTGATTTTTGGCAGAAAGTAAGGACGGAACAGAGGGTCAAGGAGGGGTAACACTAGGTTCCCAAATTACCTTCGCCAATCTCACCAAATGCAGTACCTACGTCAATAGTTAAATAGTGTCAATTTTTATTCTTCAACGTCATTTGTATTGATATACCAGATAAAAAAATATAATGTAAATATAACCGCTCTACGAGTACAAATTGTACACGTGAAGCGCAGAGATGCAGTTTATTATTCCACTGTAATCCCAACATGGACTTCGTAAAATAGACACAATTAAAATTTATACGCAAAAGCAAAGCATTAATTGTTAATGCTAAGGTACAAGGCTCGATTCGTATTTGAGGAATTAATATTTTCATTTTCTTCAGAATGAAAAATGGATTTTTTATAGACAAGACACTGCAAAATAGCGTACGTGTCACCTGGTGGGAAGTGATCACCGTTGCCTACGGCCTCGTATAACTCCAAAGGATCTCCAGGAGCATTGCCAGTCGGTTTTAAATGCCGGGGATGATCCTATTCTAGGCCGGAATTACATGACCTTGAGTTCCGTCATTATATCACTCACGCAATATGTCAAAAACTGGAGAAAACAATGCGTATTAACACTAGGTTCCCTCTTTCACAGGGTCATAAACGGATTATGTTAACTATAGGCACTCTCGTTTACACCGTGAAGCTAGAAATATACAAGCAAGCACGATATCATTTCACGTTCAGCAAACGCTAAAAGCCACTTATAAAAATACCCTGTACTATATAAATTCAAAAAACGTTCCTAACACCAAATCTGGACGATAAAAGGCGAAATATTTTATCGAACTAAACCACCTTACAATGTAAAGAACACGGGCCATATTATAGTGATCTATCATTTTTATGATCTCCCCATAAGGCCTTAAGTCTGCAAGCCGAGTGTATGTAACAGCCTATATAAAACCATTCTAGCAGGGAATTCACTAAACTTACATATAGTAATATAAATATTTGGTTTGTACAATATTTTTTCCGTCAAAAGAGTTTTTAATAACAATATAAGAAAATACGTAATTTCTGTTAGTTCCATGCTATAACCAGTTTTGGGGTAGGCAGACCTTCACCTGATAGAGGTATTACAAGAAAATCGGCGGTGTTATGGCGGCGCTCAACGCTGCAAACATAAAAAGGATTAAAAATAATGATTCCCCGAGTGGGAATCGATCTCATAACCATAATACATTTAGAGCCTATACAAATTGATCAGGTAGATTCTCATTTTTTAAATACTCTTTAAAATAAAAACATATCTATTACTACAATTTTCTTTTATATAACTTAATTGCATTTGAAAAGCTTTATAGGAATGATTTCTGGTAAGAAGATTAAACGCAGCGTTAAGTTCCGCGTTAACTTAACACGCAAAGCCTTGTTAGTTGAAGAAACGGTGAAAAGCATGTCTAAACACAAGGCACGGGGCCTTCTCCGTTATAACCGAGATACAGCGTGATAAAAAAAAAAGAAAACATTAAAGCTTCATTTAAAAATAAATATATACCACTTGTTCTATGGAACATGCAAAATTGATTTGTGTAATCGTGTACAGCGTAGCCCATTCTCGAGGCAAAACAAACATTTTACAAACGTTATCTCACATAAACATCATATTTCTGTAATACTGGGTGAAGTAACGAAATTTTTTTGTGTATAAATTCTTTTTGTGCCTGACAGGTTTGTAAACTTTTGTATCGTTAGCTTTGTTTATATGTGTTTAGGATTTGCAAATTCTTTTTTAAAACGTTATATGGAGGCAATTTATGTATGTAAGTATATCGTATGTACCATACGATAGATATCATTATTTTACATAGATTAGAAATTTTAATTCGTTGTATATAAGCTTTGAAATTTTTTATATCATATTTATCAAATTCGCTTGATACTTATATTTATACATACATAGCTTCACGCTGTATCCCGCACGAGGCAGGGTAGGCAGAGGGAACCCGGGAAGCTAGTGTTAAGACACTCCGTTCCACTTCCGTTCCCCACTTTCCGCCGAATTTGTTTTATTTATACAAATATTAGAAAATGAAATCTCAGAAGTAATAGTCAATGGAAAAATCAGTAATTATGAAAAAAGTATTCTTGTGTTGAAATTCTTCATCGCGCTCATTGCTTTAGATGTATAATAAGACACAAACATTTCTTATTAATTATGGGAAAAGACACTTGGAAAATTTAGTATTTCAGACACAGTCAGTTCAAATGTCAAAAAATATTCTTTTAGACAGTGTAATCTTTGTTAGCTACACGTACATATCAGAGGGAACTTGGTAACTTAGACACTCCGTTACATTTTAGTTTCTTTATGTTCTGAAGATTTCGAGACGATGCGTTGATTGCTGAAATTTAACACTGCATATTGTCTCTTTACGCTTTGCAAAGAAATATTTTGTCTCTTCAAGTGGGGATCAAACCTACAACGTGTCGCAGTAGTAATGTAAAGTATTAAAATATTATATAAAATTATTTTTCTCTTATTTATTATTTAATCTCACATGTTTGAGAAAGTATTCTTAAAATAACCTTTTCTAAAAGCAAGTTATCAAAAAGGTTCAGCTTTGCGGCTAGCGGTACGGCGTAGAGCGGTTTATTTTAGACGTTGATGACTCTGTCAGTTAAGCTTAGGCACGATACAGTTGCTATAATTCAAGCTGCATACATTAATTAGTTAGAAATTGTATTTAAATCTAGATCAGTGCTGTAAATACTGTGTTCTATATATATTTTCGGTAATATTATAAACAAGAAATTCTTAGTTCGTTCTAACCTTGGTAATACATATATAAATTTTGGCGATCGATGATGATCGATGATGATCATACGTGTATGAAAAGTTGTCATTAATCATCGATCGCCAATAATTGTTACTTTAATTAAAGTGAAAGACGGTGTTGCGTACTTTTTTGGGATTGGTAAAAACTTTTCAATTCGCGTCGCGGGCAGAGTAAACAGCCGGCGCCGCGTAGGAGAGGAAGTACCTCCGTCTCTTTCTACGGCGCGGCGATAATGTATGGCTTTGACTGCGCCTGCTGTTTTAGCTTAGACGGCGCAGAGGCTTGCGCGTATGTCATGTTTGTGTACGATAGCGCATTAAATGAATATAGTATTCTACCACATAAACGATAGTACTTTCGTACTGATAATTAAAGTGATTCGTGCAAAATAATTCTCTAACCATTCCAAAATATCAAAAATGTTTTTTTTTTTTTTTAATTTGGAGTGGTTTTCACTTTCGCCGGAACTCTCGGAGTGCATTTTTTTTATATTTTAAAAGAAAATAAATACAGCCAACAAACAGTAAATACATTCAGAGTAAAACTAAAAAAGAAGCTGCCAAGGAGAACATTTAATATTACATACAAACAACCATGATCTCTTACGCTTCACAATGTATATTAATTGTCCATACAAAATGCATGCTGGAGTAATATACGGCTGTTAGCCTCATTGCACGTTGAATATTTAATAGCAAAGATATTCGTAGCAAGTTGATGCTTTTATGCTAAGATATGATATATAATGTACAGATAGATGTGTTATGTAATTTTTATCCAAGAACAGTGTCTTGATATCGTCGTAGAGTAACGATATAGTACTACTGTAAACGCGAGGTTTTTGGGTTCAATTTCTACTTGATTACTTAGCTTCACGCTGTATCCCGCGCTTGAGAGGATAGGCAGAGGGAACTTGGAAACCTAGTTTTATTGATCGATTGACTCCGTTCCACTTCTGTTCCCCACTTTCTGCCGAATTTAAGGCACTGCTTGTTGAGTGGCGGAACTCGATGCCGCATTTTTCCTTGTACCAGAGCGAACAAATGAAAACAATAAATATTTAAATTGATAATATTAAATATTTTCTTCCTCATGTGGGGATCGAACCCACAACCTGTCGGTTACAATCACACGCTTGTGCCGCTGCGCCACGGCAGACCTCAAACCTGTAGATTAAAAAAATATGTATTTCAAATATTTTTAAAAAATATATAAACTTTCAACTTCACGCCTTATTTCTATGGGATTAGCTAGAGAATACACGGCGACTCTACATGTCTCTTTTGCGTTGTCACGTATTCAAAGAGATTTTCAGGGGTTCCTAATATTTTTTACATGATCTTTCTCAAATAGCTTACGGCCAATCGATATATCCCCGTGCCTCTTTTACGTTCCAATCTTGCTTCAAAAATCCCAAAATGAATTCAATTGTGTAGTTGTTATATAATTAATAATTACTATACATGATACAAAAATCCAAGCAATAAGTAATTCCATTAAAACCCAATACAATCAGTACAATACACGAATACAGAGGTACAGGTACCCTAATATATTATTCTTATTATGCTATTGTAGTCTTTCAAGTTGTATAGCCATAAAGCAATTTGTATTCATTTGGTATTCACAAAAGGTCCTTACATTACTATATACTGAGCTATTTCACTTATTCCCACCTTATTAACCATTCAAAAGTGAAATGACTAGTTAATCAAAGTGATTATTTTAATTTTTCAATTTCTTCGTTTCCGTTTTTTCGTATATTTTTTTATATACAGTCTGTAAATTCGATAATTGTGGGTTCAATTCCCAATTCTTCTAAAATAATTATTTTTATTTCCCGACTTAGTATAAAGGTAGGTGCTGAGTTCCGTCTTATGCAAAGCGGGGAAGAGCGTGTTTTAGCACATCGTTCCCTTTGACCTGCTTTAGCGGGGCAAGCTTAGCTTCACGCTGTATCCCGCACGAGGCAGGGTAGGCAGAAGGAACCCGGGAACCTAGTGTTGAGACACTCCATTTCACTTTCGTTCACCACTTTCCGCCGAATTTGAGGCATTGTTTGTTGACTGGCGGAACTCAACGCCGGGCGGGGCAAGCGTGCAGCTAAAAAATATATACAATTTGAAAATTATGCCACTTTTATTATCGTAGTATGTTCAAATGTATTTATCAAAATTATTAAGTTTATTACATGGCGTATTTTTTTCAATATCACTTTGAAATGAGTCAGTAATTTAATAATTTAATTGTTTAATGCGTCTAGTAAGCAAAATATTAACTTGAAAGATATTCCATTTGTATATATTTAAGGTAACTATTTTATATATGATACCAAACATGTACAATTAGATCACACAATGCCTTACATTCGACAGAAAGTGGAGAACAGAGTGTTCTAACGCTAGCTTCTCAGGTACGTATAGCGTGAAGCTTCTTTAACAGAATTCGTAATAAAAACATTATGTTAGCTAAAGTATATATCCCACTTACAAAATTGCGATGTAAAAACTAGAAAATAGTCATTGTTCTTGTACAATTTTACTTGAAAGTAGTTTTTCTCTTTGCATCTTAAGTATCTTATTATGAGATTAAGATATAGAAAATTACTAACTCATTTACATATAAAGTATGTTCAAATCTTGTACACCTGTAGTGAATTTTGTTTATGTTATTATTGTTACTTTTAAATTTTTTATCTTTATTTCTTTTCTTAGAAGCTATATGTATGGTGATATAAAAATATAAAAACTAATAACAACGTTTCCATACACACAGGTATTTTCTGTCTCGATGGCGCGGCATTTCAATATATTATATGCGAGCTTTTATCAGCGAATTTACTTCCATATTCTAATATTATAATCTATATAAATTGTAAGCTCGCAGGGTAACTCTTACCACCGGTACAGTGGTTAAATTAAAAAAAACTTTTTCGAAGTTTCTGAGATCAGCGCATAGAAATTCTCTAGCTGACAAACAAACAGATTTTTTTCTTTAGCTGAAAATAATATTAGCATAGAATAGTATAGACAGCATCTTTTTATAAGAAAAAGCGGTTCTATATATAGGATTAGATTAAACTTTTTTCCAAACTTTGTCACTTCTTACGAAGTATGATGGTCTTTCACAATGGCTATTGAAAGTTGAGTAACTCTGTAATATGCCCACTTTTAATGATGTCAGTATTATCACAATCCACTTATAGACTTCTAATAGCTTTATAAGTCTATAAAACGTATTAAAATAGCATAATAAAATAGATGTATTATAAAAATGTACTTGGAAAAGAAATGAAAAGTTATTTGGCAAGTTAATTCGTTTACGGCTCTGGCTTAATAATCGGGTAAGCAGAAGAACGTAAAGCATTCTGTATGTCATAGTACATATGTCATATTATATATGTCATATTACATATGTCATATTACATATGTCATATTACAATTCTCATATCATATTGGTTTCTTATGAAAAATTCTTAATAAAACTTTAATTAAAGATTTTTGATATTTCTATTTAGTAGAAGTATAAGCTTTACACATTTTCAAGCTCAAGCAATATGGGGCGAATATTTTTTTGTAAAAATATCCCTACAAAGTTGCTATGCCTTTAAACGTCAGGTTGTATTGTGAGTTCGATCCCCGCTCGAGGAAATGAAGTATTTAATATTTTCAATTTAAATAGTTTTTTTTTTATTTCTTCGCTCTGGTACAAGGCCAAACGCGGCGTTGAGTCCGCCACTCACCACGCAATGCCTCCAATTCGGCGGAAAGTGGGGAACGGAAGTGGTACGGAGTGTCTTAACACTAGGTTCCCAAGTTCCCCCTGCCTACTCAGCCATGTGCGGACTACAACGTAAAGCTGAGAAAGTTTGCTATGAACATAAATTAATTGTAAAAAGCGTTTAAAGGTTGAAATGTTAAGTTTTCCAAATAAATATTCTTCTTTCCTAAGGAAAAAGAAAGCATTGAAAATATTGAGAGCATTACCATACATTTTAGAATAAACTAACATATACATTATTCAATCTTTAAACTGTCTATCTTAAATTAGTGCTGAGTTTAACTTCCAACGTATATTCTATTTCAAGTAAAGTTTTAAGAGTAACATTTTCCAACAATGTCGTTCAACATCAAGAAACTTCGAATGGTCGCTCGTAAACTAAGCATTTTGTATACAGCGCAAATAACATATAATTGGATATTTCTATGCGTTATTTTTATAACAAAGCTGGATTTTTATATGGCACGATAGCACAGGATTCACTATAGGCGTGACAGTTGCTTGTTCGACTCCCCCTGAAGGTAATTTTTTTTTCAGGTTCGCAGTGAATCCTGCACGCATGACAGGGTGGCAGAGGAAATTTGGAAACCTAGTCGAGAATTTGAGGCATTGGATGTTGGGCCGCCGAACTCAACGCCGCGTTTTGTTTTGATACCAAAGCGAAGAAACGATAACACAGTGATTATTCTTCACATTACTTGCAATCGAAAAGCATTTCAAAACAATTCATTTCGGTTTTTGTTATTTCAATGCCTTATTATGTTAACATTATTCAACAACCAAAAATATTAAAAATGGAAACAAAAATATTTGTGATGTACGTTCATTGAGTGTCCATGAGAGTGGTTGATGTACAGGTGACGTACATGTATTATAATTAAAAAATAAAGAAAGAAAATATAGAAATATGCAGTATATATATATATATATATATATATATATATATATATATATATATATATATATATATATATATATATATATATATATATATATATATATATATATATATATATATATATATATATATATATATATATATATATATATATATATATATATATATATATATATATATATATATATATATATATATATATATATATATATATATATATATATATATATATATATATATATATATATATATATATATATATATATATATATATATATATATATATATATATATATATATATATATATATATATATATATATATATATATATATATATATATATATATATATATATATATATATATATATATATATATATATATATATATATATATATATATATATATATATATATATATATATATATATATATATATATATATATATATATATATATATATATATATATATATATATATATATATATATATATATATATATATATATATATATATATATATATATATATATATATATATATATATATATATATATATATATATATATATATATATATATATATATATATATATATATATATATATATATATATATATATATATATAAGAAGAAAATCATATCGCATAGCTTTAACAACTTCGGTTTGAAACACTTGCGTTAAACAGTAGCTGCATATCAATGGGCAGACAAGCTAAATTACTTGCCGCCACTTCATTATCATGCAATCCAGCGCGAGGTCCTAATTGCAACTTAACTGGCAAAATTTCATTTTGTCTTCAAAAAGGTTTTTACATTTTTTTTTGTGGGAAGAAGACAGAGAAAAACTTATAGATATCACATCGAACCCATCATTCTTTATTCATTTCTTTACTTTTTTTGTTGTTTTTTCTTATGTATTTCATAAAGAAAATAATATTAAGAAATTGTTTCAAGAGATTACGAAACAAAATTACTTTGTTAAATTACATTATTGAAGAAAATTTCTTATTTCAGTTTCACAGTGTATCCCGTATACGGCGGTATAAAACAGGGAACTAAAATACTTAGTCCTTAGGCGCCCGTTGTTATGGAAACTCTTCTGTTTCCAACTTTACGCTGAATTTAAGACATTTCGCAGGCATTGCATGTTGGGTAGCGGAAGTCAACGCCGCGCGTTGCCTTTAACGAAAGCGAAGAAATGAATATGTAAAATATAATTTCGTTGATTCAGGATCGAGTGTGATATTATATAAAGAACATATTCTTTAGTGACATATAATGTATAAAGTAAGTACTTAATAATTTATACATATTGGTTTGGTACATATGGCTCAGGGAACTTGGGAACCTAGTGATAGTACACTCCGCTCAGTTCCCTTTTGTTTACAAAATGTATATCCTACATGATATATTTCCAAATACGTCATACAACTGCAATATCTAATGCAAACATCTATTACGATTTCGGTAACGTAATGTTTACTATAGAACAGATTAAAAGAGATTATCTTTAAGCTCCTACGATAAAAATGTTTCACAGATAAAAAGCTTGTTATTTTAATGAATTCTCGAAGCTTTAATTGGACTTGCGTTTATTAAATAAATTTGTTAGAATCAAAGCAAATAAGCAGAAGAAAAATATTTTTTTTTACACCATTAAAATCTTCCAGCTTCGTTTGTGACTGTAAATACCCATGACGGTTGTTGGTTCGATATCTACTCGTGGTTATGAATTACTTTTATTTACTGTCTGGTAACAAAAGGCGTTGCGTTGAGTTCCGCCATTTAATACGTAAAATGATAAAAAAAATTGGTAGAAGTTGGGAAAGTTTTTCAATTTTAACATATTCGTATTATAATTTGATGTGATATATTATTATATTTTTGAAATGTAAATTATCGTCATTTACTTTTATGGGACGATCAAGATCTGGCGTTATTACGTAACGAGAAACAACTGAACATAATTTCAATGTTGCTTTCTTTTCTTTTCAGCTTTAGGCTGAATCCCGCATATGGCAAGATGGGCAGAGGGAACTTGGGAACTAAGTGTTAAGACACTCCGTTCCGTTTCCCATTTTCCTCCGAATTTGAGGCTTTGCGTCGGAATTCAACGCCGCAAATGTAATAATATAATAACATATATAATATTTAAATGTTCATCTATTTTATTATTGTACCAAGTAGTGCCGACGATGTTGTTACATGCAAATGAACTCTGATTCAGGACGTGGTATCTCGGCGGAATAACGTGCTGAAATAATAAGCGTTATGTCCAAATGTTGACTTTGAAAGCAAGTGCAGTAGAATATATTGTTTCGTTCGGTGTTGATGCTGTACGAGAGTGTAGACAAATAACAGATTTTTGTTGACAGATTGTTTTGTTTATGAAGTTTTATAAGGTTCACGGTTGTTTTTTTTTTATTTAAGGTATTATTAGAGACAGGTAATTTAAAATTAAACATTTTAATAACGTTATTTTATTTAGTTATAACATAAATAAGTTTAAGGTTACTAAATTTAAATGTAAATGGGTATAAAATTTTTGAACGTACGTAGCTTTACGATTTGGACGTATGGCTTAGTTGGTCAGAGCGCTTGGACGGACTTTCCAAGAGGTGCGGGCTCAAATCCTGCTACGTTAAAAAATTTTATATGCTTTTAAATTAAAATTTAGCATTTCCTTTCACAAGTGTGGAATAACACATGAAAAAATAGGATGAATTTAACGTTAGCTACTATTGATTTTTTATTGTCATATTATATGAGTAAAGTAGGTGAAGCCTTATTTCAAAGGCAGAGGAAAACGGCAAAGTGTTAAGACACTCCGTTTCCCATTCTGTGCTCAATCCATTTAATATTCATTACATTTTAACTTATGTACTCAACCTGAACCTATTTAATATAATTAATTATGTAATATTTACTTATGATAACGATCTAAGTGAAGTAGCGTCTGATTGTATAAGTGGTGTTTTTCGTAATAAAAGCACGGCGTTAAGTTCCGCTGTCGAAGACGTAGCTCGGGTTTTGGAATTCGACGGGAACGGGAACAAGCTTTTTCATTTCCTTTTTACTGTTAAGTTGTATCGCGTACATAGCAGGGAAGGCAGAAAGCACCTGAAAACTTTGCGGTAAGGTTCCAAAGATACTTTAAATGTAAATGCGTTCTGAAAGCACGTTGACGTCACCAGAGTTAGCAAAGCAAATACAAAAATATTAAATAATCCATTTTCTCGAGCGGGAATCGAACCTACAGATCGCGTTTTCGCTGGCAGATCAAAATGGCAAAAGTATATTCATATATTTGAAAATTGATGAATTTAAAATAAAACTGTATATTTAAATGCTCCGACAGTTAAGAAGTTGGTAAACGGGTTCATCGATCATTTCAAGTTTCTAGCATTTGCATGATAAATGGTTCGAGACTTAATTTTTACTTTTAACTTTTCAACTTTTAACTGATTTTAGATTGCATCTGTTGTAGAAAAATATTTTCTACGTGTATTCATTACTAACTAGAAATCTGCCTGCGTCTTCGCCTGTAGTCTACCTCATTGGCATACAGTAATTTCGTGTTTAATTCGTGTTAATTTCCACCAATCTGAGGAAAGTGGAGAACTTAATGAAATATCTTAACACTAGGTTCCCAAGTTCCCTCTGCAATATGCGCATGCGTGAAGCTAAAAATATTATATATTTACTCTCTACCATCATTTGGGTTCCCATTCCAAATTAATTATATTCATTTTAACTGTTACAAGTTTTATTGAAACTTGTTTTAAATAAAGAATTACAGCATTAAATATTAATTTTATTGTTATAACAATGCTTATACAAAATCAATATTTTTTACACAACAAAAATATCTCGTAATTACAATATAATTAACGTAAAATCACCCTTAACTCTCTAACCTATATTATGGTAAAGCCGGCTCAAGTTGGTCTTATAATAAATTCAGTGTGTTTCTACCTCCAATTGTATTTGGTATCTATTTTCTATTCAATTCGCTAATTTTATACGTTCTTTTGATATACAAACTATACAGAAACGGTTTTACTATAACTTTTAGTATTGCCCCTTTCGCTTTGTCCCAGAACTTAATATTTATAGAAGGCAAATGGTATGTTCTCGGGTATCAGAGGTAACGGTTAAAGCGTGTTGACTGGCGGAACTGAACGCCGTATTTTGCCTTGTTACCTAAGGAAGTTAAAATATTAAATACTCCTACTTTAATCTCTTTGAATGGTGATCAAACATTTGTGGCGTTTACACGCTTGCCTATTTGTTTTTTTGTATTTCAATTACAACCAAAAATTAAATAGAAAAAAAACAATCAGCTTGAAGAAATGGTGAAATGAATATAATATTGAGGCCTGTCCTGGCGCAGCGGCACAAGCGTGTGACTCTCCCCACTCGAGGAAATAAAATATCTAATATTTTCAAATAAAATATTTAACATTTTCATTTCTTCGCTCTGGTACAAGGCATAAAGCGGCGTTGAGTTCTGCCACTCAACACGCAATGCCTCAAATTCGGCGGAGAGTGAGGAACATAAGTGGAACGATGTGTCTTAACACTAGGTTCCCATGTTCCCTCTGCCTATTCTGCCATGTGCGGAATACAGCGTGAAGCTGAATATAATATTTATTTCTTCTTTCGCTTAGACAAAATTGAACACTCCCTCTTATTCTATGATTCAATAACTCGTGCTATTAATTTTAGTTAATGCTATTCCTTACCAGAAATATTCAAAAAAGCTTGTTTAGCTAACGAGCTTAGTTTATTATTTGGTGACACCGCCGCAGCGCAGGGGAACATCTTCTGACCCTTCCGGGTTCAATTCCTCTAGGAAATTAATACGTAAAAAAACCTTTTTCATTAGTCTCGTTCTGATCGTCAAAACGCGGTGACGAGTTTTGCAACTCAACACGCAATCTCTCAATAAATGAGCCAAAATAATGGTATAGAGCGAGTTAACACTAAATTTCTTCTCTCTATCCGGCAATGCCTGAAAAAATATAGAGCTATTTTTTCTATTAAGCTAGTACTACATTTTTTTTATCTGTCAACCTAAATAGATGCTACTTAATGACATATTAATTCTCTGTACAACCTATCAAGAGTCCACTCTATCTAATATGTCTAGTTTGAATCGAACTAAGCAAAATCCGATTCATCAACGCTGTTCATACATCATGAATAGTGCTGTATTCCATACGTTGACAATTTCATTTGTATTTTGCTCTACATATTTGATTTTAGAGATAAATTCGTTATGTTGCCGTACCATATTCCATAATTTTTTTAACTCTTTATTCTAGTAATAAAGTTATTTTACAACGTTTTAAACCAACCTTCATCGTTTTCAATAGAGATTAAATTTGTTAAGACATAGTGATAAAATTAATTACGAAAATATTTATTTTAATATATTTTTTTTAGGGTTACGCTGTATTCTTCACGTGGTACCCTGCCGGAGGCAGAGTGGATTTAGAGGCCTAGTTTAAATGGAGTGATTTAAACACTCTGTTCCTATTAAGAGACTTCCTTTTCCCACTTTCCAAGGAAGTTGAGGTTTTGCGTGGAACCAAACGCCGCGGTTTGCCTCGTCACCAGAGCAAGAAACGAAAATACTATTTATATTTTGTATCTATCTTAATAAATATGCCAAATATTTTTTGTCAACAATTGCGTCTGATCTCAACAATTTCTTTTTGATAATTTATAATTACAACCTCAATTTAGCTACTTGTAATATTTGCGACAAAAAATCAACTTTTAACGCTAACAAATTTCATATTTAGTTAAAAGTTGTACTTTTAATTTATATATTACTAATTTCTGTTCAAAAGAATAGAATATCATTCCAGATTACATAATTTATATAAAAATAAACGTGGCTAATTAAACGAAATCCGCTCAACATTTAAGTGAACTCCCACTCGAATATAAACCAATATATTAAGGTATTTGTATAAAAGCCAGCTCGTTCCGATCGCGGGCGAATTTTTATCTGAAGTTGTAATTACTTTAAAATAGTCCGTTAACAGGAATACTCTTGCCTCATTTATCTAAAGCCGCTATGAAAGAGAAATTAGCGAGAAATATTACCTTTTTTGCCTTGCAATGATAAATAAGAAGGAGGTTTATTTTTATTATTTATTTTAGAGTGAAAAAAATCTATATTTCTATATAGAAGGCCTCGAAATTGGTGAAAAGTGGGAAACAGAACGTGGTGTCTTTTCAGTTCGTTTTGCTAATCTGTAACGTGTGGGATACAGCATGAAGTTAAAAAGATTTATTTTTGTATATACATAGTTACGTCCCAATATTTTCAAATTTTAATACGTTGAAAGAAAAACAATAACAATTTTTGTATTAAAAATTTATTTACATTCATTAATTCAAATATTTTTTTTAAGTTAAGTTATACAGATTAACAACCTTATTTTGCGCACGCTCAGGCCAACCGTGCCTCTTTATTGCTTGTTCGCTTTTGCTTGCTTGTTTGTCTCCGTCGGAACGTGACAATGAATCATACTTTTTCGTACGTACAGCTAACGTGTAACAATTTATAAGATATTGACATGTCAATTTCTTTCTATATATAGATTATACTTATATGTGGATTATCAAAACGGTATTTTAATTAATGCACTTTTCAGGGCAAACTACGAATTGAAAGTTAAAAATCATACGAATCGTTTACCTTAAGACTTATCTATATTACGTGATTAGAAATGAAAGGAGGTTTTTAACTCAACCCGATTTCATTTGAATATTTAGTACTGGCGTTGGCTTAATTAAGGATCTTAATCAGCCTCAGTTTTAACGTCTTTTTAAGTCACCATTGTTTTATTTCGTTCCATTCGTCTTTTTAAATTATTCTTATCGTGTCTTCATCGTGCTGTAGCTCGAAATGTTTAAGTGATCTTAAATTGAAGTACGAATTGACAAAAAATATTATTTATATATAATATAATGTCGTTTCTGCTGTAGATAGATGCGTCAATAAATATTAATGTTGCTAATATGCTGTGATAAATTTGTTTTATTTTAAAAACAAACATTTCATATAATTATTTAAAATTTCGGCGTTGAGTTCCGCCACTCAACACGCAATGCCTCAAATTCGGCGGAAAGTGGGGAACGGAAGTGGAACGGAGTGTCTTAACACCAGGTTCCCGGGATCCCTCTGCCTACCCTGCCTCGTGAGGGATACAGCGTGAAGCTAAAAAAATATATATTTAAAATTGCTTGTTATTATTATTTAAAAAATAATATTTTGGCCATATCTTACGTTCTATATGTACTTTACCATTTGACAGCTACAATAGGTGGGAAATGAAGAACATATTAATAACATACACTGTTCTTCACATAGTCGATGTGTGTCTCTGTTTACTTAGCAATACAAATATATGTCTTTACGCCGGTTCACGCGATAGTGAATTTCTGCAAGTCTCAAATGTGCAAATTTCCAAAAAAACTCGATTACTGAACTCGCGTAGTAAAGAAGCTTACCGGCATAGTTATACGTGTGCGTACAAGGGCTTAGAATATTTCTCGACCTATATAAATAAATCTCTTCTTTTAGTAATTTTCAATAACGCATAGAAGACATTACTCGACTTGGAAAGTCGAAATTTTGTATATAAGTGGGAGTATTTTAAAAAATTCTGAGCGGCAAAATTTGTGTTTTTTTATTTTTTTATTTAACGTTTAAGTTGTAAATATATGAGCAAGTTGAAATCAATATATATATTTTATGATGTTAAAGTTATGTGTGTGTGTGTTATGTAACGAACAAGGTCCTTACATTCTTTACGATCATAAATAAACTATTTAAATAAGTTGCCGCAGAAAAACCCTATATATAAAATAAACAGATGTCAAAAATTTTAATTGAAATAAGTATAGGATTTATAGAAATATTGTAACTCAATCAGAAAAAGTTAATAAAAAGTAAATAATAAATAAAAAATTTGACCCACTATACTACTGTACCTCTTTCTTTTGTACATTGTGTTCGACAAAGAAATCAAGAGTGCTTTTAAAAACATTGCCAAGCTGATGAATAAACAGAAACAAAAAGCATTTCGTTTTGAACTTCTGACCGAGTTTTATGAACACAAAAGTGCAGTTATGTTTAAATATATTTTACTTAGTACATTTTTTTTTCTAAGTCTAGCTGAGGTAGCCATGATGCAGCGTCTGAAGGAAAACATAAGGGGTACAGGTTTGATTCTCACTAAAGGGAATTAATCATTTTCCCAGCTCTAAACAAGATCAAGTCTGATATTGAGTTCGGTCAGTCAGCATGAAATGTTTTCGGAAAATGAGCAAATAGTTAAAAACAATACATTTTAGTTGAGTTTAATGTAGTTAAGTCGTTTTGTTGATCATTGATTGAAATTTATGAGCTAAGCTTTTGATTTAAGAAATACTAGAAATAAATTTAACCTTAGTGCAGCTATAATTTGATTGTATCAAGAAAGTAATTCTTTAATGGGACTATGTGTACACTTTTACAATAGAATACTAGAAAACGACCGAGAATTTTCTCGCTTTTTTTATACTTGCTCCAGGCTATTTCAAATGTATAATGTAATTCACTCACTCAGGTTCACGCACACGGCAGGGTAGGTAGATGGAACTTGGGAACCTAGTGTTAAGACACTCCGTTCCACTTTCGTTCCCCCCTTTCCGCCGAATTTAAGTCGTTGCGTGATGAGTGGCGGAACTCAACACCGCGGTTTGCCTTGTACCAGAGCGAAGAAATGAAAACATTAAATATTTAATTGAAAATATTGAATATTTCATTTCTTCGAGTGGGGACTGAGCCCACAACCTGTCGGTTACAGTCACACGCTTGTGTCGCCGCGCCACGACAGGCCTCATGTATCATTGTCACTTATAATAAATATGATATATATTATAAACTTTTGATTAATAAAAATGCTCTGCTAATGCCCGCTGAGTTTCTTTACCAGGTCTGAGCAGTAACTTTAGTGAATTGGTCGTAAATTGTTTAACTTTCAAAAAATTAGGCTAGTTAATTCTCATTTTTAATAAAAAATATTTGAATTTGAAATTAAATCATATATTAAAATATAAAAGGTGATTAGGAAAGTAATTTAATTTTTCTCTTTATTTTGTTGTATTTTTTTGTACCAAACTTCACACTTACTTATATGTACCCACTTAAAGAACTTTCATTGTTTATCGCTGAGAAATATTTTTAGGCAGACAAACCGTGCAAAGAACAAATATGCCTTTAGTTCCTGCAGGTAATATTCCTTAATGATCTTTCTACCCTGTAGCAAGAAATAATGATGCACCACGCACCTGCAACCGAAAAAAAATTAAGCACTAATTTCATACTCAGCCGAATTTAACGCATTTTTTCGGTCTTGGTTAACCCATGAGAATTCAAAATTCGGGATACTTTTTGAACTCACCTTTTTCATTGACTTTCGGTTCAATATTATCTGAAGGGAACGATTAATACGTTGAATTTTATATTAAGAACACGCTATCATAAAATATTATCGCTAAATATTTTATATAAGGGACAGACTTTTATTAGATGTTTTGCTCTGAAATTTCACCTTTATTTTTTCAATCTATTTAGAATATAAACGATTTGATCAAATACATAGCCCACGCCAATAGAGTACTAATCATATTTGCATCCCAATTTTACTCTGTACTGGTTACAAAAACGTAAGATAAGTTTAATTTTATAATTTTGTATAAAATAATTAATTTAAAATTTTCTAAATAAAATTCAGGTTTTATTTAATTGTGTTCCATTTACAACCGCAACGTAAACTCATGAAGGAGAATGTATTGATCTTGAGGTCATCATGGTGCAGTGACATAACGTTTATGTATTAGATCTATAACAGTTTTACACTAGAGTTGAATATAATGTCAAATCTCTCAAAAATTAGCGGCGTTTACAACATTTTTCATTGACATAAAACGTTTTTTTTTTTCGTCTGTACTTAGCTAAGTACTTGCTGCCACTTGTAATTCTATTTTTTATTGATAATAGATATATGAAATTTAAGGGAACACATTATGCATACATAATGCTTGAAATATTACTAAGTGAAATAAATATTTTTCAGCTTCACGCTGTATCCCGCACTAGGCAGGGTAGGCAGAGGGAACGAAAGTGAAACCTAGTGTTATGACACTCCGTTCCACTTCCATTCCCCACTTTCCGCCGAATTTGAGGCATTGCGTGTTGAGTGGCGGAACTCAATGCCGCGTTTTGCCTTATTACCAGAGCGAAGAAATGAAACATTAAATATTTAAATTGAAAATATTAAATATTTCATTGCCTCGACTGGGGATCGAACCCAGAACCTGTCGGTTACAGTCACACTCTTGTGCCGCTGTGCCACGACAGGCCTCAAATAAATATTTAAAGTATTTTTTTTTAAAGTATTTCCACCGTAAAATCAAAGTAATGTATATTTGTATACTATTATGTTCAACAATTACTATGATTTTATGTGATACATTCAAAAACCATATTAAAAACCCGTTTTCTTGAATATTTTTTTTCATAGAACCATAGAAATTATTACAGCTTTTATAAAAGTTATAGTTCTTATTAAGTTTTCCTAAATATATTAAAAATCCGTTGGTCATACCCAATCAGCCAGTCAGTCAGTATAACTGAAATTTTCACGTAAAGCAATTTAATTACGCGTCAACAAGCTGTGGTTCTCTGTCACGTGCGACGTGCTCTTTGTCAAGCGACAGATAAAGCAGACCAATACTTATAGCTGTGTGTGTTATACTTATATGTGACTGAGCTTTATTCAAGCTTAGATATTATATGTTGAGCTTTTTTTTAATATTTATTAATTTATTTATTTCACAAAAAAAAAACAGTTATTAAAAATAATTAAAAAGCTGTAAAATTTTCATTTCTACGTCTTCTTAATCGCCAGCACGACAAAAAATAAAGTGATGTATTTATCTATTGGTTAGTTTATGATTATATCTACTGTCTTTGCTTATGTGAATATAAGTAGGTATGAATGTTTGTTTTTTTTTAAATTGTAGAGATTAAGCTGGTTGATCGATTTTGATGAACCTGAGTCGATAAATAGTATTTGAAGACTGTCGTGGCGCAGCGGCACATGCATGTATGTGACTGTAACCGACAGGCTGTGGATCCTCACTTGAGGAAATGAAATATTGAATATTTTCATATTTAATGTGTCTGTTTCGTCGATCTGGCAACAAGGCAAGAACGCGGCGTTGAGTTCCGCCACTCAACACGCAATGCGTAAGGCATTAAACTTAGTAGAACGGAGTGTCTTAACACTAGGCTCTCAAATTCCCTCTGCCTACTGCTATGTGCGGGATACAGCGAGAAGCTAAAAGAAAAGAAGAGATAAATTGTCATTGTAGAAACAACAGTAATCGAAATTCAATACGACAACCACATGTCAGATCAGTCAAAATTTTCATTTCAAACAATTAAATAATTTTATACAGCCCAATAAAATATAAATAGGTTTTTGCCGTGTGATTCCGGCTTAGAATAGGATCACCCTGGTACTGATGGTGTCGTAAGAGGCGACTAAAGTGCTTGTGGTAGAGTCACGTTGTCAGTAATGGCAACCACCCCCAGCATTTAAGACTGGCGTTAAGTAGTGGCTTTGGCCACTGCGTTTCGCATTAGGTAATGCCGGGCCCCGGTGCCCCTCCACCTTAAAGGACGGCAACGCTCCTGTAGCTCCTCTGGAGTTATTTGGGGCCGTGGACGACGGTGATTACTTACCACCGGGTGACCCGTACGCTCGTTTGCCGTCTTTTCCATAAAAAAAAATGGGTCATGGTTCATGTTAATCCCAAAAACTATTGGCTTAGAGGCTGTTAATTATTATAATAAAAAATAGCATTTATTAGTTAATTCAATAATAATTTTGTAACCAACATACATTTCTTTGTACAAAATATTAAAAGTTTTATAATCATTTAAATTTCAACTCAAACTTAACCGAAAGCCATTTAAAAGTAAATCAAATTATTTACCTCTAATTGAACTAATTAATTAAAAATAACTTTAATACTATTACAGCGTCATCTCTTTAGCTCCTTTCATATTATATTATACAGATATTAAATAATTAAATTACTCTGGACTTAGAACTGAAACACCGGAAATTTCATTCGAAACTTTCATCTTCGGAACGAGATTTAACGTTGAATATAATTTAATTTTAACATGTATCTGTTGAAATTAGTATTAATAATTTTATTATAACAAAGACAGAAGCTGCAATATAATAAAGTATGCAATATTTTTTTACAAAAAATAATTTAGAAATAATATTTTTTGAATGTGGTTGGACGGATTGCGATCCTCTTTCATAAGAAAGTATTTAGTCCAGGCAAGAAGATAGACAAATAATACTAAGTTATAAAAATCTTTTTAATTTTCAATAAATTGAGGAAGCGAATTAAAAATTTTAATGGAAATCCAGAGCAAGAATTGAACCCGTAACCATTACGTTTATAAAACTTTTTCGCTTTACAAATCTTTATTATATAGGAAAATTCTTAAATCATGTTGTACAGTGCATTACTTGAATGGGAAAATGGGAACTAATAAATAAACGACTTTCATTTTAACATTTCTTCGTAACACTAAATCAATTACAAAATTAATATCAATTTAATACAAAATAGTAAAAATGATTGCTTTGAAATTTAATCAAATGAACGTTTGCGTTTATAGAAAACATTTTTAAGGTTTCATTCGAAGTAATGAAATGATCAATTATATTTAAACTGGTGTCTCGTCCTGGTTTTACTTTTTTTATATGAATAATTTCATATAGAAACATACATGTTTCACCAGCACCTCGGGACCTATCTATTTTTTGTCGTTCGATTGATGTATGTCTAGGTAGAGAGAACGGAGTGCCACTCTAAAACACTGTACTTATCTATCTTTCACTACGTCCACTATCATTAACCTCTTCAGATATGACTTCCACAGGGTCCACATGCTATTTTAGGTTATCTTAATTTAGGTAATTCGACGATTTAAATGTAAAATGAGCTTAAATGTTTAAACCTTTTTAACTGATAACTGAACTTTTCCAATAAAGAGCAGATTTTCCCATAAATTGTAAACATCATTAACTGATTTCAGTTTTTTTTTTGAAACAGCATACATTGGTCCTATTACCACCAAACAACCAACCAACCAGTAAAGATCTGATAAAAAAACTTTATATAAGTTGAGATAAATCATCCAATTACATACTGCATATTAGATTTTTCAAATTGTTTCTTATAACAAACCAGATATTGGTTTCCTGTAGTAATCAACTGATCACAATAATGTCCTTATTGTTAAAGACTCAAAGACAAAGACACTCTCTTTCTTCACTTTCCAAAAATACATACCTACAGACAACAATCTAATAATAATCATAAAAATATTTTTCTTATCAATAATTCCACACGACTTGTTGATTCAAACAAGATTATATTTTAAACGGCCTAACTGAGTGAGGACAACATGGGTTGGTACTTGGGACAGCTGACGTAACCACAACGGCAATAACGCAGTGAGATGGGATTTTTAATAACGCCCGACAATGTGACGGTGGCCTAATATCCTTGCAATGACAGGATACTTTGACGATATATAAGTATTAGTTGTAAGGGATATTTCGATAAGTTGATTTTTTTTTATATTTTTTTGCGTAGGCAACGTTGGTTGGTGAAAAATGTTATTAATTTTTGTTGCTGTGTTGATTTTTTTAGAAGTTACAGTATTAATATATCTTAATTCTATTCTGTGTATGGCTGTCAAGATGGGCATCAGTCTGTGACAGCGCAGCTCCTAAATTTTGTTTGATTGGACTATGTTTTTTTAACCCAAGGTTTTGTTCATCGGGGTATATAGATATATAGATCATAATATCATAAATATAAAATAGTATATATATTATATAGTAAATATATATATATATATATATATATATATATATATATATATATATATATATATATATATATATATATATATATATATATATATATATATATACATATATATATATATATATATATATATATATATATATATATATATATATATATATATATATATATATATATATATATATCGATTAAGTCTGCGTTATTTGACCCAGTAATATTCAGTTCAATCTCTCTACAAAAGAATATTTATACAGAAAGTAACTATTTTTTGAAACCAATTTTATCACGAAATTAATATAAAAGTAGTCTGAGCGGAATAAAATGCAGATTCGTGCTTTAATTATGACTAAGGCAAAAGTGGCTGATATTAAAATTGATTTAGAATATTACTGACGCCGCGGCGTCGAACGTTTTATTTTCAAATAAAGAAACTTCCGCCACAGGAAATGTGAAATTATAAGGTGATTTTTCTTTTCGATGTACGTGTATTTTATTTCTTTAGGTTTCTTTGAATATTGAAGTTTATAATTTTTCATATCAATGAGCAATGATGCCTGATGATATTTTTAAAATGAATCTCGACAACGGCTCCAACGATTTTTATAATTTTGTTCGAGGCGTTAAATCGATCTAGCTGGGTTTGGTTCGAGTCCGGGTGTTTTTAATACGATGATTTTCGTTTATCATTTTTTCTTGTTTTTTATATGTTATTTATATTTAAAAGATATGATTTTAAAAAAGAAACACCAAACAAAGCTTGACCAGGTAGAACTCTCGTCAATTATACTTTATAGCAGAAATTTAAAGTAGAGACACTGCATTTATCATTTGCCAGCTAAATTGAAAACATTGCGTGTTTAGTGACGAAATTTAACAATGTGCTTTATTTCACTGTCTATGAAACTGTATAGTTTAGGTATTAAAAGAGTTTCTATATTTGGTGGAGCAAGTCAAGTTAAAATTAGATAACTATTGAAAGCGATATAAAAGTTAAATGAAAATAAAAAGCTTTCATAATTCCCGTAATAATCATTTACGAGAATTATGGAAACCAAAAGGTCAATAATTTTAAATATTATTCTTCAATGTTTATTCCTTTAATTAAAGGAACTTTAGTTCAAGTTTGTACGTTTATGTATCATTATGAAATTGGTTTTTATTTTTTAAAAAAAATATAGTTTTAAAGCAAAACATAATTTTCTTAGTTTCACGCTATATTGAACATAACAGGGGGCAAAATGGAAGGAAACCTTGTCATAAGGCACTACGTTCTCCTGAAGAAACTTCCGTTCTCACTTTCCAATGAATTTACCACTTTAAAGCCGTGCTTTTAATTCGTACGAAAGCGAAGAAAAAAACATATTAAATATATAATTGCGTTAAGTAGAAATTTAATTCACAAGTTGTCGCGTTAACAGTCGAACGCTTGCATTACAACAAGCGGAGATAAACACTGAGGAAAGTAATAAAGTAAGTAAAAACTGTTCGTATTCAAGTCTTCATTTTATATACATATATATAATTATATATCGATAGGTACCGAACAAAAATATGCCCACATCCACCCGTCTCATCCCACAAATCATGAACTTTTCTTACAAGAATGCAAAGCTCAAATACCCTGGTTGTTCTATAAACATTAAATTAATAAAGTTTGAAGTTAATAATAACGTAATAGCTTGCCTCGGTGGCCGTTATGGCAACTCTATGGCGAAACTTTGCACATTACGGCACATAAGGTATTTGGTGCAAAGTGTGTTTTAGAGTTGAATTTGCAATGTTATCATACTAGTAGATGTTTTAACGCAATCAACAAAGTGTAGCGATAGTTGGTTACAGCTTAATTTGGATTTAGCTCTCGTCTTTCTTGCTTTGTAAGTGAAAATGTATCTACTGTCACTTTATTTGATTGTTTTTAGTTTAATACTGTATCTCGTATTTAGAGTAGGCTAAGGGAACCTGGGAACCTAATATTGAGTCACTGATATTAAGATTATTACACTTACGTTCCTCAATCTCCGTCTAATACCTTTAACATTGCGTGTTCAATGGTGAAACTCAACTGAATGCAAAAATTAAGTATTTTATTACTTCTTTAAGAAGTATTCTTATTCACAACCCCTTGAACTTGCTCTAGCGCTATTATTACACTTTATTGTTCATTTTTATTTTATTTATATTCATTTTATCGTCGCAATAGTTTTTTTATGATATTTGTTACGTTTATGAACAGTAAGGCCTGTCGTTGCGCAGCGGCACAAACGTGTGACTGTAAACGCCATATTCCCACCTACAAATTTTATTCATCACCTTGATAATGAATAAAATATCTAGATGCTGTATAAAGTAACTGTTGGTTCACCAGTGATGTGTAAAATAAATAGATCGCGGTCGATATTCCTATAATTGAGCTATAGATTTACCGATTTTATCTGCAAGTTAAGTTAGTATATAAGAAAAAAAATCATAAAAAAAATTAACACTCTCCTTTCAAATTTATAGACTATACCATATGTAACTCAAATACTCAAGAAATGAATACTGTTGGATATAAATTGCGTGTTGTATGCAGATGATCTGCGTATAACTTTCAATTTACCTACAGCTCACTATTTTCACTACCATGTCGCTTTGTTTCGCAAGAAAATTAAAAAATATATCAATTGATGAAAAAATATCAATATCCGGCGCACATCACGCTTCAAAATTCGGCGTAGAGTGAGGTACGAAACGGAGTGTCTTAACACTAGGTTCCCATGTTCCCCCTGCCTACACTACAATGTGCCGATACCGCGTGAGGTTGAAAAAAATAAGATGAACTTAAATTAAAATAAATATACAATAAAATATAATTTTATAAAAAATTATCTAATGTAAATTATATATTACTGTATTTGAAATATAAATAACATTGTCATAAACCTAATATACGTATGTACATAATATATAAGAAATTACGCGAACGCTGCATTCATACTGTACATTATGACCTGATACGATTTCGCGAAAGCTTATTTATATACAGCTTTAATGGCTTCACTAATAGTCATTTTATGAGAGTTTACGTGAGTATGTTAGTTTTATATGAAATTATTTTATTATCTTGGAAATTAATTTTCAAATGCACCTTTTTTAATTGCGTAAAATGGAGATTTTTTCGTTTAACGCTGAATTCCACACATGGCAGGGTAGATAAAGAGAACTTGAGAGAAGATGGGAACGTAACGGAGTGTCTTAATACTACATTAAGACACTTCTTTTCGCCGAATTTGAAGCATTGTCTGTTAAATGACTTGTGGGGAACTTAACGCCGCGTTGCTTTATTGTTACCGAAGCATAGAAACGAAAATAAAAAATATTTCATATCCTCGAGTAAGTCCATGGAGTCCATTTTGTTATTTATATGTAAATATTATAAATTTAACTTACTGTAATAGAAACAATAGCTTAGATATTTATAAAAAATGACCTTATAAGGAGATTTATTATAATATATATTTAAAAAAATATATGAAAATCATGGACTGTTTGTCCTTGCCAAAAAATATTTTCTTCGAATTCACGCTGACCTACCCCACAAACATTGTGGCATGCATCCTGATGTAGCACTTTACACTGTGTGCACTATATACAGTCAATACAAATTAATTTAATATATTTAAGGGTGGGAACCTGGGAACCTAGTATTCTTAATACTAGGTTCCCCTAGGTTCTTAGGTTACCCTCTGAAAGAATATTCTTTACCTAATTAAGACACTTTCATTTTCCACATTATGCTAAGTGCTTGCGTGTTGAGATTACTGTTGCGATCTATCTATTTACTAGAGAAATTCATATAATAATTATTTATTTACCCTGAGTGGATTTGTATTCACAACCTACGTAATTACAACCGCAGCTAGTTTCACTGCGCCAATATGGCTATGGCAGAAAGATATTTTTAGCTTACAAAAAAAAATAAAACATTCCACAATTGTGGAATGCATTTTAAATTTAAAAATTTAAATGAGCAAAAATAAAAGACGTTTTGCGGAGACGTTATGTGAAAATGGTCATCGTTACATTATCATTTTATTTTATATTAAACATTTTATTATATTTTTAAGACTTCCCATTTTTGAGTTTAGAGTTTGTTCAACTTCAAATTCAAATGAATGTTTGTGGTTAGTTATTTCATTAGTGTTTTTGTGACACAGTAATCTTTTTTTTAACTTTACATGGAAGGAAAGAAAGATAACGGAACATAGTGTTAAGACACTACATTCCGTTTCCCACTTTTCGTTGACTTTGAAACATTGCGTGTCGTGAGGCGAAACTTAACGCTGCTCTTTGCCTTGTAAGAAGAGCTTAGAAATAAAAACAATTAATATTTAATTAAAAAAGTAACTATTAAAATAAAATAACAATGTTAAAAGCGTTGAAAGCAAAAAAGGTACGTAATGAAACATTATGTAAAATTTTGAATACACAAAAAAATCTGTCACCATCATCTTTAAAGATTTTGTATAAATATTTTTTCTATAAGAAAATTTTCTTTTTTTTTGCTCTACGTCATATTGCGGAATCTCTAGTATAAAGACATTATTATTTCATACTTTACGCCAAATTCTTGTAACATTTTGTGTACTTATAGACCTTTAATTTAATGATTACTTATAGACAAAAAAGAATTACCTTTAATTTAATGATTACATATAGACAAAAATGAAATTCTTATGAACATAACTGCTGTTGATCTAGTGGGCGGGGTGAGAGTTGCTCGTCCTCCTTAAACGGTAATTATAAAGACAATAAATATACTACGTCCAAGTGACATTTGCCATGTGGAAGTAATATTTAACAATATTACTATTATTTAATTTGTAAGACATGCAGAAAAAAAATCACATGTATGAAATTTGAAGGTTGTGGGTCTACTCGAAAATATGAAATATTTAATATTTCAATTTCTTCGCTATGGTAACAAGATAAAGCGCGGTGTTGAGTTCCACCATTCAACACATAATACTTCAAATTCAGTGGATAGATGATAACTAATATGTCTAAATAGGAACGAAGTGTCTTTAAACTAGGTTCCAATGTTCCCTCTGTCTAACCTGTCATGTGCGGGCACGAAGCTGGAAAAAATATTTCTATCAATTTCCTGTCGTGGCGCAGCGGCACAAGTGTGTGACTGTAACCGACAGGTTGTGGGTTCGATCCCCACTCGAGGTAATGAATGTTTTCATTGTTTTCTGAGTTCCGCCGCTCAACACGCAATGCTTCAAATTCGGCGGAAAGTGGGGAGCGGATGTGAAATGGAGTGTAGGCTAGGTTCCCTACTTCCCTCTGATGATGACGATGATGTGGTGTG
Organism: Eueides isabella; assembly: GCA_019049475.1. Taxonomy (NCBI): domain Eukaryota; kingdom Metazoa; phylum Arthropoda; class Insecta; order Lepidoptera; family Nymphalidae; genus Eueides; species Eueides isabella. The sequence continues at coordinate 2,596,958 of CM032397.1, forward strand.
CGGTATACAGTGTAAAGCTGAAAAATAAATAAAAAAAAAAATCAATTTTCTATACTATACGTAGGCACTATGAAAATATTGATGATTAATTCCTAAAGCATTACATTTCATTGCAAAAGCTAAATAAAAACAAAGCTTAAAAGTAAAAGCTATTTATATAAGAATAATTTTCTCTGTTTCGTCTTCAACAATTTCTTGAAATACTTAAAGTTAAAGTGCACTTAGAGAAAATATTTTAAAGAGAATGTCCATCCCGTGCACTGTTCTAGTGAATCAAGTTTTACACGGTCGAACTAATACGGTACGGTTGGTTTGTACTATAGTACATTTAGGATATCTATTCTGTATTTGAGCAGTTCTTTAGTTAAATAGAAAATATTTAACATTTTACAGTGTATGATTACAGCGTAGACGCAAAGGTATTAGGTTCTATTACCGATTGTGGAGTGAATTGTTTTTAGTTCATTGCTTTAGTAACAAGTAAAAAAGTTTCGAAAGTTAAGCAAAAAGAAAGAAAACAACATTATTTTATTAGAAGCTAAAAAATGTAATATGAGGTAACATAGCGGCATAGCGTATGACTGTAAACTTAGCGGTTGTAAGATCAGTTGTCGTACTGTGGGACGAATCAATTTTTATTTTCTTACTTTATATCGATATAGCTTGACTCTAATACTAAAGTTAATTTAAAAAAATATATTTATTTTATATAACTATATTTACATTTAATATTGTGTACTTATTTTATTCTGTCCTTGCAAATAAAATGCTGATCCTGCCTGACCTGACCTGACCTTGATTATACAATATTGAAATATACAAAAATACAAATATACAATATTCCGCAGTGTATTTTGAATTTGCCACTAGAGAAGTTAAAAGTAAATGTTAAAGTAATGTTAATTAAGAAAGCGTACTACACTGTCGAAGAATATTTGAATGATAAAAATGTATTTAATTAAGGTCATTTGAATTTCATGCAGGATGGTCACTATTGTATTGAACAATGAAATTGTAACTTTATTCAATATTGAAAAGAGCAACTGTTGAGTTTCTTGCCGGCTCTTCTCAGCAGAACCGCATTCCGAGCCGGTGGTAATTTTATGTTTGTGACGATTCAAAAGTGCTTTCTAAGGCCTATTTGAATAAAGAATATTTTGAATTTGAATTTGAAACAAAGAAATGACCTGACCTGACCTGACCTTGAAATGTGCATAATAATTATTGTTAAGCTCATACTGGTCTCTACCAGCACAGAGAAACGCACAGACAGACAAAAAGACAGTTCAAACTGAAATAAAACGAAATAACATGTACAGAACAAATTTCGGTGAATAGAATACGATGCTTAATACTCAATGGTTAACGTTTATAGTTTATGTTTTCTGCTCTTATAGATCTTAGACATGCTATCTTATGCATTGTTTCCTTTATTAATAATTAATTAGGTAAAAAACTGAAATCTGTCGTGGCGCAGGGGTTCAAGCGTGTGACTGTAAATAGTTGTGGGTTCGATCTCCACTCGAGGACATGATATGTTTAGTATTTTCGAAATTAATATTTAATGATTTCATTTATTCGCTCTGGTAACAAGGCAAAGGGTGCGTTGAGTACCACCACTCAACACGCAATGCCTCAAATACGGAAACGCGGAAAGTAAGGAGAGAAACGATTAAACAGTTTCTGAGATTCTAAAAGTGGAAATTGAGTATCTTTTAACTTAAAAGCTAAAAATACCTAAAAAACATAAAACTTTATATTATGATAAGTTGCCTATGCTTGTGAAACTACTGAGAATGACGAGAGTCGTCATAAATCCCAAAATAAGGCAACGTTATGCGGTCCCTGAGCTCGGTGCTTACTTAAATGCAGTCATAAACAGGACTTTACTCAAGTGTAACGCGGAGTACTTCTATAAAAGCGATAAGTGTGTATAAAGCTAGTGGCACACTATTCTATGCTAGGGTTATGTAATCATTAAGAGAAACATTATTTCTGCGCATATCAAAACTATGAGATCGTTCTTAAGTACAGACTGTATAGTCTATATAGTGTATATGATGTCCATTTAGATTTACTTCAAGAAGTATTTAAGGCATTAAATTACTTACGATTATAACTAGATACATATATTATCAGTTACATTCCTTTGAATCGTTGAGAGAATAACGGTTATTTATCTAAAGGTTATTTATGTAAAATTAAAATAATTATATTATAATTAATTCTTCTTAAGTAGGAACTTAGTGTTAAATATAAAATATCTTGTTCAAAGTTAACTGAATATGTTTAAAAATGTTATCTCACACAAGAGATAAGAAAAAAACTGAATTTCCTACAAAATGCCAGCTACTTACAAGTTTTCTACAGGAAACTTGAGTATTTTGTTAAAATTAAATTAAAAATTACCAAGTAACTATACTTGTTGTGTATTTTGTACCTTAAACAAGACGATGTGAGTTTCAACATTTCATAGCTTCCACTAAGTCCTTTAGGGGTTGTTTTATTAAAACTTTTATACCTCGAAATCCTTTTATCACTTTATTTAGCAGTTGACAATTTTGTAGTTGAAAATCCTTAAATGTTACACATTATTTCTGCTTAAACTATTTTACGCTTATTCATTTCGTATGAAATAATTTTCACGTTAGTTTTCCTGTGAAATTTATTTTAAACATTTCAGAAACAAAAAATAAAAATGATACAACATATAAAAATGATACATGATATAGCGGTAAGTAAAAATTGTATTTTAAAATAACAAAATATAATACCTAATCTAAAATGCAAATTTATACCTATTTTAAAATACCTTAAATTCTTCAGAAAGTGAGGAATAGAACGGAGTGTCTCAACACTAGGTTCCCAAGTTCCCTACGCCGCGTAACGTAAAGCTGACTGAGAAAGTGATTGACTAATTCTTATTTTATTAAGTAAAGCTTTAGAATCACTCAACGAATAAACAAAACGATTTTAACGGACACGAATGGTATTTACTTTAACTTTAGCATCAAGAATACTGTAGATACTCAAATATTCTTCCTCTATCTTTATCACAAAGTGTTTCTTAGCACAAGCATGAAGGCGTAAACAATTTGAGATTGTGCCTTTCGTCTAAGCGGAAGTTCTTTCTAAGTGGACTTTTCAATTTTGCCGAGTGCGGAATAGATGCCTGAGACGTAGTGTTTTCTTTTCATTTCGAAAAGAGCATTCGCTTCCCTTAGAGTTCTGGCTGTAGACCTCGGTATTAGTATGCTTTTTGTGCTAGAAAAATATTTAAATTATTAAAAGAATTTGTTTATAGAAGAAAATTGCTGTGTTGAAAATGCTTATGTTTATTAGTTTAATATTAAAGTTTGTTTTCTTAAGTTTTTGATGTTTTAATACCCTTGGTCGTTTATTTATGAATGCTGATTTTTGTATTTATGAAAAGGTGTACTTTATTTTGCTTTATATTTATAAGGCAAATGAAAATTATAGCACAATAGATTAATATGTACAAATAATAAGTCTAAGAGAGATGTCTTCCAAAAACCAGTAAGTGAGAGAAATCTTAAAAGAAACAATTCCGGTATGTATTTAGTTAGTATATATTAGGTTAATCATGTATATACTTATATGTACTCATAGTACGTTTTATGTACTTTAAGATATATTTATTATATAATATATATTCTATTAGATTGGTAAAATGTATTTATACAAACTCAAATTTATATGTAGTTAGTGCCGGCCCTAACGGCTCAGCTCGCATGTCAATGTTTAAAGATTATTTAATATATTGACCAGAAAGGACGCGATTTTAAATGAAAGATAGATACATCAGTTTTATTAAAAAGTATCAATGTCTGTATAGAGAGGCCTGTCGTGGCGCAGTGGCACAAGAGTGCAACTGTAAAAGCGACAAGTTATTGGTTTGATCTCCGTGCGAGGAAATGAAATATTTATTTTGAAAGTGAAAACTTCTTCAGGCGCGTTGAGCGTTTTGGTAGAGGGTAAAATCCTCGGTACGCGTCACCGACATGCTAGTGATAATTGTATATCTATCGCTATGGAGACCCAGACTAGCGCACGCGCAGTAGCCTGTGTACACGTATACACTAATACATCGACTATTTCTGACTGTATTATGTGCGCGTTGGACGATTTTTGGATAAGTATAATTTTGTGAGTCACGACAATGATGTAAATAATGAAAATAATGTTCAAACTTGAATTCATTGAAATTCGTGTAAATATAAATACTATGTATAATTAAGATAATTGTATATTAATTATTTTTTCAACCACTTTGTATTTATATTTTGTTCATGATTTGTTTGCCATCCATCCATCCATTATCCACCCATCATATGTAACTAATAAATAAAACATAAAAAAAATCATATAATTTTTGCATGTAGTTTTAATTACTCTCAACTTAATAGTTCCGTTTTCACTTCTATCGGCAGTCCCACGACTGCTATTAGTTTTTTTTAATTTCTATGGTCTGGTAGCAAAGCTAAGCTAGATGTTGAGTTCAGCCACTCAATATGCAATGCCTCAAATTAGGAAAAGTGTCTGTCTTAACACTAGGCGCCCTCTGCCTCTCCCGCTACGTGCAGGATACACCTGCACATAGCGGGATGGCAGAGGCGTGAAGCTGAAAAATGTGGGATACAAAATCTATAGGCTATATAATAGACACACGTCACATCTCGTTTCAGCTTCTTGTCATATATTACAGATCTTTAATTTTAACATTTAAATTATAATAATTTACTATGACAGCGTTTTAATAATTCTTATAGTTGAATTAGATTGTTATAATTATTTATATTCGTTCAAAAAATATTAATTGTAAATGATTTTCACGCTCAATAACTTATGTGAAATTAACTTATCATAATGTCTTTTAATGTAGACTATTTATTTATTTTATTTTATTTTTATGGGAGAGACGCCAAACGAGCGTACCGGTCACCTGATGGTAAGTGATCACCGTCGCCCACGGCCCCGCGTAATTCCAGAGGAACTACAAGAGCGTTGCCGTCTTTTACGGTGGATGGGCACCTGGGCCGGGCATTACCTAATGCGAAACGCAGTGGCAAAGCCACTACTTAACGCCGATCTTAAATGCCGGGTGTGGTAACAATCCGGTCGAGTCTGCCCATGCATGTTGCCATTGCTGGCAACGGACTCTACCACACGCACTTTAGTCGCCTCTTACGACACCGTCAGTACCAGGGTGATCCTATTCTAAGCCGGGATCACACGGCAAAACTATTATGATTGTTCATTAAAATATTGCTCAATAAAAGAATATCTTCGGTTTTCAGATTTACCGAATATAATGTGACAGAAGGAATTGACTTTTTATATTAGACTAATAAATAAAATAAAAATCAACGATTGACAAAAATTTACCAACATCACTCTGTACGCTGCACAAAGCAGGGTAGGCAGAGGGAACTTGGAAACCTAATTTTAAGACGTTATGTTCCCCAGACTTTTTTGATTGAGTGGCGGAATTTAACTCCGCGTTTTGTCTCGTTACCAAAGCGAATAAATTAAAATATTAAATATTTCAATTGAAAATATTAAATTTTTATTTCCTTGAGCGGGGATCGAACCCACAACCCGTTGTGTTTACAGTGACATACTTATGCCACTGCGACACCACGACAGGTCTCAATATGCAAACACTAAATTAAAAATGAAAACCTCTATCAAACAGTAGGCCACTAGTAAAAGCAAAAGATTGCCCCCGATTATGCAAGCGTAGTAAGAAAGGCCACTTCCTTTCTCACAACGACTCTACAATCTGAATGCGTCTTGCTATGTTTACGATGCTCTACGCACACTCCATTTCCGGTGATATGAAAACGTTAGTGAATAGCGTATAGAAGGGTCTTTTTACTGAAAGGATTGAAAAACTAAGTTGCTCTTTGATCAATATACTTGGGAGTATGGTCAGCTTAGTTTACTTCGAAAAGCGGGTAGAATTTTGAAATAAATACGGTGTTTTTCTTCTTTTTTTGTATACGTATTAAAAATATAATTACCTACTAGGCCGAAAATTGAGAACATAGTGTTTTAACACTAGATTCCCTGTACCGTGCTGCGTATCGAAATCAGCGTAGAGCGCAAAATACCAAAAAAGTAAGAAAATAAATTTTATATATTACTATTTCTAAAAAGTAAATAAAGTAATTTTGAATTAAAATATTTTGCATCATAACATATTATTTGAAATATAAGCTAATATATAACTGTAATAAGAGCTTTAGTAATAAATATAGAATAAAATTAATTAACTGTAAAAAGTAAACATTATTTGAAATTTCAAAGAAAAGAATTTTAGTCCCGTGAAATGTGGCCCGCAAGGGTCTAATTTACACATTTTAAGGGTCTTCACTAATGTTATTACTTTAAATACATATGGTGGTATATTCACATAAATGAACTCGTAAAGTATAAACTACGGCTATTAAACCTGAACTTGTAAGGTCATTTGGGTTAATTTACTCTTGAAAAATGAAACAAGTTGGAATTGTTTTTTAAATATATATTTTCTGTAAAAATGAACGAACTACTCGTATCTTAGCATTATTTTCTAGGAAATATTCGATACGAAATTCTCGATACGATTTTTTTTTCACTTTCACGCTGTAGCCTGTAAGTAACATGGAATGCAGAAGGAACCAGGGAACCTAGTGTTACCACTCTGCCTGTTAGGAAATTTCCGTTCCCTATTTTCCGATGACTTCTTTAGGCATTGCATGTTGAGTAGAGTAACTCAACGCTATTTTGCCTCGTTACTGAGGCCTGTCGTGGCGCAGCGGCACAAGAGTGTGACTGTAACCGACAGGTTCTGGGTTCGATCCCCAGTCGAGGAAATGAAATATTTAATATTTTCAATTTAAATATTTAATGTTTCATTTCTTCGCTCTGGTAATAAGGCAAAGCGCGGCGTTGAGTTCCGCCACTCAACACGCAATGCCTCAAATCGGCGGAAAGTGGGGAACTGAAGTGGATCGGAGTGTCATAACACTAGGTTTCACTTCCGTTCCCTCTGCCTACCCTGCCTAGTGCGGGATACAGCGTGAAGCTGAAAAAAAAAAAAAGAAAATATTGCGATTAGGGTCGGATCCATTTATTATTTATAAAAATTTATTTATTTAAATGAGAGATATAGTATAAAGCTATAAAATCAATATTTTCAAATCTATATTTTATTATACATGTGAAATGTCTATGCAATATTTCTATATAACTAAGTTTTAACATGACACTACTAAAATGTAGTGAATTAACACTGTCTCTTTGTAGAAAAAAAAACATTTAAATTTAGTAAATTCGCTATCCATTGAAATACGTAGTATACCTAAGCTTCCTTCCGATTACCCATTACCCTATGCCTCAACGGGTTCTGCGATTGACTTAGGCTGAAGCATTTATTGGAATTGAGATATCACTGGAGTTGGCCTTACTTGTCAGTTCGTGCCTAATATCAAATGACTAAGCCTACCTCGAGATGTACCTTTAGGTAGGCTTAGCTTAGGTGAAGGCGAGATGTAACAGAATCTCGGGCTTAGTACGACAATTGTGTCTGATAAACAGTTCACTATCATGGACGATTTTGATTATTTTTATTTATGATTGTGATGAGGCCTGTCGTGGCGCAGCGGCACAAGCGTGTGACTGTAACCGACAGGTTCTGGGTTCGATCCCCAGTCAAGGAAATGAAATATTTAGAATTTTCAGTTTAAATATTTAATGTTTCATTTCTTCGCTCTGGTAATGAGGCAAAGCGCGGCGTTGAGTTCCGCCACTCAACACGCAACGCCTCAAATTCGGCGGAAAGTGAGAAACGGAAGTGGAACGGATTGTCTTAACAGTACGTTCCTAAATACCATCTGCCTACTCTGCCATGTGCGGGATACAGCGTGAAGCTGAATATATAGGTATAGTTATACTATATTAAGGCACTACAAATAACCACGATTGTTTGTCACAGTACCTCACTCGTTTCAATAATATATCATTTAAATAATATTTCTTTAATAATTCAAGGATTCAGGTTTTTTTCGGTAATTTTAGTTCTTACTTCTTAGAGTCTAAGTTATTTTTGAGGTACGGAATCATGTACTTATGACCTGATACGCTGATCATACGTGTCACGTTGCGAATTGCAATTTTATGAGAAATTTAATTGCATGTTGAAGTATTTTTCTTTTAATATTGTAAATTGAAGTTGTTCATTATTATAGATATCGTTTGGACAGTTTGTTACTTTACTCATAATTAAATTTGTTCCAAACAATAACGTAAACACTGCAGTCTTGGATTGCACTTTGAAATATGTTAGTACGAACTTCGCCGCTGACTCATTTTCAAGTCAAATTTAAACTCACTAACTTGACTATATTCATGTAAATAGAGGTCTGTGTATCATAGAAATTAGTTAACTGTTTGAACGAAGCGGGATTTGAACAAGCCTCTTTATTTTTTATATCTTTTCTTAAGAAATACTTCTCCTCCTCAGTGAAGAAGAAACACGTTTTTAACACTTTCGTATAGTAAATACTTACATATTCAGACATTCTAGAAATTGTAAGTGTTGCTACGTATATATGTACGTATATAGGGAATATTTTTAAATCAATAAATAAATCTAACCAAAGCTTGTCAGCTGAACGTGATCAAACATCAATGTTAGAATAAGGAGTTATTTCCATTGCTTACTCTGCATTTAGTGTAAATTAGATTGTTAGCTGTGTTTGATTTATAGATGATTCATGTTATTATTTTTTTATAAACTTACATATTGACTCCAGAATACTAAGGCAAGGCAAAACGAATAGGACATCAAAAACTATAGTCACAACAAAATGTATCGTGCACAGGACAGGGTAGGCAGGGAACTTGGGAACCTAGTGTTAAAACACTCCGTTCCGTTTACTACTTTCCGATCAATTTGAGACATTGTGTGTTAATACTGAGTTTTGGCGGAACACAACGCCACGTTTCACCTTGTTATACACCGAATATATCAACCAACTCCAACGTAACCATCAAAATAACCTACAAATACCGATGTGAACATCTATATACATACAACACTAAAACAATTTATCGCCCCTTCATCCAGCTGACCGCTACAATACTCTCGACCAGACGTATATATCTTCCGATGAAACAAGTAGATTTATTTGCCTTATCGGATTCCCAAATTGAACGGCATTTCGCGTTATCCCACACTTTTCTAAACACGTTTCTGTTTATCACGATCATTCGCAACGTTAGACATCGATTGTTCGTAAAAACGAATGGCATACAGAACACTGGCTCTTGTGCTCCCTTCAAGGTATTTCTTTATCATAATGTGATAAAGCGAATTTTTTCAAGCATCGACGTCGTTGTTATGATAAAATTGCCAAGTTTCAATACATTTTTGTGGTGTCGTATTATGTAGCGTATTCAATAAGGTGACAAGTATAGAATTATGCAGACATTTTTTGCGTTTAAGAAATTATGTGAGGGGCTTTTCTTGTTGTAGGTGAGAATTCTTATATTAATAAAACATATATTTTGTTAGATATGGTCGAGTCCATATTAATAGCTTTATTTTTATGTCCTCGCTATGACTGTTACCCATTGACTTGTTGGATGGATCACGGTGTTAAGCCCCTCGATTCCACACGCAATATCTAAATGATCGCAGAAAGTGAAGAATGAAGCATCTTAACACTAAGGTTCCAGTACCTTCCCGGCTATATATGGGACAATGAATATTAATATTATAATTCTATTAAGGAAGATAATTTCTGTGAAAAAAAAAAACAAAATAAAAAGAGGAATGACAAAATGCTATATATTTTTACTATTACAATTTCATCTTACCAACACAAGCACCTCTAGGGATCAATCATCAATGAAATGTTAACATCAAAGCCCGCTACTCTATTTGTATGACGGCACACAATACTTTCTTATTATTTATATGTATATAATACACCTTTTTTGGATTCTCATATAGTAGAGCAGGTAGAGGGTATATATATTTCTTTGTCCCATAGCGTCCCATAGTGGTTTTTATGTAATGAAAGTTTTTTTTTTAATATTCTTCATAGTTATAGTACAACAGTAGTAGATTTCAAAATATGGCAGTCCCCTATTATGGGGACACAATGATGTCCCGTAACACAGGATAGGCTACGAATTCAATTTTCTTCTAAGTATTTATACTTTTCGTTATGATAGTTGCATTTTGTTCTAGGGTTTACGAGAAAGAAAACATACCGCAATGTCAGAACGGAAAAAGAAAGGACAATGGGACCAACAAAGTTTACAAATTGCGATCGATCTGGTTTTAAATAAAAAAATAAGTTTGAGGGTAGCTTTATCGCGTTACAATATTTCTTAAAGCACTCTCCACAAAAAGACTTTAATTCTGGTTGTGTGGAGATTGTTCATAAACTATCGCCGTTACCTGATGCCGCAACAAAAAGATAAGCAGCAAGGAAGAGAAAATGTGAAAGAAATTTTAACATAAATGCTTTACAAAATTGCTGCTAAAGATAAAGAAAATGAAAAAAAAAAGGAGAAGAAGAAAGAAATGAAGATGAAGTTTAAATGACAAGGAAAAACAGACTACAAGTGTAGAAGCTAAAGGAAAAAGTAAATGTAAGAGGAAGATATTTGTAGTGTGTTTGGAAGACCATAATTAAGACTGGATAAAGTTTGTCATCTGCCATGGTTGGGCTCATGAAGAATGTGCTGACATTCTAGAGTGTAGAGACGCATATATATGTGACCGATGCACGATGATTTAGTGATGTATATAGAAATATATAAATATAAATATATATCTGTCCCGTACACCCTACTACGGGACAGATATACTACCGTATATATATATATATATATATATATATACATATATATATATATATATATATATATATATATATATATATATATATATATATATATATATATATAGAGAGAGAGAGAGAGAGAGAGATAGAGATATTTCCTTCCTCTCATAAATAGCAAAAGAAAGTGTAAAACCTGTTACTTAATAAATAAAAATGTGACACAATAAAAACTTATATTTCAACGTAACATTTTACAAGACGCTAAAACAGCATCACGCTAAGTTTAATTTTATACGAAAACTTTCAAGGGAATGCAAGTTTTAACGCTATTTGAAGGTGATTAAAATATAAAAGTGTGATTATTCATAACACTTCCAACAAAAACAAACATTTCTCATTTTGTTACGATATAAAAAAATATCATTGATTTGAGAGTTTGGCTTTTAACATATAAAAATGCAGCGACTGGCACTCTGGCTTACTATTTCAATTACTTAATACTATGTGTTACAATGTCACATAACTTGTAAGTAACAGTTAGGTTTTATATTAAATGTTCTAAACAAAACTTTGCACTCAATGCTAAACAGTCAAATCACAGTATATCGACTATAAATATTGTAGTTTTTAATTTCGCTCTAATAGAATAAAAAAAACTGCTAAAAGGGGTGAAATAAATAAAGCGTTTAACTCATTTTCATTACATTCTTCATTTCTTTTCTCTTTCTTACAGAATTTAACGTGAAGTTAAAAATTACTATTAACATTTACTGAAATTCATCTTAGTCCAATGATCACAAGAATTTAGAAAGCTTTTTGTAAAACGACCATAAGAGAAGTGAAACGTAATCAACCTCCTTCACAATAAATCAAATAAAAAATAAGCCTTGCCAATAATTAAAAAATACCAAACCCCTCTAAAACAATTCGATTAAAAAAACCAACAATGTAATTTGAACAAACATTGAGACGATTACAGTAAAATATAAATCGTGATTGAAAACGGTAATACAAAAGCGCACAGCTTCAACGAGCGACGTCCATACATGCGCAAAGTATACACTATTCATTTTCACGGAATCACGTGTTGTTGACAACTGACAATCTACAGACACGAATCGTGTGTACGGAAAAATTCTACTTGTTAATGTTTTCAATAGTAATCAATTCCAGTTGGATAATTGTAATATTTTTCTTTTTTAAATTTTAATTCAAATTAAAAGTAAAAATAAGACACTCCGTTCCCCATGCATAGTTAAATTAAAACAGTGTGTGAGTGGCGAAACTCGACGACGCGTTTCATGGTCGAGAACTGAGGGCTGAATATAATTTTAATATTTGTTTTGTGGAGATCGAACTTATACTCATCACACTTACAGTAAGTCTCACGCGTATGTATAATGTTCAAGTCAATATACAAAAATATTATAATATATAAGTTTTGTGCGGCGTTAAGTTCCGCACTCAGCAAGCGAGGGTTCAGTGGCGCCCGTAAGTGTACCTACTAATTGAAATAAAGTGTCTTCAGACTAGGTTCCCACATTCCCTCTGTCAATATGCAAAGCTAAAAACTACATATGATATACACAAAAACATTGAAGAATGCATTGATGATTGATTATTTATCTTAGAAATACATATGGCATAATTAAATAACATTTTGCTTATTTCCCTTTTTATTATTTATAAAATATATTATATATTATGACATTTATGTACCATTACATAGCAGGGTATAGGGAGCTTAGTGTTAAGGGCAGTTCCTCACTTTCTGCCCTAGAGTTGTATGGCGTAACTTCACACCACACTCCGACTTTTGATCAATGCGAGATAAAAAAAACTGTAATATATTGACTCGAGCATATCATTTTATAAAAAAACTTATTAATAATAAAAAATTCTCACCTACAACAAGAAAAGCCCCTCACATAATTTCTTAAACGCAAAAAATGTATGCATAATTCTATACTTGTCACCTTATTGAATACGCTACATAATACGACACCACAAAAATGTATTGAAACTTGGCAATTTTATCATAACAACGACGTCGATGCTTGAAAAAATTCGCTTTATCACATTATGATAAAGAAATACCTTGAAGGGAGCACAAGAGCCAGTGTTCTGTATGCCATTCGTTTTTACGAACAATCGATGTCTAACGTTGCGAATGATCGTGATAAACAGAAACGTGTTTAGAAAAGTGTGGGATAACGCGAAATGCCGTTCAATTTGGGAATCCGATAAGGCAAATAAATCTACTTGTTTCATCGGAAGATATATACGTCTGGTCGAGAGTATTGTAGCGGTCAGCTGGATGAAGGGGCGATAAATTGTTTTAGTGTTGTATATATATAGATGTTCACATCAGTATTTGTAGGTTATTTCGATGGTTACATTTAAGTTGATTTATAGGTGTATGATAAAGCGAAACGCGTCGTTGTGTTCCGCCAAAACGCTGTGATAACACACAATGCCTCAAATTTGTTGAAAAATGGAAAACGGAACGGAGTGTTTAAACACTAGGTTCCCAAGTTCCTTCTACCTACCCTGTGTGTGCGGGATATATTTCGAATTTAAAAAAAAAAGATGGATTATATATCATCACTACGTATATGTACATATGTATGTGACTAAGGTTGTTAATGCCTACCCTCCTTAGTTTTTCTTAGTATTCCGGAGTTAATATATGAAATTGTAAGAACATTTATGCAATGAATCCTGTTAATATTATAAATACGAAAGTTTCTGAGTATGACTGTATCTAGTTTGTTACTCTATCGTAGTCTATCAAATAAAAAGTACAAGACGGATTTAGACTGTTTTTAAAACGCTTTTATAAGCTTGGGTTGTATGTATGTATGTATGTATGTAATGGAATCTTTGAGCATGATTTTCAGCAATTTCCAGAAGTGGGATTAATTTGAAACTTTGCACACCTATCAAGGATCGATGACAATGTATTAATACGAAAATAGATTCCCATTATCATTATGAGAACCGTCAAATAAATAATAGTTTAAAAAATAAGCGTGTTTTTTTTAGTTTTTAAACTATTTTATAATTATATTTTATTTTGGACGTCATTTAACGATACGTGTCAATTATGTAGGAATCTGTCGTAAGCTGCGTAAACCATTGGAGTAACGAAAAACTTGTGTACCGTAGAAATGTATGTATGTCTTATATAGTTCTGAAAAGTACATAACTGCATATACATATATGTATATATCTTTATATATATTTTCATATGCATATGTATATCTTTCAAGTGAAAGCTAGTATGAACAAAATTATGAACCATTAATTTAGTTAAATTTGACTATTTTATTCTGCACCTTTTTGTATATTTATCAAGCATTTATCAAAATCAATACATTCGTCCCATATAATATAGATAAAATTTGTCTTTCACGCTAAGTAATTTGACCGAATACTTGAATAGAACTCCGTAGAGCACCTAATAGGCGCGCGACGAGGGACCGGATCACGGACAGACGTTGTTATTGGTTGTATTCTCTATGTATTTTTAGCAACTTGTCATTATTTATTTTTTATTTTAATTTCAGACTTATGAGACATGTTTTTTTTTTTGTAGTAGCAACTGAATAGTATTTTTTGTCTTGTTTTTCAATACGTTAATATATATATTGTCTGTCGCGACGCAGCGGCACAAACGTGTGACTGTAACTGATGGGTTGTGGGTTCGATTCCCACTCGAGGAAATGAAATATTTAATATTTTCAACTTAAATATTTTACGACTCTGGTATGAGGCAAAACGCAGCGTTGAGTTCCGCCACTCAACGTGCTATCTTTGCCTTAAAATTCGGCGGAAAGTGGGGAACGGAAGTGGAACGGAGTGTCTTAACATTAGGTTCCCGAATTCCCTCTACCATGCTATGTGCGGTATACAGCGTGAAGCTAAGCAAGTAAGTAAGTAAGAAATATGTGAGTTTACTATAAATTGTAATTCGACCTATAATACATTTTGTGTACGAATAACAAATAGTAGATATATATATATATATATATATATATATATATATATATATATATATATATATATATATATATATATATATATATATATATATATATATATATATATATATATATATATATATATATATATATATATATATATATATATATATATATATATATATATATATATATATATATATATATATATATATATATATATATATATATATATATATATATATATATATATGTGTATATATATATATATATATATATATATATATATATATATATATATATATATATATATATATATATATATATATATATATATATATATATATATATATATATATATATATATATATATATATATATATATATATATATTTAAAAGTACGTCACAAAACCTAATATGACAGGCCAAATTCCACGCGAACGACGCCTCGGGTAAAAGTTAGTCATCTAATACATAAACACAGATAATTATCTAATTTACACTAACATGCAGAGTAAGCAATAGAAATAACTCATAATTCTAACAACGATGAATGATCACGTTCTGCTGACAAGCTTTGGTTAGTTTTATTTACAAATCAACCAACATTCCAATATACGTGCATATGTATATGCAATTAGAATTTCTGGATCATCTAAGCATATAGATAGTTTACTAATTCCTATGATTTACAGACTTCTATTTACACGAATAGGCAATTCTATTATTTTTAATGTGTTATAATAATAAGTGTGGTGGGATTCAATACTGTTGATTCTCACTTGAAAAATCAATTATTTTATACATTTACTTTAAGCTACACTTTAAAAGAGCAATTGTTGAGTGTCTTGCTGGCTCTTCTCAGCAGACCCGCCTTCCGAGCCGGCGGTCTCTTTCTGTAGGACAGACACTATAAACATTTCCACGTAACTCGACACAACTTGATTCAAAAGTGCTTATAATTGCCTAATTGTGTGAAGAATATTTGGAATTGAATGAAAACATTTAATAGTTAATTTGAAAATATTAAATATTTCATTTTTCTTGGTTTTAACCCACAACATATCGCGCTTACAGTCACGTGATTATGCTCCAGCGCCCTTACCATATATATCATTACTATATATAAAATATAGATAATGTTGCTATTTGTATGTATTTCCTCCTAATAAATAATACATAATCCCATATCTCCAAAACATTACTAATAACAAACCTTTTATTTTAGAACATTTCAGGATAAAATTAAGGATACTATCTTCAGTTTTATTCACCGTAAAATTCAAGTAAGTAAGAGAATCTTACGTGCATTTACATTAACCAAAGCAACATTTAAATTATTAAAACGGGCATTTGACGACTGTCTCTGCTATAATGCGGGTGGGATCTGCGTCTTAACAATAAGTATTTCACGCTTTATTTCCCCCAGCGACGGGGTCTAATGAGCAATTTAACGTTTATGAAGTGCAAATTTCATACTGTAAAATGGAAAATTGTAACACGCAATTTGCTGAAAAAAAAAATATTATAAATGCTCCACGCACCTGTATAGCAATTTAATCTTTTCGTGTCCTTAATTTTATTTTTTCATTTTATGAGCTCGTTAATAATGTTTATTATTTATACTTCCGTTTTTTTTTTATGTTAATTTATTATTATGGACTAGAAGACTGCGTGTTTTGTTTTGCACTAGGGTGATATTCAAGATGAGTATTAAAATTAATTAGTATTTTTTTATATGTTGAGTAGTGGAACTAAAACTAAGTTTTAACAGGATGAGATTTTTTTCTTCATTACTAGTATAGTTTTCAATTCGAGCCAAATTTCATAACTAATGAGGGAAGTCCATGAAAAATACTCTAAAAGGCGCTCTTTTACACGCATTGCAGTAAAAACCTGTGTAACCGTGATTTGTTTTGTGCTCTAAGGGACCTTAGACCTGGACATTTCACGTACCATAAATGAACAAAAGACTGACAGACGGACAAAAAAGGGATCCTATAAGTATTCCATTTTTAGCGTTTGCGATTTTTTACAGAATTTTAAAAAAGCTAACATACTCAAGAAAATAATATACTTTGTCACAAATAGAGCAGCTTTTACTGTGTTAATATTTACTATACATAAATAACGAATAAAGTGTTTGCTCATACGAATAGAGTTGCGGACGGCTTTGAAGTTGGCGTTTGATTTTTGATTGATTCACTTTGTTCACTGTAGAGGTACTTGTGGTGGTTGAATTTAACTGTACAGAATATATGAAACGCGTTATATTTTTTATTTCTTTTCATTTGTTGTGGCTAAATTTTTAATATGCTTAGGTACGTGTGAAGCGAAATACCATTATGCAAAAATAATCCTATGAATTAATTATTAATATTCTAGTTGTAGTATCATTTTTCCTGATAATTTTAGATCGGATAGGCAGAAGTCATATTTATCTTCTTTAGCTTTGAATAGTATTGAATAAAGTCCCACCGATGGCGTATGATTAAAATGTTTTACCTTGTACCAGAGTGAAGAAATGTAAACATTAAATATTTCAATTGACAATATTAAATTTCATTTCCTCGAGTGGGGATCTAACCAAGAACCTGTCGAAATTAACGCCTTTTAAATCAATTTAACGAGAATCTGTTAAATTTATTTGTATTAATTGCAAAGCTTAGTGATGCAGCCGTACTTCATCTGACTGTAAAGGACGACGACGCGGAACGGAGAAGAAATTATTCTTTTCTAGTTAAAACGTGTTTTTGCCTTCTATTACTAAATATATCATAGATATACTAAATAAATATAATAATAAAAAAAATACAAACAAATTAATGTACTCAGCTTGAATATCTCCTTAGAAGAAATTCAAACACACAATCTTCTAGTCCATAATACTAAATTTACATGAAAATAAGAAATAACAAACGGAAGTACAAATAATAAACATTATTAACGAGCTCATCCCTTGAAAAAATAAAATTAAGGACACGAAAAGATTAAATCGCTATACAGGTGCGTGGAGCATTTATATTATTTTTTCCAGCAAATTGCGTATTACAATTTTCCATTTTACAGTATGAAATTTGCACTTCATAAACGTTAAATTGCTCATTAGACCCCGTCGCTGGGGGAAATAAAGTGTGAAATACTTATTGTTAAGACGCAGATCCCACCCGCATTATAACAGAGACAGTCCTCAAATAGTCGTTTTAATAATTTAAATGTTGCTTTGGTTAATGTAAATGCACATACGATTTTCTTATTTACTTGAGTTTTATGGTGAATAAAACTGAAAATGTTGGTATCATGAGACACGTCTTAAATATAAGGTTTTACTTCAATTGTTATTCATATAATTTCTGAAAATCTCTGGCAAATGAGACGTTATTGAGGTATTAACTGTAAGGGTGTCATCACTCAGCACTTCAGCATCTATCTGTAAAAATAGCGGTTTTGGGTTCGATCCTGTTTGAAGAGTTTTATTTTTATTTTATAGTTATAAAGTATAGCGTAGCGGTGAGTTCCATCACTTAACGCTTAGTGTCTCGAAAATTGGGAGATGTATGGGGAACGGAGTGTCTTAACATCAGTTTCTCTCTGCCTGTTCTATATCTTGCCTTGCAAGACCATTTGGCTTGGAAACGTGACTTACTTGTTTAGTAGATCCAATTACATAAATTGTACATTATATAATTATGTATTACGATTTGCATACAATATATACATATTAATTTATGTATATTTGGTATGTATATATGTCTGTATATTGTAATTTGTTTAGTTTTGTAATAAATAGTTGGAAAGACAAAAACAAGTTTAATATTTCTTTTAAAGTATTCATTGTACTGAAAATTCAGTTTTAAATAATTTAAATATATCGGGACTTTAGCAATACAAATAAAACATATGTTAATTTTTTTAGGCTGTTTTACTTTAATTGAACATTTACCAATAAACGAGCCTAATTTAATTTTGCAATATTTTTTTTAATATGAGTTATATAATTTAACATTATACAATAATTATATTAAAAAAATAAAAATAAAATATAGTCATGCAGATATTATATATAATGTAACTTTTATGTTCTTTTTTTAGCTTTTCAAGCTGTATTCCGCACGTGGTTGGGTAGACAGAAAGATCCTCCGTTGGGATTCGTTTGACATTTGCTACTTTCCGTAAAATTTGAGGCATTGCGTGTATTAATATTAAATCAAAGTGCAACGCCGCGTGAGGTGAGAGGCGTGAGAGGCCTGTCGTTGAGCAGCGGCATAGGCGTGTGACTGTAACCAATAGGTTGTAGGTTCGATCCCCACTCGGGGAAATTAAATATTTTACATTTTCAAATAAAATATTTAACGTTTTCATTTCTTCGCTCTGGTAACCAGGCAAAGCGCGGCGTTGAATTCCACCACTCAACACGTAATGCTTCAAATTCAGCGGAAAGTTTGAAGCGGAAGTGAAATGGAGTGTCTTGACACTAGGTTCCCAAGTTCCCTCATTCTACCCTGCCATATCCTATCCTGCCGCCTGTGTGGGATACAGAGTAAAGCTGAAAGCTGAATGAGAGTGAGCAACGCCGCGCCTTGTCTTATTTTCAAAATGAAAAAATAAAACATTTTTTTTTTGCTTCAGTGGGAACCGAACCCGCAATCACTTGCAGACAGCTGCCTCTGTATCACGACAGGCGTCTAATTATTTGTAAGCTTAAGTCTAAATAAATTATTATATTCTTTTAATACGTTTTTTGAATAACGTAATATATATATTAGAAATACAATATATAAATAATACGATACAAAATAACATAAAAAAATATGCTCAAATATATAATATTAGGGCAAAAACTTGGAAGTTTTGTTAAGATTGCGATATCGCCCGCAATGTTTCGATGGCGGCTTATTGAAGGTTCAAACAGCTATTCTGAAAAGTGGACTGGTTGGAAACAGCTGGGATACATTGTCCCAAATATATATATATATACATTATTGCTAAACCTTTTGTGGTTATTAGTACAAATTAGGAATGATTATGGCTTATGAATATTTGAGTTGTATGAAAATTTTCATAACAAAAGTTATTTCTATTAGTTAAGTAATATTATCTTTATAAAGAAAGACATTGAAAATTATTTAAGAATTGATAGAATGTTTTCTATTTTCTCAACTGATTAACTAA
Organism: Eueides isabella; assembly: GCA_019049475.1. Taxonomy (NCBI): domain Eukaryota; kingdom Metazoa; phylum Arthropoda; class Insecta; order Lepidoptera; family Nymphalidae; genus Eueides; species Eueides isabella. The sequence goes on from CM032397.1 coordinate 2,616,976, forward strand.
AGTAATAAAAGGAACCATCTGAGTCTAAATGTAGTTGTAGGTTCGATTTCTACTTCAGGGAATTTTATAGTAGCACTTTGTTTTTCTTGTGACGAGAGTCATAAATGTATTATTTTTTCAATTTATGGTTCCGTTTACAAGAAAAACAAAGTGCTACTATATACGCAGAATTCAGTATGACATAATTTTTTTTAAATATTTTGCTTTCTTTTAAAGCGCTTAGTAGTTTAATTACGCTCTGGCAACGAGCCAAAGCGCGGCGTTCAGTTTCGCCACGTAACACGCAATAACTCTAGAATTAGCCAAATATTGGGGGACAGTAGTGTTTTAATATGAACAATGATTGCATTAGGTTCCCAGATTCCCCCTGCTTCTATTATATACGAAATGTAAAGTTAAAAAAAAAAACAAAAAAAAATCTACTCAATTTCCTGAGATTTTCTGATGTGGAAAGTAAAATTGTTAAATTTGTCAGTTTTGCATCTTTACTGTGTCGAGTTTCTTCTCAATTTCAATATGAAGTTCACAAGTTTCAGAGAATGCTTTTGTTCTCGCGCTTTAGTTTCAGTTTATGAGTACTAAGAATGAATGTGCGAAATAATTTTATATTACTGTTTACTTTGAATGTCTGAAGTTAAGGTACATAGTTATATTTTTAAATGAACGTTATATTCATTTTAATAAACGAGTATTTTGAACGAAACTATATATTAAAACAAAATTCAAATTCAAATTGATAATTTATAATGATCAATTTGAATTTGATATAATATGAGGCCTGTCGTGGCCCAGCGGCACAAGCGTGTGACTGTAACCGACAGGTTGTGGGTTCGTTCCCCACTCGAGGAAATGAAATATTTAATATTTTCAATTTAAATATGTAATGTTTTTACTTCCTTGCTCTAGTTCAAGGCAAAACGCGGTGTTGAGTTTCGCCACTCAACCCACAATGCCTCAAATTCGGCGGAAAGTGGGGATTGGAAGTGGAACGGAGTGTCTTAACACTAGGTTCCCAAGTTCCCTCTGCCTACCCTGCGATGTGCGGGATACAGCGTGAAGCTGAGTAATTAATTATTAGTCGCAAGAAGACATTGAACCTGGAACCAAATTCATAATCAAACATCCCTCAATTGTTCTGCAATCACTTTATTTTTGTATAACACAAAAACAGCATAATTTAGATAAACCCTAGGAAACGTTAATACAAAATAAACTTTGCGTTTACAGTACGTATTGTTATCTGACAAAAAGCATCATCAATCCGACGTGTCTCCAACATCGCATGGAAAGCAATTTATTACGACCAAAGAAATAGATACATTACCGCAAGATTGAAAGGTTAGACGTAAAATATTATCTCCTAAATGATTCTTAAATAAATTAAGGGTGCCACTTACAACGTTAATACTTTTAGGTATCAAGATCGTGACATCGGAGCAATTCGGCTGATGAGACTTAGGCTAAGAGTATAAAGCTCGTAAGAACGGTCCCTTATAATCGCAGAACTCTTTAGAAATTTAGAGATAAACTGGAAAGTAAAGTCATTTCCTCGGGAAGACCGATACGGTGGACGGAAATAGAGCGCCACCCTTTTATCGGTCTAATCGAGATGGCCACGAGAAATAAGATTTGTTCGGCGCCTTTCGTTAAGCTATATTTGCTGGTACTTTAAGCGTTTTCTTATTTGCATTACGGTTTTGATAGTTTGGTGGGAGTTTATGTTGATTTTGTTTTGGAATTTTTGTGTCTTAAAAGTTTTTATTTGTGGTATTTTATTATGTAAATGCGAATGGTCATGGGTGCGTTTTACATTTTAAATATTTTGCCTTTCCTCGCTCAGGTCAAGCGTTCAGCTTTACGCTGTTTCTCGTACTCAGCAGGCTAAGCTGAGGGAACTTGAGAACTTAGTTTTAAGTTAACACACTCCGCTTCACTTCCACACCCCACTTTCCGCCAAATTTAACGCACTTGTTACAAAAGCGAAGAAATGAAAATATTAAATATTTCAGTTCCTCGAGTGGAGATCGAACACACAATCTGTCACTTTTAAAATCACTTCAATTATAACTATATATTACTTTATTATTATAAGTCTAAAAATAACTCTGTGTATGACGTGATTACGGCCCAGCGGCTGAACCGATTATAATGAAACTTCATATAGAGATCGAGGATATTAAGATAAATATAGGCTGCTCTTCTTAAAACTCATATATAAAAAATAGATTTCACGTTTATTTAAAAAAAAAATATTTAAATCAACCAAAAACTAAGTGTTAATAGAAACTAAAAATATATAAATATAACCGCACCACAACATCGAAACAACTTTGAATTTTCCATTCGCAAGCGGAACTGCGCTTCAGAGACTGTGTAATAGACCGAACGGACATGACGTGCCATTTATTATGTTTCCTAGTCCATTTAAAGGATAGTTTAGCCGTGTCTTCATTTTTCAAACCTTTGTGAACATGTTTACGTTTTGAAATTTCTAACCGTAAACGGTAACGTTATGAAGAATTTAACTGGCGGAATTTTACGGAATTTACAAAGTTTTCGTATAAAGGCGAAGTGTTTTATTTTATTTTACATAGAGTCGGTTTGGCGCGAGCTCAGTCCAGTTGCTTTTTGAATGTATGAATACAGACTAAATAATTATGTAAATTTGAACTGTAAACGTTAAATGAATTACTTGTTATTAATGCGTAGGTCATTTGTAGTTATTTAGTGGGTACCTACCATAGTTGTGATATTTATTATATCAAAATATATTGAATATTTTTCTTGACATTGGAATGTTTTTTTTTTTGACATTGTATATGTTTATAGTGTTATTTACCACTTAGAAAAAAAGAAACACAAATTTAAAAACTTATTAAATTTAAACGTAGCGGGATTTGCACCCGCTCCTGTTGGAATCCGTCCGAGCGCTCTGACCCACTAAGCCATACGTTCTCATCAAGCTATGTTTATTTCTTACGTTGTGACACCATAATTAAGATCTCCGCTGTTTATCGTTGTGTTCAAGTATCTAGTAACAAAGTTTTCGAACAGATTCGACCTATTAACGCACCGCATCACACACAAAAAACATTATAACATAATCAATTTGCGTTTATGTAAATTCAGATATAATTTCCGTACACTTACAAATTGAGACTCAGACACAAATCCATATAAGTAAAAAAGTACGTATAATAATTTTTGATAGGTATGACGGAATTTCTCACAAAGTCTATTCGTACCGTAACTTGTCATTTGTATAAGTAAAGAAAAGTCTAATAGTTTTGTATTTTTATTTCTTTTTTATTTATTTAATTCTTTCTTTCTCTTTCTTGTATACAAAACAATCTATTATTACTTCAAGCAATCAATTACAGAGAATCTTTGGTAAATAAACAATTAAGAATAATTTTACTAAAATAATGGGAATAACGTTACAGTGTAAATGAAAATATAATATGACTCAGCTTCACGCACACGGCAGATTAGACAGGGAACTTGGGAACCTAATATTAAGACACTCCGTTCCACTTACCTTCCCCACTTTCCACCGAATTTGAGGCATTGCTTGTTGAGTGGCGGAACTCGACGTCGCGCTTTGCCTTGTTACCAGAGCGAAGAAATGAAAACATTAAATATTTAAATTGAAAATATTAAATATTTCATTTTTTCGCGTGGGGATCGAACCCACAACCTATCGATTACAGTCACACGTATGTGCCGCAGCGCCACGACGGATCTCCTTTATAATAAATAATATATAATACACTTTCATATATATTTTTAATATTTTAATACATATATGTACTCTTATATATACATATAGAAAAGCTCCACGAAATGTGTTTATATTTCTTTCTACATATAAAAAAAAACATAATTCTTAATGTTCATGAAATAAGCTTATATTGTATCTTTCACTCACGTCAAGGCGTAGTAAAACTTGGTGTTCGGCCGCTAAGGCGATTACAGTATGTAATCCAACCCTCTGACACAGCTCGAGGCGCCTTCAATTAGCTTTACTGTGTCGCCTGCGTATGGAATAAGTGTACGAGGGAAATAAAATTTGTATTTTGTTTTCTAATAAAATTTGTAAACATATATTTTTGTTATTTTTCGTTAAATAACTGTTTATAAGACATCATTGGGTGCGGTGTTAAGTTCCGCTTATTAACACGCATTGTCTAAATAACCGGAGTGTCCTAACACTAGTTTATCTCTGCCTTCCCTGTTATATGAAATACTACATAATACATATATACTAGATAAAACTGTAATTAAATAAATTAAATTCCACATATAAAGTGGATTTTCAATTAAAAAATGATAATTCTATATATGTATGTATGTATAATAACATATAAATATATAATTTGCCATTTTAAAATACCTAGTAGACTCGATCCCCACTCGAGGAAATGAAATATTTAATATTTTCAATTTAAACATTTAATGCTTTCATTTTTTCATATATAAGTCAAAGCGCGGCGTTGAGTTCCGCCACTCAACACGCAACACCTCAAATTCCCACCGCTTATCCATGCTAAAAAAAGACATACAAAGTGAATTTAAAATAGAAAATAAAGATAAAAAATAAATACACCTAATCGCCTCCTCTTATCGAACAAACCAAGTGTATTCATGTAAAAAGTTGTCAGCTAGCCACGCTGTCGCATCGTGCAGACATCAGAAGCATTAGTGTCGCATGTACTGTATCTTTTAGGGCTTTAAAATTTCTATACTAAGCTTCTATTTAACCCTCGATTAATCCTTTTACATCAGTCTGTTTTATATATTTTGTGACCTTTTATATTCTTAACTTATTTTTTATGTGAAATTTATTATATATATTTACATAAAATTTTATAAAAAAAGTTAAACCTTAGTCAGCTTTACACTGTATCCCGCACATAGTATAATAGGCTGAGGGAACTTGGGAACTATCATAGTGTTAAGACACTCCGTTTTCGAATGGCGGAACTCAACGCCGCGCTTTGACTTTACATTTGCCTGTCTTAAACTTTAGTATGAATCAAATTATGTTGTTAATACAAGGTAAATTTAAATATTGATTTAATAATAAATTATAACTAATAAAATTATTATGAGCGAGTATAATATTTTTCTTAATGTTTCTATTAAAACTTACTCCCTCACTCAGCTTCTCGCTGTATCCCGTAGAAGTAAAACGATTATTTTTTCTCACAAGCTTTTGCATTTATTTTTATTTTTTTAAATTCACGCTGTACCCCGTTTATGGCAGGGTAGGCAGAGCAAAGGAATTTAGCATTGAATGGCGGAGCTCAACGCCGCACTTAGCCTTATTAAATATTTCACTTCCTTGAGTGGGAATCGAACTCAAAACCCATAGTGGTTACATTCACACGGATGTGCCCCTCAGCCACGACAGGCCACTTTTATATTATTAATAAGAATATATAATTTTTTATGACAAATAAAATTATATCTAAAATAAATCATATGCGTCCAACAATCGTAAAGCACTATATAAAATGATTGTTGTAATTTAAATTCCATACATTTGCGGCTCAGTCCCGCATTATCTCCGAAACTGATTAACGCGCTTTGATTGCCATCAGAATTATGAGAGTTGTGTATTCCATGTTGTATATTAAAATTTACGTATGACTTATATTACGCATATTGAAGATTTTGATGATCGATATTATATTATTATGATGATATTATATTATCGTGTGGTCTCACTACTAGGGCCTATTTTGACGTCTCACATGTCTCACATCTTATTCAACTTAACGATACAGCGTTAAGTTACTCCCATGTGCGAGTAACTTAACGCTGTATCGTTAAGTTGAATAAGATAATCATACTGCATTGATTTTGCAAGTGAAAACAAAACAGAATATGTATTATTATATAATGTTAATTTGCGGTGATTTAATAATAGATTTATATACTGTGCGAGGGAAATGTGAATGTTTATATTAGTGAAAAGATATTTTTTGTTAAAAATTAAGACTTTTAGTGGTATTTGACGCCTGTTGTGGCGCAGTGGCACACACCTGTGACTGTAACCGATAGGTTGTGGGTTCGATTCCCAGTCGAGGAAATGAAATATTTAATATTTTCAATTTAAATATTTAATGTTTTCATTTATTTACTCTGGTAATAAGGCAAAGCGCCGCGTTGAGTTTCGCCACTCAACACACAATGCCTCAAATTCGGTGGAAAGTGGGAAACGGAAGGGAAACGGAGTGTTTTGACACTAGGTTCCCAAGTTCCCTCTGCTACCTTGCCGTGTGCGGGATACAGCGTGAAGCTGAGTTGAGTTGAGAGAGAGTGAATAGTATCTCACTTAGTATGTTTGTCAGCTAGAACTGAAAGATAAGAAAAATATTTTGTAACTGCTGTCAATAACGTTTCGCATTATAATATTATATATATAATATGAATATATAAAATATTCAATCTGTACATTTTTTGTTTGTACCTTTTATTAATAATCTACAAAATATCAATACAAAATAATCTAGGCTACGCCAAGTCAACCTATACAAGCAGAAACATGCACATGCCAGTACATGTACATGTACATGTTGTCAACAGTTTGAACATTGCCCAGCTATCGCCCTTACGCCGGATTAGACGCAAGTTAATCCACTCACTATTTTGAATAAAGCTTTGTGGCATTTAGCAGTTTCTTTATTAGCTCCATCTATAATATATCATTTTGAATAAATGTGAGAAATATTATTAAAGGTTATTTTTTTAGTATATTTCTGGGAAAAGTAGACGTAATCTAATGCTATGATACTAAGCTCACTTCTTATATACTGTACGATATAAGAAGAGAGCGTAGAATCATATTATATACTGTTTGATTGAAAAGTAGAGAAGAAAAATATTTAAAATATTTATTAAAATGTACATAATTTTTTTATGTAGTGCAATTTGAGTCCACGCCTCTTGAAAACCGTCCGTTTCTCTACTAAGTGTCATTTAATACTTTTAAAACAGTAAAAATAATTTTAAACTTAACATTTTAGTGGCAAGTAATAGTATTAATGACGTTCTTACTGTAATATATATGAGCTTAACAAGTGCGATCGATCTAGATAGCCTCTGCTCACTTTGATGGATGAAGCGTGTATCTCTTCATAGATGGAATTTCTGTAAGAACATTTTAAAAGTATATTCAGTGGAAATAAAATATTATATCTTGGCACGATTCAAGTAGATTATGAAACAAGCGCTCTACGTTTTATAATCTAGGAAATCTTTCTTTATATTTGATTTTCGTTTTTAAAAGTTTCTAAATGATATTATTAGTTTTTATTATTAAATTATGATAACTGGAATCATCACTAATAATTCTCGATAAACGTTTTTTGTAAAAGTAGGAAATAGTGTTTTAACACTGAAATTTCATCTCCTAATAGTATTTTTGTATAAACAAAGAGAGAGAGAGAGAGAAAGTAAGCAGACAAAAATTTTAAAGTTATCTTATTTTTTAAAATATAATATTTAGAACTAAACGTAACTGAATTTGATTCTTACCAATGATATTTACTACTCGGAACATGCGAATATTTTGACAGCTTTTTTGTATACCATCTCTATTGACTTTTTCCGATTGTATTTTAGTGTCACAATATTGAGTTCACAAAGTTAGAAAAATATACTGACACTTCTGTTACCTGTTAGTTACTGTTATTTTCACTCTTGAAAATGTGATATGACTTTAACACCCAAAGGAAGTTTTTAGGAATTATAAAGGAAAAGTAAACAGATTTATACATCAAAGGTGGTAAGAGATGCTGGGAAAGAACTTATCTCACCACCGAGAACACAGTATCGATACAAAAGGAAAGTATATAAGGAACGTAGCGTTTTGCCCTTGTTTTGGAATGAAAGAATTTCGAAGTTTAACTCTAAAGCGTAAAGTAAAAAAAATAATGTCTAAATATGATAAAATTAATATTTTCGGTCGACTACGAAGATTTTTTAATGTATGTTTTATGTGCAGACAGCACAAAAAATATATATAAAAAAATCTTATAGGTTACGTTTAATAATGTAATATATCAAAAAATAGTGATATTTAAAACTTTTAACTGTTTATCTGTGTATTTGTATGCCCCTAATCTTTGCAACTGTTCACCATATTGATATGTAGTTTCTACTATGTATTATATTTGGGCAATCTTTCATTTACATTTGGTTTTTATATAATTTTAATCGTCGTTTAGTTAATTAAAAAAAGCAATATCAGCATAAAAAAAGCAAAAGCAATATTAATTAAATATATTTATTTTACAACATTTGCTGTAGGATGTATATTCATTGTATTTGTATTAAAAGTTACCATGCCATTAGAACACAAAGTTATTGAGATTAATAAAAAAAGTAGTGAATGGCGAATCGCAATTTCTTATTTGGCTAGAACATTTGCACGTGCTGTCTTTGAGGACAGTTTAGATCTTACTTTTTAAACTGGATTCTAAAATCGAAACTTTAAAAAAAACATTGTTTTAAATAAAAAATATCTCACATTCGCAAAAAAATCCACATTAACATCCGAAATTGGATGGAAAGTGGTAAACGGAATATCTTAACTATTACTATTTTCTACGGCGTTAAGTTCCACCACGCTACGAAGTGTCACAATGTATACGGGGTATTTAAATTATTTGAACAATATTTAAAATTAGGCAGTTGAAGCCTATCGTAGTATTACCATGTGATTGTAAACGCGGCAGGTTCTGGGTTCGATTCTCACCCTATGAAATGAAAAATTATATATTTTCAAAAGAAACATTTCAAATTTTGGCAAAGCGTGGCGTTGAGTTCCGCCACTCAGCATGTAATGCTTCAAATTTGGCAGAAAGTGGGACTGGATAGGAATATCTCAACACTAGGTTCCCAATTCCAATTAAAAGAATATACTGAAACTTTTTAACAATATTTAAGCTCATTCCACGCATGGCAAGAATGTAAAGCTTTAGAAAAAGCTTTCCCTTGAGTTTTTTGCGTCATGCAATATTTTCTTTCAATCGTCTGGTAGAGACTCATAAAATTGAGCTTGTTGAACATTTAAGCTTCTTATCCTCTTTACCACAGTGTGATAGAAGCTAAAAGAGAATTATACGATTTTTCAGCTCTATATATCTTTAAAGGAGTTTTTGAGAAAAACGACATGTTTGTTATTGTCTGTACAAACCACAGGTTGTGGGTTCGAACCCCACTCGAATAAATTAAATATTTAATATTTTCAAACGAAGTATGTAATATTTTTATTAAAATAAATGCCTAGGTGAGAAATGGGGAACGGAAAGTAGTGTCTTAACACTATTTCCCTAGGTCTCCTCTGCCTACTCTGCTATATGCAGGAGCATTATAACAGCATGAAGCTCAAATAAAAAAAATGATATTAATATCGTTGAAAACAATTTATGACTTTAAATTAATAAAAATAAACATTAAAATATTTCAGCAAAATTATTTATTATGAAATATCGGGAAATATATGTAAATATATCTGTTCGGCAATTTCTACAACAAATATTGTTGATTCTTTTAAAATTGAAATAATATGCGCCTATTTACGGATACTGTAAACAGCTTCTGGCTATTCGTTATAATTAATTACAAATACACATAAAAAAATTATGTTACGTTATTTTTGTATGATAAAATATAAACGATACTGGTGGAATTAATGAAAATAATAATATATTTCCCGGTTTTTAGATATTTTATGTTTTAATTGTATACATATTTTGTTTGTGCTATGGATATATAATTTTAAATTAAAACCTAAAGGAACCGGTTGACAATACGAAAGAGGCGTCCAGAGACGGTAGCTACCCTAATAGAAAAGAAACGATCCGGATATATTCTTTATATATATTATTCTGCCTATTGCCAAGCAGATTAAGTGAAGAAAATTATTATTTTTGACAATTTTTTTGAATAATTTATGCAAAAAATATTAAAATTAAATTTTACTCCGATTGCGTAGAAACTATACGAAGTAGTTTACTTGTCACAAATACCCAAAAAATCACAAACTGCGCCAATTAATTCACGTATTGTACCTTTATAATGGAATATTTTCATATTCTATAAAGTTACATGAAATCGATATCAGCTCGATGCAGTTACGAGCAAATGCACTTTTCGTGTGAAGTGAGATTGATAGAGTTCACTTTAAAATTTATAGGAATTACGGTGTGGAACATGGATTCGGTATATTTTAGTTATACATGTTATATTTTTAAAAATTACTAAACTTACTCAGCTTCACACTATATCTCGCATATGGCAGGGTAGACAGAGGAAACTTGGGAACCTAGTGTTAAGGCACATCGTTCCACTTCCATTCGTGGAGAATGGTTTTCGCCGAGTTTAAGGCAATACGTATTGACTGGCGGAAATCAAGTGGCGAAACTTTGCCCTGTTACCAGAGAAAAGACATAATGTCGTTATTTCTTTATATTATATTAAAATTGATAATATTAAATATTAATTTATCCATGTGGGGATCGAACTCACTACCTATAGTGTTTAAAGACACATGCTTCGCCACGATATTGAACTAATAGTGGGTAATCTATTTATTTCTATAGCAGTCTATCGTATGGGAAATTTCAAACAGTTTAAGGTTTTGAGGCCGTCTTCGCGCAGTGGTACTTTGTCTGAAAGTAACACGGAGGTTGTAGAGTTCATAACGGTTCCGGAAATTATGATTTATAAAACGCGGCGTTGATTCATAAAAGCGGCGTTAAATTCCGCTAATCATCATGGATTGTCTCGATTTTACATAAAGTGGGATATATACTCGTATAATATTCAGCAACTATAGCATTCAGTACACAATTACTGCCACGATCTCAAACTTATAGGTAACAAAGTTAAAAACCGAGACGATTGATATTTTAGTCGGTCGTTAAAAGTAATCTGTCCAAAAAAACTAAATTTTGCATTAATTATAGTATATTTAAAAAAGAAAGAAAAAATGGAATTTTTTAGACAATTTGCATGAATTTATAAATTACATGACAATAGGCATTAAAATCGACAGGTTATGGGTTCCATTCCCACTCGGGGAATATACTTACTTACTTACTTAGCTTCACGCTATATCCCTAGCGGGGTAGGCAGAGAGAACGGAGCGCCAAACGCTACGGTCTCGGCATACCTCTTTCGCCTCGTCCACTGTCATCAACCTCTTCATACATGCCCTCCGGGGGGTCCTCATGCTTTTTACGTGACCTTCCTCCAGTATCGTCGATACTGTGTTTTCGAAGGTCAACCGAGGTCTCCCCCTCCCTCTCTTACCACTCACTTTTCCTTCATAAATCTATTCATAATTCTATTCTCTCGAGGAATATAAATTTATAATATAAAAAAAAAAACATTTTATTTTTCATTTCTTCACTGTGATAACAAAAAGGTACGGAGTTAAGTTTCGTCTCAAATTTTGTTGAAAGTGAAAAATGGCATGGATTGTCTTAACACTTAGATTGCCTGTTTCCTCTGCCAACCAGGAACAGCCTGATGCTGAAAAAAAGATGATATTAAACGTCATTGGCACGCCACTAAATCTATGATCTATTTGGCATAAGCCTTAAAAATTACCTTAAATTGAGCACGTCCTACTAATTTATTAGCAAGTCCTTTTAATATAGATATCACAATTATTATGATGAAATGTACACAATGTTTGAGGTAAGTTTTATATTATATATTTAGGTCACGATATATCTTGGACTTAGTGTTAAAACACTTTGTTCCTTTTAGGGCATTTCCATCCCCTACTTTCCACCGAATTCAGGCATTACGTGTTGAATCTCAACGCCATGCTTTGCGTCGATACCATTGTGAGTAGAATAAAAATATTCTTTTTTTTATTTTCTAAAGTATACGCTTTACGCACAAACTGTACGCTTTCAGTCGGAAGCTTGCGCCTCTGCACCAAATCTGGTCTCATCTAGAATTTGCTTTTGCGATCAGTGTGATAAAATAAAAACAACTAAAACGATTGACGTGATGTATATATAACGTACAGCCATTATTAACGACTAGACGATGTAAAGCCAAAATATTCAATAAAATCAATAGTTTCTAAGATAAGAAAGACCGACAGTACAAACAAGTTTAAAATTTCACTATGTCCTATGATGATACTAAAACGGCGAGAATCAAACCTGTAATGTAAATATACATAAAATATCCACTCAAACTACACCAGATGCTATCAAAATAAACAAGAAATTTGAATATTTCAGTAAAGTTCATTAAATCGCTAAAAGCGCCCAAGCTCTTGCGCTAAGAAAGTGTACTTCCCGTAACTCCCTTATCGCATCGTTACACGCAAATATATAATAGCATTATTTAAACAACTTAATAGGAATTGCTATATATTTTAAAAGCTAATAATTTAATCGTTGTAATATTTTACAATTAGTTTTTTGATGTTTTTTAAGTAATTCATATAGAAATAGAAGTAATTTATATGGTAAATACCGAAATGGGGAGTGGAAGTAGAAAGGAATGTCTTAACACTAGGTTCCCAGGTTCTCTTTACCTGCCCTGCCTCGTGCGGGATACAGCGTGAAGGTAAAAAAAAAAACCGAAATACAGAAAGCCGATCTCGTGTCTGTATTCTATGTTATGTTCGTATTCTAGAAAAAAATATTTCAACAGAAATAATGTCTCAACATTAGGTTCCCTCTACAAAAAATATTTCAACAGAATTTTTTTTTGTAGAGGGAACCTAATGTTGAGACATTAAGTTCCCCAGTCTCCACGAAAATTTAATAATATTGAATGTTCAGTTGCGGCACTTAATTTCTCGATTTGTTCTGCTTCTAGAGTAAGAATATGCAACAATTTATTTTTCACAATTTGTTGTATTAACAGCCGCATGCTTGTGCCTCTCCGCCATGACGGCTATTTTTCATTTTTCTTGCTTAGAGTTAGTTAAAAATTGGTAATATTCAAATAGAGATGTGCTGTGTTTGTTTATTATCGAATTTTTATTTATGATTTAATGTTATATAATTTTTACTTACATTTTTTATATTTTACCTTACCTTTTAATAAGTATGAAAAAATAAAATAAAACAAAATACCTTTAAGATATTATTTACCTTATAATTACTAAAGACTTACAAAATAACAAAAAGAAGTTAAATCAAATACACATGTTAAAAAGATTAAAATTAATTTAGTACCTACAAATCATAAAAAAAACATTCACTTAACTACTAGCAAGTAAGTACGTTCAAATAATTAACGAATTTTCATTTCTGTATTAGCATATAAATATATATAATCTTAACCCTAGATTACTTGCAATAAGTTCAAAGGCGTACGCCTCTTCCATGTAGCCTTGTAATGGGCGTAGAATAACCCTGACCTAATAAAACTCAACGACTGCCTTCGGTGAAAATATACACTATTCAAATGAGAGACCAAAATCATTAAATATAAATCTTAAAACAAGTGAAGTAATATCATTTTTCAGTAATTTTGTATGAAAATGATCAATACTAATACAATTGTTCCATTAATTTACGTATTTGCTGATAATGACATGTATGGAGCTAAATAACTGCTGTTCGTTGTTTCATATAAAATGTTAGCGGCTCTTAATGGGTTCGATTGTGTATAAACAATCATGATAATAATCCATGTTTTGATATCGATTATAGGATTTGACTATAATCGTGACGTTTAACGGTTCTTTTTTTCTCTTTTTGTTAGCGCTTACGTTATATTTCTTATATATACTCTGCAGTAGATAATAAAGACATTCTCATTAACACATTGTCACTTTAAGGTATTGCTTGGTAAGTGTGGGAAGTGAACTCCGCGATTGGCCTAGAGTCAGAAATTGGATAAATTTAAATTGTACCAGAGCAAAGAAATGAAAATATTTAAATTAAAAATATCAAATATTTCATTATTAATATGTTTATCAAATTTCATTTGATATGATTTAATATAATATTACATATACTCTAGTACACATTAAACTGAGAATCAAACTTCCACTTACTTTAAAAAAAAAACACCACTATGATAATATTTCACAACAAAAAACTTCATCTGAACTACATACTCGTACGTACATGAACAACATAACAGGGAAAGTATAACATAATTTACATAAACATTTTTAAGACTCGCCAAGTTTTACTGCATATCACATAATGAAAATTTATATGAGCGCGACAAAGCGGCGTGTGAGCTCGCGCTAGATTGTGTTAAGCCTCTCATTTTAATATTATTCTTTGACGAAATAGAAACGCTTAGAGGGAGTGCAGAATTGAGTTATAACTTTGTATACTGTTGATTATTTATATAGAATACAGCGTTGTGGCAGTGTTCAGACATTGTTTACATTTCCTCCGCCAAATAATTCAGGCTTAGTGGCGGAACTCAACGCCGCGCTTTTGTCTTTCATAACAGGATTGTGGCTACTACATTTGCATTCAGATGCGATTTCACTGCGCTAAGACAGCCTCCAATTCACATAGTTGACAGAAAAAAATATTAGTGTGCTGTATTAGTAGAATATTTGTGTTCGTGAAATATTTTTTTTTAGTTTCACACTTTATTATCAGAGGGTAAGCAAAAAGAACAGAGCGCTGAACGTATACCTTGTCCTCTCTCATCCTCCTCATAACTGCCTTAATGCGATGAAGCTTAAAATATAAGCAACATTTAGAGTTGTATGAGGTCTGTCGTGACCCACAAACAATTATAAAACTCGACAAGTTGTAGGGTCGATTCGCACACTAGGAAGTGAAATATTTAATATTAGTTTTATTTTGTTCTGCTAACGAGGCAAAGAATGGCGTTGAGGCCACTGAACACATATATAATACCAAAATTGCGGCAGAAAGTGTCTGAATGGAACGGGGAACGCAGTGTATTAACTCTACCAGATATACGTAAGATACAATTATAGAGAAAAAAATGAATATATTAACAAAAGATTATTTTGCTAGCCTGCACCTGCCTAATAACGGAAAATCCATATCAATATACACAGAAGTAACAATACACCATTGAATATCTATTAAAAAATATTTTCCAACAACTATCATGCCTGAAATTTCAAAGCCTATTTGATATCTAGCAATCACTATAACAACGTTTTAAGAGCTTAAAAACGAACCAGATTCACAGTGTGACGGGATTTAAATATAGAAGTTTTTGTTCTATTTTTTGTGGTAGCTCGCGCACTCTAGCTCCACTTTGCTAAGTGTAAACTAACGATTGTACCTAATTCTATGTAAAACGCTTAATACTTTTTGAATAAGATAAGTTGTGTATGAAAATGTTTTACTTTAACGTATTTTCAATGATAAAGAAGTGCACAAGAGTGTGACTGTAACCGACAGGTTCTGGGTTCGATCCCCAGTCGAGGAAATGAAATATTTAATATGTTCAATTTGAATATTTAATGTTTCATTTCTTCGCTCTGGTAATAAGGCAAAGCGCGGCGCTGAATTCCGCCACTCAACACGCAATGCCTCAAATTCGGCGGAAAGTGGGGAACGGAAGTGGAACGGAGTGTCATAACACTAGGTTTCACTTCTGTTTCCTCTGCCCTGCCAAGTGCGGGATACAGCGTGAAGCTGTATTATTGTAATTTAACCTGCAATTAAAAACTGAAGAAAGGAATATTTTTAATATAACTTTGTTTAATAAAAGTCACGCTGAATCCTTCATGGACAAAAAAACTAGTGAAAAGGAAAGGACACAAGTGCATTGGAAGATAGTGGACGAGGCTTTTGAAGTATGCCTAGACCGTAGCGTTTAGCGCTCCGTTCTCTCTGGTTACGCCCTAGGGACTCAGCACGTCACTTAGTTAAGATTCCCAAGTTTCCTCAGAATACCCTGCTATATACAACGTAAATCTATAATAATAAATATAAAAGTTGTTTTAAAACTATTCTGTTACATTTAGTTCCATTTCAATATTTCACTCTCATCACCGCCAAAGCGACGTCACTCTTATACAAATTTCCTACACATATAATATTTTACATTCACAAAACTCCATACAAAGCAAAACATATGCATATTAGAGGCCATTCAGAACGCCGCAGTCAGGCCAATCGTAACGTCTGAGCACTCAGTCAGATTGAAACCTTTCAGTAACAATCGGAAGCTTTCAAGACTTTCTACATTTTTCGCTCTTGTGTCATCCTTGCGCTGTGTACTTTTGCTGGGCTAACATTTAAATTAGTTAATTGGATAAATAAAACAGATTTTTTTATTTATAGAGTAAAACGACATTGAAAGAGGTTTTCAGTAACAAATGTTAATATTAGACTGTTATGGTAAAGGGGCATGAGCGTGCGATTGTAAGCACGACAGGTCCTGGGTTTGATCCTCATTCAAAAAAATTTTACATCTTATGTATGTTACTACAAACGCGTTTTGAAAACTATTGATTGACTCGAAGCTTGATATTTTTTACTTTATTTGTTTTACAAATTCTTACGTTTAGCTGATTTTTGTAACTGTTTTTTCACCTAAAGGACCGTATAAATATTGGTTCCGTGGTAATTTTTATACAAAATGTTGCAAAAACGATGCATAAATGCTCATATCTTTTGTTACTGTTGGGTTAGATGGCGTAATTTTTAGTGCGTTTCGCATTGGGTAATGCCGGGCCCCGTTGCCCATCCACCTTAAAGGCCGGTAACGCTCCTGTAGCTCCTCTGGAGTTACACGGAGCCGTGGGCGAAGGTGATCACTTATACCAGGTGACCCGTACGCTCATTTGCCGTGTCTTGTCCATAAAAGAAAAAAAAAAGGATAACTCACATACGCAAATTATGAGATAAATGATCTTGACTGATGAAAAGCAACGTCTGATCCCATGATCCCATAAGAGTTTTAGCTTCGAGTTATAACCTGCACATGGCAGGGTAGACAGAGAACTTGAGAACCTAATGTTGAACCTAAGTGTCAAGACACTCCGTTCCGTTCCACACTTTCTGCTGAATTTGTAACATTGTTTAAGTGGCGGAACTTAACGCCACAATTAAAGTTTCCTTTTTACCTTTTGAGGTTCTCTTAAATAACTAAATATGTACATACCATACCATATATAGTCTGGCCTCGGTCTATATATTATTTCTCAACTAACACAAAGCTAGGGTCCTATTTTTATATAATCTTTCTCAGTAGATGTCCCTAACAGATTGTGAAATATGATTTTTTTCCTTATTTCGTGTAGCGGTTTTCATCGGAAGTTGATTGCTTTTTTCTTTTTATATATTTAGATTTGTACCGAACCGCCATACATTATAAATATCTTAAAAGGTTAGCTCCGACGTACTTTGTATTTAAAACGATCAATCTATACTAATATTATCTACGGCCTGGCTGTGTGATTGTAATTGGGAAAGATTCGATCCGTCCTTAAGGTAATTAAATATCAAATATTCTCCTTTCTTCGCTCCGGTACAAAGTAAAACGGGGCGTTGAGTTTTGCCACACATCATTTAAAATTCAGCGAGACAGTAACCTAGGTTCTCAATTTTCCTCTGATAACCATACCAAGTGTAATTGATAATATATAAAATAAAATGAAGTTCAAAAAGTAATAAAAATAAAACACGGATGATCATTGCGGTTAAAACCGCATTAATCGCGTATATTGATTGGTAAACATTTTTGGAAACCCAACGTTTCGAACACTTTGCAGTAGTCTGTGGTTACGGGAAAAGATAACCAAAGACAATATTAAGTAATAAAAATATTACAAAAATTAAGAATTTATTTTCATAAATTTACTAATATCATCTACTGGTACGAATCGCTTGTCCCACGTACTTTGATTATGGAGGAAGATGAGAGATGAAAATAATTTTATAGAAATATTATTAATTTACACGTGGAAAAGTTCAGGTAAAGCTAGTTTTAAATAAATAAATCATATTAAAATGTCAATTCACAATCTCTATAAAAGTCATAAATTAGATAACAAAATTACATATTATTATGTTCCTTGTCTGTGGAACTCAACGCCGCGCTTTGGCTCGATAGCAGAGTAACTGAAAATAATTTAAGATTAAGTATTTCCCCAACTGAGATCATTATGATGCAGCAGCATAAGCGAGTAAATATAACGGTCGTAGGTTGAATTTTTTCTTGATAGAGGGATATATTAAATAGTTTGATATAATAATTATGTCAAATGACGGACAAATGCCACCTCAGTCTACCCGTGACCACGGACTATTGTAAAGTGTTCGAAACGTCGGGTTTCCAAAAAACATGTTTAACAACCAATATACGCGATTAATCCGGCTTAAAGTGTTTCATTTAAAAAGATACAGCGTGAAACTGAGAGCTGAAATCTTAATATTTACTTCCTTTTCAACTATGGAACCAAGGCTAATTAGTGTCGGGTTTCTACATTCAACACCTCCATATCCAAAAACTGGTTGAAAATGGAAAATTGGATGTCTTAACACTTGTCAATATGATTTAAAATAAAAATATATTATTTTTTTGCATTCTTTTCAGCTTTACGCTGTATCCTGCACATGGCTACGCTGGGACAGCGTACGCCAGAGGGTACCTAGTAACCTAGAAAAAGACTTAGTTTCATTAACGCCTTGGGAATAAAATGCTCGCTCCAGGCTATTTCAAATGTATCATTGTCACATAATTGATTATATGATGTAAAATTTGATTAAAAAAAAAGACATGTCCCGCTGAGTTTCTTTCACCGGTTCTTCTCAGGTCTGAGGCAGTAACTTTAGTGAACTGGTGGTTAATAGTTCGACGTTCGAAAACCGAAGCTTGTAACTTCTTATTTTGAATAAAAATATTTGAATTTGAATTTGAATTTGCTTTTCTGCCGAATTTGAGGCATTGCATATTGTGTGGCGGAATTCAACGCTGTGATTTGCCTTCTTTGGCTATAACGGAAAAAAAATGTTTTTTTTTTCTAAAATGTTGTGTCAAGAAGTCGATAACAAACGTAACATACATTCAGCTTACCTTTTAATGTTTATTGTAACTTAATCGCATAATCGCATGTGTGGCTTCTCGTAAACAACTGAAGCCTTTTTGATATCCATCCATATAAATATATGAACGATTTCATAGTATTTGAAATTAGGCTTTGAACAACAGTTAGAGTTGCAAATTTAAATTTATTTACACATTTTTTTTTCTCCGTTCTCTCTCCGTTCTCAACATTTTACCAAATTTTCAATACTTTTTTCAGCTTCACACTGTATCCCGCACATGTCAGGGTAAGAAGAGAGAACTTGGGAACCTAGTGTTTAGACACTCTGTTTCGTTCTTCACTTTCCACAGATTTTGAGGCACTGCGTGTTGAGTGGCGGAATTGAACGCCACGTTTTGATTTGTTACCAGAGTGAATGTATGAAAAGATTAAATATTTAAAATTGAAAATATTTCAATTTCTCGAGTGGGGATCGACCCCACAACGCAACGTCAACGCAACGTCACACGCTTGTGCCCCTGCACCACGACAGATGTCCATTTGCGTATACATTGCATTTCATGTTGAATGGCGGAGCTCAACGCCACGCTTTGTATTGTTCTGAGAGAGGTGAAAATGTCAAGCCTAGAGACATCTTGTTGTTAGTCAGACGTTGTTCTGCAGCGCCAAAGCCTACTAAGAACATGATAAAATGTTCTAATGTATTGATAATCCAATTAAATTTAAATAGTTACATAAAATATTTAAAGTAGATATTGACTCAAATTTAAGCATTAAATAACATTAAATTGCTTTATTTACTTTCCGTACAGCGATAAAGTTGTAAATCAAATAAGTCATTGAAAATTTGACGCCACGGATATGTCAACGCCGAGACGCGCCGCTACCAATTAGTTGGACTTGATGGAACTATGTCATAACAACATTGTAACTTTATTGTAGAGATAGCGGTCACCCGGGTTTATCGTAAAGCTTCATTAAAGGGTGTATGAATTTGTGTAAAGATAAGAAATTAAATGAAAAAGATAATATAATAATAAAAAAAAATCCGTGGCCTATCGTGGCGCAGAGGCGCAAGCATGTGAGTATTTAACGCCACATGCGTAAACGAAAATATATAATATTTTAAAATTTAAATATTTAATATTTTCTTTAGCAAGAAGCCAAGCGCGATATGGAGTTCCGCCACTCAACACACAATGCCTCAAATTCAGCAGAAAGTGGGGTACGTAATGGTGTGTCTTAGCACTAGGTATCTACTCTATATACCCTGCCATGGGCGGGATACAGCGTGAAGCTAATTTATGTTTAATTATAATGATTATAAGGTAGCTATAAATATTAAAAAATCTTATCTTCTTACATTAACAAATTAATAATTTAACATACATTTTATTTGCAATTTAATTACTTCATTGCAAATTAAATAACAATCTCCCAAAGTGAGTGATGTAAATGAGGACTCGCGGCAATCATCTACAGTAATAAATAAAACAATAAAGCGTTTGCTTCCCGTTTCATAAGGAAAAAATTAAGGAGTAAATTTTAATGGGAAAAGTTGAATTATTATATATTTGGACTTATGACTTATATCTGGTGAAAAGACAAAGCTCGGCGTTGAGTTCTGATACTCAAACATAAACGTTATGATTATTTAAGTGGGCCCGAATTCATTCAATCATCCACCACTCAGTAAAATGAAATATACAATATTTTATCATCAGAGACGTGGAGTTCCGTCACGCAGTACCTTAAGATTTGGACAGAACTGGGGAACGAAAGTGTCCTTATGAGAACGGAGTGTTTTGACACAAGGTTCCCTCTGCTTTACTTGCTATGTATAGCTATTTTTTTCTGTTTATTTTCCCACTCTGGTTAGACCGAATTAAGTTCCACCATTACATGAACATGCAATATTTCAAGTCCGGATGGAAAGCGCAAAATGGAGTGTTATAAATCTAGGACATTGTTTTGCGGATAAAAGCGTAATAGTAAAAAAAAATATAACGACAGGTTAAATGTCGTGTTTTAAATCAGTTGTATATAGATTACTAATTTGAATTTAAATATGGCATGTTCTCATTTCTTAACTCTGATAACAAGGCAAAGCGCGGCGTTTATTTCCGCTATTAATACGCGAATTCAGCGTAAAGTAGGAAACGGAATGGAATATTTTAATCTCTCTGCCTACCCTGCCATGTGCAAGATATAGCGGAAAGCTAAAAAAACATTTTAAATTAAAAAAAAAAAAACATTTTAAATTTAATTGTATTCAATTCCAGCTATAAAACAACAGCACATCTGAATCCAAAACAATTCACAACAGATAAAAAACTTCGAAAGTATTAACATTATAAATAATGTAAGTAACCAAACTCGACAAAACTTTAAGATTTATTCGCGCTATTAATTATTTGCTTGCTCGGAGACAGAACGTAATTATTTTGTAGACCGGAGAAATCCTACGCTTGAAGTAACAGCCGTATTTTAAATTTATTTCTCGACCAGCTTTTATTTATGCGGAACGATTTCATTTTGACGACAATAGCTTTAAAATTGAATAGACGACAGATTCAAGGAGTATTAGAATTCGGTTTTGTATGTAAGGAGCGTAGTTTTAGCAAATACGCGGGTTTCCAGTTAAATGGAAACGATAGGGTGATTTAACACGTCTTTATTGAAAGATTTGCCACGTTTCTACAAATTACTATGGAGGTACCTACTGTGGGAAATTGTCAAGGTATAGTGCTTGTCGTAGCCCTCTCTTGGAAATTAAATATTTAATAGTTTCAAGTTAAATATATAATAATTTTAAATTCAGCGGAAAGTGGAGAACTGAACGGAGTGACTTCACACTAATCTCCCAAAAGTTCCCTCTACTTACCCTGCAATGTGCGAAAACCAGCGTGAAGCTGAGAATATTATAATTTTTTAAAGGCCTCATAATCTGCTAGTATCCTGGCAGTGCTAGTTTTAATAGAAAAAACATGGATAACTGATGAATTATACAGATAAAAGATAAAATCGTGTTTAGATATGTTGATTAACTTAATTATTTTGAGGCCTGTCGTGGCGCAGCGGCACAAGAGTGTGACTGTATCCGACAGGTTCTGGGTTCGATCCCCAGTCGAGGAAATGAAATATTTAATATTTTCAATTTAAATATTTAATGTTTCATTTCTTCGCTCTGGTAATAAGGCAAAGCGCGGCGTTGAGTTCCGCCACTCAATACGCAATGCCTCAAATTCGGCGGAAAGTGGGGAACGGAAGTGGAACGGAGTGTCATAACACTAGGTTTCACTTCCGTTCCCTCTGCCTACCCTGCTTAGTGCGGGATACAGCGTGAAGCTGAAAAAAAAAAAAAAAAACTTAATTATTTTATTTATTAGTAGAGAAATTGTGTTTTTAAATTTCGACAATTTTTTATGTAACAGTTGTCGCTAATGACTTAAGCTTCATTGATAGTGGTTCAGCTTGACATTTTTAATAGGAAAATTATTTTTATTCTCTTAACATTAGGTTCCCAGGTTCCTTTTGCCTAACCTGCCATGTACGGCGTGAAGCTCAAAAATCGTTCTCAAATTGAGAATTTACCTATTGAATGATTTATTGACTAAATACACATTTAAAGCCACACATACAAAGGCTACCATTGAAATGAAGTTGAAACCATTGGGTTTATACCATTCTATGCAACGATTTAACGAGCAAGTTACCGTTTAATAACTCATTTTCAATTCAAATTGATTCGAAATAAGTTTTCATTTTTCCTCTCAACAGCAGAATTGAATGAAAATTAATGTTCACTTTGCGAATTACGAGAGCTCCGCAGAACTATGGACCTCTTGTTGAATCTTTCGTCCCGTTTTTATTGGATTGCACTTAATTTTAATTAAAAATAAACGTTTAAAACGTCAGCTATAATTATTTTCGTGTTTACAATTTGCTACATGAATTGTGTTATAGTATTTTTTTTGGTTTTGGAATGTTCTTAGACATTTTTTTTGATAGCATTGTAATTAAAGGAGGAGTTAATGTTAAAATTTTCTATTATTTTAAGATAGTGCGTTACTGTTAACGTTTTAACTAAACGCCGCGGTTTGTCTTATTAACGGTGCGAGAAAAGAGAAACCACTACTAGTCATTTCGCGCTAACCAATGTGTGACGACGGTTCTTCGTATTTATGGTATGTGACATTATTTCCAACTAACCGGGCATATCATAAAAGACCTTATAATATTTATTTATCCCGCATATGGCATGATAGGCAGAGGGTACTTAGAAAGATAGTGTCAAGACACTCCGTTCCGTTTCCCATTTTCCACCGAAATTTAGGCGTTGCGTGTCTTCCACCAGAGTCGCTTGTCCACCAGAGCTAAGAAATGCAAAATGTTAAATATTTCTATCTATCTCTCTCTCTCTTATAGTGTGACGCTGAGTCACGCTCTGGAGTCAGTCAGAAGTAGGAGAGAGAACTTAGAAACCAAGTATTAAGACACTCTGTTCCCCGCTTTCCGCCGAATTTGAGGCATTGTGTGTTGAAATCAATGCCGCGAAGAAATGAAAACTTAATTTTATATTAAGCATTTAATATATTTTAAAATTAAGCATTTAATTTTAAAATATTAAATATTTCATTTCCCCGAGTGACCATCGAGCCCACAACCTGTTCTTTACGGTCATACTGCGCCACTACAGGTCTCAATAGTTATAACTACAGTTCACAACATTAATAACGTTCTTTATATATTTATGGTCTTGAGGAAACTATTGTAAATTTCTTTCGGTTTTTATTTATAACTTGTGAAAAAGAGCAAATTCAATGACTGACTGAATGACAATTTCAAAGTAAGATATGACAAAGTAAAGTTAGGAATAGTGCTCCTCTTGTTATAGCGTGACACGTTCTCTCAAACATCGACATCGCTTTATTCCGTTATTTAAGTAGAATTCATATATTTTTTTTGTTATTTATATATTTTTTTTAAGTATCGCATTAATAACAGGGTACACAGAAAGTTGGGAATGTAGCGTTAAGACACTCTATTCTCTTTTTTCTGCCGCGTTCTGGATGTATTCCGTGTTGGTTTGTGGTAAGTTGCGTTTTGGTTGAAAAATAAATTTATTAAAAAAATATATTATTAGTAATTATATATTTAAAATTAAAATATTTTACGCTTTCTTTGAAAAACCAAACTTTTATTTCCTATTCTATCTTTTATAGAGCAAGAGAATTCAAGCGCAAGAGATCAACCGTGTGGCTGTAATCGTGACAGTTTGTGGGTTTGATCCTCAGTCAATTAAATATTTTTTTTTAGCTTCGCGATGTATCCTGCATGAGTCAGGGTAGGTAGAGGGCACCCAGGATCCTAGTGTTAAGACACTCCGTTCCACTTCCGTTCCCCACTTTCCGCCGAATTTGAGGCATTGCGTGTTGAGTGGCGGAACTTCACGCCACGCTTTGCCTTATTACCAGAGCGAAGAAATAAAACATTAAATATTTAAATTGAAAATATTAAATATTTCATTTCCTCGACTGGGGATCGAACACAGAACCTGTCGATTACAGTCACACGTTTGTGCCGCTGCGCCACGACAGGCCTCTTATTAATTTTTTTTTTAATATTATCAGATTATATATGTAATGTTAAGTTCCGCGCCCACAACACGTAATGCGTCCAATTCGTCAGAAAGTGGGGAATAGAACGGGTGACTTAACACTAGGTTCCCAAATTCCCTTTTGCCTACCCTGCCCTGTGCGGGACGCAGCATAAAGCTGAGAGATTATCTTTTATAATTTCATATGAATAGGCCCCACTGGCGCTTTATTGCTCAACTAGGTTCTAACTTATCCTGTAATAATTGACTGAAAATATATACATAGATAGCCTTTTAACCTTTTACACCTTATGGTTAGACGAGGTATCAGTAGCACAATTACTATCTCTAACCATTTTACAACAATATTGGATGATACTGAACTCAGATATTTATCTTCTATTGATTATTACAGGAAAATCTGATAAAATCTCTTAAATATATACATATACCCACATAAATATGATAAATTTAACGTTTTCTTCGTATAACTACCTTATCATTCGTTCAGTTTTCAGCAACAATCGAATAATTTTCAAAAAATAGCGTTCAATGGCGTCACTTAACGTTTCGTTTTGTAGCTTTTGAAGTAATAAAAAAAGCTTATTACATCAGGAATCGAACCCAAAATCATCTGGATTACAAACAGAAAATCTACCAATGCAGTTGAAAAACATACTACATATATTATATTATATTCCAAAATATTCCAAAAACATA
Organism: Eueides isabella; assembly: GCA_019049475.1. Taxonomy (NCBI): domain Eukaryota; kingdom Metazoa; phylum Arthropoda; class Insecta; order Lepidoptera; family Nymphalidae; genus Eueides; species Eueides isabella. The sequence goes on from CM032397.1 coordinate 2,642,292, forward strand.
TTCCAACTTTCTATAATAACTTTGGCGCTATCTAAAATCAATATATTCACATTCTCCGAAACCGATACCTGAAGCTCACACCTCACTTGCATAATATGAAGTATTGACAGTTTCGTCACGACCGCATTACGCATTCAAAGGAGCTACTGAACTAAGCACTTCGGCAAGCGTCTGCTTCTTGATCCTGAGCTTAGTTTCACGCTGTTGATGATAAAAAATTTTTCAAACATTTAACTTATATATCTTCTTTTATGGAAGCTTATGTTTTTTAAAGTTGTTTTTTTTAGGTGGTTATGGTACGGTTGTCGAATTGGTATTTGGTGTGTAGATTTAAGGGAAACTCGGGTAAGTTGTCTACATTTCTTAGTTTCAGATTATTTTTAGTGGCTTACCAGTATAGGGAACTTGGTAACCTAGTATCAATACAATCCGTTCCCATTAAGACACTACTATTTCTTACTTTGCACTGAATTTGAGGCACTACGTGTTTAGTTCGGGAACTTAACGCCGCGCATTTCTTTGTCAGCAGTGTGATGAAAATAAAATATTAAATATTTCCTTGAGTGGGAATCGAATCCATAACCTGATGCTTTTACAGTTAGACCATTGTGCCTCATAACTAAAGAGTACTTTGTAGCATTATTCTTTCTCAATTTAAAAAAAAAGCTTGAATTAGTAACAATCAACATTTTATTATAATTTATTGAGTGGGCTATATAACAATATAATTATACTGAACTTTCTTTAAATGCGCTCTCTTAGAATCTACTTGCTTGAATTATTTTTTTGAATATTGTAACAATTCAATCAATAACATATTCAGCTTCACGCTATATCAAGCACATGGCAGGGTAGGCAAAGGAAACTTGCGAACCTAGTGTTAAGACACTCCGTTCCAATCTCGTTCCTCACTGTCCGGCGAATTTGAGGCATTCCGTGTTAAGTGGCGGAACTCAACGCCGAGTTTTGCCTTGTACCAAAGCGAAGAAATGAAAACACTTAATATTTAAATTGAAAATATTAAATATTTCATTTCCTAGAGTGGGGATAGAACCCACACCCTGTCGATTACAGTCACACGCTTGTGCCGCTGCGCCACGACAGGCCTCAATCAGATGACAGGGATCAATAACATCACTAAAATAAATCTTTGTTACCCATTGCAGGTCCCTCCTAAGTGCTTCCTAAAAATATATCATATGTTATACACAACGATCCGTTTTTCCATTTATTGACGCCACAACAACCAAATGTCAATATAATATCACGAAAAATCAACATCAAAGTATTCTTTATCCAACTAGGCCATTACAAACACTTTTGAATCATCAAGTCAGAAATGATGTGAAGTTACCACCGGCTCGGAAGGCAAGTCTGCTGAGAAGAACCGGGAATAAACTCAACAGTTGTTCTTTTCAAAATATAGCTTACAGTAAATGTATAAGCATAATAAGCTTCCTGAGTGAGTATCAACAGCATTTTTTCCTACGCACTACTATTATTTTAATTCTTTTGAATTGAGCTTTACCTAAAAAGCGACATTAAGCACATATCTATCATACTCTTACAAAATATATTTCATTTTACAATGGAAATTGTAAAAAGAAAACATCTGAATCACAGTTCATTTTGTATTGATATAATAATTGTGTAGACAAAGTCAAACAAATCAAATTGAACTGCGTCGAAAGTATTGACAGTTTCATAGTGAATATTTCATATAGAACCACTTACGTTGGCATGTCTATCCTTGGAAAAGGTAAATATTAATGACCTATGTCCTCTGTCCTATTGAAATCGGTCCCTGGATGTTCAGAATACTGCGAAATCTCAAATCACATTACCTTTCTTTCGTAACGTTTGAAGAGGTTGATTTATATCGGAGATTTTTCTTGTGGGCCTAATCATAACAAAAAATGCTTTCAATTCGATATACTATTCATACTTTCGAATGAAAAAGGACGGGACAAAGTTCAAATAATTTATTGAGCTCTTATAAAAGTAATATTAGCCCAGGTAAGTCGTCAGAAAGTTTATATTGAGAGGTCTATCGCGTACATTTGTTATTAAACGACGTTTATCTACACATTTGGTGTAGACACAAGTGACAGTTACAGAGAAAAAGTAGTCTCTTTTTCAGCTTCACGCCCCCGCACGTGGTGGGGTTGGCGAAGGGAACTTGGAAACGTAGTGTTAAGACACTCTGCCGCTAAATTTAAAGCATTGCGTGAGTGGGGGACGTGTACGCCACAAAAAATGTAAAACCACATAAAATAATAAGAATTTTGATCATGTGAAATGATGAAAATGTTTTCGTTACACTTTTTTGGAATTAATAATGATGCTAGTTAAATGTTTGCTGTGGCGCTGAATTTTAACGGGTTGTTCCTGATTTAAAAATCTCTACAATCAAATAGATTAAAGTATATATAGAATAACAATTATATACATACATGATGTATAGCATTTTATAAATTATATTCTTTATGACATTACTTTGTCAGATTCTTGCCTGTATCTCGTACATGGCAGGGTAGGCAGAAGAAATTTGGGAACCTAGTGTTAACAAATCCCGTTTCGTTCCCCACTTTCCGTTAAATTTGTGATATTGCGTGTTGAGTTGCACGGGACACCACGATTTACCTTGGAACCAGAGCAAAGAAATAAAAATATTAAATATTCAATATTTCAGTTTCTCAAGTGGCTATCGAACCACAACCTGTTGTGTTTACAGTCACACACTTGTGCCCCTTTGGCACGACAGTCCTTAGTGATTCTTACCACACTCTATAAAGGCATTACGATAAAGAATAACTTGTGATTTTTCTTCTTATTTATTTATTTTTTCTTTTTTTTTTCAGCTTCACGCTGTATCCCGCACTAGGCAGGGTAGGCAGAGGGAACGGAAGTGAAACCTAGTGTTAAGACACTCCGTTCCACTTCCGTTCCCCACTTTCCGCCGAATTTGAGGCATTGCGTGTTGAGTGGCGGAACTTAACGCCGCGCTTTGCCTTATTACCAGAGCGAAGAAATGAACCATTAAATATTTAAAATGAAAATATTAAATATTTCATTTCCTCGACTGCGGATCGAACCCAGAACCTGTCGGTTACAGTCACACTCTTGTGCCGCTGCGCCACGACAGGCCTTCTTATTTTATCTATGAATTTTGTCAATAAGTTTTTAATATCACTTACTCACTCACTCAGCTTCACTCTGTATTACGCACATGGCAGGGTAGGCAAAGGGAACCTGGGAACCTAATTTTAAGACACTTTCCTCTGAATTTGACATTTGCTATTATAGTAAATGTCAAATTCAAACAATTCAATTTGTAAAATTAGTTTATAGAAATAAAACTACTACTTAATTTCCAAGTTTGAACTAACTTTAAACTTAATTGTTGTAGATCCGATTTCTGCTACGGAAATGAGAAATTGAATTATTTTTATTTCCCTGCTCTGGTACAAGATAAAGCGCGGCGTAGAGGTGCGCGAGTTAACACTTAGCAACGTCTTAAAAAGTGTGAAATGGGAAACAGAGTATCTTTACACAATGTTCCTTCTCCCTTTTATAGCATGCGGAAAAAAACGCCATTATACTTATATAAACATATTGGAGGCCTGTCGTGGCAAAGCGGCACAAACCTGTGACTTTAAATAACAGATTGTGGGTTGGATCACTACTCGAGGAAATCAAATATTTAGTATGTTCAATTTCAATATTTAATATTTTTATTTCGTCGCTCTAGTAACAAGGCAGAGCGCGGCGTTGAGCTCCACCACTCCACATACAATGCCTCAAATTTGAATCGTCCAAATCTGCTTTCACGTTCACTGTGCGATATAATTACTCTTTATTTTCTCTTAAATGTTACTTTAAAATGTTATACATGTAATATAATATGACACAAGGGATATAATTTACTAAGTAAATTAATTATACTTAGAACAATTAGCGAGTAAGGTAATTTATTGTGGTACATGAATATCAACAATGCAAGTGCACGTTGAAAAGCTATTATTAAGTAATGCTATACTTATAAAGAGACAATGTGTTTTTCCCGCTGCACATGGAAGGGCAAAGGGAACTTGGGAACCCAGCGTTAAGATATTCCGTTCCGTTCCCTACTTTTGCTAAATATTAGCCATTGAGGCGCGGAAATCAACGACTCTGCTTGCCTTGTTACCTGAGGGAAGATATGAAAACATTAAACATTTAATTGGAAAATTTGATATATATATGATAAATAGATCTAGATAAAATAGACTTCCGTTCCCTCTGCCTACCCTGCCTAGTGCGGGATACAGCGTGAAGCTGAATAGATATTATCTATTTTTAAATTTTTAATGTGTGTGTGTTTTTGAAAGACATTTGATCTAGCTCAATAAAGACGTATGGGCTTAGTCAGAGCGTTTGAACGGCTATCAAGAGAGTACATCATCAAATCCCACTACTGCATTCTTTTTTAAAAACAAAAAAAAAACTTTAAAGCTAATTTATGATGAAATGAGCTGAACTGTTAAACTTTCGTTTAAGAATAAGAAAATGGATATAAAAATTATAATAATGTCTTTGATTTTCGCGATTGTTAGACATTTTAAATGAAAACGTGACACTTTACAGTAGTCCGTGGTCACCGGTAGACTCTACCCGTGACCACGGACTACTGTAAAGTGTTCGAAACGTCGGGTTTCCCAAAAATGTTTACCATTCAATATACGCGATTAATCCGTTTAAAAGTGTTTCATTTAAAATGTATAAAAATTATGTTGGATAAAATGTTAAATTAGCTTTTATTAATTATTAGCATTTAATGTGTCTTAAATGAAACAAAACCTCATAGTTTTTGCAGTCATAATCAGGTTTACGCCAACGGTCTACAATCTTCTACAACATTATAATAAAAATATTATTTTCTAACGTAATATATTGAGGTTATCGTAGCGCAACTATTCATCGTCTCAGAGTAAATGAGAAAGATACAAATTCGATTGTTCCTTGTAGAAAAATATATATCCATTTCCTGATCCTGTCGGCAAAGCATAACATTGAGTTTCGTTACTCAACACACAATATCTTAAAATTTTATAGGAAAATTGGCCACTAATTGTCTTTACAATTGGTTTCTTCTGTCTACTTTGCTAAATGCGGTATACAGCGTAAATCTAATAAAATAAAAATCAATATATCATGCTATATAAATTAAATAAAATGTTATAAATCACTGAAATAATGACACATTTAACAATATTCAATTCAATGATTGCTTGTCAAACGATCCCATCTCACAAACCAAATAAAATTTAATTAATATTTATACAAACTATATTTCGAATGTTGGCGTTTGCTATTGTAAGTACTTGTAGTTGTGTACAATTCAGAAATTTTCAGGTCGAGTGCTTTTGCATGTTGCAAGCGAGTGGATTTTAGTAAAATGGATGCCACACGAGGGGTCGTAAATCTTAAAATGGCGACGGGTCGTCCCTGGACAGTCGTCTTTGAAAGTTCATAGTGGTAATTTAAGCTTTTTTGTCCTTGACTCATAATTCTGTGGTGTGTGGAGTAGATTGAAAGTGTCATGAAAGGTCACTTCTCTATTTTCTAGTCAAAACAATTTGTATTTAGTATAGGAGGTGAATTCATCGTTGCGTGTTATATTACAATGTTTGACAAATTATCACCTCACAAAATGTTTGCAGCTTTTGAGCTTTTTATTGTTTTTTTTTTAATATAGGTTATATCAGAAAAACTACACAAAAAATGATTTAAGACGGACTGATGGTACGGTGCCACGGACGGACATACAGACAAGTCCATTTTACAACCCAATAGTAAAACATTTTGCATATATTCCACAAATATCACACTATAATTTTTCGCACGTAGAACTCTAAGATATTATTCATTGAGTGACGGAACTCAACGCAATAATTTATCTAGTCACTAGTGTAAAGAAAATGATAAAATTATTTTTTCATTTTAATGATATGTCATGTTTAAGAAAGATAAATACTTTTAAACGTAGCGGGATTTGACCGTCCGCCAATTATTGACAGCTTCAAATACCACCATGTAATACATTTTATATATATATATATATATATATATATATATATATATATATATATATATATATATATATATATACATATATATATATATATATATATATATATATATATATATATATATATATATATATATATATATATATATATATATATATATATATATATCTCTATATATATATATATCTCTATATATATATATATATATATATATATATATATATATATATATATATATATATATATATATATATATATATATATATATATATATATATATATATATATATATATATATATATATATATATATATATATAAATAAAATCCACAAACATTTACAGTCAATCATTGTGCCGCTGCGTCCTCACGGCCACTTGAATGTGAATCCTTCCAAAGGAGATTGGTATCCGTAACGATCATATATAGACAGGAATTCATCATTTGAGTCAGTTGTTGCTATTAGAAGCCTTATATACTACTATACAGATATAAACGCTATGTTAATCTATAAAATTTCACATAGAAAAACATAAAGGAAAAAATAAACATCATATGTAAAAATTGTAAAAAAAGATATATCAAAACGCTTTGATTTTATCACGTTTTTGACTTTAAAAGCATTCAGAAACAACAATAATCCATTAATTAAAGAATTAATTATAGATTTACGTTATCGTTGTCTAAACTACCTTTCGTTATCTGTACTTACTTATTATACATACTAATCGTGATCTATGGTATCTTCTATATATATATATATCTATAAGAAAGCAAAAAAATGATCTGGTTGAACGCGCTTATCTCAGAAACTAACTGGCTTGAATTGAAAAATATATTTTGCTTTTAGTAGTCTTTGTAGTAAGGAAGGGTTACAAGACAAGGCTTCATTAAATATGTACATTACACAAAGATCCCGGGCAATTTAAATTTGACGAAGCTGCAGTTAAAGTCTAGTAATATAATAAACTCCGTTCCGGGTGTTGTTTACATATTTTATAATGGCTGGCTAAATTGACAGCATTGTGATGAAATTTCAGTTAATTTTAAGACCAGCAAAATTATTTTTTTCATATATAAAATATTATTTTTTAAATATATATATTTTTACATCGGGGTTCAAACACGAGACAAAATATTATAGCTTAATTAAAGCTGGTGATTTACTTCAAATTAAATATGTTTCCTGAAATGTTTATTCCATACGAGTAAATTAATAATACTCTTCATTTCTCTCTACTCTAAAATATACATATAAATTTGCAAAAAAATAATGAAAAAATAAACCGTATCAATTTAACACAAAGCAAACTAAGCACTGCAGTTTTAAATAAAGATCTCAATCACAACAAAAAATTTGCATAGTCATAACGGTAGCTCAAAATAAAAATCTAAACAGAAGAAGCAGTAAGCGTAAAATTGGCATAGATTCATTTTAAATATCGCGCGACCAAATACCACGGTCGAGTTGTTCCGAATCTGTTGGATGCCATATATCACGGTGTTTTGACAAACACTATTGTATTTCTGAATGCGAGACTTGAACTAACTGTATTGATATTGGAAGATTTTTTTAAACTAAAAATTTCATATCTAAGTTGAACAGAGTATCTTTATATAAGGTTTTTATATAAAATAATACAAGCTACATATTTAGAATGTATATATATATTTTTCCTATTTGCAAAGAATTAATTGCAACTTACGAACCTTTTTAAATAATTAACGTATAAAATTTTCTCTTTAAGGAGCTGCAGGCAGCTTCATGCTGTATCCATTGACATGGTAGGGTAGATGGTAGGGTATTTGGGAAGGTAGTGTTGAGACACTCTGTTCCAAATTTATTCCTCACAAACTAATTGATATGATTTCTTATTTGCAAAACGGTTAACTGATTAAGTTACATTGCTTTTTTTCCCCATATTTATTACATCTATAAATTGGAACTCGTGCAATATTTATTTCTATACAATATTCAATCTTTGTCTATACTAAATGTAGTATGAGCATAATAAATCAATATAAAAGAATATGCATGTGCTCAAAATTAAATTATATAATAGAATTATGGTCGCCCGTGGCTCAGGGACAAGTGAGGTTGTGAGTTTTCGATCATAATTCGAGGAAATAAAACATTTGATATTTTTATTACTATGCTCTGGTAACAAGGCAAAGCGCGGCGTTGAGTTCCACCTGAGTGGCGGAACACTGAGTGATGGCACGCGATGCCTACAATTCGGCGGAAAGTAGGAAACGAAACGTCTAAAAGTGATTGTAATTTGATTCCTTTCTTTTTTTGCAGAAAACAGTGCATTTTATGTAAATTCAAAGCCACCAATATATATATAATAATGTCAGTATCCTCTAGTTGCTATATACAGCGTGAAGCTAAAGAAAATATGAACCAAAAAGTTTGCTTAAAATTTCAGTGTTTCAAATTCATAAATTATACTATATCCTTCTATCAACCTGAACTCCATTAGGCTAATTAAACTAAATTCATTTAATCAAACAGAGTCAAACATTGTTCGTTGAAGTTGATCTCTCAAAAAGACCGCTTCCGCTTCTTTTGAGTAAAAAGTTTGTATTTGTATGTTCTATTCATCGTCATTCTGTTTTGGACTCGAAACTTCTTTCTTGTTAGCTAAAAACCGTTGCAGCATGGATTCTTTAAAAAGGTTTTTTCTCTTTACACAGTTTCCACCATAGCGTAGAGTGGGTAGAGGGAACCTTCTGTTAAGTCACTTAGTTTCCGATTTTTCATCGAATTTGCAAAATGTTTATTGTTAAGTAGCGTAATAATAGAGGCTTGTAATAGCGCTGTAGCAAGTGAGCAACTTGCGGTAAAATATGATTCGATTGCTACACGAGGACTTCACTTCTTTGTTTTGGTGGCAAGGCAAAGCGCCGCTCAACACGCAATGCTGAATTCGGCGGAAAGTGGAGGATGGAAGTGTCTTAACACTAGGTTCTAAACTTCGTTTTGCCTACTCTACCATGTGCAGGATACACCGTGGAGATATAAAATAACGCTGAGTTTTGCCTAGTCACTAGAGTAAGTAAAAAGATAATGTTAAGTAATTAATTTGTTTAAGTGGAAATCGAATCCGCAACCGACGTGCTCATCAACGCTTATAAAATTGCGCTGTGACGGCTTAAAAAAGCTTTTACTACGCAAAAGTCTAACGGCGAATCTTTTCGCTCTTCCAAAAGGCTCTGTGACGTGGCTCTTTTGAATTTCGCCCAAACACTAGACAAAGTTCGTCGCTGCAATGGCACACGCTAAAAGCAGATTACCATCAGTAATTAAAACGTGGGTGCAATAATGACACTATACAGCGTGTTAGAAATTTTGGGACACGTTTTTTTGGGACATCAAGTTGAAAAGTTTCGGAATTAATCTTGAAATTTCCAAAAGTTTTCAAATTTTCTTACTTTGGAAATACAATTATGATTTCTTAATTGATTTGATGTATTAGATTTGTATATACATATTTTTAGCGATATTTAAATAATTAAACTCTAATAACGAGAATAAGAATACCGTTATCCACGGTAATTTAAAATAATATAAAAAAATATATTTTTAATTCATTTTAATAATATAAAAAAATATATTTTAGCCATTCTTTCAGAAAAAATGTATATCATTTACAAAAATAACTTCTGAAAGGTAAACATTGCACAATTTTATTACAGAATCCATACAAAACATACAACTGCATTGACCATAAGTTTAGCAACATTTCGTACAGTGTGCTACGCGCTTAGCTAGCTTTATTGTTAGAAGACGCCTGTAGCACTTTTAGTATGAAAGCCGATACCCCGACAAAGGATATCAACGCTTAGCCGAAACGAGAAAAGGTCCCAAAGCTATATTAGGGTTGTATTCTACTGAGATATACTTGATATAGCGAGAGCTAATTAAGTGAGAGGTTATTAAGTAAATGAGTGGTGAAAATTTGTTGATAATATTGTTAATGTTTAATGTTTTCATTTCTTCGCTCTGGTACAAGGCAAAGGCATTGAGCTCCTTCACTCAACACGCCATGCCTCGAATTCGGCGGAAGTGAGGAATGGAATTGGAACGGAGGTAGGTAGGTTCCCAAGTTCCCTCTCCCTACCCTGCCATGTGCAGGATACAGCGTGAACCTAAGTAAGTAAGTAAGTATTATTGAGGAAGAAATAACGTTTTTTTTAATATAAAATGAATTAATAAAAAGCATTCATAATTACGACAAATACCTTCTTAAAATACTATCCTTTGTGTTAATTTTATAATTTACTTCAGCTTCATGCACATTGAATGTTAGCCAAAGGGAACTTGGACACATAGTGTTTACGTACTTCAATCCGTTCCTGACTTTCCGACGAACTTGAGGCATTGCGTATTAAGTGGCGAAACTTAACGCCGCACTTTACCTTGCTAATAGGGTGAAGGCATGAAAATATTAAATATCTCATTTAAATATATTAAATATTTCATTCACTCGAATGGCAATTGAACCAATTACCTAAAGTCTTTATAGGCACATCATCATTCCCTGCGCCACGACAGACCTCAACTATAATTTGTCACAAAAAATATTAAATTATTTATTTACTTAGCCTCGTATCTGTGCTGTGCGACAACTTTATTTCACGCGAAGAGCGAAGGTTATTTCTGCATGCTCGTGACAAAGTAGCTAATATTCCGTTTCAACAAAATATTTTATCACTGGTTCAGCTATTTTATTACATGAAAAGTTTACATTTGGTTGAGGCCATCTCTGGCGTAGTGCCACAAGAGTGTGACTGTAAACTTGGCAGTTGTGGGTTCAGTTCTCGTTCAGGGGAAAAAATATTTTATACTATCTATTCTTGGCTCTGGTTGCGATGCAAAGAGCGTCATTGAGTTCCTTCACTCAATGTATCATGATTTTGTATTTTTTTTTTTATCTATAACAACGTTAATAATATTTTAAATATATATCCACTAACATAAGCGTTGTGCAAGAAATTATTTTGAAATTCTTTACAAACTCTAGTATGAGGATAACTATACTATAAGGAGAGAGAAAAAATGTTTCGTAACGATAATTAAATCATACTGTTTTATATTTTTCTAGTTGTGCAAAGTTGGCAAATAATATTTTTGTATTTTACACGCACTCTCTTAAAAACGAACAAACGTATTCGCACACACACACCACACGCATATTTGTCTCTTATACATGTTGGGAGTTTGTCAAAATCTACTAAAAGAGGATTTCTAGAAACTTCTAAGTAGCCTTGGAAAAACAGGATTACATATTCTACGAAGACACCTTGTAATAATCCACAAAAACGAAGTTTCGAGCTATAATATGAATCTTACAAAATTATTTTTTATACTCAAATATTTTTAAATAACATAGAAAAAAATAAATATATGTATAAAGGATATGAATAAAAGATAATGTTTTCATTATTAATTGTTCATTTTAAAGTGTCATAAGCATACTTTTCTGTGTTTAAATGGAGTTTTACAAAAAAAATAAACGTGAGATTGTAATATTATAGTAAATTATGGTACTTTATATTGTACTAATTAGTTAAAGATATGCGTTGAATGGAAAAAATCCACAATTGAACTCTTAGAAAAAGCGTGAAGCTAGAGAAAAATGACGAGTATATCCCACGAAACTTATTCACTACTGAGAACCGAGTGATTTAAAAGTTGGTACCCCCTACCTTGTAATCACGAAGTATATATAAATATAAAAATAAACTTCTATACACAGAAATGAGACGGACGTGAGATTCTTATTCTGAGAAATGATTATATTGAATCTATTTTCATTTCCTTTCTTATAAGCGAAGCACGGTGTTGAGTTCCGCCATACATCACACAAGGCCTCAAATAATCGATGCTGCGCTGGGAAGGGTAGTTCTTTCAGCCCATCCTGCTTAATAAAAGTTACAATGTCAGAAGAAATAAATAAAAAATAACCTACATCAAATAAGATAAAACAAAAAGCACGAAGTTGATTTTTTATTTAAGAAAAACATACCCAAAATAGACACATATTGAAGCTGAGCTAAGCAAGCTAACTATTTGAATTATTGATGTGAATTCGTCGTCGGCATCGTTATGACACGAGCTGATGTGTCGCGGCTTTCGATGTAGGATACCGAGTAATTTCATTTAACTATTCATAGGATTCATGATAGTTTGGCGCTCATTTTTATTCCATTAAAGGTTTTTCGTTTTCTTTTAAACATATTTGTATAAAGTATGGTATGGTATGGTTCTTTGATTGTGGCGTTCCGAGCGTGCCAGTTGAGCACATATCACTTCGCCAATGTCACGTTGAATGGAGAAGACACGAAGGAGGTTGTACGGTAGAAAAAAAAATATTACACAATAGGAGAATGCATATTAAAAAAAGGAGATCAAGCTAAAAATTGCCTTCACCTATAACAAAAAAAAAATACATATATTAAAATAAATATATACATTATCTATACACAGGGTTAGTAATAAGAAATATATAATACAAAGGTGTTAGTCTACAATTTAATATTATTATATCTAATATATTTACATAAAAATTTACATAATGGACTAAACACAAACATTAACAAACATTGAACATTAAGGGGACGGGGAACTTTGTGAGGAAGGACATCATATAAGGGATGGATTAACTTGGGGCATGTAAAAAGAATGTGAGAAGGGGAACCGTCGTCTAGACCACATTCACACAGTGAGTGGTCCCTGACCCTGATCTTAGCTAGGTGTACAGGTGTGCACGCATGTCCAAGGCGCAAGCGACATATGGTCGATATTATCCTCCGTTCAATAAATTTTTGAGAATAAAACCATGGCCGCCTGGGGATATTAGGTTGAATCGCAGCATAGAACTTACCTTTCTGGGATTTTGACATATTCCAAAATTCAGACCACGACACATCCAAATGAGTTAATGCAAGGGACAACAGATCCTGGGCCGAAATAGAAAAGTGATCCAAACTGCCACACTGGATGGCTAATTTTGCGCAAGAGTCTGCAGATTCATTCCCACTGATTCCAGAATGCCCTGGAATCCATGCCAAAGTAACAACCAAACCCTTTAAATAACATGAGTACAGTTCTTCAGGAATCCTTAAAATAATTGAAGACCTTAATTTACTATGAAAGGGATTTCCCTTTACAGCTAGTATGCAGCTTAATGAGTCAGTACAAATAACAGTCTGTTTAAAGTCATGGGAGAGTGTGAACCGGATTGCTTCTAACAAAGCAACAGCCTCTCCAGTAAACACGGATGATTCGGGAGGACATTTAAATTGTAAAATAATTTTGAATTTTGGTATCCAGCACGCTGCACCAACACAGCTTTCGTTTGAAAGCTTTGACGCATCTGTAAAGATAAGGATATGATTTAACCAGTTTTCATTTACTATGGCTTGGAACTTTGTGTTGGTGTCAGCAGCTCCCTTGGTCAGGCCAAGATTTGTGATGATAGAGGGATAGTGTACTAAAGCTTTATAAGGCGTACAGAATAAAGGGTTAGCAGGATAGCGGGACAGAGGGTGAAGAAGGGAGGTAAATTTAATGAAGCTAGCAAGCAAGTAGGGAAGCGGCTTGCCACGAGGAATAAGGTCAGCTAACTCAGATAGCTTAGACCACAAGGGATGGGAAGAAAACTGTAGCATTTTACCAACAAATCGATCAGATAAAAATTGACGACGAATAGGAAAAGGTGGATCAACACACTCCACCTGTAATGCATTGGTAGGGGAAGACCTCATTGCACCTAAAAGGCATCTGTGGCTTCGAAGGCATTTATACTGAATTCTGTTAAGTTTGTCAGTAGCAGCTTTATTAAAGGGGTCTAAAACAAATAACACGTAGTCAATATGACTACGAATTATTGCTTTGTACAGTAGTTTTTGAGTAAAAGGGTGTGCACCCCACCACACACCAGACACAGCTCTTAAAGCATTAATGCCTTTTTCACATTTTTTGCTGACATGTTCAGCATGAGCCACTCCGTTCAGTCTTTTATCAAGGACCATGCCTAAGAATTTAACACTATCTGCTAATTGTATGATATCATTACCACAGTAAATTTCAAAATTAGGTGTTACTCTCTTTTTGGAGAATACTACCGCCCGACATTTCGCTACTGATAATGCCAAGCCATGGCCAAGGAGCCACTGGTCTAGATAGTGTAAAGCAGTATTTAAACGATAAGTTATGTCCTCCACTGATTTTGAGCTATAGTAGAGGACGATGTCATCAGCGTATTGAAGGATATTACAAAAGCTACTGACAGACAATTCGAGGTCATGAGTGTATAGGTTATACAACAGAGGACTAAGAGCTGAGCCTTGAGGTAATCCCTTCTAGACCAGTCTGAAAAATACAGTAAGAAGCGGATGTTTCACAGATAACGATCTGCCGGTCAGCAGATTGCAAATGAAATGAGACAACTTCGGCGGGATACTCAGCTGTTGCAGTTTCTGCCTGAGTACCGGAAGAAGGACATTATCATAAGCAGAAGCGACATCTAAAAAAACCCCCACTAAATACTCTCCTTTGGCGAAAGCTCGTCGAATGTCTGTGGTAAAAACACTGAGACTATCTGTGGTACTTAACCCCTTTCTGAAGCCAAATTGAGAGGGTGCTAAGATATTTCTGCTTTCTGCTTTCCATTCCAGACGATTTTTGAAAAGCCGTTCCATAATTTTTGATAAGGCATATGTTAGGGCAATGGGTATATAGGAATTAGAATCTGAGAACATTTTCCAGGTTTAAGGATGAGAATGATAATTTGGGATTTCCAAGGTAGTGGGATATTGCCTGATTGAAATATTGCGTTGATTAAATTTAAGAAATATAGCTTAGACTTCTCATTTAGTCTAGCAATAAAAGAGTATGAGATACTATCCTCACCTGGGCTAGTGTCTCTTAAATCCGTTAAGACGTTTTTGAGTTCTTCAGACGAAAAACAAGCGTCCATTTCATCCGAAGATTCAATCAGTGGGAAAATAAATAAGTCATGAGATGGTACAAAAGGCGGAGCCAATTTGTTAGCAAAATCACACAGCCACAAAGAAGGATTATTGGAGTTAGGACTGGAATCATAGTTAAGGGAACGGCGAAATCTCCTAACATTTTTCCATATGAGTGAGGAATGAGAGCGAGGGCTAAGGGATTCACAAAAATTGGCCCATCCAATTCTTTTCTTTTTCCTAATCAATTTTCTAAACTTCGCATCACTGCGTTTGTACTCAACAAATTTCTCCATAGTCATATAGACTGCATATGACTCCTCGGCAGCTGTTCGCCGATTGACAGAATCAGAGCATTCCTGATCCCACCAAGGATTGAAATGCATCCAATTCTGAATGGAGCGTTTTCTAGGGATGTGTAAGTCAGCCGCAGACAAGATGGTAGAGACAAAACGTTCATAGCAAAGAATGATATTCTCAAAATTAGCAGACTCAGGAAGATTGCCCAACATGCAATCCACAGAGTCGGCGTACTTATTCCAGTTGGCTTGTTTTAGGTTAAATTTAGATGTAGAATAAAGAGAGGAAGAAGGAGGAGGTCTATTACGCATTGAAATAAGTATAGGAAAATGGTCACTACCATGGGTAGAAGGTAGAACAGACCATGATAGCTGGGTAGCCAGAGATGGGGAGGATAGGGAAAGATCAACAGCAGTCCTAGGATTCTGATTTGGATTAACCCTACGAGTCGGAGAGCCATCATTGAGAATACACAGAGATACATCATCAATCATGTCTACCAACAAAGGAGATAACCCATCACAGTAATAACACCCCCACACAGAGTGATGAGTGTTAAAATCACCTAGGACCAAGACAGGACCAGGGAGATAAGAGATAATAGACTTAAGCTCAAGGAAAACAGAGGAAGAAGGATGAGGAATATAAACAGATAGGAAGGAGATATTGAAAGCCCTCACAGCAACAACATTAATCTGTTGGCTGTGAGGGGGGAGAGGGATACAGGAATAAGGAGAGGAGTGCTGGATGAGGATAGCACAACCTCCATACCCGTCATTTCTGTCCTCCCTTAAACAGGAGAAACCTGATACCCTAAAGCGGGAATCAGGCACCAGCCATGTTTCCGAGAGGGCAATAATGACAGGGTTGTACAAAGAAATAATATTAAGTAATTCGTGCTTTTTGGCACGAATACTTTTACTATTCCATTGTAGGAAGCTCAGTGCTGCCATTGTTTAATATTTTAAAAATTGGTAGTAAATTTTGGGCAACGTTGGACGGTATAGGAAGTTCATCAGTGGTTCTGAAGATACTCACAAGGGTTTCAGTAAGTGCAACCAATAGACCTTTTCAAGATTCTATTGGACTGTCAACACCTTGGTTTAGAGCGCAACCATTAGGAAGGGACGACGGACATGCGGCAGTTAGGGCTTGATGAGCTTGACTATTATATCCCTTTGCTAAAGGAGCTCGGGGACGAGGAGACTGAAAAACAGTCTTTTTATATGATCTGTTAGGGGAGGCAGGGGCTGGTAATTTAGAAGGAGAGGGAACTGCATAGGTGGGCGGGGAAAACATTTCCTTAGCCATATCCGCATATAATTTGCGAACAGGAGGAAAACGAGCGGAAGCCTCTATGTAAGAAATACACTCTTGTTACATGGTAATTTTGATGGACTGTTGCCTTGCAAACTCAGGACAATCTTTGTCAGTAGCAAAATGTTTGCTTTCACAATGTAAACAATAAGCATTTTCCCTATTAGTGTCACATGCTTCACCAGTGTGGGACTGAGAACACTTGTAACACCTTGGCTTCGATCTGCACTGTGATTTAATGTGACCAAAACGACAACAATTTAGGCACTGGATAGTGGGAAATTTGTATGGTTCTACTGGAAGAGAGGAATGGTATGAAAAGACCCTTTCAGGCAACTTTTGTCCACGGAATGTAACTACAACTGACTGGGTTGGAACCCATGTAGTCACACCCTCACTTACACACTTTCTATTAAGTCGTCTTGCTTTCATCACTTGTATACCATTTGAGGGAAATTCTAGAGAGCCTACAAACTCATCAAGTGAGAAGTCCACTGGGACATTTCTTACAATACCCATTCGAGTGATATTAAAAGTAGGGATAACTGCCACATACTTACATAGACCTAAAATGGGATTGGATAAAAATAAATTCGCTGCAGTAGCTGTTGAGAATTCCACGCTGATTTTGTTGCGACCAACATTTTTCACTCCATCACTGGTGATGTTATTTATTTTATTAATATGGAGAAATTGGCCAAACTTTATTGCTTTAATAGAGGTACCGGCAGCAGGATCTGGAGTTTCCCTCGACACATATACTATAAAAGGGCCTTTGTCTGAATCGATGTAGGATTTAGGACTTTCTGACAGGGAAGGGTGAATATATAAATTTTGAATTGACGGTGTAGCCGTAGCTGGGTCAATAATTGTTTTTTTTTACAGACTCTGCAATATGTGAAGGTGGGTTATCACCTTGTCTTTTACGCGATGTAGCCTGAGAGTCGCATTTACCACCACCAGGATCAGGGGGATCAGGCGGATGCGGATCAGCATCCATTTTAAAATAAACTAACCTAACTTACCTTATAATTAGCTAATCTAAAGGACAAAATACCACAAACACTCACAACAACAAACACCGATAATAAAACCGATCTCCTTTTTAAGAAATCGCACTTTTCACTAAAAATATATGTACAAATATCACTAAAATAAGAAATCCTCACAAACACGTGTGTTAACCAAAACAAACGTCAGCGAAGTTCCTTGTATAAAGTAACATTGAAATTGGCACTTTCTGTTGGAAATGTCAAGCCAAACTTAGGGGTCGCTTAATAGTAAGTGATCAACGCTGTCTGCGATTCCATATATACTCTTTCTTTATATTAAATTATGGTACTCGATATTTAATATGAGGTATAGAAAATTATTATTTATTTGTAAAGTTATTATGGCGAAAGGACCTTGACCAAAGACCTTGTGTAAAAACATTTTGTTCCTCAGTTCTCAATTTTAGAGATATTGTCTTAAGTAACATAATTCCATGACCCTTTTATCCAAAAAAATATTTCAATTTTTTAATACAATGATTTATTTATTAGCCAAAAATTGTGGAATTTAAAAAAAGATTTTTCAACACAAAACATTTAACAAGAGAAAAACTCTCTTCTTTTGCCAAAAGAAATAAATTCGAAAGAAAACTTTAACAAACGCGGTTTCGGAATCGAAAAGAGCGAATCCACTACGGAAAGCAAAAAGAAGAACGCAGATTGGACGATTCAGGGCATGCAATAACAATCATGGGATCCGATAGAATAGAATGGATTTGACCGTCAATTGGCACCAGTAAGGTATACAACCTTTTTGTACAATATATCAATAGATTACTACAATTGCCTATAAGTACAGGAAATACAAAGATTTATCGTTATTACTTTTGAAGTGTTAATCTACACTTAGAAAAAAATATTTATTTAGAAAACGTAAAAGTATTGAGTCATTCAAAAAATTAACCTAGGGGCGTATTGTATTCAAATCCGTTTAGGTAAAAAACAATAATTGAATGAAGTCACTTTTCGTACGTGTAATTGATAATTATTATTTTAGTTTTTTGAAGTGAAAACTTCTTTAGGCGCGTTGAGCGTTTTGGTAGAGGGTAAAATCCTCGGTTCGCGTCACCGACATGCTAATGATAATAGTATATCTATCGCTATGGAGACCCAGACTAGCGCACGCGCAGTAGCCTGTGTACACGTATACACTAATACATTTCTGACTGTATTATGTGCGTGTTGGACGATTTTTGGATAAGTATAATTTTGTGAGTTACGACAATGATGTAAATAATGAAAATATTGTTCAAACTTGAATTCATTGAAATTCGTGTAAATATAAATACTATGTATAATTAAGATAATTGTATATTAATTATTTTTTCAACCACTTTGTATTTATATTTTGTTCATGATTTGTTGAACCCATCATATGTAACTAATAAATAAAACATAAAAAAAAACATATAATTTTTGTATATAGTTTTAATTACTCTCAACTTAATAGTTCCGTTTTCACTTCTATCGGCAGTCCCACGACTGCTATTAGTTTTTTTTTTTAGCTTCACGCTGTACGCCAACGGCATATGGTATTGTAGGCAGAGGGAACCCATTGTTTAGACCATCCGTTCCGTTCGCCACTTTCCAACAAATTGGAGGCACGTACGTGTTGAATATGGTATTCTAAAACTGGTTACTTATTAATGGCTTAAAGTTCATGTACCAAGGTTGCGGGCGACTAGTTAAGATTATGATATGTCAATGCGTGGACTTACTTGAAAAAGTTATTACTAAACAGAAAAGATTTTTTTTTATTTTTGCTTACTAAAAATTCTTCTCTACTAAATATTTGCTTACTAAAAAAGATTCTCATTTGAATCTTAATGATTGATAAACAAAATTTAAATTATGTAGCGTTGTCGTTGTGAAATAAAATCAACACTTTAAATTTATTAAAATTACTATAAAATAAAATTGACTTACTATAAACTGTCTTTGGTTCTCTTTTCTATATCAAATTGTATATTATATGAACTTTATTATCAGTTTCACGTTAATATAATATATATAATATAATATAATAATATCTTTATTCATTTTCTTTTACAATTAACATTTACAAGGTTGCGTCCCGCACATGACAGTGTAGGTGGGAACTTGGAAACTTAATGTTAGGACACTGTTTCGTTCCGTATTTCATATACAATGTATATGAAATATTATAATTAACTATATACTTTTTTTTATTATATGCCGATTTTAGTTAAATAGCGTCACTTATCCTAACTAAAATAAAAATAAGTGAAAAATAAACACAACCCTGCTACAAGAATTTGATACCTGAAAACAAAACAAAAACAATATGCGAATCCAAGATAGAGCCCACAACCAGCACACCTTCAACTTAATTCAGTTTTACGTTGTATCCCGCACATCGCAGGGTGTACAGAGGGAATTTGAGAACCTAGTCTTAAGACACTTTGTTCTATTCTCCACTTTCTGCAGATT
The DNA here is from genome assembly GCA_019049475.1 of Eueides isabella. Lineage (NCBI taxonomy): Eukaryota > Metazoa > Arthropoda > Insecta > Lepidoptera > Nymphalidae > Eueides > Eueides isabella. Next base: position 2,662,461 of record CM032397.1, read on the forward strand.
TGAGGTACTGCGTGGCGAAACTCAATGCCACGCTTTGCCTTGTTACCAAAGCAAAGCAACGAAAACATTAAATATATAAATTGAAAGTATTAAATATTTCATTTCCTCGAATGGAGATCGAACTCAAAACCCTGTCACGTGTTCAGTCACACGCTTGTGCCCCTAAGTCACACAGACATACCGCAAAAGTGTAATATAAAACCATTTTACTATAATAAAGTTGCCGTAATACAAAATATTTCATTAAAGTACTTATATTTATGACAGAAGTAAGTTAACCCGTACATTACGGGTAATTCTGCCACTAATTGCCGGGAACAATTTGTATGATAGCATCTGTTTCTGTTATCTTACTAGGGAATCTATGGTAGTGCATAGTTTGTGATGCATTGCCTGAGCTTGTGCAAAAACTGTTTTATAGAGGAACTTTTACTTGGACCATTTCTGTAGTAGAGGTCATAACTGTTTACAGAAGCTCTCGCTTCGTATATGTACAGCATTTGATTACAATTGCGATCGTTAAAAAGAGAAGATGGTTGGAAATTTTCAATCTTCTGGGACTAATTTTTAAAAAAATTAAAGTCTCAAACCCACCACAAAACAGGGCAATAAGTTTGCTCAACGTCTTGCAAGAATCCAGGGCAGAACGCCAAGCAATTAAATAATCGTTATCGGCGGTACTTTATTATAATAATTATGTCAACTGACAGATGGATGTCACCTCAGTCTACCCGCGATCACGGACTACTGTCTACACTTTGATCTTAGCCAAAAGGCCGAGAAGCGATTACTGTATAGTGTTCGAAACGTCAGGATTTCATAAATGTATGGAAAACAATATACGTGATTTATTTACTTACTTACTTAGCTTCACGCTGTATCCCGCACATGGCAGTGTTGGCAGAGGGAACTCAGGAACCTAGTGTTAAGACACTCCGTTCCCCACTTTCCGCCAAATTTGAGGCATTGCGTGTTGAGTGCCTTGTACCAGAGCGACGAAATAAAAACACTGAATAATTAAATTAAAAATATTAAATATTTCATTTCCTCGAGTAGAGATCGAACACACAACCTGTCGGTTACAGTCACACGCTTGTGCCGCTGCGCCACGACAGGCCTCTACGTGATTAATTTGGTTATATTAATTTTATTTAAAATGTGTAATAATTGCGAAAATCAAAGATCTTATTGTATTTTAATCCCACTTGAAGCACACTGCAGATCTTGAAAGGTGGGTACCTACCTCACTAATTGAGTGAAGAAAACGCCACCGGCAAACGCGTGTCGACTGCGTTACAAAAAATCCATGCTCAACTGGCACGCTCTGAATGCCATAATCAAAGAACCATACCATACAAAAAATCCCACAAAATAAATTGGACTCCAAAGGGACAGTCAAACTCACCTTCAAAAATTTTATTGATTCTCGTCCCAATATTTTGTTTTTGAGTAAAAGAATTAATTAACCATCTATGAGACGGAAAGTGTATAGATTTCAATGGTTATTCTTTGATTAAATAAGTATATTATATTAAAAATATTCAACTTTTAGTTCCTTCTATACAAAACAACATTTTAAGTAAGGATGGTATAATACATATTGAAAATAAAAAAAAATATGTATTTTTTACAACTTTCGGGCAATTTGACCAATTATTTTTTCACATTTGGTTAAAGAAATATGCTCCGCCATCACAAAAATTGGCACTGTGCCTCTTCTACATGATAGCAAAATGTTTTTAACAAATATCTTACTAAATTCACCTGTTAGTAACCACAACTGTACGTAATCTATTCACAGTGGATACGGTCTGAACATTCGTAATTGTTATAGCTTTAAACATATTCACTCCGTAACGATAGCGTGAACACAACCAATTTAAAATTTTATAACGTTAAAATTTTAAACCAAATAAGGTTAGTATTTTTACAATTTTTTAAAGTTTTATTACACATTTAGGACAGAAAATACTAAACTTAAATTTAAAAAAACGTACAAAAATTTTGAACGAAACAGCAGGATTTGAACCCGCACCTCTCGAAAACCGTTCAAGCGCGTGGAATAACACTTTAAAAAATAGTAAAAGTATTAAATAAATAGTATTTTCTTTTGCCAAACGATAGTTTTTACGAGTTGTCTTTGGGTAGCGGAAAATTGTAAAAATCTCCCTACAGAGATGCTAACGAACATTAATAAGTTGTAATAAGCGTATAATAATTTCGACGGAGCTTGATGAGAATGAATGGCTTAGTTGGTCAGAGCGCTTGAACGGTTTCAAGAGGCGCGGGTTCAAATCCTGCTTCGTTCAAAATTTTTTTACGCTTTTTAAACGTAAGTTTAGCAAATAAGGTTAGCTTTGTTGTAAAAACTAAATAATAAATGTAGATACAAAAAATTTTTACACTCTCTCAATGTTTTTTACGGTAACTGTAAATATGTACAAATATTCTATATACAAAAGTTGACAGACAGAATACTGTTTTCTTATTCCTTCACCCAAATATTAGATATTTTATATTGCGTATTAATTAGCGGAACATAAAGCTACTGTCTGTCTCCTCCGAGAGAAAATCAAACCCCAAATCATTGTTATCTTGAGTTTTTATTATATAGTAAAATCATAAGTCACAGTTATTCCATAAAGCATAGAAGTGTAGTAGTTTGTTTTAGAATTCAAAACTAACATTTAGATTAGCCCTCTACATCCACTTTCGTATCAACTTTATATAACTTTAATTAATGGTTGCATGCTTTAGAACTTGAGACATGGCAAGTTTCTTATCGATCTCTGGAAGACGCTGGAACTAAGATCCCATCTAATTTGCACGTTCAGTTTAAATTAACAAAACATTAATTAAAATTTCTTTGAAGTATATTGAAAATGTGAATTCTTGGTTTAAGGTAAGAGATAGATTATTGGAATTGAAATGCTTTGTCAAGAAAATCAGACATTTTAGGTATAAAATAATATAATTTGATGAAGCACAGCGTTGAGTTACGCCAAGAAAAGTGATGTCTCTAAGATTTCCATCGATGGATTGGCGAAAAGACTTAGCTCAGCAGCCTTTGCGGTTAAAAAAATCAGAATATTAACAGACGCGGAAACGACTCGCCTCGTTTATTTTAACTATTTTCATAGTATTATGTCCTACGGCATTTTAATTTGGGGTAATGCAGCCGGTATTTAATCAATTTTCATCTTTCAGAAGCAAGCTATTCGTGCAATCTATAAATTAGGCCCTAAAGATTCTTTAAGTGAAATTATAATACCCGTCACACAAAAGCTATAGTATAAAGTTGCAACGATTGCAGTCGTATGAAGTTCTCTGTTGCTATTCGTATACATTTGTAAAAAATATTTGCCTTTTTCAAGTGACATGATATTGATTAATAAAATAAATAAATAAAAATAGAAAATAGTTAATTTCTTCGACAGATTTTACACGATTACAATTGTCACTTTGATCTCCTTTTAAGAAAGTGTTGCCTGTATTAGGAGACCCCGCTCTTCCAATACAACCTAGTTTTATCTGTCTAACAATTACACAAAAAAAAAAGTATACAATTATAACAGATATGGTGGTTGTATTATATAAATCAAAATCGAGAGTAAGTGTATGCGTGTGTATGTGTGTGAATGTGTGTGTGCGTGTGTGTGTGTGTGTGTGTGTGTGTGTGTGTGTGTGTGTGTGTGTGTTTATGCGGGTGTGAGTGTTAGAAAATTCTCAGTGTCTTGATATGTAAGTGTCTTGATTAATATATTTACTATTCCTAGTCTAAAAGTGAAAAAAATGTGCTTATAGATTTTTTCAAGTGCTCCAATATAATATATCTATCTATCCGTATGTATTTCTTATTGATATAAATCAAAATATTATTATGTAACATAATTAATACTGAATATTATTAAATTACTAATGTTAAATATTTATTATTCGTCATTTAATATTTTAAAAGTAAATAAATAAATTCAATAATAAATTAAATTTGAATTCATTGAATTTCAGTATATTGTAATTTTTTATTTGCATACAATTAAAAGCATTTTTTTAATGATACCAAAGAAGTATAACTTCTCAAACCTTAGTACACGCCTTTTTAAATTTTATTTTGAACCTTTTCAAATACCCCATTAAAACGTCAAAACCATTTTTTTATAATATAAAATGTATATGATAAAACAAAACACAAATTCATTAGATATTCACCTTCTACTAGACTTCTATAAACCTAGATCCATATTAAAAGATAAATGTTAACCAAATAAGTCGTTAACATAAATATATGCATAGCTGTGACTGTTAAATTCAATTTGTGTAGAAACATTCTCATGCAAATAGAAGTACACGTCCGAAACTACTTGCCGCAGGCGTAACATGGTGTACAAATAAGTTTTAAGCGTTTTTATATGTTGTACGATGAAATGTAAAGCTATCTGTAAGTAATAAGGATGTATATACATTTATTCACTGTGAATTTTAATATTTAATATTTTATTTTTTTTATTTTCTTTATTATTTGCTTTATATATATATATATATATATATATATATATATATATATATATATATATATATATATATATATATATATATATATATATATATATATATATATATATATATATATATATATATATATATATATATATATATATATATATATATATATATATATATATATATATATATATATATATGTACATTCTAACCATTGACCATCTGCACGTTAGAATCAAAACAGTTTACTACTTCCAAAAGAGATAATCCTATAGACAGGTCAATCTAAGGTGAGATATCGTTACTAAGGTAAAACCACTCGGTGGACAATTAATTAATAGTCTGTTGCAGACGCGTAGATCAATTAAAGCAAACTTTGTTTAACTGCCGCTTAATCTACCGGGGATTCCGTTAATTTGCCACTCAATTTATTTTACTCTAAGTTTTCATTGATTTTCTATTCGAAAACGTATTTTAAATGAAAAATTAATGACTTTCAAGTATCTACATTTATAAGTATAAATACTGAGTTCATAATTGATCAAAGTGTACAGTAGAAAAGGCCTGTTATTCACTTAGTCTATACTGTATCCTTCACACTGTATCCGTATATACAGTGTTAAGAGCCGTGTTGAGTGATGGAACTCAAATCACGTTTCGTCTAGTCTACGCTTAGGAAAAAAATGAATGGGAAATTATAATATGTCTATAACATTTTTTGCTTAAGCTCCATAACATTTGATTTAGTAGAATCTTTGCACATGGCGTGAACACATTAGGTTATTTGAAATAACTAAATATTTGTAGTACATTTCATTATCATGTAGTTTAAAATATATAATATGTAATAATGATTGAATGATTCTTTGTGACTTGGATGAAGAAAAAATATTTTTCATTGTGGGGTTAATGTTTCACATTTTACTTTCTTTAAGGTCAACGTACCGCTATTGGAGCTTAGTACATTTTTGGATTCATGCTATATCCAGCACATTTCAAAGTAGACAGGGGGAACCTAGGAACCTAATGTTAAGACACAATGCTTACATTGTTTCCCACTTTTCGTCTTAATATTTTTGTCTATAGATACATTTTGCAGGTGTTCGAAAGAAAGGTCAAGGAGAATTAAGAAGGAAAAAAGCGGAAGAAGTTTATGAAGCAAGAGTGAGCGGTGAAAACCGCAGAATGATACCTTGGTTGGCTTGATATTTGAAAACAGCATCTATACTGGCGATACAAACACATAAGCAATTTACGGAACGCATTTTCTGTCGAATCCTAGAGACTTTTCTGATGAGTGGTTTAAAACGACCAGAGCAAGGAAATGGAATCATTGAATATTAAATTTCGTGAAGTAGGAATCAACCTCAAAAGGTTGTATCGAGCAGAGTCGTTTGCAGAGTCGCAAGAGTGTGCTCCTGCGCGATGACAGGCCTCAAGAAGATATAATTAATCCTAAAAGTTTAGTATAAAACCAAAATAAACGACAAATATCGACGATAAGCAAATACTTTTTACAAATTAATTCATCTAAATACCAAGATAGAATTTCAATCAGGTCAATCCTAGTCTTTTATTAATAAATTAAATTGACTCGTACAAAACCATTTTGCAAGATTAAAATTTTCATCTTATTTTTCATTATATGGATATTTCTATCCACGCTGCTAGCAAATTCTGCGGGAAATGCGGGGAAAGTTTACAACTTGAAAATGCTACTCTAATTTACTTACGACGTTTCCTTGCTTACCTTATTTTCTTTGCAGTAAAGTATTTTAGTTTGTTAATTTATAAGATTAAGAACAAGATGAAAATTTTAGTTTCATTTTTAAAGAATGGTATTATATGAGTATGTTCTATCGTTTTTAGCTCGCAGAGTAAATGTATTTATTTATATTACGTTTACTTCTTTAAATAGACAATGTAAATTATTTTAAATATAAGGCGTGGATTTTGGAAAAATTAAACAAAAAATATAACTCATTTTATTCATTTTTATCTTATATAGTTGTAATCAAATTCCCTCGGGGGTATTTTTTTTATTTTTGTACCACTATACACCACATACCTTAATCCACCTCTGTTTTGTTGGCAATACAATCAAACTAACTACCGCCAACGATTGCTTTATTGCCTCGCATGTACTGGATTCTTGCAAAATGAGCTGATACTACGTTGACCTTAGGTGTGGTGAGATTGACACTTCTAATTTTGGGTTTCCATAAATGTATAGAAATCAATATACGATTAATCTGGTTAAATTTATTTCAGTTAAAATGTACTTAATACAGTTAAGATATTACAATAGATAGAGAAGATATCACAATAGTAACCGCTGTTTAAATTTCCACAACAAATTGCTAACTTCCAGGGCCCCTTAATGGAATATTTCTCAAGTAAAGATCCAAGATGCAGAATCCAGAGCGGGGCGTATTTATAAATTATTCATTCAATAATGCTTCGTGACGTAGATGAGTAAATGCATTACACTACTTGAACTTCACTAGCGAAGTTTTATTATAGTGAATTATATTATACTTGGCGTTGAAAATTCTTGGTTTTGTGAGTCGTAAATAATTTAGATTTTGCTATATTTATAGTAGCTGCACTCTTTTGTATATCAAAGCAAATATATATATTTTTTTTATTTATGGTAATTATTTACGGGTTATAGCTTATTACTACTTATGTGTTTTTCAAAAAGGCAAAAAGCACGGCGTTGGGTTCCGCGACTCAATACGCAACGGCTCAAATTCGGTGGAAAGTGGGGAGCGGAAGTGGAACGGAGTGTCTTCACACTAGGTTCCTGGGTTCCCTCTGCCTACCCTACCTCGTGCGGGATACAGCGTGAAGCTGAAGAAAAAAAAATATTTTATGACGGAACTCAAGGCCCCGTTTTTTCTTATTAGCAAAGTATGAAAATAAAATGTTTCCCTGAGTAGAAATTAAAGCCACAACTATCACACTTACAGTCTGTGATTTTTCTATTTGTGCCATGAACGATATAATACAGTGATAAGACTCTCCGTTCAACATGTTCCACTTAATTTTATAGATTGTTGCGTATTGAGTGACAGAACTCACCGCCCTTATTGAAGCCCGCGCCCTCTTTATTGAAGCCAGAAAATATATATATTTTCTTTCTTTTTTTTTTTCTTTTTTTTTTCAGCTTCACGCTGTATCCCGCACTAGGCAGGGTAGGCAGAGGGAACGAAAGTGAAACCTAGTGTATATGACACTCCGTTCCACTTCCGTTCCCCACTTTCCGCCGAATTTTGAGGCATTGCGTGTTGAGTGGCGGAACTCGACGCCGCGCTTTGCCTTATTACCAGAGCGAAGAAATGAAACATTAAATATTTAAATTGAAAATATTAAATATTTAATTTCCTCGACTGGGGATCGAACCCAGAACCTGTCGGTTACAGTCACACTCTTGTGCCGCTGCGCCACGACAGGCCTCAAATAAAATTATTTCCCCAAAAGGGAACTGAACTATTCAACCTCACTTTACAGCCAGATATTGCGCTGCTGTCTCACGATAGCATTAAAACACCTGTTATAAGTAAGTATATCATTTAGTAGTTTTAGAGTTATTTCGCATGTAGTACAGTTTAGAAGTGAGTCTATGAAATGTTTAATTTCTATATAAGGTAATACTTTTTTTATTTCCTTAATAATAAAAATACTTTTTTTTTGCGTATATTTTTTGGTGTAAGTCAAAAAATTCTCATTTCTAACACAGCGCTCTTCAGGAAACTAGAACAAAATATTGCCTTAAGCAGGAATAGAACTCACAACCATCGATTTTCACAAATTAATTCAATCTTAAAAATATTTTAAGCTTGCTATCAAAATATTGAATCGCTGTATGAACGAGTTTACGAGTATATATCAACTTTGTAATAACAAAAGTTGTAGACGACCCCATACGTTTTATAAACAGAGTTCCCAAGGCTTGTTATGACTTTTGTTAAATTTGTTTTGGATTTCCATTGAAATTAGTACCTCTTATGTGCCTATTTTAGTAAGCAAATATCATTTGGAATAGGACTCTGAACTATAATATACTATGTTTAATTGTTTTACAATTGTATTTACTTTATTAATAGAGTTTGAAATAGCTGTATGTACAGGTACATTTATTTTCTATGTATTTTTTTTTTAGCTTCACGCTGTATCCCGCACGAGGCAGGGTAGGCAGAGGGAACCCGGGAACCTAGTGTTAAGACTCCGATCCACTTCCGTCCCCCACTTTCCGCTAAATTTGAGGCAAATTTCATAAATACATACTGTGTAAAAGCATATTTACAATATTTTAAATATGCTTTTACACAGTATTATAGGTTATTGGTTTTGGTCTATACAAGGCTTAAATTTTCAGCAAACATTATCAACACCAATACAACAGTGTCTTAACACTATTATATATATTCCCTCTGCCTACCCTGCCTCGTGCGGGATGCAGCGTGAAGCTGAGAGATTATTAACATTTTATTTGCGTCAGACATGAGTGTATCTATAAAACATAAAATATAAGGAAAAGATTTGCCAATATGGCTTAGGTTTTACGAGGGTGTTTCAGAATATGCTTTTGACGATACAATATCTTCGAGGCGCCGTAAGTGTATGCAGCGATATGTGGGCATCGCCCATCGTCGATATAAGATTGGGAATACCAATATATACAATAATTTTATAGATATAGTAATCTGTAAGTTTTGTTTCAGGCACTTTTTACTTCACTTTTATGTTCTTGACATTTCTAATTTTATATACTACGTATAACTAATGTATGTGAATATCTAATATACATTAATATCTTTTAATAATTGTATACCAAATTTTGACAGAGCTTAGTGGTTTTGCGTGTTATTTCGAAGAAACGCGTTTTAAAATATCGCTACGGTACTTTTATTTTTTAAAAATTGGAAAAAGCTTAAAGCTCCTAAACTTCTATATCATTTTTATAAGACATCCTGCCAACAACCAGGAACCATTGCCATTACAAAAAATAAATCTGGAGAATTAATTCAGGAGCTATTATGCTTGAGACCGACAAACATATAACAACTCTATTTTATGATTCGGGGTTTAAAATATATAAATATATAAAAAAATAGTTCACATCCACTTAATTTTTTATATTTTTTTATATAAAAAATTAAATAGCCACAGAGTATAAAGAAAATTCAATTATAAAATGACTCAACAAATTTCCCACTAAAGGCTTGAAACTAACAGTAGTTTCAGTAGAGCACTGTACATCAACTCGATTAGGCAATTTACATTCATCCCAACACCGATGTAATCAAAGTCGCAATGCGTCGCTGTAATAGAAATTAGCAACTTAATTCTCTTATAAGCGCCCTTCACTTGATTCAAGATATCATTTATTTAAACGTTATTGATGTAGATTCAAATCCATACAGTTTTGTTACTTACTATTTATTACCAATTGACTTGCTATATATTACCAATTGACGTAACAATGATTTCTATCATCATTAGTCAACCAACGTCCACTGCTGGGCATAAGCCTCCTCCAATACGGATGATTCTGTACGGTCTGCGTCTAACGTCTCCACGACCCTTATTATGAGGGCCTGATCCACGCTGTGCCTTCCCGTTCGTGGTCTCCATTCGAGAACCTTAAGACCAGAAAGGCCATCGGTTCATCAAACTAAGTAACCTGTTTACTGCCACTTCAACCTTTTAATCCGCTGGGCTATGTCAGTAACTTTGATTTCTCTAAGGGTGTCCTCATTTCTGATTTTATTAAGTGCACTGAAGCGCTGAGCGCGTCACTTCCGGTTTTCACGATGTGAATCACGGAGGCATTATTAAAGATGTTCCTCTTGTCGGTAAAGAAGAACAAGAGAATAAGTTTGCTGAAACTCAAGGTCACGATGTCCTTTCCCTTAACTTCCGATAATTCAATTACAATATATTATAGCGGAGATGGGTTGGCAAGCACAGTACAGTTGGACTGTTTAAATAAGGGGGAATGATGCTGCCCATCCCACCCTCGGTAATTTTACACTGGGTTGGTCCACACGGCTAATCCAGACAGTTATAATAAATCTGCAACTAATCACTGTCTGTACATGGAAGACAGACGATCGACGAATGCAGTCTTTTCTCATTTGTAGCCATGAGTTTTTGGATTTCAATCATTATGTGTACAATTTTTTAACCATCCCTTCATAATTATTCATAATATATATTCATATTTATTCATGGCCGTAATGGTACAGTGTTATATTATCTAACTCTTAACGTAACGGCTATTGGTTGGATATCCACAGGAGGGAATAATGAAATAAAATTCTTTCTTTTTCAAACTAACGTTATTAAAGTCTTTCTTTTCAATTAAAAAAAACTTCAGCTTCACGCTATATCCCGCACATGACAGGGTAGGCATCCCGCACATGGTAACCTAGTGTTAAGACACTCCGTTCCACTTCCGTTCCCCACTTTCCGCCGAATTTGAGGCATTTCGTATTGAGTGGCGGGATTCAACGCCGCATTTTGCCTTTTACCAGAGCGAAGAAATGAAAACATTAAATATTTTAATTGAAAATATTGAATATTTCATTTCCTAGAGTGGGGTATTTTCATATTACTCCAATATCATTATTGTACAGGTATTTACGATTTATGTTAATTTTTAAACACAATTTCAATTTATATTACCTTCTATTATAATGTTCAATAATACGGTTGAAACTTATTCATATTAAAATAAATAAAAGGCAATCAAAAATATTGAATTTGTATAATTGAAAACGTGTCACATCAAACGCAAATAGAACGTTATTAATATTAATATTTTAACAAAGTGAGTTATAAGTGAATTAATATTTTTGAATCCGATGCCAACATGGGAAATAGGAAATGAGGCAGGGGAAATTATTGCTTATCCCGGAAGTAATATTAAATCAGGGCACACATCCGCTAAATTAAAGTCGGAACATATAAAACTTTTATATAGACTTGTAACTTATGGCGTATGGATATGAATTAATCCCATAAGTGGCGATATTGCAAAAGTTCGTAGAGGATTATTATTTTACCCCTTTATTGGTTCTTTATATATATCCTTTTATTGACGTGTGGAAATATTGAGTGTATGCGAGTTCTTGAGGATTAAGCAACTATTGCTGGCCTGTCATTTTATTTGTCTCTTCTCGGTTAATGTAAAGCTAATTGACCTTAAATGTTTTAATATTTATTGTACTTTCATAATTATTGTGTTCGTAAGAAAGGTAAGGGAAGTAAGCAGGTGTTTATAATTTTATTTCTAATTATATTTTGAAGAATGAAGAACAAAGAGTCTTTATACTTACTTTTTGTATAGAAAAACGGGTGCTTTTATCAACTTAGCTTTAAAATGTTAATGTAAAAATGAAAAATTATAAATAATAAAATTTCCTAAGAGACGATCGAATATTTAACTCACTTTTGCAGCAAGATGCATTACCGCTGTATAAAAACGATCTAAATAAGTTTAAGGCCGATATTCTATAAACAACGGGCCTATTACGACAAGTTGTAGATTTGGTCCCCACTAGTTACAATAATATATTTAATATTTTTGTTCATCTTCATATGTTGACTAGTTATAGCGGGGTGTTGAGTTCGCCGCACAAGATTAAATTGAATGCCTCTAAAATTTTGGTGGACAGTAGGAATCATATTTTTTTTTATAAAAAAAACGGAGTGTCTTAACACTAGGTTCTCAGATTTCCTCTACTTACCATGTGCAGGATACAGAAAAAAGCAAAAAAATATGCAAACAAGCTGTGGAAAGCCAATTATTACAAAACCAACGGAAATTGTAATAACGAAATAGAAATTTCACTAGGATCCGGGACAAATACGATCAAATGCTTAACATGCTATCCAACGCGTAGTGTTCATCTGCACACCCGTCAATTTATGGCCGAAGCGATTGAATATTGTTTTACCCCAGCAATGTTCGTGTTTTTCGCGTTTTTGATAGGCCTCGTATGTCATAGACGAAAACGATTTTATTTAGAAATAACTTGAAACAAAGTTTTTTGTTAAGGTTTCATTATTTATTTTTATTCATTTAAAAAAAAAAAACTATACCTATATCTCGCATACAGCAGTTTCCCAATTTTTCACTTAATTATCGACGATATGTTTTACCCCAGCAATGTTCGTGTTTATAACGTTTTTGATAGGCCTCATATGTCATAGATGAAAAGGATTTTATTTAGAAATAACTCAAAGTTTTTTGTTAAGGTTTTATTATTTATTTTTATTTATTTTAAAAAAAATAACTATACCTGTATCTCGCATACAGCAGTTCCCCATTTTTCATTCAATTATCGACACTCTTAGACTTGTTTAGTTGTGGAACTAAACGTGACGCCGTGTTTTTTCGGCGCGTATTGGATTTAACGTAAATACTTTATTGAGACCTGTCGTGGCGCAGCGGCACAAGTGTGTGACTGTAACCGACGGGTTATGGGTTCGATCCCCACTCGACGAAATAAAATATTTAATATTTTTAATTTAAATATTTAATGTTTTCATTTCTTAGCTCTGGTATAAGGACAAACGCGGCGTTGAGTTCCGCTACTCAACACGCAGTGGAAGTGGAACAGAGTGTCTTAACGCTAGGTTCTTAAGTTCCCTCTGCCTACCCTGCCATGTGCGGGATACAGCGTGAAGCTGAGTGAGTGAGTAATTGATTTCTCCGCCAGGAAATCGAACTGACTATTGCGTCAATGAGTACTAAATAAATAAAAATATTTTTAGAAACGATTTCTACAAAAGAAATTATAATATATATTATTCATATTATATTACCAACAAACGCACGTAGCGATGCTAGTATTGTGTATAAAAGTAGTTGTGGTAATGCAGCATTATGCTAATGGAGTCCTAAATAGCTGGAGACATGAGCAGACCGCGACCGAAATGCAATGAATTTAACAAACTGGTGAAGAAAATTCTGTTGAAAACTAGATAATATAGTTGTAACTTGGAAACAGTTGTTATTTTTATATGAACGATGTACTGAGAACATAATGCTTAGGTATACTTTTTCTTATTAAGACACTTCTGTTACCGAATTGCTGAAAAATTCTTGATAGATTACACATGTTGGGTAGCGGAGCTCAATACCAAGGTTGATCTTGATCGCAAATGAGAAAATGAAAATAATAATTTTCACGAGTTTAAGTTTAAACCATAGACGTCGTTTACGTTACGTTAGTGGAACGCGACGCCCTTACAAAAACAACTTGACGCTAAGATATTCCGGTCCCCACTCCAATTACCTTAAATTTAATGGAAAAACTTATCATATCATGTTGAGGCCTGTCGTGGCGCAGTGGTACAAACGTGTGACTGTAACCGACAGCTTCTGGGTTCGATCCCCAGTCGAGGAAATGAAATGTTTAATATTTTTAATATAAATATTTAATGTTTCATTTCTTCGCTCTGGTAATCAGGCAAAGCGCGGCGTTGAGTTCCGCCGCTCCACACGCAATGCCTCAAATTTGGCGGAAAGTGGGGAACGGAAGTGGAACGGAGTGTCTTGACACTAGGTTCCCGGGTTCCCTCTGCCTACCCTGACTCATGCGGGATACAGCGTGAAGCTAAAAAAAAAAACGTGTCATATATTCTTAAATACACGTTTATTTTAAATTCAGCTGTGTATAAAATAAATTTGTGGCCTATCGGGTCATGGTGATGTAGGGTCTAATGATATAATGTTTTCATTTCTTCGCTCTGGTACATGGCAAAATGCCACGTTAAGTTCCGCCACTCAACACGCATTGCCTCAAATTCAACGGAAACCGAGAAACGGAGGAAGAAAGTTCCCTCTGTCTACCTTGCCACGCGCAGGAGACAGCGTGAAGCTAAAAAAAATAGAAATAATAAATTCTTTCACTTCTCCGCTCTGGTAAAGCGGCAAACTCTCTCTCAAAACTCTTTCTAAGAGTTTTGGGAGAGAGTTTGCCGCTTTACCAGAGCGAAGAAGTTAAAGAATTTATTATTTCTATTTTTTTTAAGCTGGATATATTGTGAAGCTGAAAAATAAGTAAATAAAACGTACTAAAAAACTCACAAAATGCACACACTGCACTTGTCCACTTTGGTTGAAACTAATGCAACATTATGCTAATGCAGTACTAAATAGGGAGCGGGAAATATGAGCGGCTCGTGAACAAATTACGCTGACTCTGCCTCTAATAAAGATGGTAATGCCGGCCGAAACAATCTGTAGCTTCTATATTGTTCTCGCATTTCTTTTTGTAAGGTTCAAAATTATTATTTTTTTAATTTAGTTTACTAATCAGGGTAGGCAAAAGGTTTATGGTTGAACGCAAATTTCAAGAAGCTAAGAACTAGAGCGATTTGAATTTAAATATATAAGTAGCCTTTTAGAAAATATAAAAAATAATTAATGCTGACAACGTGATGAAGATATTTAGGTGTATAGAATAAATTGTTAAAAAACTGGCGAAGTTCCGTGCGTGCGCCGATTAAGCCGTTGAAACTGCACAAAAAACATGTATGAGAGAAATGTTCACTTTTAAAAGTTCTAATAAAGTCCGCAAAGGCTTGATAATGAATGTGACTATCTCTTAAGGAAAAGCCACAGCAACTATTTTTACGGTTTAAAAAATACAAAAATGGTTATTTTCGAAACAAGCTTACGCTACACAGTATTGTTTCTAATTAAATTAAATGATAATGATGTTAGATTAAAATTATCTTTTATAAAGTTAAATAAATATAAATATAAAATAATGTCTTACCAAGATAATGTGGGGACTTTTTCCACTTGATAATTTAATTAATAGTACTAGAAACAAAGAAAGCTTTGATTGAATTATTATTTTTTAATAGAGAGAAATCTTTTCTTATTAAAATCATCTTTTAATTAACCTGCCTGCATGCAAGCAATCCTATCTGACATACACTAGAATCTAAGCTGAAAGCTCTGTCAGAAACTAAGTATTAAGTAAATATACATACATTTTAAACACGTAAGATAGATCTTTGGCAAAAATCTCTAATAATCCGCTGTTAGCGTGTAAGCACTTGTTTCCAGACCTTGGCTTAGATGTGTCTGACACTGACAAGGGTAACAAGAACTGTTAATATTAATTGAACATATTTGAGTGATGAATAAAGAATGAGTGACCATTTTTCTTTTGGGTAGCGTTAAATTGGAATTTTATGAAGCTTTTATAAGATTTGGTAGTCAATATCAAGTTAATTTTGTAGAATTTTAATATGTATAATGTAAGTAGTTGACTTTGGCTTTTGACTGAATTAGTGGGGTCTAGCGTTCCATTTTCAGGATTGATGGCAAACCGGACGTGATATATAAAATTTGACAAACTTAATTATGCGGGTCTGTGCAATCATTTTGTATGCAATGAAATACAATTATAAGCTTGTAAATTGTTTTTTCCTATTTTTGGATATTTTTTGGTTAATTATATATGAAGTTCTTTCTTCGTGCTAAATTTTATAACAGTAGATATACTGTAGATCTACTATCTGAGAGTATTCTATAATATGTTAATTTTACAGCAATTTTCATACTTAATACAAAAAAATAAATATGTATTTTTCGGTTTTAATGCACGCATGCATGCTCCAGAGAACTGTAGATCTGAATATTCAGTATTTATTTCATCTTAACATCTTCTCGCAATCTTGAGATAAATGATCAGATGGACAATGCCAAACTTTATCTTTCGAGACTAACTGTTTATGTAATACTGTCCCCCTGTACCAACCTAAAGGTCATACCAGGAGGGCTAGTATACCTGCCACCGGGTTATACCCCAGTGTCCCAGACCAAACAAGTCTGGCTCCTACCACTTTCGTGGTAGTACTTATAGGGTGAGTCACCCCACGTAACCTCCAACCACCTACCAGATGGAAGACGGTCTTCGCCGGAGCTGTAGGCACACTCACCTCCCCCACGCAGTCCAGCATGCTCGCGACTGACCTCGCTCAGGCCGCCATAGTCACATTCCGAACCTACAATCTAACCTGAACCTACAATCGGCTACTTTGTTCCCGTCTCTCGTGTTAAACAGGCATATCCATCAAGCAGCCCTTCACCTTGAGCTGGTGAAAACACTAACTTGCTGCGCGCGATGTCAGACGCCCTGTTGACAATTGTGCTGGGAAGACGAACATGCCCAACTGCAGCCTGCAGACAACCTAAGTGCGATTTGGGAACATCCGGTATCCGCGGCACCCTAGACAAACAACCGGCTACGACCTGACTATACCCGGGTATAGGAACAGCCAGGGCCCGTGTTGCAAAGATTCATCTGAGCTCGAGAACAGGCAACCGTCGAGGCACTAATTAAAGATTCCCTCTGCCTTACTACTGTCCAAACAGCCGCACCCTCTGACTGGAATAAGTTTACAGAGGCCCGGTTTTATGGGTGCACCCGGTAAGATACGGATGCACCCAGAGGTACAGATGCACCCAGAAGATAGACAGACGAGCAGGTGAACTTTCAAAATAAAATGAGACAATAAAATTGAACTGTTTTAATTATTAGGGTACATATCATAGCTTCACACTGTATACTAGACAGAAACGGTAGGCATAGGGAACTTGGGAACCTAGGGTGAGGACACTTCGTTCCGTTCCATATTTTTGGCCAAATTTGAGGCATTAAATTGTGGAACTGTTTACCCCACGGGCAGGGTAGGTAGAGGGAACTTGGGAACGTAGCGTCTTGACTGACTTTCTGACTTTATGCCGAATTTAAGGCATTGCGTTGGGTTACGGAGCCCAACGTCGCGCATTGTCTTGTTACCAGAGCGAATATTAAAACTTTCATATGAGAATATTGAATATTTCACTTAATCGAAAGAGAAATGAAACCACAACCAACCGTTTACAGTCTCACGATTGTACTATAATAATATATTTTTTTTATTTCTACTACATATTTTGCATAAATATTCACAGTGAAAATAATTTCTTGAAGTTTTAAGCTTATATTTCTGATACGACAAGCTAAGTTTAGTTCTAAAGAATTTTATAACGAACAAGTGTTGGCTTGACACCTTCCTTTGTTACTCTAATTTATGCTAAGACCACTGGCTTAACCTCGTTTCCTTCACCGTCTTGACATTGCATCTTGCATTAAGTTTGACCACGTTCTATAAAACAGTATGTATTTAAAATTGCTTTGGAAGTGATATATCATATCATTATTTTGTTAAATTGAGGCTGTTGTAGTGTCGTAGTCTGATTCCCACTCAGGAGAAAGAAATTCTATTTTTATTTCTTGGCCCTGGTAACAAAGTAGTATTTAGCCACTCAACAGTTCAATTCAGCGGAAAGATAGTGTCTTAATAGATCAGAGCAACTTAACACTAGGTTCCCAGGTTCCCTTTGCCACTATGCTAAAGCAGATATTAAAAATAAAGAAGCTGAAATTAAAACTTAATGGAATTGTAATCAGTATATCTCCATTTATATAAATGATTGATAACGCATGCAGGTTCCATCATTTCCCAACCTACATTCGTTATCAAATATTTACATAATATAATATATTTTTAAATTATTAAACAAGTTGACTAACTAAGAAATCACTTTTATCAGACTTTCTTGCAAGCCAAGTAATAATAATTGACACTACAGAATTAATTAATTCTCAGTAATTAATACTTGTACGTACTTGACATGATACAGAGTTTGATGCAATTAATGAATATGTTTTTTTTTATGGAAAAGACGGCAAACGAGCGTAACGGTCACCTGGTGGTAAGTGATCACCGTCGCCCACGGCCCCGAGTAACTCCAGAGGAGCTACAGGAGCGTTGCCGTCCTTTAAGGTGGAAAGGCACCGGGGCCCGGCATTACCTAATATGAAACGCAGTGGCTAAAGCCACTACTTAACGCCAGTTTTAAATGCCGGGGGTGGTAATAATGCGGTCGAGTCTAAGTATATAAATATATGTAATAACGTCACCGTTAATTGTCGATGGATATTATTTTTTTGGCATACAAATGAAGTCAGGGGGAATGTAGTATCAAGACAATCCGTTAATCAATTTTCACGGAGATTTCGAGACATTGGTTTTGAGTGGTGTAATTCAACACCGTGTTTTGTCTCGTACATTAATGAAAATAATTTATTCTACTCAAATGGGACTTAAACTCAAAGAAAATGCTACGCTGTTGCGCCAAGACGGCCTCGCTATACTTTATTTGTCACTATTTTTTTAAATGGCTCATAGAGATGGAAAGTTTCCTTTTCAATATTGAGACGATTATATTAGGAAATTTAACACCTAGTAATTAATATTGTAGAAATACAAATGAGCAGCGTTCAGTTCCGCCAATCTACACATAGTCGTACAATCTACATATAATTTTTCTCGAAAAGAGCACATATTTGTTTAAAAAATTAAAATATACTGTATACAATATTGTTTTTCTATAGTAAATATTGTCCTGGATAATAAATAGAATGTTGAAGTATTACATAACATTAACTAAAGGTAGGCAGCCAATGCCGCTTTACTTATAAGGGCGTCTTGTTTGCTATATATCTATACTATCGCTCACCAAGTGTTTCCTAAAAACTTTAAACGTTATATGCGATTTTGGTACCTTATTCTATATAAATAAAGCACAAAGTTGCGTAGTAATATAAACTATTTATTGCCCGTGCCGTGGTTGGTACTTTGTCATGTTCGATTACCAAGACGGACGACACAGTTCTAAGATAAGCTGATACGTAATGTACTAATCGCGTTAATTGATTCGTATAATATTCCCATGAGTTACCCCCGATAACATATTACTGTCATGTTATGATAACACAAAGTAATAAATTATAATTTAATATATATAGTCTGTTGGTATCATAGCGCCGGGGCACAAATATGGGGTTTGATCTCGATTTGATAAATTAAACATTTAATATATTCATTTCTTTGTTCTGGTAACAAGATAATCATGAAATTCGCTTAAAGTAGGGAATGTAACGGAGTGTCTTAACACTAAATTCCTAATTTCCCGCTGCCTATCGTGCCGTGTGCGTGATAGAGCGTGAAGCATATATATATAGCTTGTTTAATAGTTAATAATATTGTAATGCAGCTTACACATTAATAAATGAAGACGATGGTCCTCACTTCAAGTACAATTTGATGTGACTTAAGTTTAATAGTAAACATTTATTTACAATTTTTTAATCTGCTTTTTTTTAGCGTATTGCACATAGTAGAGAGAGTACTTGGGAACCTACTTTCCCGCTGCCCATTTTCCATCGGAGTGGCGAAACTCAACGCCGTGTTTCACATTGTTGCCAGAACGTGAGATTGAAATATTAGTTGTTTCATTTTCTCGGTTGAATGTCGAAATCATAAAGACTGGCCTTTCACGACTCCCTTTTTTCCTGTTATATAGTAAAAAGCTAATGTGAAAGGATTATAAATATAAATGATTGAAGAAACGTTCTTTCAAATAGCAATACAAGCAAAATAACCAATTCCAGGAACGTTTTGTCCATAATTTGTATAATATCTAAATTATTACTTGCACTATTGTCTCATTTCAAGTAACTATTTGCATTCTAGACACTGCAGTGGCGCTGTGATGAGTTAATCTTTGAATCCATAGTGGGCTTTAGCTTGTACCAGCTCACTTGCTTTGTTTAATTATTAATACACTAAGAAATCATGTACTTCACAATAAACGTAATCATTACTTCATGGAATTTGTCTCGTTTTCTGCTTAATTTCGGAGAGAATACATATTTAAATTAAATATATTAAATATTTCATTTCCTCGAGTGGCGATCGAACCCAGAACCTGTAGGTTACACTCGCTTGTGCCGCTACGCCTCGACAGGGAGTGAGGAAAATTACTAAATAATTTATTCTCTCGAGTGAGGATCAAATCCTATTTATATATACAAACGCATAAATCAATTTTAATTACATATACCATTTACCTTTTTTCCAAACCTTTTCAAGATTCCCAGCCTCTTTAGTACAATTCTGGAATTTTATAACCAGAGATGTGTCATGTTTATACATAAGAAACCGATAGGGGACGATAAAAACGTGACTTGATATCGTAACTTATTCATGGAATAAAGCAATAAAAATTGGCATAGTTTCACTTTTATTACAAGCGTGTATAACATTTTATATGTTCTATTGGGAGGAAGTTTTATGAGAAGGGCTCATCAAGGGAAGTAACAAATGTCCAGGTCATCAAGCTGCTATTGAGTAAGACTGGGAAGATTTACTACTAGCTAACTAGCGACCTCTATCTTCTGTAAGAACTGTTTTATATATATATATATATATATATATATATATATATATATATATATATATATATATATATATATATATATATATATATATATATATATATATATATATATATATATATATATATATATATATAACTTTTTTTTTTTTTAGTTTACGTTGTGTATATATTGCCATTTATAAGTCATATATATTTTATTTTCTACTAATTACAAATAAATTAAAACGACGAATCGTTCTGACAACAAGGTCCAGTATGGTCAGAAAGCTTAGACGGATTCCATGAAGAGCACGAGAGAGACGTTTTCTAAATATTTTTCTTCTTTCCTAAGTATGGATTAGTATTACTTTAAACATAGTAAAAATTATAAATATTTTTTTTTTCATAACCCATTTCATTGCCTTCTTTAGTGAAAATACCGTAAAGATGTATAAAAACAAACATATTTCCATTTACTTCATATTTGAGTAATTTAGAAAAATAAAAGGAAGGTGTAAAATTGTTGCTCCGAAAGTAAATTTCAATCCATAACTGTGACGTTTACAGTCAGATGAAAATATTATTTATACTGATAAAATTTTGAAATTGCATATATCCTACTAAAACACTTTATACTCTGCTTAAAATAAAAAATAGGTCTCGGCATAGGCGATTTCGTGAACGCCGGTTTGTCGATAAAAGGTACAAAACGTGACTAGAATGAAATGTATAAAAACGCGTTCGCGGTATAAAAAAAACTGAGCTTTTGAATAAATACGGTGGTGTATCGCCGATTGATTGACATTTGTCGTCTATTGGGTAATAAATGCTATGGTTGATAAAGGGTTTTTTTTTAATATATTTTTTATAATTTATAATTACAAAAGTTTTTTTATGGTTTATATAAAAGAAATGTTTAAATGTATTTATTTTAAGCTTATATTTGAATAAAATATGTTGTAGAATTAAATATAAATATACACATGTAAATTCCAATTTATTTTGTATACTGATACGATCGTAAGTATCAGATATGAATATTTTAGCTTCATACTATATCTCTCACATAGCAGGGTAGGTATAGGGAACCTGGGAACCTAGAGTTTATGTACGTTCTGATGATCTAATTGATAACCTTCGTTTCGCCATCTAATTCCCACCGACATTTACCTTTACGTTACCCCGTTACCATAGCGAGAAAATTAAAATGTGAAATATTTAATTTCCTGGGCTATGGACAATAAAACCTACAACCAGCTGGAACAGTCACGAACTTTTGCCCCTGCGCCACGAGTTGGTTTCAAGACATTGTTTTAAATAAAATTTAAACTTAATAGATGTGATCTATGGTCTACAAAAACATAGTTTATGTTAAATATATACCTGTATCGGACAGAAATATTTCAACTAAGAAAAGTAGTAAAGTGAGTGTTGTAAGTTCAATACTTAACAAGAGCAATACATTATTTCACTTTCTCTATGAAATATAACAAAGCGCGTCGCTGAGTTCCGCATTTCAACATGTGGAGGTGAACTTCGCATTGGGTGGAATACCGCATTACGTTTCCTCTATCTACCCTATTATTATGTAGCAACCCTATTATTATTTAAAACTATAATAATAAAAAATATACTTAAGCATAATTTTAACTATACACAATAAATCACATTAAGAAATAACAGAAGTAAATTAATAAAAATTTTCCCTGATTCAGTCAACCTTTTAACATACATACACCTGTCTGTATATATAAATGGTGAGCCATTTGTAATATAACCAAAATAATATTTTATTTTACACCTAACGCCGAAATTGCAGCCGGCGTTTTCGAGGGCGAAAACATTTCTCAACCAACGTGTGCTTCAGCTAATGCTCGCTCAAACATAAATCTACAAATCAAAATTTAATATTCAACTTGGTTATATCCTATGTCATACAGATGCAGAATTATCATGTTTTTTTTGCGCTTTAACGCTTTTTTTCGCAAAGTAGAGTAAGAAGAGAGGGCTAAGTGTTAGAACACTCCATTCTCTACTTGCTGCCAAATTTTCAAGACAATGTTTTGAGCAAAACTTAAAACCGCATTGTTTCTTGTTATCCTAACAAAAAAAGAATTATTACTCTTTCGTAAATCGAACTCCACAACCTTTATAGTCAGATACAATACTACTGCGCTACGACAATCTCTAATAAAACGTTAATTAACCTAACGAACCGTGGCAATTAAAACGTAAAAATTTATTGATAAAATAACAAATTTATATATAATATTTTTGCTTAAAATACGACGTATTAATTATGACGATGCTGAATTTAGGCTATATCTAAACCAACATTCGTATTTTATGAATATGAACTGAGCCTGCTAATGGAGGAAAAAGCAATAAATGAAATGAAATATGTAACTTGTCTATCACTTATGCTTGCTCGACGGTTAATATTTCTGTATATGATAGATAATTATCATTTAACTATGTATGATAAATAATAAATATATAAAATCAATGAAGAAAGACCCATAACTAGAGCTTGTCGTTGCGCAGGATGACTGTGTGATTGTATGCAACAGGCTGTGGGTTCGATCACACTTTTTTGTTCTGGCAATAAAGTAAAGCACCGCTTTGAGTTCTATCATTCAGCATGCATCTCACTTTGTGTGTTGGCAAAAGTAAAATGCAGAAAAACTATTTATGACGCCTTTAAGTATATAACCTTTATACATTTGAGGTTCTCTCTCAAATTAGTACCTCAAAGGGTACGCTGCTCGAGTGGGCCACTGGATATGGACTGGCACATATAGGCTGTCCTACCTGTTCTAGTGGGTTGCCTTCACTGGCTGGCAGCGCAAGAATTATACGCTCGGCAGAATCGCAGTGCTCAATCAGCGTGTGTATACCTATTTATTTGAGGAGACCTTTATATATCCATCTCTCAATTATGTTGTCGGTGAATGTTTTCCAACACAAGAGCTAACATGCTGAGGCAGATTACCGTTAAAAAATGATTCTAGTTTTAACGTGACAATAAATTAGTGAAAAAATGATTTCATCATAGATGTCCCATACACCTTTAAGTTTGTATTTACACTTATGATCACACGACATACTTCCTACATATATGATCTCACATCCTCATCACATCTTTGGTCTTGTGATACTGACAAGACCAAAAATGTGATCACAATATATCCTTAAATGATTCGCTCATGTAGAAACAATAATAATAAAGTAAAAAAAAAAAAGAATTCCTTAGTCTCTAAAGTCAGTTTTGTGGGGAATTTAAATGGGATTGAATGCAAACATCATTTATTTCTGAAGCTCGCAACGCACACTTAAGTTCTATCGTTTCGTTACTTGCTAGTTGAAAATTCAAATTTGCTTTTTACTACTTTCGAGAATGTGTTACTACTTTCGAGAATGTGTTTATTTGTATAAATAATAAATTATATTTATAATAAATATTGTTTTTAATTCCATTCTGCGTCTTACTCTTTATTCTACGTTCTCGATTCCGATTTCGATGTCCGTGCCATAGACACGGACAACGAAACAATTCTTCAACTTCAACTTCTATAGCACGGGCTCGTTAACCTTAATCTGAAAAGCCTACAGTCTATTATTCAATATTTAATTTAAAAAATAATAAAATAATATTATATAAAGACTAATATATAATAACATTTTACAATATATCTATGTATCTTTTAAATTGAAACACTGTCAACAATCAACTAACTAAAAAGCTGAATTTATACAGCAAAACCATTTCCAAGTGAAACAGCGCGTGGTATCACTCATTCTGTATGAAACAACGGGGAAATTCAATCTGGAGGCTTGCATACAACTCACGTCGTTTTAAATCTGAGCCTCATTCGAAAATATATATATATATATATATATATATATATATATATATATATATATATATATATATATATATATATATATATATATATATATATATATATATATATATATATATATATATATATATATATATATATATATATATATATATATATATATATATATATATATATATATATATATTTATATATGTCTATATTAATTAAATGTATATATTCTATTTGACCTTTACATAAAATGTAACACTATTGCAGTTTTCAACTAGTCGTATGAAACGACCCGCAATGAGTGAACAACCTAGATTCAAACACTAATTCATTTTGAAACTGACGTAGAAAAACAATTTGGATCACGATCCGCTCATCATGTTGTGACGAAAATCAACAATGTACGCAAATAACCTTTTTTATGTATTTTAGACATATATGATAAAAATATGTTGCTTTCTTTTTTTGCTTAGCTTCACGCTGTATCCCGGACATGGCTGGGCAGTCAGGTGAAACATGGGAACCTAGTAAGACACTCGTTCCGTTCCCCACCATCTGCCAAATTTAAGGCGTCTTGAGTGGCGCAAATCAACGTCGCGCTATGCCTTATTACCAGAGCGAAGATATGAAATTATTAAATATTCAAATTGAAAATATCAAAATACCACTCACTTGTGCCCATGGACCACAATAGGCCTAAAATATGTTTATATAACATTTATAAGCTAAAAAGTTAATTTGGTTGAACGTCCTAATATCAGGAGCTACTGGTTTGAATTGAAGTTTAAGAGTTGGACAGTCAATTCATATACTAAGGTTGTATTAAATTACTTTAACCATAACAAATACTTTTTTTAGGGAACTTAGATGTAATAATGTAGTAATACACAACATTTTTATTTAATTTTTCGCCACACTCCTGCTTGCTCCGCCTGTCTTTATCCGTCTCTAGATCATTAGGTCTAGGTATAATCAAAAGATAAAGAATTGATGGTTTGATGGTGTCGTAAGAGGTGACTAAAGTACATGTGAGAGAGTCACGTTGCCACCAATGGCAACACGCAGGGGTAGACTCATCCGGATTATTACCACCCCTAGAATATAAAACCAGCGTTAATTAGTGAGTAGCCCGGCATTACCCAATGCAAACGCAGTTCGGCCACTGCGTTTGCATTGGGTAATGCCGGGCCCGGAGGCCCATCCATCTTTAAGGATCGGTAACGGCCCCGAGTAGCACCAGAGGAGCTACAGGAGTAGCTCCTCTGGTGCTACTCGGGGCCGTGGGCGACGGTGGTCACTTACCATCGGGTGACCCGTACGCTCGTTTGCCGTGTCTTATCCATTAAAAAAAAAAGTACAGAAACGTATGGTTTGATGTAAACTCGTAGTATACAAATAAGCAAAAAATAATAATAATAATAATAAAATAACTTGCAAATTGCAGATGGAACCGCGTATAGATCCGTAGTGTAGTTTGTATATAATTAAAACAAAAGCTTCTAGCTATATCCCGCACATAGCAGGGTAGGCTGAGGAAATTTGGGAACCTAGTGTTAAGACATACCGTTCCATTCACCATTTCCCATTGAATTTGAAGCATTATGTGCTGAGTGGCGGTACTCAACGCCGCGCTTTGCCCTCTTACTAGTGCAAAGAATCGTGTAGGTGTCGACCTACAAACTGTTGTGTATTAAGTCGCACTCTCCTCCCTGTGTCACGGCAGGTCTCGACTTTAATATTAAATAAAAATCAAAATCCTGTGAAACCGAAATATAAACCGAATTATATTAAGCGTTAAAGCATTCTTGTAGCATTATTCAAAGCTTTTTTTGTCTAGAAATTAATATATTTTACCTTCACAAATATTCATAACAGTAATGTAATCAAATTTTATGATAATTTCCCTTTGAACTTAGAAAGCGATGAATTTGAACAAAAAAAATATCAGCAACTCTCTTATTTAAATGAGATTTAGAGCAATAATAATAATAAGATTCGTCGTTTTACGTAATAATATACTGCAATTTTGGTACAACTTTGAAACAAAACAATTTAATTTATCTTGGATGATTGTTAACTTAATGAAATAACCTGCTTCGTCTTATCAAACTGGACAAATTAGAAGAAATACGAGTATATAATAAATATTATATTTTCTTCAATTAAGATTTTAACTGAAAGTCTTCGTTTTCAATTATTGAATTGATCTTAAATGTTTAACGTAATGTTTTAAATTGTTTAAGTGTTTATATGATGAGTTATTAATTTATTTAGCATTTGGACGTGAGAATAGTATAGTAACCTTAAGTACTTATATAATACACATATACAAAATAAACTAAATATTGTAAAATTTCAATAAAAATAGCAATATATAATATTCGACTCATGTGACACTATATAGGTGCATAAATATATCTCTATAGACTATAGTGCTGAAATTAATACTTGTCTTTATTATTTCGACCTCATATTCTTGGACAGTGTCAGACCAGTTTTAATATAAGAGGATTTATGGTCCCAGAGGCAACATTCATTTCGGGTTATACGTACAATTGCGATCATCGAAAAGTATACAACCGTGAAATTATCGGTAAACAATAGGTCGGATTTTACAATGAAGCAGTAACAAGGGAATATTTTTTTCGAAAAATCTTTAACATATTTTCAATTGTTGTCCATAATATTGATAAAAGATGAAAGTATACCGCTATGCTTTATTCTCTCTATTTTTAATATTAATGAATGTTCGTAGGACGTAAAGTGCGATATTTTGTGAAAAATATAAACTTAAACGCTTAGTTACAGATTAAAAAGTTAATGTTTGAGTTATATAATAAATAACGTTGTCTGTATCTGTATTTCTTATCCATTCATCATTATCAAATAAGTAATATTCATAGATATGTATATTATGGAAAATACATTTTCTAATCTAAATTTCTTCAGCTGGACCTTAAATTTGGCCTGCACTGCACAAACTTGTGCAGTTACCTGGGACACTGGCCAAGAACTCGTAGAATCCCTTAGAGAGTGATGCCGGACTGTATATTAATATCACAATAACTTCTAACCTCGAAAGATGTTGTGCTTGAAATTGTTCTAAAGTTATATTTATGCATAATAAATTTTTAAGCAAAATCTATTATTTCGAATAAATACCTTAATTTTGTAATCTTTTTCTCTTTTTTCAGTTAATTTATTGTCTTTATCGCATTGATTGTTTTAAATAAAAGAGATTATACTCCGTTTATTTTTGAACTAACTTAATATAGGTATTGCAAGTAAATAAGGAAAAGTACTGTGATACTTGATTGAAAAGAATGTTAAGAAAAAACATTATTTTTCCAATAAGTACTACATATATATATTCCTTGTTTAGTACCGAGTAGAAACGAAAAATAAGATTTTGTATTTGTAAACCTTTTATCTCATATTATCTCATAGTAAGATCGATTTTCGCGATTATTACACATTTTCAATGAAACAATTATGATCGGATTAATCGAGTATATATATTTTTTTATATATATATATATATATATATATATATATATATATATATATATATATATATATATATATATATATATATATATATATATATATATATATATATATATATATATTTTTTTTACTTTTTTTGGAAACTCGACGTTTTGAACATTTTTCGACGGTTTCTTATAGAATGAGCTTACTGTACCTTCTCGTGATTGTTAATAAGATAAGGTAAGCTGATTCTGTAAGAGTTCACGGCAGTACGTGAGGTAATTAAGAAATCGTTGGCAGTAGTTTGTTAATATAATAATTATGCTAACTGACAGACAAATGCCACCTCAGTCTATTTGTGACCATGGAGTTCTGCAAAGTCTTCGAATTATCGGGTTTCGAGAAAATGTTTAGAAAACAATAAACGCGATTAATCCGGTTAAAACTGTTTTAATTAAAATTATGTGATAGTGTTGGAAGACGACAAGCGTAGAGCAAAAGTATATAACATTGAACTAAAGTATACAATAATATTTTACGATTTCCTTGACCTTTTGTATTTTGATGCAATCCTATCCTCTTTTTAACTTGTTACTTTTAGATGGCAGAAACTTTCACGCCTTATCTAATTACAGCAGAAAGACCTAAAATTTATTGCCTGTAGATACTACTACAATCTGACAATATTCAACTAAGCCAGCAAAGCTTGGATCCATATATACATATCCAAAAATACGAAAAAAGTCCTTCACCGTCCAACCATTAATCTTTCTAACAGCCCTTTCGCAGATTACTTACTTATCGTATCGCGAGACTAATTAAGATTGTTTAATTTGTACCAAGCTTTATGAAATAGCCTTTGTTCTTTATAACATTGGCTGCCTCATTATATTAATTGATCCCCCAGAGGCCGTACTATCCCTGATGTTACATTTTCTTTGTCGCCGAATTCGGATGTGAAATAGAAACCAGCCTAATTTGCTAAGTGTGTATGTTAAAATTTTACTCCATTCAAAGTTTTGGTTTAGCTTGTGGAAGTGTTTGAATTATTTATAAGTAAAGGCGTGTATGAGAACTTGACGTGACCGTGGAGTATATTAAACATGTTTAACTTTCTTCTGAATTTTAATGAAACATTTTTATGGAAAATACAAGTACGGGTGTCACCTGATGGTGAGTGATCACAGCCGCCCACAGCCTCGAGTAACACCAGAGGACAAATGTAAGAGAGGATATAAAACATTTAATATTTACATTTCCTTGAAGAATGATTTTTTTAATATTTTAAAATTAAATATTTAATGTTTTAATTTTTTTTTTCGCTCTAGTAACAAGGCAAAGCGCGGCGTTGGGTTTCGCCATTCAACACACAATGCCTCAAATTTGGCGAAAAGTGAGAAACAGAAGTGGAACGGAGTGTCTTGATATTACGTTCCAAAGTTCCCTCTGCATACCCTGCCATGTTCGGAATACAGCGTGAAGCTAAAAAAGTATTTTTTACTACTTACACAAACTCCTTTATATATGCTAGACACAAAGTGACATTGGCAAAGTGATTACTGCGCGACACTTCCACTCGGAATACCATAAAATAAGAACAAAACAGTACAGAATAATAATTGCATTAATTATATTTTAAATAAACTTCAAATTATATTGAATAAACTTTACATCTAAAGTTACGGTTATTATGATCAAGATTTTCATGTTGCATGTTGAGTGGTGGAACTTAACGCCGCCCATTCCTTGTTGTTGCCGGCGCGAATAAATAAAAATATAAAATATTGCTATTGTTAGAGGGAGAATCGAACCCATAGCCAGTAACATTTACAGCCTCATACTCGTAACCCTGAGCCACGACAAACCTCATATTTAGATAAAATGCAGTATTGAATTTCTTATATTAGTTATGAAAGTGTTAGTAACGAGTACATCTCATAAAAATTGTCAAACATATTTTTATAAAGCATTTGAAAAAACGAGGTGATGATAGGAAAAATGCTTCGTCGCGTAACAATGTAATGTCTGTAAGTGACTTTTCATGTTAAAACCTCACCGCCTAAGCGCGGGCGATAATCAATTTCTTTTCACAGATGTTCCCCGTTATTGAAACCGTACAAAATAATATGCGGGAATTCATTTCTACATAATATTGTTATGCTGGTACGTATGTACGTGAGCTCTGTTGTTTTTAGGTCGATTTCAATACGAGAATTTATTGGGATTTTTCTATGTAATGTTGTATGGAATTAATGTTCGATTATTGATATTATGAAAGTATGACTGACTGACTATGAACTGCCCTTTAAAAATATATATTTTGTACTCAAGGAGGAACGTGGGGAATGGAAGTGGAACGGAGTGTCTTAACACTAGGTTCCCGGGTTCCCTCTGCCTACCCTGCCTCGATACAGCGTGAAGCTGAGAATGAGAATACTCAAGGAGTAGTTGGGCTTAAAGATATTATTTCTCAATAAAAAAAAAACATTTATATGTCACTTACTTGAGAACAAGAGAAAACTTAGAGTATGTAAATATAAAAGTTCGTTAACTACACTCATATAATGCTTTCAGTAGTTATTCATCAGATGTTTACTTATTGCGTTCTTGAAAGCAATAAGCGAGTTTTCATCTTTTATGTGTATGGTATCTTATCATAAATATTTGCTACTCAGCTTCACGCTGTATCCCGCACATGGCAGGGTAGGCAGAGGAAACTTGGGAACCTAGTTCAAATTCAAATTCAAATTCAAAATATTCTTTATTCAAATAGGCTTTAGCAAGCACTTTTGAATTGTCACAACATAAAATTACCACCGGCTCGGAATGCAGTTCTGCTGAGAAGAGCCGGCAAGAAACTCAACAGTTGCTCTTTTCAATATCGAATAAAGTCACAATTTCATTGTTTAATACAATAGTGATTATCCTGCATGAAATTCAAATGACCTTAACTAAATATATTTTTATCATTCAAATATTCTTGGACAGTGTAGTACGCTTTCTTAATTAACATTACTTTAACATTTACTTTAAACTTCTCTAGTGGAAAATTCAAAATACACTGCGGAATACTATTGTAGATACGTATACTCAGACCCATAAATGACTTATTTACTTTTTGGAGGCGATAACTAGGCGTCACAAGTTTGTCCTTGTTTCTCGTCCCAATCGTGTGTCTGTCACTGTGTTTGCTATAGCACTGAATATGTTGCCGGACAAACAAAATATTGTAAAAAATATATTGAGAAGCAACCGTAAGAATACCTGTATCCTTAAAAACATCTCGCAGAGAATCTCGAGCTTTAAGATTATAAATAGATCTTACGGCTCTTTTTTGCAGTATAAATATTGAATTAATATCGGCAATATTGCCCCATAGTAGCATCCCATAAGAAAGAATACTATGAAAATAACTAAAATAAACTAGTCGGGCAGTATTAATGTCCGTAATTTGCCTTACTTTTTTAACTGCGAACGCGGCTTTGCTGAGTTTATCTGCGAGTGTTGCAAGATGGGAATTCCACTGAAGCTTGGAATCTATAGTTATACCTAAAAACACCGTTGATTCCGTCACCTCGACAGGTTCACCTTTAATAGTAAGATAAAAATTTTGTTTTCTAACGTTAGGTAACGAAAATTGTACACATTTAGTTTTTTTTGCATTTAACATAAGGTTATTTACGTCAAACCAATGAATAATATGCGACAAAGCAATATTCACTTCGTCAAAGTTAACTTTACTTCTGTCAATCTTAAATATTAGAGAAGTATCATCAGCGAATAGTACAATGTCGCATAAATTCTTTGTGTTAAGACACTCTGTTCCACTTCCGTTCCCCTCTTTCCGCCGATTTTTTGAGGCGTAGCGTGTTAAGTGGATGCGGCGAACTCAACGCCGCATTTTGCCTTGTACCAGAGCGGAGTAATGAAAACATTAAATATTTAAATTGAAAATATTAAATATTTCATTTCCTCGAGTGGGGATCGAACCCATAACCCAGGTTACACGTATATGCCGCTGTGCCACGACAAGCCTTTAAATAAATATCTGCTCCTTCATGGATTATCGTTTTAGTGCCGTAGTTATGAATTCGGGATTTTGGTAGGACTAAGGAAACTTGCTCGACGACTGCTGCCATTAGAAGTTTGTTTGAATTTGGTTAATATGATGCCACTTTGATTATTTTTGTGGAGACCTTATAGATAAATAAACATGTGTTGTAGATATATAATTAATTGGTTGATGTTCATTATTTTTATTTTCTTATATAGATTGTTTGTCGGTGCCAAGAATAGATAGTTAAAAATAATTTTGATTATTTTATTCTGTACTAATTTCAGGTCCACCAGCCGTGTTTTAGGGGCTTTGCCCCAGATTTCGTTCAAATTAATTCTCTACCGCATTTATCACGTGGAGTATTCTGGAGAATTGTTTGTCTTGATACCTGCCGCCGAATTTTCCAACGGCCCAGTACGTAACAGACTAAAGTACCATCTACATCATCTAGACACGTGGCACTCAACTACTGTGCGGTTTTGTAGGAATTTTCTTCCAGGCGCAACACATCTGTGGAACGATCTACCCGCGACAGTACTTCAAGGTCGATACGACATGGGTACCTTCAACAAGCGCGTCTACCTCCACCTTCAAGGCCGGCAACGCTCCTGTTGCTCCCCTGGTGTTACACGGGGCCGTGGGCGACGGTAATCACTCACCATCCAGTGACCCGTACGCTCGTTTGCCTTGTCTTTTCCATAAAAAAAATATGCTTATGTACTTCCGTTCCCCACATTTTGCCAAGCTTAAGGTGTTGCGCGTTGAGTGTTGAAACTTATCTTTTATTTCAACATCACCAACATAAAGTTTTATTCTTCCGTTCTTTGTAATTCTTAAATTTTTATTTTAATTTCATTAAACTTTATATTCGGTATTTGAACCCATAACCTCTTTGTAGAATAACTCTCCACACATCCATCACAAGTTTTGATTCATATATTTTCACATCGATATTGATGAACTATTTCAACTTGAACTATGCCAATCTATGAGGATCAAAGGCAATCAGAATTGAGACGCCCGTTCACAGGGAAACAGTAATTGCGTATACAATAAAAAAGCTGTGGGTCAGATTGCAATCGAAAGGGACATACATAAAGTATAAATTCTTGTAGCTCTTATTTTTGAGATTGTAAAGGCCATTTTTGTGTTAAATGTATAAAATAGTTTATCAATAGTACAATTTGCTTTCAGTATCAGTGACATATTTTTATATGTCTAAATTTGATATCCAAATCAAATGTTTTTTTTGCTTTTGCCTTATTTGTCCGAGGTAACAGGTTCGTATTATTTCTAATTCCTGTAATTTGAAAGTTGTGCCATTATAAAATTGTTTACAATTTAAGATAAGTCGTGTTTAAAAGTTCATAAATTTTAAGAAGCTTTTTCTTAAACATATGTTGGTATGTGCGTAAGTTTGTGTAAAATCTGACATGCTCAATTTCACATACTTTGCAGTGTCCAATTGTGCCAAGATTTAGATTACGCATTCAGTTCTGATGACAATAAATTTACATATAATCAATTCTATTGTTTACCCAATATGGCCGTCGTAACAAGATCACGAATTACAAATTTTTGATTGGTCCACGGTGTTAGGTCCTATACAAAATTCTCTATTTTTTTAAATCGCAGCGTTGAATTTCGCCTCTTAACACAAAATGGAATGGAAAATGGTTCAGAGAGTCTTAAAATTAGGTTCCCAAGATCCACCTGCCTACCCTGTCATATAAGGAACATAGCGTGTAGCTAAAAAAAACAAATAGTTTTAATGCAAGTCCGAAGCAGTTTTCTCTGAAAACAACCAGATTATCACTTCGACCCGCACCCTCAGTACATTTGTCATCTTTATAGTCTCGTGAAACAGTCTGCTAATAAAATTACTCCAGCCAGAATTGGGGGAATTAAATTTTAAACACTCGTAATTCACTTGGAAAACGAAAGCCCACGTGTGCTTATTTCATTGTTTATTTTTATAGCTGTCGAGAGTAAGATTTAATATTGGGAGCTTTGAATATCGTTCTTTTGTATACCTTTGTTTATAAATGTATATACGTACTGTTTTTCAGCTTCACGCTGTATTCCGCATATTTGACACTTGGTTTCCTATGCCATTTTTTGCTTAATTAGGGGCATTGTGTATTGACAGACAGAACTGTTCAATCTAATAAGGCAATTACCAGAGCAAAAAAATGGAAATAATTAACGTTTCATTTCCTCGAACGAGGATCGAACCCACAGCCCGTAGCGTTTAGAGTCAATTAATTGCCCCTGGGCCAGGACAAGCTCCGATTTACATATATTGTGATAATATACTTTTTTAAAATTTTAATAGGCACAATGGCACAAGTTAAAGTAATACTTCTCTAAAAAAGTTGACTATTTTATGTTAACAAAGTATTATAAGTTCCGAAAACAAATTTCCTAACAAAAACGTTTTAACGTCTGTGTGTATAATACATAATACAAAATGGTATTTCTCACCACTTTGTACGAACTTTTGACGGCTTGATCTCAAAAGTGTAGTCTAGAATTTTGAATTAAACAATATATTATAATAAATATATTCAGTTATTCCTGATTTGGCCTTGGATGAATAAATATAGGAATTTATTTTAAAAAGCAAAAAAGAGCATATGCATAAACCTAAGTAACAAACCTAGTATAATAAGTAGCTTGAGTAAAAACCACAATTCAGTGGCATATTCAAAGTACATTGCGGAATACTATTAAAGAAACGTGTACTCAGACCCATAAATGATTTTTTTACTTTTTGGAAACGATAACTAGGCGTCACAATTTTGTCCTTGTTTCTCGTCCCTATCGTGTGCCTGTCACTGTTTTAGCCATGGCTTTGAATATGTTGCCGGACAAACAAGATATTATAAAATATATAATGAGAAGCAACCATAAAAATACCTACCGTTTATCTTTAAAAACATCTCGCAAAGAATCTCGAGCTTTAAGATTATAAATAGATCTTACAGCTCTTTTTTGCATTATTAATATTGAATTTATATCAGCGGCGCTGCCTCATAGTTGTATCCCATATGAAAGAATCCTATGAAAATAAATAAAATAAACTAGTCTGCGAACGCGGTTTTGCCGAGTGTTTCAAGATGTGAATTCCACTAAAGCTTGGAATATAGTTATTTCTAAAATCACTGTTGAATCCGTCACCTTGACAGTTTCACCTTAATAAACAAGACAAAAATGTTGTTCCTTACCTTAAGTTAAAATGAATTGAATAGATTTCGTTTCTTTGCATTTATTATAAGGTTACTGACGTCAAACCAACGAAGAATTTGAAACAATGCCGTATTCACTTCGTCAAAGTTAATTTTGTTTCTGTCAATCTTAAATATTAGAGAAGTATCATCAGCTAATAGTACAATGTCGCATAAATTCTTTATATATAAAGGTAGATTGTTTATATCTAACAAAAATAAAAAGGGACCGAATAGAACCTTGTGGAACGCCCATCCTTAGAGGAGATCCAGATGATTTCACATTATTTATATTAACCTTTTGGATTTTTTGAGGTAGATACGAGGCAACAAGATCAAGAGCTGCGTCGTGTATGCCGTAGTGACCTCTCCCATGCATCATAGTTGTGCTTGAGAAGTGCAGTGCATCTGTCGTTGACTTGCCTTTGGGGAAACCAAATTGCTCACTATGTAGATAATTGTTTCTATGTATAAAAAGTAAGATCTGATCAAAAATGTTTTTTCAAATATTTTACTTAATGATGGTAAAACAGAGATCGGTCTGTAGTTGTCAGGGTCAAGCCTATCTCCACTTTTGAAAAGCGATACTATTTTAGTATATATCATTACGTCTAGAAAAGTGTCGGTTTCTATACGCCTATTAAAAGTAAACGCGAGATAAGGAGCAATATCACTCATAATAGTATTACCAAGCAATTTAACTGACACTCAGAGCGCGAAAAACGAAAATATTAAATATTATATTTCCTCGAATGGGAATTGAAAGCCTTGGCTTGGCCGGAACGATCCCTGCCCCTCCAATTAGACTACATTTGATCTGCGTACAATGATAAGGCGTTAGGGCTCACTGGTGTTATAAGTGTCGACAAATGCGGCGTTGGAAACCGCCACCCAACATCTCATGTCCAGAAAGGTGTGAAGCGGAGTTTTGAGCTACGAATACCTACGTGGAATGTAGGAAGAGGGATGGAAAAAAACACGTTCAAAAAAACATCAAGACACGTTATTTGTGTAAACCGGGTCCCTTTCTGGACCGTTGCACTGGAAAGCGAGCTACGTTTGGCTTCAAAGCAATTTACATGCAAAATAAGCAACGCAGGAAAAGTGTCTTTAATTTTTTCCTAGTGGATCAGCATATTTGAAGCCAAGTTATGGAGAAGCAAATTTTTAGGGATGCTGAACTGGGAAAAGACCATTATCGAGTCGTCATTAGAATAAGAGGTCTGTTCACTAGGTGTCCAAGATTATTATCCACCATTAGGTGTTCGAGATTCACCGAACAGAGAGGAATATCAAGAAAAAATCTCCTAGAAGTTAGACAACTGTGAATCTGAATATGGGAATATTGAAATATGCTATCTCAATCGAACTTATGATCTCTCACTTAGGATATTTTGTATAAAGGAGGTATGTGATAAAGAGAAAAGATGCTTTAGGAAAAGAACGATAAAATTAAAAAATCTGTAGAAAGAAAGAAGAAGGTATGACAGAGTTAAAAATCCTCGTGTGAGGATAAAAATATGAGCGAGATAAGAAGGAAAAAGTATAAGTTTTAAAAGCGCTAAACGGAAGTACTAATACAGTGAAAATTCAGAGAAAGAAAGAGAGGACAAATTAACGGATTAACTTAACTTTCGGGAAAACAGGATTTTTCTCGCGAAAAGCGATTGATTTCTGAAGTTGCTCGCTTACCTGAAGAAACAAAGGGGTGCTTCCGAAGAACTGTGATACATTCTACAGTATCCTTAGTTTAAACAGAACAACTACAGGTTTAGCAGCGATGGGTGGAATTTTATAAGGAGGTGTATAAATTTGATCTTGTAACCGTAAAACGCCGTATAAATATTTTATTGATGTAGTACTCCGCTTCAAACTGTGTCCTGCACATGGCAGGGTAGGCAGAGGGAACTTGGGAACCTAGTGTTAAGTTCCACTTCTGTCCCTCCCTTTTGTAATATCCTGAACCCCTGAACTGTGTCATATAAAAATAGTTAATTTTATTTTAGTTGATTTTAGTTGATCATGTAAGCCCCGCCATAGGATAAGCCTAGTACTCAATATGAAACCTAAAATCTACCGCTACGTTGAAAAGTAACCACAATTTGATTTTATAAAATAATTATGTAACGGCAGCAAGAATTTAATTTTGCCTCCGAGCGTCCGTGAATGTGCAAAAAGACTATTAAGGAACATCTAATGTAATAAACAATGAAGTTCATTTCAGAAATCTACTGTTGAATGTTAGTATAATTGTAGCATAAAATGTAAACAGCTGTAACGGGAACTACCGAGTATGTGTAACGGAACATGTGTTTTAGTGTGTAACAAACGCTTTACATACGACACGGAGTAATTATTTATAATTATTTCTATTATTATATATATATACAAATAATTTAGTATGTGTGTTGCTTGTATTACTACTTATATCCAAAGTTATTGTTGAGTTCCGTCCTACCTACTACTACTAAGTAAACAGCTACTGAATGCTGGATAAAGTGTGAAGCTCTCTCTCTCTCTCAGCTTCACGCTGTATCCCGCACATGGCAGGGTAGGCAGAGGAAACGTGGGAACCTAGTTTTAAGACACACCGTTCCACTAGTGTACTCCACTTTCCGCCAAAATTAAGGCATTGCGTGTTGAGTGGCAGAACTCTACGCCGCGTTTTGCCTTGTTCCAGAGCAAAGAAATAAAAACGTTTAATATTTAAATTGAAAATATTAAATATTTCATTTCCTCGAGTGAGGATCGAACCCACAACCTGTCAGTTACAGTCACACGCTTGTGCTGCTAAAAGTGAAGTAAAGTGTGAAGCTAAAAATATATATTTTTTTATATTTACATGCACATGAACATATTGGTTTTAAAAAAATTTACGACCAAACGGTCGAATATTTTTACAATCGCAATCATGTCGTGAAAGTTATGACGGCCATTCTCGCTTTCTAATCAATTTTTTTAATTTTCCAAAAACTCATACAAATTGTTGGAGTGGCCTTACTCTGAATAGCATATTTGCCTTTGTGTGCTTTTGACATATTTTTGACGATATACAATTAAAAGAGATTTTACATCCATACATGATAAATTATTATGTTGGTGGACATTAAATTAATCATTTTCGACCAAGTGCTTAGGCTCGAGGAAATAAAATATTTAAAATTTTCATTTCTTTGATTGAGCAAAAGGACAATCAAAACGAAATTGAGTTCTGCTACTCAATAAATAATATAGTGTATACTGTACATATTGGGATAGGCAGAGGGATATTAGGAACTTAAATTAAAGACATTCCATCCCGGAGTTACTGCGGAATGAATTAGAATTTTAACTTTACGGCGTACCTTGCCCTGTGCCTTGTCATAAGAGTGAAGAAATAAAAAAAAATATTTTATTTACTCAAGTGAGGATTGAGACCAAAACTACTAATTATTATGTTATATGTATATTAACTAACCAAAGCCAATTATTTCGCGACAATCTCAAAATACGACAATTCTTTATAAAATGGTAAATTAATAATTAAATAAAATCATCTATATTAAACTTATATTTGCTTCGAAACAGTTTGTACAGGGTTGAATATTTAAAACACAACGTTACATCGCCCCCAGCTTATTCAGTGTACGGTATACATTTACCGACTAAATAACGTATGTTGTGGATAAACAGTTACGTTAATATGAGCATATACATACAATAAACGTAAGATTTCATATTTTTAAATCTAAAAGGTAATTTAGATTTTGCTTGAGAACACTTCAAGTTACTCTGCTTTCATTAGAAATGTTTCTGTATTTATTTGGAATATCATAATTTATTCTCAATACTCAGTACTCTTACTTATTCTCAATACTCTGTACTCGTACTCAACTTTACGCTGTATCCCGTACATGGCAGGGTAAGCTGAGGGAACTTGGGAACCTAGTGTTAAGACACTCCGTTTCACTTCTGTTCCCTACGTAAAGTAGGGAACAGAAGTGAAACAGAGTGTCTTAGAGAGAGTAAATCTCAAATTAAATCTTTTAATTTACTCTCAAATTATATGTAATTTATATTCTATTCCTTTATGTACATATAGCTGACCAGATCCTTGCGTGGACTCTATGAATAATTTCATACTACGTCCAATTACCTGGTTTTAGGGTTATAATTTATGACATTGGTTTGACAGACGTGGCTCTGGTAGCTTAGCTGTAGTGGAATAACCACAGAAACATATCAGGAGAGATTTTAAAAGCTTGAGATTCGGCCGTATCTGATAATCTTCTTTGGAGATGATCAGATGCGGCTTTAATATCAGTGAGACACACTGGAGAGATAGCAGATTTTTACTTACTGATTCCCATGCTGTTTACTTTCTATAAATGATATTAGAAGCCAGCATGAGGTCACTATTTTACTGCCTGCAAATCAGAAACATTTTTTGATGGGTTTTGAAGTAGTAAACGACCGAACAATCAGTATCATGCTTAAAGCATCACCAGTTAACCCACCTGTAGTGAAGACATATACTCCTACAAGCGATGCCAGCACCGATACTATAGCCTTATATAGTCTGCTACTGAAAATAATCAGAAATGTCCATACTTTACCCAGTATAGACTGGACCAGATTACCAACTGTTGATCTAAAAGATTAAATTAAAACTGAGAACTGCTCGAAGTTTCTATAAACGAAAAAGAATAAAATTGAAAAATAGCTCAACTTTTTATGTTAACACCAAAATTGAACTGCAATAGGTGATGCACTGCAAACTACGCTAAAGAAACTCCTGATATATTGTGGGCTCGAGCCAAGAAACTTATAATAGAGTCGATATCAGACACTAAATCACCCAATGCTTTACAAAAACGATAGAACGGGATGACCAAATAGCACACTAGACATAGTTAAACGGAGACGCGCTCTAAAGGCTATAGCTCTCTATGGCCTAAAGTTGGTGACTTAAACGAACTATCAGTTTAAATTTAAGCAGGATGAAGACGAGATCATAGTGCCTATCTCCGTAGAATATATGAAGGAATCGATGCTCACGCCAATAGATATGAATCCAGATAGAATCTTTAAGGCCTTCTTTGAGGCCTGTCGTGGCGCAGCGGCACAAGAGTGTGACTGTAACCGAAAGGTTCTGGGTTCGATCCCCAGTTGAGGAAATGAAATATTTAATGAAAATATTAAATATTTAAAAATATTTAATGTTTCATCTCTTCGCTCTGGTAATAAGGCAAAGCGCGGCGTTGAGTTCCGCCCCTCAACACGCAATGCCTCAAATTCGGCGGAAAGTGGGGAAAGGAAGTGCAATGGAGTGTCATAACACTAGGTTCCACTTCCGTTCCGTCTGCCTACCCTGCTCGGTGCGGGATACAGCGTGAAGCTGAGAGAGAGAGAGAGAGAGAGAGAATCTTCAAATTCAGAATTAAAATTCAAATATTTTATTCAAAACAAGAAGTTACGAGCTTAAATTTTTGAACGTCAAGCAATTTACCACCGGTTCACTAAAATTACTGCCTCAGACCTATGAACCAGCTCAAGAAACTCAGCGGGATATTTCTCTGTCTACAACTAGTGCTGGCCAATTAGAAGAATTACTTCTGAAAATAGAAAGCGTAAGCCCCGAATTTGGATTAAAAATCCGACCGAGCAAATAAAAATTGGCCTGAAGTCACATAGATCGTGAGCGATGTTGTCTAATGGTGCATTTATCTTAAAGCTTTAATAACAAACAATGGAGGTTGCATAGAAGAGGTAAAAAGACGTATGAAAAGTAGAACCGCAATGGACAGACTCAAAAAACAAAAACATTACAAAAGCTACAAAGGTCGGGCTCGTTTTTCCTTTACGCTGCGTAGACATGGGTCAAATTGTATATAGTACTTAAGGTACTAAAACCTAAAAAAAAAATCACATATCGTCCAGTTGCTCAAAACATATACGATTATAAAACAAACTGACTAAATTCGAATTTGAACTTTATAATACAAATAAAAACATACACATATAAAACTATGTACATAAATTGAAAAAATGAGTTGTAATTAAAAATTTCAATGACCTACTTGGCTACGTAATGTTGACAACTGTACTCCCTACACCAGAAGTTTCCTCATCACGACTATGCGAAAAGTTTCGCTTTTCAATAAAGTCAGTAATAAATGCTCGCGTATTAGTCGAACAAATATCGTTGGTGCTTGTAGCCACAGGTTCGGTAATCAAAAGTTTATCTGTAATATTACTTTATGATTTTATATTTTTTACATTTTTAAGTGCTATTTTATATAAAAGAAACAATTTATCGACCTCCGAAGCAAAATTGTTAGGTTAGTTTAGGTTAAGACTAGTTCTTCGTGGTGATCTTTAGGTATGTTCTATGAAAAACAGATTGACACTTGATGTTGTTCTGGGCTAAAAGAAGTTTGTTATAAAGAGATAGAGATTAATTAAACTGGGTTTTTGTTTAATGTTTATTTTTCTCGTTTATAAAACATAAACTCGTGCATCTATGTAAGCGTTCCAGAGCTCACTAAGCATCTCTATTAGGAGAATTTTACAATTTTCTGCCACCAAAAGATACTATATAAATAAATTGTAACAAGCATACGAAAATTTTAATAGTTACCATAGATTACTTCTCATTATATAACCCTTTTTTATCCACTTTAAGTCATATTAATTAAGAGGACGTGAACAAACTAAATTTTTTTCCTATATTAATAGACAGTGAATTTTGCGGGTCAACTTCAATAAAATTGTGACCAACATGATAGTCAGGTTCATTTTCTAGGAGTCAGTAGTCAAAGAAAGTTTTAGATTGGAGTATGTATATAATATAAGTCCCATATAGAATTAAAGTGTATATAACATTATTTCATAAATAACATAATTGTTTTATTGCAAAAAATCTATTTCAAAAATGAGACCGTTGTTCAAAAGGACATCGTTATATCATCATCATATCGGTTTTTTCCTGATTAAATTTTATTATGAAGTATTCGTACATTTTTAGAGATTATCGTGCATAAGGGCATAGATAAGCAGGTAACACATTAAAAAATCATTGCTTTCAGTTAGTATCTATGTACATACATATTGATGTCACAATGTCAAATTCAACTGCCACCTTTTGTTGTTTTATTAATAGAGTCAGTTATTGCCATTTCACTGTTCAATTTGTTACAGACGAAAATACTAGACGTGCTACAGCTCCAGGAATATTGAATTATTCTCTTAACTGGGCTTGACATATTTCAAAGTGAAAGCTAAATATAGGTATTTGTATGCAATTTCAACAATAGATTATATTGGTAAATTTATATTTTGTTCATCGCCGCAAAATCACCCGCATTGCATATAGCGTACTACGTAGGAACTGAAATAAAGGGTAATGTTTGTTATAATTTATATGAGATAACAAACGTATGCGTGAGTACCTCCATTTAACACGTGAAGCCATAAATTCAGTAAAAATTAGTACACGAAACGAATTCTATTAACACAAGGTTCCCAAGTTTCCTTTTCTTACCCTGCCATGTGCGGGATATTGCGTGTAACTGAAAATAATTAATAATGAGATTATACACGAGAATTTGAATTTAGTTACTATTAGGAATGTCATTTTTTAAACTAGCCTGTACTGTACCATTAATGAACAAAGGCCTCTCTCCATTAATACCACTTGCGTCTAATTCTATCTATTGCCCTGTAGTCAGATCTGTAATGGGTCTATTCGTATCATTATCTTCATTTTGGTCTGGGATTGGAATCAAGTCGGTTACAGGTATTCGCTCACGACTCTTAGGCATATGACAGACGTATCCAAAACAAACGTATTTTAGCGTTGCGGCTTTAATTACGTCAGCAATTTTTGTGGAAAATTGCAATTGGGTTTTTCGGATTTTATCTATTAATTTGACACCTGAGATGCTGCACTCCATCGAACGTAGGCAAACCTTGATATGTGAACACTGGTCTTTTTTAGAAGTATTAAGTTAATAATTATGTAATTTTATATGTATCGATAGTTAAAGTGATAATCATCCGTTATTTTGTCAAAATACATTTTGAATACTTTTTTATTACGAATTTCTGAACGCATCCAATATCACAACTTTTACATCTATTGAAAAATCTGTTAAAATTTAAAATATACATATAGCTTCACGCTGTATCCCGCATAAGGCAGAGTAGGCAAAGGAAATTCGGGAACCTAGTGTTAAG
This sequence comes from Eueides isabella, assembly GCA_019049475.1. Classification (NCBI taxonomy): domain Eukaryota; kingdom Metazoa; phylum Arthropoda; class Insecta; order Lepidoptera; family Nymphalidae; genus Eueides; species Eueides isabella. The sequence goes on from CM032397.1 coordinate 2,706,108, forward strand.
ACACTCCGTTCCACTTCCGTTCCCCACTTTCCACCGAATTTGAGGCATTGCGTGTTGAGTGGGAACTTAACGCCGTGCTTTTTGCCTTATTACTAGAACGAAGAAATGAAACATTCAATATTTAAATTGAAACTATTAAATATTTAATTTCCTCGACCGGGGATCGAACCCAAAACATATTGGTTACAGTCACAAATTTAAAATATAAAATAGAAATACCCCTAATTCCAGCCACCATATAATTCAAGGCAAACCATGTATTTCTTTCCTTTAAGTATAGCACGATATGTTGAAAAGACTGGTATCAATTTTTATTAACTTGTATATCTCACTTATAACAGGATACACAGAGGGACCCTAGGTTTGACACCGTCTGTATCCTACGCATTACTTATTAAATAGCATAGTCAATACCACCTTGCATTGTACAAGAGCTAGGAAATGAAAATAGCTCCCCATATGAAAAGACAACACTCAACCATCGCTGTACTATGTTGAAAATATAAAATTTTAATAAAAGTCAAAGATTTAAAATGTATATCAAATCACATATCGTTCTTTACCATCATTACAAAGGCATATACTGATTTTATTTGAGTAGCACTGTATTATTATCTTAGGACATTTCAGGGCTTTTGGAGCTCAACCAAACTAGTTGTAAAAGGTTTAATTTTAATTGTTCACTAGCAATGGACTCGGGACTCAGTGAAGAAGAAATTCTAAGCATGGACCCTGTGTGCTCTTGACAAGAACAGAAATGAGTGGTAATTTAAAATTGCAATGCAAATAAAACCTATTTTTCGTTTGCTTCAAATTATATCCCACGAGAAGCAACGTAAGTAGAATAGTTCCCCATTTTATACAAGATACTTCTGCTTCCCAATTAATAAGTATATATTAGCCGCTTATTTCTTTAAACATTTCGTGTCATTCAACACTTCGCGTAAATCGTTAATATTGTACTATGATACAACGGCGTATAGTTTAGTCCATAATTGCAGATAAAATTAAAACTTTTCTTTGAAAAACGTTCCCAAACCGGAACTAAGATAAAGAGGTAATTGGATCCATATCCGGACCTATTAGAGTCCTCTAGTCGCCATGAAGTTTACTATTATTATTTATCTTTTGTATCTCATAGTGTATGGCAATAAGACACAATGCCTCCAATTAAGTAGGAAAAAGAAATGTCGTTATGCAGGGGCTCAAGTTTGTGACTATCAACGACAGGCTGTGGGTTTGATTCCCAGTCAAGAAAATTAAGCATTTAATATTTTCGAATAAAATATTTCTATAATATAATTTTCATCAAGGCGCAATGTTGAGTTTTCCAAATTAACATGAAATGCCTCAAATTCGGTGAAAAGTGGGGAACGAAACGTAGTGTTCTAACACTAAGTGCTCAAGTCTTCTCTGCTCTTAAACTAAAAAACAATGATTATAAATTTTTTAAACTTGTTTTTTACACTTGTAACAATTGAATTCCCTTACATAACATCAAATATTTTTAGAAAGATGTGCGTGTATGTATTAATGACAATTGCTTAAGAAAATCTACTTTAATTTACCACTTTGAAACCCAATTTTCGTGTTTAAAATGGAAATTTTATTTCCACTCTTTATTCATTAAAACGCCAAGACATTTGAATTAAAATACTTTTCTTTTAAAAAATAGAAACATTTTCCTCTAATTCACAATATAAGCAATGAAACAAACGGAAGACGAACAGGGAAAACAAATATCCACTAATCGATAGTCTAACAAAGACTTTAGCGCCGAACAAACACTGAGTACATAGTAAGTGGGGTTTTTAATCAAAACTTTGACAATATTCGTAGGCTTGTATTTTGCAATTGGACTTGAAAAGCTGATTGTTTTGCTAAATTCTGTTTTTGTCTAATTATATATATATATAGTAACTCATGAATTTTACAGGATAAGTCAATGTACAAGCTGATACATGATAGATGATATTATTTCCAGCAATTTCTAGAGTTCGATTCTCGCTCGAGATCTAATCTATCTATATACGAGTATATAAAAGCACAAGATCGCTCACTTAATTATGACTTAATCTCAGAAACAACAAATCCTAGGAGTTGCAAATTTTGCATGATGCTTTTTAGGACTTACGAGGATGCCCTCGCTAAGATAGGTTTGTACAAAATTCTACCTCTAAGGGTCGACTGTGGGTTCATAGTTTGTTTGAAACTTCGTTAGCATAAGTAAAGGGAGTCTCAATTTTATATAGATATATATCTTTAGGGCGTACTTGCTACCTAAGACGGAATTTGACAAAATTCGATCTCTAAGAGAGTGTTTTGGGATAAATCATTAACACACACTAATTTTAAAAACGAGCTTTTTTAGATAGCGTTCCAACGCTCTAACCAACTAAACCATACGTTCTCAACTAGCGTCGAAATTCCTGTACGTTTTTTAATATTTATTTTTGTTGCTAACATCCCTGTAGGGAGATTTTTATATATTTCCGCTACCCAAAGACAATTCGTTACAATTATCAAATTAAGATAAAATTCTATTTAAGAAATATTTTTATAACTGTGGGGAAAGGTGGAGAACGAAGTGTCTTATCACTAGGTTCCCAAGTTCCCTCTAGTTACCCTGCCATGTGCAGGATACAGCGTGAAACTAAATATTATATATTTATGTAAATACATGAATTCATGGAAACACCACCACATTTACTTTCTAACAATCAATCCTTTGTTTCATAAGAAGCAACAGAGAAGCTCATAATATTACTTCGGTCGGTGTATATTGTTCAAAAGTAAAAGCTTACACTTTTTGTTCCGCAGCTTTATTTGTGACTACAATACAAAGCGTCTGTCATTTCAAATGAGAGACAAAAGAAATGAGCGCATGCTACTCAAACTGAGGATTCAGATCGTACTCACCCGTGACTTACTTTTATTTGTTTGTTTCAACATATGTAAGTAGTTATATGAAGTCGGATTAATTATTATTGTATTTATTTGGCAGTATTGTATTATTATTAAATTTTATTTTGTCGATGAACTATTTCCCTTATTTCTTGCAGTTCAGGGAACACAAAGGGGCCTTATGTTAAGACACTTCGTTATCAAATAACATTCAGAGTGAAGTGGTGAGTGAGGTTAGAAAACTACTTTAATATATTTTACAATTACTAACTAAAGATCACCAAAATGTTGCCTTTTGGAAAGATTACATAAAGATATCAGTGTCTATTGATATTTTTTTATAGTTTCGTATTTAAAATGTGAAACGGGGCTCTATTACTGAGATGTCGATCTGTATCACTCTGTCTGTCATCAGTTTTTGTTTACGAATCGTGATAGTTAGGCAATTTAAAATTTTAGACTGCATGTATATTACAGCTTATAACAAAAAATGCTAATATTAATAAGAAAAACTTATTATAAGTACAACATAAGTGATTATTGCCATTTTATAAATAATGACACAGGACTGTTTGTGCTCAAATACGGCTCGCACTTGGCCGATTTTTTTCAGCTTTAGTTTTTTTAAAGAATTATTATTTTAATACAGTAAATGTGCTCTAATTTTTTTCCGAGGATTATAAACTAAAAGAAAATGTTTATTTCAAATGATCTTAACAAGTTGAATTTAAAGTAAAAATTCTTATACATTATTCTTATGATATAATAAAAGTGTTCTTCTCTGTGCATTGAATATATTTGTGTAAAAACTGGGTCAATTTGAATAATATTTTTTTTTATTGTTTTGCTATTAGGTCTGAATAGATTTAAGGCTATATATCATTTCGAAGACTTTCATACCTGATGCTGAACCGTAGGAGTCCATACACATTATAAGCAATAATTAAATTCTACCATAAGAAAAGTTGTTGAGTTTGAGGAATATTAAGAAACAATAATTGAAGATCTGGAATATCTGCTTGACAATCATTACAGTCAAGCTAAACTATAAGAAATAATTAATTATTTATTAAGCTTTTATTGTTAAGGGGGCATTTCAATGCCTCCACAAAAATATTTAGAAAAACCGCGATGACTCTTCTAAATTATAAGAAACCAGCGATAACAGCTCGTTTTTTAAATATTTTTAATTGATACTATTAGCATGTACAGTGATAAAGCGAAAAACGTGATCTGTTCCTGAGAAATTTACAAGAATTACGTGTTTGCTTGAGAGAGGATATCGACGGTGATAAAAACGCCTCCGGTGAGAATTGAACCTCAGCTTGCGACTCTCGATTGGACTGGGTCACACCTGCAGCCTTCCTCAATATATGGACTATATAAACAATGACATCTTCGTTTCCAAGTGCATGTTATAGTTCCAGCTTCACGCTGTATCCCGCACTAGGCAGGGTAGGCAGAGGGAACGGAAGTGAAACCTAGTGTTATGACACTCCGTTCCACTTCCGTTCCCTGCTTTCCGCCGAATTTGAGGCATTGCGTGTTGAGTGGCGGAACTCAACGCCGCGCTTTGCCTTATTACCAGAGCGAAGCAATGAAACATTAAATATTTAAATTGAAAATATTAAATTTTTCATTTCCTCGACTGGGGATCGAACCCAGAACCTGTCGGTTACAGTCACACGCTTGTGCCGCTGCGCCACGACAGGCCTCATATAGGCCTGTTATAGTTATTTAGATAAAATTATTATATAATTAAACAATAATACACTTAATAAACAAAGAAGCAGGTAAACCTGCGCTGGCGAAACTGAGTGGGCACAACTAGTATTCAATATTAAGTAAAAGCCTGTCGTGGCGCAGCGGTGCAAATGTGAGAGTGTAATCGATAGGTTGTGGGTTTGATCCCCACTCGATGAAATGAAATATTAAATTTAAATATTTATTGTTTTTATTTCTTTATTCTGGTATAAGGCAAAACGCGACGTTGAGTTCCGCCACTCAACACGCAATGCCTCAAATTGGATTCGGGAAGCGGAAGTGGAACGGAGTGTCTAACAACACTAGGATTCCAAGTCTCTTCTGCCTGCCCTACCATGTGCGGGATACAGCGTGAAGCTAAGTAAGTGAGGCATAGGAATGCCAACTCTACTTTGTGCGGGATACGATGAGAAGCTAAACAAAACAGTTAAAATAATGACAGATGATTTTTTTTTCTAATTTACAAGACTTTTTGTATTTACCATTTCCAATCTACATGCTAAAGTAAAATCCTGAACAGACAATTAAAAGGATTATAATCAACAAGTTGAATAAATATTAACTTTTATAAAAGTTAAAAATTTATACGTCGCATAACTCGTTTGAGCGTTTGTTGTAAATATTACGAAGCGTAATGAATATTCAGACGCTAATGTTGTGATGTAGCATAAATTTTGTTGCAGAACCTAACTCGAAAACCATAGACGATTTTATGAAAATGATATAAAGTAACGAGAAACAGAATGAAAAAGTAGGTTGTGAGTTCGATGCCTACTTGCATAAATTATTAATTTTATATTTTCATTTCCACGTTACACACGCAACGAGGCAAACCGCAGCGTTGAGTTCCGCCATACAACAAACAACACCTTCAGAATTCAGCGGAAGCGTATTAATGGGAATTGAGTGTCATAACACTAGGTTACTGGGTGCCCTCTGCCTACCAATACTGATACATGCGAGATATAATGTAAAGCTAAAATATTAACTAACATTTCATTTTAAATTTTGGTCAAAAAACGATTTTATATTGAATGTAACAGATGTTTTGTTTTTCGTTTGTGAGGATTTGCTGTTAGCTCTACTAGCTTTTACAGCGACAGCGGTGAGCAAGGGCAGAAGGTACTCGGTTCCTGAGAAGTGCAATCACTGAGTGGCTGCTTGCGGCCTTAAATCGGGCTGTAATAATAGGCGTACATTTTACGTTTTTTTTTTATTTCATTCTACTTCATTATATTTTGAGGCATTTTGTGTTAAGTGGCAGTTCTCAACGACGCACTTAACATTAACATTTAATCAATTTAATGGAAACGTTTATAAAAAAAATGCTGAAGTATGGATATGGTTTGAGCTAAGCAGTAAGCAAAAAAATGTATTTTTTTTAACATTGCATGTTTTAATAATGTGTTCTTACACGTGAATTTCAAATTGTTTAATATTTTTTTTACAAGTGGAAAATATTTATATGTAAATATTTAAATCAATTCCCGTTTCTCTTTTCTGGTGAGCACCTTATATGCAAAATTTCGAATTCGAGCTGAAAGTGGAGAACGAAATGCCTACCCTTAACTAACAAAAATGTAAGTATATATCCATTCCACTGATCTGAAATCTGTGGCACCTAGTGTGTCCTAATATAGAGGCGGTTTTGTCTTGAAATTATGGTTTAATTTTATGCGGTACGGTGAATGAAAACAATGTTACAAGATATTTGGGCGTGTATTTTCTACTGTGAATGTAATAGAAATTAAATTTTGCGGTGAAAGTAGATATTGTACGTTTAAATTATTATAATGTTATAGTAAAATTATATAATAATAATTTTATAGTATATAGTCCAACAATATATATATATATATATATATATATATATATATATATATATATATATATATATATATATATATATATATATATATATATATATATATATATATATATATTGAACCCAAATTACGACTTGAGCCTATTGTGAGGGCAGCGCTACAACGGGGTTTATGTATAAAGAGGTTGATGACAGTAGACGAGACGAAAGAGGTATACCAACACCGTAGCGTTTGACGCTCCGTTCTCTCTACCACGTTAGGAATATATCCATACGCTACGGAGTTAAGCTAAGTAAGTAAGTAAGTAATAATTTGTTAACAAAATATATGTTTGATATATTTCATCTTTTCATTTACAATATTTAAAATTATATTCGTTGAAATAATTTCTGTATCTGGTAATATATCATTGTCAAGATTTATTAACTGTTATAATAATATTTGTCCTTACAAATAATGTATGATAAATGAGATAAATGTGATATTTAAAGGACAAACTCAATTCAATTATGTTAAATATATTCTTAGTTTTTTTAAGATTTGACAGATGTCAGTTGTCAGGCCTGTCGTGGTGCAGTGCCACAAGCTTGTGACTGTAAACTATAGGTTGTAAACTATAGGTTGTGGGTTCGATAGCCACTCGAGAAAATAAAATATGTCATATTTTTATTTTTTGGCTCTGGTAACAAGACAAAGCGCGGCTTTAAGTTCCGCCACTCAACATGCAATGCACCAATTTTTGTGGAAGTGGGGAACGGAAGTGGAATGTAGTGTATTAACACTAGGTTTCCAAGTTCCCTCTGCCAGGGCACTGCCTGTGACTATGGCAGGGTGCCATGTGCGGGATTCAGCGTGAAGCTTAGTGAGAGTTAGTAAGTCAATATAACCTCTACGCGGGTTACAACGTGTATGGTTGGTAGAGAGGACAAAGCGTGAAGACACTTCCTTTCTCACTTTCTAGCTAGTTTTCGTGACATTGCGTGTTGTGGAGTGGCATCTTACAATTCTGTAATTCGTCTTACATTAAAAAACCATTATCACGAGTGAATATCGAATCCACGAGATGAAAAATATCCTTATATCACTGTTCCCGACAAATTTTCGAATTTACGCGAAAAAAGTTGAGTTTAAAACATATCATTTAATATATAAAAAATCAACTTATAAATATTAAGGAAATAAAAAATTGGGGCAAATTGTACGGTAGTACATAATGAATTTGATTAATCGGCTGACGTTATCAAGAACGGCTCCTCGAGGCCTAATTATTCATAACGCTATTATCACACTTCGATCACAAATTAAAGTGATATATTTACCAGAAACAGTGTAATGTTCATAAAATTACTATGAAATGTATTATTTTGCGATTTTATCACATCTAAAGGAAGCATTTATTCTGTGCAAGGTGTTTAAAATATATAAGGTAATTCAGTAGTTTTTTTCAGCTTCACGTTGTATTCTGCACATGGTTGGTTTAGCAGAGGGAACTTGGGAACCTAATTTTATGACACTCTGTTCTGTTTTTCACTATTACTAATAGTTTACTCAGCTTCACGCTGTGTCCTGCACATGGCAGGGTAGGCAGAGGGAACTTACCTAGTGTTAAGACACTCTGTTTCACTTCCGTTCCCCACTTTTCGCCGAATTTGACGCATTGCGCGTTGAGTGGCGGAACTCAACGTCGTGTTTTGCCTTGTACCAGAGCGAAGAAATGAAAACATTTAAGATTTAAATTGAAAATATTAAATATTTCATTTACTCGAGTGGGGATCGAGCCCACAACCGTTCGGTTACAGTCGCACGCTTCTGCCGCTGCGCCACGACAGGCCTCATAGGTATTAATAATTTAAAATACTAAAATCACGCTTTTGTTTATTTGAAGGCAGTCCAAGGTTCCATTACTCATTTTCTACTAATTCATCAGACCAGCTCGATGGTTCCATAATATTTTATCACTTCTAATCTACATATAATTTTGAAGTTTCAGATTTAATGTAAAAATACAGTCCAAATAAAAAAATATGGCAGTTTTGCCGAACTAAAACTAATTGTTTTAAATTGACGTATATTTTATTTACTAACCGACTGAAATAAAACAAATACTCAATCTTATAGGAAATTTTCCGAAATATGAATAAATTAAAGAATATTTATTCAAAATAAGAAGCTTCGTTTTTCGAACGTCAAACAATTTACCACCAGTTCACTACAATTACTGCCTGAGAGAAACCGGCGAAAAGAACTCAGCGGGACAAGTCTTTTTTTTTTTAATTAAAACTTAACATCATATTATTATTATTATTATTGAATATATGATATATTTAAAATAGTTTTTCATTCCAAATGCGTGTTATCATTTATAAAATCGTTAATTTGTCACAACTTTTAAAAATTGGCAAATAGAAAATTGTCAGACGTTTTCTGGGATCCTATTGTAAAAGCGTACGCACGTCCCATAAAAGAATTACGGACTCGATGCAATCAAGTTGCACTAAGATTAAACTTATTTCTATTATTATTATAATGTATATCCCTTTAATAAATAAATATAATACTTTTTTTTTCTTTTTAGCTTCACGCTGTATCCCGCACGAGGCAGAGTAGGCAATGGGAACCCAGGAACCTCGTGTTAAGACGTTCCACTTCCGTTCCCCACTTTTCGCCGAATTTGAGGCATTGCGTGTTGAGTGGTGGAACTCAACGCCGCGCTTTGCCTTATTACCAGAGCGAAAAAATGAAACATTAAATATTTAAATCGAAAATATTAAATATAATACTTAGCACTGTAATATCTATTTAGCTATCTTATATTAAATATGAATTCCATGCTGATTTCCTATAAATAAAACTATCCTAATTTCCGCCAAATTTTCACGGTTTTACGTTTGTAGAGCGAGGAATAAAAGCTAACTTGCAACACAACAAGAATCGTATCTACAATTGTCGCCTTTGTGATTATTTTTTTAAAGAAAATAAAGAACAAAAATGTTGGCATTTTTCTGAGACGGCTTAATAACTTGTCACTGGATACCCACCCCATAAATCACTCCAAGACAGATCAATCATTTCATAACCTTTAATATCTTTCGAAATGATAGCGAAAACTCCAAATTTACATAGAAGAAAGCGAAGCCTGTGTTATGTAAATTGGATCACGTCAGGCCCAAGATATGGTTTCTCTTGCGGAGATTTCACGTCCCCGATCAAACATTACTGCGACCTAGTAAATCCTGCTTATGCTTCTCGCATGAGTGTTGTTCCTTAATATTGTAGCATATATACAATTACTATCGAAAATAACTAGAGTAGAGTAGATAAGATAAATGAGGCGTTAATATCCGCATTTACTTAACTGGCTCAGCTTTACGCTGTATCCCGCACTAGGCAGGGTAGGCAGAGGGAACGGAAGTGAAACCTAGTGTTATGACACTCTGTTCCACTTCCGTTCCCAACTTTCCGCCGAATTTGAGGCATTGCGTGTTGAGTGGCGGAATCAACACCGCGCTTTTGCCTTATTACCAGAGCGAAGAAATGAAACATTAAATATTTGAATTGAAAATATTAAATATTTCATTTCCTCGACCGGGGATCGAACCCAGAACCTGTCGGTTACAGTCACACTCTTGTGCCGCTGCGCCACGACAGGTACTTAACTGGCAAAGTTTCTAATTTAGTAATTAAATAACCAAATGATTCTGTATTGATTTTTTTCTCTACTTCATATGACTTAGAAACGTAGAAACTTTGACAAGCTTTGGATCCGTAAAGTACACTACAAAATTGCAACCTCCTTTTCAGTTGATGATTGCTATACTTCTAATTGTACAACAAAAACCACATTAAAGTTTCTAAAGAGCTGTTCCTCAACTTCTGGGCCAGAAGATTATTTTCTTATTCTTTGTACAACTAGAATTCGAACATGAATAATTATTTTATGTTGCTATTCAAAAGAAAACAATAAACAAAAAAACATCGTCATGGTCAATTTACTATAAGCTCGGTGGTATTGGATTCAATTTCTATTTTGGGAGAATTCATTATAATTATGTTCTCGCTTAGTAACGAGTACCTTCAATCACACAGAGTCTAGAAAATTGGACGGAATTTAAGGAACCTGGGGTTTTAAAATTAAGTTCCTTCTGTAGTATGGGGTACACCCCATAGAGTACTCTAAAATTAATAATAATTTAAAAAAATAGTAATTGAAAAAAATATATCAAATGGGATAGTCAACTTACCCGGTGTTTGTGGGTTCGATCTCCGTTTATTGTAATATGATAAAAATACTGAAGGACATTTAAAATAAAATGATGAGTCAAATCCTTTCTACAAATTTTAACCACTGAAGAAATATTGATATATCTAATTCAATATAATATTTTCTCTAAATTAATTCCGCGGATGACGTTTTGTTGGAGATTGAAAGAAAAGTTTTTTATAGAGAGTTCGGAATGAGTTTATGAAGTTTAGTTAACTGTTTGAATAGTACTAACTATTAGTGTTACTAAGGCTTCAAATATTTAGCTATAAAAGCTATAGTAAAGTGGTTAATTTTCTAACTATGCATTCGATAGTTGTTAGTTCGATGTCCGCTGTTTATATATGGATATGAAAACTATTAATTTTACTAATTTCAAAATTCTAAGAACCATGTATTACTTATTTTTTTTTAAAATATTGAACTAAAACGATCGACTTGAGGTGTAAAACAATAAAAAAGTTTGTCATCATGAATATTTTGCATTTTATGGAGTAAGCAACAAAATACTAAGAGGAGACATCGTTGCTTTTTAATGAACGACCCATGTTCTTTTTTTTTTAAATGTGTAAAAATTTGAAAGTTATATTCCAAGAGGCTTTTAGACAATTTCCGTAGCATGTAGTGGCGCAGTGGCGAAAGCGTGTGACCGTAAACGCGTCAGCTTGGGTTGGATTCCTCCTCGAGGAAATAAAGTATTTAATAATTTAATGTCTTCACTCATATAAAAAGATAACAAGGCAAAACGCGGCGTTGAGTTGCACTCAATTTCGGTAGAAAGTAGGGTAAATTGTCTTAACGCATGTTTTCCAAGTTTCCTCTGACTATCCTGCCATGTCCGGTATATAGCGTATACAAAAAGCTCGATTTTAAATCCGATCGTATTCATCCCAATTAATAATTTCCTTAATTTAATTAAAGTATTGTTTATCTTTTCAATCTTTACATCCTGCATCGCAAGATAAGCAAGACGTTAAGAACCTAGTGTTAAGACACTACATTGAAGCGAAGCGAGTTAGTGTTGCTTGAAGTAACTCGCTTTGCTTCGCTCGCTCGTGTGTTAAATTACCTTTCCTTAGCTTTAGATATTTTACTTTAAATATTCAATAAATTAGAAATATTATTTTGACTAAGCGACAATCTGAACAATTCATGAGAGTATAAACAAAATTGAATTAATTACGTTCTATAATCAATCAATGTTACATTATTTGACTGCCATAAAATGATTTGCTCATAGGAAATAGATTGCTATGATGATAATTTATTTAATTAAATCATTTAGAAATTATGCTTAACATAAATTTACATAATAATGATTTATAGGCTTTTATACTTTCTAGTTATCATGTAATATTATGACAATCAACAGTATTATGTATGAGGCCTGCGTGACAAGTTGTGGGTTCTGTATCCACTCGAGGAAATGAATTACTCGTATTTAATATTTTTAATTGATATATTTAATGTTTTCATTTCTTTGCTCTAATAAATATTTGATAGCCACAAGCCGTAATTTTAAATTGTGTTTTTTTTTTTACTTTTTGATTATTGTTTCAGGTTCATGCTGAGCCCCCATATAGCAGGGTAGTAAGAAAGAACCAGGAAATTTAGTATTCAGACACTCCGTTCCATTCCTCATCTTTTACTAAAGTGTTTCAGTTTAACTTACAACTATATGTATTTTACAAGAAATATCAAATATTTTTATAGACTTCCTCATAATTTTGATTTCTGATTCTTATTTGATTTGGCACTGGCCGAAAGTGTTGGTTGAATTATGATTATCGTAGAATATTACAATGCTTATCAAAGCGATCTTACCATCTTTATTCAATATCATTTTAATTTATTCGATGATAAGCTCGCTTTTAATTACTAGGGATAAAATTGCTTGATTCTTTTTCTCATACTAAGGATGAAATTGAAAAAAAAAACTATCTTCAGCGGTACAAATCTTAGAAAGACATCACAGAAAAAAAGTCAAGTGACTGACAATGACACCAACAATGATAGTCTCTCTCGCCTTTGATTTAAGTGACAATATACCTGAGGTTTATCTGCGGGTGAGAATATGTTATTTTTCTCTTTAGATGTTAATATACCATTCTTGTCTCCTTTTGTTTTTAGAAGCACTTGCTCTCTTTCTCTCATTTTTCTTTCTTGTTGAAGATGTTCAAGTTTATTTTATGAACAATATTCCTGGCGATTTTAACCCCTTTCAATTATTTAGTCAACTGCTGAAAAACAAGTTAAAAACTTACTCTGCATTTCGCCTTATTTTTATATTATATGTTAGTAATTTATTTATATCTTAGTAAAAACACAACGCTTACAAAAGCTAAAAGTGCTAACAGGGAAAGCGAGCAGAGTAACCGATTTCCTACGCGGCAAATGCAAAGCGAGTTGCATCTGACAGCCACGAGTGCCTTTAAAAATGGGCTTTAATGTTGCTGTACAAATTTACTATGGCATAAAGTAGAAATATATTTATATTGTGCATTAGGTATCACCATTTTAAGTATTAGCCTTAGAGACTAAGTTTCACATCCTCTTTAGATGCCTACGTATGATCAGGCAAGATTATTTTATATTTATACCTTATAATACCACACCTTTTATATATAAATAAATCCCTTTAACAAAGGCTTTGTTAAGTTTACAGATCAATAAAAGTAATTACATACATTTTACGTCAGGCTCTGCTTTCCTCAGAATTGAAAAGTAAGAAGGGAACACCTAGTGATCCATGAAGATTTTCTATTCTTGCCTGAAATTTGACCTCAATATCGTATAGAAATACTAAGCTGTAGCTTGAATTATTAAGACACTCCATTCCTTTTAAGACACTTACCTCCCTAACTCTCCGCCAAATTATCAAGGCATTGAGTGTTGAGTGGCGGAACTTAGTACCGCGTTTTGCCTTTTAAGAGCAAAACAATGAATATATTTCATATTACATCCTCCCCAAATAGAAATCAAATCCACCATTCGCCACGACAAATTAAACTTACAACTTATGTATAAAATGGCCACAAAAACAAATGATATCTACATACATTACATTCAATTATAATGTAGCTTTTTAAAATCATAACACACAAAATGGATCAATATATATGTAACTCTCTAGAGACATTGTCCGTCACGTAACACCTTCGTGAAAGTCACAGTTTTACGACTGCACTAGGAAATATAAATTCTCATATTGATAGTATTTACAGATACACAATTTTATGGGAAAATGGTTATAAAAATACTCTAGGTGTTGAATGGTATCCTTTTTATTACGGTTTCTAGTGTTGAGAAAATATGTATGAATTTCTGCTTTTATTATATTAGATAAAGATAGAGTAAATGGTTGGATTTCTTACATACAGTATTGAGGTCGTTGATGCGTAGCAGTAAAGGAAGTGGCTCGAACGTTGATGGTTCAAATCCTACTCAGCAGAATTAAATAGAGGGGAGTACTGCGCAATATCTCTAATAATATATATTCTTTATCCTAAGTAAAATCTAAATCAAGCGAAAAAATAGCATCAAAGTTAGCAATGAATATTCTTCTCTAAAAAACGTTTTACCAAATGCTTGGTTCGTAGAATCATTAAGCTATAATTCACTCAGACCACATAAAAATTACTACGCCGTACTACCATTAGTGAAAACAACGCGCCCGTACGTGCGACAACGTTAAGGTACACAGATCAAAGGCAAAATTGAGTGCGAAACGAGAGTTCGTTTCACAAAATTCTGTGTGTTTTAAAAGATGCATCTAGTTCGAAAGCTATACAGTAGAAGGAGGACGCTTTAACTTGATATCCAAAGATGAAATGCCGCATTGCTTGAACGTGAGGTGCTGGAGTGCTTAATTTTAGTCGTATAACCGTGTTTATGGGAAATGTTGTTAAAAATTGGTAGGAACTTAGGAACCTATTGTTAAGACACTCCGAAATGCATTCGTTGTGTGTTGGGTTGCGAAACTCAACGCCACGTTAGCTCTTTTCAACATAGCGAAGAAATGAAAATATTATAGATATATGTATATATTATTATTTAAATTAAAAAACAAAATTATTCCATTTCCTCGAGTGGGTATCGAAACTACATACTGTGGCGTTTTCCGCCATGACAGACCTAATACATATTAAATTAAATTTTCCAATATGCAACATCGTCACCAATGATATGCATCTGCATATAAATATTTCTTTATTCATTCAAAATATTAAAAATGAAAAATTTCATAACTCTCATGCGTCACCGGCAGTTGTTTGCCATATAATTGACTACGTATCACTTTCCCCCGTATATTGCGGTACGGTTGGTTATACGAGTCGGAAGATATTGTGATGTTTAAACTGACAAAAGTAACTTTATATTTATATATTTTGTAGTTCACAGAATATATATATATACATATATATATGTATATATATATATATATATATATATATATATATATATATATATATATATATATATATATATATATATATATATATATATATATATATATATATATATATATATATATATATATATATATATATATATATATATATATATATATATATATATATATATATATATATATATATATATATATATATATATATATATATATATATATATATATATATATATATATATATGTATATATATATATATATATATATATATATATATATATATATATATATATATATATATATATATATATATATATATATATATATATATATATATGTATATATATATATATATATATATATATATACAATTTGCTTATTTTATAAAGCTATAGAGTGTGTTGTTTGAAAGGGGTAATCTCCGAAACTGCAAGTTCAAATTAAATAATTATTTTTGTGATGGATTATATAGTAAAGGATTTTTTTTACCATATATGGTAAAGAAAGTTTTTATCATCAGGTTACACGTATGTGACGTTAGGTTTCGTTGTTGAACATCTACGTTTAGGTGTGAGCCAGAAACTTTGTAAGCTGGTGGTAAATTGTTTGACATTAAAAAATAAAGTGTGCTAGTTTTAGTTGTATATAAAAATATTTGAATTTGTTTAAAGGCAATGACTATTTTTGCTTATTTATGATCTATATACGAGTATTATACAGGCTGTGCATTTTTATCCTTAGACAACTACTAACTACTAATATATTATATTTCTTTTTCAGTTTCACGCTGTATATCGCTTAGAGAGACCTTGGGGATCTAATGTTGAGACGCTCCGATCCGTTTTCCACCTTCTGCGAAATTTGAGGCATTGTGTATTGAGTGGTTGAACTGAGCGCCACGCTTTACTCTTTTATTAGATCTAAAAAGTAAAAAATATTAAATTTATATATACTTAGTATTTCATTTCCTCAAGTGGGGATCGAACCCACTTCCTGTCATGTTTACAGTCACTGCGCCACGAAAGGCCACAGTTATGTTAATTTAATAGTTCATATGTATGTGGGAGCAAACTATCAAACTAGTTGTAAGCTTAGTTTGAAGTAGGAATTGCTTAAATTTAAACAACGCTACAGCCACTTACGTTACGACAACATTTACGATTTTCGATATTTTTCTTTTCATGCAAATACAAAAATTTTTACATAATCACTTCCTTTGACCTATTTCTCGGGCGCAACTAAGGAAATTCGATTTGAAACTTTCCCCAAGATCTTTGATGAAGCAAAGCGGTACATTTTCCTTAGAATTGTCTGCAAACTGGTGTCTGACGAGGAGCTAATCTCATTCGCAGTTGTGGCTTGTTAGTCTAAAAGTAATGTTCCTTGAAAATAATATTATAACCAACTTATCCTATCAGCTCGGTTTGAAAAGTTATGCTTGAGATCAACTTGTGCTTAATGTATATTTTCTCGCTTAGACATTTATATGGAATATTTTGAAATTATTTAAGACAATATTAATATTAATATACATTAATAAATGTTACTAAATTTTGAAGTTTTGTAATTAAGGCCTGTCGTGGCGCAGCGGCAAAAGTAAAAGACAGGTTGTAGGTTCGATCGCCACTCGAGGAAATGAAATATTTAATGTTTCCATACCTTTGCTCAGGTTACGAGACAAAGCGTGGCGTTGAGTTCCGCCACTCAACACGCAATGCCGCCACTCCGGCGTAAAGTGGGGAACCGAAGTGGAACGTAGTGTCTTAACACTAGGTTCCCAATTTCCCTCTAACGGCAAAGTTGCCTTGTGCGGCAACAACGTTACAGCAAGAAGCTCAGTGTAATAGTTAGTAGGTATTGTGATAGTTTAGTATACGTGCAGAAGTCTATTTTATTTTATTTATTATAATTTTTATGTTGTCTTTATAAAATTTACTTCAATAATCTACTTATTTACAAATTTTTAAAACGTATAAAAATTTGAGCGTAGCAGAATTTGAACCAGCGCCTCTTAGAAACCAAGTACTCTGAACAACTAAGCTACACTTTCTTATCAAACTACGTCGAAACTGTTACACGCTTGTTACAACTTATTTGTGTTGTTTTTTTTTTATTTCAAGAGGGGGCAAACGCTGAAGCTGAAGGTCCACCTGTTGGTAAACAAAACCTTCGCCCATAAACACCTACATCCTGAGGTTGTAGGTGCGTTGCCGGCCTTAAGGGTGAAGGTGTCTGTACACACGACGCTTAAAAGCACTTAGATCGTAGCGCTCGGGGAGCACTTTAGAAGGAATATCATACCACAGCCTATACGTACGCAGGAAGAATGATCTTGATGCGCGCACGTTGGTTGCTAAAAATGCATCAAGGTGGTGCGGATGGTATTTACTTCTGAGGCGGGAGGCACGATGGTAAAAAGAGGATGGTCGCACTTGGTTAAATAGCTCATAGGAACATTCCCCATAGTAGAGACGGTAGAACACCGCGAGAAAACCTACGTTTCTCCGTATACTTAAAGGTTCTAAGCGATATGTTAGTACGGGATCATCAACAATTCGAATTGCCCGCCGTTGAATAGAGTGAAGAGGTTGCAGTTGATACTGAGGGGCGCCTGCCCATAGGTGAGAGCAGTATTCAACAATAGGACGAACCTGAAACCCTTGTAAAGCTTAACGCGATGCTCTGATGTAAAATAACGCTTGGCCCTGTCAAGTACTCCGAGCTTTTTTGAAGCCAATTTAGCTTTGCTCACCAAATGACCCTGAAACTGGACTTTATTCGATATTCGACCCCAAAAATCCCAATATTACTATCAGTGCATGCCCTGGAATTTAGGCGCCAGAATGAAAGGGGTTTTTTTTGCAGTAAACGCGCGAACTTGAGTCTTTGATGGATTAAACTCAACAAAGTTACGTCTACCCCATTCTGAGACTATCTTCAAGGTAGATTCAATATCAGACACAAGTTGTATTCTACGTTCTTCCACTTCAGCGAGAGAGATATTAGCCTGGCCAGTATAAAAGCTATCGCCCCTGCTGTCATCAGCATAACAATTAATGCTGTTGGAATGCAACGTATCATTGATATGCAGAATAAACAGTGTGGGCTATAGTACCGAATCTTGGGGTACTCCAGCATTGATGGACTTGGTTTCCGAGCATACACCGTCGATAACAACTAGTATGCTGCGTCCATCAAGGAAACTGGTTACCCAGTTGCATAATCTCCCGGGAAGTCCATAAGATGGCAACTTTGATAAAAGAGCTTTGTGCCAAACCCGATCAAAGGTTTTTGCGATGTCTAGGCTTACAGCCATAGCTTCTCCCTTACTCTCAATTTTAGTTGCCCAGCGGTGAGTTAGGTACACCAAGAGGTCACCAGCGCTACGACCATGACGAAAGCCGTATTGTCGGTCGCTAATAAGCTGATTTTCCTCAAGGTAATGAAGGAACTGGGTGTTTATCACGCGCTCCATCGCTTTGGACAGTGAGGAGGTTATCGCAATAGATCGGTAGTTGGATGAGTCCGAGCTATTACCTTTTTTGGGCATAGGATGATTTGTACAAACTTTCGCTACTCAAATAATTTGATAGAATTATCATTTGGCAATATAGAATGCTATTTATTATACATATTTCATATTTTAAAAATGTAATTCCACATTTAGAAAAAAAAATTTTAATATAAAAAGGTATAAATTTTTTTACGTAGCAGATAAACAATTTAAACCTGCACCTGTTGGAAACCATACAAGCGCTCTGACCAACTAAGATATACGTTCTCATCAAGCTGCCTCATTTTTTTATACTTGTAATAACTTATTTATGTTGTTGGTTTTTTATTAACTTTTAAACGTCTTTAAAATTAACACGATCACTAGGAAATATAAACAAAAAATGAATTAGATTTTTTTCTTTTATTTAATTGCTTATTTCAGGGATTGCTTATAAAGGGAACAATCAAAAGGAAATTTATAGAATTATCCCTTTGTAGTCCGTCTGACAAGAAAACTTATCTTCATATGGTGTAGAGGTAACAAACTGACATTAATGACAAAAAATTATGTCTAAGGTTTCTTGAAGTTCAAAAAAATTATCCAAAATCAATACAAACAAAAGATACGAGCAGCACAAAAGAAAAATCTGATTCTGATGAAAAAAATATAAATATTTTTTTATAAAAGAGATATTACTAACTTATGTTTATAGCTATATAGTTCGTACAAAATGCATACACCCCTAAGCTCAAGTTTCCTAACGTCGCTTATTTGTATAATAAGTAGTTTCTGTAGATCCTGAAATAGATGCAGAGTACTCCATGTGCGAGTCTGACTCGCACGTAACCGGTTTTTAAACAATAACCGGTTTTTTAAAAAATGTTTAGACATACTTCTATCTAATAACATCTTTGATGTCCGAATTTTTATACATTTTAAATGAAACACTTTTAACCGGATTAATGCTACCTCAGTGTATCCGTGACCACGGACTACTGTAACGTGTTCGAACCGACCGGTTTCCAAAAATGTTTACTACTCAATATACGCTATTAATCCCGTTAAAAGTGTTTTATATTAAATACTTCTCTCTGTTGTGTGATATACCATTGCACAATCGTCCAGCTGTAAACGTATCAAGTTGTGGGTTTGATCCTAACTCCAGGAAATAAAATATTTATTTATTTTTTTCTTTCTTCGCTCTGATAATAAGATAAAGTACGGTGTCGAGTTCCAATACACCACACAGAGCGTCAAATTCAGTGGAAAGTAAGAAATGGAACATTAGGTTCCCAAGTTCCCTTTACTTAACCTTACATTTGTAGGTGTTTACCCAAAGTATAACCAGCATAATATTTATTTAATTGTTAACACTAAGATTAAAATATTATTATTTTGTCTAATTGCATTTCATTTATATAGACCAAAATATCTGCTAATGACAAAAAAACATTCCACTCACCATATATTTCTTTTAAAAATGTACAGAGATGATTTAAATTTTTAAATAACTATGTAACCCAAGTTGCGCCTAATTTACGAGGCATGTGTTTTGAGTGGTAGAACTCAATGCCACATTTTGTCTCATACACGAACTTTAATTGGGAGACATCTCGTAACGCTGCACTACGGCAACCTCAACATAATCAAAACATAATGCCTAAAAATAATCAGTAATTTAAAATAATATTTTTCCAGTAATAAATAACACTTTAATTAGTAAGTAAATACTTTTTATAGTAATAAATCATCCACATTCAATAATCAAAACTTTGAGAATTATTCGGTTTTAAGCGTATGTACGTATAAATATTTAATATTTATAGGCAATACTAATCAACTTCCGGTGTCAATATATTATGGAAACTGGTTGTACGAAGCAAACATTATATTATATTAGGTTATATATGCGGTTTACTTGGATAAGCTAATTCCAGTTATTTACATGTTTCATTTTAGATGAAGCACGATATAATTTTGGTTATGCTACGAGATTTTGTTTAACATGTTGATATTATGGGCTAGTTTATATTATAATTATTGTAATTTTGACTGCAATTTGAATATAGAAGGGTAAGTAGTGGGAACCCGGTGTTAAGTCACTAAGTTCGTAACTCTTCACTTAATTCCTAAGATGTTACATGGTGGAATTCAAGCAGAGTACGGGGGAGGGGACAAAAATATAATTTAAATACAAATATTCTAGCTAAGTCATCGTTGCGTAGGAGATCAAGTGACTGCAAAAGCGATGGTTGTCGGTTCAATTGTATCTTGGGGAACTGAAATGTTTATATTTTTATTTCTTATCTCTGATAAAGAGGCAAAACGCGGCAAAAAAGAGGCAGAACGCGAAATACCACCACTCAACAGCGATATGGATTGTCTGTAAAGTGCGGCTGAAAACTGGAAACAGAATTGTCTAACTTACTCGTATGTATCTATAACTAATTTGTGTTAATACTAGATACTGAAATTCATCTTGCCTACACTGGCACTGACTCCAAAGTCAAACGCTGTACTACTCCAGGAACACGCAGAGGCCTGATTTTATATACCAATGATAAAATTACAAAATATTTAATTACAATTAAATATTTAATTATAATTAACATTATTCTTCTCACTAAATACATAACATAACTTAAGTAAACTTATTTGTACACATTAAAAGCTGCCAAGCGCCAAATACCTAATAGAACCCAGCTCAGAACTTGCCAAGTTAAAGGTCGGATGAATTAACTATAGCTCAACACCAACAATAAACAACATAATATGAATGAAGATAAATTAATTTAATACCAGAGGCCCTTACATAACGCTTTGTTGGTCTGAAACTGAATCTTATCTACCCTTGAAATTTTAGCCTTGACATGTAACAATAGAGGCAATTTTATCATGATAACTCAATTCACAACTACTTTGTGGAGTGTCGTTATAATTGTAAGGGTGCTAAGTTTGACTAATTATTTTAAGTCCTTAGTTAATTCCAGAGTTAGTTTTGACTTTTGTGTTCCGTTGTTGTAACTTCGAAAGAAATTTATGTAAAACGTGTGTTAAGATCTATCATTATATAAATATAGTTTAAGTAAACTGTTCACGACAGGTTGTGGGTTCGATCCCCGCTCGAGGATATGAAATATTAAATATTTTCATTTATATATTTTCGTTCTGGTAACAGCGCTAGTGCCGTTGATGCCTGCCATTCAACACGCAATACCTCAAATTTGGCGGGAAGTGGTGAATGGAAATGAGTGGTTAAACACTAGGTTGGTAATAATAACAAAAATAATGCCATCTCTGCTATAGTTAATTCATCTGAGGTTACAGTTTAAAGATAAAATCCAAATTATCGATTTGGATTTTATCTTCAAACGTAAAGTAAGCGAAAACCAACGCTGTCGCGAGACATAAATCTCTTCTTCAAAAAAAGAAAATTTTAGAAAATATATAGCAATTTATTAAAAAAATATTTATCTACTGATTGTTATTTAAGACTTGTCATTACTTGTATTTACAATATCTAAAAACATAAATAATTACTAAATAAAGTCAACAAATATATATAACGTAAATTCAGTTACACGCTGTATTCCTCACATGACAGGATAGGCAGCATTTCTTATCATTAGGTTCCCAGGTTCCCTAACTTGGGAACCTAGTGTTAAGAAACTCCGTTGCGATCTCTACTTTCCGCTAAATTTGAGGCATTGCATGTAGTACATATTCAAGCTTAAATATAAATTTAATCAGCTTTCTAGAGGCATTTATAAGCCGTAGGCTTGATCCGACCCGCCTGTTCGTCACCTGAAATAATAAATATGAGACTAGGATATAGAATGGAGGTCATTGAATTATTTTGTTATTATATTTAAATTTTAAAAAATGATTGCGGATTGGATGAAATTAAAATATTAGAATTGAATTGAGTCTGGCATAAAAGAAAGCGCGGCGTTAAGTTATGTTTGTACAATTGCGCGCGTATCTTCATAATAAATTAACTTTGCCTTGGACCTTGGCCTTGCTGCGTTGAGTTTCGCCACAAAGTGCCCCAAATTGGGCAGAGAGTGGGGAACGGAAGTGGAACAGAGTGTCTTAACACTAGGTTCCTAAGTTCCCTCTGCCTAGATTGCTGTGTGCGTGATACAGCGTGAAGATGAAAGTGAGTGAGAGAGAAGTTTGTCTTTTTCGTTAAATATTTTTATGATATCTAAGCGTACAGTCCAAGAAAACAAATAAGCCTGTCTCACTTTTAGTAATGGTGATTTGATATAACTAGCTTGTATCTCGCAGGTGGGGTAGGCTGTTCCCATTAAGACATTTCTGTTTCCCAATTTCCGCCGAATTTGAGCATGTTGATTGGTGTAACTTAACGACGTGCATTGGCTCGTTTTTAGCCTTACGAAAGAAAGAAAATATTAAATATTTCCATTCCTCGAGTGGGAATGAAACCCGCAGCCTGTCGCATTTAAAGTCGCTAGCCTGTACAATAGCGCCGACGACGACAGACCACAAATAAAACTTGTCTTTGTGCAATTTTCTACTTTATATTATATGATACTAAAATTTATTTTCCATTGACGTTTTACGTTTTATGTTGAACTGAATAGTGTGCTATGTAAAGTGCTAATTTTAAGTTAGGCTCATACGTTACGGGTGCGGCATTTTAGAACACTGATTACACTATATATAGCGTCCAGATTAAGATATTAAACTGATTAAATCGGACAATTTTTATAGGTTAATTAAAAATATATAATTCATTTAAAGTAAAGTCAAGTTTGTACTTTAATTTTTGTTGCTAAGTAGGCTTTTAATTGTTTTCTTTGTAATTGTTTTCTGTATAATTTTGTTATTGTGTTATATTGAATTCGTTATTACAATAACATTGAAAATATTTTAATTTTCCAACAGGTTCCGAAACGTTTTACCACAGGTATATCAGGAAAGTCAGAGTGAACCTAACGTTGAGATACACCGTTTAATTAACTTTTTCTAAAATTTTCTAGATATTGAAAGTTAAGTGGCACAACTCAGCATTGTGGCTTATCTTATTATCAGTGTGAGACGAGACTTGTGTATTTTTTTCTTTTACACCGGAAATCGAATCACAACTATGGATACCAGCTGTGGAGAGCTGTCGCATCCATAAATACTGTGCTATAACCAATCCTCAGTAGAGATTTATAATAATAACAATGTTTCCAGATAAACGTAAATGAAATCTTACTATTGAATAACAACAAAAAATATAGATACAATTATTGAATTATACCTATATTTTTTGTAACTTCATAATATGAAATACATTACATGCTTATGTTAAGACAATATATACCTTGTGTTAAGACAATATGTTTCCCAATGATCACCCCGTTTCCGAGGCATTTCCTTCGCGGCTTGAAAGCCGTGACAGAATGCATCGCTGCGGTTTGTCTACTGGAGACAAAGATTTTTTTTTAGCTTCACGCTGTATCCCGCACGAGACAGGGTAGAAGAGGGAACCCGGGAACCTAGTATTAAGACACTCTGTTCCACTTCCATTCCTTACTTTCCGCCGAACTACATTGCGTGTCGAGTTGCGGAACTCAACGCCGCCTCAAAGGTATGATATATATCTCTGGAGACAAAGATATGAATTCAAATAAAATATTTAATTCAAAATAAGAAGTTACGTACTTAATTCTTTGAATGCTACATAATTTACCACTGATTTACTAAAATTACCGCCCACAGCGATTGCAAACCTGATAAAAACCGGTACAAAAAACATAGCGAGATTTAGTTTTAATTCCAGAAAAGCCCAGATCAAAGGATCGAACTTAAAACCGCAGTGTTTTTTATCTACATTCCGCCACTGCACCATATCAACCTCTATTTGTATACATGTTGATACAATACAAGTATTTACTATTGTTATTCGAGGAGTAACGTTACAATTAATCTAGTACATTATGTTAGTGTTTCCCCCTCAGGGCCTACGAAATTCAATGTACCTTAATTGGCTGATTCTATGAAACTACACCATTTGGAGGTTAGTGGTGATTCCGTTTCATTAGGGAACTGTAGTACATGTGTAAGTATCCGCGTTTAGGAGACAATGTTTATATATCTTTAATTTAGTTGCGGGGGCTTAGCGTCTGAATTTCAACGATCGTTGTGAATTCGATAGTACTTGGGAAAAAAATATTTTGTTTAATTTTCACATTTGCTGTTAATCATTCTTTGTTTGCAAAATTAGACGATAGATAGGGCGATGCATGTATGTACTTATTAATAATATTATTTTGTTACCAGCGAAGAAATGAAAATATTAAATATTTCGCTGTTCGAGTAGGAATTGAACTCACAACCTTTCATTTAAAGTCACACGTTTATGCCGCTGTGCCACGACGGACTTGTTGAAATAATTATTAATAGTAGCGGGCACCATTACATAAGTATTACTTACTTACAAACAATGTGTGTATATGAATTTTATGTATATTTACTAAGAGCCTCTTACCGTTCGTTTCAATATTTATGAACTTCGCTAAAAGTTCACGAAGATTGTGCTCTTCCAACTATATAGTTCACTTACAAAACTTGAGTCTGGTGCTCTCAACTAGCGTTTTTATTCGTTATTAAGCATTAACATACTTAACTGTTAATAAAGCACATTTTAAACGAACGTTAACGTAGTAAACTTTACTTTTCCTTGGCACAAATTATGTAACTATTGTAAGACATTAATCTCCATTTAGGTAAAAATATTTGTAGACATATTTCTAATAATGATAGTAATAACTAGACTTAACCCATACCGCGCATAGCAAGGTAGGCAGAGGTAGCGTGGAAACATAGAGTTAAGACACTCCATTTCGTTCCCCACTTTCCACCAAATTTGAGGCATTACGTGTAGAGTGGCGGAACTCAACTCCTCTAATAATGACATGATTTGATGATTAATGGACTAACTATTACACTATAATTATAGTAATGGACTAACTATTACTCCGTTGTCCGTCCGCATGTCATCACGCTGTATCTCATGAACCGTGATAGACAGATTTAATGTTCAAAGATAATGTAGTAGCATAGCTGTTGCATTTTTAACCACAAATATATTAAAAAAACTTAGCGTTTGACGCTCTGTACTTTCTGCCCATCCCGCCAGGGATACAGCGTGAAACTAAGTAAGTAAGTAAGTACAAGTAAGTATAAAAAAAAACAGTATAAAATAAATATTTAAGAGGAATGTAACAAAAACATTTTTGTGACGTTTTTAAAGATACAGATACTGTCGAGAGTGAGTAGGTCTCGGACTTGTTCAGTTACTTATTTAACTTCACACTTTTCCTGCATTTAACAGGATCAGTTAAGTCAAGAATGGAAAAATAAAAACAATCTAAATTATAAAAATCCGCTGCACCACATTAGATAAAAAGTATACAACGAAAAATAAAACCACATGCAAATTATTCAATTGCATTACAATATGTATGCAATACTAAAATACAAAAGCTATAACGCTGATTGCGGTTAGCGCCGCATGGACATACAATTTGCTAGTAAATAAAACCTTGTTGCGGAACAACGAGTAATGAATACATTTTAAATTCTATATTTGTAATTAAATGTAAGAAAATATATTTTTTTGAAATATTATTTTTTTTCAATTTAAACATTTAATGTTTTCACTTCTTCAAAACATTAAACATGGCGTTGAATTCCGCGACTCCAATGCATCAAAATCTGGCGGAAAGTAGAAGTTAAGGTTCCCTTTGGCTACCCTGCCATGTGCGGGATGCAGCGTCAAGGTGAGTTCAAATTACATTTCAAGTATTAATATGGTATGGTATTGAGGCCTGTCGTGGCGTATCGGCACAAGAGAGTGACTGTAACCGACAGGTTCTGGGTTCGATCCCCAGTCGAGGAAATTAAATACTTAATTATTATTATTCAACGCCACGCTATTGCGCGGCGTTGAATTCCGCCACTCAACACGCAATGCCTCAAATTCGGAAAGTGGGGAACGGAAGTGGAACGGAGTGTCTTAGCACTAGGTTCCCGGGTTCCCTCTGCTTACCCTGGCTCGTGCGGGATACAGCGTGAAGCTCAAAAAAAAAAATATTGGTATTAATTTCCACTAAATTAAGCCCAAAACTATTGAACATTTTCATTTCTTCTCTTTGGTACAAGGAAAATCGCGGCGTTGGATTCCGCCACTCAATGCCTTAAATTCGATTAAGGAGTTCGATTCGAGGAAATACTCAGCTATACACTATATCCCATGGCAGGGTAGACAGAATGAATTTGGAACCTGTACACTCTGTTCTACTCCCGTTCAGCATTTTCCGCAAAATTCGAGACACTGTGGCGAAGAAATGAAAATATTAGTTTACAATATTCAATAAATTTCATTAATCATTTACATTTTATAGAATGTATATAGTACCTGTAATCATTTCACAGTGCATTAAGCTATTGACTATCTGAGATATAATCTTGAGGTAGGCGAGGCTAACGATTGAAATGCAATCACTTGCAAATGGAAGTTTCGTATTTCCTTTATTAATTGAAATAATAATATTATAGATTAATTGAAATATTATGTCTAGTGTGTAGTTTGTATGTTATAGAGAACTTGTTATCACACTCCATTCTTTAATTTCTTTAATTGAAGAAATACATTTTTACTGATATGTAGAATTTATGAAGTTTGGGTCGGCAGAGTTAGGCCGTGAAGCTTGGCTCTACATGAGATCTGATATCTCTTTCACAGGGCAAACCTTAAAGTTAAACCATGTTTTTACACGAAATGTTTTGGTGGAAGATGTATGTTCACGTACTCCATCGCAGCGTTTAGCACTGCAGTAGAGTACATAATAAAAAATAAATATCCGGAGAAGGAATCAAAGCCATTAACATGTTTAGTTCAAAATCTGTCCGATTTATATTTAATTTTAGCCTAGCTTCTTAAACGGATCTCAACGCCACAATTGAGTTCGCGTTACTTTATCATTATGTTATTTGTTTATTTCATTTTCCCAAATCAATAACATGCACCCATATATGGAAACTGCACTACAATAAGAATTGCATTTCAATGAAACACGGTCTATCTACGACTGCTACGTATGTGAGAACCTTAGATCAGTGTGAAAATAGAAAACATGAAAATGGCATGGATCATAGACTTACAGATTTCACATAGTATATGCAGTGCTCCTTTTAATTATTGCCATAATTTTTTTATTGATGATATTACGTCATGGCGATCTGTTTCTTCAACAATAAGCCGTTCATCCTTGTATTTCGACTGTTCGGGAGAACCGCTAGTGACTAGTAATTCTTATTTGGAGAATTTTGTTGTTAGACCTGGGATATCATGCCTTTTTAGGCGTTTGTATTGGGTGCCATTATCTACACTCATAGTTATTCCAAGCTCGTTAGTGTGCCTTATGCGTTGTTTAGTTGGAAGTAGCGAGCGATTAGCCAGTACATATTTTGGAGTTTTATATCTAGTTGTTTCCGTTTCCTCCATACGTTTTTATGACACATTAGTCTTCTATCTAGGTGCATTCCTAGATATATTGCCCTGTCTTCCTTTGGGATATCTTTTTCATTCAATTTAATTGGTGGACAATTTGGTGACGTTTGTGGATTTTTTTTGTGGCCTTTGATTCGCCACTATGTCAACCAGCCCTCGACTTTGCTTAAATGCTTCTGCAGGTTTTCTGATACCGTTGACAGATTAGCATGGCCAATCAGGTATAGAACTGGTCCAAGTATATTGTCAGGGCTATATACTAGGGTACTCTACTAATTTTATTTCATAAAGTGTCTATCACTCATTTCTGTATTTGACCTCAAAGCATCTTTGAGCAATGCTCCATTCACACCTTCTACATTTTGTTGAAGCATGACTTCAACAAAATGTAGAAAGTGTGAAGGAAGCATTGCTATAATAACAAATGAAAAATAATAAAAATATATATCTTAAAGTATAGCAGTCTTTAAACACTGTATTGGTTTTTTTTTATATATTTTTTTGCGTCGTTACGAGTTCATCACCATAAGTTGATATACACCGGTATACTTTGTTTATCAGGGTAGCAGATGGTTTACACGTAATGGTATTTACACGTAATGGCAATTGAACTTAATGAGACTTTGAATTTATTTAGGTTTTTGCTAATAATGGTTTTGTACTAATTGAGCTGAAAGTCAGGGTTGAGTTCCGCTACTTAACACGCAGTACTTCAAATTAAGCAAAATGTGGTAAAGGAGTGTCTTAACACTAGGTTTTCTAGTTTGCTGTGCTTATCCTGCCATGCGTGGGATACAGCGTGAAGCTGAAAAAATAACTAAAATTAAATTTATAACTATTATAAGCGTAGTAAAATATCTGTACCAAAACGATGTTTTTCATACCAGCGTAATATCACTTCTAGCCACTTCACTTTAAATCAACCGCTGAGACAGAAGAATTTCTCGTAAACTCAATATCGCTCGTGTGTTTTCCAACTGCAATATAAGCGATGACTTTCAGGATTTAACTTTTCTAACTTTAGCTTTGCACTTCCTGTTTAGTGACAATTATTTATTTTCTGTTTGGTAAATATTATTACGTTTCTTCATGTTGTTTCCTTCTATAATATTTTTATTATATTAAATTACTTAAAGCAAGAAAAATATAGAATTAAGATTTTTGGTCTTTTAGTTTGTGGATTATTTTTTTTATTTATTTTTTTTTGCTCTATTTCCTTATGAACTCTTAAAATACAGCATATATTTATTGAGAAGTTAGGAAATTAAATATAAATTTATAAATTAATAATAAATTTTTAATTTCTATTTAATAACAATATCGTAGAAACCGTGATAGATAGTGAGGTTTGTTCACTACATTTATAGTATAAGACTTATAATAATAATTATTAAGGACTATAAGTGTATCTTATGTTTATTTTAATATATCAAAAATAATGATATTTAACTTGAGAGTCTTTAATTTATACCTATTCACCGATGCGCTGGTTGAATTTCTAAACAAGTTGTACCAATAGAATAGAATAAACAGTGGTGCCTAGAGTTCAGACAATATGTGGTGGTTCAAGTCACAAACAGTAACAAGCGTCAGCTACATCACAGTTAGGTTAAATATACGTTTAAGATATACATATTGATTGATATTCAAGAAGAATTAATCGATAATAAGGTAATAATCATGTAAAATACATGAGAAACTGAGGAACTTTTATTTGAAGAGAGTAACTAGTGGACGAAGTAAAAGACGTATGTGGATACCGTAGCGTTTGATGCTTTGTTTACTTTAGTAACCTTTGTGAAAGTGAAATTTTTCATTTCCTACTTTCCACTAAACTTAAATGGTACTGCGTGTTGATTTGCGGAACCCCACATCGCGCTATGACTCGTTATTAGGAAAATGAAAATATTGTATATCTCATTCCTTTCCTTTCCAAGTGAATATTGAACCCAGTACCTGTAGAAATTGTATCCTGCGCTACCATACAAACAATTTTAAAAATTTCTAAATATACTTTACACCGATGTATTTAATCCACTGCCATACTGTGCCAAAAGAAATCCGAGATCAAATTCAGAATGAAACTGATGACAATTATCATTCAGAGTTTGATCTTGGATTTCAAACTAATAAATATATCAGACATGATCTGCACATGTCAGACTTTGTTTAACAAGATGTAAAAATAAGTGAATATATAAGTATATTGATAGATATATGAGACAGATTGAATTGATAATAATCAAATCATCAAACTTTTATATAACTATTCTTAATGTGACAACCTTCAAAATTAAATACAAAATGATATTTATTTTTTAAATTTTTCTCTGCCATAAAAAATCTGAGCTAGCTGACTTTGTGCTATAGGCAAGCAAACGTAGAGGTCAGAGTTCACACACAATACCCCAGTTTGTCATCGGAGTGTTAAAAGGAGGCCGTCACATTTTATGAAACATGTGAATTCTTTAGAGAACGAGGTCAGGGGCCATTAAAATCACATTCGGTTTTTTAAATTTTATCTGTTGAATTTAACTTTCATGAACAGCGAGGCAAAATGTATTTATGTTTATTTTTTTGTGTTTTACGAGTTCTTTTCTGTACTATTTTTAATTATTCATAATGTTATTTCAGATGAATGATGAATCTTTTATTTATTTTCTGGTGAGTTTAATGATTTTAATTAATTAATTAATTTAAGGTAACTTTTTATTAAACTTTAATAATTTAAAAATATTAATTTATGTAATTCATTTGAATAAAAAAGCAGATTCACATAGACACATTTATTCCATTCAGTTACTTCCCGCAAAATTTTAATAGATATTCCTTATTAAACGAAGGAACTCAAGGATGTGCGTTATGTGTCGGAGCTATATCATTAATAATAAACTTTAATACAACCATAAGCTTCACTCATTGTTGATCATATTTTAACATAACTTTGTACATGTCAAAAATAAATAACATTTAAATGAAAGTAGTTAGAGTAAGTAAGAGATGGCGGCTAGGAGGATGAGTAGTCATATTACAGATATATCAGAAATGAAAGGAACATAATTAATAACAACCACAGAATTTTCATAATAAAGTTATTACTGGTATTAATAATATGTACTGGGTCACACCAAAACCAACACTGCCTTTCCCATGCCCTTGTGACATTTTTATAAACATTTATCAATACATAAAACGGTAAAAAAGTGTGTCCGTACATTAAGTACAGGCATTTCCTTTTTACTTTTTTATTTAATTGACGTTGTTGATGTATGAAAGTAAAATTCTGAATATTTATGTTTCACCGTAAAATATTTTATATTTTTTTCTATATGCAAAATGTACTTCCACAGGGCACCAGCTAATTAGTAAATAAAATACTATAATTTCAAGCGGACGACGCCACGGACTGCTAGTAAGCGAAAAAGGATAAAAATGAATAGGAATTAATGACGCGTCTAACAGTGGCGTGGTCGACACGCAACACATGACGATGTATAAGCAATTTGCATGACCATATCTATATATACATCTAGTACATTTTTTTTTACTTCTTAGAAATAAACATTTCCCAATTAATTCTATTCTATTTCTGAGGCCTGTCGTAGCGCAGCGGTACAAACGTTTGGCTGTAAGCGATAGGTTGTGGGTTCGATCCCCACTCGAGGAAATGAAATATTTAATATTTTCAATTTAAATATATTTTCATTTCTTCGCTCTGGTACAAGGCAAAATGCAGCGATGAGTTCCGCCACTCAAAACGCTATGCCTGATAATACGGCGGAAAATGAGGAACGGAAATGGAACAGAGTGTCTTAACACTAGGTTCCCAAGGTCCCTCTGCCTATCCTGCCGTGTGCGGGATACAGCGTGAAGCTGAGTAATTCTATTTCTTTTATATGCTGCAACCTATATTTGACATAATATTTTGTTTGTGAATTCGATACCCACACAGAGTAATCAATGGTTATAAATTTCTTACTTTAGTAAGAAGCTTTATCTTCTTAGATTTTGCTTAGCAGCTTTGAGTGGGTGGAGAGTGAAAATTCGTCTTAACTCTAGCTTTTTCTTGGCCTAACCTTTAATATGCCTTCAAAAGCGTAATTATCAATATAAAAAGCTTAAATTATCAGTTTCAGTTAAAAAAAAAGTAAAATTTTAAAACAACACAATCAATGTATTAAAGTAACTAATAACATTGTCATGAGAAAATCTGAACACGATTACAAATGACTGATAGTCTATTAATATGTAGAAGTACATGCAAATATATTACGCATACTGTTTACTGCATTAGATAATCACTATCGATCTAATTGTACTATGACATAGATATCTTTATAGCTTTACTAGCGGTACCGTGTGGCTTCGCCCGCTTATAGTCTATAAATATTTATTTTATGTACAAAAAATCCATAAAACTAAAACATTACATTACATTACATAGCTTCACGCTGTATCCCGCACGAGGCAGGGTGGGCAGAGGGAACCCGGGAACCTAGTGTTAAGACACTCCATTCCACTTCCGTTCCCCACTTTCCGCCGAAATTGAGGCATTGAATATTTAAATTGAAAACATTGAATATTTAAATTGAAAATATTATATATTTCATTTCCTCGACTGGGGATTGAACCCAGAACCCTTTCGGGCCTCTAACTAAAACCAAAACTGTAATTAATACTTATTTCTCACACTCTGTCAGCATCACACTGTATCCCGCACATGGCAGGGTAGGCAGAGGAAACTTGGGAACCCAGTGTTAAAACACTCCGCTCCGCAGGCATTGCGTGTTGTATGGCGGAACTAGAGCGATCAAGATTACTGTACTAAATTGTTAATTAGAAACAGAACAAAAATTCTTCTGCCTGCTTCAATCTTCATTTTTAAACAACGTAGTAGTAATTAATTTTGTTATATGAAACATTTCATAGAATAAGCCAAGTGCATTAAATGACGCAGGTGTCCTTTCAGAATTTTTTAGTTGACCATAATATAATAATGTTGGCTAAAGAAAAATGTTACTCTGGTACTTGTGACACTACTATGTAACATATGATGTTTATGATTTTTTTTATATACATTTTTAGACTCACACTGAATCGAACATAAAGCAGGGCAGAGGGAACCTAATGTTAACCCGCGAGGACTTGAGTCTCTAGACGCCCGAGTATGAGACATTCACTCAGCTTCACGCTGTATCCCGCACATGGCAGGATAGGCAGAGGGAAATTGGAAACCTAGTGTCAAGACACTTCGTTCCACTTCCGTTTCCCACTTACCACCGAATTTTGAGGCATAGTGCGTTGAATGGCGGAACTCAACGCCGCTTTGACTCAGAGCAAAGAAATGAAAACATTACAATATTTAAATTGAAAATATTAAATATTTCATTTCCTCGAGTGGGGATCGAAGCCATAGCCCATCGGTTACAGTCACACGTTTGTGCCGCTGTGCCACGACAGGCCTCAACTATACTATGAGACATTGCTTGTAACGGCGCGGTGAAATAATATTTATTCAAGTATGTTATCTCATTTGTATATTGTGTTGATTAACACGATTCTCAACGTATACGATACATATATAACTTTATACAATTCTTATACAGCGAACCATATTACGTGTATATTTTTAAATTATTATTGTATTATCACTGTTTTTTATCGGCTTTACGTAATATGGCAGAGCAGATTGAACTTGGAAATCTAGTATTGAGACACTTCGTTCTGTTCTGTCTGTCTTCGTTCTGTTTTTGCTGAATTTGAGACATTGCATGTACAGTGCGGAACTCAACGCCGATCTATGTCTTGTTACCTGGTAAATAAAAAAATAAATAGTTAATTTGAAAATGTTAAATATTTCGATTCCTCGAGAGGGGACCGAATACACAGCCTGTCACGTTTACCGTAACACGTTATTTTCTTAGTTATATTTACACGTTCTCATACAAATTGATTTTCATTTTAACTTATCTAAATATTATAGCTTGTGATAATGTGAATGTTATGGGTCGATTCCGGCTTAAATAATGTTTTTTTTTTTTTAATATTGTCATAGTGTTTTTGAAAACAGCGCAAATTAAACGCCCAGTGTGTTTTAATACGTATTTAAAAATCTTATACAAAAGCTTGAGTGAAATTTAGTTATTATCTTTAAAGAGCTTTTAATATACCTACAAGTTTTAACTAAGCAGCTCTAAATAAGTATGTATTAGATTTTAACCTACTAAGCTCATAGTATATTAAGTTTTAAAAATGTTTAAATACATTTTTTAGTATTTCTTGATATATCATGTACTTGGCCTATCGTAGCGCAGGGCATAATATAGCGACTGTAGAAGTGGAATATTGTGGGTTTGATTCGTAATGGAGGAAATAAGAAATCAAACCTACAATATTCCACTTCTACGGTTTAAATTAAATTAAATTCAGACAAAAATTTGATGGAAATAGGGGAATGGAACGGAGTGTCTCAACATTAGATTCCCAAATGCAAGATACTGCGTACTAATGGAGAAATGGAATTAAATTAAATTCAGACAAAAAAATAGTGGAAATAGAGGAATGGAACGGAATGTCTCAACACAAGATTCCCAAATGCAGGATACTGCGTGAAGCTAAATAAACATTATGTACTTGAGATACTTCATCATTTTAACTTTCTTATGATAATCAAACTAAGAAAAAACTTTGACACGTTAGTTTATTTACATTTAACTATTGAAATTTTAATTTTTCATAGAAGTTAATCTTGAAAATGAAAATAATACATAAAATGTTAGTCTTCAATTCATTAAAAATAAGTATCCATTTCTTAATGTGATTCGTACACGTGTACACCTATCTAGGGTTGCTTCTGGCTTGTTAAATAATATATATATATATATATATATATATATATATATATATATATATATATATATATATATATATATATATATATATATATATATATATATATATATATATATATATATATATATATATATATATATATATATATATATATATATATATATATATATATATATATATATATATATATATATATATATATATATATATATATATATATATATATATATATATAAACAAATTAACGAACGCTAATGAAAGTTTTTAAGGCAATGAAAAAGCAGATTTACAAAAAATGTGTCGACTTTTAAATTATTTTATATTGTTTTTTAAAGTGTTTTAGCTCAAATAAAATATATACTCTTAGTTATTATAATGAATACGCAGATGAGGTACAAATAAGGCAGGTTAATTAATTATTTATATTATTTTACCTATGAAGACTATGATGCTTGTCGTGGCGCAGCGGCACAAGAGTGTGACTGTAAACGACAGGTTCTGGGTTCGATCCCCAGTAGAGGAAATGAAATATTTAATATTTTCACGCAATACCTCAGATTCGGCGGAAAGTGGGGAACGGAAGTGGAACGAAGTGTCTTAACACTAGGTTCCTGGGTTCCCTCTGCCTACCCTGCCTCGTGCGGGATACAGCGTGAAGCTGAGAGAGAGAGAAATATAAAGACTATCTTAGAAAATATCTTTTGTCAATTTTATGTAGTCTCACGTTGTATGCCGCGGATTGTAGGGAGGACAGAGGATTCCATTTTCCGATTTCCTGCGAATACTTTAAGGTTTTGCAGGCCTGTTGAGTGGTAGAACTTAACGTCGTGTTTTGCCTTATTACCAGAGCGAAGAAATGAAAATATCAAAATTTTCATTTCCTTGTATACCTGAGTTTCGACAGATTTCTTTTCTCTCTCTCTCTCTCTGTCTTTTCAGACTTATTTTCGATGTATCTGGCATATACACACATAATGTTCCCAGAAATACATTTCCGTTTTCCACTTTCCACTGAATTCTGGGCTAATTGTGTTTTAAATATTGAAATTCAACAACGCATCTCGCGACATAAGTTGAGTGAAATCCACAACCTGTGGGGTTTACATTCATTCACTTGAACCCCTGCGCTATGACTAACCTCATACATAATTTATAAATATTAAGTATCTAAATGCCTGTTGTTGCGCAGTGGTACACGCGTGTGACTGTAAACGATAGGTTCTGGGTTCTATCCCCACTCGAGGAAATTAAATATTTAATATTTTCATTCTTCGCTCTGGTAACAAGGCAAAGCGTCACAACACGCAATGCCTGAAATGAATGTCGATGGAAAGTGGGGAACAAAAATGGAACAGAGTATATTAACACTAGGTTCCCAAGTTCCCTCTGCCTACTTTCCCGTGTGCGGGATACAGCGTGAAGCTGAGTAGTAGTAGTAAGTATCTTAATAAAAAATAATTCACTAAATTAAACTTAAATGTAAGATACTTTATAAAATATAAATGTTTTGTGATGTCTGTCTGACTCGCAACAAACGACATGTGACCCTTTGTTGTTTGTATAATGAAATGAGATTTTGATCTCCATACTAATTTGTTTCAAGGCAGTTGCTGCAGTTTTACCGCTATATACTGACGGTTAGCTGTGTTTTGTTTAAAATGGTGAATTGGATTCGACTTACTTTGGAATTAAAGTAGGTACAGTGTTTTTTGAATATATGTATGTATAGTTAAGATATTATTGGTAGATATAAAAATATGAATTTATGTTATGGAATACAAGAGCTAATTTATTTATTTATAAATCCTTTGACATATTTTCTCTTTATGACAAATTTTCATCGTATTGCATGCGCCGCGTTCTTCCTCGTGACTAGAGTAAGAAACTGAGAATGGGTGACCTCTTTAGGTGAAACTTAAACCCACAACCTGGTACATGGCAGAGTAAGCAGAGGCAAATTAGCAACTTAGTGTTAGAACACTCCTTTGTATTCCTACCGTGGACTATTGTTTATAATATTTAAAAGTAAACGGTTACAAAATCATGATTATTGTTTAGCTACAACGGTTTAAACAGCGCACTAATGGAAGGTCTCGAGCTAGGCGGTCAATAATTTTTATTTCTCCTCTACTGCTATGTATCTTATTAAACCCGTATAGATTTTCATATATATATATATATATATATATATATATATATATATACACGTGGCAGGACTCTACGCCACGCTTTGCCTTTTTCCAGAGCGAATTCAAATTCAAATAGAATTTTGCAAGAACTTTTGAATCGTCAAACGAACATAAAAATTACCGCCGGCTCGGAATGCCGTTCTGCTGAGAAGGGCCGGCAAGGAACTCAACAGTTGCTCTTCTCAATATTGAATGTTACATTTTCATTTTTTAATACAAAAGTGACTATCCTGCACACTTATCATGACAATTAAATGATCTTAATTAAATACATTTTTATTGTTATATATTTTTATCGTTAAATATTCTTGAACAATGTAGTAAACTTTCTTGGTTACCATGGCTTTAACATTTATTTTAAACTGTTCCAGTGGCAAATTCAAAATATATTGCGGAATACTGTTATAGAAACGTATACCCATAAATGATATATTTACTTTTTGGAGACGATAACTACGACATTGTCCTTGTTTCTCGTCCCTATCATATGTCTGTCACTGTGAAACATTTAATATGTAAACATTCAATATGAAAATTTTAAATACTTCAATTCCTCGACTAGGGATCAAACCCACAACCTATCGTTTACAGTAACACGCTTGTGTCTCTGCGCCACGATAGGCCATAATTATGATTAAATTATCAACTCTGTTGACTTAATATGAATTAGGTACACAATTTATATTGTGCTATATTAAAACTCTGCAAATATTTCAATAGTGAATTTCCCAGTAAATAGTTTGCATATTTTCGTAATTAGAAGTAATTGTTCATAATAGTTTTAGCTGTATAGCTTTCAGAGATAAAATTTTAATAATATTTTATATCGATAAAAGAATTTAGATGAATATATGCGTAAGTAAAATTTATAACCTAGTGTTAAGACACTCCGTTCCACTTCCATTCCCCACTTTCCGCCCAATTTGAGGCATTGCATGTTGAGTGGCGGAACTCTACGCTTTGCCTTGTTACCAGAGCGAAGAAATGAAACGTTAAATATTTAAATTGAAAATATTTAATATATCAATTCCTCGAGTCGGGATTAAGCCCACAACCTGTCGTTAACAGTCACACGCTTGTGCCGCTTCGCCACGACTGGCAACACCTACTCGTAACTATGTAAATTTAATACTTTACTCAATTATTTACCACTTTTTATCCAAATCTTTACTTGCACAGAGTTTAGATTCGTTTACTTTTCTACTCTCACAATTTTTAATGTTACCAGTGTTTAAAAATATTCATATTACACAATTTTTTTTATTTTTATAATACTTTCATTAGCAATGGGTTATATAAAAAATAATAAACTTAATTTTGAGCTAAACTAAAAGGAAACTCAATTTACAAACACACGAAAAGGGGTAAAAATATGTATTCATGCTATCATTATCCAATTATAAACGTATTAGTAACAATTATAGCTGAAACCTTGTTGATTTATCAAATATGCCTATTGATAAATTAAAGCTTTAGGCAATTAAACTAATTGTTTACACTCTACGATAAAATGTTTTTAATATGATATAGTCAGTCATCCATAAAGTGGGTAACGGAACGGAGTATCTCCACACTAGGATCCTAGGTTTTGCTTATCCTGACATCTGTGGGATACAGCGTGAAGCTATAAAAGTAATTCTTAAACAGTTATAAAATATTTTTATCTACTTATAGGAAAACATGGGAAGTGCCTATAAAAATCTCTATACGAAAGAATTAGGTGCCCGACAGTTAATAGAAGCGCGGAACAGATACTCTTATTAGATTAGTTATTATTGCAAGCTTGACGTGGCACAGCGACAGGTTATTGGTTCCACCCCCACGCGAGGAAACTTAATATTTAATATTTTAACTTCTTGGGTCTGGTATCAAGGCAAAGCGTGAGATTGAGCTGAGCACGTAGAGCTTCAAATTGGAAAATGAGGAACGTAACGGAGTGTCTTAACACTAGATTCCCAAGTTGACTCTGCCTGCACTGACATGTGCTGTGGGATACTGGGGTGAAGCTGAAAAAGAATGTATATTCTTGCTTATTAAGAAACGAGCTCATATCGTTTTCAATTTTTTTTAAGATATTTATTGAATATTTAAAGCTTAAACTCCACGCAAGAACAGATCAAGACTTTACTCTAAATTTACCGAGCAAAATAAAGGTAAACTAAACTAATGGTACCGTATTATACAAGGGAATCGAATTAACTGTTTCAATTTGTCTGACGGATGCCCGGTTTATTTAACTGAGGTGGAATAGAATAGAAAATAGTTTAACTAGGTATAATTAACTCAGAGTAATCTTGCTAAACTGTGCACAGTTGCAATTGTATATTGATTTAGATGCGTTTTGACATAGAGATTAAAGTGATTATTTTTTTTTAGGTTTTTTTTTTACACTGTTAATGATTTCATTATCACGCAGTGAGATAGTGTTTAACTTCAGATGCAATGATTGTAAGTTCAATCGCCATTCAATGAATAAGTGTGTTAACATGTATTGAGTGTTGATACATGTGAATGTATGACCAAATGTGAGAAAGTGTCCTAACAAATAAATGCTACAATCAATAATATTTCTTTAATTAATATATATATATATATATATATATATATATATATATATATATATATATATATATATATATATATATATATATATATATATATATATATATATATATATATATATATATATATATATATATATATAATATATATATATATATATATATATATATATATATATATATATATATATATATATATAATATATATATATATATATATATATATATATATATATATATATATATATATATATATATATATATATATATATATATATATATATATATATATATATATATATATATATATATATATATATATATATATATATATATATATATATATCTGTCCCCCACTTCCTGCCTAATCTAAGGCATTACGCTTATGTACCTAACATGTGTAACATAATCTACCGGGATAACAATTACCCAAAGTACAAATTAATATTAATTATTTATATAAGACGTTAAATTAACAATATGTTTACTAAATATAAATTTTCTGAGACTCTCTTTAGAAATATTATCTGTATTACACAAGTAAGTAAGCGAAGCTACCTTAAAAGTCTTTTCACGATGTTATACATTTTATATGAGCCATGCTAGTTTCATGAGAGTGTTACGATTTTATTAAAGATCTGCTCGTTTCAACAAAAATATAGTTGTAAAGAGGGGATTAAGAGATATATGTAACTGTACTTAAAATCGAAATAAGATATATTTTTGTTTCAATTTTCTTAAAGTTATTATCTATTTGATATTTAGTAAATAAAAATAAGGTTATTTCTAATGACTCCATCTTATTTTATAAATAATATATTTTTAAACATTTTACTAGAGCATTTTATTTATAAAAATGATTATCTATCTAGAAAGATATTTTTTATTATTATTATTATTTTTAGCTTCACGCTGTATCCCGCACGAGGCAGGGTAGGCAAAGGGAACCCGGGAACCTAGTGTTAAGACACTCCGTTCCACTTCCGTTCCCCACTTTCCACCGAGTTTGAGGCATTGCGTGTTGAGTGGCGGAACTCAACGCCGCGCGAAATTGAAAATATTTAATATTTCATTTCCTCGACTGGGCATCGAACCCAGAACCTGTCGGTTACATACGCCACGACAGGCCTCAATAAAAATACATAATTCTATATAATAACACGAATTCTTAAATAATAAAGATTAAAACTTATCTTTCTAGTACTAGGACATCTGCTTCAAGTAATTACTATGGCCTTTAGTCCCTACTGTGTTAACATTAATTGTCGAGTCAAACGATTTCAACTTCAATTAACCGAAGCAATGACCGCGGTGACACATCTTTGAGCACCTGCTGGTAATGTGACTTATTATGTCACTTTGTTTCCGTTTCTTGTGGAATAGAGTCAACATTTTGTGTTTTCTAACCATTTTACACTTTTAAATTGAGAAGAAATAGTTTTGTAGGTACTAAACAATATTTTTTTTATAGATTTTCGTATATTTGCAAAGGATATTGACAAGGTACTTCGTACTTTATATATACATACATACTCCTCAAGAAGATAATTTGATCATAAAATTTATTTCCTGGTAATAAGGTAAAGCGCAGCGTTGAGTTCCGCCACTCAACACGCAATGCCTCAAATTTGGCGGACTCCGTTCCACTTCCGTTCCCCACT
This sequence comes from Eueides isabella, assembly GCA_019049475.1. Classification (NCBI taxonomy): domain Eukaryota; kingdom Metazoa; phylum Arthropoda; class Insecta; order Lepidoptera; family Nymphalidae; genus Eueides; species Eueides isabella. Next base: position 2,747,560 of record CM032397.1, read on the forward strand.
GAACGGAAGTGGAACGGAGTGTCTTGACACTAGGTTCCCGGGTTCCCTCTGCCTACCCTGCCGCGTGCGGGATACAACGTGAAGCTTATAAGAAAAAAAAATATTTTCTAATACTATTGGAAATTTATAAGTATGTACGTACATATATCACTTATCTGTCTCTGCTACTCCTCTTTTGTTCATCTATCCGAGTTTAATTGGTCCATAATTGAATGAAAGCTGATTAATCTCATGCCTTTATACATCGCTACTATATACTTTTATAACTAATAAGCAAGTATTAAAATCACATTGTTGTGTTATTGCTTTTAGTTTCAAACATTCTCGATATTTCATTATGAAATTTTAATTATACTAAGGCCTGTCGTGGCGTAGTGGCACTAATGCGTTATTTTAAACGTGACAGGCTGTAGGTTCGATTTCCATTCAAAGAAAAGAATTATTCAATGTTTATTTTTTTTCTTTGGTTACAGGGCAAAGCGCGTGATTGACTTGTAATGTCACAAAATTAAAATTCCCTAGTTCTATCTGCTTACAAAAAAAATAATCAATTATTTTAATGTATTTTGTAATTTTGTGGCTCAGTAGAACCACGGCCGCCTTCAAACGGATGGGTAGTGGGTTAGATTCTTAACCGGAAATATGAAATGTAATTTACTTTCATTACCCAAATACAATGTTGATTTTCGTCAGTAAGCACAGCACGCTAATACTAAAGTATGAAAAAAAAAACATTGAGAATATATACTTACACTAAAAACTACCTTACCATTTATAACAATATAAAAAGATACTCCTTTTTAAAATTTAAAAAAATCCAACTTTAAAGAATCTAATAAAAATATATGAAACACTATCTTGCTCGTTGTAATGTATGTAAATTAGTTTGTAACTCCCGCAGTGGAATGGTCAACGGCGTAGTTTCTATTATACCTACTAGTATCTAACAGTAGCCCGTTGTGCTTCAAAACTGTACTACAGTGAGAAAATAACACTTGTAACTTGTATATCGTTAATGGAATACTTGATTGACTTTAAATTGCTTATAAATTAATGAAATAATTCATATTCGATGTACAATTTGTAAGGAAAATAAGGGAGGCGTTTTTAAAATAGAAGGTTTTAATAACTCAGTTCAATTTTGTAATTGTACGTCTATTTACTTTATTTTTCTATGTATACATATACCTGAATATATAAATAAACACTGTCTTAATGAAGTAATATCGTATAATATTGTTTTCATTTTACGCTGTATCCTTCAAGTAACAAAGTAGTTGAGGGAACCTGGGAACCTAGTGTTAGGACACTTGCTCATTAAGGCACTTCCGTTTCACTCTCTCCGCCATGTTTTGGACGCATTGCGTGTTGACTGGCATGCATTATCATAATTTATGATCAAAGCTAAAAAATAAAAATATTAAGTGCCGGTATCATTACGAGGCTGGCTGATATAATAACGATTAGCCGTATCTGTCAGATAAACAATATCTTTTTTGCGTTATTGATGTCCTGCTACCTTTAAAGTGGATGATGGTTGTCCACCAGATTAGTCGCAAGGGAATTTAATTGTGAAACAGAAAAAAAAATATAAGCAGTCTCTATCTGTGAGATAGCATTAAGTGTCAGTTTACTATCTGAAACTTTATTCGTAACCGGAGAAACTGTTCATAAATATTTTGTTCTCCAGAGTAGACATCAATCCACCATGACGACTTCTTAAATGGTCTTTTTGCTGAAATCATTTACTATATATATATTTTTTTTACATATTTTATATCATACGAGATATATACAATATGCCAACACAGTATGTCTATCATTAAACAGAACTGCCTGATTGTAAATGCAAGGGAAAGGTTTCGATATAAATTTATTCGAGTAGGGACTCGATGGAATTATCCATTTTCATTTGGCACCGGGAGTAAACGTTTGGGGGGCTGGGGTAAAAGTGACTGACTGAAATCGGGATAAGTTATAAGTTCGATCCCCAGGTAAGAAAATGCAATATTTAATATTTTCAAATTAAATATTTAACATGCAATGCCTCGAATTTGGAAAAAAGTTGGGAATGGAACCAAGTGACTTAACATAAGGTTCTAAAGTTCTTTCTGCCTACATGTCATATGCTATATACAGCCTGAAGCTGAAAAGGAAATAGAACAAATAACCCCTAAAGAACAGTGCTTTGACACTATTTGTGATGCGGGATAAAACACTTTCGTGTACACTCCATTTCATTCCACACTTTCCACACAATTTGAGGCATTTGCATGAGTGGCGGAATTTAATGTCGCGCTTTGCTGTGTTACCAGAGCGAAGAAATAAAAACATTTAATATTAAACAGTCACACGCTTGTGCCCCTGCGCCACGACTAGCCCCAAATCTATATATGATTTAAAAAAAAACATTTTCCTTGATATATGTTGCGAAATTCAATATTATAATTGTTCGTGAATAAGTTGGTTTTTATAACATTACTGTAAGCTTAATCCCACAAAAGCGTTTTCACGGAATATATAAGATGAAGTTCTTGGTATTAGTGATTATACTCGTATGTACACGTAATACCATTGTATCTGTTTATTACTGAATCATATTATTATATTTGGTACAATAAAGAGCTTTAATATAGATGTTAACTTATAAAACTGAAACACGAAATTCTATTTAACTTTTCTTGAATACTCAGCTTCACGCTGTATCCCGCACGAGGCAGGGTAGGCAGAGGAAACCCGGGAACCTAGTGTAAAGACACTCCGTTCCACTTCTGTTCCCCATTTTCCGCCGAATTTGAGGCATTGCGTGTTGAGTGGCGGAACTCAACGCCGCGCTTAGCCTTATTACTTATTTTTTTCTTGAATAGAATTACAATTTTCTTTTTTAGAATATATTTTTTTGGTTGTAGTACCGACGACATATTGAATATACTCAAAACTTTTTACTTTTCACCTTCGCACTCTATGCCACCATATGGCAGAATAGGCATAGGGAACTTGGGGGCCTAGTGTAAAAACACTTCGTTTCGTTCCTCTAGTAACATGCTAAATGGCTTAACTATACCTTACTTTGCCTAGTCACCAGAACGAAGAAATGAACATATTAAATATTTCATTTCCTCGAGTAGGTATCAAATCCACAACCTGTGTACCATTTTAGACCATTTTAGACCTCTAGATAGTAAATACATGATTTTTTCTATACTTTAAAATAAAATTATATAATATCCAAGCACCTATCCATACAATTAAGGTTATGGAATTAACAAGACGTGCATCATACGACAAAATTAGACCGAGTTCGCGTAGGTCAATACAATTACACGTAATTGGAAGGGCGGTTGAGCTTTTGCTTTAATGTACATACAAGTAGTGTTATCATAGTGCTTAGTGGTGTGTTGTGTTGTTGCATGTTCCTTACGGTACGTAGATATTTCCTTTTTTATTTATTTTTTTACTATAAAAAATAAAGTAAAAGAACTAATTTGTTAATATTATATCGTATCAATATAGTGGGAAACGGAACGGAGTGTCTTAACACTAGTTTCCTAAATTCCTTAGGCCTACACTGCCTTGTGCGGTATACAGTGTATAGCTATGTATTTATGTTTGTATGTATTAATTGTTACATATTAATATTAATTAAAATATAATTAGTATTATAGAGTATATTTTTTAAATATTTTATTGGTATAAGTTCCCTGAAAACATATGTGGGTAATGAAATAACTTATCACTAGATTCGAAAGTTTCCTTGTCTAGACTGCCTTATGCGGGATGCAGCGTGAAACTAAAAAATACCAATATATAGAAAATATTATGCTTATTTAGTTAATTCAAAGCGAAGATATCTTTATGATAAAATCGTCCGGTTTTTTCTTTCGCTTCCGTTCTATTCTACACTTACTGTACTATAAGGGAGATTTAACTAAAATGAGTGACAAATCACTCTGTTTTGTTTTCCTTGATATTTGAAATCGTATTAAATAAGGAAGTTAATATGCGGCTTATTTCTTAAATAATGCTGAGGAGAAAGATATTACTTTGAAAAACAATATTAAAAAACGGGCAAAGTGATACATCGGTCTTTGAAAATTGGGCACAAATTGAAAAATGTCTTAATTAACAGTAAGCTTGCTATGTCTACTTTACTATACATGCCAAATAAATCCTTCGAAGAATAAAAAGTTATTATAAAAATAATATTAAAGAATAAAAAGAATCCACAAAATTTTTTTAGCACAAGCTCTATACAAAAATTTATTTAAAAAATATTATATAAAAGCAAACATAAATTTATTTAAAGTTCATTAAAACATCATTTTATTTCACTTTATCTTATGCATACGCTTTCAAAGTATTAATTTTCAAAATCATATCCATTGTTTTCCAATACAAAATGATAGCTTAAATATTTTAAGATCTTTTATTGTGTTGAACTCGGCAGTTACATTAAATATACAGTTTTATCCACAAATACATTTTTTTTTTTCGTGATGTGCCCTGCTCATGGGAGGAAAAGTAGAGGGAACCTGGGAACCCAGTGTTAAGACTAGTGGGGAACCGAACCTGTTCCGTACTTTCCGTCGAATTTGTGGCATTGCGTGTTGAGCAACAGAACTTAACGTTGCGTTTTACCTTATTACTAAAATGACTGAATGAAAACATTAAATATTAAATTTGAAAATATTAAACATTTCATTTTCTCGAATGAAGATCGAACGCAGAACCTACCGTGTTACAATCATACCATTATGCCCATGCGCCATAACAAAAATCAAATATATATTTTATTTTTCAATTAAATTTTGTATATTTATATTCAAAATATATTATTTTATTTTATTTCCCTTAAAATCCAGCCAGAATAAACTAAATCTCAAATCTCATTCCATCATTCGCTTTTCGTCCGGTTTCAACATATTTCTTATTGAGAAGCTTACGTAAAAAATATTAGTTCACCTAGTGGAGATCAGAACCACATTGAAACTATTTGCAGTCATATCTAAATTTAAGTTGAATATATATCACGCTACAACTATGCAGTGTTTATAATGGCCTCATTTATCTGAATAATACGTAATCGTATACGTAAACGTATACATACGTAAAGTATTTCTTTAAGGCCGTCTTGGTGCAATGGGGCATTTCACTCTAAATGTGACAGGTACAGGTTCAATTACCACAAGATTAAATACTTATATTATATTTTTTTTGATTTCTAGAATTAAATATAAGAAACATATCGTTTAAGCATAAGTTTTCCTCTTCTTAAAACAAAAGCATTATACATATATTGAATAAGAGTATTTTCAAACCAACCAACCGCTACGATGACGTCTTTACAAAAACTTATTACTATAACGGATGTTTGGTTTCCGTTTTTATATTCATTAAGCTTGTTAAGTTTAAATCAACATAATAATAACGTGGCACGGCATGCGTAAACGCATGATTCAGTTACGTTAACTTTAATGTTCTATAGCTTAAGTTTCACGGCTTTTCAAAGCAGGTTGTGGGTTCGATCCTCATTCGAGAAAATGTTAAATAATTTATATTTAAAATTTTCAATGTAAATATTAATTATTTTCATTTCTTCGCTCTGGTAACAGGGCATAGCGCGGCGTTAAGTTTCGCCAGTCAACACGCAATGCCTGTTTTTCGGCAGGAAGTGTGGAGCGTTAGTAGAACGGAGTGTTTTTGAAACTAAGTTCCCAAGTTCTCTCTGCCTACCCTACTATGTGCGGGTTACAGCGTGATACAATTTCAGCTACATAGTAATTCCTGAGATTAGCCCACGTAACCAAGCAAACATATACATTTTATTTATACTGAGTGTAAATACCGTATATTTATACTGAGTATAACCGGCGTTGTAATCGAACGTTTTTTTTTTAGCTTCACGCTGTATCCCGCTCGAGGCAGGATAGGCAGAGGGAACCCGGGAACCTAGTGTTAAGACACTCCGTTCCACTTCCGTTCCCCACTTTCCGCCGAATTTGAGGCATTGCGTGATGAGTGGCGGAACTCAACGCCACACTTTGCCTTATTACCAGAGCGAAGAAATGAAACATTAAATATTTAAATTGAAAATATTAAATATTTCATTTCCTCGACTGGGGATCGAACCCAGAACCTGTCGGTTACAGTCACACGCTTGTGCCGCTGCGCCACGACAGGCCTCAATGTAATCCAACGTGTTAATTAAAATGCTATTATAAATACTAAACTACTGCCATATAGTAAATATTCAGAAGTCTAGACTTTCTATCTAAATACGATCCGCTGCCTACATTAGACCAGTACGTTCCTATAATAATGCCAATTTAGTACGTTAGCTCTTTTAGTTACAGCAAATTCCCATTAGGTAATTTTAAAGATATTTTAAAGTCAATTCTATTTTAAGAATTGCCTAAATAAAATTCTAGTGAAGGTAGGCTTTAATTAAATAAAATTTTAAGTAGGCTTTTAATTTGTATAAAAGCTATATATTTGGATAACGAATTTTATGGCAGGTCCTTATGGTTTATAAAGAATGTTTAACAGCGTGAAGCTGATAAAAATGTTTAAAGGTAGGCTTTTACATGGAAATTTTGACGTCATAATGATTTATTCCATAATAATAGGATTCAGCAAGAAACTAAAAAAACGATAAATATAAAATACACAAAGAAAAAAATACGTGGTTTAATGCTAAACTTGGACATTCTCCTTTATTGGAGAGTATAGGGATACATTGGCACTTGATAATTGTCAAAAAATTCTAAATAATTACGACTACTACTTCATTTAAATCATTACGATTCATAAAGTATACAATAACCAGTATCTATCGCAAAGAGAGGGAGATACTTAGATGTGTATAATAATTACCTTATTCAAATAAGTAGAAAATAAAACGAGAAAACCCATTAAAGACTCCTTAATCAACCCAAGAACAGTATTAAAACCAACAAAAATATTGCCATAAAAAGCATTTTTCACACAAAAAATACCTCAAAATGATGAGATTGAAAGTAATAAGAATGCTGAGAATTTACGTCAAGCCCTCCAAGTGTAAAGGGAAAAAAATATCGTTGCGAAATAATTGGGCATCCACATTTCATCTTTGACATCATGTCAGGTGACTGACAGAAAGAATTTCAATCGTATTAGAGCACGTGTGCGCGTGTACTGAGAAAACACTGCGTCTAATCATGTAAGTAGTCTGGGAGAGCGTTTATACATTGTTTATAAGATTATAGAGCTTTTATTGGTAAAGAACGTGTAGGGTTAAATTAATTAAGCTACGCTCAATACTAGGAAGGTTAGATTAGGTTAGGTTAGTGAAAAATTAGTTATTTCAGTATTAGTACTTCAGTGAAAAATATATTGAAGGATATAATTATTGGAACTAGACGACAAGAAACATATGATATTTGGAATATACACGTAAACGTGCTTCTGCGTAAAAATAGGACTTAAAGCTATAAGAAAATACTTAAAATATACATTTAAAATAAAATATACATTTGTACAGTAATATACATGTTACGTCACAATGACTCAAATGAGTTAGCAATGTCGCAGAGGACATTACATATAAAGTGCGTGATTTTGTTTGTGTGTATACGCGCTTATATGTGTGTGTGTGTGTGCATATGTGGGTGATCGATGTATGATTTTACATAGTTTTTTACATACACATTTTTACATACAATTTAAAAAAAATGTTTTATTTTTTATATTGATACAGTAAACGGTACTTTTACTGGATAGCTCTACATAAACTGATTATTAAGCAAATATAAATAAATAAACTTCAGTAGACAATTTTCAAATATAAAAATAAACATCTTTTCACAACAATGTAAACGCGCTCTCACATTTGTTAATGGAATTTAATTTTTGCTTTCCCCAACGTTGATTGATGTGACGTCGCTCTGTAATCCCATTGTGGATTGCTACGTTGAATAAGATTCGGTCCAAAGTTCCTTATAAGTTAATTTAAGTCAAAGTCTTTTATTCTTGCTAAAACAAAATTGCTTATTTTACTTTCTTTCAAGTTAAATACGACTTGTCATATAAAATATTAAGGTTAATTGTCCGAATAGGATAGAAAATTGTGTATGTAAATGTATTCTTTACGTTTATGTTAAAGGGAAATAAAAAGAAAATAAGTATTATTATTAAAAATCTTACTTTCTACTCAGTCTCTTGTGGTATCTCCATTTCTCTCTTGAGAACAAACCGTCTCCTTTACAGTCACAATCCTGAGCTCTTGCTCCACGACAGCATCATGCATGAGTTTGAATTTAAATTAAATAATATGAATGACAATTGGCAATTTAACTTAACTTGGGAACCTAGTGTTAAGACACTCTGTTCCCTTCCCCACTTTCCTCTGAATTTGAGGCATTGCGAGTTAAGTGGCGGAACGTTCCACCGCGCTTTGCAATGTTACCAGAGCTAAAAATATTTAAAAAAATATTAAATGTTTCACGTTTTCGAGTGGAGATCAAACCCACAACCTGTCGTTTAAAACATGTTTCATACAATACTTAATAAATAACAAGCTGTTTTTAATTTCTATACTCAGAGCTGTACTCAAATAAATGATATCTCCGTTATGCATTTTCATCTGTCTCATCTTATCTGCATCATTCATAGTTTCCATATATTGTATAACTATGATCTAGCTGATTTGAAAGCCTAAACAAGATAAACATTTAATGTCATATTTCATATCTTTATTTGTATAGGAAAAATATGGATATAGAATGAAAAATAATATATTTTCTGTACAAAAACGTTTTCTTGATTTTTCCTTTTTTCAGCTTCACGTTGTATCCCGCACAGACCAGAGTAGGCAGAGCGCATTTGTTAACTTAATATTAAAGCACATCTTTTCCAAAAACTTCCACTTTCAGCCAAATTTAAAGCATTGCGTATTAAGTGGCAGAACTCAACGCCGCATTTTGCCCAGTTACCAGAACGATGAAATGAAAATATGAAATATTTCATTTCCTCAATTGGTGATCGAACCCACAACCGGTTTACAGCTGCAAGCATGTGCCTATAAGATATTATTAATATATAAAGATTTGTTAACAGTACATAAATAATAGATCAATTAATATTAGTAGGTAATATTCATGCTTATTAATATAGAAATTACTTCCCAAATTAGAACATCAGATATAAGATTTTTTACGTTAGTAATAGTTTAGTTTGGATTTTGCTATAATCAATATATAATAACAGTTATAAAATATTTGAGGCTTGCCGCGGCGCTTGTACCCACAAGCGTGTGGCTGTAAACGGCAGGTTGTCGGTTCGATGCCCACTCTAAGAAATAAAACATTTAATATACTGAAATTGAATGTTTAATGTTATCTTTTCTTCACTCTGGTAACAAGGCATTGTTTGGCGTTAAGTTCCGCAATTCAACATGAAATGCCTCAATATAAGCGGAAATTGGGAAAGGGAACGAGGGAGTTAACACTAGGTTTTTTCTGCCTACCCTGCCATGTGCAGGATACAGCGTAAAGCTAAAAAAAAAACAGAATAATAAAATAATTATTTAATTAGAGCGTACAATATAGTTTAATACAATATTTATAATTCACTGAAACAATACTAACTGAGATTGCTCTCATTCGCATTATATGAAATAGGAAACTGCCTCTAAAATGAATCATTATCTCTCACATTTATTAGAAACAATGATACTTTATGTATAATACAAGCTTTTGTTAATATATTATATAAATTATTGAAGCCACGTGTGTTTTATTCACAATTTCTCTCCATTCAATAACACTTACCTAATGAGGTCGAAATGTCGATACGATGTTATGTAGCACTTGCACATCGATATTCATATTTTTTTTTCTGATTTGTTTAAAAGAAAAATTTTCATCAAAAAGGTGTTATAAGAATGACATGTCAGTCTGTGTGTTTGTCTGTATCACCGTTTTAATGAATGTAACTATTTGAGTTTGCGGCGTTGAGTTCCGCCACTCAACACGCGATGCCTCAAATTCGGCGGAAAATGGGCAACGGGAGTGGAACGGAGTGTCTTAACACTAGGTTCCCAGGTTCCCTCTGCCTACCCTGCCTCATGCGGGATACAGCGTGAAGCTGAGAAGGAATCTATTTGAATGCGATCTTTTATTTTATTTTTCCCATTTCATTTAATTTAATTTTTTTCATGAACTTCTAAAACATAATGCTTTATTTGCTTTGTATATCAAATGTTATGTAAAAAACAAGACTTGTTCATAGTCATAGTTCGTAGCTATGTTTGGTGTGTCGAATTAACAGTTTAAGAGCAACAAGCACTTTGTCAAGGTGAAGTTTTTATGGGTCAGGTTTTCTTTTATTTAAAATTGTATTGAGGCCTGTCGTGGCGCAGCGGCATAAGTGTGTGATTGTAAACGATAGATTGTGGATTCGATTCCCTTTCGAGGAAATGAAATATTGAATATTTTCAAATGAAACATTTAAAATATTCATTTATTATTCATTTCTTCGCTCTGGTACCTGGCAAATCGCAGCTTTGAGTTACGCCACTCAACACGCAATGCCTTAATTTCGGAGGAAAGTGTAGAACAGAAGTGGAACGGAGTGTCTTAACACTAGATTCCCAAGTTCCCTCTGCCTGCCTTGCCATGTGCGGGATACAGCGTGAAACTGCGTGATTATACTACACTCTATATCCCCGAAAGCAAATTAGTCAGAGGGAACCTTATGTTAAGATATACAGATCTTTTTAGAAAAGTTTTGTTTCTTTCCGCCAAATTCTTGTCTTTGACCCCAATGAGATATTTACGTTATTATCGAATACAATCTACATACAAATCAAGTTCATTACTAAGCTATTCTACTAACAATCAACCTTTCTAACCATACAAATGACTAGTTCTGTCAATGTAACGTTATAATTATATTTTACATGCGGGTTGTCGCATTGTCCCCATTGTAAAGGTGCCTAATGAGCTCGAAATGATACGATACAAACCAAGTTCGGTTATCTTTGGGCAATTGTATGTTATTTTGTGTTTCGACGTTCATAACATAGTATAATATTAATATGACATTGAAATAAATATTTAGTGGAGTAATATCAAAAGTAAATGGCCGCTTGGCTTTAGTTTAATACGTTTTGTAAAATGTCTAAGGAAGTAAAGTGATCCTTTGTATGTGTTTGTGTTTAGTTCTTTTTATATAAGGTTACTTGATATTTGAGAGTTATTTTTTAGTAACGTCATTTGTATATACTTGTATATAGTTATCTAAAATATAACTAAGAGCGAATCCATCTGTTTCTTTTTGTGAATTTTATCGAATTGCGGAATTTAACTCCGGGCTTCATGTCATTGAATCAGGGCATAGTTTCTTGAAATAGTTAAAACTAAATACTCTTTCCATTTGAACTCTATCTCCTTACTTGCTTTGTAATCATCACGGTTAGATTTGAAGTATGTGATATAAAAATGTTTTTTAAATTTTAAATTTTAGCGTATTATTTACTTTAAAAATACTTACATCCTTATATCGTATACTTCAAAAACGACATCTGCGATGACGTCTCTATATACGATATTTATTAATGCCCGTACACATTGGGGCGGCGGCAGCATTTTTTTTAGTTATTTTTAAATAATATCTCATACAGCGTTGAGTTCCGCTACTCAACACGCAGCGCTTACAGAATTTGGCAGAAAGTGGGAAACGGAAGTTTCTTAGCGGAAACGGTATGTACTTGTTTCTTTTGCTTAATCTGCTATGTATGCAAATTAAGCTTAGTGCTTATATGTATATAAGTATTAAATATAATAATGTCTTTGATTTTCGCGATTGTTATACATTTTAAATGAAACACTTTTAAACGGATTAATCGCGTATATTGAATGGTAAACATTTTTGGAAACCCGACGTATCGAACACATTACAGTAGTTCGAACACTTTACGGGTAGACTACCCGTGACCACGGACTGCTGTAAAGTGTTCGAAACGTCGGGTTTCCAAAAATGTTTACCATTCAACATACGCGGTTAATCCGTTTAAAAGTGTTTCATTTAAAAATTATTAAATATTTGTAGTTTTATCTTATATTAGCTACTGTTTCATTATTAATGTCAGTCGATCAATAGCTTACTACTAGTACTACAACAAACGGTTATCCTAATTTTATAACAGTATTCAGCATAGAGAATTCTAAAAAATTTTACTGAATTTGTTCTAAATTGTTAATTGTAAATAAAATTACATAAATTTAAATAAATTAAAGATTACGAAATTTAGCAGATTTTTATATTTTACAAACATATTATATCAATCGAAAATCATAAAAAAAAACATATATTTAAAGTAATATGTAAATCATAACTTTTATTTATAAAAAAAAATGTTAAATTCTTTTTAACTTCACGCTTTAATTCGTACACAGGATCATAAGTAAATGAAACCTATTCTTCACACTGTGTTCTCAAAATTTTATGAGATTACACATTTAATAAAATCAACGCCACGCTTTCAGATACAGAATTATCAGTGTAAAATATCTATATATTTAAAACTAACAGCCTTTTATATTTTTTTCAATAAAAAAATCCCTTTTATATACAAAAATACCAAATAATAACAGAAAACAATCAATTTTATTTCTTTTTTTTTCTAGCTGTACGCTATCATCGAACGATATTTCAACGTATATTACAAAACCTTAATTAGTACACGAACTCGCATCAACATTAGGGCGAATATAAAACAAACTTTGCACATAAATTTATAATTTTCACGCTGTTTCTCCCCACGAGAGAGAAAGGTACTTTCAATTTGCATTCAACTTTCAAAGCCTTTTGATGAAGACAGTACATTCATTAAATTAAAAGTGTTATTAAATGGAGCTTATGATATGGTTTATATTGTTTCTTTTCATTGTGTAAAGTCTGAATTATTTTAAGTCGTTACTTTTTTATATTATGGGCTATGACTAAGATCTTGCATAGAATATTGGTTATATTTTAATATCCTTCTTTTTTTTTTCAGCTTCACGCTGTATCCCGCACTAGGCAGGGTAGGCAGAGGGAACGGCAGTGAAACCTAGTGTTATGACACTCCGTTCCACTTCCGTTCCCCAATTTCCGCCGAATTTGAGGCATTGCATGTTGAGTGGCGGAATTCAACGCCGCGCTTTGCCTTATTACCAGAGTGAAGAAATGAAACATTAAATATTTAAATTGAAAATAATATTAAATATTTCATTTCCTCGACTGGGGATCGAACCCAGAACCTGTCGGTTACAGTCACACTCTTGTGCCGCTGCGCCACGACAGGCCTCATATCCTTCTTTGTTGTTCTAAATATTTATGATTGGAGGTCTGTAGAGACACTGGACCTCAAGATGTGACTGTTAACGCGACAGGTTGTGCATTCGATTAGCACTCGAGGAAATGATATATTTTATGTTTTCGAATTAAATATTTAATGTTTACATTTTTACGCTTTACGAATATAAGGTAAAGCGCGGCGTTAAGTTCCGCCACTAAACACACGATTTGGAGGAAAAAGGCGTTTGGAACAGAATGTCTTAACTCTAGGTTCCCAAGTTACCCTCTGCCTACCCTGCCATGTGCGGGATACAGCGTGAAGATGTTTACAAAATATTTACGATAAAAGTCAGTATTTGTGTAAATTTTTGAGTACTAATCATAAATATAAATGTAAGTTATAATTGTAAACTTTCAAAATTGATTAATAATATTGATAACAGTCAGCTTCACGCTGTCGGAACCTGGTGTCAAGACACTTCCGTTCCCCACTTTCCGCCGAATTTGAGGCATGGCGTGTTGAGTGGAGGAATTCAACGCCGCGTTTTGCCTTATGCCAGAACGAAGAAATGAAAACATAAAATATTTAAATTGAAAATCTTAAATATTTCATTTTCTCGAGTGTAAACGACAAGTTGTAGTTCGATTCCCACTCGAGGAAATGAAATATTTAATATTTTCAAATAAAATATTTAACGTTTCCTGTTCTTTGCTCAGGTAAAAGCAAGGTGTTGAGTATCGCCACTCACAACAGCTCAAAGTTTTTTTTTTTTTTTTTTTTATGGAAAAGACAAGGCAAACGAGCGTACGGGTCACCTGATGGTGAGTGATCACCGTCGCCCACGGCCCCGTGTAACACCTGGGGAGCTACAGGTGCGTTGCCGGCCTTTGAGGTGGGGGTAGACGCGCTTTTTGAAGGTACCCATGTCGTATCGACCTGGAAATACTGCCGCGGGTAGGTTGTTCCACAGATGTGTGGCGCGTGGAAGAAAGTTCCTACGAAACCGCACAGTAGTCGAATGCCACGTGTCCAGATGATGTGGATGGTACTTTAGTTTGTGACGCACTGTGCGGTTGGAAAATTCGGCGGCAGGTATCACGTCAAACAGTTCTCCAGAACACTCCCCGTGATAAATGCGGTAGAGAACGCACAGGGAGGATACGTCTCTACGCAAAGCCAAAGTATCAAGCCCCACACAGATCACTGGGTTCCCAACGATTCGAACGGCTCTAAGTTGTATGCGATCAAATGGTTCAAGCTGATACTGGGGTGCACCAGCCCAAAGGTGAGAACAGTATTCCATATGAGGCCGCACCTGGGCCCTATACAGGGCTAAACGGTGTTTTGGCGTGAAATACTGTCTCGCTCTGCTGATGACCCCCAGTTTCTTCGAGGCCAACTTGGCCTTGCTTTCCAGATGATCGCGATACTGGCAGTCGTTCGAAAAGCTGAGGCCCAATATACTGATGCAGGGCGCGGCTTTAGGGGGGGTGTGTTTGAAAACTGGTGATACGACAAATGGGGTTTTTTTAGCGGTTAACGCGTAGACTTGTGTCTTCTGGGGGTTGAAGTGAACAAGATTCTTTTCACCCCATGCTGAGACATTCTCGAGGGATGCCTCAACGCAGGACACAAGTTGATTTCGGCACTGGTCGACGTTTTCCCGAGAAAGACTTGCATGGCCGGAGTATACAGCGTCCACAGTGCTATCATCTGCATAACAATGTATGTTAGAGTCCTCTAACATGTCATTGATATGCAGAAGAAATAGCGTAGGGGACAGCACGCAGCCTTGGGGGACGCCGGCGTTCACGGGCATGTATTTGGAGCAAAAACCGTCGACAGCGACCTTGATGCTGCGCCCAGTGAGAAAGCTAGCAATCCACTTGCATAAATTCTCGGAAAGCCTGTAAGATGGAAGTTTCGCAAGGAGCGCTCCGTGCCACACACGATCGAAGGCCTTTGCCATGTCCAAACTAACCGCCAGGCCCTCTCCCTTGCTATCAATAGCCGCAGCCCAGCGGTGGGTTAGGTAAACCAGAAGATCACCGGTTGAGCGACCCCGACGAAAGCCATATTGGCGGTCGTTAATCAATCGGTGATCCTCCAGGTAAACCAAGAGCTGGCTATTAATTATGCTCTCCATAATTTTTGAGAGCAGGGAGGTAATAGCAATAGGCCTGTAGTTAGTTGGATCGGCACCATCGCCTTTTTTCGGAATCGGGTGGATAAGAGCGCTCTTCCACGAATCTGGGACTACGCCAACTGAGTAAGAGTGCCGAAATAGACGCGTTAGCACCGGTGTCAGCTCAGGAGCACACGAACGGAGCACAAGAGGAGAAATGCCATCTGGCCCACTCGACTTGTGGATGTCCAAGGAAGACAGAGCTCGCCTAATGGCTTTCTGACTAAATTTAATGTCAGGCATTGAGCTCTGACACCGCGGGATGGTCGGCGGCGTTGTTCCTCGGTCATCCATAGTCGAGTTTGAGGCAAAGAGAGCGCCCAGGAGATCGGCTTTCTCTTTCGCCGTATGGACCAGGATGTCATTTTCTGTGCGTAGCGGTGGAAGCGATGGCCGGCTAAAGTTGCCAAGCGCAGCCTTTGAGAGGGCCCAAAACTGTCGAGTTCCGGACGGATAGCTCTCAAGCTTCTCGCCGATTTTAGCGATGTGCTCGGACCTTGCTCTGGCAATTTGCCACTTAAAGTACCTAGAGGCACGGTTGTACTTTCTTTTTAAGGTTTTCACCTTCGGATCCTTAGTGGCAAGTGCCTTGGCCCAGATTCGATATGCCTCGCGCTTGCCAGAAGCTGCAAGTTTGCAAGACGTATCAAACCAAGGCTGTGACTTGCCACCGATTGGCACTACAGAGCTAGGAATGTAAAGTTCCATACCCTGCAGAACCACGTCGGCGACAGCAGCGGCACTAGCACTAGGATCATCAGAAGAGAAGCAAACCGGCCCCCAGGGATAGGATGAGTAAAACGTACGCATCCCATCCCAATCTGCTGACTTGTAGTGCCAGACGCGACGAGTCGCTGGTGTTCTGCGACTGACGCGGTTAATGGGCACAGCACTCCGTACCAGGCAGTGGTCTGAAGACCCTAGGGGGGGATCAACGACAACCTGGTACTGTTCTGGGTGTGAAGTCAGCAGAAGGTCCAATAAAGAGGCGTTGTGGTTGTCCGCGTCCGGGATTCGCGTAGGCGACTCAACCAATTGGGACAATCCATTCGCCATAGCAAAGTCAAATACAGCCCTCCCCGCGTGGTCAGTGGTGCGTGACCCAAGCCAACTGGCATTATGCGCATTAAAATCGCCAAGTATCACGACCTCTGCGGTGGGCATCTGTGAGAGCGCATCGTCAATAGCCGATTGCATGTGCTCCATGAGCCGATCCGTTTCTGCATTACCACTGTGGGACCTGTACAGGCATGCGTAGATTCGGACACGATCGTCCATGTCCACACGGAGCCAGATGGTGGACAGGTCCCGACCTTCAAAATTGACAAGACGACGGAAACTCAGGTCCTCCCTCACATACACAGCAACCCCGGCATGAGGTATGAAATTATGTTCTATTTTGTAGCCGGGGTATTGAAGATAGGCTGTGTCGCTCGGTCGGGTAATCTGGGTCTCCGTCAGAAATAACAAGGCCGGCCGTGCTATCTCAAGATGGTGGTGGACGGCATTCAGGTTTGAGTGTAGTCCCCTGATATTGGAAAATTCCACGTTAAGAGTGGCAGGGGCTGCCGTGGAGCGTACGCCTCGTTTGCCTTGTGTAGTGCGCGGTACTGTGCCCTCCCCAGAATTCGACGGGCAGCCTGAGGTTAAAGACTCAGGGAGGGATTCTCCAGCACCAGAGATGCTGGTACCCTCCTGGGGTAAATTCTTCTTTAGTGCCGCTTTCATATTCTAGAGAGGGATTGGGGATGGGGATGGGCACCGGGGCCCGGCATTACCCAATGCGAAACGCAGTGTCCGAAGCCACTACTTAACGCCGGTTTTAAATGCCGGGGGTGGTAATGATCCGGTCGAGTCTGCCCATGCGTGTTGCCATTACTGACAACGTGACTCTCCCACAAGTACTTTAGTCGCCTCTTACGACACCGTCAGTACCAGGGTGATCCTATTCTAAGCCGGAATCACACGGCTGAAGTAGAGAACTGTCATCCCTGCCATGTGCGGGATACAGCGTGAAGCTGAGTGAGCGAGTGAGAGTATTACTTTCATTTCTTTAATTATTTGAAACGAATTCATTTTTAAATACCTCCATAACTATTCATAAAAAAAATATTTAAATAAGTAAAAAAAAATCTAAAAAAAGTTTTTCACATTTCTAACTTTTCAAATACTAGAAGCAAAAGAACTAAGTTGAATATAGCTAACTTTTTTAAAAGTGAGAAGGTAATGTATGCAAATGAATGTAACTTTATTCCCCCGGAGCAGTTACCAAGACTTTGACCGTTCGATAAGTTTTCTCATTGAGTTATGGCTTCGAAATAATATGCAGATCTGTTAATATAATAAACATTGTGAAATTTCCAGCTGTTAAGGATAACAGAAAATATTTTTCTACGTTTTACTGTTTAAAGTGCACTTGTCGAATAAAACGCTTGGAAGGAAAGGCTTTAATTGAAATAGATACTTAAAAATATCTTTTTTTAACACTAAATTATTATATATATGAGGCCTGTCGTGGCGCAGCGGCACAAGAGTGTGACTGTAACCGACAGGTTCTGGGTTTTTTTTTTTTTTTTTTTTAAATATTCATTCACCCCTCTGACGTGATCAGAGAATTTATTATTCTTTTGTATATTTTTGGCCTTGCAGTTTTTATGCAGAGTAAAGTTTAAAAAATATGTCTTACAATATAATATTAGGCAGTAAACGTGATATTTCAATTATTAAATAATCCAATAAATTCTAACATCTATACATTACAAAATTTTAAAATTTCAAAGTTCAATATAATAATTCAATAATTAAATTTCCATAATACATTAATAATTCAATAATTCAATAGATAAAATTTCAAAATAATATTGCGATAAAATAATACTAAATAACTAAAATACAATAAATAATTCCAATACAATGATTAGCTGTACATATTATTCCTTTATTTATTTCTTTTAATCGTTTTGTTTCCGACGCGCTTACAGTATTTTATGAATTCTTCCTTAGTCTCTTTTCCCTTTATGAGGTCCTTCAAGCTCTCGGTTTCCACTCTTGCGTCTATTTGTGACTCTACTTGAGCCCTCTCTAAAGCATAGACAGGACACTCGCACAGAATGTGAGTCACACTTTCCGGGACCCCGGGTTCGCAGATGCACGATGGATCTCCTTTGCACTTGAATTTATTCAAGTACTCGGAAAATCCACCGTGACCAGTCAGTATCTGCGCGAGTACACTGTCCATTTCTAATGTTTTTATGGTTCCATACGCGCGAGCCGCGTCCGGGAAGAACAGCTTTGTTCCGGCGGCCGTTGTGCCAGATTGGTATCTGCGGTTCCATTCGTCAACCGACTTCTGACGAAGCAGTCGCTTGACGAATGAAACCGGATACTGATCGTAATCCGGCTTTTTCCTGAGCCGGGTTGCCTCTTTGGCCAACTCATCGGCGCGCTCATTTCCCTCCAGCCCTGCGTGTGCTATCACCCAGAATAGGGACACTGTTTTATTCTGGGCGTGGCAAGCCATCAGGTTGCTCCTAATGTTAGACACTAGCGGGTGGAGGGATTTGTGGCCTATCAGAGACGATCTGGAGTCGGTGTACAGGCCAAATGAGCATGCCGGGTTCCCCAGCATCAGGTCCGTCGCCTTAGACAGAGCGAGGAGCTCAGCCTGGTAGACTGAGCAGTGCGAAGCTAGTTTCAGTTTGAAGGCCCTGGTTTCCGCGTTGCCATTCCATACGGAAATTGCCGCTCCAACCCCTCCTTCAAACTTACTTCCATCTGTGTACATTCGCACCGCTTGGCAATTGTTCCTATCTGCTTGCTCTCGGTCCACCAGGCTCGAAAATTCTAGCGCCATTTGCTGAGCCGGATGATTCGCACTATAGGGCTCAACCCTACGCTCTATGCGAATGTTCCCGAGTACCACTTCGGATAATCCCCTCTTGGTCTCATAGAGGGCGGCTGCCTCCTGCACCCTAAGGTCGAGTGGCAGCAATCCGGCAAGTAGTAGTGAGGCGTTCAGAGAGACAGTCCGGTGAGCCCTAATAATTTTCTGGGCGAACCCCCTCTGTAGCGCGTCCAGTCGCTTTCGGGCTCCTAGCTTTTTGGACGCCGGTGCCCATGCACTCGCGGCGTAAAGAACCATCGGCTCAATTACTGCTGTATATATAGTTTTTGAGACTTCTGGCCGGAGACCCCAGCTCGTTCTCGCCGCTCGGGAGATCTGCTTGTAGATTTTGCTCACCTTAACCCCCAGCTTTTCTAGGTGTGAGTTAAAGGTGAGCTTGTCATCGATGGTAAGCCCAAGAATTTTCATTTCTCTAGAAATTTCAATGCCGACCCCGCCCATGGTAAGACGCGGAGTATCAAATTTTAATTTGCGTGTCACCACCATTGCCTGTGTTTTGTGGGGTGCAAATTTTAATTTGTTCGTGATGCCCCACTCCCTAACATAGGCGAGAGCGGCATTGGCTTTCAGAGACGCCTCGAGGCTTGCATCACCGTCGAAGACGAGAACTATGTCATCGGCGAAAGCTTGGCAGTATATGTCCCGTTTTGTCAGTTCTTTTAGTTGGGGATTTAGTAACAAGTTCCACAAGGTGGGGCCACCTATGGAACCTTGCACACAGCCTTTCATGGTTTCCTTTAAGAATTCCGCCCCGGCATACCTTACAGTGACTCTCCTATCCTGGAGATAACTATCGATAACTCTGCGTAGGTTGATCGGGCAATCTTCCTCAGGTTATGGGTTTGATCCCCAGTCGAGGAAATGAGATATTTTATATTTTCAATTTAAATATTTAATGTTTCATTTCTTCGCTTTGGTAATAAGGCAAAGCGCGGCGTTGAGTTCCGCCACTCAACACGCAATGCCTCAAATTTGGTGGAAAGTGGGGAACGGAAGTGAAAAGGAGTATCTTAACACTAGGTTCCCGGGTTCCCTCAACCTACCCGTGCGGGATACAGCGTGAAGCTATAAAATAAAAATAAAAAAAACAATATGTTTTTCTTATTTTTTAGCCTGTCGTTTACGTAACATAACATTACATCCGTTATTACAAACAAAACAGTCTGTATGTAAGTATAACTTGCAAGAATAAAAGAATACAACTGCATTCAAATTGGTTAAGCAGTTTCTGAGATACGCATGAAGAAACTCACAAATATATAAATTTAGGGTTCCCTCTGCCTACCCTGCCTCGTGCGGGATACAGCGTGAAGCTGAGTAAATTATTATAAGTATAGATAATGTCCCGAGGATATCATTGCACAGTGAACTCTGTAAATGTGATAGTTGTCCTACTGCAGGATTTAAATTATTTGAATTTCATGTCAAAGAGCGGCGTTTAGCTCAGGCATTCAACACTTAACGTTTCAACATTGCGATAAGTGTAAGACGGAGTTGATGAACAATAGTTTTCATTTGCCTATGTACCTTACTATGGAAAGTGTAATGTATTGAATGTTTGAATTTATTTACCGTATTATTTGTTATGTAAGCGAAGCGAGTTTTATGTAAAAATATATTTATTAAATTTAGAATTCTTGCTTGAAATATTTATTAATAACTATAGTCCATAAAATAAAAAAAAATATTGAAAATTTTAACTTACTTATCTTCCATATATTAAAAAAAGTTTACATACACACCTATGTATCAATATTTTTAACAATCTTGTTCGCAAACGCTGGATATCAAAACAAATTTCGACCTACATGGCTGACATTCCGCGATGTAACATGATGGAAATAAGCTGCAGCCGGACTGTACCGAACTTTTTTAGTACACCGTACCTACACGTGAAAGTTACTTGATGTTCACGGCCGCATGAAAAAACAATTACGTCCGACCGTTTGTTTAAAAGCGAAAGCATTTCTACCCTTTTCTGTTTGTCTAATTTTTTGATGTTCTACGTTATTAGGAATGTCATGATAATTATAATATAAAATGAAGAGGATAGGCGGTTTTCGTGGCATAGGGGCACAAGCATGTGAGTTCTATACCCACTCGAATCAATGAAAATGATGATTTAATTATTTATATAATACTTTCATTTCGTCGTTTTAATAACGAGGCAAAGTGCAGCGTTGAGTTCTGCATTTCAACTGGTGATGTCTGAATATTAAGGCGGAATATATGGAATAAAAGTGAACGAAATGTCTTAACACTATGTTTCTGGGTTCCCTCTGCCTACCTTGCTATGCGCGGGCTTTGCGTCCTTGGTCAAATAGGAATAGCTAAGGATTGACAGTACTCGACATATTTTTCAAGTGTCTGACGTATTTTTAAACCTCAAATCAATTGCCTTAGAGAGTTCAACCAATGACGCTCTTCAACTTTAAAATGATACTATAAATTAGAAATGATTTATGACAAACAAAAACGTACATGATCAAAATTTTATTTCCCTTTTCCTGTATATCGTTAATAAATAAAAAAAAAAAACAAATAGAATGCTTTAAAACAAGATCCCTTCTGCCTACGACGCTATGAAAAAAATACCTGGGTGTTTACAGCTTGAAATAAAAGGAAACAATATGATATTTTTTTCTATTAATCTTTTACGTTTTGGACAATAATTATTAGATGAATTTTTCTATGAGGAGTGTGGCTTGTCGTGGCGCAAGCGTTTAACTGTAAACGACAGGTTGTGGATTCCATCCTTTCTGGAAAAAGTGAAATATTTAATATTTTAAAATGTAATATTTAATATTGTGATTTATTTATTATGTTAACAAGATGAAGTGCCGTGCTTAGTTTAACCACTTAGTACGCAGTACTTCAAATATAGCGAAAAGTGGGGAACCCAAAAGTGTATTTAACTTTAGGTTCCCAAGTTCCCTATGCCTTTACTGCCATGTGCGGTATACAGCGTGAAACTGAAAAAAAAACGTCGTTTTTTATCGTTGTATAACCAAAACAGATCAAAAGAGGAGGCATCTTTCACATTTCTTTTTTTCCACACTATAAACTACCAATCCTACTACACCCGAGTACATAAGAGACATTCAATCAATTATTTTATTTATATACATCTTGATACAAATAGTAGAAAAGAAGAAAATAAAAGAGTAACATAAAGCATTGCCGTCGTCGTCACTTACTGTCATGCGATACAAAACCGCACCTGGTGCCCGTCTAAGGATATAACATGGATAATTTGACGTTACCCCTTAAATAACCCGTGTTGTATTTTAAAAAACGGCATTTCTATTTTGTTTCTATATATTTGAATATTTGAATTAAGATTTCTTACAAATCTATTTGTTGGTGAGATTGACGCTAAAGCAGTCGTGGTACAGAAACATAATAGTGCAACTGTAAATGCGATTGAATGTGGGTTCGAATCCCACACAAGGAAATTAATGTTTTATAACTTCATTAGAGACGCTCATGGGCAACACGCGGCGTTAAGTTCTGCCTGAGTGCCAGAGCCTAACGCCGCGTGTTGCCCACACGCAAAGTGTGAATCAAGAATTCAGTGGAAAGTGGGAAACATTACTATCTTAATTTGAACAGAATGTCTTAGCATTAGGATTTTAATTTTGATACCTCTGCCTACCCTGCTATATTTAGTGAATCTTGAAACCCAAAAAAAAAAATATTAAAATTCTCTATTTCCGGCTATTATCCTTGTCTTCGTTAGTAAAGCATTAAGTTCTGACCTCTAATCATGCTAAATATATATTAAAATGAAAATGGGGGTATTTTAACATTTGCCTGTAGCAGGATACCTTTGCATTTATATGACCATATTTGGTCATATAAATGCAAAGGTATCCTAATAGATACAATTCAACTGCGAAATTATTAAATATTACTTATTTATAATCAGCTTCACGCTTTATCTCGCACATGAAAGGTTAGACAGAGAGAGAACTTGGTAACCTAGTATTAAGACACTCCGTTCCATTAACTTTCACCATTGAATATTAATTGCCAATATTTTAGCCAATATTGCCAATGTTTTAATAGCAACTGTACGGCAAATTCATCACAGTCTATTTTTAAGATATTATCTGTTGAGTGAAAAATTTTAACATCGTCAAAATGAAAATAATTTTAAATTAATAAATGTTCCAGAGTAGCGTCTGAACGCGCAACCTACGCATTTTGTCAAACATATTCCCACTGCGCCCCCACGGCCTTTTCATTAATATTAACCATATAATTCTGTAAACGTTACAGAAGAGTAATATAAATTAATTATGTTATTAGTAAATACCACCTACACTTTCGCCTACGTCTATTGGTTTCTATATAGTAAATAATATTTTATGCTGCCTTCATAAACTTTCCATGATATATATATATATATATATATATATATATATATATATATATATATATATATATATATATATATATATATATATATATATATATATATATATATATATATATATATATATATATATATATATATATATATATATATATATATATATATATATATATATATATATATATATATATATATATATATATATACGTACACGTAGTATCGCTGAGCCACGATTACCAGTGCTGATTAGTAGCTTTTCAATCCCAATATTTAAAAAAAATACTGAGAAACAAAAGAGAAGGTAAAAAAAGTATATATTCGACACATCTATAATTTAAAGAGGTCTGACTATGACAGTGACTGTAAATGTTATGGCACTCGAGAAAATGAAATATTGAATATTTTTAAATTAATTTTTTGCTATGCTTTAAATGCAAAGCGTGGCGTTGAGTTTCGCTATTCAACATGCAATGCTTGAAATTCGGCATAAAGTGGGGAATAGAACGGTGTGCCTTAGCACTAGGTTCTAAAGTTCTCTCTGCCTATCCTGCCATGTGTATGATAGGGTTTCAGCATGAGCTAAAATTTAAAATAATTTTAAATTAACCATTGATTTTATAATAACGGAAAACGCCTCAAAAAATCATTATTATTTCGTAATTTAATTAAAGATACTCAAAAGATACGAGTAAAAGTAAAAAATAACACAAATATTCAGCGATAAAGCAATTTTTTCACTGCAATCAACCATTGTCCTCAGAAAAACGCAACAGAGCTCTAATAAAATGTAAATATAATATATTGCATAAAATACATTATATTGCACAAATTATTATTATTATTTAATAATATTTACGATTATTTTTATTCCCCCATAGTGCAGCGTTGAGTTCCGCCACTTCACACGCGTTACTTAGGAAAAGGAGTGGGAAATATTCTAACATTAGTAACTGGAAAGATACCTTCCCAGATAAGCAAAATCAAGTATAAATCAACTTCTTATAAGCAATACAGTTCAAATTGAATCCATAGCCACCGGTTCTAATATTAAAAACTAATAATTTTCACCACTACATATAGCAATAAAATAGCTTTATATATCTTTGAATATGCAAACACAGGATAACAGTCTTAAGCATTGACAACTGTTGTAATTGAGTGAAATTTGCTAGTAATAGTGATGACTTCACTACTACATACGATGGTCGTTCAGCGTGTGTGGATAATTTGAAAGCATAAGCTAAATTAAATTTAATATAGAGATTGTAGATCTGGATCTCTATTAATTTCTTCTTCAGTTTCACGCTATTACGCTACGTTGCTCGTAGGAGGGTAAGCAGAGGGAACTTTGGAACCTCATGTTAAGACATTCCCGTTCCCCACTTAACGCTAAATTTGAGGCATTGGGTGGCGGAACTCAACACTACACTATGCCTCGTTACTATACAAATTGAAATATCTATTTTGAGTTATACAAATTTAACCAGATTAATCGTATATATCGATTGCTATACATTTTTAGAAACTCAACGTGCGATAAGTGCGTAATCGCGGGTTGCCTAGTTAGTCCCTTTTATACAAACGTTGGTTTTTGATTATGTCTCATTTCTAACTTAAAATTAATTAATTATTCTTAATTAAGTTTATTATTGTAAATTAATTTTAAAGTAGAAACTGTTTTCGAATATCTGTTTGCTTGTCTATAACTTTTGCTATTGCTTTACGTAATAATGTTCTACACAATTTTATTTAACCACGTGTTACGCTCGCGGCCTAAAATTGAATTCCCTAATTTTTACAAATTAAATAAATCTTAACAAAATGCGGCGCCGTGCTCCACTTAACATTCGGTAATTCAGGAGATACGTTCTGAGTTGTCCTTAAGAAAGGTTTACAGTGATGTAACTAGAATCGTTCCTTCTATGTTTTACTTTTCTCAGAGAAATATTAATAAACGACAATCTGGCATACTAAATTTAATACTTACTATCTGAATTTTGATTGGTAGATCGGTAATATAAACGCTTTGTTTCATATATAGAGCAAACACTGCGCTTCCGCATGCAGAATATAAAATAATGATGAAAACAAGTCATAAAAGATCTTAAGACTTCTTACCAGATAATATGTCAGGATTACTTTATAAAACATATGTCCGTCTTCTTTCGAGTTGGATTTGTACCTATGACAATCGTGTCAATTTAAGGTGTTTTCATAATAGTCTTTTTCAGCTTCAATATTTATATCCCGAAAATGTCAAGGTATGCAGAGAGAACCTGGGACCTTATGTTAAGACACTTCGTTCCTTTTCCAATTTTTTTCTAGATTTTGAGGTATTACGTGTTAAGTGGCGGAACTCAACGCCGCGCTTTGCCTTGTTATCAGAGCGAAGAAATGAAAATATTAAATATTTTATTTGTTCGAGTGGAGATCGAACCCAAATGATATATGATCTTAATTATAAAGAAATATGTAAAAAAATATGGTTGCTTTTCAAAAAATATTAATTATCTTTATATTATTTTGTACTATAACACAGTTATGCCAAGTTTCTTTATTCTTCGAACATAAGGTATTTCAGTTGAAGTTTCAGCAAGCACTCGCAACTGTAACGCTTAGATAGTAAAGAAAAATATTTAACTTTGGCTTTCTTTGACTATTGAACGTTAATAAACAGAACTTGGCTAAAACAGAATTTACAACAAGAAAAAGATAATAATCAATGTTTACGTGAAAGTGGGTTATTATTTAGAACGGTCTAGTCATTTTGTAAATCGTTCATGGAATGTTTCTTGGCAATTATTTCTTCTACTCAGTACTCAGCTTCACGCTGTATCCCGCACATGGCAGGGTAGGCAGAGGGAACTAAGGAACCTAGTGGTAATAATCCGGTCGAGTCTGCCCATGCGTGTTGCCATTACTGGCAACGTGACTCTACCATACGCACTTTAGTCGCCTCTTACGACACCGTCAGTACCAGGGTGATCCTATTCTAAGCCGGAATAACACGGCACAAAGTACCTATACTTATACATACCATATTTGAGATACATTGTAAAAGTTTACAAATAAATAAAGCTGCTATTACATAAACATTAATTACTCTAAATAACAGAATAGATAAATAACACTTTTCTGTGATATATGAATGTTATGTCAACTTAAACCTAGGCTTGACCGGTCGAAAGAGACGACGTTTTACAAAATGAAATTATTTATTAAGGAATGAACACACTCCCCCGGTACGGTCACGCCCGTTTGATAAATTGCCTATAATTAATTGTACGTTCATTAATAAAAATGTACTGTCTAAATTAATGTTAGATATAAAGGGTTTTGTTGAGGGATGAATGTAATATTGTATTTGTTATTGTGGTATGTTTTATGTTATGTAGAATGGAGAGATTATTCACTAATTTCTCCGTTTCTCAGTATTTTTTTTAAATATTGGGATTGAAAAGCTACTAATCAGCACTGGTCATCGTGGCTCAGCGACACTACGTGTACGTATATATATATATATATATATATATATATATATATATATATATATATATATATATATATATATATATATATATATATATATATATATATATATATATATACATATATATATATATATATATATATATATATATATATATATATATATATATATATATATATATATATTTATATTCGTGTATTTATATATAGTATTGTATATAGTATTGTGTATTTATACGTTCATGGAATGTTTCTTGGCAATTATTTCTTCAATATATATATATATATATATATATATATATATATATATATATATATATATATATATATATATATATATATATATATATATATATATATATATATATATATATATATATATATATATATATATTGAAGAAATAATTGCTAAGAAACATTCCATGAACGATTTACAAAATGACCAGACCGTTCTAAATAATAACCCACTTTCACGTCAACATTGATTATTATCTTTTTCTTGTTGTAAATTCTGTTTTAGCCAAGTTCTGTTTATTAACGTTCAATAGTCAAAGAAAGCCAAAGTTAAATATTTTTCTTTACTATCTAAGCGTTACAGTTGCGAGTGCTTGCTGAAACTTCAACTGAAATACCTTATGTTCGAAGAATAAAGAAACTTGGCATAACTGTGTTATAGTACAAAATAATATAAAGATAATTCATATTTTTTGAAAAGCAACCATATTTTTTTACATATTTCTTTATAATTAAGATCATATATCATTTGGGTTCGATCTCCACTCGAACAAATAAAATATTTAATATTTTCATTTCTTCGCTCTGATAACAAGGCAAAGCGCGGCGTTGAGTTCCGCCACTTAACACGTAATACCTCAAATTCAGAAAAAAAATTGAAACGGAACGAAGTGTCTTAACATAAGGTCCCAGGTTCTCTCTGCATACCTTGACATATTCGGGATATATAGTGAAGCTGAAAAAAAATATTATGAAAACACCTTAAATTGACACGATTGTCATAGGTACAAATCCAACTCGACAGAAGACGGACATATGTTTTATAAAGTTATCCTGACATATTATCTGGTAAGAAGTCTTAAGATCTTTAATGACTTGTTTTCATCATTATTTTATATTCTGCATACACAAGCGCAGTGTTTGTTCTATATATGAAACAAAGCGTTTATATTACCGATCTACCAATCAAAATTCAGATAGTAAATATTTAATTTAGTATGCCAGATTGTCATTTATTAATATTTCGTTTAGAAAAGTAAAACATAAAAGGAACAATTCTAGTTACATCACTGTAAACCTTTCTTAAGGACAACTCAGAACGTATCTCCTGAATTACCGAATGTTAAGTGGAGCACGGCGCCGCATTTTGTTAAGATTTATTTAATTTGTAAAAATTAGGGAATTGAATTTTAGGCCGCGAGCGTAACATGTGGTTAAATAAAATTGTGTAGAACACTATTATGTAGAGCAATATATAGAGCGCAAAAGTTATAAACAAACAAACAGATCTTCGACAACAGTTTCTACTTTAAAATTAATTTAGAATAATAAACTTAATTAAGAATAATTATTTAATTTAAGTTAGAAATGAGACACAATCAAAAACCAACGTTTGTATAAAAGGGACTAACTAGGCAACCCGCGATTACGCACTTATCGCACGTTGAGTTTCTAAAAATGTATAGCAATCGATATATACGATTAATCTGGTTAAATTTGTATAACTCAAAATAGATATTTCAATTTGTATAGTAACGAGGCATAGTGCAAATTTAGTGTTAAGTGGGTAACCTCTTAACATAAGGTTCCAAAGTTCCCTACGTGCAACGTAGCGTAATAGCGTGAAACTGAAGAAGAAATTAATAGAGATCCAGATCTACAATCTCTATATTAAATTTAATTTAGCTTATGCTTTCAAATTATCCACACACGCTGAACGACCATCGTATGTAGTAGTGAAGTCATCACAATTACAAGCAAATTTCACTCAATTACAACAGTTGTCAATGCTTAAGACTGTTATCCTGTGTTTGCATATTCAAAGATATATAAAGCTATTTTATTGCTATATGTAGTGGTGAAAATTATTAGTTTTTAATATTAGAACCGGTGGCTATGGCTTCAATTTGAACTGTATTCTTTATAAGAAGTTGATTTATGCTTGATTCTGCTTATCTGGGAAGGTATCTTTCCAGTTACTAATGTTAGAATATTTCCCACTTCTTTTCCGAAGTAACGCGTGAGAAGTGGCGGAGCTCAACGCTGCACTATGGGAGAATAAAAATAATTGAAAATATTATTAAATAATTATAATAATTTGTGCAATATAATATATTTTATGCAATATATTATATTTACATTTTATTAGAGCTCTGTTGCGTTTTTCTGAGGACAATGGTTGATTGCAGTGAATTTTCACTACGTTTTATAAAAAGACATCAAAATTGCTTTATCGCTGAATATTTGTGTTATTTTTTACTTTTACTCGTATCTTTTGAGTATCTTTAATTAAATTACGAAATAATAATGATTTTTTGAGGCGTTTTCCGTTATAATAAAATCAATAGTTAATTTAAAATTATTTTAAATTTTAGCTCATGCTGAAACCCTATCATACACATGGCAGGATAGGCAGAGAGAACTTTAGAACCTAGTGCTAAGGCACACCGTTCTATTCCCCACTTTATGCCGAATTTCAGGCATTGCATGTTGAATAGCGAAACTCAACGCCACGCTTTGCATTTAAAGCATAGCAAAAAAATAATTTAAAAATATTCAATATTTTATTTTCTCGAGTGCCATAACATTTACAGACACTGTCATCGTAAGACCTCTTTAAATTATAGATGTGTCGAATATATACTTTTTTTACCTTCACCCTGTATCCCGCACACAACAGAGTTGGCAGAGAGAACTATAAACATTATATACTAATAATAATATTAATAATATATTTATTAATAAATAATCACATTTTAACACAATTTGCATAATAATGTATAATACGAACATGTATATGTAGATATGCAAATGTAAATTATACGTGTTAAGCTGTCAAACGCGGTTAATTTCCACATACATATATGTAGCCAGACGCACTTTATAGGATATATATATGAAAAAATAGGGAAGTGCTTCGAATTCGCTGAATTTTATTTTAAGAGATCTTTGAGCGAAATACGACACTGCATTATTCTTTACGAAATCGACAATTATTTTAATAGATATAATTCGTTTAAAAAAGTAAGTGCAAAGGAAATGTTAGTTAGTAACATTTTACAGAAGGCTTATAGACGACTTGAGGTATAAATAAAAAAATATAACATATATTGAGCGTAGCGGTTTTGAACCCCCGCCTATCGGAAACCGCCCAATTGCTCTGACTAACTAAACCACACGTTCTCACTTCATAAATAAGTTTTAAAAGCTATATTACATTTTAAATACGTTTTCTTAATTATTTAAATACGTTTTCTTATTACATTTTAAATACGTTTGGTGTGGAATATCATTTAATTATTTTAATGTTTTCAAATTTATCTGGTAATCCTAGAGATAGCACATTTCAAGAAACAAACGAACTCAGCTTTATTATTTTATAGAGAATGACACATCAAATAAAGTAGTCAGAATGGTTATACTGAGGGTGAACTGTGTCTGACGTATTGACATTACTTCCGGTCTGGTAAGGACCGCCACTCAATATTATATTAGCCAATAAATGCGAAAGTTTAGGAAGGAAAAGCATCTACATACATATATGTTTCTAATATAATATTTTGTCTTTTGGTGATTGTAAATGACAACCAATTAGCTAATAAAGGTCTTTCATACTTTTTTAAATTCATGCTTAATATAAAAAATATTTAATAATTTTCATATAAAAAATATTTAATAATTTACATACTTTACGGTATGAAATATATAATAATATTATTAGTTAAATGTATTTGTTAAAAATGTATGAGGCCTGTCTTGGCACTGAATCACAAGTTTGCAACTGCGAGAACAACTGGTTATGGGGAACACAACTGGAAAGAAACAATATTTTTATTTAATCAATAGCTGTAGTAAAGGGCAAAACAAGGTGTTGAGTTCCGCAACTCAAAACGAAATGCCTCCAGAACTTGATGGAAAGTGGGAGGCGAAAGACGGCGTGTGTCAATACTCGGTAACATTTGGGTCTACCCGTTACCACGGACTACTGCAACAACACTGTTTTAAAAAACTTATAACACTGAATATTTAATTTAGTTTCATTAAAAACCAAAATAAATAAAAATAAACAATAAATCGAAAATGAGAAATATTAAATTAATATTTATTTACATACAACTGAGCAACTAATACGTAAGTATTAAAGTTGACAAATGTCCAAGCGAGCGACGGCCTTCAGGCCTGTCGCTTAATCCTCTTTGTGCTACTAAGAAAATTGTTCAGTAAGCATTCTCTTTTATCGCATACTAATGCAAATTGTTCAATTCTTATAAAATTAGTTATAATTTTATATTTTAAATGTATATTGTGGTTGTCATGGCGCAGTGGTTGAATCTGTTTGTCCTAGGAATTAAATAAATTAAAAGGCAATGCAAAATTAAATTTTCCCTTGAAACTGGTACCGATTGGTTTTTGTATAAAGTCCAAGTTTGGCATTATTTACTGTTCTCATATCTGCGCTACATGCACTCCATTTTTTTTGCTGGGAAATGCGTTTATGCAGACCGCCCATGTCGAAAGCAAGTAAGTGCCTTACGGACAAGTGGAACTGCGGAAACCCACTTATTCCATATTACACGGCGCAGGATCGCTCGCGTGCCTCAGTGAAAGACCTACTTTGTTAGGCCACCATGGTTAGGCCACCTTCAAGGTACTCCGGGGTTTCTTCTTGGGCACCCACAGCCTCGATGACATGCAGTAGCTCCTCTAGGCTAAAAAGAGTTGGAGATACTCATAGCGTCTCCTCTTACGAATGGCATGGAGAATCTGGCCCTCCGGTATTCGGTAGAAGCCTGCCGAGGGCCCCGGTGGTATATGCTAATTGAGTGAAGTGTGACATGAACGACAACCGACCATTCACGGTTATTTCCAAATACTTCATCTCAGCCTGTACCTCCCTTGGATGTGCAGAGTAGCCCTGTGGGGGGGAACCTCTACGCAGGCCATGAAATAGCTTTACTATCCTGCTTGGTCTTGAGCGGAGAGACCCTCAGGCCCAGCGCCTCGATGCGATCAACGACAAAGCCGGTACCGGTGTCAGCCATTAGTGCCGCCTCTTGGTAGGAAAGCCCTCTGGCCGTGGCTCGAATATGATTGGCCCCTGCCAATCATATTTGAACTGTGCGGAACCACACAGTTCAAAGTTTAGTTCAGTATAGTTCAAAAGTGACCCCTGTGGAACCCCGTAACTGACACTTCATCGGCTGATCAGGTCCATATGACTTCTCTGTCTTGTTGATAATCATCTAACAGTCGCCAGGAGTCGCCACTAGTGTACCTCAGTATCAACTTAAATTATTTGATTGCGTACTACATAGAGCCGTTCGAATGATTAGGGGCCGAATTATATGAGATTTATTAAAATTTTAATAATTTGCATTTTAAAAGGGCTTGACATCGTCAAAGGATGAGCATAAATATTATAAAAAATACCGGTTGTCAAGTATTTTTATATTGTTTTTATGTTTTTATCTATATATTTTAAATATATATTATAATATATTATTACGTTACCAGTAACCGAAAAAATAGTAATACGTTTCATAAATAAATCGAAAAATTCGTCTTCACGATAGAAATATCATAGCATTGAAGCGAAAAATTCGTCAAATCTTACGAATCTTTTGAATAGATGAATTTGTTGAAAATAATCTAAGTATCATAATATGATAATTCAGTGATAGTAATTAAATTCAATTCATGAGAGTATACAATTCTTCATTCATTAATTTATATTTTCTTATCTCGTGCCCGCGGTAAGCAGTATATATTTTTACTATGTTTAAATACAGTAAGGGAGCTTACTGCTTCCATAGACTACTTATGGATATCGTATGAAAATCTATTTGAAATTCCTCTAGAATTATGTGAAAGTAATATTTAAAAAAATAAAATTCATGGTATATAATAATAAATTCAATAGATTTTCAAACACACCTCAATTTTCAATACAAACTAAATTAATTCATACAACTCATTCAAACATAAACATAGTAAATGGAATTATTCTCTTTGTAGCTACCTTAACGACATTAGCGCCTGCTATTTGCTCAGCCAGAGCATACAGAAATAACAAGATCGTGTTTATATGTGAATTTCAGTTTTCAAGTGAGATTTACTTATTGGTACTATGTACAAACAGTAGTAGGGTACTGTGATGGTTGTTATAATATAAGTGGTTGGGGTTCAAATTTAGTATGTCAAAATATTGTTTAGAGTTGTGCAAAACGTTTGAATTTTTTTTCTACCAAGATAGGAGAAAAAATTATATTAATTTAATATACAATCATTTACTTTTTTTTGCTTCAAGTTGTATCACGCACATGACACAGTACGATGAGCTTGGAATCTAGTGTTAAGACACTCCATTCCATTCCTCTCTTTTTGTCAAATTTTAGATAGTGTGTATTGAGTAGCGGAACTTAACCCCGCGCTTTGCCTTGTTATCAGAACGAAGAAAATATTATTAATATTTCGTTTTAAAATATTGAATATTATACTTCTTCGAGGGGGGATTGAACCCAAAACATGTCGTCTATAGTCGTACGCTTGTGCCCCTGCCTCAGAATAGGCCTATGTGAGTGCCAATGTGGAGAATGATATGATTTGCCTTAAAACTACATCTTGAAATTCCATGTGCAAAATACAGTATGAAGTTAAAAAACATAAATATAAATCACTGCATATGTGTTTTTTAAAATTGAGTTAGGTTATCCATACAATGATCAATTTCTCAGTTACATAATAGAACAAACAACCTGCCCGCAAATAATAAAAATGTATATAGTATATCTTAATTTCTTATCAAAATTAAGATATACTATATACATTTTTCTTAATAAAAATGTATACAAAATTGTATACAAATAATATGAAATTCGACAATTAAAATCTACAGTTGGTAAATAAAGCAAAGCAAAAGGTTTGCTACAAAATTTGTTCAGTTACAAGCCAAGTTTACACTTCGCGAGCCGAGTTAACTCGAGCGACATCGAAGAGACCAAACCAAATATTTTATTAAGCGACGCCTAATACAGGAGGGTAGAAAAGTTGATATATTAATTAACTAGTGAATAAGTCTACCACGGTGAAGTCAGTCTACGCAAGCGCATAGTAGATCTCTTATACGCCCTATGGTAGTGTGTACTCGACGGTCGGGTATAACGCACGAACGCCGTTTCTACCGAAAGTGCGATGTTTTATTTGCTTCTAAGCAGTAACCGAAGTCTGGATACCGTGTTAAGTTGGTGAAAAATATATATAATGTAGTTAAATTTAACAAAAAATAGTTAAAACAAAGTGATTTTAACTTTTAAAGTTAGTTTACGTTGTGGAGTTGTGTTCGTGTTATGTGCTGGATGATGGACGTGAAAAGTTTATCTCAGTTAACGGTGAGTTGATTTTTTTTTAAATTGAATCCGTTTGATGATTCATGATTTATGATTTATAATTTATGATTCTTGTATAAACATTTATATTTTTTCTGAATATTTTAAAGACAAGTAGTATAGAAAAATAGCTGTCAATGTTTTGTTTTGGATGCACAGTTATTATTTTGATAGTTTCTTTTTATTTATGTATTGACATTTGGTTTTTCTTTGGTTCTTAATATGTTTACTTGATTTTTAAGTTTTGAAATATTTCTCCTAATATTTTTTGATAAAATGAATTAGTAAAAAGTAAACATTTAAAAAGAAAATATGCATAAATCAGACATAAATATACAAATAAAGTTTTTTGAAAATAATAGTAATGCCAGTTTGAGTTATTCCAAGTTAAATGAAACGTTCGTAAAGGTTCTTATATAAAATTCTCTTTATACATGTTTTCCTCGTAAGATGGGAAAAATAATAAATAAAGCTACCAAAAAATTCCTAAAAGTCTTCCTCAGACTTTTATTAAATTATTCTTTTCTCGAACTTCGGGAACTGCTTTCATTAAATTTTATAAACGATTTCGGATTCACGAAATATATATATATATATAAATATTTTTTTAGTTGGACTGTTGGTAAAAGTTCATAAACTAATTATAGGCGATGTCGTGTTTACTCAACACTTTATATGAAGGAATATCAGATAAAACGTCCGATTATAATCTTCGCGTATTTCCATTTAAATTACCTTTTAGGTTTGAAAACCAATAGTAATTAAAAACCTGATTTAAAGCAGATTAATTTGTATTTACATATATTTTAAAATATATTTTGTTTCTCGTAGGTAAAGCACAATCTTTATTGACTAAACTTAGAAACTACATACTAGTCGTTACTCACAGCATTGCTGGTGTAGACTTTCAGGTGTGGGAAATTTTATTTTTCGCCTTTCTAGTACAATTTTTATGAAATAATTATCATCAACATCGTTATTATCATTTACTTCACCTTGGTAATGGGACAATTTCCGGCGTTGAGTTCCGCCTCTTAATAGAAGGGGAGAACAGAAATGTATAATTATATAACGGAAGCAGAAAATTTTAACTTTAGATTGCTAATTTTCCTTTGTTTTCCCTGTCATTTGCGAGACACAGCGTAATATCTAAAAAAAAAAAAAACATCTGAACTATAGAGCTTGTTTTGTCAAATAAATGTCTTATATTGAACTGAAATATTTTTTTTTTGTTGTATTTTGAGTCTATTTACCAAAAGAAACAAAACAACTGTGAAAATTATTTTAAAAAACTACTACACTTAGTCATTTCCTACTGGACATAGGGGATGACAGATAAAAGCTAAATTTACAACTTTATGCTGTATCCCGCACACGGCAAGGTAAGCAGAGGGAACTTGGAAACCAAGTGTTAAGACACTCCGTACCAATACCCACTTTCCGCCAAAGTTGATTGCGTGTTGAGTGGTGGAACTCAACACCGCGTTTTACCTTGTTTCCTGACTTCGATTGAGGGTCAAGCCCATGATCTGTCCTTTACAGTCACACGCTTGTGCCCTTGTGCCACTACAGACTTCAAGATAGTAAGTGACGGTGCCTATAGAAATTAAAGTAAATACCTTAACATTCTATTAACCTGTTTCTTACTTAGAGTGTAGCGTAACTTTTCTATACAAATTAAAAATTGAGTTTTTTTTATATTGCGGCCTTTACGCAATAAGCGATCTCGAGATTAGAATTTTGTCCAAAAAGAAATATAGAACAAAATGTGTATGACAAAAGAACCTTTTAGAGGAATAAGTTGAACTTGTATAACACTTTGACTTGTTTTTTTACATTAATCTTAAATTTTTATTAATTTTAACCTTACTATATGTATTAGTTAAACTACTTTTAATGAGAAAATATGTATGCTAATCGCGCTTTTGGAAGGTCAACTGGTGATTTTGTAACTATTTAATTAAATCTAAGAAAATTAATTTAACAATTTTACGTAAATTAGGTGGCAATATGTTAAAATGGTACTTAATATTGTACAGCCAGAACTTAATCTATATACTTCACCTGTACCCCGCACATGGAAGGTTAGACCCAGGAAATTTGGAAATTTCGTGTTGTCTTAACACTCCCTTTCGTTTCTCATTTTCCAACGTATTCGAGACATTGTATGTTTACTGGCGGAACTTAACGCCGCGTTTTATCTTGTTACCGGAGCGAAAAAATGAAAATGTTAAATATTTAATTTTCTCGAGTGAGGTTTGAACGCATTTGCTTGTGCCCGTGTGTCACAAGAGGCCAAATTTTGGAATGTATTTATTTCAATATAAACAATTTTAGTTTAATTGAAATTCCATGAAACAACGTTGTGAGTAAGTATGTATAAAATCAATTAATAATTCAAAAGTAGGTATTGCTAAAGT
Organism: Eueides isabella; assembly: GCA_019049475.1. Lineage (NCBI taxonomy): Eukaryota > Metazoa > Arthropoda > Insecta > Lepidoptera > Nymphalidae > Eueides > Eueides isabella. The sequence goes on from CM032397.1 coordinate 2,784,873, forward strand.
AGAATCGAGTACCTCATACTTTTTAGCATAATTGGGACAGAAATTAACGAATGTAACGCTGAGTGAATAAAAGATTAATTTTAACTAAAATTATTATAGTGTAAAACAATTTAAGAATAAACTTTCGACAACTTTATTGACCAACTAGTTTTATAAGTAGAGAACTGAAAAAATGCCTTTACACTAGATTGTGTAGTTCTCCTTGTTTACCAAACCGTGAGTGGGATACAGCGTGAAGATTAAAAACATAACACAATTAACTGATAAATTATTTAAAGTTCTTCATAGAAGCTTTATAATATAAAAGCTTAAGCCTGCGGCTTCGCTTGCTTAATATTTTAACAACTCGTTATGACATATTATCCGATCTACGAGGTCTCGGACAGGTCAATATCTTATTCGACACGATTATGTTATGATATAGTTCTCGACGATGAACGGTTACACGATATTTATATCGTACGATATTTGTAACGATATTTGGAACGATATTTGGAACGATATTTGGAACGATATTTGGAACGATATTTGAAACGATATTTGTATTGTAGCTTTAACCTATAAATTTCTTTGAAAAATATTCATGCGGTTCACATTCTGAATAATGAAACACGAAATACTATTTTAAAGTCCAATTAAACCTGGACTAAATAAATGCCTATTTTTAGCTATCCCGTTTAGCTTTTTCACTCAAATTCAGGAGACTGCGTGTTGAGTGACGGAACTCAACGCCACACTTTGCTCTACTAGAGTGCGGTAATGAAAATACTCGTAATATTCATAGTAGATACTTACAGTCAAACACTGTTCATCATTGCACCACGATAACCACAATTTAACAATTTTTATTGAGTAATTTTAATGTAGTTTAATGAGTTTTTATCATTGTATAAATATTATCAGTTACATAGTAACTATATTAAGGCTAAAATAAAAAATATAATTAGGTTCAGAACAAACTCAAATGCTCTTTAAAATATCACCGGTGGCGCAGTAAGTGCGACAGGTTGTGAGTTCGATACCCACTTGAGGAAATGAAATATATAAATAATTAAATATATATTCGTTGCTTTCCTCCAACAACAACAACAAGGTAAAGCGCGGTTGAGTTCCGCCGCTCTACACGCAATTCGTCAAGATGAGAGGTACAAAAATGTTAATGGTTCCCAAATTACCCTTGCTTACTCTGCCATGTGCGGGATACAGCGTGAAGCCAAAAAAAAAATGATTACAAAACTGTATCTCTTATACATATTTAAAATGGTACGCTCACTGCATTTAATGAATTTAATCACGAGCGCCGCACTAGTCCGCTTAAGAATATTGATATGACCGTGACCCTGTTAAAGTGCAGCAAAGGTCGAGCGAGATCTTTAGTTTTATGAGTTGAAATGAGAAAAAAAAAAATATTTTATGTAATACCTTGGCTATTTACATTTTTTAATACTAGGTCAGTCATATTAAAAAGTTTGAAATGTATTACTTTATACGTAATTTTAAATAAAAAGCATAAAATTCATGTAAATATAACGTTGTTGGAGACCTTGAGTTTATATATTTTACTTTCTCCAGTAATCGATCCATCAACATACCGCGTTAACAGCGCATACTAGTGTAGCTACTCTATATCAGAACTGGCCACAACCTGTACAGTTAATATTTCTATAGTATTTAGAAACTATGCTTTTAGTTCTTGCGTAACGAACGTACAAATAAATGACATAAAGAGTTTATTTGAGAGCATTATAATAAATTAAATTATGTTAAATTATTACTGTCGTAATATCCCTTGAAATACTGTTAATAGATGTTAATAAAATAACATTTTATTTTATCACTAAAAAAACAAGCTTTCCAAAGCTTTGACTAGTGAGATAACGGTTGACTCTATGGTCGTGGGATCGATTCAGCTGTATCCCGCACACGGCAGTATTTGACAGAAGGCACTTGGGAACCTAGTGTTAACACAGTCCGTTCTATTCTCATCTAATATGAGGCATGCGTGTTGAGTTGCGGAACTCAACGCCGCGTAATGCCTACCAGAACGTAGTAATATTGTTCCCTATAGAATAAATGAAATATTAAATATTTCATTTACACGAGTGGGGATCGAATCGACAACTTATAGCGTTAATTAATTATCTTCTGGACACAAATGGATTTATTGTTTTTATTTTAATAACTGAAATACAGGAAAGCACTTTTAAATATTAACTATCTTGTCAAGCCATTTTCCATATTAGCATACAGTGAAATATCAAAAATATAACAAATAACTGTTTTATCAAATTTAATAAAATTGTAATCAACGTTAAAATTAAGAGAAAGAAATATATCGTTTCACAAAGCGGCTTCATCTATCCAATATAAATTCCATTCTCGTGACAACATCTTAACGCAATCTTAACATGCGCCTTAGACTTAGAATTGATTGTAACGCATATTCATGTCAAATTCATAACGCTGTTCTTTTTAAATCTCTGTATTCCGGATATAGCAGGATAGGCCGAGGGAACTTGGGAACCTAGTGTTAAGAAACTTTTGTTCCTCACTTTTCAAATTAAATTCTTGAGGCATTTGGTTGGTGGAACCCAACGCCGCGCTTTATCTCTTTACCGAAGCGAGAAAAAAAATATTTAAGTATTTAATTTTCTAAAATATTCTAAATATATTTATTTCATTATTTCGAGGGGAAATTGAACTTACAAACGCTATAGACCTCGTAGAGCTGCTTCTGAAACAGGCGTCAAGACGAGGTTGCACGCTATCTCATTGACAGTTGTGGGTTGCGGCGCAATTACAAGAATAAATTATTTTCATTTGCTTGCTCTGGGAACAAGACTAAGAGCAGCGTAGAGTTACGCCAATGAACGCGCGACGTTCAAGTGGGGAACACAGGGCTCTGAAACTATGTTCCCTTTGTATATTCTGATATATGCAGAATACAAGCTCAAGCTATAAAATCTATTTTTTCTTTAAAGAATAGAAAGTTATTCCAAATAATCCACTATCACATCGTTTATTCACAGCCATCGTTGCACTGTGCCATGACTGCCGCAATTAATAAATATTTTAAGACATTATGACACTGTTCGGATGTAAATTATTAAAGGAATGATCGTCAGCTTAAATTCGACTTGGAATATTTATTATTTATTTTAGATATGCTAGTCTGATTGCAAAGTAATTTTAAAAGTAGCAGAAGTATTATAGGTGTTAGATTAACTTTTATGTTCCATTACGTAATATTCATTTAATTAAATAAGGCCTTATACACACTTCATTTCTTCATTCTGGTAATAAAGCAAAGCGCGGCGTTGAGTTCCGCCACTCAACACGCAATGCCTCAAATTCGGCGGAAAGTGGGGAACGGAAGTGGAACGGAGTGTTAACTTAACACTAGGTTCCCGGGTTCCCTCTGGCTACCCTGTCTCGCGCGGGACCCAGCGTGAAGCTCTATTTCAAAAGTATAAGATTTTTAATCACAATTAAAAATATTATATACAGTTGGTTAATACAAAGATATGGAACGAAGCAAAAGCAATATTATTATTCTCAAAACAATATTGAAGCTCTCGACCCGCATTCCTTTAAATTGGTGATCGTATGCACCGAATTAAGCAATTTATACCGTCTCGGTTACGTTGTACTCTAGTGCTTGTTAAAATTCTTAACAATATAAATTCTTATTTAATTCTAAAATATTTTCAGTAATTTTAATGTTGGTCTGATTAGAGAAAATATTTTATATTTCCCTTGTACTGAACATGTTAATGATGAGACTATCGTGGATTGACAGTATCGTGAGGGTTATGAGTTCGATTTCCACTCAGCGGACTGAGAAACAACACAAAAATTATCGTTCAGTTTCACGCCAAATTGTGAAGTTAATAAAGGACATACTAGTTAGTTTCACCTACGAGTATGTTAACCAATCATAAATAATTACTAATATAGCTTAAAAAATATACCATACTAAACATTTATTTGAAGTAAATTTTATAAATAATTTATGATTCTAAATCAAATCACATCCAATTATCAACCGGAACACTACCAAAAGGCTGAGCCTATCTCTATAGATTGTAAATAAATCAACATTGATCTAGAATAACGTAATTTGGCCAACGTTGACCCAGAAAGGATATCGCTTATGATATTGCGTGACTGAAATATTATACTTTGTGTCATTTGAGACATCCCTCTTAATATATAATATAATAAAACATATGATAAAATAAATGATTTTGAGTGTTTCTTTAACATATATTAACAAACATAGAAAAATAGCTTTAAAAGCTCAAAATTTCAATCGAACACTGAAATAGCAACGATATTTTACTACGATTTTGATTAATTATAGTTGCCTAATAATAAAATTAGAAGGATAAAATCCTTAAGATGTTCTTTTAGATAAAAAATCATATATAAAATCATGTATTGGCATAGCAAATTAAAAATTAGTAAAGGCTATAGCATACGTCTCTTATTTACAAAATATATAAAAAATAAAACGTAGGACAATTTGAACTGCACCTCATGGACTCCATTCAAGCGCTCTGATAACTAAATCATACGTTTGTTGAAAGTATGATCAGTCAGATACGTACGAATATTTATATTTACACTTTTAAACTATATTATTTATACGTTTTCTAAAATAATATAACTATTTTCCATGTGTTACATGAATAACTTTCATCCACATTTCTAGGTTAAAATATGAATAAAAAAAACAAAGAAATTTAATTTTCCAGTCAAAATACATCCTGATCTCAGCGTTAGCAGAACTGAAGAGTCCGGCAAGAGTGGCCTTAAATCTTTAAAAAGATAAATGCGACGGAGTCAAAGTTATCTGGATAGACCATTTATAATCCGTTTTAGTGCAGCTGTTAGTTTGCAGCGTTGAGGACACCCGTTAATCTTGATGAGACCCGACTGTTGACTTTGTGGAATTAACTTCTTGTCTAAATGAAAAAAGATCTGAAAAATATGTTGAAGAACCTTAGTTAGTGAATACATTTATGATATCATTGTGGTTTTGAGGTTTTTTCTTGTTTAAGGTGAAAAAATATTTGAAATATTTTATTATAGGTTTATTATTTACTAATTTGTTTGAGTAGGGTGTGACGTTAAGGCTAGGTTTCAAAAAATGTAGAAAATTTGAAATGGGCTGTTTAATAATTAAGTATCGTTATTCAAGCCTCAGCTAAACTATTTCATTATCATAATATTCAGTTCATTATCATAATATTCAGATTTATTTTTTTTTTTTAGCTTCACGCTGTATCCCGCACGAGGCAGGGTAGGCGAAGGAAACCCGGGAACCTAGTGTTAAGACACTCCGTTCCACTTCTGTTCCCCACTTTCCGCCGAATTTAAGGCATTGCGTGTTGAGTGGCGGAACTAAAAACGCCGAAACGCCGCGCTTTGCCTTATTACCAGAGCGAAGAAATGAAACATTAAAAATTTAAATTGAAAATATTAAATATTTCATTTCCTCGAGTAGGTATCGAACCCAGAACCTATCGGTTTCAGTAACACGCTTGTGCCGCTGCGCCACGACAGGCCTCTAAATTTAAATAAAAGTAAAAAATATTATATGTACTTCATTTTCTAGAATGTCGAATCGAACCTACAAACTGTCGTACGCTTGCGCTTCTGCGCCACAAAAGAACATAGCCGTAAACATCATAAAAAAAAATATTGTTCATATAAAAACTATACTTAAATATTGTTTAACTAATTTTATCATAGCAACAGCGTATTCTATCTAAGTAAGTACACATAACTATTTTAACTCCGAATATTTTCCCATTTGGGATTCTAAGTTACAATCATATCGTACAGATGCTTTTAGTAAGTCCCCACTGCCCTACGACATTACTCAGGGCTCATTATTACTTAATGAATTAATGAAGCTCTTTCTTTTGACTCTTTATACCTTGCGTTTTATTATTATATATAGAGAAAAATTAAAGCCGTCGTTGTGCAATATAAAAGTGACAGATCTGATTGTAAACTCGACGAATATGGGTTCTATCCCAATCCAGGCCATGTTTTTCGTTCTGGAAAAATATAAATTCCAACATTATTAGGAGGCAGTGTCTTAAATGCAGGATAAAAATGTACTCTCTACTCATACTCAGCTTCACGCTGTATCCCGCACGAGGCAGGGTAGGCAGAGGGAACCCGGGAACCTAGTGTTAAGACACTCCGTTGCCAACTTTCCGCCGAATCTGAGGCATTGCGCGTTGAGTGGCAGAACTCAACGCCGCGCTTTGCCTTATTACCAGAGCGAAGATATGAAACAATAAATATTTAAATTGATAATTAAATAATTTATTTCCTCGACCGGGGATCGAACCCAGAACCTGTCGGTTACAGTCACACGCTTGTGCCGCTGCACCACGACAGGCCTCAAAACAAGATAAAAATGTATAATGAAAAATTAATATTCTTTTTTTTATAATAATCTTCGACAAACTAACACTTAGGAGGCAAATCAATGTTCCAATTTTATACGAACTGTGTGGCTTCCTGTAAGCCAAAGTCAAGCATATAATATCAATATCACGCTCCAGAAGCTTGATTATCCAGAGCTTAGGTTTTAGCGCTAAATTTAATATAACCTTGGAAAAATTACTTTAAAAATGTTCTTACCAAGTGAAGAAAGAATTTTTTTTCTTAAATCATTATGATTTTTATATTTATAAATATCACAAGATGATTGCTGCTTATATGGTCGTGCTAAAAGGTGGTTTTTAAAGTTTTATAAGATATAACCTAAGACGAGCCATTTCATTCTTTTTGACATTAATGTTCTGTGTACACAATAGATCTTATATAAATTACTGTAGAAAATTAGTCATTATAAAAATGACAAATTTTAACTTTGCCAGTTATGGAAGTAATATTATTTTCTTTGACCTCATTCGTGGATTGAAAATCCACTTTAACCTCAATCATTTTAACCAAATATCATATGTACTTAACACAGACTTCTAAATATTAGTTTATATGAAACTTTATAATATAATTAACATTATTAAATCCATCTATTAGTAGATGAGCTAACAAAATAAATTTAGGTGCAAATCGCTAAATAACGTTAATTAATTTATTGGACGATGATATTATTTGTTTTGGTTTGTTTACTAAATAATCATAATATGGCGAATGACATACGTATATCGAGTAGTTTAATTAAATTGCTGTGTAATTGACCCAAAAAGTTAGTTAGTTAATGATAAATCAGAAGTCACAGGTTCAAAACCAACTGGGTATCAAATAGTAGTAATGATTATTGATAATAAATTTATAGATCTATCATTACTTTAAAAAAATAAAAAAATACCAGCTTGATTACATATGTTTTAAGCGAACTTTAAGCCGAACTTGTTTTTTTTTTCAAGTTGTTTTATATTTGTGATTAAATAATGGAAAAATTAAATTTTTATTTATTATAAAAATTAAATAGTAAGGCTAAAAGCGCGGCGTTGGGATTCGCCAATCAACACGCAATGCCTCAAATTCGGCGGAAAGTGGGGAACGGCGGAAAGTGGGGAAGTGGAACGGAGTGTCTTAACACTAGGTTTCCGGGTTACCCTGCCTAGTGCGGGTTATTAACATGCTTGTGCCCCTGCGCCATAATATAATTTCATATTTGGCAGGCCGCAAAATAATTTTATATGTTTTGTTAGCTTCCAATACTGTATTAAAGTATACATTACTCGTAAATATTAAATTTATTTAATTGAACCTACGGTCATCAGATAAAATTGACTACTTCTACACCGTAGCAAATTTATGCAATTTAAAGTCAAACTGACTTTCCACAACAAATATTGACACATTCAGCAAGCGATTTTCCAAACAAAATAACTAAATAGTGTCAGCTGCTATTATTTAACCAAGATTTGAATTTGCTTTATTTTTTAAATTTATTTTATGAAAATCATTGTTCGCTGTAAACGCAATATAATAAAAGTTGTCAGTTCAATTTTCAATATAAATATTAGTTAAAATATATGCGTAAAAGTTGCATATTTTCTTTATAACCCGTGATAAGATGTTACTTAATTTTTTAATTTCGGTCTATTTTTTCTTGCGAGGCTCAGCTGCTCAGGCTCAACATTTAACGTGTTTTTTGTTTCGTCTATGTTTATCTTAAGACTTGTTTTTTTTTTGGAAACAGTACTAAGATCATCGAGCATTGTGTTCTGGTCTTTTATGATCTCATCTAGTGATACTACATAATTAGGAAAACGAAGATGTAAGGTACTCGCCAATTATAGAGGAATACCATTTTCCTGTCTCTTTTCAATATATGTTTCTTTTTGTTGCAATTAGATATGATTAGAGCTCTAGTTCTATAATCTGATTGACACGGCATTTTCGTAAAAATACCTTAACACTTCGATATACCTGTAGTTTATTTGAAAGCCCTGGAGAGACTGTAGCACTGGCCAAGTTTTCAGGATCAAAACTAAGGCTTTCTCATTTCTTATGTATATCACAACTGCAAGTTGATTTTTTTCGGCTATGTATGGCTTTAGAGACTTCACGACTTTTTGTCCTAATCTGCCGAGGTTGGAGCAGAAACCTGTATAAAAATAAAAAAAATATCGATTAGGTATTCTGGGTATCAAGACCAGGACAGGACCCTTTCCTCCTTCTCTCTTTGGATAATCTAATGACTTCTCAGTGTAACTTAGCTTCTTCCGACTCTGCTAACTTTGCGTCAGTCCTCAGTGTACTCGCGTTACCCGTGTCCTACAAGGTAGAGGCTAGCCCATATCTTATTGGCTCTTTTCCGTTGATACCCTTTTAAGATACCTCTGGGATGAAATGAGATGGTGCTATTGTAAACCGGCATCCATATGACGTAAAATATAAAACAATTTGTGTAAGTGTTTTTTCGCTTGACATTGTCTCCCACATATAACAAGGTATGCAGAACAGCCTTAGGATCTTAGTGTCAAGACACTTCATTGATTAATATAATTTAATTCATCACTTTCAGCCAACTTCATGGTCTGCGTTTTGAGTAGTGAAACTCAATGACCTGGTTTATGTCGTTGCCAAAGAGAAAAAAATAGGAAAGTAAAAAAACATACATTTCATTTGCGCAAGTAGGAACAAAAACCTATCACCTCGAACTAACAACCTATACGCTTGTGCCTTTGCGCCACGGCTGCCCTCATATATAACTTTTAGTTACTTTAATTAAATACATGAAAAGGCTTTTTTTTATGTAACCAAAGTTTCGAAAAAAAATATGAATTTCTTTCTTATACACTATTTGCTCTGTGAAATATTTCGAAAAGTTATTTCGCGGTATACATTTAAAATTTTAATCCTAAGCAAATTTATAAAGGACTTTATGTAAATATTTTTTCAATATACGATATCACATCTGAATTAGGGCATTACAAACAACACAAATCCTTTTAAATTTCAATTCGGGTGTACTCAAATAAATTGGACAAGAGTGTACCTGACGGGTATCGGACAGTGTTCCGAATATATAAATACAATTAATATAAATAATATATAAAATTTTCTTATCAAATTAAAAGTTCTGTGATATCCGTTAAGTATTTTGTACAAATGTTTTCTAAGTGTTTTTATTTTTGTTGTTAGTGTTTTAAGTCTCTAAAGTTACAAGGCACTTTTGAATTTATATTTAAAATTTTGTTTTTCTTTATTACAGTTTGGAATTTTCTTACGTTTTGGACTATAATACTTGTGTTTATTATATAATTTAATTTACTAATTTCCAGTAATTAAATTAATTATATTTAATATATTCTTTCACGTGAAAATGAAAAAGAATTCTTAAATCTACAATAACTATATAGTTAAGGCAAATCAGGGCGCAGGAACACAAGCGTACAACTGTAAACCCGACAGCTTATGAGTTTGATTCCCACTCAAGACAATGGAACGTTTATTTTTTTCATTTCTTTACTCTGGTAATAAAGCAAAGCGCGGCGTTGTGTTCCGCCACCTATCATGAATTGTGGCAAATTTAGTAGAAAGTAGAGAATGAGAGGGTCTTAATCATCAAAGGAATTCGAAGCAATAGGATCAAAATCCCAGAGACACTGACTCACAGACAGAGAAACTCGGAGGATGCACTGTGATGCTGAAAAAAATATAGCAGTGGCACACAGAAAGAATTTAGTAATAAAACACTTTGTTCTTTATATCATTTTTTTTTAATTACATAAATCTACGTAACTTAACGCCTCGCCTCGCCTTGTTATAAGAGCGAAAATATAAAAATATTTATATTGAAAATCAAAAGCAAATCCGTGGATTGTCAGAATAACGTATATATTTGATGTAAATCCAGACAATTTCATAATGTATTATAATATATTATATATGTGAGAATTCCACAAAGAAGGGTAGAGTAGAACCGTCAAACACATCAGCGTTGTTCCTATTTGAGAAGGGATGTTGAAGTGTCATAGAGAGTAAATGGGGGTTCAGTAAATCCGGGTCATCGAATACTTCAAAGTTTACGAATAATACCACAAATATGTGTTCAGAAGTCACTCACGTAAAATCAGTGTAGTTTACTATAACCGTAATAGTTACATAGTTGAAATGTAAGTATTTTAAGTAGCTCACGTTTTATTGTGATAGTTGTTGGATCGAATTTTTTTTAACCTTAATTTGTAAGCTACTTTCAAAATTAAATTATAATTTAGATTTCACTTTTTATACTAATATTATATATAAATATATATGTATATATAATATTTAGGGCATTTTAGGAATTGTATAAAGAATCGTAGTACGGGAAAAGCTTACATTATATTAGAATATATGATGTACTTTAACATTGTGCTTTTGTTAAACATAAAATATTTGTATCCAGAGTTCACATATTTTATAAGTATATGTTTATTTATTGCAGATTGTTTTATAGATTTCTAGAGTGCTATATATATACATATTTAAGGGTGTCTTTTTATAGAAGTTAAAGATATTTATAGTTTGTTAATAATATGTAATAAAAATATCTAAAGTGTAGTACTTTGTTCTTTTATAATGCGATAATATTAAAAATAAGCCTTAATCGGATTAAATAACTAAGCTATTATTATACTCAATAAATAGTTATCATAACTTTTTATCGTTCGTAAGCAGAGTAATTATATTCAATATTGTTAAGTCAGATTAAGATCGTAACACTAAGGTGTTAACACAATATAATAATACCCACTCTATTTAAGAATAAAGAAATTAAAAAAGTAACTCTCTCTCTCTCTGAGCTTCACGCTGTATCCCGCACATGGCAGAGTAGGCGGAGGGAACTTGAAAATCTAGTACAAAGGCACTTTGTTCCACTTCCGTACCCTACCTTTCGTCGAAATTGAGGCATTTTGAGTTAAGACGCAGAATTCAACGCCGCGCTTTGCCTAGTTATCAGAGGGAAAAAATAAAAAAAAAAAAAATATTTAATTTAAAAATATTAAATATTTCCTCGTGTGTGCACCCACAACCTGTTCTCTGCAGTTTTACCCTTTTGCCGTTGCGTCACGACAGGCCTTAAACAAAAACAGCTTCAGGCTGAGAAAGGCTGCATATGCCAAATATAACAGGGTAATAGCTAAAGATCCAAGTGTTAAGACACTCTGCTCCGTTCCTCACTTTCCGCCGAATTTTACTATTGTTTTGAGTGGGGAAACTCAACGCCGCACTCTTTCTTTTTTAGCAGAGTGAAGGAATGAAAACATTGAATATTGAAATTGGTATTATTAAAATATTTCATTTACTCGAAAAAGTTGAGTAAGGGTCGAACCTACAACCTGTCGCGTTTGCAGTTACACGCTTGCGCTCCTCAGCCACAGCAGGCATCAAAAAATTAACTAAGTAATTAATCAAAGATTGTCAACACAATTGACACAAAATTTTGCGTGATTATTAACAAGGCTAGATGTCGCGTATGGCTTACTAGAAAAAAGGACTTAAAATAAATACCCTGCTTTACGGAAATATACGTGAAGCATATAACTCTAGCTCGATAAAAAATATCAAATTTAACACTACCGTGTAACTCAAAGCAGCAATAGCGATAAACCTAATTTACTTATTTCATCAATATTTACATACATTCATTATAGTACATTCATAAATATTTTCGTTATTTGGCCAAGTGTTCTTATATTTTATCACGATGAAAATATTTTAGTGCGCAATTTTTATACTACCGTCTTCATGAGTGAAGCGGTGGAAACAATTTATTCTCCAATATCAATCTTATACATACTGATGGGACACATAATTCAATTGGGCTGCTTTTTCTTGTACCCTGTTTTTGGGGTCCCTGAGCTATTCATAATATATAACATGAATTTTATGTTTCTCCTACGAGTATAAGGATATGATAATATGCTAAAAGATTTATAGCTTTTATAGATAGTTATATTATACACTAATATTACTAATATTACTAATTTTTAGACAGTCTGTGACTGTAAATGCGTGTAGAATCGATTGCCACTCGGGGGGATGAAATATTACCTCAGCTTCACGCTGTATCTCGCCCATGGCAGGGTAGGCAAAGGGAACCCGGGAACCTAGTGTTAAGACACGCCGTTCCACTTCTGCTCCCCACTTTCCGCCGAATTTGAGGCATCGCGTGTTGAGTGGCGGAACTCAACGCCGCGTTTTGCCTTTTTACCAGAGCGACGAAATGAAAATATTAAATATTTAAATTGAAAGCATTAAATAATGAAATGAAATATTAAATATTTACATTTTCTCACTTTAGAAAAGAAATGAGCGCGACGTTTAGTTTTCCCACTCAACATGCAATACGTCAAATATGTTTATCGAGAACGGCGTCTCTTACCACCAAGTCCTCAGATTCACTCTGATTACGTGTGACATAAAAAATATATGAAGCAGATATTTGACATATATTTTGTTATGTCCAATGACCACCGGTACCCAAAAATAAGTAACGTCGTAGTATGTCACATACATGAACAACATTAATATTATAAATACGAGAACGAAATTCAAATGTAAATTAAAAATATATTGAGGCCTGTCGTGGCGCAGCGGCACAAGCGTGTGACTGTAACCGACAGGTTCTGGGTTCGATCCCCACTCGAAGAAATGAAATATTTAATATTTTCAATTTAAATATTTAATGTTTCTTTTCTTCGCTCTGGTAATAAGGCAAAGGGCGGCGTTGAATTCCGCCACCGGCGAAAAGTGGGGAACAGAAGTGGAACGGAGTAACTTAACACTAGGTTCCCGGGTTCCCTCTGCCTGCCCTGCCCCCGCACGAAGCGGGAAACGACGAACAGCGTGAAGCTAAAAAAAAATTTATAATATCAAAAAATAAATCAAATCCACTATATTTTCCTAGGGACACCACTATATCGTACTAAGCGACACATTACAGTATAATTCAATATGGTTCGAAATAGGGGTATTACGAAGCCTATTTTCTCTGTCCGCGTAACACGATGCGAAATTATTCAAATTTCACACAACGTGATTCCGCCGACGAATTCAGGATGATCTAATTACCTCGCCTATTGCGTAAAATGGCCGATCATTATTTTTGACTGGTTAGGAAATCGTTTTGTCGCCCTTGTCAATATTTGGTGAAGGTTTCTTCGGAATTTCATTTAAATATCAAATAAATCAAAGAGAATAATTATAGTAGGCTTAAATGGCTAGAAATTTATTGGTTTTTTGGAAAAATATCAGATAATTAATAAATATATCAGGTAACCAGATAGTATTTACTAGTATTACTTAAATGTTGTTTTTCAAGAATACGTAGAGGTAATTTAGTGTAAAAGATTTCGTTCTTCACTTTTTGTTTTATTTTGTAATGAAAAATAGATGAAATTTAATCATTCGTCAAGACAGTTCCTCCTCGTATTTCTTTCCTCTGGCAATAAGGCGAAAGACGTGTAGATTTGTCTTAAATGTCTTAATCGGAACGGAACGTCTTAACATAAGGTTCCCAGGTTCCCTCTGCCTATCTGCTAAAGAGCGTAAAGATAAAAAAAAATGGTAATATTTTCATGAAATTGACGATAAACGTTACAAAGCTACGTTTATGCCCCGTTATATTCTGGATGAAGTAATTTGGTGACTGGCATGTCTGCGCGTTGTGATAAATTGTGAGTCAGGTGTTTAAGCCTACTCAGCGTCTTTACTTATGTAATTGATATATACGAGTATTTTATGCTTGCTTAGTGTTTGCTTGCTAGGGTTATTTTGTATTAATAATAATAAATAATAATAACGTCTTCCACTTGAGCTCTGTCGTGGCACAGCGGCACAAGGGTATGTCTGTAACCGATATGTTGTGGGTTCGATTTCCACTCGAAAAAGTGAAATAATTAATGTTTTAAATTCTCCGCTCTGGTAAAAAGGCAAAACGTGACGTTGAGTTCCGCCACTAAACATGCAATGCTTCAAATTCGCGGCGGAAAGTAGGGAACGGAAGTGGAAAACACAAGGTTCCCAAGTTCTCTCTGCCTACCCTGCCATGTGCGGTATACAGCGTGAAGCTGAGTGAGTCTTGAGCACAGCGGCACAAGGATGTGTCTGTAACCGATAGGATATATATATATATATATATATATATATATATATATATATATATATATATATATATATATATATATATATATATATATATATATATATATATATATATATAAATACAATTTCTAAAAGCCTACCAAAACTAACTGAACTATGCTTTCTAACCATTAGGTGACTTGAAGGTTGTTTCATCAAAATTGATTCCAATTAATCCGGGACTGTCATAAATATTAATTAACAACCTGATATAAATTATGAAATTTAGGCCTTGTGATCTAGTCCGGAACGACCTAGAAGGCTGTACTTTGTATATAAATTAGAAGTTTCAGCTCTTGTATTGACATATTTTAATATTCCATTAAGGGTAGTGGTTTGCAAAGTTTACAGTTTTGTTTATGTGGACTTTTTTAATTGTTTATAAATGTTGCCTGATTTAGAGTTATGATGAGACTTTAAATCGATTTTATCTTTTACCCACTATGCAGCATTATTTGATCATTGGAGTACAGATTATGATATATCAGTAATAACATGGTTTTTTATCAACAACACTGAAATTGAAAAAAATACAATTACATATAAAAATATGATTAATTAATATAATTAATTATATTTTTATTGATGGTCGAATGAAAACCATAGAAAATTATATTTGATAACCCATTTAGTATACATATAATATTCATTTAAAAAAATCTTGATAAAATTATACATAGTTTCGTTAATTGTAAGTTGACAAAGTTTTTGATGTCACTAATTAGGCACCGAGAGTGGTAATGGTCGCGACTTTGTAAGTTATAAGTACTATAGTTTCATACTATTATTAATTGTCAGATGTAGACATTAAAATGAGTATTAAGTTAAATATATTTGAGGCATGTCGTGGCGCAAAGGCACAATCGTGTGACGGAAAGCTTGACCGGTTGTAGGTTCAATCCCCACTCGAGTAAACGAAAATATTTAATATTTTCAAATTAAAGATTTAATGTTTTCATTTATACGGTCTGATGGTAAAAGAAAGAGTGGCATTGAGTTTCACCACTTAACACACAGTGCTTCAAATTCGCCAGGAAGTGTGGAACTGAACGTGTTTTAACGCTAGGTACTCCAGTAACCTCTGCCTACTCTGTACGGGAGATTAATTTATTTTATATAAAATAATAATAATTAATTTATAAAATAAGAATTAAAAGAACTAATTGGGGCCTGTCGAGACCCAGGAACAAAAATGTGCGACTGTTAAAGCAACGGTTTGGGTACATCCCCATACAAAGAAATGAAATATTTAATAATAAAGTTTTTTTTTATGGAAAAGACGGCAAACGAGCGTCCGGCTCACCTGATGGTAAGTGATCACCGTCGCCCACGGCCCCGAGTAACTCCAGAGGAGCTACAGGAGTGTTGCCTTCCTTTAAATTGGAAGGGCACTGGGGCCCGGCATTACCTAATGCGAAACGCAGTGGCCAAAGCCACTACTTAACGCCGGTCTTAAATGCCGGTGGTGGTAACACTCCGGTCGAGTCAGCCCATGTGTGTTGCCATTACTGGCAACGTGACTCTACCACACGCACTTTAGTCGCCTCTTACGACACCATCAGTAACAGGGTGATCCTATTCTAAGCCGGAATCACACGGCTAAAAGTAAAATTACAAGCCTCAATAATAATGTAATTTTCTCTGCTTTCACAAACATTATTTTCAACTGACAATATGACATTTAATACTTATCTTCTAAGGAATCTTAAATTATATAATGATTAATTATAACTCACTTTAGACCTTCATTTGTTTCAGATCTGGACGATACCAAATTCGCGACGGTTGAGTTATCCTCCAAGTTCAAGTTTCAAACAGTGGAATTAAAATTTATGTTTACATAAAAGTAAACGAAATGTGCCCTGTGTGGTGTTTGCATCGGACTGTATTGGTTTTTGTACTGATCGCAGTGTCACCTTCGCCGTCTGCCACTCAAAATACAGTTATTTCAGGTAATATATATTATAGTACATACTGAGCAAATAATATGTAATAATAATATGTTAATTTCATATTTTAAAATTATCATGAGTTCGAGATTTCTTTATGAAATTATATTTTTATTAGCTTCACGCTGTATCCCGCACGAGACAGGGTAGGCAGAGAGAACCCGCGAACCCAGTGTTAAGACACCGTTTCACTTCCGGTCCCCACTTTCTGCCGAATTTGAGGCATTGCGTGTTGAGTGGCGGAACTCAACGCCGCGCTTTGCCCTATTACCACAGCGTAGAAATGCAACATTAAATATTAAAATTGAAAATATTAAATATTTCATTTCCTCGACCGGACCGAACCCGAAACCTGTCGGTTACAGTCACTTGCCGCTGCGCCACGATAGGCCCAAAAAAATACAGACTACAGAAATATGTGAAGGCTGTGAGCTCGATTCCCATTCGGAGGAAATTAATATTTAATATGTTCGTTTGTCTTGTAGTACTTCAAGAACTTGGAAACTTGAAAATTTTCTCAGGTGAGACATAGGGGTCTCACCTAGCTAAAAAGTAACAAAATTAATAAAATCCCAGCTCTTAACCCAGTAAATATTTTCTAAGAAAAACCACATAAGGCTTTTGCAACGTCTACGCTTTAATTAGATTCGTTACAACTTGGAGAATTCTTGTATATATAGAACGTTTTATGTGAAATCGTTTGATATCATATTTAGTAATTTTACCTGTTTTAGGATTCCGTACTTTGAAATGAAAAACTGAATCTTAATAGGATTATATTATTGTCAATATTATTTAACTCGAGGTACCGCAGAGGTATCTAGCTAAAATCTTATCTATAATCTTTTAGAGATAAAGCAAATCAAGGTTATCAATAAATGCAATCATATGACACATACATGCCTTTAGACATTTCGTTTTTTTGCAATGTGTATAAAACTTCACACGTAAACAAAATGTATAGAGCTTAACATGTAGAAGTAACAACTTGTCACACAAACAAAGAAAATAAAATAAAGTTTGTGTGGCAAGTTGTTACTTGAAAAATATAATTTTATAATATAAAAAAAAAACTATTATAAGCATATAATTAAGTAGCTTTAATTTCATACAAATTGTGAACGCCTGCAAACTTAAGTCCGTCAAATTATATGTTACTCACTCACTCAGCTTCACGCTGTATCCCGCACGAGGCAGGGTAGGCAGAGGGAACTCGGGAACCTAGTGTAAAGACACTCCGTTCCACTTCCGTTCCCCGCTTTCCGCCGAATTTGAGGCATTGCGTGTTGAGTGGCGGAACTCAACGCCGCGCTTTGCCTTATTACCAGAGCGAAGAAATGAAACATTAAATATTTAATTTGAAAATATTAAATATTTCATATCATCGACTGGGGATCGAACCCAGAACTTGTCGGTTACAGTCACACTCTTGTGCCGCTGCGCCACGACAGGCCTCAGAAATTATATATTAATATATTTATTTATTTATATATATATATATATATATATATATATATATATATATATATATATATATATATATATATATATATATATATATATATATATATATATATATATATATATATATATATATATATATATATATATATATATTTATTTATTTGAGGCCTATCGTGGCGCAGCGGCACAAGAGTGTGACTGTAACCGACAGGTTCTGGGTTCGATCCCCAGTCGAGGAAATGAAATATTTAATATTTTCAATTTAAATATTTAATGTTTCATTTCTTCGCTCTGGTAATAAGGCAAAGCGCGGCGTTGAGTTCCGCCACTCAACACGCAATGCCTCAAATTCGGCGGAAAGTGGGGAAAGGAAGTGGAACAGAGTGTCATAACACTAGGTTTCACTTCCATTCCCTCTGCCTACCCTGCCTAGTGCGGAATACAGCGTGAAGCTGAGAATATTTGTTTAATATCCATATTTTCCTCTTCATCTATAGCCTTCCACGTGTTGATATTCTGTTGTTTTCTTTGTGATATACAAATAAATAAAAACGCTCAATTGAGTACGGAACTTTAGGTGGGCGCCTTGCTCGCACTTTATAGATTTTTTATTTAATACAAGAAGAAATAGACCTTTCCTTCCACAATTATACTAAAGCAATAAGATATCGATACCTCACGTAAGAAAGGCAGTGGAAACCTTGTGGAATGACGCTTGACTCTAATTTTTAAGCTATTATTCTATTTTCTAGAGCTGGATAAAATATTTTAAGCAGACTTGTACAATACTATTTTCACTTTTCATTTAAATTATCAAGAGGTTGTGGTTGTTATTTAACATAATAATATACATACATTTGTAAATAATAAAAAAAAAACATTTATCTTTTTTAGACTTACAAACGTTGAGTTGAGTTATACCATTACGTTGAGTAATACAATAGTTCCAATACCTTTTTTTTTATGGAAAATACGGCAAACGAGCGTACGGGTCACCTGATGGTAAGTGATCACCGTCGCCCACGGCCCCGAGTAACTCCAGAGGAGCTTGGAAGGGCACCGGGTCCCGGCATTACTTAATGCGAAACGCAGTGGCCAAAGCCACTACTTAACGCCCGTCTTAAATACCGGGGGTGGTAATAATCCGGTCGAGTCTGCCCATGCGTGTTGCCATTACTGGCAACGTGACTCTACCACACGCACTTTAGTCGCCTCTTGCGACACCATCAGTACCAGGGTGATTCTATTCCAAGCCGGAATCACACGGCAAACCGACACGGCATACCTCTCAAGATTTAAAAAGTAGATCATAAAAGTACCTAATTTTTTCTTTTTTTTTTTACCAAAAGCACACTTTTAATCACATCTTTTGTCCACGATAAATAATAACAGAATCATTAGTAGGGGTAAGTGTGGCCGCAATCTTGAAATGCTTTCGAATATTCTGGCATTACTCCAAGCACGAGTGCCATTAAACTTTGTGTCAATGTCGGAATATAAATAATGATCATCAAAAAGATTTTATGTATATTATATCTGATTTTCAGCGAGAATAAAGATTTCTTATATATTTGTATCTATCTTTGATATTCTATAATGTTGTACGAATTGATTTGCGAACGCCTCGTTTTGTACAAAATACCGAATATTTCATACAGTATCTAATGGGACATTTAATATGCTGGGATATTATTCTGATACTGAAAGGAGGTTTTTGATAATGTTTTATTCATTTATTTTTGACAATATTTGAATTCATTAATTTTAGTTTCTCGCTTTAGTAACGTTGTTTACTAATGTGGCGTTAAATTACGCAACTCAGCTTTACGGTGTATCCCGCACGAGGCAGGGTAGGCAGAGGGAACCAGGGAACCTAGTGTTAAGACACTCCGTTCCACTTCCGTTCCTCACTTTCCGCTGAATTTGAGGCATTGCGTGTTGAGTGGCGGAACTCAATGCCGCGCTTTGCCTTATTACCAGAGTGAAGAAATGAAGCATTAAATATTTAAATTGAAAATATTAAATATTTTATCTCACACTCTTGTGCCGCTGCGCTACGACAGGCCTCTTGAATTCTTTTTGCAAATAAAAAATTGTCAATGTACTTGCATCACATTTTGTACTAAACTCATTATATTAATACACATATAATAATTCAAATGAAAAATGTACTTTATGTTTTTTTTATTAATTTTCGATTATGTTCCTTAAAAATAGAGTTTAAAATATATTTTCTCAGATAATAATCCGGGTTTTATTTAATGACAATTCATTGGAGTAAATTTCAGAATTGTTTTTGTAAAATACACGATAACTTACAGCTTACAGCGGCCATTGTTCATTTAATAAAATATTTTTTAAATATTATTTTGTTATCATAACATTATAGACAAATTGAACAATCACAAACACAAGTTCCGCCAATGACAGTCAATGCCTCGAAACGAAAAGTGGTAAAAGAGAGTTAACTAGTGTTCACTTCCGTGTCAGTTTCCGAATTTCTACTGCCTAACCTGCCATGTACGGAAAATAGAATGAAGCTGAAAAAAAATTTGATTGTTTTATCAGATATTATTAGATAATTACCCAGTAATTATTAGATAGTTACCCAATAACTAAGATTCTCCAATTGGAAACGAACCCACAATCAACATGCACAGTCAACTACAGCACTTCTGCGGTATATTCCAAAGAAAATTGCCAGGGAGCAACTTCCATACGTATTACCGAGACGATTTAGCACATTTATTTGTAGCCTCCGTAATGCATTCTATGTCTTCCAAACAAAATCTATTAAAGGCGTGTTGGTTCTATATTAAATGTACATATTTTATCTGCAGGGAATGTAAAGTGCTTTGAAATGACACGTGCACGGTTTTATTCGATTTATTGGTGTGTATTTTCAAACGGTACGTAGTTTGTGCGACGCTCTTCTAGTTATTAGATATGTGTAGATAAGGTATTTCTTTTTAATATAATGATTGCTTTATAGTATATTGTTATGTTTAATGATTAAAAAAAGTTTTTAATGATATCTCTCTCTCTCAGCTTCACGCTGTATCCCGCACGAGGCAGGGTAGGCAGAGGGAACCCGGCAACCTATTGTTAGGACACTCCGTTCACTTCCGTTTCCCACTTTCCGCCGAATTTGAGGCATTGCGCGTTGAGTGGCAGAACTCAACGCCGCGCTTTGCCTTATTACCAGAGCGAAGAAATGAAACATTAAATATTTAAATTGATAATATTAAATATTTTATTTCCTCGACCGGGGATCGAACCCAGAACCTGTCGGTTAGAGTCACAAGCTTGTGCCGCTCAGACAGGACTCATTTTAATTATACCATGACACATTATACGTTGTTGGGCTTTAATTGCGATGGTTGTCGATAGGATTCCACTTTGGGGATGGAATCGGGGTAATTATTTTAATTTCTCTGCTCTGGACAAAGCACGCCGCTGATTTTCATCACTCAAAAAGCACAATAGAAAATTAGAAAAAAAAATTCCCTATGATATACGCGTGTTCCACCGCTCAACTAAGGCCGTTTATTTAGTATCACGCTGTATCCCGCACAGGGCACGATATTCAGAGGGAACATGGGAACCTAATGTTAAGGTACATTGTTCTGTTCCTCATTTTTGAAAGCATTGCAAGTCCAATGGGAGACCTCGACGCTGCGTTTTTTCTTTATTATAAGAGCGAAAAATATAAAAATATTAAACGTTTAATTTCCTCGAGAGGGGAACAAACCCACAATTACACGCTTGTGCCTCTAAGGTACGACAGGCCTCACAATAAAAATAATCATTTATAATAAGTATCTAAATAAGGTAAACAGTAACAATAATATAAGTTGAATAGGTGGATCGACCGCAAGTAATAAAATACGTAACTAGAGGTCGAATTGGCTACGTATAATATTTTATTCATGACAAGGCTCATACTAATTACTATGTATATACTGATATTCAATATTATATATTAAATATGATTATCATTTTCAATGTCGTTGCACCATTGACTTGTGTACGGTGTTTTTTAAAAAATACTCGTTTGTACTTTAGGAATACAGTCATTATAGGCTCTACGCTGTATCCCGCATATGGCAGGGTAGGCAGAGGAAACTTGGGAACCTAGTGTTAAGACACTCCGTTCCACTTCTGTTCCCCACTTTCCGCCGAATTTGAGGCATTGCATGTTGAGTGGCGGAATCCAACGCCGGGTTTGCCTTGTACCAGAGCGAAGAAATGAAACATTAAATATTTAAATTATTAAATATTTCATTTCCTGGACCGGGGATCGAACCCAGAACCTGTCGTTTACAGTCACACGCTTGTGCATTATAGGCTCAATCGTATATATAATGAGAATTTCTCTTTTTGCAATAGTTATCGCGTACAATTTTGTTCTCGTGTTCATTAATACTATTGCTTTGCTTTAATCTATTCATTTACCCAGAAGAATCTATATAATATTTTTGTCCAGCTTCACACTGTACCCCATAATCGCAAAGTAGGCAGAGGGAACTTAAGAACCTATTATTGGGACCCTCCGTTCCCTTTCCTATTTTCCGCTGTAATCGAGGCATTGCGTGTTCAGTGCTGAAACTCTACGCTACGCTTTACCTTTTTACCAGAGTGACGAATTGTAAAAATTAAATATTTGATTCGAAAATATTAAATATTTCCTTTTTTTTAAGTGAGGATAGCCACACGCTTGTGCCCCGGAGCCACGACAGGCTTCAAGTAGTATAACAATTTTCTATTTTCTGTTTAGAGTAATTCTAGAAGTAGATTTGATAAAATATAATATATAAAGATATTTCTGTTTTAGTCATAGGATGGCAATCAAATGAAGAAAGGCTATAATTTATTTCGAAAAGTTATTATATGAAATAAATATTATTATGTTACGATTTCTATAATTAGATAAAACAATTATAATTTAAAATTTATATAAATTAATTTATTTAAAATAAATTCAAACATAAAAAAGATATTTCAAATTTTAAAATTTCAATATACTTTGAATATTTCTTTACTACAGATTTTTTGTTAATCACGATATTGACTCTTACCATCGAAAGCCACAAAAGAATATTGTTAAAACTGAAAAAAAAAATGCTATAAAATTATCAATTATTCAAAGAGCTTTTTCACCAATAAAAGAATCACTTTGAATATTAGTAGAACAATGACTGCATGTAAATATTACTTATTCATTTTTCTGTATTTTTACAATAGTATCGACGTAATGGAAAAGACGTAGCCAAAGCTATTTGGAAATTGTGCTGTTTTTTCCAGGAACGAGTGTGACTTTTATGCCGGAGTCAGATAGCTGTAGTGCGATAACGTATATTAGGTACTGACACGCGAAATACCAAAGTAATGACCGGTTACATCGAGAACGGAACATTGTTATATGGTTTTATTATATACTCTAAATATATGTAACATTCTATTTATGATATAATTGAATATATACATTTGAGGTCAATCATACCGTAGGCGTACAATATATACATATATATATATACATATATATATATATACATATATATATATATATATATATATATATATATATATATATATATATATATATATATATATATACATATATATATATATATATATATATATATATATATATATATATATATATATATATATATATATATATATATATATATATATATATATATATATATATATATATATATATATATATATATATATATATATATATATATATATATATATATATATATATATATATATATATATATATATATATATATATATATATATATATATATATATATATATATATATATATATATATATATATATATATATATATATATATATATATATATATATATATATATATATATATATATATATATATATATATATATATATATATAGGCCATATAATGCTAAAAAAGAAATAATTTACAATAAAGAAATATTTTTTTATTATTGGCTTTCCGAGTCAGTGAATTCTAAACACAGTTTGCGAGCACTGAAAGCTTGTTGCTAGAATAATAATCAAGTGTAACACATAAAAATTCTACAGTATATACACAATTTTGTTCTAAACGGCCTGAGGTCTACCGTGGCGCAAAGGCACAATCGTGCGACTGTAAACGCAATAATTTGTGAGTTCGATCCCCAATCGACATCGAGAGAAACTTAAATATTTAATTCCTAGTAATAACGTATCAAGCGCGGCGTTTAGTTACGCTACTTAACTCGCGATGCCTTAAATTCAACGGAAAGTGGAGATATCAACGCATAATCAATTAACATTAGATTCCACAGCGCAAAGCTGATAAAAAAATTAAGATAATAAAATATTTTAACACTCACATCTGGCAAAATAAATGTAGAATGAATTCAAATAACCAGAAAATCCAGTAGAAAACATTAAAACCAAATTAAAGCTTACGGTTGCATAATAAACCTATACGATAGATCATACTCAATGCCGTTACTTATGCATATAATAAATTTACTATGGCACGAGCTACTTAGTTAATTAGAAAATTTCACTTCATAAATTATACTTCATGCCCGACATTTTACGAACGTTTGACATTTTTTTTTTTGTAAAAATAAAGCCAAAAATGTTGGTGAAAATAAAAAAAAATAGTAAACTAATTGGTTTTGATTTTCTCATTAGTGCCCGCTGAGGTCAGACTCTTGCATAAAAACGGGAAACCTGCCAGATCTAGTTAACGTACCTACTAGCAGTCGTTGAGTCAAATTGGGGAATTGGAAAAAGAAAATAACTTTGAGTATCGTCAGTGAATTATTCGACTGTGTTAAGATATTTTTATTTAATAAAATAAATTAATAAATACAATAAAAATATGATTTGTGGTTGTCGTAGCGCAAAGGCACAAGCGTGTGATCAAATGTTGTGGGGTACGATTTCCACTCGAGGTAATAGCATTTTAAATATTTTCATTTCCCGCTCTAGTGCCGCACAATGACGTATAGTGCGGCGTTGAGCTCCGCCACTCAACACGAACTGAATGGAGTGGAGAATGGAATGTGGAAGTGGAGGGGGACAAGTGTGATAACACTAAGTTTCCGGTTCCCACTGCCTACCTGTTAGCTGCTGGAGTGATTTTATAATACAACATTGTGGCTTTGGATTGTATCCAAATATCTCCGGTCTTGAGGAAATAAATCTTAATTTTTTCACTAAGTTAATGGGAAACTCGGTCACAAAATATTACATAATTTAAGCGGAATTTAGAAAACAGAGTGTTCTTTTACTAAATTTTATTTTTACATTTTCACTGAGCAAAATAAAAATTAAATTTCAATTTAGTATATTGATAAATCGTATGTACTGTTTATTATTTTTTATATACGCAGATTCGTATATTTAAATGTGAATTAAATGATTTATTGTCCGATATCTTACTTTTTAATTAAATATGCGTAAATTTAGAAATATTCCACCACGCTGGGTAATTAAAAATTTGAAGCCTAACGTAAAGCTTGGGCACAAGCATATTACTGTTGGTTGTAGGCTCGGTCCTCATTCAAGGAAATCATCTTTTTATTTTACTATAACAAAGTTAGTTATAGTAAAGCTAGTCAGCAAAACGAAGAAAACGGAAGTATATTTCCAGATATCCTCAAGTACGTTATATTTCCAGGATCCCTCTGCATACTAAGAATTAAATGTAAAATATAGCGTGAAGCTATCAGTGACATTTAAACACACTTTTAAAAATAAATTAAGTAGAATTTGAATGGTCTAATAAATCGTCAAGCCCAAATGATGTAATTAATACAGTAATTGAAAGTTGAGGCCTGTCGTGGAGCCGCGGCACAAGTGTGTGACTGTATTCGACAGATTGTGGGTTCGATCTCCTCTTGAGAAAATGAAATAATTAATATTTTCAGTTTATATATTTAATGTTTAATTTTTTTCGCTCTGGTAACAAAGCAAAACGCGTCGTTGTGTTCCGCCACTCAACACGCAATGCATTAAATTCGGCGAAAACTCGGGGATGGAAGTGAAACGGAGTGTCTTAACACTAGGTTTCCAAGTTCCCTCTGCCTAACCAGCCCTATGCATGATACAGCGTGAAGCTGAAAAAAAGACTAAAAGTTCAGAATAAAATATAATGCTATACAAAATATTAAAACCGATACTACGAATATCAATAGAAGCCCCGTTTATAAATCAACTTCATTTGTCATAGAGATTATCTTTTCGTTCCCCATTTTCACCATTACCAGACATGAATCGATATTTACCCGAGCAAGTCGAGGCCTCTGTAAAATATGATTTTTGGGGAATTGAGACCAACAAAATATTGCGGACATCAATAAAAAGTACCCGAGGCGCCTGAAAAAAAATACCTACAGCCCATTCAGTATTTAACCGCACAGTCGAGAATAATCCAATTTGAGCTGGAAAAGGTGGATTTATTTGGAGCAAAAGAAATCTCGGGCAAGAAAAATCTCTATTAGGCAATGCCGTCTCATATTTTGTGGGTACGTACAAGGGATTTTGAAGCACGCATAATGCCTGAAGAAATGAACTCTGGGAATAACTATCGGACGTCACGAATTGGAAGCCGCTTGTATCCCTTGAGAGTAATATAGGCCCATCTGATTACGTTTTCGATATTGTGACATTTGAATTGTAGAGCTGTGTATGATTTGGCAAAAACAAAGTAATTGTACTCTCAGCTTCACGCTGTATCCCGCACGTGGCAGGGTAGGCAGAGGGAACCTAGTGTTAAGACACTCCGTTCCACTTCCGTTCCCCACTTTCCGCTGAATTCTGAGGCATAGCGTGTTGAGTGGCGGAACTCAACGCCTCATCTTGTACCAGAGCGAAGAAATGAAAACATTAAGTATTTAAATTAAAAATATTAAACATTTCATTTCATTATATATATATATATATATATATATATATATATATATATATATATATATATATATATATATATATATATATATATATATTAAAAAGAAAACACTTACTATACTTTATATTTATATAATCTACGGAATGGGTGTACGCTTTGAAGGTTCTGGAATGCCTCTCAACATGAGGCTTTATATTTTCATGACAAATTCTTAAATTCTGATAGATTGCTCATATCGCATATTTTTTTTACTATAAGTCGCAAGTTTATTTTATTATAATACTTTAAAAGTACTATTCCACTAGTTTCGTTGTTAGATATATAAAGTAAAAATATTCTTTAATGTATTTTACTTGCGGCTGCGCCCGCATGGTCAGGCGCGAAATGCAGTGTCAAGCTGAAAGAAAAAAAAAAACATTAACACGACCTACCAAGATCTCAACATGAATTAAATTTAATAATTACTACTAAAATAAAAAAAATATAAAAAATGGAAAAAATGATTCTTACAATAGAAATAAAGGAAAAATTCTAATCTAAAATAAAAACTATTACAAACTTATATTTGTAGTTCATTTCATATAAAATTGATTCGTACACTAGCAATTTTATATAATTGTCAATTTTATTCATCTCGTAATCAAAACCCATAGAGTATTTTCCGTATTCATTTCACAATTTTAAGTCTTAAAATATTAATTATAGGTAAAAATGACAACTTGTAGTACAAGTAAAGATATTATTAACTATTATAAATTTGAAATTACATTTGATTTCCTACAAAGTCGTTAATTATTATCGATTGTTTATCCTTTGAGGCCACAAGTGGGTCTCAAAGGGATAAACAATCGATATCGACGGTTGTAAGTTCGATCCCTACTCGAGGAGATGAAATATTTAACATTTTCCATTTAAATATTTAATGATTTCATATTTCACTCTGGTACAAGACAAAACATGGCGTTGAGTTCCGTCACTTTCACGTAATGTCTCAAATTCGGCGGAAAGTGAGGAATGGAGGTGGAAAAGAGTATCTTAACACTAGGTTCCCAAGTTCCCTCTGCCTACCCTGCCATGTGCGAGATACAGCGTGAAGCTGAGTAAGTGAGTATTCCTTTGACATAAAATCCTAAAATTGGTACGGAACCCTCTATTGGCGAAACCGACTCGCACTTGACCGATTTATATTTTATTATTTAAACGCCTTCCTTTTCCTTTTTACTTAGTCCTACTGAACTTATTTTACAAAACAAAAGTATTGTACATTGTAAAACTCGCAGCAAGAGATAAATCTTTCAAGAGATATGGGGCTAGATTTAAGGAGCTGTGTGAAGTAGAAATGAAGCAACATTTCTCTGTTATTGTATTATCACTTCCTACTTTCGTAATGAAATAAAAGACTGTTGAAGATTTCTTTGTTGCTTATTACACAATAATAATGATAGAAATCAATTTGCTAAGTTAAATATTGCGGGCTTAGTGTGTAAACCTAAAAGCCCACTTAGACAATTCTCAGGAAAGATGTATGTAAATTTTCGGAACGTTTGTACTGATTCGGTACAAACGTTAGGTATTAAATTGATATGTATTCTCTTTACAGTCTTACCATTCGTATTATTATAGAGACATTGCGTATTGGGTTGCGGAACTTAACATCGCGCTTAGTCTGTAACTCAACATCGCGCTAGCAAAACAACCATAATCTCGAGTGGAAATCAAGCGCGCCACGATGGCCTCAATTTGAAAAAAAGCTCTGAAAATTATTTTTAGTTTTTTTTTTTTAGCTTCACGATGTATCCTGCATGAGGCAGGGTAGGCAGAGGGAACCCGGGAACCTAGTGTAAAGACACTCCGTTCCCCACTTTCTGCAGAATTTGAGGCATTGCGTGTTGAGTGGCGGAATTCAACGCCGCGCTTTTTTAGTTAAGTTAGGGTTAAATGTATTCTTAATAATAATTTGCAGATTAGAATGTATCAATCAAATTTATGTATTCAATTATATTTTTCAACTAGCGGCCGTTTTCTCACTCGCGGCTTCGCCCGTTTAGAATACTGTAATTTATTTTCGAATATTGATTAATTTGATGTTCTAATAATATTGTTAATCTATTATAAGATCAGAGAAATTTACAGTGGAGTGGAAAGCTTTACATTTTCTATGAGACCGAAAATTTTCACCTTATACCTAATAAAATGATGAAATATCTTTACATTTCATTATTTTCAGTACATATTAATTAAACGTAGCTTATTATAACTGATACGTATATAATTGTTGGTTAATAACAGCTGGCTGTGATCAAAATTGAGTGGTCAGTGAGATATTTAATGGATCATAATAGATCGTAATTTCAATATTATTTTAGTAAAATATATGAAATTATTTTAGTAAAATTATATCGTATAGTTAATTTTGTGGGTTTCGTTGTTGTATTACTTGAAAATTATTATAAATATCTATAATATAAACGAGGTTTACTGTGGAGCAGGGTCTCAGGCGTGGGACGAACGTGACAGTATGTGAGTTACTATTTGAACATATTAAATGAAATATTTAAAATATTGAATATATCGAGGCCGGTCGTGGCGCAGCGGCACAGGCGTGTGACTGTAACCGACAGGTTCTGGGTTCGATTCCCAGTCGAGGAAATTAAATACTTAATATTTAATGTTTCATTTCTTCTCTCTGGTAATAAGGCAAAGCGCGGCGTTGAGTTCCGCCACTCAACATGCAATGCCTCAAATTCGGCGGAAAGTGGGAAGCGGAAGTGGAACGGAGTGTCTTAACACTAGGTTCTCGGGTTCCCTCTGTAGATATATATATATATATATATATATATATATATATATATATATATATATATATATATATATATATATATATATATATATATATATATATATATATATATATATATATATATATATATATATATATATATATATATATATATATATATATATATATATAATATATAATATATATATATATATATATATATATATATATTCAAATGAAATATTTAATGTCTTCATTTCTTCGTTCTGGTAACAAGGCAAAGCGCGGTGTTGTGCTCCCCCATTTACATATGATGTGTTATTTAAATCAATGAGAAACAAAAATATTTTAAATTTATATATTATTCAATTTACTTATGAAATCAAGGTTCTTGATATCTAGCTCAACAGGCGGAGGGGACATTGTAAACACTATGTTTCCCGTTTTTCGGCATTTTTTTTAAACATTTTGTATTGGAAGTGTTACTCAGCGCCTAAACTAAAAAAAATCACTTCCATAATTGAGAATCGAACCCACTATTGTCATAATACTTCATTTCACTTTATGCGTGTTACTTCGCTACGACCGTCGCGTCAGGCGTCGCGGCGCCTTCATCGAAATCAAAATGTTCTTAATTAACGATACTGCAATTTCAAGAAATTTGTATGTGACATTCTTTTGCTCTATAAAGTATTTTTTGTACGTTTAGTTCCTTTTTGCGAGGTTTTTTTTATTTATTTTTAAACGCTACACGATCCTTTTCATAGAACAGCGGTACAGTGTTTTACTGCAGTCAGAGGGATTAATTATTTTCATTTCCATACTTTGGTAATAAGACAAAGGCGTAAGATCCAAAAATTAAGCGAAAATTGAGACTTTCTCTACATTTTCTACAACATTCAACATCTTTTTTTAGTTTAACACTGTTTCCCGCATATAACAGGCAGTTTATTTAGAACCCTAGTGTTAAGATATTTTGTTCCGATCAAGACGCTGGCGTTCCCCCACTCTTCAACGCGATGTGCTTTGTTAATAGAGCTAAAAGATAAAAAAATAAAAAATATTTAATTTTCTTTTACAGTCGCAAGCTACCCCTATGCCACAATAGACTCATATAAACAAAATAAAATCCTTTGAATAATTCCAGAGAAAATATTTAGAATACAAATTATATACAACATATAAATTAACTGTAACCGACAGGTTCTGGGTTCGATCCCCAGTCGAGGAAAAGAAATATTCAATAATTTCAATTTAAATATTTAATATTTTATTTCTTTGCTCGGATAATAAGGCAAAGCGCGGCGTTGAGTTCCGCCACTCAACACGCAATGCCTCAAATTTGGCGGAAAGTGGGAAACAGAAGTGGAACGGAGTGTCTTAACACTAGGTTCCCGGGTTGCCTATGCAGGGTAGGCCTGACTCATGCGGGATACAGCGTAAAACTATCAAAAAAATATATATAAAACATGAATGTACTTAAATTTTAAGCTATAAGCGCAATCGGTGCCAGTCCACGGTAAAGTTGGCAAAGTTAGCGAATTCAATGCTAGAAGTACAATATAGTAATACGTCGCGCTCGTACAGCGCAGCGTCTGCTCCGATTATAATCAGGAAAATTTGGAAGTTATTCGATAAAGCTCGTCGTTGGGTGCTCACGAATGGATTTTATTACTTTATTGCTATGGTTTGTTAAATTTGCTTCGATAAATATATACTAAATATATCTATCGCCTATCGGGGAAAGTAAACGTTAAGCATTATCTTGGTAACAAGGCAAAGCGCGGTATTGAGTTCGTTGGACCTACAAACAAAACCAAAGAAAAGTATCTCAATACGTAGGTTTTCAAGTTCCTCCTGCCTACCCTGCCATGTGTGATATAAAGCGTGAACCCAAAAAAATATTTTCTATATTTTGCAGTAAATATCTATATTTTGACGCCGCAGCAGTACAAAATAACTACAAAATAACTACAACAACACTACAGTTTTGATTTAGAGAAATGAATGTTTTAATTCTTACTGTATGCCAAAGTAGAGGACGGAGAGTCTTTTCTCTACCTAATATGTACGAGATACAGTGCAAAGCATGAAAATATTCAAAAGTAATTTCCTTTTAAATTACTCTTTAGCATTTTTCACGGGTAACTTAAAATATTAATAGTTCAGATATAAACATTTAATCAGTTTTAAGATGATATCGTTAATACGTAAGCTATGTGGTATAGTCGTGGTCCTTATAATAACTTATCCGAACAAAAAAAGCTACCCGAACTTGCTAACAAAATATATGTAATATAATATTTAGTAAAGAATTTCTGTTATCTTACTTCTATATACGATTATATTCCTGGCCTTACGTATATTACATCGACTATTGTTATAACTATTCAGTATTCCAAATAATAATCTAATTTCTGTTCCCGAAATATGTGTATAATGAAAATATATTTTGTTCCCTATATCTACTAAAGTTCTATGCAGGGTTGTCAATTTACTGTTAGAATAGTTCCAGATTTTTTTAAATTAAATTTGATTTTTTGTTATGAAAACCAATAGAAATCGTTATTAAAAATATTGTGCATATAACAACAAATCACTATATTAGTTTTATTTTTATGAAATACCAGCTATTGCTTGATCGAATGGAAACACAAAAATATTTATATCAATTCAAACCAGTAGGTTCTCAAATTATTTATATTATTTATATCTATAATAGATGGTAGGTGATATAGGTTATGCGCTGAGGTCCCGCGAGTCATACGGCGTACGGCCGTGCTTGACGCGTGATCATTTTGCTTTTATATTTTATTACTGTAATATATATTCAGAAATATCATTTTTTTATATGCTATAATAGGCAGTTTTAATCTATATAAAACGCATAACGTATCTATTTCATTGGATGAGGAATTATATTCTGTTGCTTGAAATTGTTTCTAAAATATCCTTTATTTTTTTCGATGTTATGAAACATAAATGTAGATGCATAGGAAATAGATATAATTATGTTCTTATGAACTTTTTGTTAATTTTTAATCATAAACAACTCTGTCATCACGTAATTGCTAACCTTGTAATATTTTAGCGTAGCTAAAACGTTTTACTCAGTACATGTATGGAAATTCTCCAGATTACCGATAATTTATATATTTTTTAATTTTTTCTCCAATTCTTTAAGCGTGATCATCATGTAATATAGCTCATAGCTTTTCTCGATAAATGATCTATGTAATGCAGGAAGAATTTCTATATCGATCCATTAGTTCCTGAGATCAGAACGTTCAACCAAACAAACAAACACTCTTCAGCCTTATAAATATAGATTTCAATTATAAAGAATACAAGAATTCGATTCTGATATCTGTCATAGACATAGCTGGTAAATTTAAGACTCGGCAGGAACCTTAATGTCTTAAGAGAGTTAGAGTTTTCCAACACTAGGCTCGAAAGTTGCTCTAACATGCATAAGATTTAGCGTAAACCATTAAACGTTATGAACGAAGTAACTAATCCCCATATCAGTACTTAACAAAAGTAAAAAGAAATGTATTTTTCGACATATTCTACATAATAAGGAGAGAAAGTTTAATACGTTTTAAGAGAATTAGTTTTCCACATGTGTGCCCAATTTTAGAGACATTCCAAAGATCTTATTATCAAAGCAAAGAAGATAAAATATTTTCCCATGTGAGAATTGAACCCACGGTTGTCATATTTATGGGATTATTGTGGAGGTATTATTATGTCCAAACGGAATCAAACGGAATCAAAATAAACAATAATTAAAAAAAATGTATCGTAACTGGTAACCCTAAACGAATGTATCAAATACACATAATCCGTGTAGCGGTAGACACAAAACGGGTGAGTGAGTATGGCTTCAGATTTAATTGTAAGCTCACGTATATTGTTGCTATTGTTGCCTATTAATACTAAGTAATATGTATGGATAATAATATTATAGATAATTAGTATTACTAGGAAATTTAAGCCTGTGGCGTATTGGCACAGGCTGTGACTGTAACCGATAGGTAGTGGGTTCGAGCCCACTCGAGGAAATGAAATATTTAATATTTTCAATTTAAATATTTAATATTTTCATTTCTTCGCCCTGGTACAAGGCAAAAACGCGGCGCTGAGTTTCGCCACCCAACACGCAATGCCTTAAATTCGGCGGAAAGTGGGAAACTGAAGTGGAATGGGGTGTCTTAACACTAGAGTCCCAAGTTCCCTCTGCCTACCCTGCTATAAGTGGGATCGAGTGGGGATCGAACCCATAACCTATCATTTATAGTCATATGCTTGTGCCGCTGCGCCACGACCGTTACAAAATTTAAATATATGAATTTGTTCTTACATTGGTTGTGTATGGAAAAAGTTACTTAATTAGTAACTAAATTACTAACAGAAAACATAGAAATACGTTTTATAAATACGATAGTATTAATTGTGGTTTCATAGGCCACGAAATGTGGAAGCCTTTCTAGAAAGCTTTAACGAGTTTCAAATATATATAATGTATAGTGAAACAACATTAGACTTTCGAAAAAGAGGAAATGTTCTAAAACATTTTTATATTTTTCATTTATATAATATTTGACTGTAAATGAAATTGTTGTGAGTTCCTATAATGGGATTTTTTTTTTATTTTATCGCTAACTCAGTTCAGCATGTCTCGGAAAGACATTGTGTTGGAAGCCGTGTCTCTTATTTTAACATTAGGTTTTATATAATTTTCAGCTTTACGCTATAACCGTTATGCCTGTAATAATAATAGATAGAAATAATATTCAATAATAAATATAAATTTCCCACTAAAGCGATGTAAAACAGATATTTAAAAAATGTAAACTACAATAGCATTTACAGTTTCATGTGTATCTATGAAATTTTATTTCTAGGTATCAATTATTTTCTATTTTTACGCAAAAAAATATTTTATCATATTCACGATACTTTATGTTATTGCCAAAGTCTGGATTGGCGGAATATTTTCATATTGCGGCTGTTTCGGAGTCCACAAAGAGATAATTTGAGGCGTAACCACAAATTGTAGTAAAAACGTTCGAAATTTTAAATGATCGTTTTTAAATAAACACAGTTTGATTAAACACGGCGTTGAGTTATGCCATTTACCATGTAATGCCTCCAATTTGGCAGAAATTACAGAACGAAATGGAGTGTCTTAACAATAGGTTCCCAAGTTCCTCGTGTCTACCCTGCGATGTGCGGGATCCAGCGTAAAATTGTGTGTGTGTGTGTGTGAAGTTTGTTTATGTGTATTTGTTGTGTGTATGTGTGAGTGTTTGCGTGTGTGTGTGTTTGTAGTGTACGATTCATTGTTGAAAAAAAAAACGATTTTGTTTGGTTGAATATTCGAATTTTCATAGCTGCAATATCGAACTATTTACATTTTTTTTTCTGTTGAATAGTCCATTTAGCGAGGAAGGCTGTAGGCCATATTAATTTTCTTTTTTTCAATGTAACCTACTTTAATTCATTACGTATTGGAAATCCTTAAATTTACGATAAAATATTAAAAAAACATATCATTTATAAAAGAAAAAACGAAAATAAGTGCCTAGCATAACATAAATAAAAATCTTAAGTCACTTAAAAATAATCATGTGTTATTTTGACTCATATGGAATGAGTAAGGATTATTTTGTTTCAAAATTGGTGACACCTTAATAATGTATACGCCTGATAAAAGCTACCAGTGAAGATTGAAATGTTCTAAGCATACAAGGATAAATTCGCGTGACTTACAAAGTGAAAGTAATATTTATTAATTACATGAATCATATGGCAGGAAAAGCATAGAGAACTTGGAAATTTAGTGTTAAGACACTACACTCCATCCAGTCCTACCGTTCCCCACTTTTTGTCCAATTTTTGAGTTGGGAGTCGAAACCCAGCCTCCCGCTTTGGCTAGTCATCATCAGGGCAAAGAAATGACAACCTGTCGCGTCACCAAACCAAAAAAAATACCACTATGAAGATAAAATAGCCATTATAATTACTCCAGCTCCGTTAAGCTAATCAAAGTGTCAAGTTTTGACCTTTTCGAGCATAAATAAAAATATATTTAGAAAAGGTCATATTTAAAAGTATAATTATGTTGTTAATATATAATACATAAATAGATATTGTATGTTTTTTACACGATATATGCAAACTTGATGCTTTATTCAAGGCATAGTTAGTACGAATACAATTTATATCTATATTAAACATATTGCCTATTATGGAGTTAATGTTACTAGATAGACAAAGCAGAAACAATTATACACATAATATTCAGTCATGGTGCAGTGGCATAAGCGTGGTACTTTAAACGTGACAGTTGTGGGTTCGATGCCCACTTGAGAAAATGAAAAAAAAAGTAAATAAATATTTATTGTCTCCATTTATTTGCTCTAATAACAAGGCAAAGAGCAGTAGCATCAAAAAAACAACAAAATATACACGTTCTTAAATGTAATCAGTTGATTAACACACTGTAAAGTAAATTGATAATTAGTTTTAAGTTATCTCTCCCAGAAGTCGCAACTTTGCTTATCTCAAAATAACATTCACCTAACATTCTATTGCAATGTATGTACATGTAAAATAGCGTTACTTAACAATTTATATTTAAAATAAAGCTCAGATCTGAAAACAATATCCATTAAATGGGTGTTGAATCCACAAATCGCGCTTACATTTGAATGTTGCTATTTCCAAATCTAGTCTAGTCAGTCAAAATGATCATTTTTGTCAGCCAAAATGGTATTTTTTTAGCTTTACGTACAAAACAGAGTATATAGAGGGAATCTAGTGCAATCCCTTCTCATTAAGATACGACCATTCTTCACTACCTGCGGGTAGCGGAGCTCAACTCCGCTCATTGCCTCGTTACCAAATTGAAGAAATAAAAATAATAAATATTTCACTTCCTCGAATAGGAATCGGGTGGACAAAAATTTCACAGTTAAAAATTAAACCTTCTCGTAATCTGAATTAGGTATCTATAATAAAAAACGTCTGCTACTTTCCTCTTTCGCAATGAATTCTGTTCATTAGCATTAAATTATTAATAATAGCGTACATTTTTTGGACAGCCTCGGTTTTGGTGCAAGAATTAAGAGAAATATGGCAAGTGTGAAAATTTTATTTCATTTTGGTTCGGTTATTTACCTTTTTTTTTCAACTTCACGGTGAGATAGGCAGAGGGAACCTGGGAACCTTTTGTTAAGATAATTCGTTCCTTTCCCCACTTTCTGCTAAACTTGAAAAAAAAAATTAATTGTTGAGTGGTAGTGAAATGGAATGAAAGTGGGAATGGAAAGTAATATGATGAAGAAAAAAAGGATTAAAGAAGAATAAAAAGAAATCATATTACACATTTAATCGTGTGCAAACAAAATTACGTCAATAAACCAACATTATTACATCTATGTATTACATATACGGAAAAGACAAATGGATACATATAGAAGTCATAATTTAAAACTGATAACGAACATAAGTACAATACTTTAAAATATATCAATCGCTTATACAAACAATTTATGCAAATTCAACCCTTACTTAAAGGTAAATAGCTTTTAGAACAGACAATAAAAAACATAAAAATATCCAAATTCACTGCTATAATATACAAAAACCCTATCTCCGTGGAACCCTTAAAAATAACTGGTTTAATTAAAACAGGAGGCTTTCAACATTGACGCAATATGCTTGGTTAATTGTGTTTTTTTCCTACTGATAATGTAATCAGTGGAAAGATTTCATTAGATAAAGCTGAATTTCTTGTTCTTTTTTTGTTATATATTAGAATTTTAAATTCACTGTGGCGCAGTGGAATATCATTTGAATGTAAGTACGATGGTTGTGAGTTCATGCACGGTGTTAAGCTACACACAATATCTTGAATTGGGAAGGAAATTCTAGCTCGAAGTATTTTATCTCTTCATTGTCTTATCTATCTGCGATTTAGGTAAAAGCTTGATATAAAAAAAAATATTGTACCCACATGGTAAAATTACCTAAGTACCTACTACTTATTAATCTAACTAAGTACCTTTTCTTGCAGGTAGGTCATAAGTTCGTAGACACGCTGTGGCGAAGGTGTTCGCAAACTATTTTAACAGTTAATATTTTAACTACATATATGTTGACTAGATTTATTATTCAAAAAACCCGGTCAAGTGTCAGTCGAACTCCCCTTCTAGATTTTCACACACAAAAATTGATCAATTAAAGTTTAAAGTTCCGTGTTTACCGCAGAAATAAATTTCACCAGCATTTTTGTACGAATTATAAAATTGATAAAGGCATATAATTTTATATGTGAAACATTTTAGACCATACAATATTTTATAATATACCTTACTTGATTAAAATGTATCGATTTTAATCTACAAAGTATAAAAGAGTTTTTGCTAACGTTGCAAAAATTAACTTCTACTGATGTACCGACGCTTAAGCCCATCAAATTATAGATTTTATCACAAATTTTATTTCACATTTACGGTGTATTTTCCACATGATAGGGTAGACAGAGGGAACTTGGGAACCTAGTGTCAAGACATAGGTTACGGGGGTTCCTTTATTTAAAAAATTAAAAATGTTTATTTTAATTTTAGTTTTTTAAATTTATTTAAGGATTTAAGAAAGGATTCTAACCTTACCTGCCATTGAATACAGCGTGAAGCTGAAAACAAATATACTCTATAGTTTGTTAATAGATTTAATAGGCTTCTACTCGTATAACGTACTTCAAACGCTAGTAAATTATTATGATTTTTCTAATTGAAAGAAATATATTATAAGCCTGTATTTGGGTTATAAGTCCAGAACAGAAATTTACAAACAAACAACAAAAGTAAAACAAAACGTTACTAAGTAAACACTTCTACGATGATCTTTAATAAAATGATCATTTTATGATAACGAAACTTGTTTTCTTATCAAATATTCTATCAGATCCGAACAACTATATCTCAAAGAATAGATCTCTCTCACGCGGAAAACATTTAATAAAAGATCCACTTAATAAAGAGGAAGATATCTATT
The DNA here is from genome assembly GCA_019049475.1 of Eueides isabella. NCBI lineage: Eukaryota > Metazoa > Arthropoda > Insecta > Lepidoptera > Nymphalidae > Eueides > Eueides isabella. The sequence goes on from CM032397.1 coordinate 2,823,671, forward strand.
CTTTGACTTCTTCTATAGTGCTAGTTTTATTGTTAGATGATTATTAGATAATCTTATGATTTTTATTCCTTATACCAAAATATATATATTATAAATTTGAGCTGTCTGTCTAAGTGTTTGTACCATAGCTCTTAATATATAAACTAATAAAATCGGAAAGCCTTGTTCTTTTTAGGTTTTATGAAAATAGGATTAGCAGTTGATATTAGACAGTATTTTTCTTTTATTTCTTTTAATTTCAAATTTTATTTACTCCTTACCAGTTATCATTCACTTTGTTGCAAAACAGACGAAGATGATTTGGGTTCGAATATTCTGTTCTTATTTTAGGAACTACTCCTTTGACCCGAAACGGACGAAATCTTTTTCGGGTCAAAAAAGTGGTCCATGAGATAAGATAAAGAAGAAAATTATATTAAATTGTGTTAATTGTTACTTATTTAGAAAACGTATAATAATATTAACGTAGCGGGATTTGAACCCATGGCTCTTGGAAGAGGCGGCTTAATAAGTATTTTTCATTTCTAAGTATGGGAAATAAAAGTTAATATAGAATATAATTTTAATAACACCTACATTACTTACGTTATGTTATTCATGTTTAAAAATGAATAAAGCTGTTTTATGAAACAATTTTTATCAAAAAATATTTGAAATTAAATTTTTGTACGAAATTTCTTTCTTAAATTAAAATTTGAACGAATAAATTATAATTTAAATAAGCAAATGTACACTTATTTGTTATTCTATAACGATATTTAAATGAAAAAAAATATTATAAGATTTTTAAATGTAGAAGTGAAGTTGTGAATCTTTTTAGTTGAATTTTAATTTGAAATATTATATATTCGTAGAATTCTGCATTTTTTAAAGTTAAAATAAATAATTAAACATTATGACAAGTATATGGCTATCATAGAATAGTCGTACAGGATCTATCTGATAGCATTATGGTAAAGAGTTCAATACCTACTCGATGGATTAAATTATTTGCATTACGTTTATTTTCACTATTTATAACACATTTCTAGAATTAAGGCAAAACGTGGAAACTGTCTTGTCTTGACATTTAGTTTGAAAGTTCTATTTGTAATATGAATTAATATAATTGAATAATTAAATATTTATAATGTTTTATGTTATTGTTTCCATTTTACTATTTAATATATTGTATTTATTTACTCTTTTTTAATAAGATTTGCACTGTTGCGATATTCTTCTTTTCTCAAGTATTTTTTTTTATTTTAAAAGGTTGTCTGTTATAGATTGCTTGAAGCAATAAGGCCGCCTTTGCTTGCCTGCTTTCCTTTGCTTGTCTTTTTTCTGATTTTTTATTATTTTTTTTTTAATTGTTATGCGTGTGCAATAAAAATATAAAAATAAAATATTTTTATTAATATAATATAATTTGTAATATTAAATTATATTTGTACGCACAGATCAGAGTAGGCAGAGGGAATCTAGTGTCAAAACACTTCCGGTTCTACTTTTCGCTGCATTCTGTCCGCGGCATTAATTATTGAGTGGTGAAATTTAATTACGCACTTTGCCTCGTTACCAGAGCGAGAAAATTAAAATACTAAATAATTCATTTCCTCCAATCTATAGTTTACTTAGTACAATAGTATTTATTTACAATATAATAAAGTAAAAAAAGGAATATATAATATATTAACTCTATATTAAAATGAAAAGTATACCAACAACATAATTATTCTCTGACAGCAAAATTTTAATTCAAAGTGAATCAAAAAAATCTCGAACAAACTATTACCAATAAATCACTTACGCCCGTCTCTCTTTTATTTAACTTGCATTCTCCTAATGCAAAAGCTAATGTTGCTATGACGTGGAAGTACAGGCCATATGTCACGGAGCTTTTTTTACTGCGCTTTTCGAACGTCATTTCAGATTTTTTCGTACATTTGAACACATGTTATGATTTACGCAAGCCAGTATTTTCAAATATGGACCATGCGCTGTGAAAAATTGTTCAGTGCTGTTGTTATAGTACATTTGATTAAAAATATATGTACAATCACATACATTTTGACGTAGTGAGCGTATTTTACTAGAAAACGATGAATGTAGTCTCAATTCGATCTACTTTTAATGAACTTAACGAATTATTTTGAAATTATTTAGTTTTACACTGTATTCTGTACTTGGTAGGTGAGGCAGTTGGGAACCTAGTGTTAAGACACTCCGTTCCGTTCCCCACTTTCCGCAAAATTTGAGGCATTGCATGTTGATTGGTGAAACTCAACGCCACGCTTTGCCTTGTTACCAGAGGAAAAAAATGGAAACATTAAATATTTAAATTGAAAATATTAAATATTTCATTTTCTTGAGTGTGGATTGAACCCACAACCTGTCGTGCTTATAGTCAGTATGAGAGACATGTACATGCTTGTGCCACTGCACCACCACTGGACTTAATTAACTTATTTAATAAAAACATGTGATTTGCATACTATTTTGATATACATTTTCTGTATCATTACGTAACTACAGAGCGTCGTTATATAGCTTTTCTAAAACACTTGAAAGTTAAAAACGTAGCGAGTTGAGTATTCTCTGAGAATATAAATTCTGGCCCTTGTCAAATTGAATTGCCTTAGGTTTTGTATTTGTTGTATAGAAAAAGTAAGATAAGTGTTTACAGACACAATAAAAGATATGATAATGGACGGAGTTCTTGATATCTTTATCTAATAGGTGTTCCTAGAGCAAGCCTTTCTGTATAGTATTTAATTATCGTAATATATAATTGCGCACATTATTCTATATGATTATGATTTTTTATAATGCTGGCATGGATGTCACTGTAATCACGAAAAGATTTGTCGATTTCTACTTGGGGGAGTGAAATATTTAATATTTTCATTAACTTGCTCTGGTGATATCGCGGCGATAGATTCTACCATTCAATACCTACTATCTAGAGAATTCAATAGAAAGTATGAAACAGAAATCTATTAATGCAAATGGAATTAACCTTAGGTTCCCAGGCATAAGTATCCAGTAAATGAGTCTTAATATTAGGTTCCCGGGTTCTGTTTACTTACCTTAGTATTTGTGAGATAGAACATCAAGCTAAAACAATATTTAATATTTCTTTAAGTTGCCTATTTGATTAACAATATATTATTATTAATATTAATCACAATTTTAGTAAAATTCAACAATATATAACATTCAAGCTCGGCTTAGTTACAAGTAGTTATACATATTACTCTGACCTCTATTCTAAGGTTAACTACTAAACTTAGCAATGATAGACCGTACGCTCGTTTCCTTAACTGTAACGTATTTGACAAACGGCATGAATACTCCTCGACACCAGATACAGTCATTTGTATAAGTTGTCGTTGGTGGTAATTTATAGCCTTGTTAGCTTGGTTATTGAATGTAGAGGTTTCATATAAAATAATGTACTGCTGAAGTTGATCTAGTTTCATGATAATTTCGTGGACCTTATGTGGGTGTGCGTTCGAATTATCTTTGCGGCGTTAAGTTCCGCCATTCAATTATTGCAGTGGAAAGTCAGAATAACAGAACCATAAAATTATGTTATTTCTGCTTTGTTAGCTATTCTCGAATCATCTTTCCGGTGTTGAGCTCCGACATTCAATCATTGCAGTCGAAAAGTAACTATAGAAGAATCATCATATGAGGTTATTTTTGCCACTTTCGCTAAGTGAGGCTGAATAAAGCGCTAAAAAAAGGTAAGAAATTTATAGATTCTACCCTAAGCTTTATCTTAATCTCGCTTGTCGCGTTTTTTCTCAGCTATCGGAAATTCAGATTTCGCAAACAATTTCCTCTTATTGCTTTCTTTCATTTCTTTACATCTATAAGGGAAATTGATAATAAATTTCACATTGACCTAAGTTCAGTATTGATTTTTTATAACATTGTATACAAATTATATATATTTTTTTGTTGTATTTGTTCTTAATTGCTTGTTAAGACCGTGTTAATTGCGAGTAAGCGGAATTAAGTATTTTAACAAACATCCAAGAAGCAGTTTAACAAAGTTGTTTTTTATTTACTACAACTTTTTTAAATGAAACACTTTTAACCGGATTAATCGCGTATATTGTTTGTTAAACATGTTTTTTGGAAACCCGACGTTTCGAACACTTTACAGGAGTCCATGGTCACGGGTAGACTCTAAACTAAAGTAAAGTGTTCGAAACTTCGGGTTTCCAAAAAACATGTTTAACAAACAACATACGCGATTAATCCGGTTAAAAGTGTTTCATTTAAAATGTGTAGCAATCGTGAAAATCAAAGACATTATTACTACAACTTATTTATCCATGTTAAATTTAAAATTATTTCGAATGACTTATATATTTATATTTGTATTTTCGACAAAAGCTATATTTAATTGATTACAATTTTAGTAGTTGATACTTAATATTTATTATATGTTTGATGTTTGTGATCATCATCATCATGATTATAATGATCACGTATAATCACAAAGGTATGAACCCGCAATCATTACTATATTTTGGCCCCTTTACAGTATTTTAGTCTTTTGACTATAGTACTACAGTAATGTAATTTCTACTTTAGCTAAAATTAAACGTTAATGCTATATTAATATATACACCCTTTTATAAGCTTCATAGTCAATAATTTCTGGTCCGATTGACCACATAAATTTGTTACGTGAAGCGAGTATATTGACATGTTGAGTAAACACTTTTGTATGTTCAACACTTAAACGGTTGATAACGAAATAATAAATCGCTGTGTCATGTTTAATATATAAATTACTGTATGAAATTATGTAAATTAAGCATTATTTACGATTTGTTATTTTATCGCATGAAGAACAACATGCTGTATGCCGCAACTGCCTACCCTAAGGCAGAGGGAACTTGGGAACCTAGAGTTAGGATATATCCTTCCAAACAATTGTGTTTTCTACTTTCCGCTCAATTTGAGAGATTGCATTTTGAGTGGTGGAGCTTAACGCCGTGGTTTTGCCTTATTACCAAAACGAAAAAATGAAGATAGTAAATATTTAATTTCTTCAAGTGGGGATCGAATCTACAACCTTTTGCATTTACAGTGGTATACTTGAGCCTCTGCGCCATGACGGCCTTTAAATCGTGAATGATGTATGAATATAAAAAAGGCAGAAACGTACAATTATATTTCTATACATAAACCCTTTTCCGAACTGGGCCAAAGAAAAAGCGACGTTGTTTTTGAATTTTTAATAAAGGATCCTAAAACATTCATCACATCAAAGGTAAAGAAGCGTTTTGATCTGAATTTTAATATATTACAGTGCAATGAAACAGATGATGTTAGAGCTTTTCATTATAGAAATTAATATGCACGTTCATATAAATGTGTACTCACCGAGCCTCATAAAGGTCATGCTGGAAATATTTTTAGTATAACCGTAATAAAAGTGTTTACATTAAATAAATTATTTTTGTCTTTTAAAAGGAGGTTTGGCGTTGACTGAAAACCTGTGGTTTGTGGGTTTGATTCCTTGAAGGAATCAATTGCTTTTATTTTTGACTAAGCACAGCGTTGAGTTACGCTTGTAAACAAATTATATCTCGAAAATTTAGGGTATATGGGGAGTGGAGTGCCTAAATACCAGGTATTCTCAACATTCTTTGTATCTGTGTTATACGTATAGCGTGATGATAACAAAAAATTATATTGTATATGATGTACGATGTTAGAATTATGAAAGTAGGAAAATAAAGGATGCGTTATATGTATGGAATAATTTATTAGAGTAGGATTATTTTTTTTTTAAGTATTTTTTATCTTCACGCTGTATCCCACACGAGGCAGGGTAGGTAGAGGGAACCCGGGAACCTAGTGTTAAAACACTCCGTTCCACTTCCGTTCCTCACTTTCCGCCTAATTTGAGGCGAGACTGAGACTTGTTGAGTGGCGGAACTCAACGCCGCGCTTTGCCTTATTATCAGAGCAAAGAAATGAAACATTAAATAAATATATAACTAAAGAAAGAAAACATTTTTTACTAGTTTTAGAGTTTTATTCCTCACTTAGAAAAGAAAAATAATAATTTTCTAAAAGTATAAAAAAATAAACGTAGCGGCATTTGAACCCGTGCCTCTAGGAAACCTCCCAAGAGCTCTGACCAACTAAGCCATACTTTCTCACCAAGCTACAAGTCTACAAGTACTTTTTTTTTTCTTAACAGTAAATAGACTATTTTTAATTGGTAAAAATAAGCCGTTCCACGTTTTCTCTTGCACGCTGAGCTCAGGAGGAACTTTACAAATAACATGTTAAATGCTTTATCGTGTTTGCAGCCGGTGTTTATCGATTTTTAAGAAGTTATCACGTTAACATGTTGTTAACGTGATAACTTCTTAAAAATCTTCTTAAAATGTTGTCGTTAGTTATAATTATGATATGAGATATTTAATTTAAAATTGAAGCAATATCTGAGGCCTAATGTGGCACAGGGCACATACGCAACGCGGTTGTGGGTACGATCCCCACTCGAAGAAATGAAATATTTCATATTTTCAAATTTAATATTTAATGTTTCCATTTCTTTGCATTAGTAACAAGGCTAAGTGCAATGTTGATTGCCGCCACTCAACACGCAATGCCTCAAATTTGACGGAAAGTGGGTCGTGTGTTAAAATTCAAGCTTCCGCTGCCTACTCTGCCATGTGTGGGATACAGCGTAAAGCTGAAAGAAAGACTTTATAATGAAAAACTTGGACACAAAAAAGGATTCACATAAAAAAAAAGATACATATACTGATTTATGTGTAGATAAAGGGTCGCCTTATAGAAAGTTTAATAACCTAATATAGAAGAATTCGCTTCGCAGGTCCGTTCAAAGTTTGACAAGTCCTATTACTTACGTTTAACTTGGCAAGTGTTTTCCCTGCTTCCTTCAAATAAATGATGTATCACTTACAAAACTATTATAGTAATTTATTGTGTCCTGTATAGGCCTGTCGTGGCGCAGCGGCACAAGAGTGTGACTGTAACCGACAGGTTCTGAGTTCGATTTAAACATTTAATGTTTCATTTCTTCGCTTTGGTAATAAGGCAAATCGCGGCGTTGAGTTCCGCCACTCAACACGCAATGCCTCAAATTCGGTGGAAAGTGGGGAACGGAAGTGGAAGTTATATGGTTTATTTATTTTCGTGTTTCTACTCTGGTGTTGTTACTAAATTCTGATATAATGGAATAAGCGTGAAGATGTTATTCACTATAGCTAATTTATACACAAATATTACGATTAGGCTAAACTGGACAATGTATATACGATTCATTATACAACATGCTGACTGACTGACCGTAAACGACAGGTTGTGGGCTAAATCCCCGATTGAATAATTGAAATATTTAATATTTTTAAATAAAATATTTAATGTTTCCATTTCCGCACTGTGACAACGAGACAAAGCGCAGCGTCGAGTTCCACCACTCAACACGCAATGCCTCAAATTCAGCAAAAAGTGGAGAAGAGAAATGGAATGGATCGCTTTAACACTAGATTTCCAAGTTCCTTCTGTCTGATCTGCTATGTACATTATACAGCGTTAAGTTAAGAAAAATAATGTATTATATATAATAATATACGTGTAATATGTATAATTGATATAATTTTATGGGATCATTTATAAAAAGTAACAGAAGTACTTCTGAATAATAATGGCATTTTTTTCCTTCAAGTAGCGGCAATTAAATTTAACTTAGCGACTTCCTTTTAATTTTTTAGCGATTGTGTAGTGTAAGTATACCCCAATTGTTAAATTTCGGTGAACAAAGTATATAGTAGAAAATTGTTTAAATTTTAAGTCGGACAAAAGATTTGGTTTCATAATGAGTAAAACTCTAAGAATCGAGCTGCGGTGTTAAGCTACGCGTGCTAAAATGAGAGCTTGACGCTTTTCCCGCAGCAGAGCAGGCAAAGTAAGACGTGTTAAGACAGTGTTAAGACAGCCCATTACCCTGCGGCGTTAACTAGTTATTACTATATGGAGTGTAACTTAACGCCGCGATAAATAGTAATAGTTTTTTACTTAGAGTGACGATCGAATCCATATACAACATTACTTACTACTGCTGTCTGCTGCTTTCCCAACTTATCTATTAATTAAATTTGGAATCACAATACCAACGTAAATGTCATTTCTAAGCCGTTTTATAAAATCTTCATACAATATTATTGTAAAAGAAATGGTCACCTATCGCCCGTACGTTAGGCACTTTACAAAATTTATTACACAGAACGTTTCTAGCGGTGTACCGTGTGCCGGCCATTAGTGAGGCTTGTCATGTTATATTTTCACTTGTCGTTCTCCCTGATGGGATATTTCACACGCGATGTCCAAATTCTAGTAATAATGTATATTAATTGAAATTCCTATTTTTCATTTGTCATACAAAAAAGTTTTTTGTTGCCAAAGTCGTAGGAACTAAATGGAGAAATCATTAAGCAGCCAGTTTGTTATTATTCAGCTTCACGCAGTATCCCGCACATGGCAGGGTAGGCAGAGGGAACATGGGAACCTAGGGTTAAGACACTACGTTCCACTTCCGTTCTTCACTTTCTGCTTGATTTTGAGTGGCGGAACTCAACGCCGCGTTTTGCCTTGTACCAGAGCGAATAAATGAAAACATTAAACATTTCAATTGAAAATGTTAAATATTTTATTTCCTCGAGTGGGGTCGAACCCAGAACCTGTCGGTTACAGTCACACGCTTATGGCACTGCACCACGATATGCCTCATGTTTCTTTTTATTTGTTTCTTAAACATAGATTTATATAATGTTATATGTATTTTTAACTATTATTTATAAAAAATAAAATATTTCTTGTGTAATTTATATCATGTTGAGTCAAATCAAATCAAGTAAAGTCAAGCAGCATTAATTTTATCGAACGAGAAACGCTTAAAAATCGAGGGAAACCGAGGAACGTAACGGAATACCTTGACACTAGGTTCCCAAGTTCCCTCTGCATATCATGCCATGTGCGGGATACAGCGTGAAGCTAAAAAGTAAATAATAATTTTGCAATTATTATTTACAATTTCTATAAAACAATTTCTTTAAAAATTATTATTTTTCTATCACAGTTATTCGTAACTGTGTTAGCTACAGTTTTTCATACATAACTTAGAGGATTTTATTTTTGTAACTAATGTTCATGCGGCATACCGTTTATATCGATTGAAGTTAATATGACTTTAATAAACTATCAGACTGACACTGTAATGGCTATTGAGACATGTCTATCTAATAATTGAATTAAACACGCAATAATTCTGTATTCTACGATCATCTTCAAATTATCATTTTTTTCGACAGCCTTATGCTTACCATGTAGATATAGATAGATTGAGGGAGAGAGAGAGAGAGAGAGAGAGAGAGAGAGGGACAGCGTTAGATTACATTATTCAACTTAAGTATCTTCAAAACGTATCTATTGGCGTTAAGTTCCGCCTCTCAATACATAATGGAAGGTGGGGAATGGAACGGTGTGTCCTTACACTTGGTGCTCAAGTTCCCTCTGCCTATCCTGCTCAGTGTAGGATACAGTGAGAACATGAACACTCAGCTTCACGTTCCCGCACATAGCAGGGTAGGCAGAGGGAACTTGGGAACTTAGTGTTAAGACACTCAGTTCCACTTCTGTTACCCACTTTCCGCCGAATTTGAGGCATTGCATGTTGAGTGGCGAAACTCAACGCCGCGCTTTGCCTTATTACCAGAGCAAAGATATAAAACATTAAATATTTAAATTGAAAATATTAAATATTTCATTTCCTCTACTGGGGGGGCGTTGTGCCAGAGCGAAGAAAATGTAGACATTAAATATTTAAGTTCAAATTATTCAATATTTTATATCCTCGAGTGAGGATCGAATCTACAACCTGTCGGTTACAGTTACACGCTTGTGCCGCTGCATCACGACAGGCCTCCTGCACCTGAAAAATACTGTATTCTATTAATAAGTTGTTACTAGTTTCTTCTCGTTGTTTCATCACCTCCACACTAGCCCGCATACGGCGGGATACTCAGAAAGTACATCAGAATCTAGTGTTACGATACTCCGTACCCATGAAGACACTTCTGTTCCCTACTTTCCACTGATCTAGATATTACGTGTTGAGTGGCGTAACAATACTAAAAATGAAATTTTCCCAAGCCGAAATCTAACCTACAATCTCGTTGCCTTTACGTGCAAGTCGTACGCTTGTGCCCCCACCCCACAGGTCTCATTTTAGAATTCTACGAGTATTTATAAATTTTTCTACGATAAAATAGAATTACAGCACAGTTCATGTTTTCCATTTTTACATTTGTATTAAGTTATAAACAATTTATAGTACGTACGTTAAAGACCTTTAAGTCGATAGCTTAACTTAATACGGCGTTTCGTGTTTGAGGCAAAATATTACTCATAACTCGCAGTGTAAATTCATTTCTATTGACTAATAAAATGTTTGTAATGGTAGCCATTGCAATAAATATTGTGTTAGTTTATATGGGACGGTTGAACAACTTAATTTTGGTTATTTTGATATAACTTTTCTAAGAAGTATTTTGGCTTTCGAGCTTATGAGCTCTGGAATTCAATTTCTGTTAAGATTGAGTGTAATAAGTAAGAGTTTTTTTTTTATATATATAATAGTACATCATTAAATGACGTTACGTTTGGACGATCCTATGCCTATTTAGCCAGAAGATCGCCTTTCGTACATTATCCTTTGTATCCTGTAAGCTTGTTATATATGTGGTAGAAAAATAAAGACATAAATTGATAAAATAAAATGTTTTTGAGTTTACAATAATTTGAATATACTTCTCAAAATGCTTATTAAAATCATTAACCTAAATTTTAGTTAATCTCGAATCGTATAATCTGTTGTATTTGGATAATTATATCTGTACTAATATAATAAAATGAAACAGTTTCTTTGGTACGCGTAATTCACAAGAATTTTTGGATCTCTCTCTCTCTCTCTCTCAGCTTTACGCTGTATCCCGCACGAGGCAGAGTAGGCAGAGGGAACCCGGGAACCTAGTGTTAAGACACTCCGTTCCACTTCGGTTCACCACTTTGCGTCGAATTTGAGGCATTGCGTGTTGAGTGGCGGAACTCAACGCCGCGCTTTGCCTTATTACCAGAGCGAAGAAATGAAACATTAAATATTTAAATTGAACCCAGAACCTGTCAGTTACAGTCACATGCTTGTGCCGCTGCGCCACGATAGGCCTTTATCTAATTGAAAAAAATATTTTATTTTGCATAGCCTAACTAGAAAGGCTATAAGCTACATTAGCAGAAAAATTTGACATCTCCCTCTGTATTCATGGTCAGAAAGACCTTGGTCACATAAACGTTTCAAATATCATGTAATATGAACAACTCAAAGAGGCTTTATACTTTAGCTTCACGCTGTATCCCGCATATGGCAGGGTCGGATGGAACTTGAAAACCTAGTGATAAGACACTCCATTCCGTTTCCTACATTAAATTGAAAATATTAATCATTTCATTTCCTCGAGCGGGGATCGCACCCACAACCTTCACCTCCTACCACATACATAAAACAAGGAGTTTATTTTCAATATAATCCAGCCTGACCGGGAATCACCTTTTTAAATAAAATCACTCAACAGCCCTCTACTAACTTGAACATTAATATCACTCACTCACTCAGCTTCACGCTGTATCCCGCACTTGGCAGGGTAGGCAGAGGGAACTTGAAAACCTAGTGTTAAGACACTCCGTTACACTTCCCGCTTTCTGCCGAATTTGAGGCATTGCGTATTGAGTGGCGGAACTCAACGCCGCGTTCTGCCTTGTACCAGAGCGAAGAAATGAAAACATTAAATATTTAAATTGAAAATATTAAATATTTCATTTCCTCAAGTGGGGATCGAACCCACAACCTGTCAGTTACAGTCACACGCTTGTGCCGCTACGCCACGACCTAATAAATATAATAATAAAATATAGCGTCCAACCTTTTAGCACTGTGCGGTAAGATTTGAAATGACTTAGTCGTAATTACAATGGCCTCAGAATACAATAGCATTGTCTAGAAGCAACAGACTGTGGGATAATGGTGAATCATCCCCTGGCGGGCCTACCTCAGTTTGCCAGTTACAATCTTATTTGCATACTTTATAATATGGCCCTCGGGTTATCGAAATAGGTGAATATTTTGTGAAAAAATATGATTTTTTTTGGAAAATATACTTACAATCTCATTTCCAAGATTGTAAGTAGAATAAAATCACATTAATTGCCTGTTATGCTAATGGCAGTGTAGGCAAAAGGAACTTGGGAACCTTGTGTTAAGATACTCGATCCCTACTGTTCTTTTAAAGTGTTAACCCACATTTAGAAAAGAAAAATAGTTATTTAGAAAGCAGTTAATTTTTAAAAGTTTTCTAAATAACTACTCTTTTACTATTAAGATACATTAATTCCCCACTTTCCGTCGAATTTATGAATTTATGCCTGTAATTTCCAGAATGGAGATATAAAAAAAATATTTCGTTTCCTCGAGTGGGCAGCGATCATGCGTAGCAAGCGTGACATGCTCTAAAGACCTACAAATAAAAGGATCGTTCATTAAAATTTTACATATGATATAAATTGAACAATGAGAAAATAAATCTATTAATAAAGGAGTAACTCGCCTTGGTAACTTGTAACGTTAGAAATAGCTGCGGCTAGCCGCAAACGGAGTTCAGTTATATATCAAGTGTATTGGATTGTAAGCTTTGTCATACAATTTCTTAGAAACAATTATTGTTTAAAATCTTGAAAAAGAATTAATTGTTTTTATAAATATTATAGAAACACGATTATTCTATAAAGTAGAATGATAACGAAATACATAGTAGGGGAGGGAACCTGGGAACCTGGTGTTAGAACATAATGAACTCATTTAGACATTTACATTTTCCCAATTTTCCGCCGAAATCTTAAGGTATATTTTCAAAATAAAATATCTTAAGGTATATATTCAAATAAACGTAAAAAAATGTATAATTTTAGAACTTTTTATAAATTAAAAAATAATATTTTCCATACGTTTTTTAAATAGGCGTTTTTCTGTCCTAAGTGTAGATTAAAAAAAGTTATAATAAAAATATCGTGCTTATTGTTTAATTGAATAATAGTAATATAAAATATACAGAAACAATGACTGGAACTTTCGATCACAGGTGTAGACATTTACTGCTACAGCCCAATATAGTAAATTACCGCAAAGAAAATATATATATTCATTCTTATCACCCTACGATACCAAAGAAATATCAAACTAAACAAATATTCATTTCAGTTATACGTTTAGTAGCGGGAATCCTTGACCTCGACTCGAGGGGCTATTGCTTAACCGTTTGTTCAAGTAGCGAATGCTGAAAGCAGTTTTGCTTGAAACAGATATTCTGGGAAGATATCCATTCCGATAGTATGGAATCATTGACCAGTGTTCTTAATCCTTGAACATTTTTTTTCGGTTTTTTAGAGTTAAATATATAATATTTAAAATAACGTTAAGATACTGTAATTATTGTGGGGTCACAGTAAATGCTCAGAAAGTATGAAAGTGACATATTTTCACATTTCAGAGTGTGTTTTTACGAAAGACTGCGTTTGCACTGCGTTAAATTACGCAAATTCTCTAATGTGCAATTAAGTTTCTTAAGACCAGGTTACTCTAAAACTCATAAAAAAAGATTTGTCATAATACAGGATCTTTCAAGTAGTCATAGTATCAGTGTCATCTTTGGACTAAATTACGATTAATAATTTTTTTTTTATATTTACTCAGCATCACGCTGTATCCCGCATATGACAGGGTAGGCAGATGAAAATTGGGGACCTATTGTTACACTCTGTTCCACTTCCGTTCCCCACGTTCCACCAAATTTGAGGCATTACGTGTAGAGTGGCGGAACTCGATTTTTATATCAATATCAAATTAACATATACGTAAATCATAGGCCTATTGTAACACACAAAGGTGCAAGCGTGTTTGTAAACGACAGGTTATGAGTTCAATTTCTATTCGAGGAATTCAAATATTCAATTATTTAGTGTGTTTGTAAACGACAGGTTATGAGTTCAATTTCTATTCGAGGAATTCAAATATTCAATTATTTCAAATAAAATTTTTAATGTTTTTATTTCTTCCCACTGGTAACAGGCGTGACGTTGAGTTGGGCCGCTCAACACGCATTTCCTTGACGCAAGTGAAACGTAGGGAACAAAACGAAGTATCTTGACACTAGGCTCCCGAGTTCCGAGAGAATTTACGTTCGCTTGATCTTTTCAGCTTCAGGCCGTACCCGCACTTGGACGAAACTTAGAAACCTAGTATTAAGAAAATCTGTGCTATTCCTCACCTTGAGGCATTACGGGTTGAATGGTTAAAGTTAATAATTTTATACTCTATACAACTTTTAATATGATGACTACAAATTACGTAACTAACGACATATTATACAAACATAATATGTAATTTTAATGAGGACAAATAGTTTGATAATAACCAGATAATACAACATCAATGTCGGTAAGCAGCTTATCTTGGCAATGGCACCTTATTGAGCGATTGCGTGATTGCTTACTTATTATAGCAAAAAAAATATTGTAATGTTATTAAAGGGAAACATGTTAAATATTATCTGTACACTTGTTCTTAATATTATTCAAGCTTTTTATGTTTTTTCCTGCTCTTATTAGATAGATAATGTATGTTTTGTGCGGAATTCAACGCCACAATTTGCCTTAATAATTAATTTAATGAGCTACAAGTATAGTTTAGTAAACGCGAAAGCTGTGAGTTGAACTTTCACTCACTCAAATATATACATAATGCCTTCAAAAATTGGTGGATATTGGAATCACAAGTGTCTTAACCGGAATAACTTAACAAATTAGTTTTCATCGTTCTCTGCTTTCACTGCTATGTGCTAAAATAATTATAGTATAATTTCTTCGACTAAGTATCGAACCTGCAAATATCTTATTTACCGAAAGACACTGACGCTCTTTGTAATGATATCTGAGGAAAGTACCTTAAGAAAATAAGAAAAATAACACTATTATTTTATTTAATTTATTAGAACCCGAGAAACTAGTGATCAGACACTCCGTTCCACTTCCGTTCCCCACTTTCCGCCGAAATTGAGGCATTGCGTGTTGAGTGGCGGAACTCAACGCTGTATTTTTTTATTTATTATATAATATAAAAAGGCATTTTATATTTATTATATATTATATAAGTTATAAGGTCTCAGGTGAGCATATAGCAAAAATTATGGTTTCACTCCATTGTTACGACGGTAGAATCGTGCCAATGGTAAATTGCATGCCAGGAACGCATTCACCAATCTCTTGTAAAGGCTATATAATTTTAAGTGCAAGTTTCGTACTTTACAGTAATTTCCTTTCCAGTTCATTTCGAATAATGGGCAGTTCTTATCAGAAAAAAGTTCTATGATTATCTTTTAGTATAATATAGGTTTTGTAAGTTATATAACGTATTGTCTTAAGTAATTAATTATTGAGGCCTGTCGTGGCGCAGGGGCAAAAGTGTGTCAAAGAAGACTGTCAACGTGGTAAGTTGTGACTTCGATGCCCACTCTAGAAAATTACATTTTAAATATTTACAAAATTAAATATTTGATATTTTCATTACTGCGCTTTGGTAACAAGGCAAAGCGCGGCGTTGAGTTACACGCATTGATTCAATTTCAGTGAAGGTCCTAGGTCCTAAGTTCCAGAAAATATTTAACATATATAGTTATTTTTAATAAGTTAAGACATAGTTCTTTTAGATACGTCATAGGAAGTATCTAGGAACCTGGGAACCTAATATTTGGACATTCTGTTCTCATTAAAACATTGATTTGTGATATTCAACGTTGCGCCGCTTTACTAGAGCGAGGAAATATATATAATATTAAATATTTCATTCCATCAATTGGGAATCGAACCCACAACCGCACGCCATTATGCCACGCCGGCCTCTACGTACTACAGACGGACTCGTAACATACTGTTGCCAACTAGATTTTCATTTGCGAAATAAATTTTTAAAACCTCAATATTTTATGAGCCTATATAATTTCGACACAGATAGCAATCATATTACCTGGCTGTATATGAGATAGAATATAAAAAAAAATCAAACGAGATTATTTCTTCTCTTAGCTTTACGCTGTATCCCGCACGAGGCAGTGTAGGCAGAGGGAACCCGGGAACCTAGTGTTAAGACACTCCGTTCCACTTCCGTTCCCCACTTTCCGCCGGATTTGAGTGGTGGAACTCAACACCGCGCTTTGCCTTATTACCAGAGCGAAGAAATGAAACATTAAATATTGAAATTGAAAATACTAAATATTTCACTTCCTCGAGTGGGGACGGAACCCAGGATTTGTCGTTTACAGTCATACACTTGTGCCGCTGCGCCACGACAGGAGTCAAAATAAAATTTTACAATTCATAACAATAGTTTCTGAGATTAGTGTGTTCGACGCAAACTAACACTTCAAGTATTTAATATGAATACATTCTGACGTACACTTGATTTTATAAGTATTTCTGATACAGCTTAGATTTCTAAAGTATATACCAATATCTACATATATTTGTATAATATTTTACAATTTTATATTGTGTTTCTTTTTCAAGTTATATTTCGATATACATATTTTTTTTATTTGTTCATATTTCTAAATATATCTTTTTCTCTTAAACTATAAAGCTTTGAATGAAACTATTTTAAATTTAATATACATTTTTTTTCATTTGTTTAAGACTCTTTCTTTTAAAATTACAAAAAAAATATTTTTGCGCTAAAAAATGAAATGATTCGGCACTCCATTTCCTTCACAATCCATTCATATTTACCCAAGCCTTGTATAATTTGCTCTGCAACGTCATACAAAAAAGTCTATATAATCAGTACTTATATGTATCGCTGTACAGGTATTGTTCCTACGTGTATTGTCATTTTCAATCACCTAAGTAACAGAAACACGCGCACTGTGCATTAGGGGTGTCTCGGAACACTAACGTTGGTGACTCATTCAATGATTCATATGAACAGGTAGCATATGCCCACCCTCGTCGGATAGGGTAGGGGATGTTTTTGCAACTTTTATTTGTTTGGTAGATAGTGTTTTGTCATATACATATATAATTGTTTTTAAACTTCTTTTGTGTTTTTGGGTTATTTCTTAGAAAATAGTATATTCTTCCACGGCTTTACGTACTTTTTTCCGTACTTGGCAAGGTAATCAGTGGGAACTGGGAAGTGTTCAGATACTCCATTCTGTTCCTCATTCTCCACTGAATTTGAGGCATTGCGTGTCAAGTGGCGGATCTCAATCGATGATCCCACTGGCAATGCAATAACAAATCAGTCAACTACGACCAGTAGTTTAAAAGATATTCAGAAACAAACGGACAAAAATTCTAAAAATCATAAATTCATGTTTATTATAACCCTGAATATTTTCTTTGTAAAAATATATTTTTGTACAGACACACTTTTTACCCTAATTTATTCAAAGAATACTTTTATTATAATATAGGATATAATTTTATAATTTTATTAACAAATAATTGAGGCCTGTCGTGGCGCAGGGCTACAAGCGTGTGACTGTAACCGACAGGTTCTGAGTTCGATCCCCACTCGAGGAAATTAAATATTTAATATTTTCAATTTTAAATATTTAATGTTTTCTTTTCTTCGCTGCGTTGAGTTCCGCCATACAACACGCCATGTCTCAAATTTGGCGGAAAGTGGGGAACGGAAGTGGAACGAAGTATCTTAACACTATGTTCCCAAGTTCCCTGTGCCTACCCTGCCATGTGGATACAGCGTGAAGCTGAGTAAATAATTAGTATTAAAATTACCCAAAAATATTTAAATATATGTACGTGCCTATATCACCATTATCTATTATTTTATACAATATCTAAACAAGCAAATTTAACACAAATTAATGTATAGTAAAATTTAATATTAAACATTGTGAACAATTGAGTACTTGCATGGGATATTCGCCTCTCCTATAAGAGCAAAGAGCTACTTTACTCCAGTGCACTCAAAGCTTTTATCTGGAATAGATGCTTATTATAACGACGCTGGGTAATTCCGTTATAACGGCGTTAGAATCTTTTCGACGGTTATGACCGGTATCATGTAGATGTAAATGTGAAAATTGCGTGCGAAGCCTCGTTACTAAACGTTTCTTGCTGAAAATTATATATATAGTAATGAATATTCTCGATTTTTAATCATTATTTTTTGTTGTTTTTCTCGCAAATTTTACTTAGTTTGGAACAATATTTTAAGGCGTTTCATTAAGTATAGTTACAGGATAATGACTTTGCTAAGTAATGTTAAATTTACATATTTAAATGAGACCTTTCCAGTACGAAAAAGTGTTTATAACTCAATAATAATGTCATACTTATAATCAAATTTTAAAGATATTTCTCTGAGGCCGGCCAGCCGTGATACAGGGGCATCAAAAGCGTGCAACTGTAAACGTGACAGGTTATGGGTTCAATTTTCACTCGAGGAAATGAAATATTTAATATTTTCATTTTATCTGTTTGTAAAGGTAAAAAACATACAAATATTATTTTTATTAATATACAAAATACGAAAAACTACAATGTTATATTTATTTGATATATTTATTTGTTTGATACTTAAGTGGGGAACGGAAGTGAAACGGAGTGTCTTAACACTAGGTTCCCAAATTCCCTCTGCCTATCCTGCCATATGCGGGATACAGCGTGAAGCTGAGTGAGTGAGTGAGCGATTTTCTTATATTCTATAGTTTATGCTTTTATTTTTGTAACAGCATAAACTATAGAATACCGTACTATAAAAATTATATCGCAGTTTCAAGCTTTTACATGCACGTGTGAGGTAAATGAAAGGATTCTTTGCCCTGAAATGAGATCGAGCCCATAATCATTAAATTTTACTCAATAGTGTTAAAATCCATAGTAACTATACATTTCCCAATTATTACAATTTTTACTACATTTTCCTATATCAAGAGTCTTGATGTAGCAATAATTACTAGCTATATTAACTGTAAATCATCCGATTGCTAAAAGTTTAAAAGGTATATTTTAAATTCCTTATCATTTTAATATACCTATTATTTTATATTTTTTAGTTTGAACTGCTTCTTCAGCCATTTGTAGTTTTATTTAGCATTTTTATTTTAAAAAGAAACCACCATTTAACACGCATTGTGCCGAAACAAGTAGAGAATAGTGTGCCTTAGCACTTGGTTCCCTCCGCCAACCCTGCTATGCGTAAAGATTACTTTTGGATGATATATTTGTAAATCTATCGTTTATTGCATATTTACATAATAATACAAAATAGCACAAGCGTAAGACCAAGGCCGATTCTCAGTCAGGAATAAAAAATATTTAATATTTTCATTTGCTTTTCATTTCGTTATCAGAAACGAGGCTAAGCGTAGTGTTGAATTCCATCACTCAATATGCAATCACTATAGAATTCTATTCACTCTAGAATATCATTATTCTAATTAGACGAAATGTGGGAATGGAAGTGTAATAATGGAATCAGAGTATCGTAACATCAGGTTCCCAAGTTTCCTTTTTCTACCCCACTACGGGCCACGTGTGGGAGTCACGTTGGCAGCAGGCCGACTCGACCGGACATTGAAAAGCGGCGTTAAGTAGTAGCTTCGGCCACTGCGTTTCGCATTGGATAATGCCGGGCCCCGATTCCCAACCACCTTAAAGGCCAAAAAAAGAACCTGGACGAAGCTTAAAAGAAAAAAATATTTAGTTGTTTATCACAAAACCTACGCTATTTGTTGAATTTAAAAAATATGAGTATTTCACCTGCTAAGTTCTGAGTTTGTTTTTTTACCACAAATATTAAAAAGAAATTCTTCAATATAAAAGAAAAATACTCCATAATAAGCTTGATTTTCGTTTTAAATAACTGTAATTATTCAACACCCTTATACGACTTCTGTGTAATTATAGACTTGAAGTGTATTATTATTTTTCTATAATTATTTTTTCTAATGATGTAGAATGGGAATAGCTTTATGTTTTAAACGTTCCAACTTTCAGGTGTTTGTATTCAGTTGAATATGGTAAAATTAAATCATTGAGTCATTTTAAAGTATTTTTTTGTTTTCTTAAGAAAAAAATCCTGGTTATGTCTATAATTAAAATGGGAACCTGTCCATCTGTTTGTTTGTCTGTTTGCCCTTTTGCCTACTCAGCTTCACGCTGTATCCCGCAGCATATGTAATGGCAGGTTAGGCAGAGGGAACTTGGGAACCTTGTAAAAAGACACTCCATTCCGTCAGTTGTAGAACTCTACGCCGCGTTTTTGCCTTCTACCGAGAGTGAAAAAACGCAAACATTAAATATTTAGTAAGAAAATATTAAATATTTAATTTCTTCGAGTAGGGATCGACCCACAACCTACAATTCTGTCATTAACTTCAACATAGCGTGGAGATATCAAACTGAAATCAATGTCTAATATCTATGGTCTGGATGGTACGATTATATCTACGATCCCTAGATGCACAAAAAACTATCTAATCTAAAAAAACTATCCAAAACTTATAAAGTGCTTCCTGTGAACTTACGATTATGAAAGGAACGAAATGAAAGCTTACAAGTATAACTTGATAAATGTTTTTTATAAGTTTTTATTATAAAATTACATTTTTAGTCCATGCAATTATATGGAATGTACATAAAATATATAAAGTAAATATTTTATTAATTTAAAAAGAATATCTGCATTTATTTCTTTATATATATACATTTCTTTAGAATTAAGTCATACCACTAGTGAATGTATATAAAAAAATATATTCAACCTAATTATTTATAATTTACCTATACAAATATCTTGACAATACAAATTTTCTATGAAATTTGTTATAGAAAAGACTTTTTAAGAGAAAATATGATATAATGAGTCTCGTTAAACCATTCTAGTTGCCAGCAGTCAGCAGATATGTCGTAATACTAATGAATGAAATTCTTTGAAAACACACCCCGTAGAAAATATAAATAGGGTTAGGTGAACAGAAGTGCAAAAGCTCTTAGAGGTTGACGAATAAAAAAAAATATACGTTAAAGACTAAATATTTATAATTCTTCTATTAAGTCTGTAGTTGGTACCACCGGGTGACCAGTACTTCACGCTGTATCCCGCTCATATAGGATAGGGTGCCTACCCTAGAGGGAACTTGGGAACCTAGTGTTAAGAGACCGTTCCATTCCCCACTTTCCACTGAATTGCGTGTTAAGTAGTGGAACTTAACACCACGCTTTGCCTTGTAACCAGATCGAGGAAACAAATATGTTAAATATTTAGTTAGAAAATATAAAATATTTTATTTTCTTGCGTAGGAATCAAACCCACAACATATCACGTTTTTGACATGAGTCACACGTTTGTGCCTTTCACCACACGACAGGTGTCAACTTTGTATAAGCTTTTGTTTTTTTTTACTCAAAAAACTAACATTTTCTCAAAGTAAAGTGTGTTCTTTAATTAAATTTGCAGATTCAAGTGAAAGTGAAAACCAATTTCAATATTTGATAAATCTATATGAGGAACCAAATTCCATATTTGTTTTAGAAATTTCACTGTCAAAGTTCGTTTGCAGTAGTACTATATGAATGGTGCTTGTTGGTCTTGTAGTAGTAACTGTGAAAGCTAGACTCGAGAAGACCAAGTTTTTTATAGTTAATACCAATATTTTATTATCATAATTTTCTGTTCATAAAAAACACAAAATTTTAGCTGCTCTATGTCTCTTGTTATGTCAAATTAGACCGAATTGATTTTGGTATAAACAAAGTATACAAACAGTATTTTTTTTTCAGCTTCACGCTGTATCCTTCACGAGGCAGGGTAGGCATTTTTTCCGTGTGATCCCGGCTTAGAATAGGATCACCCTGGTACTGATGGTGTCGAAAGACGCGACTAAAGTGCATGTGGTAGAGTCACGTTGCCAGTAATGGAAACACGCATGGGCAGACCGGCTCGACCGGATTGTTACCACCCCCGGCATTTAAGACCGGCGTTAAGTAGTGGCTTTGACCACTGCGTTTCGCACTAGGCAATGCCGGGCCCCGGTGCCCATCCACCGTAAAAGACGGCAACGCTCCTGTAGCTCCTCTGGAGTTACTCGGGGCCGTGGGCGACGTTTGCCGTCTTTCCCATAAAAAAAAGGCAGAGGGAACCCGGGAACCTAGTGTTAAGACACTCCGTTTCACTTCCGTTACCCACTTTTCGCCGAATTTGAGGCATTGCGTGTTGAGTGGCGGATCTCAACGCCGCGCTTTGCCATATTACCATTAATAAGACAAGCGGTATTAATAAATAAAACATATTTTCTAAGGTTTTTTTTTAACATAGATATTAATTTTAACTACTATCTTTGCATGATTTTTTTTATTTATACAAGTCCAGAACTATATTTAGGAAATGGCTGGCTGCATGACCTTGACCTAAATTTAATTTAATTTAAAAGTTAAACAAAGTAAAAATATTCATAGTCGTAATTATGAAAATAGACATGCAACAAACGACCTTTCTAGTTTTATACTATATGTTTGTTTGCTTAAGGTTATCTCAGAAACTACTAGTGCAACCTGAAATTATCTTCAGGTGTAATAGATTGCAAAAGGCTAGGCCTGATAATAAAAGCCAATATAATTATTTTTATTTGATCATAGGGTAGGTTCCATAGATAAAATCTATTTATGATACCCCCGATTAAGGTTATACTTTTATGATGTATACCCAAATTATCGAAAAAAACTTTAATTGTAGTCGAAGTGTTATATATAAAACTATATAAGTCCATTCAGTAGTGTTGACTAAAAAGCGGAACATACTCGTACATCCATTCTCATAAACTTTACCATTTTTTACATTAGTAGGGCTAATTATATTACAAAAATAAAAATTAACTGAAACCTGTCATGGCAAAATAAAAAAAGCGACTGTAAACACGATTGTGGCTTCGATCCCCACTCAAAGAAATTAAATATTTTATATTTTCAAATTAAATATTATACAAAAAAAAGTGCGGCGTTGTGTTCTTCCACTCAATGCCTCAAGTATCGTGGAAAGTGGGTAGGTTCCCAAGTTCCCTCTGCAAGCTTACCTCTGCTACAGCTGTGCAGGATACAGTGTAAAAAAATAATAAATTATTAAAAATAATTTTATTCATTTACCAAGTAAAAAAAAAATAATATTTTTTTCTTTAAATATGCATAATGATAACTTTCGTACATATAAAACATAATAGCAGGTCATTATTAAACATTTCCACTCGTCAAATGAGTGTTATTTGCGACTACATAATTACGATACGTCATATATATTAAAAATGTAGTTGGCGTAGCCAAGTGAAAAAAGTAATTAGCTACGAACTTCAGGTTTCATAGAAATTTCAACTTTTTCCCTTCAAGTTAAGGGTTGTAATGGATTTTTGTTTGTATATTTTAAGCATGTATTGCGTAGCACTTCCACAGTGTTTGAAGCAGGTGAGAAGTCACGCTACGAGTGCTACGAGACGTAGTCGTGTGTAAGAATGGATATTACTACTGTACTGTGTTAACGTCAACTTTTCATATGTTGGATTTTTTTTTGTATTTTCTGAACAAAATATGGGCGAATTATGGTTTGGTATATCATTTTGGTATTAATGAAATATATATTTTTTAAAATATTACTTTATTTTATTATTTTTTTATAGATTGTATGATTTAACTGCAATTGGTGTAGATTCTATTTCTTCTGGGGATTATGAGTGAGTTTATTTTTCTTGCTCTTGTAATAATGAAATACTGTAGTACAAGTATAAGAAAGCAATTATCTTAAAATCACAGAATACTGATTAATTAGAATATCGTATAAAACTACTTATACTACATAATATACAAAATGCATAAAAAAGTAAAATTATCTTTCACGTAACCTTTTAAAGCTTACATATTTTTATAAAACATCACATTATTAAGGACTTTAAAGCGGCTGAGTAACAGAATTTTATTGAAATACGAATTGAAAGACGATTTTATACGAGTTCACCCACTAGCAGGAAAGTGTCACGTAATCACGAAGATTAGAAAACGTTTGACACAAAATACTGATTCAAAAGTTGTTTTAGACGCTATTGTAGAGCTAATAGAGCTTTCTGAGTATAAATTGTTGTTATATATTCGGTGCAATCGTACAGTTGTTTGTATTTACATTGTAACTATTCAGTGAATACTAAGTATACTAAGAATATATACCTATATAGATAATTAAATATAGTTAATTTGCCATCTTAAATTAATAATAATCAACATAAATTATCGAGTTTAGTCAATGCCATATACGTCACAGTAAAGTTTTTTGAAAAGCTTATTAATTACATTAGGTACAAAGCATACATCCATAATGGTTGATTATGTTTTCTTCTTTGAGCTTCACGCATTATCCCACACAAGGCAGCATAGGCAAATGGAACTCGAGAACTCTTACGTTCCGCCAAATTTGAGGGATTGTGAGTTGAGTGACTAAACTCAACGCCACGCTTTACCTGATTACCATAGCGAAGTAATAAAACTCTAAATAAAACTCTTGTTCCCAATGTATGAAACAATAATAGGACTGAATCTTGTATAGTGTTTTTCTATCAGCATGTTAGCATAATAGAAAATTAGTCATCGTTTTAATTACGATAAATGATCTTTCTTTCTTTCTTAGCTTCACGCTGTATCCCGCACGAGGCAGGGTAGGCAGAGGGAACCCGGGAATCTAGTGTTAAGACACTCCTTTCCACTTCCATTCCCCACTTTCCGCCGAATTTGAGTCATTGCGTGTTGTGTGGCGGAACTCAACGCCGCGTTTTGCCTTATTACCAGAGCGAAGAAATGAAACAATAAATATTTAAATTGAAAATATTCAAATATTTCATTTCCTCGACTGGGGATCGAACCCAGAACCCGGCGGTTACAGTCACACGCTTGTGCCGCTACGCCACGACAGGCCTCGACAGACGATAAATGATAGAAATAAAAAATATCTTCTGCTATCGTCTGGCTTGTTGTTCCTGCTTGACTATTCAGTTATTTCTAATTTTGACACCCTTAGTGTCTTATCCGTTTTAATAAATTATTTAATACAGCTATTGTGATCTAGCCTTATCATGGCGCAGAGGCATCACAAGCTTTAAGCAGAAAGAGTGTAATTGTAAAAAGGAAAAGATCGTGGGTTCGATTTCTATTGAAAGAAATGAAATATTTAATCTTTTCACTCGCTGGCGAAAAGGCAAAGTGCGGCGTTGAGTTCTGCCAATTTATACTATCAGACTTTGAACGGAGTGTTTTAACACTAGATTCCCAGGTCCTCTGTCTTCCCTGTCTTCCCCTGCTTAAAAAATCCGAGTTAATAAGAGTTATTATGTACTTGAACGTTCAAAGCGAGGGTATAAAAATTGTTACTATGTTAAAGACTTTCTAATTGCATGTAGTTGAATAGTGACTTTGAATGTTTATACCCACGTTAAAAGTGAATGTGCTCTACATAGAGGTATTATACTGTTATGTTAAATATTATTCAAATTATGCTTACTTAGATAATATAACTTACGTTACGTAAAAAACCTACTAATTATTTTATTTTTCTTCCAAATTAAATAGTTAACACGCAATCTCTAAAATTTTCTCTGCCTACCCTGAAATGTGCGGGATACAGCGTGAAGCTAAAAAAGTGAATATAATCAAAATTAATATTTAACATAACAAACACCTAAAAAGTAACGTCCCTTTACTTATCAATAGCTGTCCATTAGGTGTCCATATTAATTTTGCGTGCTCTAACATACAGCCTTGACGAATGTGTCACGCAACGTTTTGTAGCGTTGTTGTTAGCTTCTGGCTTCACCTTTTGACACTTATACAGTGCAATCACAAATTCTCAGTATTGTAGAACATAATTATTTATATACAACGTTAGGTGTGGTATTTTATTAATGACTTTTAGTTATATATATTTATTAAAGATAGATCAGTTTTTATAAAGTGTTGTGACCGTTGTAGTGCAGTGGCTGTACCACTTTGTCGGCAAAGGCAATGGTTAAAGGTTCAATTTCCACTATAGGGTCTGAATTTTAGCTAGAAACAAAACGTTAAGGGGCGAACATTTTCGCAAATTGACACGTAAAATTGTGAAATAAATGGTACCGAAGTGGCTTAGTTTTTTCTATGTCAGCTTTACGCTATCTCCCAACCCTGTTGTAAGCAAAGTAGACAGAAGGTACTTGGGAACCTGGTGTTAAGACAGTCCATTCCATTGTCCGCTTTCCGCTGAATTTGAGATAGCACGTGTTGAGTGGTGTTGAGTTCCCGCACTCAATACCACACTTTGCTTTGTTACCATAGCTTAGAACTTAAAACATTTTTCAATTTAATTTCAAAATATTAAATAGTTCATTTTTACCAATGTGAATCGAACCCATAATGTGTCGAGCTTACAGTCACTCGCTTGTGCCCCTACGTCACGAGAGGCCTCAATATAGCTTCACGCTATATCCCTAGCGGGGTAGACAGAGAGAACGGAGCACCAAACGCTACGGTCTCGTCAGACTTCCTTTGCTTCGTCCACTTCCTTCACTCATTCACTCGAACTGCCCAAAACAACTTAGCTCGTTCTTCTTCATTCTCACTGAGGGTGGTCTCAAATTTATTTTAATTTATTCTATCTATACAGCTATATGTGTAATACAGTGTTAAGTTAAAAAATCACCAAAGCAAATTTGAATACAGATTTATTTGTCAGATTTATGCTTACTACCGAATATAAAAGGGTTGACAGAGATAACCTTTTGAGGTACAAACCAACCGTACTCCGCTTTCCGACTGAATGGAAAATATGATTTTAATGAATACACATATAACTACTGACAACTTTGAACAATTTTATAAGAAACATGGAAGTATAATGACATTGAAAATTTTTTTTTTATATAAGCTTTATTCATTAAATAGTTATTAAGAAATATTTATTAAATAGTTTAAATACGTCTATATATTAGGTTCCCAAGCCTCTCTGCCTACCCTGTCATGTGCAGAATACAGCGCGAAACTGAAAAAAACATAAAAAAGTCTACGCTTATACTAATTCTATACTAATCTACAGTATATATTCTCACCAACTCTACCTTACTTTAACTGACGCCTTGACATTCCAAAATCAACCTTATCACATAGGTAATAAATCTAAATTTAAATTAACACTTTTTTCGTTGAACTCAAACAGACATAAGTATTAGTCGCGGAAAATTAATTAAAACCGTCTTTATTCTGCAATGCACCATTTGCCGTTTAAATCTCTGAATTCACTCTTGGCTTACTGTCGCGTTAAAACTTGTAGTTAAAAGTTCTTGGGTAACTTGGAATACAAATTATGATATAATATTTTTTTTTGGTGCCTTAAAGTTAGATAAAGATCTTAGTTTCACGCTATATCCCGTATAAGAGAAGAATTAAGAGAAGAAGAGTAGAAGGAGTTTGAGAACTCAACGATAAGATCTATTACCTTTCCCACTTTTTGCCAAATTTAAAGCATTGAGTGTTAGATGGCGTAATTTATCGCCGCGCTTTGCCTTTTCACCAGACCGAAGAAAGAAAATATTAAACATTTCATTTCCTCCAGTGACGATTCAAATCACAACCTTTCCACTCTGCACCTCAACTGGCTTCACTTAATGATAACAATGTAATCTAACACCTACTTAATTATACTATGATAAGTTATCATATATACATACATACACATGCATATAAACCTAAGCCTCATAAACATAATATTGCTTCTAAAACCACACTGACGCTGTACATTAGTCATCTAATCTCTATAGTTAGAATTCCTGCGGTATTTTGAGCTCGCTCGTATCAATATGTGGTATGCACTTGTGTATAACGAACATGATCTAATTATATTATAATATCTGTAGAGGTCGTTTGAACAGTGGAAGTGATGTTCAATTATGCAAGAGGTGGTTGTGAATTTGATACTCTATTGGGGGATAGGTTGTATTGATATTGGGTTTATTACGATGGTAAATAAAAACGCAATTTAACACCGTTTCAGTACTGCCTGCAGCGCAAGGGTGTGACTGTGAAAATTACAGGTTGTGTTTAACTTGTCCAAGAACATCGCTCCATTTACAGACATATTTCGTGTGGAGTGACGTAACTTAACGCAGTATTGTTCACAAGCTCAGTGAAAATCTAAATAATTTAATTTATTACATATACAATGTTCCCATTAAATGGGTTTAAAATACAATTACGCCATGATCATATATATATAATTTATATAAAAATAGAAAATATATTCTATACTTTTGAAAAGGGTAGCAAACATTTCCGGTAAGATAACAATTTAATGAAATTCACAAATTCAGCAGACACTGAGGAAAGGAATGAAGTGTCTTAATACTAGGTTCCCAAGTTCCCTCTGCTTACTCTGCCACGAACGGTAAACAGAACAAATAAACATTTCAACATTGAACAAAAATAATAAATCTAGTATGAACGTAAGAATTTCACAGTGTCATTTTTTTTCATAAAATTACCTTTCAGATAGAAAGAAAATAATTTAAGGTGAACATAATGCAGCTATTGCATGCAAATGCTAACATTAGTAAAACCACAGTATAAAAATGAGAAATGTATTACATAAACATTCACAAAACATTTATTATTCATGTATAAATTCACCAAAATAAGTCCATTATACAATTCGCAACGTGACCTAGAAAACTTATCGAAGATTTCGAGCGCCTATCGAATGGTCTAGATTCAGACGCGATATTGATGATATAATGCCACAAAATATTCAGTAGGATCAGTTTATACAATGAGATATAGGCTACATTAAGTTTGTTTGGCTTGATATGTATGGCTCAGTGGTACTAAGTCTGGTTGTAGATACTGATTCGATTCTCATTTGGAGGAGTAAATTATTTCTTTCACTGCTGTGGTTTGATTATGTATATTTAACACAAAATATGTAATTTCCTCGAGTGGAGGAACATCGTGGTGCTAACAGTCAACACGCTTGAACTACTGTTTCACGATAGGCCTAACACGTAAAAAAGATAGTTAATACCGTCTAAAATATCGTAGATATAAGTAGTTTTTCAGGTTTCACACCGTATCTTACAAATATAAAACTTAGGAATCTAGTGTTGTGACACTTAGTTTCGTTCCTCACTTTCTACCGAATTTGAGTCATTGCGTGTTAAGTGGCGGAGTTCAACGCCACGCTCTGCCTTGTTATCAGAAGAAAGTAATGAAAACGTCAAATATTTGATTGGAAAATTCATTATTATTAATGATTAATTACTATTCACTCGTCTAGGGATCATATCAACCTGTCACGTTTACAGTCTTTTTTTTTTTTTTTTTAATTTTTTTTTTATGGAAGAGACGGCAAACGAGCGTACGGGTCACCTGGTGGTAAGTGATCACCGTCGCCCACGTCCCCGCGTAACTCCAGAGGAGCTACAGGAGCGTTGCCGTCCTTTAAATTGGAAGGGCACCGGTGCCCGGCATTACCTAATGCGAAACGCAGTGGCCAAAGCCACTACTTAACGCCGGTCTTAAATGCCGGGGGTGGTAACAATCCGGTCGAGTCTGCCCATGCGTGTTGCCATTGCTGGCAACGTGACTCTACCACACGCACTTTAGTCGCCTCTTACGACACCATCAGTACCAGGGTGATCCTATTCTAAGCCGGGATCACACGGCAAAAAAGTCACACGCTTGTGCCCTTACGCCACGCCAGGTCTCAAAAATTATATGTATAGCAAAACCGCTATATATAATCTCGTCCGGCAGTCCCCCACATGGAGATTATGCGGCCGCGTGTAGGCTATGTACTGTACATACTGTACTATACTTCACTCACTAAATCCTACGTCAACGTTTTTCATAAACAACGCTTAAGCGAATGTTAAACAGCTTCAAATTTTCTATGTCAGGCTGTTTTACCGTGCAAACTTAAATAGATGGATAATTATGATTGTATATACTCGTAAATAATATGTAGAGGTTTATATGATTTACGTAAAAATAATATAATATAACGGTATATTAAACAAATATATAATATTTTATTGTTTTCGTTCGGGTAATGAGGCTAAGAACAGCGGTAAGGTCACCACTCTTACCGCATCTTAAAGGAAAAGGAAGGTTTAACTATAAGTTCCCAGGTTCCCTCTGAATACCCTGCAACTGTTGGTGAACAGGTCAACACCATTTATATATATATATATATATATATATATATATATATATATATATATATATATATATATATATATATATATATATATATATATATATATATATATATATGTATATATATATATATATATATATATATATATATATATATAGAGTTATTACTATGTTAGTGAAATATAACAAATTTAATAATATATATTATCTTTATTTACTTTTAAATGTACACTGCATACAAAAAGTTATAGGCGTGTAAATATTTTCAAATTGTTAACTTTTATACTCTACTCACGTATCATCATTCAAATATGATTTAAAAGTCTAACGTGTCTATCATAAAGCGTTTTGCTTTTATTAACTTCTCTCAAACTCTGAATCGTAAAAGAATTTTATTGACTGTACGAACAAACATTGCTTAGTAACATTTATTATAATTGCTTAAGCTCTTTTAATATTTGAGCTTTTCGGGTTTAATATTTTACTGTATGAAAACTTTCATAAACTTTTTTTCATATAAAAGTATCCTATATTAGAGATTCATAGAAGGTACTTAATTATTTTTTATAACACTGGATTGGAATTGTACGCAATATATATTATATATGTAAGGTAAAAGACTGGCGTTAAGTCCCGCCGTTCAAAACAAAATACCTCAAATTCAGCGGAAAGTGGGGAACAGAATGGAGTGTTTTTTCACTACATTCTCAAATTCTTTTTGCCATGTGCGGGATACAGCGTGAAGCTAAAAAAAAACTACATTAAATAGGAACGTTATTAGTGGTGTGGCTGAAATTGAATATTATTTGTGTATGATGATCTATTTAGGCTTCAAAGCACGAATACAAAGCACAAGTGTACACATTTGTCCGTAAATGTATCGAAAAGTAAAAGTCATGTTGACGTTATCTTTTTTTCATTTAAATGAGAATCCGAGGTTAGTGTACAGTACCTACAAGTTTGTTCGAAATTGGTTTAGAAGTTTTCGAAATATGATTATCTACGTAATTCTAAAGACGCACACGTACTATAGCATATATTATATAGTACTTATGTATGTTCTATTTTATTTTATTATTTTAAACATAAGATGTTTCATTTAATGATTATAATTTTCCATAATATTTTTTTTATAGCTTCACGTTGTATTCCGCACGAGACAGGATAGGCAGAGGGAACCCGGGAACCTAGTGTCAAGACACTCCGTTCTACTTTTGTTCCCCACTTTCCGCCGAATTTGAGGCATTGCGTGTTGAGTGCGGAACTCAACGCCGCGCTTTGCCTTATTACCAGAGCGAAGAAATGAAACACTAAATATTTAAATTGAAAATATTAAATATTTCATTTCCTTGACTGGGGATCGAACCCAGAACCTGTCACAGGTCACAGGTCTGTGCCGCTGCGCCACGACAGGCCTCTTAGCTTAATATTTTTTTAATATATGTTAATGTAAAAGAAAGAAATAAATTGAACTTGCACCTCCAGGAACTCGTCAAAGCTCTGACCACTAAGTCATAAGTAATAAATATATATTTGTCTTATATAAATAAATCACAGTTTTTCTTATAACCATTAGCATTGGTAATAAAACATGGCTTTTAGGTCATTGAACAAAATGAAATGAACAATTTTACGATAAAAGTAACAATGTGCTATGATTGGCGTAAGCTTACGTGCAAATGGAAGTAGCATATATGCTCTATTATTACCAGACTACGATAAAAAGGATTTTAAATGTAATTTAACGTATATATGAGGTGAAAATATATACATTTTATCGTCAGCTTCACGCTGTATTTTGCACATGTCCAGAGTAAAAGGGGATTTGTGAACTCCGTTCCCATTGACACACTTCCGTTCCCCACTTTTCACCGAAATTCCGTTATTACGTGTAGAGAGACAGAACTCAACGACGCTATTTGCCTTGTTACCAGAAAAAATAAAAGTACTAAATATTTTATTTCCTCGAGTGTTAATCGAA
This sequence comes from Eueides isabella, assembly GCA_019049475.1. Classification (NCBI taxonomy): domain Eukaryota; kingdom Metazoa; phylum Arthropoda; class Insecta; order Lepidoptera; family Nymphalidae; genus Eueides; species Eueides isabella. The sequence goes on from CM032397.1 coordinate 2,856,027, forward strand.
GCTGCTCAGAAACTCACTAAGCAAAGTCTCCACAATTCAGCGAAAAATTGGAAACCGAAGTGTCTTAATGGAAAAGAGACTTTCAACACTGTCAAATTCAAATATTTTTATTCAAAATAAGAAGTTACAAGCTTCGTTTTTTGAACGTCAAACAATTTACCACCAGTTCACAAAAGTTACTGCCTCAGACCCGAGAAGAACCGGCGAAAGAAACTCAGCGGGACATGTCCACTAAGTCCTGCTGCCTATGCAAATATAACATTATGCTAACAATAATATCACTTATATCTTATTTTCAGGTGTACCTCCGTCATCGGTAACGGGGACGGTCACCCGAGTATCGTCAGTGGTGGGCGGTGAAGCGGATCTGCCTTGCGACTCCCGGCCACCGCAACGCAACGACAGCTTGCTACTCGTTGTGTGGTATCGAGATGATAATCCTGTTTATAGGTATGCTGATTTTTTGTTTTTTTTATATGTATGTGTCTATGTATGTATATATACGTGATTTATTCTTATATATATATATATATATATATATATATATATATATATATATATATATATATATATATATATATATATATATATATATATATATATATATATATATATATATATATATATACATATATATATATATATATATATATATATATATATATATATATATATATATATATATATATATATATATATATATATATATAAATGTCGTTGCCGGAGTATTTATACGATATGTACGTATTTGATACTTAATTTGTAAATGACAAAGAATGTGACTATTTGTTTATTTATTTAATAATATTTTTTTAACATTATTTTTAATCAAAACAAAAAAACAATATATTGTTAAATTTTTTTAAAAAAAGACTTGGTGGGACTTGAACTTAAATCTTACTAAAAGTCTCATTTTATCTAAAAACATCGATTAGATCATTCTTGAGCATTTTCCAAAAGGCGCAAAACAGCATTTTTAAAATATTTTCGAATTGTTACACTTTTAAATAAATGTTGAAAATGTATATCAATTTCGTAGATATACGAATCTGAATTCATTAATAAAGTAGATAAAAAGAATGGACGCTTAAACTTTACCTAAAAGAAACAATAAGAAAACTAGCGTCAGTGGAAACTCTTAAAACTTTACATTTGAAAATACTCGCGCTCTTTTAATTCTGAAATCATCCTTCAAGATTTAAACAGATATCACGGGCTAGAATTTTATTCGAGAAAGAACTTAATTTCTATGAAACATTAATCTTACCGTTTTCTCGCTTAAAAACGTTTGTACTTTAATACAGAGGGATCTCGTATAATAAAACGTTAAGTGGTAACGTCTGTAGAAGACAATGACGATATAAATAGCTACGTGAATTTACTAAGCTCTGTGAGAAGAAAAAAAAATAATATATTTTCGTCCGTCCTGAACGATGTTTACTGAGATATTCTGAAACGGCCATAAGAATAGAATTTAATCTTAACAACAAATAGCTGTCATAGAAAGGTGTTTAGAAATAATGTATTTTCCAAATATCTACGATAAAGCCTACGACGCGACTTAGAAAACATTGATATAACTTTTGTACTAAAATAAATATATTTTTTTATGTTTGTCTATTATAAATGGATTACAGCGTTTTACAGTCGCGTTTTTTTGTTATATTTTATTGTTTGCGGTCATACAGTTTCATTTTATATCCACACGCAACAGTAAAAGCTGATTTTAGTGTGTACGTGAATACTCTTCATATAAATTTAAAAGTTAATTAGTATATATTATCAAGGACGTAAAATATAAAACCCGATGACTACATTAAGCGACGAATACATTATTTAAGTAAACGGGTTCCCATTGGAACATGGAGAAATGTTTTGCGTAATGATCGTTTGTACCCCCTAATTTACCTACATAACACATTTTTACTAAGATTTTTGATAATAATATTGATAATAGAAAAAAAATGTGAAATTTCTTGAGAAATGAATTTATTTCGTAGCTCCAAGCTGTACTCCTGTCCTGCTCAAGGCAGCTACGGCTCCCACTAGGCAGAGAAATTGAGAATCTAGTGTTAAGACACTCCGTTTCGTTATTCACTTTCCAGTTTCCAGTTTCTCCATTTTTGAAGCTTTGCGTTCAGTGCCGCGCCTTGCTTTGTAATTAGTGTAAAACAATGAAAATATTAGATACTTCGTTTCAACATATTATGAAATGTTTAATTTAACACAAAAATTCAACACAAAACTTGTCATTTACAGTCACGCGTTTGTACCCATATTTAATTATTTTTGAAAATGATTATAGAAAGCTAACTAAACCTAAGAGTTTTATAATTAGTTTTATAATATGAAAAAAAGTATCCCAAGTGATTTGTGATTGAATTCCACCTCACATTCGACAGAAAGTAAGTAGCGGAATGAAGTATCTCAACTTAGGGTTCCCAAGTTTCCTTTGTATATCCTGCTATTTGCAATATAGTTGAAGCCAAGTGACTTGTGTATATATAAACAGACAGAAAAAACTACTATTATTTATTTAAGCATCAAGAAATATCCCAGCATAAACATAATTTACAAATTTCTCAGTATCACTTTTGTAATAAAATTAATTGGTCAGGTTGGGTGTTAAATCCTCATTCGAGGAAAGGAATCTTTTAATATTTTCATTTCTTCGCTCTCTCCAGAAGGCAAAGCGCGGCGTTGAGCTCTGCAATACCAAAAATTCAATGGATATTGCTGAACCGAAAGGAAAACCTTAACACTAGGCTTTTAAGTTTCTTCTGCCTATCCTGTCATGAGCAGGATACATCGTGTAACTAAAAAATAGGTAAACACTGAAACATCTAAATTTCACCGTATTAATTATATTTCATTAATTGACAGTAATTAAAATAATAATCTTTGAAATTATTATACTCGTAATTCTTTAATTGCGTAGCCTTCACAGGTTCTAGCTAGATCTAAAATATATAATATCTTATTTTATTTATTTGATATTCTTTTTCCATTTAAAACAGTTAATGAGATACAATACTAATGTTGTTATAATAATATTTTTTTTATAATTTTAGTCCATATTATTATATAATTAATATGGCTGGCTTCAATTAATATGAATCTATGTATTGTCAGTAATCACTAGTTGATGAAATGTTAATTTTATCAATGAATTATTTACTTCATCATTTGATAGCCTTAAAATCTGATACCTGAATTTAAAGTGAGTGAAAGCAGTAAACAAGATCGATTACAGATAAGTAAACACGCTAGCAACTTTCACTGTAATACATTATAGGGACCTTTGAAAACTGAAACAAAAGCTATACTTAATTTACTTTGGATTAGTAGTTAATAATATTAAAATATGAAAACATTTTCCACCAAGGAATCGTAAAACAGCGTCTGATGGTATACATGATGGGTGCGGGTTTGATTTCCGCTCGGTAGAACGTTTTTTTTTGTTTCGTGAATATTGCTACATGAAACAAATTCTGGTAGAAAACGGAGAACGAAATATTTTTGCACAAGAACTATTTTTTTTGACAACATTTTAAAAAATATATTATTTTTTAAAGAACTACTATTGTTTATTTATTTTTCTCTAGTTTTGGACCCCCGTTATTTACAGTTTTTTTTTTTAATCGGAACGTCCGATTTCCGAAAATGATTAAAGTTCAATAGTCTTTTACATTCTCAGTTAAATCAGTTTCATTTAAAATATTTAATGTTACCCACTCTCCCTTTATTTTAGTAACATTTCTTTTGATGTCTTCCCTATAATAGTGCAATATGAAAATAATTAAAATATTCTCTGGAATGGGAATAATGATGTCTAAAATAAAACACTGCGTCATATACCAAAAAAATCATTTAATTACAAAATGAATAAAAAAAATCATTACATTTAATGAAATATTGTAATGATCTATCAGGTTATGGGCACTTGAATGAAGATATGAAATGAAAGCAACAATAATATTTACCATAACGTTATAAAGTAAGTCACTAAAATATTTTATAAAGTAACGTAAACTAAATGTGTTAGTTACGAGTTCGTGCCACGCCTTACCAAATATGCTATGTAAAATATTATTTATTACTAACATAATGTATTGTATGTATATTTTGTAAATATTTGTATGTTTTGTTATAGGTGAAGGCAGTAATTATACTGGGTCCCTTTTTTACATGTATTATATCATTATTTACAATCATTTCTTTCTTCTCCATACAACGTGACATTGGCGAAGTGAACTGTGCTCAACTGGCACGCTCGAAACGCCATAATTGAAGAAATGAATGAATGAATGAATACCAAATATTTTGGTACTAAAATTATATAAGTAATATTTTGAACGTTCTCAAAGTGATATTCAACACTTAGGAAAAAAAGACTTTTTCAGAAACGTACGAAGTACGTAGCGGGTTTTGATCTAGCTACGTACTACGTACATGAAAAAGGATGTACGAAGAAAAATGATTATACTTTTGGTTGCTTTTCAGTTTATTTTCTTTCAGTAAAACACATAATGTTCAAATTATGTTTGTAAGCAACAGGTAAAAGTATAAAGGTTCACATTGATTTAATTCAATTCAATTGAGTAATTATTTTAAAAGTTTTCCATAGTAAAGTGTGACTATTACTAGATGTACTAACTAATTATGATTAAACGTGTATATGTAGAATCGAGAGATTTCCTTTCAATACTTGCTATTATTTTGAACCCCTGACGGTAAAACATTGATGTTGCCAGTTGGACGAGTCTGTCTGCTTGTTTGTGGTATAGTAGCGCGGTACTAAATGATTATCAGTCTAATCGGCTAGGTACAAACGATTAAAAGGCGATTTTTACCGTTAAATATAATCACATATAGTTTTCAAAATTAAAAAATATTTTGGCGGGGGATTCAAAAAAAACCAAATTGGTTAGTCGTGACACTTAATACTTTTTAATATTTTGTTAAATTTACCAAAACGAATAAATGTAATTCATCCTCCAACTTTGTACTCATAATGTTCTTCCTTTTCAAAAACATTTGGAGTAGTTGTTCATATTTTCAAGAAGTCCAAAAATACTCAATTTAATAACTTGATGAGGACGTATAGCTGAAATAGTCAAAGCGCTTAGACGGTTACCAAGAGGTGCGGGTTCAAATACTGCTATATTTTTAAACGTTTTTAAATTTAATACATATAGAAATTTTTAAACGTTTTTAAATTTAGTATTTTTCTTTCCAAAGTGTAGAAGTGTGTAAAATTGTAAAAAATAGGTAATAAATAGCATTCCCTCTTGCCAAATGATAATTCTAACGAATTGTCTTTGGGTAGCGGAAATTTGTGAAAATCTCCCTACTGAGATGCTAACATCATAAATAAGTTGTAATAAGCGTATAAGAATTTCGATGTACCTTAATGAAAACATATTGCTTAGTTAGTCAGAGCGCTTAGACACTTTCCAAGAAGCGAAGGTTTAAATCCTGACGTCTTGAAATTATAATACGTTTTCAATATAGTATAATAGTTACCTACCCTTATTAGACTCGATCGTCGTATCTTCTCGTAAAGCACTACGAAACAAGCATTAATCTTTTAGTGACCCGTTGTCATATTCAAAGTTACATTTTTTTTTCATCTTCGGCGTTAAGCGGAGCTCAACGCTGTGCTTTGCTAGTTCCCAGAGCAAAGAAATGTAAGTACATATTAAATACTTCATTGCCTCGAGCGGGGATCTAACCCACAATCTGTCGAGTCCTATAGTCGCAAGCTTTAGCCAGCGCTACGACAGCCTTCGAAGTTACATTAATAAGTTATAAATAACAGTAGTTCCGGAAATTTTGTATGAAATAGAAGTTATTTCGCTTGCACGTTCGAATTTTCAACTGTCGCAGTTGAAAATAACTCCGAAACTCATTTTGCGAACAGAAACTATGATTGTGATATATTTACTCTTTACTTTGACACGAACTTTTGAGACGTTAATATTTAATATATATCTAATGGTTTAATTTTAATAATGTTGCAGATATTTACTTTAAAATACAATTGATGTCAACCACAACTGTAAGTGTGGCTGGTTGTGGGTTTGAGTCCCTTCAATTGAGGAAATAAAAAAAAATAACGTTTTTATTTCTTGTTCGTGGAATGAAGTAAAGCGCGGTGTTGAGTTTCACTTTTTCTCTTCGACACGCTGTATGTCCAGAATTCGGCGGAACGTGAAGAACCAAAGTGTCTCAACGGGAACTGAGTGTACTAACACTACGTTCCCAAGTGCAAATTCAAATTCCAATATTTTTATTCAAAATTATGCCACTCAACACGCAATGCCTCAAATTCAGCGGAAAGTGGGAAACGGAAATGGAACGGAGTGTCTTAACACTAGGTTTCCTCTGCCTACCCTGCCTCGTGCGGGATACAGCGTGAAGCTATAAAAAAAAAGAAGTGGCAAGCTTCGTTTTTTGAACGTCAAACAATTTACCACCAGTTCACTAAAGTTACTGCCTCAGACCTGAGAAGAACTGGCGAAATAAACTCAGCGGGACTTGTCGTTCTTTTTAACTAAAGTTTTATCATTTATAAAATCGTTAATTTGGTAATAACTTTTAGCACGCAAACATCTTTTTACAACTTTTTTAAATTCTCGGACTTTTTCTGGGATCCTATTGTAAAAGCGTACACCCTGACCCATAAAAGAATTACGGACGCGATCTAATCGAGTTATAGGTGCACTAAGATTAAACTTATTTCTAGTATTAATATTATTTATGTGAGGCCTGTCGTGGCGCAGCGGCACAAGCGCGTGACTCTAACCGACAGATTCTCGGTTCGATCCCCGGTCGAAGAAATGAAATATTTCATATTTTCAATTTAAATATTTAATGTTTCATTTCTTCGCTCTGGTACAAGGCAAAACGCGGCGTTGAGTTTCGCCACTCAACACGCAATGCCTCAAATTCGGCGGAAAGTGGGGAACGGAAGTAGAATAGGGTATCTTAACACTAGGTTCCCAGGTTCCCTCTGCCTACCCTACCATGTGCGGGATACAGCGTGAAGTTGAGTGAGTAATGTAATGTATATCCTTGATTTTGCTAAATTCATTAATACGTTTCTTAACATACATAAAATGTTCAAAATGTATTGCGATGCAACTACTGTTGATATTTTTTTATCAACAATTGAATTAAGATATTGTATCTGACTGTAAGCAGAGAGGTCGTGGGCTAGACTCCCATTTAGAAAAAATAAAGATTTCGTTTAATAACTATGGTAGAAGACAAAGCACGGCGTTGATTCCTGTCTTTCGTTATAAAACATCCCGAATGTTAGGCGGAAGTTGAAAACAGATTGTCTTAACAGTAGATTTTCTCAGCACATGGTCAAAATACCCTGCTTTGCGGAAAAAATCGTATAGCACCTTTGCTATATTTTTCATTTACTGTAAAGCGCAATCGAACTTAACAATTATGATTGCAAATATATATATATATATATATATATATATATATATATATATATATATATATATATATATATATATATATATATATATATATATATATATATATATATATATATATATATATGTATATATATATATTTTATCTTCACGCTGTATGCCGCACGAGGCAGGGTAGGCAGAGGGAACCCGGGAACTTAGTGTTAAGACACTTCGTTCCACTTCTGTTCCCCTTTTCCCGCCGAATTTGAGGCATTGCGTGTTGAGTGGCGGAATTCAATGCCGCGCTTTGTCTTATTACCAGAGCGAAGAATGAAATATTAAATATTTAAATTGAAAATTTCATTTCCTCGACTGGGGATCAAACCCAGAACCTGTCGGTTACAGTCACACGCTTGTGCCGCTGCGCCACGACAGGCCTCAGTGTATATATATAAATAAATCCGCCCCCAAAATGGAAGTAGAAACCGCAACTATCGTATTTCTATAAATACACACTAGCCGCTGCGTCACAAGGGCTTCTTTCATTCACTGCATACTTGAATATAAAATAAAGTACTATTACCACAGTGAGAAAATTAAAATTATTTTATACGCTATATAGAAATCCAGTATGAGCGTCTCATTCAACTACTACATATTTGAAAATAAAATGTAAACCATTTCTGTCGGTTTCAAAAGTCAGTATTTCTTTAGATCCCGCTGCAATAGTCAATATAATAAAATATATAAACGTGACAGCGTTTATTGCGGGTCTTTTCGCTCACGCGACTTAGTGTAATTTATATTTATTTTATTCTTAGTACATAGTAAATATTGCTTGTTTGTTTTTTTTTTATATTTTTGGCTGTTTCTACTTGTTCATTCTGTTTCTGGCTGTTTCTATTTGATGTGATTGTGAATCAATATGATTTACTTTGAGTACGGGTAGTATATAGTATTTTTTTTTAATTATTGTTTTAGTATGGACTTTTACTATTTGGCAAGTAAGGCTATAGAAAATAATTTTACATTACGTTAATCGTTAATGTAACTGTTCTCGTGTTGAATAATTTGGGACATTTCTAATCTGTGCTTCTGCTATAGTTCTTAGATATTTCATTTTATCTTTCGGACAAAGCTGCAAAAAGAAGCTAGTTTTAGATACAATGAATACTTATTCAGATTTAAATTCAAAATATTAAGCCAAAAATTATTAGACACGATAACGATTGCCTTCAAAATTGGCTATAATTTAAATTTGTCTAGACAGTAAGCTGATATCACTAGCTTCTATGACAGCTAACTCAGATTCTATATTTTATGGAAAATTTTGTCTCAATAGATTATTGATATTTTATGTTTGTTGTTCAAGCCTTCAGACGTGCCAAGGTGGTAGTGGGTTCGGTAATTACTTGGGAATCTTATTAAATTCTTTATATATATTTTTTTGGGCAACGGAACGGAGTGTCTTGACACTAGATTCCTTTTTTCTCAATTGCCCATGTGCGGGATATAGGGTGAAGCTTAGAGAGTATTTTTTTTTATACCGCACTTTCTGCCAAATTTGAGGCATTTTATGTTGAGTGGCGGAACTCAACGCCGCGGTTAATCTTGTTAGATTATTGTGTTTTGATCATAGTACTAGTTGAGCACTAATCTCTTCGCGAATATCACGTTGTATAGAGAAGAAGATTTTATGTTAAAAAGAGATAATGTTACGCTATAAGAGAAAAAAAAGATCCAGGAAAATAATGCTTATAAAATACAAATCAATATTTATAATATTCATTACAACGGCTTGGTACTTTTTATACAAATAGTTTAACATTATTATTATATATAACATATTTATAATAAAAACAGTAATATAGAAGACTAAGGACGAACATTGATCTTTACGGGGACGTATAACTTTATTGGGAAGGACATTATATAAGGGATAGATTAATTAAGGATACGTGAAAAGGATGTGAGCAGGGAAACCGTCGTCTAGACCATATTCACACAGAAAGTGGTCCCTTACCCTGATTTTAGTTAAACGTACAAGCCTATATATATGTATGTCCACGGCGCAAACGACAAGCCGTTCATATATTCCTCCCTCCGTTCAGCAATTTTTTAAGAGTAAAACCAAGATCGTTGTTGGTATATTAAACTGGATCGTAGTGTAGTATAAGTACTACACTACGATCCAGTTTAATAAAGGTAAGCCTTTATAATGTTTTAACAAATCTCATAGTTTAAGCCTTGGACAAACGCCAAAGTTCTCTAATGTGAAATACTATCCAAATTTTTCAAATCTGCTCAGCAATTTGTAGTAATATTGATATCACTATGTAGAAGTTAGAATCAGGTGAACACTTTCCAGGTTTAAAGATAAGATCAGTTATTCGGATTTCTATAAATTGGGTATATTGCCTGATTCAAATATAGTATTAATAAAATATAAAAAGTAGTGTCTTAAGGTAAGGTCTAACCTTTTATAATGATAATAGTCACCTTCTTTATCTGGACTGGTGTCCTTTAAATCTGCAATCCTTTAAAGAAACAGCGCCATGCTGAAAAATAAAAGACTTTTTCAAGTTCATCAAAGGAAAAGAAAACATCCATTTCCTTGATTTGAAAATTTCCAAATAGGAGGATTATTGACACTATGACTGACAACATTGTTAAGTAACCGGCGAAATCTCTGAACCTTTATCCAAATAAGGTAGAAAGAGAGAGACACAGAGAGCGTGGATTCCAGTATTCACAAAATCTTAACTATCAAAACTTGTTTTCTCATATTAAAATTTTAAAAATTGCGTATTATTGCGTTTGTACTGCATTGAAGTTATCAATTGTCATACATACTACCTATGACACTACGGTAGATGTTTGACCAATTTAGAGGACGAGCATTCTGATCTTACAAGGAATTGAAATGCTTTCAACTCTGAATGGACTGTTTTTTTGTTTAGGAAAATTAGGGTCAGTCACAGATAAACACGTAGAAGAATCAATCATGTACGATCATGATTAGTTATTACCGATGATAATAGAAAATTTTAAAGAAAGAGTAGTATATAAATCACGTAAACTAATTCTACAATTTTTGTGCTTTATTATACATTTGTATTGCATTTAATAATGTAAAGTTTCGTGGTGCAGCGGCACAAGAGTGTGACTTTATTTTTTTTTATCGAAAAGACGGCAAACTAGCGTACGGGTCACCTTGTGGTAAGTGATCACCGTCGCCCACGGCCCCGAGTAACTCCAGAGGAGCTACAGGAGCGTTGCCGTCCTTTAAGGTGGAAGGGCACCGGGGCCCGGCATTACCTAATGCGAAACGCAGTGGCCAAAGTCACTACTTAACGCCGGTCTTAAATGCCGAGGGTGGTAATAATCCGGTCGAGTCTGCCCATGCGTGTTGCCATTGCTGGCAACATAACTCTACCTCACGCAGTTTAGTCGCCTCTTACGACACCATCAGTACCAGGGTGATCCTATTCTCAGCCGGAATCACATGACTGTAACCGACAGGTTCTAGGTTCGATCCCCAGTCGAGGAAATGAAATATTTAATATTTTCAATTTAAACATTTAATGTTTCATTTCTTCGCTCTGGTAATAAGGCAAAGCGCGGCGTTGAGTTCCGCCACTCAACACGCAATGCCTCAAATTCGGCGGAAAGTGGGGAACGGAAGTGGATCGGAGTGTCTTAACACTAGGTGCCCGGGTTCCCTCTGCTAACCCTGCCTCGTGCGGGATACAGCGTGAAGCTGAGAGTAATGTAAAAATATAAAACGGCTTCCATTTTTTAATAATCTAAATATAGTACTTCAAAATTCACATGTAGTGGTTCTAATTTGCATGTGGTATAATAATAGTCAAAGTTAGGATATTTTTATAACCACCATTAGGATGCTTTGAGAGGGATATTTTTTCAACATTTCCATTTTATGTTGGCTTAATTGACTTTTCCAAGAACGAATTTACATGTTTTATTTTATTAATGACAGACTTCTGTTTTTTTTTATGCTCTTAACGAATTAGCATAGAGTAATAATAGAAATGCCATAGAGTAGAAAGAACGGTTTATGCCTAATGTTTTTCAAACATTTCACTACTTTACAGAAGAAAAAAGAGGAAAAATATAGTTTATGCGATAAAATCTTTCCCCTGTGTAGCAATCGAACCCACCATACGCTTCATGATAACTGATTGACTGATTGTGCCATGATGGCCTCAATGTTCTACATAGACTCATAAAAAAAACTAAATGCAAATACTCTTTCTAGTAACAATGGATCTCACAAACAATGTATAAACAATAGATATTAGTTATTAGTAAACGAGGGAACACACATCAAACCTACATCGTACAACGTACATCCAAAATTCATCTTTCGCCTCGATTTTGATGTCATTAAGCGTTTAATGGCGAAACTCAACGTAATTTTTTTTCTTAATACCAGAGGACAAATATAAATAGCATTTACTCCTTCGTGTGATGTCTGCGCCACAACGGCTTTAAACTTAATAATATTGTTGATTTCCACGATTGTTACACATTTTCAATGAAACAATTTTAAACGGATTAATCCGTTCAAAAACCTACAAAATTATTATGTTACCCAATAAAATTTTCAAGGAGAACCCTATTGAAATTGATTGCGGTAAAAATACATATTAAACTTTAACATTAGCATTAAGGCTCCCATATTTATCAATCATTCTCAATTCTGGTCTCTCAGTAATTTATTTTATTACTATGTAAGGGTCGGAACAATGGCAACGAATCTTTGTTGTAATCGTCCGAAATGTTCTAAAAGAGAATCCCGTGGAGCATTTTAATAAATGCTATATAATGTAATATATTTACTTAAATATCTGTACAACGCCATAGTGATCAAAGAAATGTGAAATTGTTGTTTGTAAATGCGACGGCAGTGAGTTCGATTCCAATTTGGGGGAATGATAATATTTAGAGACCTCGAAATATTTATTACTTAAAATATTTATTATTTTCATTTTTTTTTTATTTCTTCGCTCTGCTTAGAAGATAAAGCGTGGCGTTGAGTTCCGCCTCACAACGGAATTAAAGTGGGGAAAGGAGTGTCTTCACACTAGGTTCCCAAGTTCCCTCTGCCTACCCCGCCATGTGTGGGATACAGCGTGAAGCTGAGTATGAGTATAATATTTAAATTATTATTTTTCCCTCTCTAGTAGAGAAATCATAAAGTTGAGCAGAGTCAATGTCTTAGCAATATAAAAAAATAGGAACGATCTGTTTTAGTATAAGGCACTTACTACGACTAAGGTCTATCTAAGGCTCCGCCAAAAAGAGAAAAAGAAATACCCGGCTAGTATATCCTTTTCTCGAAGCAGTTCAGGGCATTTTCGAGCCCCAATAACTCACTTTCTATTAAATTAGTAGATTGATTTTTATAAAATCCAAATAGCCATTGTATAAATACGGCATTTTTTGATGTTATTCATTCAATTTGAATCAATCGCCCTTAAAATGTACTTGTAAAATTTTCATAATTTCACTGACTGACTGACTTTTAAAACTCTAAGGCTAATATAATATAAAAACTAGAAAATAAAAATAAATTTAGTTTTTGAAAAAAAAAAAAAACAAAACAATTGAAAAAAATAACGTAAACTCTCTCTTAAATACTACTCTTAAATTATAAACTGCGTAAAAAGGTTTAAAAGCCCATATAAATATTAAAAATTACAAAAGTTACATTTGCAGTCAATATATTAATTTTATATTTTTTCCTTAAAAATATCCAGAAAACAGTGTAATCAATAAATACAAGCTATCTACTTAGAGATGACATCAAAAACAGAAGTTGTAAAAGATGCAAGTGTCACAACTTAGTTCTTATAACCAAAATAGTTGTGAAATCCAAGTCAGTTATTAATTTTAAATGATCATAATTTAAGAAAACTGTAGCAATCGCAAGAAAACATAATATACATTGTGTATGTCTTTTTGTTCAAATCAATAGGTTCGATTCCCACAAAAAATATCAGCGCAGCGTTGAACTCACTCAAGACCTTCTCAAAACTTTCTGTCTCAATGGGAAAGGACCCAAAATTAGGTTCCCAAGTTCCCTCTATTGACTCTGATATTGGTGGTTAACAGCATGGAGAGAAGAAAATATTCTATAGTTTTCGCAATTTAATGATATATATACATAACAGTATGTTTTAAAAAAATCTTGTTATGAGGTAATGTGATATTCCAACGGGCCTGCGGTTGGAATATCACATATATATTCAATAGTAAAAATCTATATTATAATGAATGGTTATAGTATTCTCTTCATAATTATGTTTACTAGACTAAATGCGGTAAAAATACTGTTATATTTTGCAATCATTCATTTTTATACTTTTATATGAAATTTGGCGTCTTGAAGTATTTTATTATTGGCGCTTTGCCTTCTACCTAGAGAAGAAATGAAAATATTAAATATTTCGAGAGAATGAAATGTTTGAAAGTATTCAATATTTTTTCCGGCTTAGAATAGGATCACCCTGGTACTGATGGTGTCGTAAGAGGCGACTAAAGTGCGTGTGGTAGAGTCACGTTGCCAGCAATGGCAACATGCATGGGCAGACTCGACCGGATTGTTACCACCCCCGGCATTTAGGACCGGCGTTAAGTAGTGGCTTTGGCCACTGCGTTTCGCATTAGGTAATGCCGGGCCCCGGTGCCCTTCCAATTTAAAGGACGGCAACGCTCCTGTGGTTCCTCTGGACTCGGGGCCGTGGGCGACGGTGATCAAGTGATCACAAAAAAAAAAAAAATTCTGGAGTGAGGATAGTACCCCCGACCTGTACAGTCACACGCTTCTGCCCCTGCACCACGACAGGCTTTACCTTTACCTTTTATTCAGTTAAAAGTCTTTAGCTTTTAGATTATGTTTATAATATAATTTTCATTTACTTAGGAACAGTATGCTAAATGCACATTTTGATATAAATAAATATATATACATAACATGTTCATACATCTTTGAATTTTTGGACGTTGAATATTTACACCTATTGCTATTTTTGATTAAAATGTACGACATTATATGAAGTCTTTAATACGAAATATAATTAATTAAATACAGATAAAAACCAAGTTTTAAAGTTTAAAAAGCAATACATAAACTTGTAAGTAACAAGATTTGAACCTGCACCATTTTGAAAAATAACCGACGGTTTCTGAAAGTTGTGATTTCGAATTGTGTTTAGTTCTCACACATCATTTTTAAAAATAGCACAATACCAATGTTACAAGGATCTTTCTTCAAAATCTTTCAACCTTACATATATTGATTTTTACTAATAGAATTACCTTATGCGATTAAGTACCTTCGTCACCCAGTGTCAGACAGAGGGTCTGATTGTAAACGCAACAGTTCTGAGTTTGGTTCTCGGTTGAGGGAATTAAATATTTTCTTGCTCTTATAACAACATAAAAAACTAAAAATCTTATCAAAAGCTTTCCTTTGCATATTTAGCCATATATATTCGACACAACATGAAGATAAACTAAATTCTGTTATAGTAATATATTAAAAAAAAATGTACAGCAATTCCATTTAAAATTACTTTGTTTGATTGACCGCTTAACTTAAATTTTGAGCTGAAATTTGACCTTTTTATAATATGAATTACACACACACGGTCTACATATTACCTTTAATTTGCTCGTTTCGTCGAGCTTGCACCTGCGGCACTACGAACTGCCTGTAACAATGAATTAAAGCCTGGAATTATTAAAAACCTTTGCTGAAGTGAATATATTTAAATAAGAAGTATGGAGCGCGAAATTTTTTTTAATATTTTTATAGGAAAATACATATTTTATGGAGACCGACCAAATAATTCTGTTTGAGAGCAAATTTTTCAAGCATAAGCTTTCGTTAATTGAAATACTTTTTGAAACAATACTTTTAGGCAGAGAAGTTGATGTAGAGAATATAATAAATTAATCTTTTTCACTCAGTTATTTCTAGCTACTGTGGCTTTGGTTAGATTACGGAATGTATGGGACTGAAAAAGAACTTTTATAAATTCCTACGGCAATGGGAAAAATATGATATTTGCCATTTCACGTCCTGAACGCGCTAATACGAGTATATCACAAATTGTTGCAGTAAAGTTTCCCGTTTTACTGCAATAATAAATTGGAGTGGATTAAAGTTTAGAAATTTACCGGATATCAAATACAATGTTAATCTAAGCTATTAGTTGTATTTATAGAATCTTCTAAAATAAATAAATCATATATTATTAAACTAATTAACTAAAATAAATAAATCATATATTATACCTTATTTACCTACAATTGTAGGTAAATAAGGTATAACGACGCAGTGGGATAGCATTTAACAATATACTAAGTATGTGTGGATTCAACCTAAACGGAGTATTTTGAAAAAATGGTAAATCCAGGTCAGATTATTTATCTATAGAAACAGCAAATACTCAGCTTCACGCTGTATCCCGCACATGGCAGGGAAGGCAGAGAGAACTTGGGAACCTAGTGTTAAGACACTCCGTTCCACTCCCGTTTCCCACTTTCCGTCGAATTTGAGGCATTGCGTGTTTAGTGGCGGAACTCAACGCCGCGTTTTGCCCAAACAGCAGATAACAATTCTAGTTTTTTATATTGTCATTGTAATGGCAACAAATTCATCACTATTTACAATTTCACTTAGATACAAATTTTCTTAAACATATATAAGCTATATAGTAAATAAAATTTATGATAATTACAGTAATAACTCCTCAAAAAATATTACAATTAATTAACACCTATTGAGGCCTGTCGTGGCCCAGCGGCACAGACGTGTGACTGTAACCGATGGGTTGTGGGTTCGATCTCCACTCGAGAAAATGAAATATTTAATATTTTCAATTTAAATATTTAATGTTTTTATTTCTTCGCTCTGGTACAAGGCAAAACGCGGTGTTGAGTTCCACCACTTAACACGCTTCCTATACCTCAAAATTCGGCGGAAAGTGGGGAACGAAAGTGGGACAGAGTGTCTTAACACTAGGTTCCCAAGTTCCCTCTGCCTACCCTGCTATTTGCGGGATACAGCGTGAAGCTAAGTAAGTAAGTAAGTATCTATTGCAAGAAAAAGAGTCCAAAAAATGTCATTCTGTCACTCAATTGTGGGTACAAATAACGGCGTTGAGTTCCATCACTGGACACGTCACGTGTCTCATTGGCCACAGGTCAGAAGTGATGAAAGAAATATAAATATTTAAGTCTCTTATAAATATTATTCATTGAGGTGTGACGTGACGAAAGGAAAATTAAATACTTATTTTTAATTCGTCGCTCTGGTAGCGTCGCGTTCTGCTACCCAGCACGTATACCTTAAATTCTACAAATAGTTTGGAAAAAAACGAAATATTTCAACACTAGGTTCCCAAGTACCCTCTGCCTACCCTGCCATGTAGGGGACATAGTGTGAAGTCAAAAAATAAGGTGAAATTATACAAACATAATTATTTCTCCCATAACCAATTTTTATAACCCATAAAAATAATCCCAGGTAATTGTATAAAGAAAGTATTTTTTTATAACTATATTTAAATAATGTTATCCATATTTTAATATAATCGTAATTTTAATATACGATATTGAATCACAATATTTAAGCAATTTAATAATTTAGGATGACTGTCGACTTCAGTTAATTATATTTAAACTTTCTAATATCACATTGCGTGTTACTGAAATTACATGAGCGATTATTTGAGCACGTCCCTCGAAAGTAATTAATATTGCGTTTTAATAAAAATTGGCTATCTTAAGTCGATCTTTTTGTTCTATGTAAAAGGCCTGTCGTAGCACAGCGGCAGAATGTGACTATACAAGGTAGGTTGTGGTTTCGATTCTCACTCGAAGAATATTTAATATTTTCACTTCTTAGCTCTGGTAGCGAGGCAAAGCACGATGTTGATTTCCGCCACTTAACACGCAATGCATCAAATTCGGTGGAAAGTGAGAAACGGGACGGATTGTCTTTTTTTTTAGCTTCACGCTGTATCCCGCACGAGGCAGGGTATGTAGAGGGAACCCTCCCGGAAACCCTTCTGTTCCCCACGTTTCACGGATTGTCTAACATTAGCTTTCCAACTTTTTTCTGACAACCCCGCTATGTGCGGGATACAGCGTGAAACTGAGAGAGAAAATAAATTAAAAGTATAATTATTAGAACCTCGCCATAGGTAGATCGATAATAACGTACGGGTCAGTTGGCTAAAGCGCTCGTATGATATCTAATATATATTAAATGACGTAATAACGAAAGGTATTAAAGATTAAAGACTCTTTATTAGTTCATAAACTATAGTACTTTAAATAATTAATAAATGATTAAGGCCGTTAAAGAACAGCGGTAAAACGTTTGACTGTAAACGGTTAGACGTGGTTCAGAAGGAAATGGAGAGAAAATAATATTACTTTCATTTCTTTGCTCTGGTAACAATATTTGGACAAAATGAAGTAACTAGCTTTTTGAACCCTAGGTTCCACTAGCCTTCCATACTTTAAGATAGATATCACGTGAAGTTCTAAATTATAACTAATATAAGAACACTTGTCAACAACATATAATATTTTTCACCTACAAAAATCAATTTTCATCATTTTGCCTTATTTCGCCAATTTTGTATGAATATTTGTTACCGGAGCGAGGAAATGAAAATAAAAAAAAAAAATAGATTTAAATTTTTTGTTACTAATATGACCGTTTTAGTTATTTTTGTATAAAAAGAATATTATTCATCTTACAATAATAAAATATAGACACAACCTATAAGCGCGTACAACAAAACAATCTCACTCTAAAAAAAGAAACCAACTATACTACCTAGTTTGCAGTACTTATTTATTAGTGTCCCGTTTATGTCACTCGGCCAACATGGCGTAGCTCGGCCGCACCCGCTTGCCTCATACATTTTACATGGCAATTAGTCAGTTTAGCTTACATGCGGCTCTAAAAACACATAAAGCAATTGTAAAGCGTTGCATAATGTGCGAAGTGGAACAAAAGATTATCGTTTGTATGTTAATTATTTAATTAGAATAATTATGTATCTTGGATTATTAAGTACTTCATCATTTTACGAAAGATTGAAAGTTTTTTGTGGCGTTGAGTTCCGCTACTTAGCACGCAATGTATCGAATTCCGTGATGAATAGGAAATTGTATTGTTTTGAGGGAACGGAGTGTCTTAACACTAATTTCGCGAAACGAAGAAAGCGGAGAATATGAAATTTCTTTTAATTGTTGCGCTTTTTCTCGCTGTAATAGAGTAAGCAGGTAGACGGTATTGTCAAAATGTTATATATAGAGTAGATCCAAGTACCTTTTCTCTTTCTTTTTACTTTTTTAAAATAATATTACTCAAAAGAAAACCTTTTACATATTTAAACATATTTCGCATCAAAACATCTACATATATAAAATTATCTATAGTATTACAGAGTGGATTATTCAAGTGACACTTCATTCAGACGATTCTTATACATGAATGCCTCACATTTCTAATATTAATAAGATTTTCATACTCTCGCGTTTTGAGAAAATTGAGACGCCATATCACAGCTACTTGTTTATTTAGCGTTGTATACTTCAAAGTTTAATAATTTTTGAATTTTTGTTAGTTGTTAGATATAAGTTAGTGTTAAGACACTTAATTCTTTATTTTTCGTCCATTTTTCGAGAATGTTGAGTAGCATAACTCAATGCCGAGATTTGCCGTATTACCAGAAGGATAAAATGGAAATAATTCATCATCCCAAATGGAAAACGCAGCTACAATCGTCTCATTAACAGTCAGACTCTGTGCTGCTGTGCCACGATGACCTTATAACTTGTATCATCGGGAATAGATAGTATTTTTTTGGATATATCTACTATACGTACATACATTTTGCTCAATTAATATTCAATATTATATTGAAAAAAAAAAAAAAGATTGGAAAGCGCCAATTAAAAAAAATACCAACCAACTCTATTAACACGCTTTGATTTTGCGTATTATATACAATATTTAGCTTAACGCTATATACTGTACGTTGCATAGTAACAATAAGGAACCTGGGAACCTAATCTGAAGACACTCCGTTCTCATTACAACACTTCCGTTCGTCACTCTCCATCGAATTCTTAAGGCACTATCTGGTGAATACGAAACGGAACTCTACATTACACTTTGCCTCGTTACGAAATGAAAATATTAAATATTTCATTTTCATAATTGAAAATCGAACCAACAACCAGTCACATACTTATATCCTAGTACCATCAATATAGAAATATTAACATTACTACATATAATATTATTCAATATCATAATTTATAGCTTCGATAGTGTAACTTAGCCTTTCAGTAGAATAACCGCATAAGGCGTAGAGAGCTAATAACCGTTTTAATAGTCCATTTTGTCGTCAGATGTTCGAGCATAAATTGCCCTAGTTCCGATGCATTTTGAAGCATGGGTAATTCAATTATAGATAGTTATAATATTGATGTTACATAACGAGTATGTTAAAATATTTTCAGAAAATTAGTTGAATATTGTATTAAGAAGTACTTAGGATTCCATTTTTACTAAATAAATGATTAATAGGATAAGCAAAAGAAATATAACACTAGATTTGTTACCTGGACGTTCCGTTTTTAAATTACCATAACATTGTTAAGTGGCGGAACATAACGCCGTAATGTATCTACCAAAGTGGAGAGTTAAAAATATTTTAAATATATCTTATGGCATTCTTCCTATCCGAGAGAAAATCGAACCTGCGATTATCATGCTTATTACTTCAAGCACGATAATCGCAGGTTCGGTTTTATCCCAGATGCTATGCTGATGACTCTTTTGTCTTTTTTTATAGTCATACTGACTTTAAAAAAAAGACAAAAAGCTTTTTAAATATTAACATTTTCTGAAATGAGAATTCGAATTCGCTATTATCAGACGCTTTACTAGAACTAAATAAATATATTAACAAAATATTATTACGTAAAACCATTGAAATAATTTTAAAATAATTGGAATTACAAATTGAATTAGCGCTGTGATTGACATATTGGAAAGCGGAATACCTAATGACACTGAAAATAAAGCGTTTGAGAGAATTGAGCTTTACTGGTTTACGTAGGATTCTATTAAATGTATAATATAGGTGCTTTCACTTACACATATATTTATGCAATCAATCAAAATCACTTATAATTTTATTATTATCTACAATTGCGATTAAGAAAATGTCACTTTAGTTTAGTCCCTTTCAAGGCCAAATAACTATATTAGATTAATTCAAATATAACTCATTATTAGATATATTTTATATAATTTTACTGAATATTTGTAATACACAAAAAAAAATAGTTTTAACATTTTTCACTACTTTCAAAAAAAGTTCCTGAAAAGAAAGAAAAAAATGTCAAAAAAAAAATAGTAACTATGTTAGGTTTAATAACTTACGATCTTTTTAAAAAAAAAGTAATGTATATATATTCAACCTTTAATTAAGCAGAAATATGTCTTCATTATCAGTCTGTACTTATCCATTTCTAGATATGTCCTAATGGCACATTATTGAGCTTGATCTACTGCTCTTCGTGTCCAGTCATTGCCAGCTACTTTACGAATATCGCAATAATACCCTCGTTAAAAATATTAGTTTTTAAGCTTTGCAGTAAAAGTCTAGATGCAGGTGCCTATTTGCCGCCCAACCAAGCTGTTGTTGTTCTGTGAGCCTCCATGTGGAAGTGGTTTCTATCTAACTTTACAGTTTGGCACAATTGGACGTATTCCTGAACAACCTATAGAGGTCCTACATTAAGAAAAATACGGTACGATATGTTTGTTGAACATTATTTTAATCTTATACAAATTTACTCGAAGACCAATGCGAGCAGAAACCCAAGCTCCTCAATATATATTGCAGGTCTTGCAACGATTCGGCAACAATAGCAATGTCGTCTGCAATTCTCAAGTATGGACATTTTCCGTCTATATTGATAGTCCGGCCTTTCCAGTGCAGCGACTTAAACATATCGGCCAGTACATAAGTGAAGAATTTAACGGGAAATCACATCCCTTTGTTTAAGTGCTCATTCTGTACTTGGACGGCCATAGTAATTAGGAAATATGTAAGAAACATAAAATATTTCAATAAGCTTCGCTCACAATCTAAAATATTGATTTTTAATAGATTATTTATAGATATAAGACATAAGCGAAAACCTGCATTGTAATTTTACAATTACAGTATTTTATTATATAAAGCGGCATTGAGTTCTGCCACTCTACATGCAATGATTCAAATTCAGGGGTAAGTTGGGAACTAAAGCGCCTTGACACCAGATTTCCAAGTTGCTACCAACTACTACCCTACCATGTGCAAAAAATAGCATGTAGCTGAAAAAATACAAATGCGTGTAACAATTTCAACATTTTTCTGACTGCCACATTTTAAACAACGCGTCGAAACATAACATTTTATTACACTTTGGAAAACTTTGTTCAATAACCTCTAAGAAAAATGCTTCAAAATATATAAATTTCCTTGTTTTATCGCTGTTTGGTTTGGATAGAAGTGGGAGTGCGGTAAGAATCTTGTTTCCAATAGCATCGGTTATACTTTAGAACTCTCGATAAATGGCTTCCAGCAAATTATTGAAGTTGTAAGTAAAGTTGGAAATCTTTTCATCAGTTCACTAAGTTACATTATGAGTAAAAGTTTTGTCTCGTTATTTAATACTGGAGCCGGTTATTTTATCTCTTATTTTCTTTGTTAGATCACTTTTATTTGAAATATATAAAAACATAAGGTTCGCAAGTTTCTTCTGTTTAACCTGCCTACTCTTTCTTCATACTTTAAAGTAATTATATATATTTGATGGTTGAAAAAATTGTGAAATATTTAATATTTTTATTTCTTCGCTCTGGTAACAAGGCAAAAGGCCACTCAACTTGCAATGCGTCAAATACGGTGGACAGTGGGTAATGGAAGTATTTAATGACAACGGGGTCTTAACTGTAGGTTCCTAAGTTCCCTCTGCTAAGAATAGTTAACTCTGCTAATAATAGCCATGTGCGAGATACAGTGAGAATACAAAAAAAAGATTTTCCTTTTATACTCACATTCAATAATTTACTAGCACATGTTAAATATGTAGGGAAATATTGAGAAAACTTTCATCGAAATTGCGAAAGCAGAGGAAGCAAGCGGGATTCTCCATTTTACTATTAAAAATCCAACAAGACAAGTAGCTAACAATGACTAATTATAAATTTATGGAAAAATTACACAAATTCTCTTTTATCTCATTATACTCCAAAAAAGAATAAAAGATACTTGGTACTTTATCGACCTCTAAAAATTCACGAACAAACAAATATTTTTCTAAACAATTATATTTGATCATCTCTTGTAAGTGAAACGTTATTTTTAAATATGTTTGTTTATTTACATAATGTTGGTCCGGTTTTTCTGTACGTAAAAGTTACTGAGTATTTTTACGTTCTGCTTTATTACCGCAATGTCCCTCAAGGGCTATTAACGAATCGGCCACGTTAATGTTTTGGTGAATAAATAACTAAAATGAAATAGAGCTAGCTATGTTGACATTTTCGATAAAATGAGCTTATATGTATGTCATTCTTTTTATAAACACGCTATGTGTACTGTATATGAACCTATATTGTATATAAATGTGTATATGTATATATAAGTATATATTCACTCACTCACACAGTTTTATGCTGAATCCCGCACATGGCAGGGTAGGCAGAGGGAACTTGAGGCATTGCGTGTTGAGTGGCGGAACTCAACGCCGTATATATATATATATATATATATATATATATATATATATATATATATATATATATATATATATATATATATATATATATATATATATATATATATATATATATATATATATATATATATATATATATATATATATATATATATATATATATATATATATATATATATATTTATATTTATTGTTTGCTTATACATATATCTTTTTGCTTGGCATTAAGAAACTCTGTTTCCGTTCTTCTGAATTTGAAGAACACAATTTAGTGTGTTGAATGAATCTTTAGTGAAGCATCTTAAATTTGATATACATTAATATTGTATATATTTTATATACTTATTTTAGGTAAGTATTACGGAAACCATACCACGTTAAGATCGACACAAGCCTCTACCTTTCCAGATAAAGCATTAGCTTTGAAAAAAAAAAACAAACAAAAACATCGCAACTTTAATATTAAAATAAACAGAGCACATATTAAATTTCCACCAATTAATCTGATTTTAAAATTTGCAAGTGTATTCATCACATAATAATTACAGCATTAACGAGTACGTTGTAAAAGCACCGTTTCACACATGAGCCTTATCAAAAATTTACATCGACTCGAAAAATTCCGCTCTTTCCGTCGCGGCGCAATGCGACACGATTTTCTGACAAGTGGTTCTAGGGATGTTACAAGAATGTATATAAAATATCTTCTTATATATTTATAATAAATTCAAACTTTTTTATTTTAACGCTGCACACCGCTAACATAGCTGGTTGATAGAGAAAAAAATTATGTTAAGACTCTCCGTTCCTCACTTTCAGCTGATAACGGAGTGTCTTAATACTAGGTTCCATAGTTTCCTCTGCCTACCCTGCCATGTGTAAAGCTAAAATAAAAAACTCTTGGAAGTCAACGCTGCACTTTATATATAATAAATAATAATAACTACTTATTCCATTCAATAGCTGTTTATTAACTTTATTACTGTGGCGTTATGTTGCGCCATTTAGTATTCAATTTCTTGAAAATTAGCAAATAATATACTTGCTTTTAGCTTCATAATAGGGAGGCAGAGAGAATATTGAAACCTAATGTTAAGACCTTCCTATTATAACACTATCCTTCGGTTCTCTAATTACTACCGAATTGTGAAGATGTTGCGTGTTGAACGGCAGAACTCAATGTTACGCTTTGCCTTTTTCTAGAATGAGGAAATTAAAATATAACTCAGCTTCATGCTGTATCCCGCACATGGCAGGGTAAACAGACGGAAACCTAGTGAGACACTCCGTTTCAATTCCTTTCCCCACTTTTTGCCGTATTTGAGGCATCGCGTGTTGAGTGGCGGAACTCAACGCCGCACTTAACCTTGTTACCAGAGTGAAGTATGAAAATATTAAATATTTCATTTGAAAAATTAAATTTTTCATTTTCTTAAATTGGGATCAATCCACAACCTATCTCGTTCAAGTCGCACGCTTGTGCCGTTGCGCCCACGACGGGCGTAAAAAATACATATAATCTATATTTTTATATTTCTAACTACATATACCAACCATTGTAAATTTTAATAAAAGACAACCCTAAGCCCCTGAACATCCTAAATTGACTGTAATATTAACTTCGTATAAAGAAAAGTCATTTTACGAGAAAAAGTTGATATCATGTTTATAAGTAAGAAAGAGGCAAAAAGTGAGGTGAAAATTTTACGATCAAAAGGAAAAAATTAATAATCCATGTTACTTCTCATTAGAATAACTCTCGGTTTTTACGGTCTCGAGACCACGTTTCTTATTTGGATCACATAAATGGTTTTATAAGGATACTTGCATAAATTATATTGAATTTTCAATTTTGCTTTGAAGGTTTGCCTTTTTGATATTTTTTTACTTATTTTATTGTTATGTGACTTAAAATAAAAGTTTTTTTTTTTGACTTCACATTGTATTCTGTACATGACAGGGAACTTAGGAACTTGGGAACCTAGTGTTAAAACGCTCCAGTCTACGTTTCTTCGTTCCATCGAATTTGAGGCATTCAGCGTTGATTCGCGGAACTTAACCACGCGAAATGAAAGTATAATAAGCTTCAATTACATTATTTTATTTATTTAAGTATAATGAGTATTTATAGTATAGAATAGTTATTTCTAATAATGTTATCATGGTGCAGCAGTAGTATCAGACTGTAAAAGTGACGGTTGTGTGTTTGATTATTATTTGAATGAAGGAATTATTTCTATTCTTTCACCATTATCGAGATAAAGCGCAGCGTTAAGTTCCACTTTGTTGAATAAAAAAAAATAAAGCTTTCACCCGCTTACTTCTATGTTTGTTTCGTATTACAAATAATCAAAAAAGCTGTTTAAAATAAAAGAAAAATAGCCCATAATAAGCTAATAGTAAAATTAACGGAAAGGGGCGAAAAGATTGTCTATTTATTTATTATTGTTATTTAGTTTGTAAATCTTAGTTTTCTTTAAAAAAAATACGGCTCAACGCAGTTCAATGTTTCAGAATAACATGTACAGTATATGTTCTATTTCAGAAAAGATTTAAAAATTCTGCACACAAGGTATACCAAAAATATGAACGAACGTACGTACCTAACTTCGAACAAACTCTATTTACATAAAAAATCACCACGTCAAAAAAATGCACGTGAAAATTGCTCTAACAAAATATAACATCCATTGCGCAAAGTAATAAGTCCCACCATACGTTACCGTTACCATGCCCTGAATAATACAACCAAAAGCTTGAATGAGCTTTAAATATTGTAGGCAGGGGCTTTCCTTATTATATTAAAAAAAAATTGGTTTCGCGTTCGTGTTTGAAAATTATTGATGTGGGATTCGATTCAGTTTGTATGCAAACTACTATTATGTCACTGGCACATTTCTACACTTTGATAGACAAAGCATGGTGTTGAGTTCCGTGACTAAGATGCGGTGTTAAGTTACGCTACTAAATATTCCATGTTTCTAAGTAAACAGTGATCAAATAATATATATCATATATTATTTGATCACCATGACCTACTATGTCTTGAATAATACAGCTGAAAGTAGAGCTTTAAAAATCGTCAACAGGGGATCCTGCTAAGGGATATTATATAAGCAGTCGTTTTCTCGTTCGTGATTTCATATTTTTTTTAGAAAAAAATGTATGACTTTTTTTTCTTAATATATGGCCCTTTATTATTTCAAAACGTGAGCTGTTTTCCGGTTGGTTACTTCGGTGTTGTTTTGACTATAAAAAGAGGTAGCTATGGCGCAGTCAGTCTCTGTTTTTTTAATTTAATTTAAATTAATTTAATCTCTGTTTCTGTTTTCTGCCACTCAACTTGAAAGAAAGCCTAAGTTTCCTCATCTACTTTTTTTAAAATAATTTATTCTTTGTAGTTAAATTGACGTTTTGGACTTATTTATACGCGTATTTTAATTATTTTCTGTTTTAGACGTTAAAATATGGATACCATCATTAAATACCAATCTTTTAAGAAATGAAGCGGAGAACGAAGAGATCTCTCATTCTTATCTATACATCTATCTATTAGTTATCTCTTACATTTTCAAATAAAAAAAATACAACCAAGATCAATCTTGACTTCCTTCAAATTTTATTCGACCGCCATATATTACTTATACTCTGATGATAAGTGTTTTGCCAAAGCAAATAAGGCCTTATCATAACGATGTAAGAGCCAAGTAATTTGTAGGACAGTAATTTGAGCACTCGATCTATACGAAGCAAGCCCTCTTTTCCTTCACCTACATACATACGTACATTGTATTTTATGTGTATATATCTGAAATTCACACGCGATTTATTTACAAGTTAAGATAAGAATAAGGGGTTTGGAATTTTCGCCAAGTAAATATGAACATTTTTATTTTGCCCCATAAATTGTTTGCTGATAGAGCAAGTGGAGTCAATACAATTTGGTAATTTAAAAGATAAGAGGCCTTCGCGGTGCTGCATCTGATTTCCGACGTGGCAGGTTCAATCGAAGCAAACGCGGCATTGAGCTTCGCAACTCGCCTTCGCTTGGGACATTCAGTAAAATGGGGAACGGAAATATTTTAATGGGAACGGATGTCCTAACAATAGATTCTCATTCATTCTCTGCCTACCCTATCATGTATGTGTGTAATACAACATATCGATATAAAAAAATAAAATTTGTCATAATAAAATTTGTTAAAATCTTCTATAAATTAATTCAAATTAATATTTTTTGTGAAACCTCCAAACTAAAGATTCAAAGATTATATCTGTGGATTATTAGTTATATATACATATCGTTGTTTTAACCCCGATACAAAACGAGGAGTGTTATAAGTTTAGCCTGTCTCACTGTTTGCTTGTCTGTGGCATCGTAACTCTTGAATTAATAGAGCGATATTAATGCAGCTCTTTGTAATCGAAATCTTTATTCAGTACTGTGGTTCTTAGCTATGTTTTACTAAAATTCGATTATCAGTTTAAACAAAAAAAATAAATTTTAAAATATTTTTTTAAACATGTATTACGTAATATATAGCTATTGTTTATTCTAAGAGAGACCATCGTGTGACTGTAGACGTGATAAGTTGAGGATGAAATGAAATATTTTATATTTCCCAATTAAATATTTAATGTTTTCATGTCTTCGCTGTAGTAGCAAGACAAAGCGCGGCGTTAAGTGTCACCACTCAACACGCAATGCCTCAAATTCGGTGGAAAATGGGGAACAGAAGGAAATGTCTTACAATTAACGTAATATTCTCTCAAGCTTCTAGCAGGGAATCTGCCATGTGCGTAATACAGCGTGAAGCTGAAACAAAAAAGAGAGTTTCTGACATTGTTGTAGCATTTTCCTCTCTCTCTTACGATTTACCATCACTTACGATTTACCATCACTTGTTTCTTTAGTTATCAAAATTCATTTTCAGTCCATACAAAACGGTAACTTAGATCAAAATGTATTCGATAGTAACACACATTTGGAATAATGCCAAGCCAAGTAAGACTAATAAATATGTGACGTGTATAAAGTTTTCATTTATATAAATCGATATTTTGAAATAATCAAGATTTTTGTATCAGACAGTGCATATTAGGATTTGTTGTATGATATTGTTATAAAACACTGTCCTCTTCATCCGTTAACTCCCGTTGTTTGCCTCATTTCTAGTTACTTTCCCTAAGTGGGAGTTGAACCCAACCTTTTTACGTTCGTTGCTTTGTGCTATTTCCAAAGTAAAATCATACTTTTTTTTAATGTCGCGTGTAAAAATGGAATTCTACTATCGACACGTTTGGTTAGGCGTTGTTCGGTTGTGCTCCTAAGGCCAACAAATCTTTTATATTTAAGGTTCACTATCAAGGTCTGTCGTGGCGCAGCGGCACAAACGTGTAACAGTAACCAATGGGTTGTGGGTTCGATCCCCAACCGAGGAAATGAAATATTTCATATTTTCAATTTAAATAGTTATTTTTTTATTTCTTCGTTCTGGTACAAGGCAAACACGGCGTTGAGATGTGCCACTCAACACGCTATGCCTCAAAATTCGGAGGAAAGTGGGGAACGGGAGTGGAACGGAGTGTTAACACTAGGTTCCCAAGTTCCCTCTGCCTACCCTGCCGTTTGCGGGATACAGCGTGAAGCTGAGTGCACTATCAAATATTCAATAAAAAGATTATTCATAGAGAAATTACATACTTATTCATCAATGATCTAGTATCATTCACGTTTTTTAATGAAAGTGACAAATATCTGACTATATATCTACGATTCTACCTTTCTAATCGAAAAGCCCTCCCTAATAATTTATGTGGCAGTGACAGGATTTTCCGGGAAAGGGATTTTTGGAACAGAAAAAGCATTATTACTTTATTTTTTATTTTCAATTTCACGCTGTATCCGCTCATGATAGGATAGAGCGAACATGGGAACTTAGTGTTCAGTCATCCGTTCTCATTAAGACACTTCCCTTCCTCACTTTCCGTGTTTAGAAGTGTAACTAAACGCCACGATTTGTGTTGTTACCAGAGCGAAGAGAGAAACCTAGTGTTAAGAGAGGAATGTAGAGTTAATACACTCTGTTCCACTTCTGTTCCCCACTTTCCGCCGAATTTGAAGCGTTGCGAGTTGAGCACCGGAACTCAACGCTGCGCTTTGTCTTACTACCAGAGCGAATATATGAAACATTAAATATTTAGCTTCACGCTGAATCCTGCACGAGGCAGGGTAGGCAGAGGGAACCTGGGAATCTAGGGTTAAGACACTCCGTTCCCCACTGAATTTGAGGCATTGCGTGTTGAGTCGCGAAACTCAACGCCGCGCTTTGCCTTTTTACCAGAGCGAAGAAATGAAACATTAAATATTTAAATTGAAATTATTAAATATTTCATTTCCTCGACTGGGGATCGAACCCAGAACCTGTCGGTTACAGTCACACGCTTGTTCCGCTGCGCCACGACAGGTCTAATTATATATTTAAATTAAAAATATTAAATATTTCATTTCCTCGACTGGGGATCGAACCCAGAACCTGTCGGTTACAGTCACACGCTTGTGCCTCTGCGCCACGACAGGCCTCTGAATAAATCATGATGTTAAAGCATTATTTTATTCAATTCCATCTCGTTTGTTCTGTATTTTTTGCTCCCCATTACGTAGACAATTTATGAATTATGGCGTTGATAGCAAGAAATTATGTTCATGTTCGTAAAGGTATTAAAATATTCGTATACATTTTTGTTCATTTACAAAATGAACAGTATTACTGCCTACTGCCTACCCGGCCATATGAAGGATACAGCGTAAAGCAAAAAAAAAATATTTATTCAACTGTACTTATTGTCAATTTTGTGTAAAAGATATATAACGTGAAATGTAAAATATTGCATTTTAGATGTTAGTAAGAAATATACTGTAAACGTAAGTATAGTAGATTCTATCTTTCGGGGTAAATATTGACAGAATTATATTTTAATTATTTTTATTTTCTGTCTGTGGTACGCGGTGTATTGGGCCTCACTACTCTACACAAATTAAATGCTAACGGTGCTTAACGCTGTTAAGTTACGTTATCCAATGTCAACGTCAAATGAAGCCAATTTTCTCAGCATATTGACAAAATGCTTGTTAAATTTATGTAGTAGTTCATCGATATATATATAATGTGTCAAGGTGTCAAGGTGTTTGTGGTTTTTCCTTTTTTTTCTTTCAGCTTCACGCTGTATCCCACACGAGGCAGGGTAGGTAGAGGGAACCCGGGAACCTAGTATTAAGACACTCCGTTCCACTTCCGTTCCCCACTTTCCGCCGAATTTGAGGCATTGCGTGTTGAGTGGCGTAACTCAACGCCGCGCTTTGCCTTATTACCAGAGCGAAGAAATGAAACATTAAATATTTAAAGTGAAAATATTAAATAATTCATTTCTTCGACCGGGGATCAAACCCAGAACCAGTCGGTTACAGTCACACGCTTGCCACAATAGGCCTCTGTTTGTGAAGGAAAAATAAATTATAATAAACAATAAATTTTATATAATTATACTGTATCTATATGTGTGTGCGTGCGTGCGTGTGTGTGTGTGTGTGTGTGTGTGTGTGTGAAGTAAAATATTTTAAGTGTGCAATAAAAAATATATGTTATGTTATGTTATACATTTAATTCAATAAAATATTCTACTTCAGGTAAAATAATAAGGTAATACCAATTCAACAAAAGATATTGCGTGTTGAGTGTTGATTCAATTAAAATTTTAAACTATTATTGTTTTTAGTAAATATGTAACTTATCTTAATATTTTTTAAATATGGTAGTCAAATAATGACTAGTTTAGTTACATTATTGTCATATCACTAGGTATACTAATAAGAGGAAGTTCAGTTTAGTTCTTAAATTATAATGTTTCCAGCGTGCCAGTTGAGCACAGACTCACTTCGAAATTGTCACGTTGTATAGAATACTGATAAGGTGCAACTCAGCGTTTAGTCTCGCCATTTTCTTTCAAAATATCTTGAAAATGAAATGGTCTAATATCTTTTTAAAGATTTAGATACATATTTCAAGCTTTAAGAACACAATGGAATTTAATTTAATTTTTATTTAACCTTTAACTAGGGACGTGACAAATTAATAACACTATAAGGGACATGTAGTCTCACAGGCTACTAATTTTTAAGTTAACATTTTGTAACAAAAATATATTTGAATGATTTAGAATGTGTTCATATTTATTTATTGGTATGTAATAAAACAAACATAAATAAATTCAATCAGTTTTTATAATTATTTAAAAAAAAAAACGAAAATTAACAATTATTTGTACTTTTCAGCCTTAATTGACATGATATCCTTATTTTAGCATTTAAATAGACCTTACATAATTTATATAACAAATTTAACTCTTTTTAATCAAAATATCTATACAAAAACAAAAAAACATAAAAGCTACTTCTGAAAGTAAAACATAAAAATTCTGACACATACACTATTAGGCATAAATCATTGGCAGTTTTTACACAATGGGCGAGTACTTGAACCACTTTACAGGTAAAGACAAAAAGGAATCTGAAAAAACCAAAACGTCTAGCATAGTACAAAACAAAACCTTAGTAGTTTCCACGTTCACAGTGAAAAGAAGCTTATTTCGTGTGATATCTCAACATCACTTATTTCGCTCGACGCAACGTTTTGACGAACACGAAAATAGCAAGCGTTCAAGCCTATTGTACCGCTTATTATAAAAGGGACGATGTAATTGAATAGAAACGTCAAATTTGCAAGTGAAATTTTGTATTTTGTACAAAGTTGTTTCAAGAACGGAAGTAACACCTCTATCTTCTTGTAATATTATTCTATAAAGTCATTCAATTTGTTATAATTGAATTAAGTACCTATATTTCGTGAACGTCACGATACTAAGTTTCAAGTTGGGTTGACTTGTTTGCATAATTGGCGCAAAGTTGCGCTTGGAGTTGTGAGTGATGAACGGTAAGTCCGTTCCCTCATATTCTTAACTTGATTGGCATTTCAATTTCATAGACGTTATTTACATAGAATGTTGCTGTTAATTTAGATAGTTAAGTGAAGTTTCCGTTTTAATTTTGTTGTTTGAATATTCTACTTAGTAAGTGATTATTTGACGTTACTGTTATAAATATAGTATATTATAAGTGCAAGAAAGAAAGACAAAAGGGAAAATATCAGAGTATCCATTTTGTTATCAGCGTCCGCTGTATTCCACGCATTGCAGGCTAGGGAGAGAGAATTTGGGAACATTGTGTTTAGACACTCCGTTCCGTTCGAGCTTTTCGCTGAATTTGAACATTTTGCGTCATCTTGAGTGGATGAACTCAACGCCACGCACTGTTTCCAGAGCGAACAAATAAACACATTAAATATTTAAATTGAAAATATAAAAAAAATCTTTCCACGAGTTGAACCCACAACCTATCCCAGTTACAGTTAAACCTGTGAAAGAAGGTAATGAAGAATTTTAAATTATCTTAAAAATATATTCAACTCTCTCTCTCTCTCTCTCTCTCTCAGCTTCACGCTGTATCCCGGATATGGCAGGGTAGGCAGAGGGAACATGGGAACCTAGTGTAAAGACACTCCTTTCCACTTCTGTTCTCCACTTTCCCCCCAATTTGAGGCATTGCGTGTTGATTGGCGGAACTCAACGCCGCGTTTTGCCTTCTACCAGAGCAAAAAAATGAAAACATTAAATATTTAAATTGAAAATATTAAATATTTCATTTCCTCGAGTTTGTATCGAACCCACAACCTGTCGGTTACAGTCACACGCTTGTGCCACTGCGCCACGACAGGCCTTACCTATTTAACATTTCTATTAAGTACTTTAAAAGTTCAAGAGTAAAAAGAAAAATCAATATATATTTATTCGTATATATATACATGCATTATGCAAGGAAACCCCATAAAGCAAACAGATAATTTCGATAAACAGTGAATTATTCAGTGCTAACGTTCACCGCTCCGTGCAAAAGCCCCCAAAACCGAATGCGGGTGCATTCAGTGTTGTGGTTTCGTACTACTACTTTAAGCTTCCTATACTACATAATATATGTATAATGTACGTAATAATATGTATTGATTATAAAATTTTATAATTAATTATGTTAGATTGCCGTGATTTCCTGTTCAGAATAGAATCACCCTGGTACTAATGGTGTCGTAAGAGGCGACTTAAGTTACAAACGTTACAAAGCGTAGATAAAGTTACAAAGCGGCTAAAGTGGCAGAATCACGCTATCATCAATGGCAAGACGCATCGGCAGAGACTCGACTAGATTATTACTACCGCCGGCATTTAAAACCGTCGTTAAGTAGTGGCTTTGGCCACTGCGTTTCGCGTTGGGTAATGCCGGGCACCGGTGCACATCCATCATAAAAAACGGCAACGCTCCTGTTCATCCTCTGGAGTTACACGGGGCCGTGGGCGATAGACGGTTATGACTTACCATCAGATGACCTGTACGCTCGTTTGCCGTCTTTTCCATAAAAAAAGATACAAGAGGCCTGTCGTATCGCAGCGCCACAAGCATATCACTGCAAACGACCAGTTGTGGGTTCAATCCCCACTCGAGGAAATGTAATATGTAATATTTTTAAATTAAATATTTAATGTTTTCATTTCTTCGTTCTTGTAACAACTCTCAACACCCTCAAATTCGGTGGGAAGTGAGGAACGGAAGTGGAGAGATCTCAACACTAGGTTCCCAAGTTCCCTCTGCCTACCCTGACATGTGCGGGATACAGCGTGAAGCTGAAAAGAGAATTATGTTATTCCCCGGCCTGATAAAACGCGACGTAGAATTGCGACGCACAATACGCAATGTTTTGTGAATTGATCGAAAAATAAAGAACGAAAGTCTTAGTGTGAATATGTCCTAATAATTGGTTCCCAGGTAACTATTGTATGGTTCCCTTTATGAAATGTGTAAAACAGTGTAATGCTGAAAAAACATCATTGATTGTATTTGATGTGAAGATAGAGAAAACATTCAGTAATTTATATTCATAACCCTAATTAGTTTATAAATTGCGTAATGAACTGCTAGTGGTGTGTATTTTCATTTATACGCCAAGTGAAAAATGTTTGAACGCATCCCATTTGGATTAATTTCCATCATTCGTTTAATAGTTTATTAATTTGCAGTAATTTCTTTTTTAATTTATCTAAAATCATGTTTTTTACTTAAAATATATAAAATATCTGCATTTTTGAAGTACACACATATTATTTAACTTTATTTTTCGCTATCATATTGAATTTCACCGCTCATTTTAGTGTGGGAGAGTGTTTTTTGTAGTAAAAAGTTCTTAACAGGACTTTATCGAAATAATTGTATATCATATAATTTAAAATACTTAAATATGCCTTATAATTTAAAATACTTTAATATGCTTTTTGAGGCCCTTATTGAGGCCCATCATATGGCGAGGCACAAGAATGTGACTGTTCACCCGATAGTTTATGGGTTCGATACCGACTTAAGGATATAAAATATTTAATATTATAATTTCTTAGCTTTGGTACTTTCACAATGCCCCAAGTCGGTAAATAATGAAGAACAGAACGGAATGTCCCTTATTACAAATGTTCCTGCCTATTAAGCCATATAGTGTGAAGCTAAAAAAAAAACAATAAAAAATTAACGTCAATTTATTAAGCGTTATTTCACTTTTTTTTTGAATAGTTAAATGCGCGTTACTTGAAAATGGTAATGATAGAACTACATTGATACAATGATGATTTCTGTACATAGCATTCAGCTAAATATGTTTCTGAATTGACATGTCACATCGTATATTTGTCCTCGTAATACAAAATCTATAGGGGTATTCCCTACAGCTATATAATTTGGACAGAGTGAAAATTTGCAATACAAATAAAGAAAAAAATCCGAAAGTGAAAAATTTTAGACATTCTGTTAAAAAAAATCACGACTAACTTATATGTATAGTTCATGTAATACAAAACAAGAGCACACAAACGCAAACTATTTGTCAATTTTTATTTTAGTTGTACTTCTCGTTGACCTACAATCCTTAAATTGATAATGGAACCTGTCGGTGATTTTTTACTACCCAATATCTTACTTTTAGACATATAATTTTTTAAATTGTAAAAACTTTCTGAGAATGTGCTTTATAGGCTGTTATCAGATTTACACTCTAAGCAGATAATAAAAAAATATGTATATGTATATATAAATTACATCACTAATAAAATACAGAATAAAAAAAGAATATTTAATCTATATTTACTCACTACGAGTAGCTACACTCGCTTCCATTGTAAAAGAAAAACATGACATGTTCCAGTATTACAAACACAAATAATGAAACACGACAACTAAAACAAATGTTGAATGATGTTTTTATTTCCTTGTCAAAATTAAAGATAGTAAAGTGCAGTGGTACTGCGTGTGGACACTAAACTCAACGGTTGTAAGTTTGATTACCACTTAAAATAATGAATAATTTTAATATTATTATTTTCTTGTTTTAATAACAAGGTTAAGTACGGCGTTGAGTTACGCAGCTCAACCCACAATACATTCAGAGTTTCGTAGGTGGGAACTAGGTATTCTCTAACTGCCTTGGAATTTAATGTGAAGTTAAAAATAACTACCATACGTATAGAGAACCTCCTTCTTTTCGAATTCAGTTAAAATAAACTAAATAGAGAGTTCCGACCGAAAAAAATTACACATGTAAAAAAACGGCTGTCCACAAATGGTGGGCATTAATCAATGTAATCTAATTGTAATTGAGATGAAATAAAATCGCCGGAATAATATCTCATGGCGAGTGTTCTTAATTGACGGCGGATTAAATAGGGACTCTTTGTTGATGGCCCTTTTTATTTGCATTGGATGTATGGTTATTTTATATTTAAAAAAAAATGTTATTTTATTTAATTAACTTGATTTTCTGAAAAAAATACATAGAAAATAATCACTGCGTTTTGCATAATTCTTTTGTAGAATTACAGTCCCACCAGGTTCATGACATTTTTTTGGGTAAGCGTGAGGCAGAGAAAGCAAAGAGAACCAGAAAACCTAGTGATAACACTCTTCGCTGTCATTTTAACATTAACGTGAACTTTCTGCCAAATTCTGAAGGCATTGAATGTTGAATGGTGGACTTTAACACCATTATTTGATTCGTTACTATAATGTCCCCGAATGGAAATCAAACAATAACCTGTGTATATAATACATAATCTATTACTTATAATTTCTCCATAATTTGTTACAGTTTCGACACTCGTGTGCCAGGCCCAGCAGGCCACTGGTCAGACGAGAAGAATTTCGGCGAACGAGCTCGTTGGGTCGGTCAGCCCACTTCCGCTCTACGCGTTAGAGACGTGCAATCCCACGATAGAGCTATATACAGATGTAGAGTCGACTTTCAAGTGTCACCTACCAGAAATTACAGGATTTCTCTTGATGTTATTGGTAAGTACATATATCTGCTTTAAAGAAAAAAATAACTTAACTAACTTAGCTTTACGTTATATCCCTAGCGGGGTAGGCAGAGGGAAAAATATAGTTTCTTATTTTTTGTAATATTTAATACATTCCGTATTAATTCAGAATTCCGGGTTTAGCTCAATGCTGCGAGATATCTTTTTATTGAGAACTAAATAGTAAAATGTTTTATTTTTAGTATATTCGGAATCCATTGAAGAAAATACTTTTGAGTTATAAAGATGATTATTTAGGATGTCTTAATCTGCATAGCGTAATAAGAAATGTAATTATGTTTTGTCTATATTATTTTATAGCTTTACGCTGTATCCTACACATAGCCAGATACGTGGATGGATATGTGAAAATAGTGTTTAGAAACTCCGTTTTATTTCTACTATCCACCGAATTGAAGGCATTGCATATTGAGGAGCTCAAAGCTACGCTTTGCCTTGTAACTAGAAC
Source organism: Eueides isabella (assembly GCA_019049475.1). Lineage (NCBI taxonomy): Eukaryota > Metazoa > Arthropoda > Insecta > Lepidoptera > Nymphalidae > Eueides > Eueides isabella. Next base: position 2,893,284 of record CM032397.1, read on the forward strand.
GAAGATACGAAGATGATAAATATTTCAAATCCCAAGGTGGGATCGAACCTACAATCTGTCGTGGTGACAGTCCGTGACGTTTATGCCCTTGTTTTACGACAGACCTAAATTGTCTATATTTTAATATATTAATAGAGGTTATATATAGTATTGACGTTTGAGATCGAAAAATATCTAATGAAATACTTTCATGAAAAACTATTGTATTTGTATTACGCAAACACGCACTATTTAATTATGGCTCTATTATGTCAATAAGGATAATAATTTCTAAATTCTCATCTCTTTAATCATTATTAAAAAAGAATTTCTTATTTTTTCTTAATTGTAATTTTATATTACGCCTTATCTTAATTAAAACAAAGAGTCTTATAGCATCTTCGAATTTGTCCCTCATTATCCATTTGAATTTTTCCCTTTACAGCTTCAGCTCTGGTTTGAAAATTTTATATTGTAACTCAATCCTATAGAAGAGAAAATATATGGAGGACGTCATAGTACATGTGGCACAAGTGTGCTACTGTAAGTACCAGGATTGCTGGTTCAATTCCCACTCGGGAAAATGTAATTTTAATAACCTCGCTCGGGTAACGAGACAAATTGAGTTACGTCAGACATGCAATGCTTTAAAAATGTTGGGAAAATCCTGATTTCTTCACCTATGTGCGGGATACATCATGAAAAATACGTACAAAAACTTCAATTTGTAATTCTTGAAAACCGTCTAAGCATATTAATAAATTGAACTAAAGTAGAGGCTCTCTCGTAGAGAGTAGAGGCTCTCGCTAGGAGTACGTTGAAACTCCTATACGTTAATTACAACTTATTTCTGTCATTAGCCTCTTGAAATTCCGTAGGGTCTTCATTTACTGTGCCATAAAGATATTTTGTAATGTCAAATTTTCTTAACTTATAAATAACTAAGACACAAGGAACGTAAAGCTTAATTTATTTAAGTGGTAGAGCAATATTCAACGTTTGACATTTAAATTATGCGGTGAGACCTACTTAGCTAAGTAAAAGTAACTAGTAAATACCTTTACTTGTAAGAGTGTTGACTCAAATTTCATATTTGTTTAGCCCCTAGAAGGGTAGGCAAAGGGAACCTGGGAACCTAGTAAGAAACTACTTTACATAATTATCATTAAGACATTATATAATACACTGTACACCTACAAAGGATAAGGAAAACTTAACATTAGGTTCCCATGTTCCCTCTGCCTACTTTTCCATGTGCTAGATACAGCGTGAAGCTGAAAATTAATTCAGTTCGAGCTAATATTAATTTTGACGTAGCTAAATAATTGAGTATTAAAACTTTGCGAACTTTAGCTTTTTATATCCCGTTCGTTTTATTAATTTTGTGGTTAACGGACGGAATTCAGAAAGCAATATTTCTAAAAGGGTGAAGAGTGATGAACGAACTGTCTTCTATTTTCTGAAATTTAGCCAACAAATGGATATTTATAGTGGAATAATTCAATTAACTAAATGAAACTGTACACAAAATGGCTTTGGGTAGCAATCGATGTTCAAGAGCATTAATTATGTTGTAATTTAAAATATTTTAACTAATATTTAGCACTTAAGAAAAGATCTGCATTGATTTCGAAAATATATAAATAATTTAGCACTTGAATACTTTTCAAGAAGGTTGCGTTTTTTAAAAGAGAGAGAGAGAGCGATAGAGAGAGAGAGAGAAAGAGAGAAACAGAGAGAGATGGGTTATAATCTCGGTTTGTTCTTTATTTAAAAAAAAAAATTTGTAAATAAATATTGGTACTAAAAGAAAAAAGCTTGATGAACACAAGTTCGATAATGACTACCTTAGCTGAAAACTTCTGCAGCAATCTTACAAAAGAATTTAAAAAGAAAACAAAGATATATTCTTTGTTTTTAGATTAAGATTTTACGCTGTATCCAGCACGAGGCAGGGTAGTCAGAGGAAACCCGGGAACCTAGTGTTAAGACACTCCGTTCCACTTCCGTTCCCCACTTTCCGCCGAATTTGAGGCATTGCGTGTTGAGTGGCGGAACTCAACGACGCACTTTGCCTTTTTACCAGAGCGAAGAAATGAAATATTTAATATTTAAATCGAAAATATTAAATATTTCATTTTCTCGACTGGGGATCGAACCCAGAACCTGTCGGTTACAGTCACACGCTTGTGCCGCTGCGCCACGACAGGCCTCAATCATCAAATTAGATTAAGATATAAACTTAATATTAGGTGTATGTGTGAATGCAGGTGTGTATAGATACAACTTACAAGAGCAGATTTTCAGTTTCTTCGTATGTAATACCTTGAAGCCAGCTTGTATTAATATGCTTGCAAACTCGAAGACGATGAGGGAATGAGGGTGTATATTGAGATCTTTAATAATTTTGCAATACAAATATGGAGCTAAGTACTCGTAATGCTGTTATCTTAGCGTCAACTTACAATGACATACCAAGTCAGATCTGCGTTTACTATTAATTAGATGTTTATTGTAAGGTGTTTGCGAGTGTATACGTTGAGTAGTGTTAACAATAAATAATTTTCATGCTGAAAATATGTTTGTTGCTCTATATATGTAAATTGAGTTACATTTTGAAAATAATAAAGGCTTATTTAACGTAACTTTAAAAATACATCTCTGAGCCCGCTCCAAGCGTAGTATATAAATTTTCAAAATAAGTTTCCTCTGCGTATCCTGCCATGTGCGGGAAGCAGCGTGATGCTAAGTGAGAGTGATGATGTTCTTTTATTCACATTGGCGTAGGTTTTTTGTAAAATGAATGAAATTAATATTGGATATAAATACTATGGTTGTCAGTTCAATGACCATTTGTTAGAACGAATTATTATCAATTAAAACTAGAGCGGAGCTCTAGTAAAAAAACGCCGCGTTACTTTACTAACTGACATTTGCGTTACTTACTACAAGTTTACCTTAGCGCTATATTAACAAATATATAGATAGCAACGAACATACTCTGCAAATTCAGTGTATTATCAAATATATTTCAAAGAAAATTCGGTTTATACTTTCTATTAAAATTTCATTGAAAGCTTTAAATATTTGAACACCGAGTCCCTTTGTCGGGTATATTGTGTAAAATATTTCTACCCATTCTCAATGTACTGTTGGCTGATCAATATAATAATTTCTCTCAATCCTGCGACTAAGAGATACAAGTGAAAGCGCTTTCTGTAATATCTAAATGTAATATGTATGTGTTGTGATATGTTGAAAATGAAATATATATATATATATATATATATATATATATATATATATATATATATATATATATATATATATATATATATATATATATATATATATATATATATATATATATATATATATATATATATATATATATATATATATATATATATATATTTTCTGAGCTTTCATTTTAAGCAATATGAATTTCTAAAATTGATCTTATTGTTGACTTGATTTATTCAGTTCACAAACTTTAGTTTGTGGGCATATACACTCAATTTGTATGAAATGAATTGAGTCTTTTTTTTTTGTAGTTCTGGTAACAAGACAAAACGCGGCGTTGATCACCGCCACTTAACACGTAAATATTTTTGTTTGGCAGAAAGTGGAGAACAAAAATGTTTTATACACAAAATTCCTCAGTTCTGCAAAAATTGAATCAATTATAAAGGTTTTTTTTACTAATTTAGAAACCGCTTAATAAGTTGTTAAACATCTATACTTAGAATAAACCTGTAACTGATCACTGTCTGTACATGAAAGGGATAATAAAAAAATCGTAAATTATAAATGTAATAGAGCCCAAAATAATGATTATTAATATTGTTGTCTGTCTGTTTATCTGTATGTTGGTCATTGTGTTTGTACGCGCTAATGTCATAAACGGCTTGCCAGATTAAAATGCAGTTTTCGCTATTATATTTTGGCAACCTTTCCTCAACTTTTAGTATTTGTTTTATTGAAATAGGTCAATTCAATTAACATTTTACATCAATTTAAAGTATTTAGTTCTACAAAATTTCTTAAAATGACTCAAAATTTTGATTTTCAAGGAATTGAGAAATTCATTTAAAAGTAATTGGGATTAATAAGTGACACGGTGTAATTAAAGTGGACAAAGTCGCGGGCGGGACGTTAGTCTAATAAAAAGTCCTATTTAAACTTTTCTAAAACAAATATGAAACGCTTGATTGAAAAAATATATCAAATGACTTTAATTTTGCTAAGCCGATCCAATTTCCGTAGTTTTAAAGGGAACAAATTTAAAATATTGTGAGAAAAATAGCGACAATTTCACGCGAGCGACGGCTACAAGTGTATCAGTATACATTTTTGTTATTTTTATTCAATATGCTTTATAAAAAGAATCAAAGACTATGTACGTATATATGTATGTCAAGTATAAAATATTGTATGTTTACTATATTCGATCGAGAACGCTTTGAAATCGTAATATATTTTTTTTCTTTTTTCTCCTTTTTGCATACGTATAACACTGCTTAAACGAGATAAACATATAGATTATTTAATTGTACACACTGTTTATTTTTCTTTGAAGGAGATCATGGGGAAAGGATGACCTCACTCCACAGGGTAGTTGAATCACAGACCTTCACTTTTCTTACACTTATTCACTTTATATTATTATAGTTAGTTATAACCTTTGCTGTTACAATACATAATTATCACTAAATAACTTTAACCTTAATAAGTATCACTTAGGACAAGCCAATACTAGTGCTACGATAGGAACAATCCTTAACTCTAACTTGAGGTGTTTATATACCCCAAGTCTAACGGAAGTTCGTTACATTTTAATTATAATTTACAATAAACAGTTTCAGTGCTGCCACCACTTAGGTATACCACATTTTATTTATGACCTACAAATTATCAATTGTGGTATTACTTTGAAATCACACAAATTCAAACTGTATTAAACATATTATTTGTTATTACATTTATTTCATTAATAAAAGTATTTATAATTTTTATCCTAAGACTAATAACTTCCCATTATATATAATAAGCAACTTAATTTTTAATCACTAATAAAATTATTCAATTTACTACAGTTATCTGATGATTAATATTTTTTTCATTTATTATTTGTTTTTTACAGGTAGCAATAATCAACATATTTTATTTTACCACTGTTTCATTGATCATAATACAATCTCTTTATTTTTAATTCATAATGAATACTACCGCTTACAATGGGAACATACACTCTGTTACGTTAAAACCCGCCGTTTGGCACTTTATGCCATATTCTCGAGGCTTTTTGAGTGGCGGCACTCAACGCCGCGTTGTACCGAGTGCGATACGCCACGACGCCACGTCTCATTATTTTTTGTTCTTTTATGAACATATTCTAAAGGTATCCTCTAAAATGATCTATCCTGATAGATAAAATTATTTATTAATATTTCGAAAAATGATGCTTTAAATTCGTAAGTTTACAGACTATAAAGTAGCAACTTCAGGCAAAGGCAGAGTAAATAGAGAAAACTTACACTACAAATAGAAAAAACGTAAGATAAAAAATAATGTAGGAAAACAAAAAATCCGACAGCATAACACTAAAAAGAGAAAAACTATCTAAATAGTTAATTATGATTACTAATCGCGACTTATTCTTCAACCAATCAAAAGCTCACAGGGAGCCTATTTTAATAAATAAAAATTTATATGTATTGTATATCTTTTTTTTTTTTTTTTTTTTTTTTTTTTTTTTTTTTTTCAGCTTCACGCTGTATCCCGCACTAGGTAGGGTAGGCAGAGGGAACGGAAGTGAAACCTAGTGTTATGACACTCCGTTCCACTTCCGTTCCCCACTCTCCGCCGAATTTGAGGCATTGCGTGTTGAGTGGCGGAACTCAACGCCGCGCTTTGCCTTATTACCAGAGCGAAGAAATGAAACATTAAATATTTAAATTGAAAATATTAAATATTTCATTTCCTCGACTGGGGTTTGAACCCAGAACCCAATATTGTATATGTAATGCATCATATATTTCACTAGCGACCGGTTCGGGCATCAAACTTTGTAATAATATTTCTAATTACTAGTAAAAATTGCATTGAAATCCGTTCGCATGGCTTAAAAGGAGCCCGATTTGATACCGGCGAGGGGCAACAATTTGTACATATATGTATTTTCGTCGGTTTTGCTAGTCTGGCTGATGAACACGTAAATATTCTTTCTCTATTTCATTTTCCCCGGTCGTGTACAGTATCCAAACGTATTTAGAAAGAAAAAAAGAAATTTTATATTTTTATAAATTAGAATTGTATTATGATTGTTAACATTACGGTAGAGAATATAATATTCACTACCGTAATATTAACAATCATAATACAATGCTAAGCTAACATAATAAGCTAACATAATATTGTAATTGAAGAAAAACAAATTCTCGAACAACAACAACGAATTTTTAACTTCACCTATCTAGAATGAATGAATAATATGAATAAGCTTGGGCTGCTAAGCCGAATCTAACGATATCTCAATTATATAAATCCGTTCAGCGTTTCTGGAGATATCAGAAAATAAAGAATATTACATACATACACATTACACGCGAAAACCATAACCTTCTCTTAGCAATCGGAAACAAAATGAAATGACGATTGATTCGTACAATAAATAAATAGTAAAAGCTCTATTTGGTTACTATGGTTTTATTTGCAACAAAATATTACGAAAAATATATCTCTAAATTTTCAGTTTCAAATATATATTTTTATAAGTAAATAATACATAATATATAAAGTTATAATCCACTTTATCCTATAAATTATCGGTTTTAAACGATATCCATTCATTGATTTAATTACAGATTGCAATGCTCATATTGAAATATGTACATATCTCAAATTATTGCTGTAGCTTCATTACGAATTCGGTGGATTATTCGATACTGACAAAGAGATGTGATGAATCGAACTTACTGTACTGTTAAAAAATTATACTTGATTATGGTAAAATATTGGGGAAAATATGGATTTTACTTAATACAATTGTGAATTTCTTGACTGTGAAATGCAATTTTATAAATTTCTCGAATTAAGAAGTAAGAAAAAATAGGAGAACGGAACCACTTTTTTTTATGGAAAAAGACGGCAAACGAGCGTACATGCCCCAAATAACTCCAGAGGAGCTACAGGAGCGTTGCCGTCCTTAAACGTGGAAGGGTACCGGAGCCCGGCATTACCTAATGCGAAATGCATTGGCCAAAGCCACTACTTAACGCCGGTCTTAAATGCCAGGGGTGGTAATAATCCGGTCGAGTCTGGCCATGCGTGTTGCCATTACTGACAACTCTTACGACACCATCAGTACCAGGGTGATCCTATTCTAAGCCGGAATCACACGGCAAAAGCGAACCACTTTTAATGTAAATAAAGTTATAGAGTTTCTTTTGTGGTTTTTCAATTTGAAGTAGTTTTTTTTTTCGCTTTACGATGTTTCCCGTACGTGGCAGGGTAGACGGGAGGAACTTGAGAACCTGGTGTTAAGGGACTCCGTTCATTTCTTCAGGCGGGAACCAGGTAAACCCCCATCCTGTGGCAAACACGCTTGTGCCACTGCGCTACGACAAGTCTCATTTGAATTAGTATACGATTCTTTCTAAGTTTCGTTTATATAACTGGAATGTGTATGTCAAAAGTTATAATATGCATTTATAGCAGTTATGAAACTTTAGAAATTTATTAATAAATTTAAATATAGTATAAATTTATAAGTTAATGTGCATTTCAGTGTGAAGTCAATCGTATAATAATTATATTAAGAGTCATATTAATGTTATAAGGTATCTCGCTTTTTTTATTGTTTTGATCAATAAAGGATGATTACAAAAATACTATATTTATTTTGTATTATAGAAATAAAATTATAAACAAATATATATATTACTTACAATCAAGTCTAAAAACTCCACAGAATTTTTCTTTATTACCAAATCACATTAAGCTTTTTTTTTACTGTCGTGGCGCAAGCGTGCGACAAGCTTGACAGGTTGTGGGCTTATTCCCTACTTGATGAGATGAAATATGTAATATTTTTATTTATTCGCTCTGGTAACATGGCAAATTGCAGCGTTGACATACAATTCGGCAGAAAGTAAGAAATGAAAGTGTTTCAATGAGAACGTAGTGTCTTAACATTAGGTTCCCAAGTTCCCTCTAACTACCCTGCTATGTGCGGGAACCAGCGTGGAGCTTAAAAAAATATCTTTTAATCCAAAAAGAAATCACGACCAAAACAAAACTTAATCATAGTAATTCCAACCAAACGTAAGATGAATGAAAGAAATGTATTAAAAAAAATCCTACAGCGAACAAAAACTTTGAGATACAAGGGATAATCACGATAAAACGGAGCACAGCTATAAACTTGACCTGCCTTTATCCTGGTATCAACAAGAAAAGTTCGCGGACAATAGGCGAGGATGACTTTAGTTCTATCGAGTGCCATAAAAATGTAGGTCGACTTCGAAATTAATGCTGCGCGGATTCGATACATACATATATTTTTTTCTATCATATAAAAAAAACTATTAAAAATATCATACTGCTGTGGTAGACTGATGAGGTAGTAACGATAAGTTCTTGCGATGTTCCATATAATTATGTTCAATAGTTCTTATTTTTATATAGTTATATATTTACTTATAATAAAAAAACGTATAATAAAAATACTTATTTAGAAAACGTATAAAAATGTAAACCCGCATTTTTATAAATTTTCTTAATAAATATATTTCATAGATATTTGAAATCATAGCCGTTGTATAACATTGTAACTTAATATATTTTCAAGTAGGATGTCAAGATGCTTACTTAGGCTCAAGTTTAGTACTTACGAGTACATATGACAAAATTAATATACAAAAACTTTAATTTATACGTTTATTAATTTTTAAACATACTAACGGCTCTATTAGACACAATTAAGTAGGGTTTAGTCGTTGTACAAGTGACTTTTTGTGTCCTTAAGATATTCGTTATTATGAAATAAATTCTAGAAAAATATAAGAAAACAGATTACATTGAAAATAATGTTCATAATGTTTCCTTATAAAATAAAGAAAGCATCTGAATTTTTAATTTTCTCATAAGGTATTCAAATTCAACACCCTGGTAAGCTTTGGAGCGTCAACTGTGCCGAGGAAATATGAAATACGATTTATAAATTGTAAACGTGTAGCTTTTCAGATAAGTTTTAACTCACTCACTCACTCAGCTTCACGCTGTATCCCGCACATGGCAGGGTAGGCAGAGGGAACATGGGAAACTAGTGTTAAGACACTCCGTTCCACATCCGTTCTCCACGAATTTGAGGCATTGTTTTATTATTTGAGGCAAGTTTTTATCACTACTTATTAATTTTTCAATACAACATTATGCGTTTTATTGTGTATATTGCCCAGATAATAAGACAGAGCACGGCGTTGAGTTCTGTTATTCCATAGGCAATGTACGGAACTTAACACTGCCTTTGTTTACCAAGGCAGTGGAATTCAAATTATTTAAATTTAATGAATCTTCAGTGGTGACTAACCTGAACCTACTGTTTATAGTCACTTTTAATTGGCACGACGATATAATACCTCAAATATACCTATTATTTATATCTACTTGAAGTTTTTCCCAAATTAAAAACTTAATTTTTACTTCACTTTACTGTTTACTTTTCACTCTTCCCAACTCCACACAGCGCGTTGCTTAGTGATCAGAGTGAAGAAATGCAAATATTAAATATTTATTTCTTCCAATAAGATATCGAACCTACAACTGTGCCCTTAACCCTTGTACCACCGGGCCACTACTGCCTCAATTCCATAATATTAATAACAGCATAAAGTTACTTGAAAATACGAAACAAGCTTCATTTTATCATTGGCAACCGTTCAGTACGACAATTGTGCTATAAAATGATTGTTCTGGTCCAAATTTTAGCAGTAATTGGTACTTGGGTTAGCCAATCGTGTAACACTTTAGGTGTCCTTGTTAAATCAAGCATTTCTATTGGATTTTCTCAATAAATACATTTATGTGAATGTTTTCAGTAAAACATTATTATTTATTATTAAATATTTTTACTATGTTTTAAAGTGTTATTCCACAGTTAGGACAGAAAATACTAGACTTAAATTTAAAAAGCGTATAAAATTTTTTTTTCTGCTTCGTTCACCAGAACGAATGGCTTAGTTGGTCAGAGCGCTGGAACGGTATTCCAGAGGCGCGAGTTCAAATCCTGCTTCGTTCAAAATTTTTATACGCTTTTTAAATTTAAATTTAGTATTATTAAATATTCTTATTATTAAATATTATTGGCAACTTAAGATAATTACGAAGAAAACCAAACAGAAACCAAGAGAACAAAATGAAACCGACACGACTAACTTTAATTAATTAAATAAAAAAAAAATGTTAAAAACACAATGAACAAGGTTTTCACACGAATATTATATGATCGATTTGCGAATTCGAGAAAAGCTTATTGGTATAAATTTTCTCTAAAATTGCATTAATATGATACGATTAAAAGTGAGAAAATTGTTTCTTTGAATATCTATAGCATATAGATATTATACACTATCTGTTCAAATGCAAAACAATTCTTATTAGTTAGCGAAATTCAGTACCGCGTTTAGCGTTGCATAAACAAACAAATTTAAATAGTTAATTATACCAAGTGAATATTGAACCTATAACAATCTCATATCTACGCTAACGCTATAACTGGGCCACGATGGTTACAAAAAATAACAACAATATAATAAACAACAAGGCTTTCGAGCCATGTCTTAACATTCCTGGTATCCAAGATACAAAAGCAAAATCCACGGATGTCGTGAGGATCGCGATAACACGCGTTAAAACTTCCTACAGCTTTATCCCTTACATCGACACGAAATTCCAAGCGAGTAATTCCTTAACAGTGTTTCGGTATTTTATGGGAGAGATGGTGTGGTAAACCTTTTGATTGGATGCCTAATTTTGCTTCGGGATTACGTAAATTGCGTTGTGTAGGATTAATGAACGTTGTTGAGAGGTTGTTTTTATTTTTATTATTTTTTCTTTTTTTTTTTTCAGCTTCACGCTGTATCCCGCACTAGGCAGGGTAGGCAGAGGGAACGGAAGTGAAACCTAGTGTTATGACACTCCGTTCCACTTCCGTTCCCCACTTTCCGCCGAATTTGAGGCATTGCGTGTTGAGTGGTGGAACTCAACGCCGCGCTTTGCCTTATTACCAGAGCGAAGAAATGAAACATTAAATATTTAAATTGAAAATATTAAATATTTCATTTCCTCGACTGGGGATCGAACCCAGAACCTGTCGGTTACAGTCACTTTCTTGTGCCGCTGCGCCACGACAGGCCTTTTTATTTTTATTTGCGATTTATTTTTAAGGTTGTCTTGTCGTAGGGCATAAGTGTGACTGTAGGCGTGACAAGTTGTGGGTTTGATCTTGAGTTGAGGAAATTAAATACTTCATATTTTATTTTTTTCGCTCTAGTAACAAAGTAAACTGCGTCGTTGAGTTCTGCTGCTCATCACGCAAATTGGGCAGCAAGTGGGAAAGAGAACGGAGTGTCTTAATACTAGCGTGAAACTGAAAAAAAATAATAATTGGAAAGATAAGAATCAGTGTTGTTTATACCCAGATTGAAATGTACTGTTGTATTGTATTCCTTCCTCAACAATTTAATACTTATATAAGTATTATCACTGAATAATTTATATGTAGAAAATCCATCTTATTCCTACTTATCATAAATTCATAAATACATACTTTAATTAGAAATACATAAAAAATGTAGCTGAATTTGAAACCGAAAAATAAAAAGTCAATACTTGAGGCATTATTATTACTTCAAAATTTTAATTTACTTCAAAGGGACATGCAAAAAGTACATAATTATTAAAGACAATTTATATACTTAGCGTAATTATTGAATTTCTTTGTTCTCGTCATTATAGGGCAAAAGGAAAACAGACTGTTTTATTTAACATTTCGCGTCTCCCATACGTAATAGATTGGGCAGAAATAAATGATAAATTTCTAATTTAAAAAAAAAATACATTTATCTCTTTATATTTTTTCGAGTAAAAATCGATTTTTTGTATACATATATAAATAGATATAGATTTGCCTTTTGACTATATTTTAGATCTTTTTACAATAACGCCATATCCAGCACTTGTGAACTTAGTGTTAAGACACTCCCACTTCCATTAAGATATTTTTATATCTCAACATTAAATTATCGGGAATTGCATGTTAAGTGACGGAACTCAACGCCGCACTTTCCCCCCGTTACCAATGCGAGGAAATGAAAAATATTAAATGTCTAATTTTTCCGAGTAGGAATTGAACCCACAACACTTTTTGATTACAGCCGCACGCCTGTGTCGCTGTGCCAATATTGCCTCTAGGTTATATTGCGGGCTTAATAAATAATATTCTTGGTTCGAGACCGGTAAGCCAGTTACGAGAGGCGGTTACATTGACTGGCGTGTTGCGGTTTGATCTGAATTCAGAATACACTGTAGAAAAATCTATAATATTATTTTTTTTATATATAAAGAGTAATCAGTTCTTTTTATAGAAGTATTTTTTAAGCAGAAATGTTTTAAAATTTCTTTACTATGTTTATGTATAAAATCTTAGTATACTATATTAGTAGCAACGTTTGACTGCAATCTTGATGGTACCAGATTAATTTCCACTCGAGGAAATTCATTGTTTTAGAACAAGACGCAGCGTTGAGTTCCGTCACTCAACACACAACATATATACAAGGCTATTTCCGCTTACCTATGCCTATGCCTAACTACAAGCGGAATAAACTTATTTTTAAAATAAAATATTAATCCTCAAGTATCACTAACAACATAAACTATATAAAACTAAATACGCTACAAAGGCAAAACGTTTTACAGAACGAAAACGAAATAGGTCAATAGCTATACTTCAAAGAAAACGTGAACATTCCGATCTTTAATATATTCCACATTCAAGAATCACATAATATAAAAAGCTATAAATCACTTGAAAATACATAAAATGAATCGTAAATCATGTTATATGACTTAGTTGTTTCCATTGCCAAGAGTTGCAATTTAAAATTAAAGTAAATGTTTGTAACGGTGCCAAAGTTGAGAAGTTTAAACATGAATTGCACTTTCCAGTGTGTTCTTCCTGAGATACTGTGTATCATGTTTGTGCTGGCATCTGCAACGCTGTTAACTAGCAAGCGATCTTTAATTAGGTCATGATCTTTATCTTTTCCTTATTATTTATTGGGATTTGTTTGTTTTTGTTTAGATAGAAGGGCGTAGCGTTTTAGCTCAGAGATACTCAACCGTTAAATGAGCCAATTTAACGGTTGTGGGTTCAATTCGCATCCTAGTGTTAAGCTGTATCTCGCACATGGCGAGGTAGGCAGAAGGAACTTCGCATCCTAGTGTTAAGACATTCCGTTCCACTTCCTTTCCCCACTTTCCGCCGAATTTTAGGCATTTCGTGTTGAGTGACGGAACTGAACGCCGCGTTTTGCCTTGTACCATAGCGAAGAAATGCAAACATGAAATATTTAAATTGAAAATATTAAATATTTATTTCCTCGAGTGGGAATCGAACCCACAACCTATCGGTTACAGTACACAAGCCTCATCCCATCCAGAGGTATAATATATTTTATATTTTCATTTCTTCAATCGGGCAAAAAGCTGAGGTCTGCCATAAGCCCGCAATATCTTAAAAATTCAACTGACAATAGGGAAAGAAAGTATCCTAATAGAACGCAGCGTCTTTTTACTGGGTTCCCATGTTCCCTCGGTCTTTATACGGGGTACAGTGTAAAGCAAAAATTAAAAGGTTTGATACGAAAAGATAACAAGAACAGTCATCAGTTTTTAATTTGGTTTTTGAGAGTATATTGTACTAGTAAAATAAAGCAGTTATTTTAAATGACACAGTAAAAACTATACTTATGGGTTTGAACTTTCCTCACGGGAATGATTTTATTTCAACTATTTTTGTTCTTAACAAATGAATTTTTTTGTGATCTAAGTTTTTTGGTTTGAATGGAATGGGGCCATCGTAGCGTAGAGGTACAAGTGTCCCACTTTAAAAGCGACGATTGTGAGTTGGATTCTCATCTAGAGGAATGAATAATATATTGTCATTTTTTTTTAGCTTCACGCTGTATCCCGCACGAGATCCCTACCCTGCGTAGGCGGAGGGAACCCGGGAACCTAGTGTTAGGACACTCTGTTCCACTACTGTTCCCTACTTTCCGCCGAATTTTGAGGCATTGCGTGTTGAGTGGCAGAACTCAACGCCGCGCTTTTGCCTTTTTACCAGAGCGAAGAAATGAAACATTAATAGTTTAAATTGAAAATATTTCATATTTCATTTCCTCGACTGGGGATCGAACCCAGAACCTATCGGTTACAGTCACAGGCTTGTGCCGCTGCGCCACGACAGGCCTGTCATTTTTCACTCTAGTAAAAAGGCAATGCGCGGCGTTAAGTTCCACTGCTGAAAAAGAAAGCCTTAAGAAAGCGCCGTCGAATGCCTTTCGCCCCAATACAATATAATAATATAATAAAATGTGAATAGAGCGAAACGTGAAATACAAAAAAAAAACACGTATCTCGCTCGTCAAGTCTCAAAAATGAATGTAATTCCTATGATTTTATCAATATTACAAGAAAACTAATTTAAAATACAATCATCATTACATAGCCTTATACCAGACAAGATTCAACAAAGGTCCAATGCGTTTCTTTATTTCGTTCAATAAAAATTGTAAGGGAACAAAAGTAGAAACTTTTTTCGACATTAATCTTAAAACTTTCCTGTTGATTTCATGAGTATAAAGATTTAAATTTACGCTTCGCTGTGATGACTCTATGGGAAAGATTTAAATTGAAAATTGTATGAACAAGAGCGTTTTAAATTAAGCAATTTATGAAATTATAATAGAGGCTATAGTGTTACGTACTCGTACTCTGTGTATTATTTTATATTAAAATGCGAAAGCGATTTTTTATATATGTATATATATATGTATGTATATATATATATATATATATATATATATATATATATATATATATACATATACATATATATATATATATATATATATATATATATATATATATATATATATATATATATATATATATATATATATATATATATATATATATATATATATATATATATATATATATATATATATATATATATATATATATATATATATATATATATATATATATATATATATATATATATATATATATATATATATATATATATATATATATATATATATATATATATATATATATATATATATATATATATATATATATATATATATATATATATATATATATATATATATATATATATATATATATATATATATATATACTCGTATTCCACTACCCATTATTTTCATTAATTTGTATATAAGTATGTTGGACTGAACGAAGTGTCTTCACACTAGATTTTCAACTGCCATATGCTGGATACAGCGTGAAGCTGAATGATGAACATAATGACGAAAATCGTGTATAAGAAGTCATTTTGGTTCTGTGAGACAATATATGACTGCACGACATTTTTACACTATTCAACAGAGTATAAATAAAAGACAAAATCAGCCTTTATTTTATTTAAAATAAAATACACAATAATTTTGGAAATTTTGAAAAAAAAATATGATAATAAACGTATACTAATAGTTTCATGTAGCTTGAGAATTTTCTTAATAGTCTGTATGGCTTACAATCTAAGCCGATGCGACGTATCGCATTTTAGTGACGGCACTTATCCCAAACTTTTGCCTTACCTGAGAAAATGAAAATAATTTACCATACCGAAAGGAGATTACAAGCTCTGAAACTTTCGTTCAGTCATATTTTGTCTCATAGCAACAAGATGTTTTCAGGTTCACGTTGTACCCCGCACAGGGCAGGTTAGGCAGTGGGAACCTGTGAACATAGAGTTACAACATTCCGTTCCTTTCTCATTTTCCACCATTTAAGACGTAGTTTAACTCAACTCATAGTAAATAATTCAATATTTTTACATTTAAAAATGTAAAATATTTCTCCCTTTTGAGTGTGCGTCAGGCCTAAATATTTACTAATATAGTCTCTAAAACCTCATAACAAAACAAATTTATTGCATATTGTATCGTATTGTATGTTTTTCTAGGAAAGCACGTTTTCATAATTATATTTGTGACACGCGCGCTCGTGATCCCCTTTTCATTGTGTCCGATAATGAAGGTGCCTCTATAAAGAGCATCTATCTCAAGTGCTACCGTGAAATATAGCGCTGGCATACTTTGTTACTACGGCCATCTGGCTTTCTTTTCTTTTTATGGTTTTGTTTAAGATAATTCTTAAGGGAATCGTTTGTTTATTTATTAAAGTACTTTTTCAGTATTATGCTGTATTTTATAGGGAATCTAAAGGTACTAGTGGTAATATTTTAAAATAAAGTAGGTAAAGTACGGCGTTGAGTTCCGCTTCTTAACACACAATGTTTCAAATTCGAAAGAAAGTAGAGAATGGTACAGTGTCTTAATACAAGGTTTTTAAATTTTCTCTTCCTTTTTTAGCTTAAATATAGCCTTAGACATGTTTAATAATGTATGCCCAAATAAAAAAACTTTGATCGGGATTTGAAGTCTCTACCCATCGTTTTTAAACTACCCTGTTCCACAACGCTATGATAGTTGTTACTGTTATTCGAGTTACTTATGAGAACTCAATATCTCCCAGTAGCAGAAGAGACATAGGCTACCTAGTGTTGAGAAACTCCGTTTTCCACTTTCCGTCCCATTTTAAGACTAACTTTCAGCTTAGCGCTGGAAAAAGTAAATAAATCAGGCTCAGGACAGGGATTCAAACACTCAACTTCCATTTCAGCAGCTATGCCACTGCGCAATGACTGCTTAGTATTAAATATAAAAAATACGAAATACTTATTTTAATCACAATTTAAATTAAAAAAAAAAACAATTATATACAAATTATAGGCACATGTGCAATGCTCGAAACAATTCACAGCTATTGGTTGTTTGAGGAAAAACGATGGCGAGACAGTTTATTACCGAGCCTCATTTTGTAGTTTAAGTTGGTAACAGAGACGTCTTCAGTTCCCAAATGTTGTACAAATTTTGTGATTTTATAATTTATAATTATTTTTCACTTTCACTTTTGAAATGAGATATTAGAATTAAGCTAAGATACACAGTAGTAGCTTGTCGTGGTATAGACAAGTAAGACATTGCGCATTACTCAACGCCATACTTTGTCTTGTTACCAGAGTGAAGAAATGAAAATAATTCATTCTTCCAAGTGAAGATCGACCTCATAATCGTTGTGTTGAGATCTACGTCTTGATAGGCATTTTCTAGAAACAGGGTACTATCACTACTTTGCAATAGAGAGAAAATAATTATAAAAATATTCGTATATATATAGCATAAAATGTCTAATCTCGCTATTTTTGTTGTATACAAGATTTGTTTTACCAAAGATGTTGGTTATCCCACTCAGTACCGCCAGTTTCATTTATAAATAGCAAATGTATGATAAAAAAATAAGATACTAAGTGTAAAAGAAAAAAAAATACAAGGTTAGCTAATACAGCGTTAAGTTACGGAGCACTATACGTATTTAGTCCTGCTAACTACTAAAAATATACTAGATAAGCTAATACAGCGTTAAGTTACGTAGCACTATACGAATTTACTACTACCGTCACTTATATATTAAACCTATAAAAAGCTATAATTTGAGGCAAGTTGTTTATTCATTGGACGTGTTTTAAATTGCTATATTAAATAGCCACTTTAAATCTGTGTCACAAAATAGTTTCACGTTTCATTGTGATCAGTGTAGAGTATGAGGCGTGAAAACAAAGTATTATTCTCCTTTCCTTGTTGCTTTTTACGCTGCTACTTTATATTAAAGTATGTTAATTCAGTATTAAATTATCAGAAATTGTTTTTTTTACTGTTTCACTCTGTAACCTGAATATGGCTAGGCAGATGAAACTTAGGAACATAGTGTTAAAACACTCCGTTCTTTTCCCCACTAAGTATTTAATAAAAACATATTTTGTATACTTTAGTCATAACTATGTTAACGAAATCGTAGCGCATAGGAACAAAATTTAAATATCAAAGCGATGAGTGTGTTTAATTTTTTTCGCGCTTTGGTAGAAAATTCACGGCGTGTACTTCCTTCGGAAAGGTCTCATATTATGATATATCAGATTATTTAACACAATATGTAAAAGCAGAAAATTTGTTTATTAATTTCGTATAGTCAGCATATAGATATTAAACACAAACGATTTTGATAAAACCGATCTTGGCCTTCCTATAACATATAACATAAATTATTTTTAAGGTTAAGGTATGACGTGTGACGTTGTTGACGTTTACGTCAGATATCATTGTCTTCTTTCTTTCTTTTCTTTCTTAGCTTCACGTGGTATCCCGCATGAGGCAGGGTAGGCAGAGGGAACCCGGGAACCTAGTGTTAAGACACTCCGTTCCACTTCCGTTCCCCACTTTCCGCCGAATTTGAGGCATTGCGTGTTGAGTGGTGGAACTCAACGCCGCGCTTTGCCTTATTACCAGATCGAAGAAATGAAACATTAAATATTTAAATTGAAAATTTTAAATATTTCATTTCCTCGACTGGGGATCGAACCCAGAACCTGTCGGTTACTCATGTGCCGCTGTGCCACGACAGGCGTCAATTGAAATTTTTTTAAGCATTTAGATTTGTGTTTTATTATTACGAGTATTTTCCTAATACTTATCAGTGACTGTGTAAATTGTTTCATTAAATAATAACTATAAAATATATAATAGGGTTCCACGAGCAAAAAGAACTTACGCTATCTTTCTGTTTTCCGTCCGAATTCCAGATTTTGTGTTTTATAACGCGCAACTGAACATCGCTTTGGAAAATAAAATATTATTATATTCCTTAGTAAAAGATTTAAAATTAAACATGAGGCGTGTCGTGGCGTATTGGCACAAGCTTACGACTGTAAAACCAACAAGTTGTGTAATCGATCCCCTCTCGAAATAATGAACTATTTAATATATATTTTTTTGCTCTTTCTGTTAATATGGCAAAGCGCGGAGTTGAGCTTTGACATTCAACATGCAAAGTAAGCTTAATTAAGTAGAAAAAAATGGAGAAATATGGAATGCAGCTTAACGGAAGCTTTAAGAGAGATTTAACACTACATTACCAAGTACCCTCTGCTTACCTTGCCACGTGTAGGCGAAAATATGATGATCTAAACTAGAAATTTGTTTCGACAAACAAATGCCGCGTCACAAAGGGACTGTATGAAATTTTCGATAAAACAATAATGTAGTTGATTATGATGAAAATTAAATTATGGATTATAATGTTTTGTGACCTACTTTCACTAAATCAGAAAAGCTAATGCCTATTTAAAAGTAGCTGCTTAATAAGGTTAGCATATAATTATTTAATCTTAATTGGTCCTAAATTTCATAGCTGTACTCTCTGAAAGTACCGGGATACTGCCGGGGTACTTTCGAAAAGTATTGTTATGAAGTATACGGAATATTAAACGGAAACCTTATGGATTCCGTTTTATTCTGTAGAAGTTCAGAACTCTGAAAAACGATAATACGCTTTAAGTTTACGAAATAAATTTAATATTACAATAATAATAAAAAAAAATATATAATATTACTTAAGCAAAAAACAAACAACAAAATTATATCGAGGTGCAGATGTTCGTACCGATATCAGCGTTTAACCCAATATCTACGTAATACGACCGCCTATTGCCCAGATACAGTGAAATGCTCATAGCTAAACCTTTTTGCTTGGATTCCACATTGGACAGCCCCATTTACTTTCTGTGTTTATTTATCCGCAATTTACTGAGGTGACATTGGTTATCATTTTTTTGTAACTTTCATAATATTAAACTCTACAGTGAATGTTTTAATAATATTTTTCGATTGTCCTTTTTTTGTAAAGACGTCGTCGTCAGTCGTGGCGTATAACAGCGACAGCTTTTGAGTTAGATATAATATTTTCATTTCTTCGCTCTGTTATTAAGTTCTGCAACTCAACATAAAATGCCTCAAATTTGCCGGGAAGTGTGAAACGGAATGCTCTAAGACTAGGTTCCCAAGTTCCCTCTGCCTACCCTACCGTCTATGTATAGGATATAGCGCTGAAAAACACTATGTATAAAATTATCACATCATTTCTGGTCTCTTAAGTTGCGGAAATATTTAATGCTATTTAAAGATAAGGATAAAAAGAAATCCTCTATTAAGTACGTACTCATTTGTGCCAGTATTAATGTGGAATTATTATTTTATATATGGTGGCTTTTTGTGGGAGTCTCACACTGTATCTCGCATATATTATCATAGTAATAAAAAACTAAATTTTAAGTTATCTTGATTCCCAGTTTCCGTATAATTTTCGTGACTTTGTAAGTTAAAAAGCGGAATTCAACACCAACTTTGTTTTATTACTTTAAATAAAATAGATGTTACCCAATAATGAAAATCGAAGCTATAACCGTCGTATTTTCAGTCAACAAATGCACCACGTCTCAGCCACTAATTAATATTAAAATTGCCTATGTATTTAGTCTACAGATAATATTTCCACATAAATAGTATTGTAACTATCCTTCAGATTCATTGTTTTAACTAAATAATTTAATTTAATTCTCTATCTCTCTCTCAGCTTCACGTTGTATCCCGCACTAGGCAGGGTAGGCAGAGGGAACGAAAGTGAAACCTAGTGTTATGACACTCCGTTCCACTTCCGTTCCCCACTTTCCGCCGAATTTGAGGCATTCCGTGTTGAGTGGCGGAACTCAACGCCGCGCTTTGCCTTATTACCAGAGCGAAGAAATGAAACATGAAATATTTAAATTGAAAATATTAAATATTTCATTTCCTCGACTGGGGATCGAACTCAGAACCTGTCGGTTACAGTCACACTCTTGTGCCGCTGCGCCACGAAAGGCAATTTAATTTAATTTAAAATTGTCAATAACAAAACAAATACCTAAGATCGTTTCGAAAATAAGCAAAAGTAAAGTAGGTGGTATTTTCACAAGGCATTCGTCCGACCCTTGTTTTAAGTCAACGAAAACATTCTCATTTCGTCGGCCACGTTCGGGCGTGTGTTTATCCGCAATTTAGTTGTTTGAAGATACGTAGGGTTTGATTTTTCCATGTCCGTATAATATGGGAGAATGAAACGTAAGGAGGAAATTTGAGCACTAAGTTAGAAATTCAAAAATTATGGTTTTAGTAACATTTTCCATTAACTTTAACACAATTTTACAAAAATTAAAAGTGAGCAGTTACCAGTCGTGGCGCAGGAGAATAAGCGTGCGACTGTATATGCGACAGGTTGTGGGTTCTATTCCCAGTTGAGATGATTTCTTCGCTCGTAATGAAGCGAAGCGATGCGAGCGAGTTCCACCAATTAACACGCAATGCTTTCAGAATTCGATGTAAAGTAGAAAATAGAATAGTATAGTCTTAATACTAGATTATCTTTGCTGACCCTGCATGTTGCGGAAATAGCGTGACGTTGAATAAAAAATTGAGGAAAGTTTGAAGTTTCATTTTCAATTAAGATATTGATCTATTATTAAAACATTTCATTTCTTCCTTTGTAAGCAATTTTCAAGCACTACAACATTATATATTAATAATTTATATGGAATTTATATGTTTGTTATTTCTAATTTTGACATTGGTCTCCAATATGAAAATTCTACCTCTTGTCATTGTAAAATTGCATTTTTCTCGTCTTTAAATTAGCTTGTACTTTGTTTGCTTGCACGTGCTTTATTTAAATTTTGTTCATTCTTAATCATAATATAAAAATTTCACTCAACTATTATATATGTCTATCAATAAACATCGCCACATATCCACACACGTGTCCACACATCCACACAAATGATCACGGCGTACACGCATATGATCATATCTACTCTTGTGATGTCTCATCTATATATGTGATCATACATCTTGGCATGTGATCACAAATCCACACATGATTACACACACACACCCATACCTCAAAGATGATTATAAAATATTTTTCGAAAAACATCGACTCGACCAAAAAATTAATTCCACCAAACGCTCAGTTCACGCTAGGATTATAAGTTATTACGCATTTATTTTTTATAATAAACAATTATTATAACATCCGTATCATTAAAAATTATGACATTTTATTATATATTTTAAATAAAGATACAAGCGGAAAGTGGGGAACGGAAGTGGAACGGAGTGTCTTAACACTAGGTTCCCGGGTTCCCTCTGCCTACCCTGCCTCGTGCGGGATACAGCGTGAAGCGTGAAAAATAAAATAAAAATAAAGATACAATAATAGAAAGAGTGCTTTGTTACCTTTAAGTCTGGTCCCAACTTCCCGGTCCCATTCTTTGTTTTATTCAGTCAGCGAAAATGTTTTTATTTCCTCGGCCGTGTTCTACGTACGTAGTATTAGCAAAAGGTGTTTCAAGATGAGAAGTCATATTTATTTTGTGCCTGCCTATATTTGGTTCGAAATTACTGAAATATTTTTCTCGTTGGACACAAAGTTAAATACTATTGATACAATTACTTGGCAATTTCATATATAATGAAATCTTGGTTAAGAATTAATTACATTTAAATATCATATTTTTTATTTACATTTAAGCAATATCATTATAGCATATTTAAAAATTTCTACCAACATGAATCAACAACAATAGATTTTCTCTTAAAAAGCACTCGTAATACTGAAATATTTCTCATATTCATATTACTTAAGCAAATTAAAAAAAATCTTCTCGATTTAGAAAATTTTGGATCAGCCCACCATTCTGGTGGTTGTAGGTACCACCTGATAATCTAAGTATAGACAGTATCACTTTTTATTATGTTATTTCGGTATACATTGTAGTGTCCATAAACATTGTAGTCCACGTCCGTTCAGCCCAGTCATGACAAACCCGTCTTCTTATATTGAAATTGGCATATGTTACATGAATGATATACTTGCATAATGCTTTAATAATTCGTTATTATTCCGTTTTCCGTTTTTTTTTTGGAAAAGACGGCAAACGAGAGTACGGGTCATCTGATAGTAAGTGATCACCGTCGCCCACGGCC
Organism: Eueides isabella; assembly: GCA_019049475.1. Classification (NCBI taxonomy): domain Eukaryota; kingdom Metazoa; phylum Arthropoda; class Insecta; order Lepidoptera; family Nymphalidae; genus Eueides; species Eueides isabella. The sequence continues at coordinate 2,916,551 of CM032397.1, forward strand.
CCGTGTAACTTCGGAGGAGCTACAGGAGCGTTGCCATCTTTCAAGGTGGATGGGCACCGGGGCCCGGCATTACCTAATGCGAAACGCAGTGGCCAAAGCCACTACTTAATGCCGGTCTTAAATGCCGGGGGTGGTAACGATCCGGTCGAGTCTGCCCATGCGTGTTACCAATGCTGGCAACGTGACTCTACCACACGTACTTTATTCGCCTCTTACGACACCATCAGTACCAGGATGATCCTATTATACTACGAAACTGCATTTTAAATTCATCTAGTTTTAATTAATTCCTGTGGAAATGGATAATCTTCTAAGTAACATTGTTTTTTTCAGAACGAAATTTTATATTTAAAAATACGAATCCCGTTACGGAATCACAACGCGAGTTAGTATAAGTCAGAGTTTTTCTGTTGTTCTCTCAACAAAATAAGTCGTAATTACCGCTCTTGGAGGCAAAACGCTTACAAATTATTCTTTCACCTGAATTAACTTCGCACAGCTTAGTATGGAAGCAGACGGTTTAAAAAATTATTTTATTTTACATAATATTTGGTAGCTAAGGTATTTTTGAAAATATTTTTACTTACAAGTTTAAACTTAATTACATTTTTTTCATACTATTATCACGTAAATTCGATATACTTTTTTGTTATTGTTCGACATTATGTATGTATATTAATTGATGTACAATTCGGCGTTAGGTTACGCTATCAAATTAATCTTTTAGTCTGAATGATACGTGAAAAATACTACAAGTTACATGACAAATATAATATATAAAGTTGTGTACATTATATGACCCAGAGACTGGTATCTCTGAAACACATTTAGTTGATTATTTCAAAACTTTCATACAAGCTGGCACGGGAATAGTAGATATCTATTTCACTGTGACTTATCACTAGATAGTGTCATAGAGTAATTTTAACAAGATTATAAATGTCAAATATTCTTCTATATAGTTTTTTTCTGTGTTACTAACATTTTGTTTATTTTAGAACTTTTACATAACTAGCTTCACGCCGTATCTCACACCTGCCACTGTACGCAGAAGGAACTTGGGTCATACTGCCTTCCGTCCGTCAATTTCGGAAAATTGGAGACATTGCGTGTTAAATGGCGTAACTAAACGCCGCGCAATGACTTATAAAATAAATTAAAAAGACATTATATAATAATGTAAAAATCTTTTGTAAGTGCAGTACACGAACCTTATGGGAAGTATATGGATACTTCCGAAGAAGTTCCCGTAGTATTAAAGCTTAGACGTTACCCTACTACCCTAAAAATCACTTTTTTAGTTTTTAAACAGCAAATATTAAAAAAAAACCATTCTCTTTATAAAAATGATCATTATATAAAACAATAACTTTTCATGAATGTCGAAAAATTCGTTTATGCTGAAATCAGAATCAATTTAACGTATAATTTCAATATGGCCAATGAATTATCCGACGTAAGCGAAAATTATGAGAGCTTAATTAAAGCCTTGTATTAAAATATTTTTATACAACTTTATTACTGAACAAAAATAAAGACCTATATCGTCCTGACGCTGTTGAACAGAGACCATGCAGTTATAGTCACAACGTAAATGTTATAGGTTCGATTCTCATTAGGGAAAATTATTCAATATATTTATGTTCATTTTCACCCTATGGTAGTGTTCGTGGGGTGTGATAGATATTTTTTGGCGTTAAGATATGCCACTTCACGTGGAAGCTTTTGGAAGATTTGCGAATAATAAGTAAAGTATAGTCTGTACTCTAGATTTACTAAGTCTTTTCCATTGAATGGGTAAAAGCTTTATCTCTTGAAACGGTTATGGATTCACTTCTTGTTAGGAATTATTTTCAATTCGTAACTTTGATAATTAGTGTTGATTTGAACTTTCGACACTTAACATTTGAGGCCTATTGTGGCGCAGCGGCGTCAAGCGTGTGACATTAAACGACAGGTCGTGGGTTCGTTCCCCACTCGAGAAAATGAAATATTTAACATTTTCAAATTAAATATTTAATGTTTTCATTTCTTTACTCTGGCGCCTCTCAACGAAGTAGACCGGAGTGTTTTAACATTAAGTACACGCATGCGGGATACGGCGTGAAGCTGACACTTAACACGCAATAGAAAGTGTGGATTAATAAACCTGCTATAAGCGAAAAGCTATTTAAAAAAAATCATCAATAACATACGTAAGAAGTGCAAAGCATTGAATAAAATTGTTTACAAAAACGACAATTTTCTCATAATAAATTATTTATTATCTACATTTTTGTTTATCATTGAAACATCTTATTAGAATTATTTCGTGAACAATGCGAGACATCCTATCTATGTATATTCGATGATTCAAGGTTTAAATTTGCTTTTGTTTAAAATATAAACAAGGCTATCAACTATAAATTTAAAAAATATCAATATTACATACTTAATATACATTTATTTAAGGAATATTTATTGTTTCTGTCTTTTCTTCTTTTCAATGTCTCGACTTTTTTGGAATAAATTAGTTATAACAGTGCAATCTTTCCACAGAACTTCCATCTAAGCCGATGATCTTTGACGAGTTTGGCAAAGAAGTATCTGGAATCGCCGGCCCCTACAACGAAGGGGGTGATTTCAAACTCATTTGCTCTGTAAATGGTGGTGAGTACATGATTTGCCATTTCTTTACCCTTTTTTTTTCTCGTCGTCTCGCAAAAGATCTGATAAATGAGTTTCAGTACGAATTGTTCTTTCAAAAATGGTATATGTCAATCAAGTCGTTGCTCAATACGTTTCTTGTTTTTAATTAAATTATTTTTTTTTTTTTTTTTTTTTATATAATTTATCTTTTAAGGTTATATGTATATTACTTTCATTAAAAAAGACAATAAATGTGGAAAAGTGCGATTTGAACTTGCATACAAAGAGTTCCGTTCCGTCTTTAAAAATGGCAAAAAAATAGTTGTGTAGATAGAGTCATTTTTTTTTCTGTCTTCTGGTTCTAATACTTTTTAAAGGCGACGACTAAGTTTGAATTTGAAGCACTGCGTGTTAAGCGGCGTAACTTAACGCTGCGCTTATAAAATATATTATTTGCTCGAGTGGAAATCGAACTTAGAACTTGTCCTATTCATAGACTCACATTTGTGCGCACCACGACTAGTCACATTTAAGAGTTCTTAATCTTTTTATCAAAAAAATAAACTGATAACCGCCATTGTTATATCCAGATTTTGAATCTCTAGGCCGAGATGATTCTAAAATCATTAATTATTTCATAATATGACCTGTTTCTTTATTTCCACAGGAAACCCAACTCCCCGAGTACAATGGTTACAAGGCGACAATGTACTATCAACATTGTCCGCGAGCGACCTCCAACCAGCAGGTAGCAGCAGGTCGCTGACGCTTACCGTAATGAACGCTACGAGGGCACACCTATCATCCGTGTACACTTGTACAGCTGACAATACTATGCTATCTCCACCTTTGAGAGCCTCAGTCCGGATTGATTTGTATCGTAAGTTATCTTGTTTTAGTTTTGTAACAGTATATAGTATATAAGTACAGTGGATAAGTCTTGGCTGATTAGAAGTTAGTTTAAGGCCTGACGTGGCGCGGGGGCACGAGCGTGTGATTGTAAACGGAATTGGTTGTGGATTCGATCTCCATTTAAGGAAGTGAAATATTTAATATATATTGTTTTCATTTCTTAGCTCCGGTGAGACAATCAATGCCTCGAATTCGACGGAAACTGGGGAACGGAACGGAGTTTTTTAATACTAGGTTTCCAAGTTCCCTCAGTCATGCCATATGCGGGACAGTTTGAAGCTTATTCAAATCACCCACAATTCATTGAAGATACTGTATCTATTGTTTTAATTTTCAGCGTCATGTTTTAGTAAAGCAGAATGTGCAAGGATAATTTAGTATTAAGATTTCACTTTTACCCGTGTCTTCAAATAGATTATTCACTCACTCAGCTTCACGCTGTATCCCGCACGTGGCAGGGTTGGCAAAGGGGAACTTGGGAACCTAATGTTAAGACTACTTTCCACCGAATTTGAGGCAAAGCGTGTTAAGTTGCGGAAATCAACGCCGCTTTGCCTTGTTACGCGAAGAACTGAAGACATTAAATATTTAATTTTAAACTATTAAATATTTTATTTCCTGGAATGGGGATCGAACCCACAACCTATCGTTTACAGTCACACGCTGTGCCGCTGCGCCACAACAGGCCTCAAATAGATTATTATTAAGTGTAGGATATAAGCGACGCGGCTCGCAATTAACTACACTCCAAGCGAGAAAATAAATATATTTCATTACGTTGAGTAGAGATCGAACCTATAACTCAACAGTTAAACCATATCCTACTGCGCCACGATCTGAAAAATACATCTCTATTATCACAAATTGACTATTGTAGTCCAGTACTAATATTAGTTTCCAGTTGTATCTTTAAAACATATTTGTTTATTCCGACCACGTTCCAACTGCAGGACCCTTTCCTTTCATTGAACATGTGCAAGGCGGATCAAACGAGGCTTTTATCGCGAGCTCATTATTTCTAAAAAAAAAAACCGGCTCCGTTGATATTTCTTTTACAACTATAACGATAATAAGAATAAAAGAAAGAATATATGTTTAAGATCACATCTAAGTTTAATATGCGTTAGTAATATTATATCGAAAATTAGTTGGCAAAAAGAACTTGGAAATCTAGTATTAATAATCTCTATTCTCATTAAGACACCGTGTTCCCCATTTTATAGTAAATTTGAGGCATTATGTGTTTATTAGTAGAACTCAAAGCCGCGTTTTTTGTTGTTACTAAAGCGAAGAAATAAAAATATTGTTACCTCAATTCCTAGAGTGGGGACCGAACCCACAACCTGTCGCGCTTACAGCGTACTCGTATATCGCAATAATTCTTTTATTAATTGAAAATAGTCTTTTCTTTATTTCACATGTCAAAAACCAAATATTCTTTATTCAATTAAGCTATTACACGTACTTTGGAAATAACAAATTTCAAAGTAGTGTCAGTAATGTCAGTCCTACAGGCAATATTACCGACTTGAAAGATAGTTTTGCTGAGAAAACCCGGTAAGAAACTCTACAGTTGCTCTTTTTAACAGTTGTGAATTCAATCTTTATTTAGACAAAGCAAGGCGGTTATCACTTAAAATGTATTGTCTTAAAATCAGACAGAAAACATAGAAAAAAATATTTTAGTACATGTGTAAAGCTAAAAAAAAACACATATGAAATATCATATTTCAACCCTTCAAGAAGCTTTTAAAACTTTTCTGACATAAATAATTGATTATTGCATATCATTTCATAACAAAGCTCTCTCTTTCTAATGAGAAAGCTTCGGTGATTTATTAAAAGGGGATATAACCCAAAATCTGGTGCGAACGCATTAGGCCTTTAATGAATGTATACGGATCGAGGAAGGTGTTCCACCGTCGTGGTAAATGGAAATCCGTTGTTTTTGTCTAAACAAGGCAGTGTGTAAATCAATATATCGAAGCGTGATAAAGTAGTTTCTATACGCTACAGAATTATATAGGGTGTATGAAAATAGGTGAACCTTTTGTTTTTTGGGAGATGAATAGCAAGTTTCATGGTTATATTTAATTAGTTTCGTGCTTTAGCGGGATATGATGTGTTTTTATGGAAGGAAAAACTGTAATTTGATTTTAAAGTTAATCTTATTGCGGCGTTGAGTCTACTTAATAAACAAAGCTTTTAGAACGTTGCAAGGTAGGAAACGGAAATAAAGTCTAAAATAAAGAATTAAAAAGAACAAAGTGACTTAACACTAGAATACATAGTAAAAAAAACATTGGTCGTTGATTTCTTACATAATTGAGAGTTGTAACAGAGTAAGGAATACAAAATATTTTAAAATGTTATTATTATTTCCATTAGAAACACAAAATAAATTCAAAGTGTACATTTTTTTTTTCATTTCATTGCATTTCAGACACTCGTTTTAGAACTAAAGGACTGTCGTGGCGCAGCGGCAACAAGCGTGTGACTGTAACCGACAGATGGTGGGTTCAATCCCCACTCGAGGAAAGGAAATATTTAATATTTTCAATTTAAATATTGAATGTTTTTTTTTCTTCGCTCTGGAAAAAAGGCAAAGCGCGGCGTTGAGTTCCGCCACTCAACACGCAACGCCTCAAATTCACCGGAAAGTGGGGAACTGAAGTAAAACGGTGTGTTACACTAGGTTCCCAAGTTCCCTCTGCCTACCCTGCCATGTGCGGTATACAGGAAATAGCATGGCAGCATCTTTTTATCTGTAAATGAAAGACAAATATGAATTTATATAGAACCGTTCAATTTGATAGACTTATAAATTAGGTGTTAGAATAAATCAACTTTATCATTTCTGATACTAAAATAACGTTCCTTCGCCAGTATTAAAAGTTAAACTTTTATTTCATTTTTCAGCTTTACGATAATTTTCCTGTTTATAGCGTACCTTATACCTAGTATATGGCACTTATTGTTCGATTTTCCGCTTAGTTTTCGATATATAGTGTAATTATTGGCGGAATTAAGTGCTGCGTTTTGTTTTATCAAGGAAATCAAGGAAATTAATACAATTTAAATCCCTACAAATGTCAAATTTTCAGTGAGACATTACGCCACTGTGTTACAAATACCTTGATCAGTAGTACATATCGTAACTTTATTAAAACTTTAAATGCAGTTATGAAATATTCTACACTACTACTAGAGGCCTGTCGACTCGTAGCGCACGGGTTGTAGCGTGTGACTGTAAACGACAGGTTGTGGATTCGATGCCCACTTGAAGAAGTTAAATATTTAATAGTTTATTTTCTTCAATCTAGTAGAATGGTAGGTACACACAGTTTCACACTGAGAATGAAGAAGAACATGGTCAGGTAGTTTGGGCATGTCGAGCGAATGAGTGAAGAAAGAATGAAAAAAAAAAATTGTGAAGGAAAAGTAAATGGTAAGAGAGAAAGGGAAGACCTCAGTTCACCTTCGAAAGCACAGTATTTACGATACTAGAGGAAGGTCACGTAAAAAGCATGAGGACCCCCCGGAGGGCATGTATGAAGAGGTTGATGACAGTGGACGAGGTGAAAGAGGTATACTGAGACCGTAACATTAGGCGGTCCGTTCACTCTGCCTCTACCGCTAGGGATATAGCGTGAAGCTAAGTTAAGTGAAGTGAAGTTAAGTGGTAATAAGGCAAAGCGTGGCGTTGAATTCCGCCAGTCAACACGTAATATTTCAAATTCAGCTTAACACTAGGTTCCATCTGCCTACCCTGCCATGTGCGGGATACATCGTGAAGCTAAATAAGCTTTTCCAATAAATAGCGCCTTGACAAAACGCATTCTCTAAAATTATATAAGCTTGTGTTCAAGAAATCGTTGCGCGTCATTTTCTTCTCGCCTCCAGTTTCCATAGTAGACTTGTTTTACTCGGTTAAATTACGTAACAGCCACTGCAGGTGCAACTTTTGAGCGAGCGGCGAGAAAATTGCTATAGTACAAATGTTTGTTTCTAACGGTCTCTCACGGAACAGAAATTCTTATGAAATACTCGTACTGTAGCTAAAATTTTTATTTTTGTAGAATAACATTTTTCTAACGTCGTTGTGATGTTATTGATTTGTTAAAAATGTCTACTGTGGCTCAGTATATCTGTATATAAGCATGCTGGTTATGGATTCGATACCTGCTCGTGGGAATGATTTACATTTAAATTATATGATTATAATCGCTCCAGTAGATAAAACGCGGAGTTAAGTTCCACCAGTCAATAATCAAAGGAAAATGAGAAATGAAGTTTCTTAATTTAAAGTTTTAAATTGGGTGAAATTAAGAAAAATATATATAATATGTTATTTAACTAAGGTTGTCTGAAAGAGATTGCTTAAGAAATATGATCACCTTGGCATTCATTATATTTGTATGTACATATTTCTATGTATTTTCAAGTGTGCTATAAAAAAATCATTCTATTTTATTCTATTATATAATTTGCAAAGCTTTCATTAACAAAAACTTTTCTAAGCTTTTATATTCGCAAGCAAAAGCTTATAAGTTTAACTTTCAAAAACCTAACAACCGCATTTCACATACGAATGGAATAAAATCTTTCAGTAATAAAGTTCTTTTGAAGATTATTAAGCAATTTTATATTGATCTTCTTCATTCTGAATATGTTTTGCAAATAGCCGTGACTTTAACGTTCTAACTTTATGAGATTTCGTTATATTTTATTACTACTTATGTGGAATTCACGTAACCGGTAAATTAAAGGAATTAGGTTTATTGCCTAAATTTAAATAAATTTTACTTGTCTATATTTGAAGCATGTCGTGGCGCAGGGGCTAGCATGTGACTGTAAACGCGACGAATTGTATGTTCGGTTGTCACTTGAGGAAATGAAATATTTAATATTTTCATTTCTTCGTTCTGGAGACACGGCAAAACGCGGCGTTGTGCTCCTCCAGTCAATACGCAATGCCTCCCATTCCCACTCCCAAAGAGGGTAACGGAACGGAGTGTCTTAACACTAGGTTCCCAAATTCCCTCTGCCTACCCTACTATGTGTATGATAGGATAATACTCACTCACTCACTCAGCTTCACGCTATATCCCGCACATGGCGAGGTAGGCAGAGGGAACTTGGGAACCTAGTGTTAAGATACACACTGTTCCACTTCCGTTCACTTTCCGCCGAATTATAAGGCGTAGCGTGTTGAGTGGCGGAACTCAACGCCGCATTTTGCCTTGTACCAGAGCGAAGAAATGAAAACATTAAATATTTAAATTGAAAATATTAAATATTTAATTTCCTCGAATGGGCATCGAACCCACAACCCGTCGGTTACAGTCACACGTTTGTCCCGCTGCGTCACGACAGGCCTCTAATATGATGATAGGATAATAATATAATGGAAATATGGATATACTAAACTTACAAGTATAAACTCTACTATATTTTGCATTATTTAAAAAAAAACATTAATATCTTTTATTCATATAGTTCATTAGTATCTTTTATAGTTTTAGGTTAGTAGTACGACATCAAACTATTAACTATGATTATGGTTTAAGTGCCTTAAAACTAGGCCTACTCTCCTCCCAAATAGTTGCAAAGAGACAAAGTACTGCAAACTGCTGTTATAAACCACGTGATGCAAACTACCGTAATGAAACAAATATTGCAAAGTGCCGCGAGCTGCTTTAATTTCAAGAAACACTTATTTATTTATTTATTTTTATTTATTTGTCTTTATTGCACACGAAACAATAAAAAGGGAAAAAATAATAATATCAAGAAACAGAAAAAAAAGGCATGCAAAGGCGGCCTTATTGCTTCAAGCAATCTCTAACAGGCAACCTTTAGGATTTAAAAATTTATATAAAAACAGACTTGAGAAAAGAAGAATGGCGTAACAGTGCAAATTTTATTTAAAGAGAATGAAGCGAGAACTTATTTTAATTAATATAATCACCATACCAAAAGTTATTTGATAAAAAAATATATACATATTTTCCTTTACGCGAACTATATCTATATGAAGCTTGCGATGACCTTACACTCTTATAGATAAACCTTAATTAACATTTTGTTCCCAGTGAGGCCGCTATCAGTGGAAATCTTGTCAAGAGAGCAACCGTTGTCAGTGGGCAGACAGGCCGAGCTTTGGTGCAAATCGACCGGGGCGCGACCACCGGCCACGATTACGTGGTGGCTGGGAGGAAAGCAACTGAATTCTATAACTAAGCAACAGGTAATATATTATTTTAAATTAAACTCTTTCTTTAATTGTATTAATTCGTAATTGTTTTGAAGTAGACTAATCGTGACCACGGACTGAAATTGGGGGCGTGGGAATTGAACCTGCACCCCTTGGTAACCGTCCAAGCACTCTGATTGCTTAACCAATGCTTAAGTGATCTATATTATTGGTAGAATTCGTTAATAATTTGTATTTAATCTTTATGAATCTTCTGTGGTTTATGTACTTAAAAATTAAGTAAATTGGAGAAATAAAATATTTCATATTTTCATATCACTGCTCTGGTAACGAGGCCAAACGTGGCGTTGAGTTTTGTCACTCTACACACGAAATATCTCAAGAATACAATGTCTCAAGAGTGTGTTGATACGAGGTTCCCAGTTTCCTTTGTTTACCCTGATGTGTGCGACAGTGCTAAGCAACAATTTTACTATTTTAATGATGTTATTTTGAAAAATATAGCATTTGCAATGACATTTTTCATAATGATAATAATTATGCATCTATATTCTACCTATTTAATCGTAATGGTATAGTTATAGAGGCCTGTCGTTGCGTAGTGGCACAGACGTGTGACTGTAACCGACAGGTTCTGGGTTCGATCCCCAGTCAAGGAAATGAAATATTTAATATTTTCAATTTAAATATTCAATGTATCATGTCTTCGCTCTGGTAATAAGGAAAAGCACGGCGTTGAGTTCCGCCACTCAACATGCAATACCTCAAATTTGGTGGAAAGTGGGGAACGGAATTGAAACAGAGTATCTTAACACTAGGTTCCCGGGTTCCCTCTGCCTACCCTGCGTGTGCTGGAAGGGTTGACTTCACTCAGGGAAATATTCTTTTTTTCGGTTCTTTAGACAAGGTGGTGGTCCTAAATCTTATAACACGCTTCATAGCATTTAATTAAGAGTATAAACATTGCGTGTTGAATGGCGGTACTCAACGATGCGTTTTACATGATAACAAATGAAAAGAAATAATAATATTAAATATTTTATTTCCTCGACTGGGGATCGAACCCACAACCTTAACCTTTTATACCTTATTACAAAATCCTACTAATATTATTAATGCGAAAGTTTGTGAGTATGTATGTATGTATATACATATGTTTGTTACTCTTTAACACAAATAGTACTGAACCGAGCACGATAAAATTTGATATGTAGGTAGTTCCCGTGGGATTTTGTCCTAAAAAATTAAAGCTTCTGAAAACTGAATGCGCGATCTAGCGACGAAGTAGCGGGCGGCCTCTAGTATTGAAATAAAATCTCAATTTCAGTTCTCGAATACGACAAATGATCTACAGCTGTGTTCCCAACATTTCCTTACCTGTTGCACTGTTACACTCAGCAGCTTGCCACCTTACGATAGGGTTGCCAAAAATTTTCATATATTTAACATTTTATGTTTAACAATCAAAACAAATTAGTCTATTATATGACTAACTCATTCACTCACTCCCGCATATGGCAGAGTAGGCAGAAAACTTTGGAATCTAGTGTTCAGACACTTCGTTCTACTTTGGTTCCCCACTTTCCACCGAATTTTAGGCATTGCGTGTTGAGTGGCGGAACTCTCGAAAAGTTACTGGAAAGTGTAGAATGGAGTGCCTTGACACTCCACTGGCTGTAGCAAGAGGTAGGCAGAAGTGCTGTAGAATAGAATAAATGGCTATAAAGATTTAATAACAATAAAAATGTAAAAAAACATATATCTGGAAACTATTATTTTGAATTTTAATAATATGGTAAAAAAACTTGCTGAAATATAGAACGTATTACAAATTACATAAATATTTCGAGCGAATTATTATTTCAAGTGAGACTCAAACCCAAAACAAATTACATAAATATTTCGAGATTTATTTACAAATTACATAAATATTTCGAGCGAATTATTATTTCAAGTGAGACTCAAACCCACACCTATCAACTTCAATCAATTACCTTCGACTTGCAAAAATAAACAAATAATGTCAAAAATCGGGACTTATCCTGAAAATATAAGATAATTGTTAACATTACTAATGGTTTGCTTCATTTAGAAGACGTAGAACTCGTAACTATATAAAAAAACGCTCGTGTACTTTTTACCATGTACATATTTTACCATGTTATAATTCTTCAAAGCTTATAATATTTTTACACGTTTATTCTGAGTGACATTTGTAATTATGAATCGTGCTAGAGTTGCATTATAATTAATTTAAAAAAATCTTTTGTAAAGATTTAAGTTATGTGATTTAAAATACTTGAGTGTAAAAATATGTAAATTAATATTTCTTTTGAATGTTAAAATAATGTCTTATTACAAATATTTTTAAATACTATTACTACTTTTAGTTAAATGATGTGGATTCCGTTAAATACATACATATATAAATAATGTATGCTTTGGCAAATTTTCCTTCTCTTTTATGTTATTTTTGGTATTTCATACGCTCTATATTATGTTCATAGAATCAATGGATTAAATAAGATTAGTATAATAAGCTACAGAAACTCTTAAACTGCTTACTAGACTATCATACAACATGGCGAAGAACTACCGTAAATAACAAGGCTTTTGATTATAAAAAAACACATTGTACCACGGACAGACACAAAAATTGATAGACGGGTGTAACCAATAACACCCCTTCTTTTTATTTATAGTTAGGGTTAAATAAGGCCTGTCGTGGCGCAGCGGCACAAGAATGTGACTGTAACCGACAGGTTCTGGGTTCGATCCCCAGTCGAGGAATTGAAATATTTAATATTTTCGATTTAAATATTCACCGCTTCGCTCTGGTAATAAGGCAAAGCGCGGCGATGAGTTCCGCCACTCTACACACTATGTCCCAAATTCGGTGGAAAGTGGGGAACGGAAGTGGAACGGAGTGTCGTAACACTAGGTTCCCGGGTTCCCTCTGCCTACCCTGCCTCGTGCGGGATACAGCGTGAAGCTAAGTAGAGTAGAGTAAACTTAAATAATGAAACATTCATAAATTTATGACTAAATACAATATTCTTTATGTAGAGACAGTCACTCACCCACTTAGTTTCACGCTGTATTCCGCACATGGCTGGGTAGGCAGAGGGAACTTGGGAACCTAATGTTCGTTATCTGTTCCATTCTCCATTTTCCGCCCAATTTGAGGCATTGCGTGTTGAGTGGCGGAACTCAACGCCGTGTTTCGCTTGTTACCAGAGCGAACAAAAGAAAACATTAAATATTTCAATTGTTTGCAGTCACACGCTAGTGCTGCTCCGCCACAACAGACCTTATGTAGAGACAATTCAAGCATATGTATGCATATTATGAATTTATATCAAATTTGTAAAACAACAGCAGTACAACGGTTATTTGTAGCATTTTGCATTTGTAGAGCAGCTAAACTCTATTATTTAAACTTACACCATCTGTACATTCATCTCTCTGTTACAGCACTATGTCTTTTAAATAATTCTTATTTTGTACGACAAATAGGTATTACATTATGAGAAGACACTATATTTAAATAAGATAAAATAATAATATTTGAGAAACGTGTGGACATACAACATTTTTTCAAGTGTACGCTCTATTTGAGCGGTAGTTAAAGGACCAAAATGTTAATACAGTGTTAAAATACTCCGTTCCGTTTCCCACAGATTTGAAACTGCCAATTTGAGGCATTGCCTGTTAAATGGCGGAATTAGACGCCGTACTTTGTCTTATTACCAGAGCGAAGAAATAAAAATATTACTCAGTTTCAGGTTAATTGTACACATGGTAGGGTAGACAGAGAAAACTTAGGAACCTAGTGTTAAGACACTGCGTTTCGTTCTCCACTTTCCACCGAAACTGAGGCATCGCGCATTAAATGGTAGAGCTGCCAACGCATTTGCCTTGTTACCAGAGCGAAGAAATGAAAATGTTAAATATTTAAATTAAAAATATTAAATATTGAATTTTCTCGAGTGGATATTAAACTCCCGGCCTGTCCTATTTACATTCACACGGTTGTGCCACTGCGCCACGAAAAACATCATAAATTTATTATTATTTTTATACAAATAAAATGAATTAAATACTTTAAGTCGTTTACTTTTCAATATAACCAGTCGGGTTCTGATTTTTTTGCTGATAAAATATTTCAGATTTCTTAAATTTAGTTTGTTTTGTTTTAATAATGTTTTCACTAGCTTCATATTTTACTGGGACAAAAAAATCCTGTTTCGTTTTCGTATACGTGCGCCTTTTACTGCCATTATTCTGATATATTCAACGACATCTATTTGACACTACGATATGGCTTTTATATTTCGTCTAAATTGTAAACAAACATAATATATGTATATTAAAATATTTAGTAAACATGTTAAGAAATGTAAATGGTAATAAGGCAAAGCGCGGCGTTGAGTTCCGCCACTCAACACGCAATGCCTCAAATTAGGCGGAAAGTGGGGAACGGAAGTGGAACGGAGTGTCATAACACTAGGTTTCACTTCCGTTCCCTCTGCCTACCCTGCCTAGTGCGGGATACAGCGTGAAGCTGAAAAAAAAGAAAAAAAAAATGTTTTTTTTTTTTTCTTTTTTTTAAGAAAAAAGAAATGTAAATGATCATAATCAAATATTTGAAAAATCCTTACAATATCACAATGACAAAATTATTCTTAGCTATCCTTTTGAAAATTAATTAAGAATAATTAAATAAATCTTTAATAAACCACCAAGTTCTACCATATTAAAATTAAACCTGAAAGAAATGAAGAAACGAAAAACAAAAAACCAAGCAACGAGTATATACCAACACTCACAAACACGCTAAACAAATTTACATACCCGCGTATAAATAAGCAAATGATTTCACGTGAAAAGGTTCTTAAAACAGAACAGCGTTTCTACGTAGCAAATATTTGCAGAGTCAACATTTGCGAACTGATGACTTATATTGCGTCTAAAATGCACCGCGGGAATAGGAACGTCGATTTTGTTATTTCACGAGAAATACAATTTGTTGGTTTGAAAATAGATAAAAAAGTCATGATTTTTTATTAGTAGGAACGTGGCAGGTTGTGGGTTCGATCTCTGCTCAAGACAATTAATTATTTAATATTATAACTTATTATCTCTGGTAAAAAAAACAAAGTTAAGCAAGACAAAGCGTGGCCAAATTCGGCAGAAAGTGAGTAACGGATGAAGTGACTTAATGCTAGGTTCCTAAGTTCCCACTTCTTATTCTTACAAGCGGGAAGGAAGCGCTCAAATAAAAAAAAGAAAACAGAATAAAAATTTGAACATATTGCGATTTTAACCTCCATTTGTATAAAATCTTTCGCTTAGAATCTCAGGTTAAAGTCCCGCTACGTAATAAGTAATAAGTAAGTATGAGTAACTGTAGATTTTCTTAATTTTTTTTAGCTTTACGCTGTATCCCGCACGAGGCAGGATGGGCAGAGGGAACCCGGGAACCCGGTGTTAAGACACTCCATTTCCCACTTTCCGCCGAATTTGAGGCATTGCGTATTGAGTGGCGGAACTTAACGCCGTGCTTTCCCTTATTACCTCAGCGAAGAAATGAAATATTAAATATTTAAATTAAAAATATTAAATATTTCATTTCCTCGACTGGGGATCGAACCCAGAACCTGTCGGTTACAGTTACACGCTTGTGCGCTGCGCCACCACAGGCCCCAATTTTCTTAAAATGTTACAAAAATATATAAAGTCATATGCAAACCAAATAAGCCTTTTTTGCACCTTCTCTCTCTCTTAGCTTCATGCTGTATCCCACACATGGCAGGGTAGGTAGAGGGAGAACCTAGTATCAAGACACTCCGTTCCACTTCCGTTTCCCACTTTCCGCCGAATTTGGGGCATTGCGTGTTGAGTGGCGGAACTCAACGATGCGCTATGCCTTGTTACCAGAGCAAAGAAATGATAACATTAAATATTTAAATAATAGGAAAATAAATAGTTAATACTTTCAAGTATTAACTATTTAATTGCCTCGATCCTGAGGATTGAATCAACAATTTATTGTTTTTAAAGTGACATACTTCTTGTGCCTCTACATTTTCTCACATTGAAAAAATATTTTTAGTTAAAAAAATCGTTCTAAAATTTTCAATTTTATCTACTTTTTCCTATTGAATTTTAGCCAGTGAAATAGCTACAGAGATTTCGTTGCCTACCTTTCACGCTCCAAAGATCCCGCTAAGCCTTGCCACCCGGTTCGGCGTTAACATCCTTTAATTAATCTAACCTAGTGTGTTAACGAATCGCCCTTGCCTTAAATACTTAAAGAAGGATTACAGTTTATAAGTGGGTATTAGAATATATATTGCTTATAAAATTAAATTAACTATTGAAGAGGATAGAGCTGATGCCAACATGGCAAACGTAGAAGATGACACTAATATTATTTGTAGATTTTATACTCATATGGAAGAAAGAATCGTTTTAATTTCCTTGCTAAATAGATCACAGTGGTATGTTCCGTGCGTCAATATGCGGTTTCTCCATTTTGAACGGGGAAATTATCTTAATACTAACGCTGTGTCTTAACAATAAATTGACAGGTTCCGAGGTTCCCAAGTTCAGGCTGCCTATCATGCTGTGATTTTTAGGATGTAACACGCAATAGACGAAAAATGTTGTTGTTTAACAACAACAACATTTTTCGTCTATTGCGTTCCGATTGACGAACGGAACATAAAAAAGAAAAATGTTAATTCGCTAATTTAAAAAAGATTATTTTTTTATAGCTTCACGCTGTATCCCGCACGAGGCAGGGTAGACAGAGGGAACCCAGGAACCTAGTGTTAAGACACTCCGTTCTACTTCCGTTCCCCACTTTCCGCCGAATTTGAGGCATTGGGTGTTGAGTGGCGGAATTCAACGCCGCGCTTTGCCTTATTACCAGAGCGAAGAAATGAAACATTAAATATTTAAATTCAAAATAGTAAATATTTCATTTCCTCGACTGGGGATCGAACCCAGAACCTGTCGGTCACAGTCACACTCTTGTGCCGCTGCGCCACGACAGGCCTCAATCAGATTAAAGGAATTAGATTGTTTTTAACATAAATAAAAAGAGACGAATCTTAGTTCGTATCATGTTCAGGTACCTTTTAGGTACCGTTATTCAGGTAATACAATACTAAAGGCTGTATTATTTCTTATTATTAGACATTAATTACGTTCTTAGAAAAATCTAAATGTTTTATAAAATATTTAAGATTTTATCTTTTAAAATAACTATTAAAAACATAGAACTCAGATTCATTTCAAATGAAACTCTTTGACCGAATTAATCTCCAATACTAATTGTTTCAAATTTGACGATCTCACACAATGTACAATATACAATATATGTATATAATTAAATCGGATATAGAATTTCATTTAAAAAGTGATAATTGCGAAAAGCCCTTTAATAAGAGTGTAATATCCAAATATCTTAGTACAAATATTATATTTCTTTATTTTTGCAAAAAAATATATCTGAAATATATACTAGCAAGTATATATCTTATATCTATAGATGTTTATTCTTATCATTATAGTCGTTCTTGATTGTTCACAAGGGTCATTGTATAATAATCCGTCTATAAATCTAACATTCCAGGTATACTTGGAAATCTCCGAAATTACCTACATAAATTGATAAATATAAGGATGAAATAAAACGTTGCTTCATATTTTTACCGACGGAATAAAGAATTCTGATAATAATTAAATTAAATATTAAACTTAAATTTAAAAAGCGTATAAAAATTTTGAACGAAGCAGGATTTTTATACGCTTTTTAAATTTAAGTTTAGTATTTTCTGTCCTAAGTGTGGAATAACACTTTAAAACATAGTAAAAATAAATTAAATATTGATTTGAAATATATATTTAATAAATTTATGTAATGTTTGTAATTAAAAAAAAATCCTTCGTTTTTGGTTTAAATAGATATATTTTTTAATTATTTCAACATACCTGCGGCTTGGCAACAAGTTGTTCAACCCTACTCGAGGAAATGGAATTCAATATTTTCACTTCTCTCTGGTAACAAGGCAAGGCGCGGCGTTGAGCTCCGCCACTCAACACGCAATGGCTCAATTTCGGCAGAAAGTAGGAACAAAATGCTGTATCTAACAAATAGAGCCCCTGCTCTACAACAGGCGTCATTGAAAACCATAAATGTAATTTCAAATATGTCCATACACAAATTCACGTTTATTTTTTTTTTGATTTTACATCGGTAAAACAATAATCGTATTACACGTTTAAAAAAAGACAATTTTAACCGTATTAACCGCGTTTATTGATTTTTAAACATTTTTGCAAACTCGACGTTTCGAACACTTTGCTGTAGTCAATGGTCCCGTTTTCATGCTTTTTCATGTCTCAGGCAAAGCGTGGTATTAAGTTCCGCCTCCATAGACACCTCAAAATATTAAAAATAACAAATGAAAAAAAAAAATCGACGGAAAGTAAGGAATGAAGAACAGAGTGTCTTAGCACTAAGCTCCCAAGTTCCCTCCGTCTAGTCTTCCACGTGCTAGATGCAGCTTGAAACTGTAAAAAAATATCAGTCAAATCCATACTTGACTGATTTTAAATAAGTATTTATTAACCATCAATTTCATTTCACAGGATTTGGACGACAGAAACGAGACTCAATCGCTACTGGCGTGGACACCTCAAAAGGAGCACAACGAAAAGGTCTTGACATGTAGAGCGGAGCATTCAAAATTCAATAAATCTACAATAGAAAGCAAATTACCACTCAATGTATACTGTAAGTATATATATTTTTATGGTTTTTTTTTTTCATCTTATTCAGTAGTGGCGCCCGGGAACACACTTGTGACTGTAAACGATAAGTCGTAGGTCCGATTGCCAATTGAGGAAATGAAATAATAATATTTTCAAATAAAATATTTAATGTTTTCATTGCTTCGCTATGGTAACAAGGCAAATCGTGGCGTTGAGTTCCGTCACTCAATACACAATGCCTCAATTTTGGCAGAAATTAGTGAAGTGGAACGAAGTGGTGAATTTCTAGTGAATATGATTTCCTACAATTTTAACAAAATTGTGAGACACTGTTTACCTAAAAGGTATATATAAAACATAAAATAGCCGTAACAAATAATACTACAGCCGTAAATAACATAAAACCTTTCGATAAGACCCGTCTTTAGTGCGACAGCATAAAACAATACAGCTTGGCAATTCTTAACGACATAGGTGTATAAAACAGAGGGACGAACCTTGAGGATTAAATGTAACATATCAGCTTAGAGACAAACTATACGTTAGAGATATTTATTTATTTTCTACTTTATACTTAAAGGAAAATTTGCATATTTTTATATTATAAAATGGTATATGCAAATGTAAAATAACGAGTATATATTTTTTATAATTTACCAGGATTCGAACTTGTGCCACTTTAGACAATTCAGCCATACTAGTATTTTATAATCGAGCAAGGCCTAACGCGGCGTTAAACTCCGCCACTCAACACGCAATGCCAAATTCTGTGGAAAGTGGGGAACGGAAGTGGAACAGTGTCTTAACACTAGGATCCCAAGTTCCCTCTGCCTACCTTGCCACGTGCGGGACACAGCGTGAAGCTGAGGAAAGATTTGTTAGCATTCTTTCCATCTGCTATGACATTTACGATATATGTCTGGAGATATAACACTGAAATTAATCAATTAATTAGTTTTAAGGTCCCTTAACCATATGAATCCGGCAAGGATACGCTCACTGTGGAGCCCCGAGAGTCGGGAGACTACAAACAATGTGACTGTACTAGTCGCGCTTTACTCGTAATGTGCGACGTCGAAGCCCAATGTGGAACGCGGCGATCGGTGCGAGCGGTCTTGACACGTGCACCACGGCGCTGAAGTATCTAATTTGACTCAGTTCTATGTCGGGGCTCGGAACAGTCTGTAGACGACTTACGATCACTTTCCGTGGAGAAAAAACTATAATATAAATAAATAAATAATATGAAATAAATAACTCTTATAGACTTCATAGAACCTATAAAAATGCAGAATTATATATTAAGCACCAGTGATAACATAAAAATATGTCTATTCCGTAAAATTTTATGAACGAATATATTATTTGAAATACTTCTTTCTGTGTTTTCTTCACGAATTAAAGACATTGCGTGTTTTGTGCGCGGAACTCAACGCTGCATTTTGTCATTATAACAGCGATGAAATAAAATATTTGTTTTGTCTGAATTATAATATATTTCTTGCTTAATTCGTTATATCTACACGTAAAGTGTTAATACTTACATTCATGGCTATGTTATTCTGTCTCAGCGTGTTCAAAATAAAATAATAATCAACATTTTTAACTGTAAGCTAACCTAGCTATCATAAGTTAAGCCCTAATAAAAAAAAATCCAAACCTTTTCTTGAAAAACTACTTGTAGCTCTGAAACTGTCAGTCAGATTTTAATAAAACAAAGTTAAGATCATACCATACATAGGTCAATAAAAGAAAAGCATCGGTGTTAGGGTGAAGGAAGACATCTTCGATGTCAAAAATGAGCATGTATTAAAGTCAGCAATGTTAGAGTATACAGCGAATATATCCAACAATTACATCGGGTTAGATAAATCACACTAGGGAGTACAGATAGGATATATCTGTACTAGACTAATCCATAAGGCTAATTAAACAGAAAAATTCCAAATTTTTAATAAGGAACATGGTAGGAATCTTTCTAACACCTGGGACCCACTCTTAAAAAAAATAAAGTCTCAAGCATTCCACTTCAGAAGACTAGCAAGCTTTCACGGTAGTACGCGAGGCAATTAAAAAATCGTTGGCGGTAGTTTGATATAATAATTATGTCAACTGACATATGAATACCACTACAGTCTACCCGTGACCACGGACTACTGTAAAGTGTTCGAAACATCAGGTTTCCAAAAATGTACAAAAACCAACGTCGCGATTAATCTGTATCCAATTTTGTTACTAGTAGATTTAAAAACCACATTAAAATCTGTTAATTATTTTTTTCAAACAGACAAACTCCTCACCTCTTTTTGTATCGCCGGTTAAAAACAATTTAAATTATGAAAGTCGTTCCTATAAATACGTTATGCGCTTTAATCAGTAAGTTCTTTCTATACAAAATGTAAGAAAGTTTTTATTTTAAAATCAGTTAATTTTGTGTCGTCTTCTGTTTAACGTTTCACGTTATAACTTTGCAAATAATAAGCAATTATACAGCAATTTCAAGTCCATAATGGTTTTTCATAGTAATTATGAAATATTATTGTCGTTTTCGATTGAAATTTTTAATTGTGAAACATTTTCGGGTATATTATATATGTATCTATAAACGCCCAATTGGATACAAATTTGTTTTTTTACCTTTTTTGTGTTTTTTTTTGTTTGTAGTAGTATTAACGTTGATGAAGAAGTGAAGTTCTAAGTTCTATCAACTTTATTATACAAAGTTGCTTAGTTTAATAAAAATATTAAGTTGTATTGTTACGTTTTAACATTAATATATTCTACATAAATTATGCAAATTTCAGAAAATTATTTATTATAAGCAAAAAGCGATAGATTGTCCGTTCAATATTTACTCGGGGAAAAATATTTAATATTTTCATTTCCTCGCTCTAGACAAATCGCAGCGTTAATTCCAATTGCCTCTTAACAGGTAAATGTGTCGAAAATTGAGCAGAAATTAGGGAACGGAAACATTTTAACGAATAAACGGATTGGATTTGGGAACCCGATTTCCTGTGCCTATTCTGCAATGTACGGGACAAAATGTAAAGAAAAAAAAACACATGTACATATTGTGATTGCTGAAAGAGATTTTTTTTCACCTTCACGCTGTATCCTGCACATGACAAAGTGCCGAAGTGCTAAGACTTGACTCGACCGGATTGTTACCACCTCTGGCATTTAAGATCGGCGTTAAGTAGTGGCTTTGGCCACTGCGTTTTGCATTAGGTAATTACGGGCCCCGGTGCCCATCCACCTTAAAGGTCAGCAACGCTCCTGTAGTTCCTTTAGAATTACACGGGGCCGTGGGAGACGGTGATCACTTACCATCAGGTGACCCGTACGCTCGTTTGCCTTCTTTTCCATAAAAAAAAGACACTCTGTTCCATTCCTCACTTTCCACTGAATTTGACATATTGAGTGTTAAGTGGCAGCAGCACGCTTTGTTTGCAAAGAAATGAAAACATTAAATACGCAATTTGAAAATATTCAACATTTCATTTCGTCGAGCGGGAATGGACTCCACAAATTGTCAAGTTTATAGTCACACGTTTATACCCTTGCGCCACGACAGTCCTCAAATTGACTGAAAGTGTAAAAATTGTCATAATATTTAAATCGTACAAACCAGTGCCAAAACCTTAACGTTAAATATTAGTTATTTTTTTAAGTTAACGTATTTAACATTTTGCAAATATTGCCGGCCTGGTAAAAGTCTCTCCTTTCATCAAAACAAATTGAGAATAGTGAATAAACTACACAGATAACAAGCGCAACCAAAAACTTCATCGCAAACTGAAATTTAAAACGCATTAGAGCAAAAATTTTAACAACATGCCTTTACCGAGAATACTTCCAATCATATTTCTAACTCTAACAAACGAACAGCCAACACATTCTGATTTATCAAATTTGCGGTAACTGCAATGGAATAAGGTAGAAATATATTTTCGACACAGAAATGAAACTTTCATGCACTCATAAAATCGCGTCAAATATTCTATATGACATAATAGTGTGTAGTGTAGAGAAATAGTCCTTAACAGTATGAGAATAGAGGTTATAATTCCACAGATGTGCCAGTCGCTACGATGCACCTTGGTGCCAAGATGAACCCGAATGATATTGAAGAGGGCGACGATGTGTACTTCGAATGTGATGTCGATGCCAACCCACCCGCTTACAAAGTAGTGTGGGAGCACAACGTAAGTATGACTGATGTCTTACTTTATTGTATATATTTTCTTTTAATAATTTGATTTACTATGGAAGAGACAAAAATTGTTAGTGAAATATTAAGTAGATGGAATTTTTTTAGCAGATTTTTTTAAGTTTGACGCTATATCTATAATGTAGTAGAGTTAGCAAAGAGAAAATGGACATCTAGCCTTATGATCTTCCGTTTCCATTAAATATAGAGCAAAAGATAGAGATACAAAATGTACCATTTCTTAAAATCAGAAGTCTTATTGTCAGTAACAGAGATTTACTTAAAATAGTTACAGAATGTTTTTAGAAAACTATATATAAATCCTTAGGTCTTCTGTTTCGGTTGTATATGTATTTCTTAAAAATGGAAAAATGACGAAAGGGTAGATGACCATTTCGTCATTTTTACATTTTTATAAATATAGAATATTTAAATTGCAAGATATTGAAAATTTTGACATCATTAATATATTTAAAAGAGAACCAGTAAGACTATTAATTTACTGAAACAGAATAAAAATAATTTTATTGTTATATGAAAAAAAAAAAGTAAAAAATACCTATGAAACCTTTACTTCTAAGCTTTATATACACATTCGAGGCATTCTTTATTACTGTCGATGTTAAAATTTATATTGATGGAAATAATTTACTTTTACAGCGTCTACGAAGACGCATCTGACGACTTCGATGCTGTTGATAAGACTCGACAATTTTTCTAAATTATACTCTATTATAAGGGAATTAAAGCTCAAATTACAGAGAAGTAGATAATAACACTTATTAATTTAACACCAGCGCGGCCTCATGAAACTTTTCAAAGCGACGCTTAGGGATAATTACGTATTGAATGAGGTTTTATCTGGCGCATTATCTGGTGGAGAAAAAGAGACGGTACTCTTATAGCGGCTTAACGTAACTATTACACTGAATTTAAATTAATTATTACAAATTAAGTTAAATCTTTGTTAATTTTATGTATTTTTATAAGTAGAATTTTTTATAAGTAAGGTAAGTTCTTTAACAAAAGTTTAACAGACAATAATTATATTTCATACATTTGTAATAGTTCATCGTGGCGTAGCACAGGGATTGAATTGAAATATGTCGGTTGTTTTATTTTCCTTATTCATTTCAAGGAGTAAATTGTTATCATTTCCATATTTTGGTAATTATATAAAGAGCAGTAACAAAATCCGGAACTCAACACGCTTTTCCTCAAAAATTAAGTGAAAATTTAGAAACGAAGCGAGTTAAAAAACATATTTTATAAACACTTATTAAGAACGTATAAAAATTTAATGTAGCGGGATTTGAACCCGCGCCTCTTGGAAACCGTACAAGCGCTCTGATCTCTAAGCCATACGTCCCCAACAAGCTACGTCAAAATTCTTATATGCTTGTTACAACTTATTTATGTTGCTAGCATCTCTGTATAATTTAAAACCTCACATTTTAAATGAGAGAATGCTAAATATTCAATAATTTTACTAATTTTAAAGTGTAAATCTAAACTTAGGAAAAACTGTAAATAACTATTTTTCTTTCCTAATTTTGGATAAGCATTTTAAAATAAAAATAAAAACATGCAATATACAAAGTAAAATAAATAAATTTTAAATATAACCACTCAGCTTTACGTTGTATCGCGGACATGGCAGGGAGGGATGACTTGGGAACCTAGTGTAGAGATACTCCGTTCCGTTTCCCACTTTCTGTAAAATTTGAGTCATTGCGTTTTGAGTGTCGTAACTCAACGCCGCGCTTTACCTTGTCACCAGTGCGAAGAAATGAAAACAATAAATACGAATGGGTATCGAACCCACAACCTGTAACGTTTACAATCACATGTTTATGCCCTTACGCCACGACAATTCTCAAAAATAAATAAAATACAACCCAAAATATAAAACACGATATAAAATCATAGTATTTGACCAAACGAATATTCGTTAGTAGCGATCCTTTTTTTTCTGTCAACCTCGCAAATAGTTACATTTAACCAATCCACCGTGCCACATCTAACGGTAAACGTCATTTATAATAACAAAAATATTTTTACGCGACAATTCTATATTCATAGCTGAATGCTGTATTCATTTTAAGTTTGAATTTAGTTTTTGATTGACCGCGTGAAGCGCCATCGTGCATCGGTTTGGAAAAAGCAACACGCACACAGTATTTTCTGTTTTTTTTTTTCATCTATTTCGGCAAACCTATAAAATATTTGCAAAGCTTTACAAACGGCTTAAAATGGCTTTGTGATATCTAAAATTTACAATTTTATGGCTAATTCGTGTTGGCGTAGGTAGTTTAGATGGTTAGAGAACGAGTGGAAGGATAAAAGTAGAGAGAAAATTATATATAGGCCTGTCGTGGCGCAGCGGCACAAGAGTGTGACTATATAGGTTCTGGGTTCGATCCCCAGTTGAGGAAATGAAATATTTAATATTTTCAATTTAAATATTTAATGTTTCATTTCTTCGCTCTGGTAATAAGGCAAAGCGCGGCGTTGAATTCCGCCACTCAACACGCAATGCCTCAAATTCGGCGGAAAGTGGAGAACGGAAGTGAAACGGAGTGTCTTAACACTAGGTTTCCGGGTTCCCTCTGCCTACCCTGCCTCGTGCGGGATACAGCGTGAAGCTATAAAAAAAATATATATTTGTACAACGTTATTAAAAATTTACTTTACATATTTTTTTTTAATTATAATTATTGTAAGTAGAGAGGAGCTACTGCTAAGACAATACACTTGTAGGCGATTTTATAAGACATTGCATGTTGAGAAGTGAAGTTTAACACCGCGCTTTGTCTATAAGACCGCGAAAATAGTAAATATACATTAAACATAGACCCCTATGGGTGGGGATTGAATGAAAAACCAACGTGGTAAGCTGGGCTATTGCGCCACGACGGTTTCAATTAATTCGGGATTAAAAAGTACTCGGCTGTTAGTTTCGCCGACTTTTTAAACAATTTCTTAACACATTTTTCTAGCTTAACGCTAATGACCAGAGAAGTAAGAGGGGGCCTATTGCTAAAAGTAAATATTGAAGAATTCTAGAGGCATTGAATGTTGAGTGGCGTAACTTAGCGCCGTGATTTGTTTCGTTAAAAGAGCAAAGAAAAAAAATAATTTCCTTGAATGATTATGTGGAAAAGATAAGAATATAAAAGATAATTTTTTGCAGATATATGTTATGATAGTTTTTATGTTACATAAACTTTTTTGTTGAACATTCTTATTACGATAGGTACTATACCACGAAGTTGGCTCGGAGACTTGGAGATATTTAGTTTTCTTAGTGTGAGACGTACTTTATTAAGTAAGGCTTACGAGTATCCTGTAGCTTACTTGCTGTGATACTGTGTAGCCTCGACTTTAGTGAAGAGGGTATTAATATTAAAAAAATATAATGTTGCTGACATTTTTTACTAATTTTAAAAACGTATAACAACTTGAAAAGGATTTGAACCCGCGCCTTTTTAGAAGCCGTCTAAGCACTAAGTCATACGTTCTCATCGAGCTACGTTGAAGTTTATATAAACATGTTACAATTTATTTATGTAAACTAGTACAAAACATTTTCAGTGTCCTTTACAAATACACATAGATCAGAAGAGAAAAAAACAATTTTAAAACCTTAATCAACATTTACCCACAGGGAATCCTACTTCAAAACAATCCTGCCAACGGTGTCATACTCACCGGCAACACTCATCTGGCACTACGTAACGTGTCTCGACACCAAGCAGGCACATACACTTGTACTGCATCAAACGTTGAGGGCGATGGGAAGTCACCGCCTTTGAAAATGCAGATTGTTTGTAAGTTTGTATTTTTTATATGTAAATTGACTACTTGATTAATATACAAAAACATACCTATGATAAAATAAAATTCAATTATTTTATTTTATCATAGGTATGTTTTTGTATATTAATCTATTAAGAGACTCGAAAAGAGAGAGAGAGAAGAGACCGTCGTGGCCTGGAGTCTGTGGCTTGGGGAATGATTTATTTTTTTAGACAGAGAGCAGTAGGCAACCTAGTGCTAAGACTCTCCGTTCTATTTAAGACACTTCCGACCTCCACTTTTGGCTGAATTTAGGACATTACTTATTGAGTGACGGAACTCAACGCCTGCAATTATTAAATATTTTTTTTTTAACTCTCAAAAAATACATCTCAATTCAAAAAATAGAACAAATTTCGAAAGAAAGATACACCTGTCATGATTTATGTAGATATTACATTGAAAACGCGAATAGACTGCCTAATGTGTCATTCGGAAATAGAAATCATCTGTATTCCCATCAAAATCTGACTAGAACGAACATAACTAAGCCAATTTGTTTAGTAATAGGAGTACAAAATTTGTATGAATATTGTTATTTGTAGACTGTTTTCTAATATTTTATATATAGGAATATATTTTTAAAAGACATTGTGCTGTGGGCGAAAATTAACGTGTTACGAAGAAAAAAAAAAAAAAATTATTAATTTAAAAAAAAATCCTTAATCAAAGATGATTTTTATTAAATTCTAATCACAATATATAATACCCAAGTAGAAATGTCAAGGTAAAACGCGGCGTTGAGTTCCGGCATTCAACACGCAATGCCTCAAATTCGACAGAAAGTAGGAACAGAGTGTCTTAACACTAGGTTCCCAAGTTCCCTCTGCCTATCCTGCCATGTGCGGGATACAGCGTGAAGCTGAGTGAATGGATATATTGTTTTTTTATCAAGCCACATATCATTTCAAAATTTTAATTTATTAAAAATCAATTCACTTCAGTTACAACATGCTATTTTATACGAATATATATCTATATAATAAGAATTTCAAGTCAAATAAGAATTTCAATAACGACTCTCAATAAGCTTAAGCATACATATGTATAAAATAAAGGTGGAAAGGATGGGATCATGTTTAAGCGAGTACTTCTGAGTTTTATTTGAAAAGTTTTGTCCATAATGTTGAATGTTCGGCGTTTATATGTCGTCAGTGAATTATCAAATGTGGAGCCCATTTGTTTTATTCCCAATTTTCTCACGTAATAAAAGTTTCTTTTGTGTCATGACACAATTATAATACAAGCTTGAATTATATAGAAAATAGATAATGTATATTTATAATAAATCTGTGAGCGATGTCTGTACTTGGAAGATATATTAAATAAAATCTTATATATTGGTTATTAGGTATTGGCTTATATTGGTTTTTGTTTTATTTCAATCGATTGATAAATAAAAAAGTTACATCAATTTAATCTATTAAGATTGGCTACAAACTTTTTATTTATATGGCTTTTAGTTTTTTTCTCTCTCTCTCAGCTTCACGCTGTATCCCGCACTAGGCAGGGTAGGCAGAGGGAACGGAAGTGAATCCTAGTGTTATGACACTCCGTTCCACTTCCGTTCCCCACTTTCCGCCGAATTCGAGGCATTGCGTATTGAGTGGCGGAACTCAACGCCGCGCTTTGCCTTATTACCAGAGCGAAGAAATGAAACATTACATATTTAAATTGAAAATATAAAATATTTCATTTCCTCGACTGGGGATCGAACCCAGAACCTGTCGGTTACAGTCACACTCTTGTGCCGCTGCGCCACGACAGGCCTCAGCTCCGCTTTTAGTTTTTAATATATAGATATTATCAAAGAGATAAAGAAGAAGATTATTAAGGTAAGTCAATAAAATAATGTACTCGTAACTCACGCGAGCAAAGCAGCAGCAGCAGTAGTGTATAACAAAATCGTGGATTTGCTACTGCAAGTAGACAAATATATTAAAATTCGAGTTCAATACAATGAATAATTAACTATAACAAATAAAAAATAAACTCACATAAAACTTCTAAATACAATTCTTGTGACCAATTTGGTTTTTCATTCTAGATTATTTAACTTATAGAATCACTTTGTTGCCTGTCTAGACCATGTATCTCAAAATCACATAGACATATCAAGGCTTAAACAAAATACTGTAGTCGCTTGGAGCACAAAAAAATAAGCTTTTGTGTCAAAGCAAACAAACAAAAGAAATCCAAGGTACACTTACCCTAGACTTACGAGTATGAAATTTGATGAAAATGATAGATGTTGAAATACAAGTAAAGAAAATAATAAAAAAATATAGATATTTTTTTATATTTCATACAAAAGAAAAATAATAACAAACTCATATTTGACCCATACACCATAAAGGAAAAAAAAATGTGCCAATATTACGGAAAAGAGTCATTAAAACGCCTGTAGTGGCACAGCGGTACAAGCGTGTGACTGTAACCGACAGGTTCTGGGTTCGAACCCCAGTCGAGGAAATGAAATATTTAATATTTTCAATTTAAATATTTAATGTTTTATTTCTTAGCAATTAAAATGTCAATGCCTCAAATACGGCGGAAAGTGGGGAACGAAAGTGGAACGGAGTGTCTTAACACTAGGTTCCCGGGTTCCTTCTGCCTACCCTGCCTCGTGCGGGATACAGCGTAAAGCTAAGAAAGAAAGAAAGAAATTCATTAAAACCACTCTTTCTTTATCCTGTCTTTTTTATAAAATAAGTACCTACGCAAATTTGTCAATATTTATATTTTGTACATTCCGTAAAATCCTGAACTGGATATAGAACCGTTGCATGGCGATTCAATATTCCGGTTGATGATGATTTAAACAAAACTAGAAATTTTGTGTGCGCAGCGGCACATGCGTGTGACTGAAAACGACAGGTTGTGAGTTCGATCCCCACACGAGGAAATTAAATATTTAATATTTTTAAATTACATATTTATTTTTTTCATTTCGTCACTCTGGTTATAAGGCAAAGCGCGGCGTTGAGTTCCGCCATTCAAAACGCAATGCCTAAAATTCGGTAAAAAATGAGAAACAGAAGTGGAACGGAGGGTCTTAACACTAGGTTCCCAAGTTCCCTCTGCCTATCCTGCCATGTGCAGGATACAGCGAAAAGTTAAGTAAGTAGGAATTTAGTTTCTTTTTGGAATACGTTTATAGATAAATTTTAAAGGCTTTAATAAATGATCAATACAAAATTCATTATCAGATATTACAGAAATTACAATTGGGTACTATTTTAATGTAAATAAATTCCTAATACACAATATAAATCTGCTAACCTCTTCTATACTATACTGTCACCTGAAAGCGTCATATATTTCTGGAGCTACAGCACTGCCTATTAAATTATTAAGACTACTACACACTACATCCACACAAGTGTGCCAATTTTGGTCCAATTTACAAAATTTATACAGTCCAAATGTTAGGGTAGGGAAGAATGAAATTTCCTAGTAAGAGAATTCGATTATTGACAATTCCAACACTATATAGGCCTTAATGGCGTTGGTTTGGCCTCAAATTGACAGGCATACCGCATTTAATGGTGAAGATTATCTTTCCAAGATTCAATCCAGTCGCACAAAGGGATCAGCAATCTTCGATCATTTAATCAATTAGAAGCCAGAACAATACGGTAAATGGACTGACGTACTCACATTAAGCAGAAGCTGTAAGGGCTAATGGTTGGTTGTAAGAAAAGAAAAGATCGTTATCATGATGGTCAATGACAGAATGAATAAGTTGTACAATTTTCTCTTTGTAAGATGTTAGTATGAAATGAATAGTCTAAAGGTTGTGGCGTTGCTTTTGATATTTTTTTATAATCTACTTATATTTTATTTATTTTTTAGCTTTACTATGTATTTCATATATACTAAGGTTGTCAGAGAAAGGTTAATTTGTAAATACTATCCGTTCTCCAGTTTCTGATTTTTTAAATCATTTTGTTCTATTTTGTCTTGGAACTAGAGCAAAAGAATAAAAATAATTAATTACCTCTAGTGAGAATCGAACCGTAGAGTTTACAGTTAAACGTTGTGTTACTGCTCAATGTCGGCCTCATGTCTTTCTTTTGACATTTATAGCCTTATCAGTAACATTTTAGGAACAAAGAGACTCAATAAGATCTTTGATTTTAACGATTATTACACATTTTTTAATATTGTAAACAAAAAATTATCGTAAACAATATACGCTCAGCTTCACGCTGTATCCTGCACATGGCAGGGTAGACAGAGGGAACTTGGGAACCTAGTTAAGACACTCCGTTCCACTTCCGTTCCCCACTTCCGTTCCCCACTTTGGCGCAGTGGCACAAGCGTGTGACGATAGGCCTCAAAACAATACGCGATGTTGTATTTTATACATTTTTGATTATCCGAAAAAACACTTTGCAGTAGTCCGTGGTCACGAGTAGGTCAACACATTTAAATTTGTTTTATTTGAAACAAAAAAATATATTTATAAGTACCTCTGCGTTTAATTGCTATTTAGATAATTAATTCGACAGCAGGCTACAATACCGTACTTTGTGCCGTCATACATTAATGCTGTAAATATTCTGGTATGATTAATTTGAAAATATGTATAATGCACTGATGGACTCGATGGAGATAAATTATGTGGCCAAAATTGAAGTTTAAATGGGAACAAACATTTAGAATGATTTGTCGATCAACGCCTGTTATGGCGCAGGGGCGTGCGACTGTAGACGTGATAAGTTTTGCTCGGGTAACAAGGCAAAACGCGGTGTTGAGTTCCGCCACTCAACACACAATGCCTCTAATTCAGAAAGGAAAATGGGAAACAACTTTTTCCAATATTACATAACTAACAAGGTTAGCGCAACAAGCGTAAAAAACAAAGATTTTCATAATTTTATTGAAAAAATACAAACACATTGTACATACATTGTGTGACATATTTTTGATGGATCTAAAATTCCACAACAACCTTTCATAAAATGAAATGCTTAACAAACATTTCTTGACTTAAAACGACAATTTTCTTGATTTTCTTTGAAACTTTGCATCATAACTCTTTACAATTTGTACGTTTTGCCAGGAACAGTGATTAATTTAAATGTGTTAATAATTAATTAATGAAACACTGAAATAAAAAAAATGTCAATATATCATTAACAATTTATTTAATTGGCGATAAAATTCTGCAATGTTCTACTATCCTACGTATAACTATCTATTATCTTTTTTTGCAGCTTCCCCTGGAAACCCAAGATTAAGACATTCCTTTCCGTTTCATACTTTACACTGAATTTGATTACGTGTTGATTGGCGGAACTCAACGCCTTACTTATTTTTACCTTGTTGCCAGAGCGAAGAAACAAAAATAATAAATACTATATTTCAAGTAACATTTTGTTCGATACAAAACGGCTTTATTCTAAGCATAAGCTCGTAGCATCTCTAAGGATTTGCATGCAAATAATATAATACGTACTCAGCTATTTACGAATACCACGATATTATTATTCTCACTTGCATAATATAATTCTCTAATAACTTGTATATTATGTTATTCTATTGGTTGGATTATTTTTTAGCTTTACGATGTATTCTGCACGACGCAGGGTAGTTAGAGGGAACCCGGGAACCTAGTGTTAAGACACTCCGTTTCACTTCTGTTCCACCACTTTCCGTCGAATTTGAGGCATTGCGTGTTGAGTGGCGGAACTCAACGCCGCGTTTTGCCTTGTACCAGAGCGAAGAAATGAAACATTAAATATTTAAATTGAAAAATATTAAATGTTTCATTTCCTCGACTGGAGATCGAACCCAGAACCTGTCGGTTACAGTCACACGCTTGTGGCGCTGCACCACGATGGGCCTCAAATATTTAATACAAATATTAAATATTTCATTTTCTCGAGTGGAAATCGAATCTACAATCTCCTTACAGTCACACGCTTATGTACGCACCACAACGCATCCTCCTCAATAACAAATTTGTACATAATAAAAATATATATAATAATAACATATTTCCTACAGACAGGCCGATATGCCGGAAGAGAGAAGTGAAATTGATAGGTGCAGCGCTACAAGAACCGTCCAAAGTGGAATGTGAAGTGGACGCTTTTCCGCCTCCAGACACCTTTGAGTGGACGCTCAACAATTCAGCTGGCTCGATAAAGGTCGATCCCGTAAGTAACCTTCATTTAACCTTCAAAATGTTAAGCTGAGTTAAAGGTATTGTTTTATGTTTTATCTTTACGCATTTTAAACGGATGATTTTTTATAATTGACATTATTTAAAAAAAAATTCTTTTCCTTAACATTAATTATTACACTTCTTAGTCCCCTGATAATTAAGTTTTTATCTTTGGGTTGTGGATATAAGTTTTTTCTCTTCACAAATATGTCAATAAGATACAAAAAGAATATAATATATTATTTGTTCGTATTTCTCAGCTTTATGCTGTATCCTGCACGTGGCAGGGTATGCAAAGGGAACTTGGGAGCCTAGTGCTAAGATGCTCCGTTCTTACTTCCCTTTTTACCACTGAATTGAAGTCATTGCGTGTTCGCGCAGTGTAGTGTAGTGTAACTCAACGCCGTGCTTTGCCTTGTTACCAGGGCGATGATATAATGATAATGTTACATATTTCAATTGAAAAAATCGATTCGATTCTTATTCGATTTTATTGTCACTCTTATCTATACTTACTGCTTATTTATTATAACTAGATATCATTAATTTAAGGTTATGAAATTATTAAGACCTACATAAACAATTGAGTCGAACCTGTACCTCGTGAAAACTTTAATAACCTTCTTTAAGTGCTTGGACGTTTTCCAAAAGGAGCCAGTTCGAGTCTAGCAACGTTATAATTCGTATACTTTTTTTTTAATTACAAACTATCCTTTAGATCTGGGATTTTTTTTTTGTGAAATAACTTATATACTCTGTATATATTAGAAGGGGAAACCTTCCAATTTATTCTTATTGATAGAAATAAAAGAAGATATTGGCTTTCTGATGTGTGTTGTTAGAGATAATGAATTGTGACCTTGATTGTCGTTGCCTTCAAAATATTGATTTGGAAAAACAGCCTCATAACGTATAGCGACCTAACTGACATTGAAATTTCAAATATATCTATATGTTTTTCCCTTAAGCAAGTCTGGCAGTAGCAATCCATTCTTAAGACAATTCATTTTATTCACTTGCAAGCCACGTTTATTCTCTCACTCTCAACTTTAGGCTGCAATCCGCACGTGGCAAGGTAGGAAGAGGGGATTTGGAAACCAAGTGTTAAGACACTCCATTTCATTTTTCACTTTCCGCCAAAGTTGAAGCATGAAAAATATTAAATATCTAATTTGAAAATATTCAACATTCATTTCCTCGAGCGAGGATGAAACCGCACAAACTGTCTCGTTTACAGTCACACGCTTGTGCTCCTGCGCTACGACTGCCCTCACTTTTTATTCAATTTTAGATATGCTATCAACTGTCTTGAAGCAACCGAATACTGACGGACTGAAGCTGATAGTTAAGATTAAAAAATCTTTAAAATGAATAGACAAATAGGCATTAACTTTTCTGTCCTTAACGAATGTAAGCGTAACGAGTTATGTTATTGAAACCGTTCGATATTACGTTTTCCTTCATACAACGATAGAATGGATCTCATTGCCAGCGTCTGTATTTCTTATAATATACAGTGGGTACAATGGTAGGGTGTTCAAAAACATAAATAATATGTGGTTTTTGGGCAAGCGTACATGACATAGTGCTTAGAAAATAATATATCTATACTTATAATATATCTGTAATTTACCACTGTCTGTACATAGAAGATATAATTAAAAATATATTGAAACCTGTCGTGGCGCAGTGGCACAAGAGTGTGGCTGTAACCGACAGGTTCTGGGTTCGATCCCCAGTCGAGGAAATGAAATATTTAATATTTTCAATTTAAATATTTAATGTTTCATTTCTTCGCTCTGGTAATAAGACAAAGCGCGGCGTTGAGTTCCGCCACTCAACACGCAATGCCTCAAATTCGGCGGAAAGTGGGGAACGGAAATGGAGCGGAGTGTCATAACACTAGGTTCCGCTTCCGTTCCCTCTGCCTACCCTGCCTAGAGCGGGATACAGCGTGAAGCTGAAAAAAAAAAAAGAAAAAAAAAATATATTATAGTGAATTTTGTTAATGTAATATTTTTTTTAAATTATTGTCTTTTTATCTGTTTGTCTGTATATCTGTGCCTTTAAAGGCACTTATCTCAGAAACGGCTAACCGTATTAAAGTGTAGTTTTCACTATTACATTTTAGTAACTTTACTTCTACATTTAGTGTTTGTCATATTAGTGCAAAATTTTTAAAGATTTTTTTGGTTGAAATTTTACTTTTCGA
This sequence comes from Eueides isabella, assembly GCA_019049475.1. Classification (NCBI taxonomy): domain Eukaryota; kingdom Metazoa; phylum Arthropoda; class Insecta; order Lepidoptera; family Nymphalidae; genus Eueides; species Eueides isabella. Next base: position 2,951,550 of record CM032397.1, read on the forward strand.
TGTATAGATATTTTCTTAAAAGTGATACTGTTATTAGAGCAGGAAAATTATTTAAATTAGTAAATAGAAGAGGGTAATTAAAACGGGCGAAGACCCGGCCGTAGTAATATTATATTAATACATTAATACCAAGTTTCTACACTCAAGTAAACCTTTCACCAATTGACTGCCAGAGGTGTAGAGCTTTCTCTACAAACAGTCAAAAGATCACACTTACAATATTAGCTGGATACTGTACTGAAAATAGATTGATTGATCTTGGTTTAATAAAATAAAGCCTATACAAATATATAGGAAATACGAAATAAAAAATAAATATTAGTATTATTTTAAATGAATAATTAAAATACATGATTAATATTGTTTTCTTTAAAGTAACTTAATGCATACTTCTATATATATTACACTGTACTTATGTACGTTTTCTTCTTCTTATTTTATTTATTTAATTTAAGCAAACTTCGTTTAAGTTATGACTAAGTGCCATAATTCTTTACTAAACTGTAAACAAAGAAAAAAATAAGCAGGCAGAGAGGAATGAAAAGTATTTTTAACAATAGGTTCCATATATAACAATCATAACATATCCTACAGTAGCATGTAGCTTCACTTGCATGAAACACCTTAATAAAAATCTTTTTTGTCCTCATTGAAGTCTTAATAAATATAAATCAATAAGATCTTTAATTCAATAAGTTTTTGTTCAAAATATGTACAATTTTCAATGTACGCGATTAATCTGGAAACATTTGTTTAATTTAAATATATATATATATATATATATATATATATATATATATATATATATATATATATATATATATATATATATATATATATATATATATATATATATATATATATATATATATATATATATATATATATATATATATATATATATATATATATATATATATATATATATATATATTTAATTAAGTTTTAAATATACTGAAAAACATATTTCTATAACTTAAAAATAAATTACAGTTCATACACTTTTCAACGAATTTCATAAATAACTAAACAACTGATCACCTAATAAAATACCATTTGGAAGTAAATTAAACAACGTTGACATTGAAAGTTGAAAGAAAAGAAAATATTGTCGTTCGACCCATTATAATAATTGTACTATCATTATTGTAGAACGTTTATTTAGTATAATGTAATTGCTTACAAACATTTTATCATCATTGTTTCAATAAAAATATAGGTATAATTATGGTTGAACTCAGCTTCACGCTGTATCCCTCACATGGCAGGTTAGGCAAAGGGAACTTGGGAACCTAGTGTTGAGACACTTCGTTCCCACTTTCCGCCGAATTTGAGGCATTGCGTGTTGAGTGGCGGAACTCAACGCCGCGTTTTGCCTTGTACCAGAGCGAAGAAATGAAAACATTACATATTTAAATTGAAAATATTAAATATTTCATTTCCTCGACCGGTGATCGAACCCAGAACCTGTCGGTTACAGTCACACGCTTGTGCCGCTGCCCCACGATAGGCCTATGGTTGAAGGTATCTACTAAACCTTAAATACGATATAAACATTTTTTGTCCATGGTGTATGCTTTTACTTATCATCCGGGTACAGGACAGATATGCCCTATGCTTGTGTGCCTTATATTTATATAATGTTATATGTTCTATGTGATTCGTTGAAAGAAAACTCGACTACCTAATGAAACCCTCGCCTCTTATATGAGACGAGGCAAAAATAGAAAATCGTTTCACATCGGTAAAACGGTCTTCTATCCTTGCTGACTCGAAAGAAGCTCACCAAGTCATTCCTGCTGTAGCTTTACGAATAAGTGGAGTTAGAAACTTGCATATCACCATCTTCTATTCCCTAGTTTTAATATACAAAGCGCTTGTAAGTGGTAATTAATATCACCCTAGATTTTTTGTCAGCTTCACGCTGTATCCCACGCCTAGTCAAGTCAAGGTACTCCGTTCCATTTCCCACTTTTCACCGAACTTGGGATTGTTTGATTGGGGATGAGTGTAGTAACTCAACGCTGCGTGTTGCTTTGATACCAGAGCGAGGAAATGAAACCATTTAATATTTAATTTGAAAATATTAAATATTTTATGTCCTCGACTGGATATCGAACTCACAACCTATTGTTTTTACATTCACACGCTTATGCCTCGTTGACATGAGCACTCTAAAAAAATCTTTCAATTAATAAATATATGTTCCTTTAAGTATAATTAATTGGCTAGAAACCAAAGAAACATCATTTTATCACGTTTAAAAAATTCAATATATTTTTTAATTATTACCTTTAAGCATATCGAGTCTTAACAATGCTTTTATGATGTTACCGTTAAAAGCGTGAACGTGGAAATTTTATACAAATTTTAAATGAGACAATTAAGATTCTTATCAAACCTAAGTCATACAATATAAATTATATAACGTTGAATCGTCGAAACGTGAAGTACTCAGGAATATTATAAATAGGTATATAATTAATTATTTCTTAGGATTAATTATATACTTTATGCATATTTTTTTTAATTAATTATATTTAAAAAATATATTTTTTAATTATTCCTTAACGGAAATATAAAATGCTATTGAGAAATCGTTAGCGGTTGTTTGACATTATAATTATGTCGATTGACAGACGAAAGTCCAATAGTTAATATTTATTTTTTCAATAATTTTATTCTTTTTTCCATTTTTCTAAGCTTTGTGCTTTTTCCCTAGCATGGTAGCCAGATAAAACGGGGCACTAATTGCAACGGTGCTAATAGCACTTGTTTCGCGCTATCCCGTTTATCCTCCCACCCTCTTACACCCTTTTACTTTTGTCCTTCAGAAAGTTCTGCTTTTTCGTAATAAGTTCTGTAAGAACAACCAAGTCTCCAGTCTCTTACCGATTCCTCTGGCTTCTTTAATATTTTTAGTTCCATATTATGTGTGAATAATTAAATAGTATTTAATATATAAATGAAAATGTTATTTAGGAAGGCTCAAAAAGCAACAAAAAATTTACAAGGATTTCAATCTAATCTCTCATTTCTAGATAAATTTATAGTTGTCGGTTATAGCAGAAAGAATAAAAGTACTTACTTTTAATAAAAACAAACAAAGAAAAAATATTACTTCAAAAAAGCATGAATCATTAAAAAGACGTTGCTTTTAACATAGTTTTATACACAATATTACTTAATCTGTTCTCCAGAGATTTCTGACATAGATTTTGTATGTAAGTACAAAGGGCTATATCCTTGCTCGTTTGACTCAGAAAAGTCGCGAAAAGGTCGCAACTTTGGGAATACTTCCTGATTTTTTATGATACCACCCTTGGGCATAAGAAATTATTGAAAAGCGGATTCTTTCTTTGTTCTGTGATATGAACGGCCTCTTCTATTGAACTTTATTATTCAACATCGGTGTATTTCATATTCATTTTTACAATGAATAAATCACAAATGTTTGATAGATTTGGCATTGATTTTGTATATTTGTTTTTCGTGTTACTGTTCGTACTTACTTACTACTTAAAGATCAATTGATAATGGCTGATGAAAAAATTACATATAAAAGTGTATGCATTTTTTTTATATCTCATACACACACACACACACACACTCACGCACACAGCTTCACACAGCTTCACGCACGTGGCAGGGTAGGGAGAGGGAACCCGGGAACCTAGTGTTAAGACACTCCGTTCCACTTTCGTTCCCCACTTTCCGCCGAATTTGAGGCATTGACATTGTCAGAGCAAAGAAATGAAACTTTAAATATTTAAATTGAAAATATTAATTATTTCATTTCCTCGACCGGGGATCGAACCCAGAACCTGTCGGTTACAGTCACACGCTTGTGACGCTGCGCCACGACAGGTCTCTGATAGCTTCATATTACTCTTAATTTAATTAATTCGATTTATAATAAGCTTTCATATAAATTAACTATCGATTTGTATAGATTGCTTACTAATATAGATAAAAATATATATAAACGTAGAACAGAAACGTTGTATTGTAAATTTTTTCACACAATATACAAACGAGATGGAATTTATAAAATTCACTCGAGAAGGTCTTTTCTCAGTTCGTCCAACCTTATTATTTATTTTCTTAAGAAAATTTCAATAGCCGTGTTTCTTTTTCTAAGAACAATTTTGAATTATTTATAACTAATTGTAAATATATATACGAGTATACATTAAAACGTTTGAATCTAAGAATTCATTTGAAAGATATAAAAAGATGTCTAACATTCCTATAGAGAAATAAATATAATTAAAATTAAATAAAACAGTCGTTTTAAGGAAGGTCCTTTCTTCTTCACTGACAGTAGCAATGGTTATTAAGTGTAAAACTGCTAAATCCATTTTATCTTTACTTAAACTATAAAACATATTTAAAAAATACAAAATTAACCTTTATGAAACCTTTATAAGGTCTGTCGCGGTGCAGCGGCAAAAGTGTGTGACTGTCGCAGTATATGTTCTGGGTTCGATCCCCAGTCGAGGAGATGAAATATTTAATATTTTCAATTTAAATATTTAATGTTTCATTTCTTCGCTCTGGTAATAAGGCAAAACGCGCAGCGTTGAGTTCCGCCACTCAACACGCAATGCCTCAAATTCAGCGGAAAGTAGGGAGCGCAAGTGGAACAGAGTGTCTTAACACTAGGTTCCCGGGTTCCTTCTGCATACCCTGCCTTGCGCGGGATACAGCGTGAAGCTATAAAAAAAATAAAAAAATATATAAAAATAGGTACATATACATATAAGTTACATACCTCTAGTTTTAAGTAATGTAGTAGACACTGTATCTGTCGGCACTTCTTCAAATGTATAAAAGTAAAGAAAAGTTATAAGTAAATGACATCTGGAAGATCGTCATCAAATCATTTCTCCTGCCACAGGATTACGAGCGTGTGACTGTAAACGCGAAATATTGTTGGTTCGTTCCCCACTCTAGCAATTGAAAATATTTAACATTTTCAAATGAAATATTAAATATTTTCATTTCTTCGCTCTGATATCTAGTAAACAAATAACAAATTAGTGGCGTTGATCTCCGCCACTTCACTGCCTCGAATTCGGTGGAAAGTGGGGAATAGAACGGAATGTCTTAACTTAAATTTCTGGTTTCCCTCTACAATAAGCGAAATACAACGTGAAATATTTTTAAATACAATAAAAACAAATTAAAAATATACATGATATAACCAAACATATGATAAATAATGTTTCTTTTTTTCCTAGGACCGATTCACAGTGGACGCACAGTCTGGTAAATCAGTACTAACCTACGTACCGGTATCGGACATAGATTACGGCACTCTGTCGTGTAGAGCAACAAACTTGGCTGGACAACAAAGTTCACCCTGTATATACACTCTACTGCCAGCTACTCGGCCGGACCCACCTTCCAATTGTTCGGTGTACAATTTAACTGATGACTCATTGGATTTGACGTGTTTAGCAGGTAATTTGATTATAATTATGCCATTTTGCACTATATTTGAAATATTTTTTAAAGGAAGGGCAAAAAAAAATGCTTTACCAAATTGATAAAATTATTTTTTTGAGAATTTAGTTTAAGATAGTTGTTGTGTTGAAGATTCGATTCCCATTCGACGAAATGTAAATTTAACATTTCCATTTCTTCGCTCTGGTATTGAGGCAAAGCGTAGCGTTGAGTTACGCCGCTAAACACTAAATGCCTTCAGAATTCTGTGGAAAATGGGATGCTGAGTGTCTTAGCACTAGGCTTCATTTACATTTCTTTATACATGAGTATAAATAATTTATTGATAACTTACACAATCTTAATTTTCATTTTTTTTTTAATAAACGTATGCAAACGTATTTAAGTAGTATCTTCTTTAATTCTCTGCGACGTTAAGTTTTACCACACATCAAGGATTATTTCCATTTCGGAAAAAAAAAGGAACATAATACCAAATTTGTTATTTTGAATGAGATTTAAACCATTAACAAAAACTAACTTTTACGCTCAGCACTTGTATACACATAATCCTTTATTTACGTGACCATTAAGGGTTTCTTTATGGAGCAATTCCTTCTAATAAAAATGAAGATTAATATTAATGATGGAGTCAGCCATTAGCTGAGTTTAAATTTTATTATTACTTTACTTTCGTAAAAAATAGGGGATGTTTGACTATAAAAAATAGGAATAAATAGACAATTCAATATAAAACACGCCATTTTCACGTATAGACAGTGCCGACCATTTTTGCCGTGTGAATAGGATCATCCTGGTACTGATGGTGTCGTAAGAGGCGACTAAAGTACGTGTGGTAGAGTCACGTTGCCAGCAATGGCAACACGCATGGCTAGATTCGGCTGGATTGTTACCACCCCCGGTATTTAAGACCAGCGTTAAGTAGTGGCTTTGGCCATTGTGTTTCGCATTAGGTAATGTCAACGCTTCTGTAGCTCCTCTGGTGCTACACGTGGCCGTGGGCGATGGTGATCACTTACCATCGGGTGACCCGTACGCTCGTTTGCCGTCTCTTCCATAAAAAAAAATAGAGTAACATTCAGCGAAACCACCTTAAGACAGTTTCATCACAAAAACGTGATAGAATAAAAATTATCTATCATATTCTTGTGATAATATCATTATAATAAAATAATCGCTTTAAAAGTACCGAACGTAATTTATTTAAAGATATATTTTATTACAGGCTACGAGGGTGGTTTACAATGTGTGTTCATAGCTGAAGTATGGGCGAATGAAGGTCTTGTAACGAATTCAACTAACGGAGCAGCAGTATGGAATCTCAGACGACTTGGTGCTAACAGGCATTTAAAATTAGTTGTATACGCAGCAAATAGTAGAGGTAGATCTGAACACATTACATTCACTGTTGAAACTGCGCCAAGATTGTCACCAAGAACTGGTAAGTTTTTAATTTTTTACTCGTTTTTTTAAGTTTTTAATTTTTTTTTATCGACCCAAATAAAAATTAAAGAATTAAAAAAAATGAAACAAAATACTTTTCATATACATTCTATAGTATATTTTTGTTTGAAGCTCTAACCTATTGAAGTAAAAGTTTTTAATTTTTTACTCTTTTCTTTATAATTTTTGGAGGATGTAGAAAGAAATTCATTATAATATTGGATTATTTTTTGATATTGCACATAAAAAGTATGGACAATTATCCATCACAAATTTTATCGAACCAAATAAAAATTAAAAAAATGAAACAAAATATTTTTCATATACATTCTATAGTAGATTTTTGTTTGAATCGTTAACCTATTGAAGCAAAAATTATATGATTTTGTCACGTTTTGTCTTATTATCAAAGCAAGAAAAATAATTAATTATATCATATGTTGGAACAGAGCCTACAACCGCATTTATATACTACACTAAAGCAGTCTCTTTAAAAAAGAATTACAAAATTTCAACAAATGAAACACAAAACAACCGCGGCACAATTAACTGTATGAAAACGCAACTCGAGCTCACTCGAGGCAATATTGAAATGTCGAATAATTTTAAGAAAATAACGAAAAACAACCACTAAAATCTAAAATCCTTTACAAATTTGGCATTTTTGTTATAACGACGAAAACCGACGCCAATATTCTTGTTAGAACTTTATAAAAAGACTCATTTTTTTTATAAAACCAATGTAAGAAGTTACAAAGCGCACGAGATCCTTTTATAAACAGAGAACATACAGTTCTTGATCTTTCTTTGCACGTTTGGCCTTTTATCGTTTACGCTTTAACTTGAAATCTTTTGTTGCAATCTGAGTGCATTCTATATATTCACAAATACTATAATTCAAGTACTTTATACTACAAAATACTACTTATTCTATTTGTATTTTATTCTTATCTTCGATTTCTCTTTTTAAAAATAAGCGATTTCGTCAAAGTTATTTTAAGCGTCGGAATTTTATAACAAGATGCAAAATATTTAATATTCTTTTATATAACAACCATTGGTGTGGTAAGCAGAAGGAGCCTGGTGCCAAAACACTCTGTTTCCATCTAACTAACCATTTATTGAGTGTTAATTAACGGTAATTAAGGCCGCGTAAAAAAATACGTTTTTTGGACAAACATTTGCAATGCGCATGAAAAAAATGTACAATAACGTAGTGTGAAATTAATTTTATTTTCTGTTAGTGTTTCTATTTTATATCATTTTCCATTTTATATCATTTTATATCATTTTCAACACAATTTTGTTCTTACTTCACCATTTTGCCACATACTCGTATGTAATATATGTATTTTTGTATATGAACCTTAAAACACTTTTCATGTCAGCGTACAATATAGAAAATTATGTACTGCAGAACAAAAATTAAACAAATTCAATTTATATTTTTCCTTCAAAATATTTTTCAACAATAGAATAAACCATACAGACGGCTGTATGACATTTAAAACACGTTTCATGAATCACGTAGAGCGGTGGAAGGTTTCTTTTTGAATAAGATTTTTCTGTTTGAAATATATTTTTGTATTAATATGGGTTTATCATGGTACAGGGACACAAACGTGTGACTGTAAATGCTAGATTTTCAGTTCGATTCCGACTCTTAAAATATTTTTATTTTCTCGCTCAGGGTATAATATTTCCTTTAGCCATGCTTAGTGAATGAGTGTGAAGTTGTAAGAAAAATATATATGTGTAGAGGAAAGTATTAATATTTACGTTTTTTTGAGTTCAACCCCTGCTTTTCCCGAGTGAAAGTTCCTGCTAGCAGAAGAAGTGTCTTGGCACTAAGTGTGCCTTGCTACGTTCAATAAAGTGTTACTTACTTTTATATTAAATTTTATTCAAAATTACATATATGGTAAATATATAGCAGAGCAGGCAGATCAAAACTAATCTTAGCACTACTCTCAGGTCAAATTTCGAGACTTTACGATTTCAGTAGAGGACCTTAACGCCGTGCCTTGTCTTATTACCAGAGCGTGAAAAAATAATATTTCCCCAACTGGGAATCGAATCCACAACCCTCGTACTTAAAACTTTTACTCTTTAAATATTTTTGTATATTGTATTACTTAGGTAAACTTTATTCATTGTTAATTAAGACTGTGATTGCGAAGGCGCACAAACGTGTCACTGTAAAAGCGACAGATTATGAATTCAATTCTCTCTCAAAGAGATAAAATAAAATATAGGGCATGTATGAAGAGGCTGATGACAGTGGACGAGGCGAAAGAGGTATGTCGAGACCGTAGCGTTTGGCGCTCCGTCCTCTCTGCCTACTCCGCTAGGGATATAGCGTGAAGATAAGTAAGTAAGTAAGAGATAAAATATGGACAATTTTCTAATGGATTATTTATTTTTCATTTCTTCGCTCTGGTAATAAGGCAAAAGCGCAGCGTTAAGTTTCGCCACGCAATTTCACGCAATGTATGCTTCCAATTCGGCAGAATGTGGAGAAGAGAATGGAGTATCTTAACACTAGTTTCCCACGTTCAACTCAGTCTACCATGCCATGTGCGGGATACAGCGTGAAGCTGGAAAATAATCATTGCTTAAATATTTTGAAAGGAAAAAAGTTGAAGTACTTACTAACTTATACTTTACATGGAAATTATATATTTTCCATTGCTTAAGCGCAGCTCATTATTTTACTTATAATTAAAAGTACTTATAACTTCAAAAGATTTTTTATAAAAATAATTTTATAATTTTCCTAAATAAAAAATTACGAAATATACAAAACAAAGTTGTTATTTTCATTTTAAAAAAAAATCAAACATCGCTCATAAATAATAATTTGTAGTATATGCATCTACACAGATATACATCTTAAAAATTCTATTTTTAGTTTAATCTATATTTTTTCTACCGCACATCTAAAATGATACTGTCTCTACTTAACCCTTTTAACCTTTTCGATCCTGGTAACTCAAATAGAGGCAGATTGGGAGGCAAGATTGATCTATTATATTATTAAAACCGATTTTTCATGAAGGATTTGCGCTCATATCAATCGTGTAGGTTATATTGAAAAGATGTATAAAGATAACTGTACTAAAAAGAAGATGCTATCGTAGCACGGTTGTAGGTTCTCATGTTTTTTTATGTTAGGTTAATGCTATTAGAACAACGTTGTGTCTGAGAAACCACAAGCCCTACGCGGTTGCTTGAAGGTTCACCCATGGAAAAATCATCTTGCGGGATTCGAACCCAGATTTGCAACCATAGAATAAACAATATATATACGCGGTCTATACTTTGATTCCTGTTTATAGATATGTCGTAAACAACTAATTAGAAAACGAAATGATATTGTACACCGCCCATCACTAGTCGAATTATTATGTGAAAGGTTTCTTCATAGGTTTTAAACAATAAATTTTTTTTTAGCTTCACGCTGTATCCCGCACGAGGCAGGGTAGGCAGAGGGAACCCGGGAACCTAGTGTAAGGACACTCCGTTCCACTTCCGTTCCCCACTTTCCGCCGAATTCGAGGCATTGCGTGTTGAGTTGCGGAACTCAACGCCGCGCTTTGCCTTATTACCAGAGCGAAGAAATGAAACATTAAATATTTAAATTGAAAATATAAAATATTTCATTTCCTCGACTGGGGATCGAACCCAGAACCTGTCGGTTACAGTCACACTCTTGTGCCGCTGCGCCACGACAGGCCTCTTGCATACATCTCTACCTCTAATAACTTGTTCAAGTGGTTCGCTCACTCCACATTCGAGGAAATTATATATTTAATATTTTCAATTTAAATATTTAATATTACGTCGCTCTGGTAACAAGGCCAAATCGCGACGTTGAATACGCCACTCAACACGCAATACCTCTTATTCAGCGGAAAGTGGAGAACGGAACAGAGCGTCTTAAGACTTGGTTAACAAGTTTTCTCTATCTTCTCTCTTCTTTTCCTTGTGTGTGCCCCTGAGTATTTTGGATCACGGAACTAAACGCCGCGCTTTTACTATTGCTTTAAAATCCTTGCTAGAGCGATAAAAAATTAAAAAAATCCTTCACTTGTCTAAAAATACATAAGAATCTACAACACGAACAAATACAACCAATAATATACATTATCCAAACCAAAGTAAAATGTATAATCCGAGAGAATCAACAGAAATAATAACATGTAATACAATTTTGAGTACGCAAAAAGTTCCATACGCCGCGCCGTTTCGTCCCGCTGCGGTTGCATTTGCTTGCCGGCTAACTTTTATTAGAAGTACTTTCATGGTCGGTGAAATTTCGAAAGTGTTCCGTTTTAACTGTTATTTTGTTGAAAAGCATAAGCAGATTTCACAATTTGTAATGCAAAGCAGTGCTACCAACTTTTCCTACTTTGAAGTTTATTTTTTTTTTTATTATTCTGTAGAAAACGAGATTTTCTGCGTAGATTGTAGTACAGTAAAGTTATCATATTTACAAGGATTTTTGATTCAAATTCAGTTCAAAATAAATATTTATTTTTATTTTGATTACTTATGGGAGTTTCGATATTTAAAAGTTGAGTATATAACTTTTTTGTTATATTTTTTTTATACTATCGATAAATGAAATGTAATATATAAATGGAATAATAAATATAACAAAATTATTGACGCATCGGAACGTAGCACAAGAACATGTGAGTTCAGCCACTCAATACGTAACATATCGAAAACTGACCGGAAGACAGGCAAAGGTCTATCTTCAAGCCAGGTCCTCTTTGCTTGTCCTATACATGTAGGTTTCAGAGCTAAAACGAGTATAATATAATAAAATTAACATCATAGAGGCTTGTCATGGCACAGAGGCACAAACGAGTGATTGTTAAAGCGACTGGTTGTGGGTTTGATTCCTACTCGAGGAAATGAAATATTTAATATACTCAAATTAAATATTCAATGCCTTTATTTCTTTGCTCTGGTAACAAGGCAAAGCACGGTGTTGAGTCTCGCCATTCAACTCGCAATGTATTAAGATCGGTGGAAAGTGGAGAACGATCGGAGTGTCTACACACTAGGTTCTCTAGTTCATTCTGGCTTCCTTGCCAGAACCATGCTGTATCGTGAAGGTGAAATAAAACTTCCCGCCATATAATAGGTATATAAAATTAGCTTTAAGTAAGTGTAGAGCATAACGAAAATTTATTTTTTTTATATATTCCATTACAAAATCGTTCGAATGATCGAGAATCCTGTTGAATATTTAAAAATACTTTAGCGCGGGAGGTATGTGAGTTTGTTTCCATTAAATAGGAGCCGTCAATATTAGTTTGTTTTACATATACGTCATGTTTTATCTATTTAACGGACGTTGAACGTTACAATACAAACTCTCAAAACTGATTTTTTTTTCAAAAAATCATTAAAATTATTTTATTATAATAGTATTAATATGGAAAAGAATTAAAATATTATATGGGGCAACAGAACGGAGTGTCTTTACACTAGGTTCCAAAGTAAACTAGCCTACCTAATCTGCCTACTGTTGATGCTCACTCGGAAAACGACCATTAGCAAGGTTACACACTAACTGTGAATTATATTTTGAACACAGCAACTGTTGAGCTTACCGGCTCTTCTCAGCGCATGCCGAGCCGGTGGCAGCTTCTTGACTTGACGATTCAAAAGTGCTGGTTATCGCCTAATTTAATAAAAAAATATATTGAATTTGACATATTAAATTTTTACTAGTGCCTCTTGTAAAAATGTTTGTTCTTATTTTACTACAGTAGTAGATATAGCACAGCGTTGAGTTCCGCCTCTCCACAAGATCTTCTCGAGAATTGGCCGAAATATAGGTAACGTAGTACCTTACAAATAAGTTCCCTCTGCCTCCTCCGCGCTCTGTTCAAATTTTGTAAATACCGCTTACCTTAAATATCTTTCTAGGTAGGTATTGAAAAGTTATTGTCAGCATACTTCATTATACAGTTTCCCTCTGAAGTATATTGTATGGCGTAACTTAACGCCGGCTTCGCCCACTTGATATTATTTTTATATAATAACTAAATAAAAATTTTCAATTTATTGAAACCTATGTGTTATTCTGTGTATAAGCAATATTATTTATTGTAAAGTTACATCTATATTCGTTCAGTAGTTTTTGTGTGAGAGTGGAAATTAAATAGAAAGTTATCTAGTAAGAGAAATTCAAAATATTATATCCATTTTCCTAGTACAGACAGGGGTGCCTAATCACGTGCCTCTTCTGTACCGCAAACTATGAAATAAGTTAATACCAGGCTAATTAGACAGAAACTGCACTCCGAACTTGAAAGCTTACCACAATTTAAGCTCTTTGAAGCTTAACGTAATTTTACAATTAGATTATATCAAATTAATTGTATACATCAAACGTGCAAAGCTATATAGTTATCCATAATGTAAGATCATCGTATACATTATTTTGACGCTGACAAATGATATGTCGTAATAATTATTATGAATCGTGAATCACGAAGCTAAATCCTTTCTTAACTTGCTAATTAATTAATGTTTACAGTTTGTATGGATTTTGGACTTTTGTCTGTTGATGTTATGGTGGTTGAGATTGTTTGGGGGTAGCCACTTCGAATCTAAGTTGGGGTATATTAAAATTACTGTTGGAATATGAAATGGTAGGCAGAGCTACTAGCTATAAAGACATTGTTACTTCACTTTTTGCAAAATTTTCGCTGCTTATAACGGAAACACGGAGCATAACGCCGCGATTTGTTAAAAAGTTCGATCGAGAAATTAATTTAAGTCGTCTCCCGTAACGTCGTATCAATTTCAAACTGTTTCATACGAAAGAAAACAGAACACGAACGTAATTAAATAATGACTTTTGTACACTAAATTAATGATTTCCAAACTGCGAGGATTTTACGTAAACGTTAATAAAAGGAAAATCGTATAATAAATATGATAATTAGAAATTTAATATCAGAACCTCCTCGAAGTTTCTCGAGTGTATTATCCCTCGATTATGAGTGGGGTATCTTTTATTACCTGGAATTCGTAAAATTTTAAGTAATTATATTAAGTGTTGAGTTATAAGAATATTTGTTTATGTTTTGAAGCCAGACGTTGTTCAGGTACAACTGTGTGATTGTAAGCATGACAGGTTCGATTCTCACTCGAGGAAATTAAATATTTCATATCTTATTTCCTCGCTTTGGTAACGAGGCAAAAGCACCGCGTTAAGTTCCACCAATTAACGAAAAGCTCAGTCAGAATTCAGCGGAGAGTGGGGAACAGTGTCATGATAGGTTCCTTGGTGTCCGCGAAATACGATTGTAATTAATATGGTTTTTTAAAAAGAAATATTTTTGCATTAATAAATAGAACGCCTTGTTGTAAACGAACTTGGTCCGTTTTCATGAAGCGTTTACGTCACATTTTGCTTGGATTTTTTTTAAACTTTTTCTAATCATATATCAATATATGATTACATAAATTAAATTATAGGCATTACTAAAAATATTTTGATGTTCCAGGCTTTTAAAAAAGAAAAAATTCTTCACATTTCATATGTTTGTCGAAGTATATTATACAAGTGGAGAAAGAAATCACATCCTTCATTTACGAAAATTAAACATATTTATCGATATGACCAGTCACATCATATCATAAACACATTATATGATATTTTATATAAATATCTCAATATTAACATGCAAGATGTGAACTTATAATCTTCAAAATCACGTACATCTTAACTATTGTAGATACTACAGTCCAAGTAGTTTGAAATGTCAATTTAGATAATTTTGAACCTTAATTCAATCCTTGCCTAACGACAGCTAGGTAAAAATGTAGGCGTTACCATTACCAACCATTTGCCTTAAATTCGAGTATCAATTTCGTAGCTTAATCGAATTGTGATGACAATGTTATTCTGTCATAGTTTAAATTTTAAATTTTCTGCCAAGTTGCTTGGTATATTTCATATAAGATAGCAAGCTTGTCGTACGACTGGACACACGATAAGTTGCGGGTGCAATCTCTACTCGAGGAAATTATATATTTAATATATTCATTAATTTGCTCTGCAGTGTTTTGAAATGAAGAAACTAAATTATTCACTTTGTCACTTTCCCGAGTGGTAATCAAGCTCACGATTATCGCGCTTATAGCTAAATCCTTGTACCGCTGATCCAACGATGGCGTCGAAATATTTAAAATTTGATATCTCTTAGAAAATACTATTTGTCCACAGAACCTCAAGAGCCTTGGGAAGTTAATTGGGCGGTGGGTGGAGTGTTGGGCGCAGCTCTCACTGTAGCGGTCATCTTATGCCTTGCCCTTATTGCTACCCGAATACGGCATAGAGCTAGAGATTATGAAGGTATTATTTTTGATATATGATTTTTTGTGTGTATTGTTATATAATATTTAAGATTTTCTTATAAAATTATAAAAATGAAATTTTTTTTGAGGATGAAAGTTTGTTTCTTTTTTTCTTCTTTGAAAAAACCATACAGTAATATAGCTCATATATGTAAACATCACATAGACAATTTATGTAAAGATTTGGTATAATTTGGTTACAAGACTACAAAGAATTAAGCGGGTGAAGCCGCTGTGATAGTATAAGTGAGTAAGATAGACCGTTACTTTATCTGTATCTAATTACGATCAGGTAAATGAAAAGTGTATGTTTAAAAAAACATAAGCCAAAAAATATAAGATTTGAATGATTATGGTATATTTTTTACTATGTATAGTTATTAAATAAATTTAAAGCCACTTGATTATAAATCGGCTCTATATGAGCTCAACCCCTACAGGGGTGATATCATATAACTAGGTCTAACCCTCTGACTACTTCGCGATGCAAAATACATCCTAGCTAAAACGTAAGCGAAAACTAATTTAAAAAAAAATATATATTAAATACTCAATTTCTTCCCACAGTCACAATGCAGTCAGCCAAAAACCAAAAAGCGACACTTCAGAAGCGATCTTCCCCCGACGACCGCAACCCGGATCTTATTCCACTTAGCAAAGGTAATTAATTGCACTCACGTTTCATTTTACCGGAAGTAGTATAATAGAAGACTTAGATGTTATAGCCCCGAAAATGAGAGGTGTAGTAATTTGACCTGTTTGTCGGTTTGTATACTTTTGTGGCATCGACATACGGCTCTTGATCTAATGAACCATTTTTATTGTGGTTTTCTTTATTCGAAAACCTTGTTCGTGGTGATTTTTTAACTATATTTAATAAAAATGTAATCAGCTTGAATAGCTACATATACTTTGGAATATAAGGTAGACTGATGAGGTTTTGAACCGAGGCTATTTTTAAATTTAATTATTTATATGATTTTATTAATTTTAAGTGATAACAACTGAGCAATATCATTTCATTTTGTATTTGGTATTTATTTTTACGCAATGATTTTTATCACTACTTTGTAGTGAAACAGTGAAATGTCGTAGTGTGTATACAGACGGTTTTGCATTAAATTTAAATGAAAAAGACATTTTAAGATCGAGAATTATAACATATCACCACGCACCAAGATCGCTTCGTTAATATTATCATTTTTCTCTTAACCATATTAAGATTTTCTTGTTAAATCTTATTTACATAGATATCCATATACATTTGTAAGATTCACATTAGAATAAAGGGATACTAAAGAAGCCTGTTTTGTAAAATATTAATTACAATGTTTTCAGCCTATTTAATACGTTATATTGAATGAATGTTCAAGCTTTGTTCTTAGATATTCAGTCTTTACTGTAAACAATGTTTAATTTAATATTAATTAATTTTATAAAAGGCATTAAAGTGCAAAATATCTCATATTTTGCTTCAAATACTTTGAATAAATAAATTGTTTTGAAATATAAAGAGCAAGTTAACATATTTTGGAATACAAAGTGTTATGCTTAGCTACGTTGGTATTAATTATTTATTGATTAATGTTAATTGATAAAATATTGGTTGATTGGTGCTTAGAGATATCCGTAAAAGTTTGGGAAAATGGATCATTGATGAAGTAAAAATTTAATTAATAACTAATTTCATCACAGGGTACACAGAGGGAACTTGGGAATTTGGGGTAAAACACGCTGTTCTGTTCTCCACTTTCTGCCAAATGTGAGGCATTGCGTGTTGAGTAGCGGAACTCAAAGCCACGGCTTGAATTTTTACCAAAGTGAAGAAATGAAAACATTCAAAATTTAATTTGAACATTTTATTTAATTGCTGGAGTTTTATTAATTATTTTATTTCTTCAAGTGTATATACATATATGTATATATATACACTGTATGAGGCCTGTCGTGGCGCAGCGGCACAAGAGTGTGACTGTAACCGACAGGTTCTGGGTTCGATCCCCAATCGAGGAAATGAAATGTTTAATATTTTCAATTTGAATATTTAATGTTTCATTTTCTTCGCTCTGGTAATAAGGCAAAGCGCGGCGTTGAGTTACGCCACTCAACACGCAATGCCTCAAATTCGGCGGAAAATGGGGAACGAAAGTAAAACGGAGTGTCATAACACTAGGTTTCACTTCCTTTCCCTCTGCCTACCCTGCCTAGTGCGGGATACAGCGTGAAGCTGAAAAAAAAAAAAAAGAAAATATATATATATATATATATATATATATATATATATATATATATATATATATATATATATATATATATATACATATATACACATAATAATATATATAAAATTAACTTTAATTAAATTTAAACAGCGGGCTTACATATTTTGGCATAGAAACTGGTCGGTAAAGCTAAACTCGATTTCTTTCAGTTTCACGATGTATTTCGCACACGGCAAGGTGGGCAGAGGGAATTTTGGAAACCAGTATTAACACACCCTGATCCGTCCCCCAGGGTTCCCCAGGGTTCCCCAGGTTCGAATTTGAGGCATAGCGGCATTCAACAGAGTGGCAGAATTCAACGCCTCATTTTGTCTTACTACCAGAGCGAAGAAATGATTTTTGACTCTTAGCTTCACGCTGTATCCCGCACATGGAAGGACAGGCAGAGGCATCACATGATTGTACCCCTGCGCCACGACAGGCCACGGAGCTAAGCTACTTTAGTATTAATTGTGGATGGTTGTGCCAATGTCTTTCGTGTTCTAAAAACATTACATATTCAAACGTTTCACGATCTTACATAAAAGCTAGTCGTAACAGATAGTGACGTACCTTGGAATTTCTGGTCTAGATGTTTATGGTTATCCAACCCTAGATGAGTTTAAGAGATTATTTATAGCGACAGGGTCGCCCAGTTGAATTAGAGATAAGATAGATGTATAGCGGAATAAAACCTTTATATAATATAAAAACATGCGGAGGAAAGTAAAAAGCGAAACTCACTCAGGTTCCCAGGTTCCTTATGTCTACTATACTATGTGCGTGAAGTAAAAAAAAAAATCACTTACTTAACTATAAAATATGAAGCTATATAAAATTGTAATTTTTTTTCGCTAAAATAACACTGAAAATCAAGGGCCATTTATTTTTATACAGAACCTAAGCGGACCGCTCTTAAGATAAGATGGTATCGTTAAGCGTAATGCGAGCTCGAATTGGCCATCCTATATGGAAATACCACATCTTTTTTACAATATTAAGGTTTTCATTTATTCAAGTCTTATTATTCTTAATGTTAGATATAAATGATTATTTTTTATGGCAGTTTCTAAAGCTTTAATTTCATGGTTGATTAAAGTGGAAACGGGCTCGCATCGGAAGCTTTATTTACTATTAAAAAATGTACATTATATTAAGCAATATATTTTAACTACTGACTTGAACAATAAGAAATGATTTAGCGTTGACATTGTTTATCAACTTACGCTAGAATTTATTCTCTCAGTTGAGATTGACTTCGCAATTGTCGAGTTCACAGTCACAATCCCTTTGCACTTAATGGAGACAACATCGTAACCTTAAACAACGTAAGTAAACTTCAACTAATTATTTTTTAATAAAATAAACATTACATATTTAAAATACTCCTCAACCAAAATATGTGATTGGATCCAAATTTCATATATATATATATATATATATATATATATATATATATATATATATATATATATATATATATATATATATCTATATATATATATATATATATATATATATATATATATATATATATATATATATATATATATATATATATATATATATATATATATATATATATATATATATATATATATATATATATATATATATATATATATATATATATATATATATATATATATATATATATATATATATATATATATATATATATATATATATATATATATATATATATATATATATATATATATATATATATATATATATATATATATATATATATATATATATATATATATATATATATATATATATATATATATATATATATATATATATATATATATATATATATATATATATATATATATATATATATATATATATATATGTATACCTTACCCGTTAGTTCAAATATTAGTGAATTTACATAATAAAATTAAGCTCTTAGCTAACATTTAGGTTACGACGAAACTAATGGGTACTTTCATTCAGGAATTGCATTTACATCGAGAAAACGATTTTGTTCATAATAAAATTGTAGGTAGAAAATGTTTTGAAGCACACTAGCTTTCATATAATATTTTCTTAGAAAATAATAGTATCTTAAGAGTAAAAGAATTTATTCATATTTTTTAAAAAATAAAGCGCTATTTTTTATTAAATTTGTATAATTTATATAATGAATCATCATAGCTCATTGGCACAAGCGTGCGACTGTAATCATGACAGGCTGTGTCCTCGATTCCCACTCGAGGGTATAAAAAAATCAAAATTTTCATTTCTTCAGTCTAGTAAATAGGCAAAGCACGACGTTAACTTCTACCCCTCAACACGCAATGCCTACAGAGACGACGTAAAGTGGGGAACAGAAGTGTCGTAATGGGAACAATATATCTTAAATATAGGTTCCCAAGTTCCCCCTGCCCTAACCCCATACCCCTGTTCTGCCTACCAAGCCATCTGCGGGATAAAGCGTAAAGCTAAAAATAAAAATTGTATTCAGCCGGGCATGTTTCATCATCACTGGAGATGACAAGTGAATTATTGACACTATAATATGATAAAACCTATAATAATATATTATTTCTTTACTGTATAATTAAAAAGTGAATGAATGGATTTAGTGAATGACACAAACTCAAAAAGAACATATATCTTAGTGGCCAAATCGCTTTAAACGCTATCGCTAAGAAAGTAACGCTAAGAGGTGCAGATTCGAATCCTATTGTGTTTTAAATTTTATCTTAAAATGTAAGAATTCATTTTGTAAAAATGAATTAATGGAGAAGTTTGATAAATTAATGCTAAATATTAACGAAGTTTATTTAAAATAAAGTTATTTATTTATATGTCACTCCAATTTATGTAGCAATAATTAATTATAACACGGCAACAGTACCTTTGTCATGAAAACCTTTGGACGAACTGTACTAACCCCACCGATTCTATTGTACCGAACAGTAATATTTCACAACTTTCCTTATTAACCGAGCAAACTAGGACGAAATCTTTTCATCTTTTGATAAGGGCACTAACTAAGAAGCTTTACGATCTTCATTTTGCACTTCAAGTGACGCCTGGGTAATTGTTTTCGTAAAGTACATCCTTTTTGTGGATGAAATTTCAAGTTGGCTCAAGTTAAGTTGTTTTCTAGTTTATATATACGTAAAAACTTGTCCGGGACTTTGTTTTGGATTTCTTGAAATAAAAAACGGTATTTATAATTTTTAAAAAATATATTGGTATATTAATTTGAGGTCTGTCGTAAAGCTGTATGGTGTACGAGCATGGGATTTCAATCGCGAAAGGTTATGGATTCAATCTATATTATAATTAGAATTATATAATAAATTAAATGTTTAATATATTAATGTCCTTATTCAAGTAACAAATCTAAACGCGGCGTTGAGTTCCGCCATTCAACACTCATTGCCTCGAATTCGGAGGAAAGTGGAAAACGTAACGGTTTGTCTTAACACTAGCTTCCTAAGTTCCCCCTGCAAAACCTGCCATGTGCGGGATACAACGTGAAGCAAATATATATATATATATATATATATATATATATATATATATATATATATATATATATATATATATATATATATATATATATATATATATATATATATATATATATATATATATATATATATATAAATATATATATATATATATATATATATATATATATATATATATATATATATATATATATATATATATATATATATATATATATATATATATATATATATATATATATATCTTAATTATTAAGTACTCATGTAGTATAATGGTAGTTACGTAAGAGATAGCTTGAAGCAATACCACCTTTGCCTACATTTTAATATTGATATCGATGATATTTGAACTTTTTTTTTATGAAGGAGAAGAAGAAGCTTAATATGAATATTATTATATTTGTTTAAATTAAATATACTTAATTTAACTCTAAAAAGATCATTTCGATAGGGCTTTTTCCTTGAAATTTATATATAAGCGAAACGCTATACAACACGTACTCCAAATAAGATATTAATAATAAAAAATTTTATAAATCCGACAGTAAGAAAATTAAAGATTTTCACCAAAATCCTAGAGAAATAAATAAACCAAAAAAAAAAAAAGATACGGGCGACGACTTCTTATAGAATAAGTAAGATACCCTACTCTGTACCTTCACAAATTGCTATAGACGCTCTAATTTCTTGAATTCCAGAAACTTTTCCCTTGAAAATCTTATGAAAAATAAATAAAAGCTCACTCAATCACAAAACGGGAGCAAATCTAAAATGTATTTGTAACTCCAACGTGCAATAAACCTGTACAACGCAGATGTTATTAGATAAAGTACTCTATAAATTGTGAACAATCTACAGTGTTGTACGAGTTAGATGTATACGCTTCAATTGGGAAGTATTGATTGACTGACGGTTGAAGATTCGTTCCCTAATCAGGGGAATTTTAATATTTAAAATATTTTTCTTTCCTCGTTTTGGTAACTGTATATATATAGCTTCATGTGGAATCCCGCATATACATATGTAGATAGAGGAAACTTGGAAACCTAATATAAAAACACTTCGTTCCGTTCTCCATTTTCTACCAAATTTGAGGCATTTCATGTTGAGTGGCGGTGCTAAAAGTTTTTTGATAATGATGGCTTTAATTTTTGCCAAATATTTCTTTGTAACTTTTATATAGACTGAAAATTGAGAGCATGTAGTCTTAGCGTTAGCTAATCTCGTAGGATAGATGTAAGTAGTGTTACGTATAAGGAAATTGCACCACAACATTTACGATCCTCGGCAACGCTTGTTCATAACAAAGTTATTACGTCCAATTGAGCTTACTCATTATATATACTTATAATAATTTTCAACGTAGATAGTATATACTTAAAAGTGATAAAATTATTAGAACAAGAAAGTAATCGAGATTAATAAATAAAATAATATTATTCAAGCGGGCAAAACCGCGGGTAGTGTATATTTTAATATGAATATTGTCGTATGGCCGTGACGTAACGGAACGACTGTAATACTTGAAGGTCTTCTTCTTCGAATCCTGCTTATGAAAATTTATTATTTTAATTTAGGCTCAAAAAGAAAGAAGGTCGCAGTTTTGTGTTCTGTCACTTATTAAATAGCATCTTGGGCGGAAAGTGAGGTATATTCAATGTTTTCAATGTAAAGATAGCTATATAATTATGACATAGGTTTTTGACGCCTATTACATGGCACAACTGTGTAACCAAATGTAAACGCGACAGATTGTGCCTTTGATCCCCGCTCAAGGAAATAAAGTATTTAATATTATCAAATTAAATATTTAACGCTTTCATTTCTACGCTCTGTCAATAAGGCAAAACGTGGCGTTGAATTCTGCCACTCAACTCACAATGCCTTTAATTCGGTAAAACATGGGGGACGAAAAGGAGTGACTTATCTGTAGGTTCCTAAGTTCCCTCTGCCAACCCTGCCATGTGTAGGATATAGCGTGAAGATGAGAAAAAAATAGGTCTTTTTAAAAAGATTAAGAGAGTTCGATCTGGAGAGACTGATGACTTCGATCTAGAGAAGTCTGTCGTGACGCAGCGGCACAAACGTGTGACTGTAACCAATGGGTTGTGGGTTCGATCCCCATCCCCATCTTGGAAATGGAATATTTAATATTTTCAATTTGAATGTTGTCATTTCCTCGCTCTGGTACAAGGCAAAACGCGGCGTTAAGTTCCGCCACTCAACACGCTATGACTCAAAATTCGGCGGAAAGTGGGAAACGGAAGTGAAACAGAGTATCTTAACACTAGGATCCCAAGTTCCCTCTGCCTACCCTGCCATGTGCGGGATACAGCGTGAAGCTGAGTGAGAGATTAGAAGATGGAGAGCCATTCAGTCTTCACCCTAAAACATTGAGAAAAAGGTTATAAACAAAAACGTTTCATACATATTTTCTGATAAAGCAGGACACAGACGTTGTTAGACAAACTGCCCTGTAATTTGCGAGTCGATCCATTGTACTGTCGACTCGAAAACTTTGCTTATTAACCGAACAAGCGCTGGAATCTTTTCATCTTCAATTAGGAACGCTAATGTAAGAAACTTTTACTCATTTTTGTTGTTTATTTTTCATTTTCAATTTGAATACCATCTTTTAGCGGACGGAGCTTTCTTGAAATAAAATGCATAAGGAATTTTAAAAATAATTTATATTAATATATTAAATGAGCCTGTCGTGGCGCAATGGCAGAGCGTGGGACTGACAAAGTAACAAGTTGTTAGTTCGATCACCATTTATGGGAATCAGATATAAAAATATTTTCATTTCTTTGTTCAAATAACAAGGCAAAGCACGACGTTGAGTCTCCTTAAATAATTTATTTAAAGCTTATATTTAATTTTGAGTTGATTGGCGAAACTCAACGTCGGCACTCCATAATTGCATAAACGCTTTACTTGCAAATGTATATAGGGATGAAACCCGCAATCACCGTGTTAACAAAATCACGATAGCGTCGAGTGTTTAAACACTACTATATGCGGGATATAGCGTGAAGCTATAAAAAAAAAGCAAAAATTTTTTTTTTTAGTTTCACGCTGTATCCCGCTCTAGGCAGGGTAGGCGGAGGGAACGGAAGTGAAACCTAGCGTTATGACACTCCGTTCCACTTCCGTTCCCCACTTTCTGCCGAATTTGAGGCATTGCGTGTTGAGTAGCGGAACTCAACGCCGCACTTTTGCCTCATTACCAGAGCGAAGAAATGAAACATTAAATATTTAAATTGAAAATATTAAATAATTAATTTCCTCGACTGGGGATCGAACCCAAAACCTCTCGGTTACAGTCACACTCTTGCGCCGCTGCGCTACGACAGGTCTCACAGCTGCAGCTTTTACAGTCACACGCTTGTGCTACTGTCTTACGACAGACCTAAAAAAGCACAAATATTGTATATTATATTATATTTTAGGTCTGTCGTAAGACAGAAGCACAAGCGTGTGACTGTAAAAGCTGCACGTAGTGTAGGTTCAATTCCTACTCGAGAAATTGAAATATTTAATATTTTCAATTTTATATGAATCATTTGAACATTTTCATTCATTTGCTCTGGTAACAAGGTAAACTCAACACTGTCACAATTTGGCGGTAACTGAGAAACAGAACTAAGTATCTTAACAATAAGTTCCTAGTTTTCCTCTACTTACCCTACCATGTGCTGGATATTACGTAAAATAAATGTTATATACAAATTTATATCCTAAGATATAATTCAGATAAGCACAGAGATTTCGGAACGTATGTTGAGATCGAGTTCATGTTAATGACTGTATTACGGCAGTTTATTATGTAACTTGCGTGTTTGTTTCAAGGTAAAGCTTAACAAGGCTCTGACCCCTTTGTAAAAGTAATATATTATGTACATATGTATAATTGTGTGTTATACGTATCTTTATTCTATATATGTATAATGATGAGTGGCGGAAGTCAAAGCTGCGCTTCGCCTTGTTACCACAGTGAAAAACTTAAAAAAATAAATGTCACGTTTCCTTGAGTGGTGATCGAATCCACAACATATTACTGTTATACTCGTAGTGTGACGCAGGGAGCGTAACGACCGATTATATTTCGTATAATCGAAATTTATATTTTATATACACACATTAATTTACATACACGAAATTTAATATTTTATTTTCTCTGTATTTAACGCCGTTGTTCCTGTTCTGGGAACAGGAACAACGGCGTTAAGTCCGCAGTTACAGACAGTGAAGTACAGAGGAGTCATAATAGGTTCCCAAGTTCCCTCTGCCTACTATAGTATATGCGGGATGTGCAACGTAAAGCTAAAAAATATAGAATGATTTATTATCGTTATTATTTTTAATATTCAAATCTAAAATGTCAATAAAAGTTTGTATCAAATCCTAATGTAAAACAAAATGATGAATGCCGTAACTTTTTGAAGCAATTTATCAATCTAATAACTGAATGTATTGGAGTATTGAAAAATTGGTAAAACTTATTATTATTCAGTCTAAATATGATAACTGTTATACTAATGAGGCCTGTCGTGGCGCAGCGGCACAAGAGTGTGACTGTAACCGACAGGTTCTGGGTTCGATCCCCAGTCCAGGAAATGAAATATTTTAATATTTTCAATTTAAATTTCATTTCTTCGCTCTGATAATAAGGCAAAGCGCGGCGTTGAGTTCCACCACTCAACACGCAATGCCTCAAATTCGGTGGAAAGTGGGGAACGGAAGTGGAACGGAGTGTCATAACACTAGGTTTCACTTCCGTTCCCTCTGCCTACCCTGCCTAGTGCGGGATACAGCGTGAAACTGAAAAAAAAAAAAAGTTATATATATATATATATATATATATATATATATATATATATATATATATATATATATATATATATATATATATATATATATATATATATATATATATATATATATATATATATATATATATATATATATATATATATATATATATATATATATATATATATATATATATATATATATATATATATATATATATATATATATATATCCACACATATATGTATAATTTTGCCACTATTTAATTTAGCCTTTCTAAACATATCACCGTAAATAGACGTCAAGCTTGAGAGATCGTCACAAGAGATTTGAGGTTGCCGCTTACTTAGTTCAAGAAATCTGAATCGCTCCATTCAAATGAATGTCACCCTAGTAGAAAGCTCAAAGTTCATAACATTAATCATTAGTGTTAACGTCTAGAACTGTTTAAGGAAAAATCCTGGCTGTATATATAATGTTCGTATTTTTTTTTAAATTGTTCTTAGTTTTATTAGTTAATATATGGTGTATATGTAAAAATAAATAAATAGCTAAATTGTTTTATGGTGTAGTGCGATTAGTGCGATCTAATTGACTGAAAGCGCCATGGTTGTGAGTGTGTGTCGATTTCTACCCTCACTCAGCTTCACGCTGTATCCCGCACATGGTGGGGTAGGCAGAGGGAATTTGGGAACCCTGTATTAAGGCACTCCGTTCCACTTCCGTTCCACTTCCGTTCGCCACTTTCTGCCGAATTAAAGAATTTATTCGCAGGGCCTACCTTATGTGGTCATCTTGGCAACATTTTACACGAAATGTTTTTAGTGAGCTAATATAAGCTAAATTACTGTTACGTTTCTTCTTAATTTGTTCAGTTCAGCAATTTATAATATCAGTAGGATAATTCATTTGAAGTTATACCATATTAATTATATAAACAAAGTCCTTATTGAAGATAGTTCATTTAAAAAAAAAAACATTAATATTAGATCCGTTACTGCAACACTTGCCCTTCTCAGAAATCTCTACTATCAGAACGGCATTACAACCAGATCTTATAGATATGGTATTCAAACTCAATGAATAAATTACTGTAGTGAAGCTAATATATAATATGTATGAATTATTACTATATTTCATATACAAGTATATGATATATACTTTTATATCAGTTTTCACGCTGAATCCCGCATATTGTAGAAAAGGCAGAGGGAAAACTTAGTGTTAACTTAAAATATTAAAACAATAATTTATTTCTTTTATAAAAAACAATTTACTTATTTATGTAAAAAAATATTTCACATTGATGTATAACGTATAAAAAGTTTTTACATTTCTTACAACAACTGTTAAGACAGTTACAAGTATCATGAACGAATAAGACAAATAAAATCTTCATGTAATCTAAAGCGCTTGACATTTGCCCACTTTACTCAAGGGGAATAGAATTAGTTCTCTGTAACGTTGAAGTAACTGTGATGAAAATACAGTATAGAATTTGTATTGTTGTCTTTGTTATAAGTAGAATAAAATTAACCAAGTAAAAAAAAATATTCTGTTACTACAGAATATATATTTTATATCTGTTACTACTGAACATTGACTATACTTCTTTAGTTATATTAAACATTTAATAGGTTAAATGCTTAATATAACTAAAGATGGCGGGGTAGGCAGAGAGAACGGAGCGCCAAGCGCTACCTACGGTCTCGGCATATCTCTTTCGTCTCGTCCACTGTCATCAACTTCTTCATACATGCCCTCCGGGGGGCTTATGCTTTTTACGGCCCTATTTTTACATAAATATGTTTTGCCATTCTTTTATTACTCATTTCCTCGATATGCCCAAACTACCTAACCACGTTCGTCTTCATTCTTATCGTGACATCCACTAACATTCTGTGCATTTCTTCATTGGGTATACGATCAGCTAAACTGACTCTTCATATCCAATCGTAGAGATCGCATCTACATAGTATTAGTTTTTCCTACATTCTTCTTCTATTATACCCACGTTTCGCTACCTTATAAAAGCCTTGGTACCAATACTACAAGCCTTGTGTACGGTCAAACGTGCAGCTATGCTGACGTTTTGCCGTCTCAACAATGCAACTAAGGCACCGTTAACTCTGTTACCGCCAGCAATACGTTTCTCCCCGTCTTTTTCTTATTTATATATTGAAAGCGTTAAGATATTATTGTGTTTTAAAAAATAAAGCATTAGGCGATAAATCATACTGCGTTATTGATAAGGAAACCAAGTGTATAATCTTTATTTTTGTTTCACTTATGTCCCATACATGGCAGGGTAGGTAGAGGAAACTTGGCAGCCTAGTATTAAGACCGCGCCGTTATCAATTTCCACCGAATCTGAGGCATTGCGTATCGATTGGCGGAACCCAACGCTGCGCTTTAAAAACTGCCGCGCTAAAACATGAAATATTTAAATTAAAAATATTAAATATTTCATTTTATTAAGTGGGGATCGAACTTACTACCTGTCGGGTACAGTTACACGCTTATGCTGCTGCGTTACGACAGGCCACAACAATACAATCTGCCCCCCGCTAAAAAAAAAAGAAATCATCCCCCGAAATGAAAAATGAATCCACCCCCTTCCGTTTACAAACAAACACTGTTCTACTGCGCCATAACAACCTGTATTCAAATAACATGCAAATGTACGTATAATTTCTACATACGTACATAACTAATGTGATACCTCTCTATCTAATCTGTTAATGGAGTAACCCGAGAACAACCCTTGATTTCTATTACAAAGGAACTGATTTTGGACTTCGTTAGGAAATATCTAAGTAACGATATTTTGTAGTTTTATATTATAAAAATAATAATAAACGGGGAACGGAAGTGGAACGGAGTGACTTAACACAAGGTTCCCAAGTTCCCTCTGCCTACCCTGACTTGTGCGTGATACAGCGTGAAGCTGAGTGAGCCAGCGAATAATAAAAAAAACAAAACGCCTGCGTAAATATAAACGCGGCAGGTTTTGGGTTCGATTTCCACACAGATAAATGAAATATTGAATCTTTTCATTTTCCTTCTGGTAACGAGGTTATGCGTGAAATTGAGTTCTGCCAGTCAACATGTTATCATGCAATGTCTTTGAAATTCAGCGAAAAGTCCGGAGTGAAAGAATTTTAGTAGATACGGAGTGTCTTAATACTTGGCTATCTCTGCCTAAACTGCCATGTTCTCTACTCTACTCAGCTTCACGCTGTATCCCGCACATGGCAGGCTTGGCAGTGGGAACTTGGGGACCAAGGGCTAAAACACTCTGTTTTACTTCTGCCCCACTTTGCGCCGAGTTTGGGGCATTGCGTGTTGAGTGGCGAAATTCAACGCCGCGTTTTGTATTGTACCAGAGCGAAGAAATGAAAACATTAAATATTTAAATTGAAAATATTAAATGTTTTATTTCCTCGAGTGCACTCAGCCACGACGAAAACATTATTGTATGTTTTCGTCGTAATTTAGCAAAAATACTTAAAAATCTTCTAAGAATTTGTTGGGAATTAGATGACTGAAAACACACAAACACACACACACACACACACACACACACACGATAACTTACAATATTTTTAGTTTCGTAGATTAACGCGCTTAACCACACTGTCAATACTAAATTATTGTGTTATATTCACATAAATACAGAATATTAACAAATTCGCTTTCTCTCAATCTACATTTTATCCAAGCGTTTTTTTTTCAGTGAATCTATACGTTCACTTCCCGTGGCGTAACTTTTGATACAGTTGTTACAATGTTTTGGTTTTCGTTGTTAGCTTTCCTTGTGGAAAGACTTTTATAAAGCTTCACTATTTGAAATCAAAGCAAAAATATTTACGAAATAAATTGCAATTCGCCTAATATTTTCACGATATATTGAAATGTTGAGGCCATCATGGGTTTGTTGTTCGTCGGAGGAAGACTGAACCACACCACAAAATTATATTTATGTTACTAAACTTAAAGCGTGTAAAAATTGAACATAGCAGTATTTTAACCCGCACCTCTTGGAAACCGTCCAAGCGCTCTGACCACCTAAGCAAACGTTCTTAGTTAACTTAGTCTGTTTGGCGCTTTTAATATTAGTATTTTCTTTCTTTAGTGTGATATTTATCTTTATATTATAGCTCAATATTTTCAAAATATTTGGCCAACTTATATTCTGTGCGTTATTCTGATATAAAAGTTATATAAATGTAAGCATCTACTTATAAATCATTTAGTAGTTTTTGAATAAAAGTGGAACAAACAGTCATCCTCAATGATTTACATATTTATAATATTAGTCAGATTAAACCAGTCGGGCCCAAGCGTGTGACGAGAGGCAAAACGTTGCTTTGACTTACGCCAATCCACATTCAAAACCTCCAAAATTCAGAGCAAAATGTGGAACGGAAGTGTCTTAGTGGGAACAGTCTTAGTTCCCAACCTCCCACTGCCTACACTGCTATAAAAAAATGTATTTAACCCATTTGGTAGACAAAACGAGATATTCAATTCCTTTTTAACACGTAATATCTCAAATATTGCACGTAAATGGGGGAACACTTGATACGACTTCTACTCAAAAAAAAATACTAACTTTCTTTGTGATATGAGTTTCTCTTGCTCTTTTATTGTGTCTTAGCACTATATTTTCTATACTTCACGTTAGCCATATTATTTGCATTATTATATACGTCTTATTTTTTACAGTAGAGCTGTAACTACCATATTTTATATGAATATACTCGTATGTATATTTCTTGCATTTTAATAGATTCATTAAGCTTTTTGCGGAAAACCTGCCATATTCATTACCACACTACATGTAATGCAAAATTTTACTTTAAAATGAATATGTAAGGTAAAATAAACTAGTTACATAATATATGAAATATTATGTTCCTCGTGAAAACGTGTTAAACTGATCGTAATGATCCATTTTACAGTTTCTGAGCATTTAAAATTCATACATTTGCAATTTTTGTAACATTTTATGTATATATATTCGAAATTTATGGCGTCGGCAGAAAATAATTCATGATAATATTAATATTCTCTTTATTTTACATTTTAACCAACCAACTGAGATATCAATGATAAAACACGGCGTTGTGTTCCGTAATTCAACGCAATGTCTCCTATTTGCTTCTATTTTATTATTTTCTTCCAAATTACAGATACGCAAGTGTACAGTGATGTATGTTTATCAAAGTATATCTATTCTAATATATATTCCTTTTTTTTTTAATTTAATGTAACGAATGAATCTTTAACTACCGTTTTCTTACACAGTTACCCACTGCACCACTAAGATCTAAATAAATAATAGAAATATCTTTAAGCATTGCAAGAAATCAAATACAAAATACGTATATTATATCAGGTGATATGGCAAAACTACTATCATAATACAATATCCACTTAAATACATACATACAAATAGAATTGTTACTCTGAACTGATGTAGAAGCTATTATACTCGGTAAGCTTCGCAGCGTACTAGATTGTAATCTAAGCCTTGTATTTACATATAACATTTAAATAAATTAATTTAAATTGCTTATGATTTGTATGTTCGTTTGTGCATTAGTTTTTGATTTCTGATGATGTTTGATGTTCAATAGCAAGTATGTACATTAAAATTTAGCTGCGTTTTTAAATTTGTTTAAGTAGTCGATAAATTTTAATTACCTTATTTACTCTCTATTCAGCTTAACGCTGTATCCCGCACATGGCGGAATAGGCAGAGGGAACATGGGAACCTAGTGCTTAGACACTCCGTTTCACTTCCGTTCCCCACTTTCCGCCGAATTTGAGTCATTGCGTGTTGAGTGGCGGAACTCAACGCCGCGATTACCTTATTTAGTAAGGCGTTATCCCTCATATTTTGTTAATTAATAATTATTTAATTCGAAGATTAAAAAACAACAGCAAAAGACAATTTCATTTCAGTACAAATTAATCACATAAGATATATAAATCACATAGGATATAGTAATAGAAAGTTCTAAGAGAAAGCGCGGCGTTGAGTTTCGCCACTGAACGCAATGTCTTGAAAGTTGCGCGTTGCCATTGCTATATGAGATTTAAGGGAGATTTTAAAGCCTCACAATTTCTGTATCAAGATAATGGTCTCCACGTGAAGCTAAACAAAGAAGATTTTATAAAGATGAATAGCGTTATTTTATCCTTTCTAATTTTACATTCCAAATGCAAGAATCTAACAACAAATTTTCATCAATTGGCCTTGTATATAATCATGTCAAAATAAATAGCCCAATAGTTATTTTAATATGTTTGAGATGTTAATGAATCACTGAGAAACGAAAAATATTTATTACGAAATAATTTTCTTACAAAAATTGATACCTGAAACCGCATTTTGGAATCAGTGTTTAACCAATTAAGCCACATATGCAATAAACAATCATATAAACATTACACAAAAATATTTTGTTGAATATTTTTTACGATATTTTATATTGTTTAGGTATAGACTGTCCACCGGATCCTCCGCAATATTCAACAGTGGTAGCGAAATCGGAAACAAAGAATTCCACCAGCTGTCACAGCCTCGCGCACTCCCCCACCTCGCCGTCGACACCGCACGAGCTACCAGTAAGTTTGAAATAGTATATAAAATTGTACGTAACAATTAAATAGTACAGTATTAATTTAATTTTATTATATAAAAATATATGTTTATTTTCATTTGTATTTATGTATATGAGTTTTGTTATGTATGTACCTACATAATATATGTAAATTAAATACAATTTGTATGACAGATTGTGACATTTTATAATAAATTTTATTTTTCAAAGTATTTTTTTTTATTTATTTAATCTAAGTTTTTACCTACTTATGAGAAGATGTTAAAAAATAATATTTTTTGTCTCAATAAATTTTTAGCTTCAATAAATGTTCAAGCTTATCATATATAAAAATTTTGTACAAATTTCACCACTGGTTGATCAAGTTTATTTCTGCCTGAGTTGTTATGTGTTTTCGCTCGGATAACAATTTTAGTAAAGAAATAATAAAAATTATTTGGTACAAATACTTTGAACGCATTACTCGACCTCATAGGTATCTGATAATCCAAGACCTAATAATTCTGAGTATCTTAACTAATATATTATAATACTGTAATATATATATATATATATATATATATATATATATATATATATATATATATATATATATATATATATATATATATATATATATATATATATATATATATATATATAAGTATCACGCTTGTGCCCTTGCGCTAAGACATACCTCCCAGCGTCGCTTGCAACGCCAAAAGAGTTATTTTTTGTGTTGCTACTAGAATAGCGTAATCACCTTCTTATTAGATTTCGATAGATCGTAGTCTAATAAGAAGGTGATTACTGTCTACTAGCTTGAGAGGTGTTAAGCTTTAACAAATTTTTGGCATTTAAAATTTATCCTTATAGTATTGTCTTGTAAATATAAGCTATGCAAAGGAGTTATAACGTTTTTTCTATTATATATTTTCAAAGTTCATCAAAATAAGGTTCCAGGCTTTTCGTGCATAGAGGCTGTGACTGTATACGAACAGGTTATGGGTTCAGTCCCCACTTGAGGAAATGAAATATTAAATATTTATTATTCTCATTATACATTTCGCTCTGATAACTAGACATAGTACAGCGTTGGGTTCCGCCACTCAAACTACAATGCATCAAATTCGGCGAAAAGTGAGAAACCGGACGGAGTATCTTAACACTAGGTTCCTAATTTCCTCTGCCTACCGTGCCATTTGCGGAAAGCGTGAAGCACACTGTGAGAGTAAACTAGCATTGCAATGATACCAGTCAGTACAAAACACCAGATAACATAAAACCAGTACATTTAATTCAAAAGGCTGACATACTATAGATTGTTCGTGCGGATTAAAAGCGGAGCGGACTGAAACAAAACAAGAGAAGACAAATTTAGAACACTATTTCAGAAAGCATTCCGTCGTGGCATCCACATTTGATTAGTGGTTTGTCTGATATGTGTACGTGTATGTATATCAGCCAGTTGAATTTGAGCTGGCTTCTAGCTTTTTATTGAATATGTACAATGGAGCGGGAACATTTTGGGGAAATGTTATTTGAAAATTGAGACATTATAATGCATAAGTTTAATAATCAGATTAAAGGGAACTTAGGAATCTTAGACAGAGAACTCAGTGTTAAGACGCATTATTTGGCTTCCCACTTGATGTCAAATCTTAGAGATTGAGCAGCAAAGCTCAACGTCGTGATTTACCTTATTACCAGAGCAAAGAAAGGTAAAAATTTTGTTTCTTCGAGTCGTTTTACAGTCGCACTTGCACCACGACTTCGAATACTATTACATAATTGAAATAAAATCTTCGCTCTGGTATTAAGGCAAAGCGCGGCGTTGAGTTCCGCCACTCAACACGCAATGCCTCAAATTCGGCGGAAACTTACTTTTACACTCGGTTCCCCGGTTACCTCTGTCTACCCTGCCTCATGCGGGATACAGCGTGAAGCTAAAAAAAAAAAAGAAATAAAATTCACTTAAGTAGTTAAGGTAGGTTATGAATATGTTGTGTACGTCCTTGTTATTAAATATGATTTTTGCTTCAATTTTTATTAATTGGAAATAACTTTTTATACATTTTATTTTCACTATCGTTAATATATATATATACTTATCAATTTAAATTGAGGCACAAGTGTGACTGTAAACAGATTTTGAGTTCGATCTCCATTCGAGGATATTAAATATTTAAAATCTCGATTTAATTATTTAATGTTTTCAATTAAAATATTTAATATTTTCAATTTAAGTATTTCATATTTTCAATTGAAATATTTAATATTTTCATTTCTTCGCTTTGGTTATAAGACAAAGAGCGGCGTTAAGCTCAGCCAGTCAACACGAAATGCCTCAGTTTCGACGGAAAGTGGATAACGGAACGGACATGGCAGAGTAGGCAGATTGCACTTAGAAACATAGTGTTAAGTCACTTCGTTCCATTCTCTTCTTTCTGCTAAATTTGAGGCATTGAGTGGCGTAATTTAATACCGCGCCTTTCTTGTTACTAAAAAGAAGACTTGTAAACATTTAATATTTAATTTCAAAATATGAAATATTTCACTTTCTTGAGTAAGAAACCCACAACTTGTAACTTTTACAGTCACATACTTGCCCCCTGTGCCACGACAGGCTACTATTATTTTTCTTATATAGTACAATATACCGTTTGAGCACAAAGATATACCTACTCATAGAACAAAACGAGAATAGGCAGATTTAGGGCATTGTTTCAGAACAATCGCGCATTTCTTGGCCTGCATTCATACTTTGCGTTTGTTTAGTAAGTGTGTATTAGGTGTTTTATTGTAACATGGACTAAGTAGAAAAATATTTATATATTTCTACTTAGGCCGTAAGAAAACGATATTTAAATTTTAATAATAGTATTATTAAAATTTAAATATCGTTTTCTTTTTAATAAATTGCACTAAGCAGGGTAGGCAGAGGGAGTTTAGTGTTTAGACGCTATCATCACTTTCCGACGAATTCTAGAGGCGAATGCGTGTTACGTAGCGGAACTCAACGCCGCACTTTACCTCAACACCAAGCAAAGAAAATTAAGTATTAAAAAAAAAATCCTCGAGCAGGAATCAAACCCACAACCTGTTCCGTTTACGGTCACAAACTTCTGTCTCTTCACCAAGATAAGTCTTAATCTGACAATATATTATAATAAAGTTATGTTAGGTTAATTCTTCTGATTATAAGAAAGTCATTAATCTAAACTCGGTACGGTTACAATAGGTAGGCCATGAGATGGAGCCAGTTACTATTAATTTTGGACATTCAAATGTTATGGGACTATCGTTAACTTAGCCAGTGTTTACTTAAAATCTCTCGCTTTGTAGTTAAAATGATGTTCACAGTAAAAATTTACTTCAATAAATTGCTTTAATCTTAAATTATTTTTCAAATCTCCATTCATAAAATTCTATAGTAACACTCTACAGATAAAAAAAATCACATACCAGTGGTCTGTGTAAATGGATTGCACACAGATAAAAAAGATACGCAAGGCATTCGTAAAGCTGTCTGGTTAGAATTTTCTCACTTCATACTGAATTGTCACTTAATCAGATACACGAACTGTCTCTTAAGTTTATCTCTATTTTTTGGTAAAAATATGTAACTACGATGTTTCACTTTAATGTATAAAATTTAAAATCTTTAACACAGACTGGACTGGACAAACATGTTTTGGGTTAAATCCTCGCTTGAACAAGAGAAAGTTTTAACATTTTAATTTCTTCGCTCTGAAAACACAGTAAAGCGCGGCGTTGTGTCCCGCCTCAATTCGGCTTTCGCAATTCAGTGAGAACTGGAAAACGGAACGGAATATCAACACTAGGATCTCAAGTTACCTCTACCTCCCCTATGCACCTTTTTCAATTTCCGCAACATTTGAGACATTACGTATTGAGTTAACGCTTTTTGTTGTGTTGCCAGAGCGATGAAATAGAAATATAATATTTCCTCCAGTAGGGATCGAACCCATAAAATTGTGTTAACAGTCGCACACCTGCGCTCTTGCACCATGAGATCGCCGTCACTGCCTCATATAAACTAGATTTTTTTTTCTAAAAGCTAAAAATTTGATTCCATTGTCATTAATTTTATTTAGATAATATTTAAAATTGGTATTTTTCTTACTATATAATCATTATATTACAGAAATATCGGTAAATTAGAGACAGAATATAACATTATATATGTAAAAATAATGACTTTTACTATAAAAAGTATTAACTAAAACTTTTATTTCAGAATGAACGTCAGAACGGTACGTTGAGATCGCATCGTGAAGTGGTAACGACGCGAACGCCGTTACTCGCCGCCCACCAAGAGAGTTGCGTTTAACTAAAATAAATATATTATGTACATATTTTATACTAAGAACAGGATTTACTCAGTTTTTAAAGTATTATTTATATATTTTTTTTAGATATAGATAGTTTATTTTGATATTTTTATTTCTAAGAAAATGTTAGAATAATTTTAAAATTTTAAAATAATAATAGTGAATTCAATAGATTTGTTAAATATATAATTATTTATAGTTTCTTTCAATACTATACATAACTATGTAAAGTCCACGATGTATTTTTGAAAATTTGCCCAAATTGTATATAAAACTCGACTTAAAGTCGATTTTGTTGTAAAAAATACTATATAGGCATAGATAATATATATTAGATTAATTCTTCAAATGATTGACGTGAATCATCGACTTAGCACTAATGTTACATATAATATTCTTAATTTTATTTATTCAATTTAATTATTGACCAATTTTTATAAAACATAGCTACCTAAATTAATTATTTATCATGCTTAAAATAATTATAGTTTAGTTATTAGTTATTTATGTATACAGAGCAATCCAGAGGGGTCACGCGCTTTTTGGGAGGTATTAGCGATTTTTTTGCAATAAAATCCAATTTTCCATTATTTACGAAAGAAATGCACAAAATATGTGAGTTGTTACAAGAAAAATCATTCGTCTGTTACTATAAAACTTAAATATAAAAAAAAGGAAAAATCTTACAATCTCACATACCAGGATACATTGTCCGTCATAATAGTATTACGGACGAGAAAAACGAATACAAAGACGTATACTAATTTTAGGCCGGTCGTGGGCAAAAGCATGCAATGAAATGATAGCATGCTTTTGCCCACGACCGGCCTAAAATTAGTATAATACATATAACATATTGAATATTTTCATTTTCTCACTCAAATAATGAGGTTAATGTTGACTTCACCCAACGCATAATGCCGGAAGAAATGGTAACCGGAAATGGAAACGAAGTGTCTTAACATTATCTTTCAAAGCTCCGTCTGCTTGTCCTACTTTGTGCAGCAACGTGATGTCAAAAAAACATATCATAATCAACATGATGAATGATGATGAAATCATTTTTTTTTATGAAACCTTTTAGTACATTTTTTTTATATTTCCTTTAAACCCTAATAATACGTAGCAAACGCACAAATTCAAATCATAAAATATTTTTTATCCTAGTAGACATACAACCTAAAACAACACAGCAAAATCAAAAGTAATAATATAATTAAAAAAAGATATGCATGAAAGATAAAGGCTCTTTTAGTTTAAATTTGACGTAAGAAACTCCTTTTTGCAGCTAAACATAATAATTCAATTCGTTTAACAAAAGTAGTTGTTTTGGTTATGCTCGTAGGACCACGTGGTCTCGTGCTTTGACCTACGCTTACCTATAGCGCCTTCTCTCCACGTTGCTCTAAGTATTATTTATATTATTAGCATATTTTTACGTTTTATTGTTATTTTAGCGTTGCTACGACTGAATGTAAATAAAAGAACGTCCCATTACGTTGTTATTTAACAATCTCTAATATATTCGTACCATTCAAATTATCATTCGTCTTTGTAAATAATAAAAAATGAAACTAATAAAAGTGGGCCTTTTTTTAATACTTTTGAAGACACATTTAATTCAATTGTAAGACATGATAAAATGACAAGTGGCGTAAAAAGTAACAATCACCATTTCTATTGAAAGAAATAATGAGTAAAAACAGTTCTGTGGCATGATTTTAAAATGTCAAAATATTTTTAATTCGATTTTTTTTATACATAATTACAATTTTATCATTATTTATACAAGAACAATGTGTACGATAAATATTTTTCAATATTTATATTAATTAAATATGTATTGCTTTATGTATATATTCCATATTTTTTAATAAATATTTTATTTCAACAAAAAGTACAATTCTCTTATACTTTATATTTAAATATCAGTATTGTGAAACGTCAATTATAATACTTTCCCGGTGCTTATAATTGTTTCTTAACCACCTCATTAAAATATATGGTCACAGAATTTTTTTGACATTGATGGGTGTTTTGTCATTTTATTCTCTAGTGTCAGTCAGTATAGAGACAAGTTTTTCATTTTCCAAAGCAAATGGAAATTTATACACATATATTCTCATTCTAAATTTTGCCTCAAGTAATATTTAAATCTATATTAAAAGTATACAAAATACGCCATTTTACTTTTGATACGATTTATTTCTTTTTATAAGTTACAGGATATAATTAATTATATTATATAAATTGTAATTAATGTACAAAATTATGAGTAAACAATAATAGATAGTCAATAAGCAATCTTTCTATAGCGTTGCAACAGTTGAGCCCGGTGATGAAATTCTAAGTAAAGTTTTACGAAATTAAAAAAAATTTAATAGCCTCAATTAATTGTACGACGATGCAAGTGCTGTCTTCTGCGACGAAGTATAAATATATGAAATATGAAAAATATTTAAGAGCACTTGAAAGTATATTAAATAATTTATAAATTAGATAATGCTGTATTATTTTGACGTTTTTTATATATTGAGCGTGAATTAATGAATGATATGTTTTTTTTAAAAAGGAAAGTATTTTTTATTAACATTTGACTTACCCCTGTATAATGTGTGGTGAGACGCAGTATATAAATTAAGTGGCATATGCTTTTTTATAGCTCTATATATATATATATATATATATATATATATATATATATATATATATATATATATATATATATATATATATATATATATATATATATATATATAATGACTGTGATAATATATATTATCACAGTCGTCAGCATATAGGCTGTATAACTTTTTTTTTTATTTTTTTCTTGTCTATATGACAGGTTCACTCTGTTTTACAATATTTTAAATAAATAATAAAATTATTTACGTACTTTATATAATTACCATTTGAATTACGTGTCGACATGGAGCTGACAAAAGGGGGTTAATTCACATATTTCTTTATTTCCAAAAAAAATATCATTAAACAAAATGACTTAGGAAATGCAATTTTTTTTGTATAAAAATTTTAAATTAGTAATTGTTCCCTTTTGTTAGTGAAGTATCTATCAATAGAAATAAATTGCTCATGTAATTTTTAACATGAATTTATTAATCTATGGGTGCACTAATGATGTTCAATTGTAAGTTGTAACTAAATTGAAATAAATTATGAAATGATTTTAAAAGAACACTGCATTTTTATTTTGTTATTTCTATTTATTAGTATCTTGACTATGATATACAGTCCAAAATGTCATTTTGGTCTATATTATAACTTACCCCTAAGTTCCCAGGTTCCGTCTGGCTACTCTGGTATGTGCATGATAAACTGTGTATCTTATTTAAATATATATATATATATATATATATATATATATATATATATATATATATATATATATATATATATATATATATATATATATATATATATATATATATATATACTTCAATATATTTTATACTTACTATAAATTCATCTTTTATACAGCGAATATTGGGCAGCATTATTTTGCCCACGATAATTAAGATGTTAAAGTATTGACTGAGCTCCCAAAGGGTCACCCTTAGGTGACATATATCTTAATATACTGTCTATATCCTCCACAAGTACCACGCCATGTCTATCGCTGGAGTGGAGCTAGGAAAAAGAAGACTATAAATATGATTACTTTAAGCTTCAAGCTGTATTCTGTATGGTAGGGTAGGCAGAGGAAACTTCTGAACCTAATGTTTAAACACTCCGTTCCATTTCCCACTTTCCGTTGAAATTGAATCATTGGAGAATGAAGTAGAGATCTCAACGCCACGCTTGCCGGGCTATTAAAACGAAGAAATAGAAATATTAAATATTTAATTTCCTCAATTGAAAATTGAACGTACAACCTGTCGCCTTTACGCACGCTTGTGCCACTGCGCCACGACAGGCCTCAGTCATTACATTGTGTAATACATTTTTATTTCAAGATACCGCAAGCTGAAAGATCGAAACTTAGTTGATACACGCAAGTCAACAATATAAATTAAAACAAAAGAATGAAACGATACTGATTAAAACGTAACTCCATTTGTATTCAGGGTCATTCGAAATATCGATGTTTGAAATAACACGCGATATTGTATACAGTCGTGTTTTTTTTTCTTTACTTTCGCAGTCACTTATACATGGTAGTATTTTATAATTAGTTTTTTCAAAGTAGTAAGAAAAGATTTTTTTTTAGCTTCACGCTGTATCCCGCACGAGGCAGGGTAGGCAGAGGGTACGCGGAAACCTAGTGTTAAGACACTGCGCTCCACTTCCGTTCCCCACTTTCCGCCGAATTTGAGGCATTGCGTGTTGAGTGGGTGAGGTCAACGCCGCGCTTTGCCTTATTATCAGAGCGAAGAAATGAAACATTTAATATTTAAATTGAAAATATTTAAAAACCGAACCTGTCGGTTACAGTCACACGCTTGTGCCGCTGCGTCATGATACCCCGTTTTGCCCAATTTTTGACAATGATCTTATGTGGGAATAGAACCCTTAGCTGTCGCGTTTACAGCTAGTTACTCACTGTGTACACTATGATGGCCTCATATTATTACGATTGTATAAATAATTGCCCCTGCTTAATATTTCTAAAACACGTAATGAGTTGTGTTATCGTGTATTGTTACATGATTTTAAAGGTTTGTACTTTGTCTTTAATTGTTTAATTCATAAGAAATTATTATAGATTAATGATAAGAAAAAGTGTGCCGGAATTTTTTTTCTAAGCTCTTCAGTGATTTTTGAGTGCTTCAACATGCTCAATCAGATACTGCGGATCAAGATATAAAATGCCTGTCGTGGCGCATGGAACAGGCGTGTGACTGTGAACGGAACAAGTTGTGGGTTCCATTTCCAATGAAATATATTATTTTCATATCTTCACTTTGGTAACGCTAATGTAAGCGCGGCGTTGAGTTCCGCCACTTGGTATGCAATGTCTCAAATTCATAGTGTCAGAAAAAAACCGTAATATCTGACAAGCCTGAGCAACCAAACAAACTTTTCTGTTCGAATATTATAACTTATTATATAATTTGTAATAGAAATATAAATTTGACACAACAATTTGAACAATTTCTATAAAAACATAACTCATACTGCCAAAAAATATCCCATCACAAAAAAAAACCAAATCCTCACCATTCATTCGTTTTCCAGTAATCATTACATTCAATTTTAGGCTTGGAAAAGAGAAAAATGTCACTCATAAATAACCAGTATCCAAAGGCATTGTGTAGGGTGATGCAGGTCCGACGTATAACGTGTCCACTGTAGACTGAGGCGTTAAGACCATTTGTTAAGCATTCAATGCCCGGACTATTTATCTCGACCATTGACTGGGTACTATCAATGTGGTGCGATTCTACGTCGATATATCATTGTAAATCAAGGGTGTGATGCATTTTGGTACTGTTAAATGTTATATTTGTATGTATTACATATATGTATTGGTTTTATCTAAGAATTTTTAATGTTTTAATGGGCTTTACAGCTTCACGTTGTATCCCACACATAGCATAGTAGGCAGAGGGAACTTGGGAACCTAGTGTTAAGACACTCCGTCCCATTCTGCACTTTCCGCCGAATTTGAGGCATTGCATGTTGAGTCACTCACCGCAAAGGCAACTAAATAAGGCAATTATTACTAGAACAATGAAATGAAAACAAAAAATTTTCATTGGAAAAGTGGCCCTGCTCCACGCTTGTGGCCCTGCTCCACGACACACCGCCACGGCCACAATAGATGCAAGTTCATGTTTTGGTTCAAATAACAGTTTCTAAATGTTTAAAAATTGTTTGTTTTTATTTGTTGAATTCAAGATTTATATCTATTTATATTTTTTATAAAAACTAACTTAAGATATTTAATAAATATAATTGTTCATTAATTTTTAGGATTCAGTAGATCAAACAGAACCCTTACAGCATTACTTTTTTGTCTGTCTGTACGTCTGTCAAGGCTAATATCATCATCTTGAAGCACGGTAAAAAGAAAGTTTTTGAGTTTTCACAATCAAATTATGTGAGATGAACGCTACAAAATCTAAGCTTGATATGTAAATTTATAGTAAAAATAAAAGTATTAGTAACTATTACAAATTAATAATTGTACTACAGTTAGTACTTTTTTTTTCGATTGTACTATTTGTCAAATGATCCTGAAATTGATACAGAACTCTTAGTGCGGGAGTCTGATGTGTACTTGACCAGTTTTCTTTAATTATTTATTTTATTAATTTGAATTAAGATCTTAAAAAGTAAAAAATATTTTTTTGTACTTTATCATATCAAAGGAAAAATATATAATTATTATAATTAGAAAAAAATCTAAGGTCATATAGCTCAAGAAGTTAAAAAATTGGCAAATACGATAGTTAGAAGAATAAATATGAAATAAGAGAGAATTATAAGATTTACATAAAAAAAAAAACATTTTAAAAAAAATTGAAATCTGATATTTTAATAACGCCGTCTTGGCGCAATTGTACAAGCATGAGACTCTAAAAGAAGGTTGTGGGTTCAATTCCCAATAGGGAGAGTCATTCAAATTATTTTCTTTTTCATAGTTGACAAAATAGAGTTGAATTCCGCCACATACTACGCAATGTCTCTATTCACCGTCATCTGGGGAACAGAGTGTTTCGATATTAATTCCTACTTACATACACCGATATGTGGGAAAAATGAAAAAAAAAAATAGATAATGTTTACGTGTGGTAGGTAAGTTTCTTTATACACACAATTATTAAATAGTAATAAAAAAATGCATTATTTAGTAATAATAATCTCTTTATTAACAAATGTATTTGTTGTTATTAGAAAAAAAGAAGACGCCACAAGCCTCTTGGTTAATTGAGACTGATTAATCGGAATATGCGAGCTTAGCTTTTGTACATAAAATTATTATGATACCTGTATATTTTTATTTCTTTGCTCTGGTAACAAGGCAAAGCGCGACGTTGAGTTCCGCTTTTCAACACATAATGCCTCAAATTGAGCAAAATGGGGAATAAAACAAAAAGTCTTAATACGAGGCCTGGGGCCTTTCGTGGCGCAGCGGCACAAGCGTGTGACTGTAACCGATAGGTTTTGGGTTCGATCCCCAGTCGATGAAATGAAATATTTAATATTTTTAATTTAAATATTTACTGTTTCATTTCTTCGCTCTGGTAATAAGGCCAAGCGCGGAGTTTAGTTCCACACGCAATGCCTCAAATTCGGCGGAAAGTGGGGAACGAAAGTTTAACGGAGTGTCTTAACACTAGGTTCCCGGGTTTCTTCTGCCTACCCTGCCTCGTGCGGGATACAGCGTGAAGCTAAAAAAAAATCTTAATACAAGTTTCCTAGGTTCCATTTACCGTACCATGTGCGGGATACAGCGAGAAGCTGCAAAAAACAAATTAAATGTTTTTAACGCTTAAAAATAATGAGTTCCCTTCATAATTTTCCTCTTAAAACAATATCATGTCAACTTGACTATAAGAATTCGAGGAAACAAAAAAGAAGTTTATTAAATTTGCGACTTTAATGCGCGTTTCTTCTTACTTTTTATGCCATTATCACTTTGTAATTACACTCTTGTATAAGTGGGTCCAGAGGACTTTCAGTAAATAATTGGTATCTGAAAATGTCTTGAACAATAAGTATTTTTATCTATTTAAAATAATTGTGTATTAAAAATATATTGCTTTAAAATCAAAAACAGCTTTGAAAGCTCTGAAGACGGA
The DNA here is from genome assembly GCA_019049475.1 of Eueides isabella. Lineage (NCBI taxonomy): Eukaryota > Metazoa > Arthropoda > Insecta > Lepidoptera > Nymphalidae > Eueides > Eueides isabella. The sequence goes on from CM032397.1 coordinate 2,996,155, forward strand.
ACTTAACGATGTGCTTTGTCTTATTGCCAGAGCGAAGAAACAAAAATATAAATTATTTCATTTACTTGATGGCACTACAAAAGGTATTGATATTCCATGATTGAGACCATCATGGCGCAACAGCACGTCATGTGGTTGCAAACGCGAGTTCCACACCCGCGTTCAACTCTCAATTGAATAGTTAATTATGATATTTATTTAAAAGAAATTCAACGTTGTTGTTGTTGCATAGTACTTACCCTTTTTAATTTTGTTAAAGGTTCTTTGAATATTGACAAAAATTTTAATTGAGAAAAGGAAAACAATATGTTAAGTTCAAATTTATTTCTTGTCTGGCATTCAATTCTGTTGGTTGGGGTTAATTAATTATAAGAAATTATTTAAATTACTTACTTACTTAGCTTCATGCTGTATACCGCATATGTCAGGGTAGGCAGAGGGAACTTGGGAACCTAGTATTAAGACACTCCGCTTAACTTCTGTTGTCATTGCGTGATGAATAGCGGAACTCAACGCCGCGCTTTACGTTATAATCAGTAAGTGAAAAAATGAAAACATTAAATATTTAATTTGAAAATATTAAATATATCAATTCCTGGGGTGGGGATCGAACTCACAACCTGTAGGTTACAGACGCTGGTGCCGCTGCGCCACGACAGACCTCTCATTTAAGCATTTAAATTAAACTGTTAAATTAATTAATTAAATTTATGTTTAAAAACATTGTTTAAAATTACCGAAACTTGTAAGTGGCGCGCCGGTAGAATCGCTCTTGAGTTAACTATTATACTGTCTATTCTAACAATTTTCAATAAAATTCTAGATAAGTATTGAATAGCACAGTGAGCGATCCGATCAAACGAAAAATAAATTTGCCTAATCTCGGGTGTAAAAAGTGCTCTAGTTTGTGATGAAGCCTATCGGATGGCAAGTCGAGTACTCGATATTCTCTCAAATATCCTTTTACGAATTTTGTTATTTAGTATCTGGCTTATAGCGTTTTAGATCTTTTAAAAAAGTGTAATTTAAACGTTATAATTATACAACAATACAAACTTTATGATTATAATATGATTTTTTTGAATTAGACGAAATACGACGAAAGTTTAATCTCTAAATAACATGTCAAAGTTTTAACGATATCCGGCAGATCCATATAACTGGATATAAAACAAACGAAGATAAATGAGCCGTTCGAAACCATCGATGACAAAAGCAGGTATCGAAGCTCGAGATTGATAAAGTTTTATCGCAACGCGTCAGTCTATTAGAAATTATTATTAGTTGTGTCTCCAAAGCTTTTATGTAACATTTCTTAGTTTTACGCCGTATACAGCACATGGTAGAGTAGGCAGAGTTACCTTGGGAGTAATATTCAGTGTTTAGACACTCCTTCACTGCCTTTGGGCAATACGTGGTGTGTGACGGAAATCAACGAAACGTAAATATTAAATACTTCAATTTAAAATATTAAATATTAAAATTTCTCGAATGGGGAACGAACCCACAATCTGTCACGTCTACAGTATACGCTTGTGCTACGCTGAACCACGTCAAGCCTCGAATGTATTATGTATATACTAAATATACAAGTATAAAATTACTACACGTTGATTAAATTTGAACTGCACATTTTTAATTTCTTTTTAGGTTAGGTTTATTATATCAGGGATATTAGGAAGTGCTAATTTCTTGAATTAGGAATGAAAAATTATAGGTCTTATCTATATATGCTGGAAAAATAAGGATCTATCGATATCTTAAAGCCCAGTAAAACAATGTTGTTATAAATTTGTTTACTTATATTATTTTACTATTTATTAAAGATATAAATTATCTACTTTAGTATATAATTGAAAATGTTTTTTTTTTTTTTCATTTTAATGATGGTTTTGAGTACGATTACTACTTGAGCAAAAAAAAAAATATTTTTTTTTCTTTGCTCTAGTAACGAAAAACCTACTTAATATGTAATAAATATCTCCAGATATCGGCGAAAAATGGGATACAGAAGTGCCATCAAGTGAAGGTAATGTAACTCTAGGTCTTAGGCTAGGCTAGTCCTAAATTATATTGAATTGAGAATTTGAACTAAAGTAATCGTGTAGTTCAATAAAATTTCTATTACATACTTCGATATAAAAACCCACAGTCAAGATCGATTTCTAGCTTTTTGGTATCATTAAGTACAATATTACACTATTTTATATGAAAAAGGAAAAACAAATTTAATAATATGTCAGCTCACGCGTCGCAAAGTTGAGAACTTTTGTAATATGCCGCTCATTGTTCTCTCATTTGCGATGAGGCAGCTGATAATAATATATATTACGAATATGGGAATACGTACATATATAACTATGTAATATAAAAAAACTATATTATATGCTTGAAAATGATAAATTGAGGCCTGTCGTGGCGCAGCGGCACAAGCATGTGACTATAACCGACAGGTTCTGGGTTCGTTCCCCGGTTGAGGAAATGAAATATTTAATATTTTCAATTTAAAATATTTAATGTTTCATTTCTTCGCTCTGGTAATAAGGCAAAAGCGCGGCGTTGAGTTCCGCCACTCAATGCATCAAATTCGGCGGAAAGTGGGGAACGGAAGTGGAACGGAGTATCTTAACACTAGGTTCTCGGGTTCCCTCTGGCCTGCCTCGCGCGGGATACAGCGTGAAGGTAAAAAAATAAAATAAAATAAAATAGTAAAAAAAATATTATAAAAAAATAGAAAAATAAAACTAATAGCAGTCGCGGGACTGCCGATATAAGTGAAAACGGAACTATTAAGTTGAGAGTGTTTAAAACTATATGCAAAAATTATATGAAATTTTTATGTTTTATTTATTAGTTACATATGATGGGTTAAACAAATCATGAACAAAATATAAATACAAAGTGGTTGAAAAAATAATTAATATACAATTATCTTAATTATACATAGTATTTATATTTACACGAATTTCAATGAATTCAAGTTTGAACATTATTTTCATTATTTACATCATTGTCATCATTAATTTCGACAATACTTAGATTATCTGTTCGTTCAATCATTTCATTGTATTCTAAAAAAGATACAATAGGTACTGCTACTATAACGTATTGGCGACGTGACTCACAAAATTATACTTATCCAAAAAGCGTCCAACGCGCACATAATACAGTCAGAAATAGTCGATGTATTAGTGTATACGTGTACTACTGCGCATGCGCTAGTCGCACGCCTGCTATCATCATTAGCATGTCGGTGACGCGAACCGAGGATTTTACCCTCTACCAAAACGCTCAACGCGCCTAAAGAAGTTTTCACTTCAAATAGTAAAAGAAATAAAATAAAAAAAAACAGTAAAAAAGACAAAATAAAAAATAAAATAAAATAAAATATGTTTCTATGGCCTTATTATTATTATTAAACTGGGTTCTCAAATACCCCCCTGCCATATACGGGATACATCGCTTCGAATCGAGCGAAGCTGAAAAAAAATTCTCTTAGGTCTATGTTATATCTTACTTATTAATGTGGCAAGGAATTTAATGTTAAAATATTTTGTTACCCACGGTTTCCGTATGAAAGTTACCAGATTTTTTCAATAAATTAACCCCTGAATCTAAATCGAATTTGCAACTACCACGTTTATCGACAAGCGTTGTGTTATATATGACAGCCATAATTTTGTTTTTCATAGTACACTTAGGTATACTATGCATAAGTTAGCGCAATCTTATCAAAAATACACCACGAATATTCTGAATTACAAAATATGTCGTGACATACCTCTCATAAGGCAGAAACGATCTTTTTGCCTTATTCTTTATTCATGCAAATCTTTATTCATGTTTCTAACTAGAATATGTGATTTTTTTCCATAGTATTTGTATATGATTTAGTAGCGCCTTGCTGCTACTTCTCTTTGGTCTGCAAAGTAGTTGACAGAGGTCACTAGGTTAACATTATACGTGGAGTTAGATATTTAAACGTTATTTTTCAATGAACACTTAATATATCAACTATTAAACCAAAATTATTGAAAATTAATAAAAAACCACTGAAAATTTTAAAAAGCTTTAATCTACTAATCCGACTTTATATAACACTAGCTAAAAACCAACGCACAAAACTTTCGGGTAATATATTCCCATTTAATTCGACTCACTTATGTACTATCTAGGTTTCTACAGACAGACAAACAGGCAGGCACCCCATAGTAAATGATAGAGCTCAGTGACGATTAATGGATCAATCTATAATACAAAACATCCATTTTCACGCTGTTACCCGCATACAGGGTAGGCTGAGGGAACCTGAGGGAACCCAGTGTTAAGACCCTGTTCCCAATATGACACTTACGTTCCCCATTTTACGCAGTAATTAAGGCATTGCGTGAAAAGTGGCAGAGCTCAACACCGCCAAACCTTACACCAAGAATTAGTTAAAATTTATTATTTTATGAATCCGGATGTAATATTGTTAAGTGCACATTAAATTAATAACTGTTACCATTTGTTATTATTATCAAGGGGTATAATTTGTAATATGTTTTCCTAATTGAATTAATATCATCATATTAAAATCATTGTGGCGGTGTGGAACAATTGGAACAATGTCAGAGTTCGATCACGGCGGTAGATAATTATCATTTTTTTTATATTTGCAGGGCTAGGCCGCGTTTTTACCTTATATTTGCTTCAGTATTTACATTTTATTTAGTTTCAGTTATTTTGATTAATTTCTATTTATTTATTTCATTATATAACTAAAAAGAAAAGGAGGAGGAAAGGAAAGTCAATTCAAGAAATGTCATTCTCTACTTTTCGCTGAAGTGGCAGAATAAAATCAAGCTTTGCCACGTTACCAGAACGAGGATGGTGATGGTATTTGCATTTTAATTCTAAAAGGCAAGTTTGCAAAATCAAACAAATAAACAAAACGATGAGACCTGTCTTTTTGTAGATATTCGATTCGATTTTATTATTTATTTACTAAAATTTTAAAAGAATATTTACTCTAAGCCTAAGGATAATACTGATGGCTTTTTTACATTTTTTTACATACAGTTACATATTACAGCTATTTATATTGATATATTCAATCAGCTGAACCTTTACTTTACCTTTGGTGTGCAGTTATAGGACAAATTGGAAAGAAAACAGAGAAAGTGGAGGGTGGCTTTTACTTAACTATAAGAAGTCAAATACCTAATAGTTTAGCTACTAAATTATTATTTCTATCAAAATCAACTTACTATATGGTTTCTATAATTTATTTCTAATATACGTAACGAGTGTATACGTGGATGTTCTACGCGATGTAATTCGAGATACCTGATGGAAACTTTTAAGCATTATTTTGTCCTCAAAAAATTAAATCTTTTAATTAAACAAATTGATTAAATTAACCTACAGTTATTAATGGTATTAATTAATAAATAGCAACAAATATCTTGATACTAAACACGTATACACAATACATTTATTTAAAAAAGGCCATAACATTTATTCGAACATGTACAACCCTCAACCCTACATACATCATAATTTAAGTAACAGTTTCCATTTATGGAAGTGCTTCTATTAAATTGATAGATACACTTAAATAAATTGGCGTCAAATAAAATAAAACATCGTTATGATGACACTATCGCTAGTTCGAGCAATATAACAAAAATGTTTTACAAATGTACAAGAAAATTTTATACAACATTGTTTTCGATAAAAGCTATATTGTGGCTTCGAATTTTTTTCGGATATTACAGTGAAATCGTGTCTTCTAAGCTTTTGCGCTTTTTAATTAGATCGTATTGTGCTTTTTATGGATTATACTCAATAAGCTTTATTAGTTATGTTTTGTATATGCGACTTACTGAATTTTTATCTATTTTCTCTATTCAGATGGCTCTACATTTTTTTATTAATTTATTTATATCATTCTACACTAAAGATGCGGCTTTTCACAAGTTTCACTCCGAAATAAAAGTTATTGACAAAATGTTGGGAGTGAAATCGGACTTTTTTAACATCAATATATCGACACGTATTCTTCTATTGAGCTTAATTGGCAAAATTGTTGCTGAATTTGTATGTTTTTTTAAAGATATATCTTTTTTCAATATTAAACACATGGTAGTGGTAGGGATGTTGGTGACAAATCATCTAAGCCTAAGTACAGGCATTATGCTCTTCGAACTAATGTACGTGAGATTAAATTTTATAGTATGGAATATAAAAAATAAATTGGAAGATAAAAGAGTAGATACCAATAAAAAGAGTTTTTTGCTTAAGAAATTCTTGCATATATACAAAATGTTATTGAATAATTTCAGCCGAAATAATAATTCGTTGAATATAGTGGTAAGTTATTTTCTCAGTTAGAAAATATGATTGATCTATTATTTTACATAATTTAAAACGTTATTTCCATAGAAAAGGAAAATAAATATATAGAAATTTTAAGCTAACAGTACTTGAAGCAGCCCGACTTTTGAAAGCTTTCGAGAGGTATAAGTTCGACATATTTATTTTACGCCACGACATCATATTTCCAAATAATCAACTGACAGTGGCAAAACATTTTTTAACGTTTATGTGATAACTTTTTTAACATTTTGTTTGTGTAACTTTATTGTTTAACATATATACTACAACTACATTAATTACATAAAAATCTATATAAATTCTTTTTTGCAGATATTTTTTAACTTGATATTTATTTTTGTAAGACTTGTGCTCTGTTTTAATTTTGGAATTGTCATATATGTTAGTCACGTAAGTATAAATGCTTCCTTTTTTTATCAGCTTCACGCTGTATCCCGCGTATGGCAGCATTGACAGAAGGAATTATAGTCCAATCTAATGTTTAGACAGTCCGTTCCATTTTCCACTGTCTGTCAGATTTGAGACTTTGCATGTTGAATGGCGAAACTCAACGCTGCACTTTGTCTTTTCACCAGAGTAAAGAAATAAAAATATTAAATATTTCAATTGGAGATCAAGTGGAGATCGAACCCACAACCCGTCGTTTTAACTGTCTCACGCGTGTGCCTCTGTACCACGACAGGCCCCAATTTTGTATGAATATTTTACTTATTTTTTTTTATTTCACGTCGACTTACGTGAATAGAGAAATAAAAATATATAAACATAAACTTAAAAGGTGAATTTGATGTAACCACTGTGCCACGATGGTTTTTAATTTTCAAATAACTATATATTTTCAGCAATACACCGAACTGTCCATCAATATAATTTACGAAGGAATTATAAGTGCGACTATGATATGCACTTTGGCTTCAATGGCGGAAATGATTTTAAATGAATATGATAAAATAAAGGTGATACTTGTCGATTTGCTGCTATCAAACAAAGGTACTAGAGTATTACGAGGTAAAAGAAATTATGCTATCCCCCAAAGAGGTATCCAACCGAGAAAATGCAACAGCTAACAATATTTATTATTAAGAAATAGATATTATTAAGAGTATAGAAGTTTTAGGCATGGAGTAGCCCAGGGGCACAAATATGCGACTATAAACGCAACAAGTTGCGGGTTCGATCCCTACTTGGGGAAATAAAATATTTGGAAATAATATATATTTAAATATTTTCGCTTTGGTAACAAGGGAAAGTGCGAGGTTGTGCTCAGCCAGTCAACGCGCAATCCCCTCAATTTAGCGGAAAGAATAAATGTGTGTTAATGGGAACGGAGTGTCTTATCACTATGTCCCTAAGTTCGTTCTGAAAAACAGTTACTTTGTTTTTTTTTCACTTTATCTACATAGGACTAAAATGTTTATGTATAAATTTTAGATGAAGAACTAAGGCACATGATATACGAGAGCCTTGAATATATATTGAATAGACCACCTAAGTATACCATTTGGAGGATATTTCCATTGAATATACATTTGTTTATAGGATTTGTGGAACTTTGCACCTCTTATGTAATTATCTTGTTGCAATTTAGGTATTAAATAATAAAAGAACATAGCAATATTAACTTACCTTAGAATAAAGTTTGTGGCCAAAAACCTTTTTTATTTAAATAAAAATTATCGACTATTTATAAAGTTTAATTTTGAACTTAATTAATAAATAACAATTTTATATGAAGATCAAGACTCTACAAGCAAAATTCATAAAAAAGTGCATAAATTTTAGTTCTTTTAACATTCCCTTTTTTCACTGGTCTAGCGGGTTAAAATAACTTATTAACAGCGTCAAGAGTTATACTATAATTAACTCTATTCTATATCGCTATGATGAGCGCAACACTTTTAAATTTCGACTCAAAAACTAAGGATGTTATAAATTTGACCTATCTGTTTGACTGTCTGTTTGACTGTCTGTTTGACTGTCTGTTCGACTGTCTGTTTGACTGTCTGTTTGACTGTCTGTTTGATAGTCTGTTTGACTGTCTGTTTGACTGTCTGTTCGACTGTCTGTTTGACTGTCTGTTCGACTGTCTATTTGACTGTCTGTTTGACTGTCTGTTTGACTGTCTGTTTGACTGGCTGTTTGACTGTCTGTTTGACTGTCTGTTCGACTGTCTGTTTGACTGTCTGTTTGACTGTCTGTTCGACTGTCTGTTCGACTGTCTGTTTGACTGTCTGTTTGACTGTCTGTTTGACTGTCTGTTTGACTGTCTGTTTGACTGTCTGTTTGACTGTCTGTTTGACTGTCTGTTTGACTGTCTGTTTGACTGTCTGTTTGACTGTCTGTTTGACTGTCTGTTTGACTGTCTGTTTGACTGTCTGTTTGACTGTCTGTTCGACTGTCTGTTTGACTGTCTGTTCGACTGTCTGTTCGACTGTCTGTTCGACTGTCTGTTCGACTGTCTGTTCGACTGTCTGTTCGACTGTCTGTTCGACTGTCTGTTTGATTGTCTATTTGATTCTCTTTTCGACTGTAAGTTCAATTGTCTGTATATCTCTCTGTGTCTTTTTAGTAAATTTATATATTCGAGAAGGTTATTTTAAATGTTTTATTTAATACTTGGTTCAACCAGTCAGTCCTTTCACCATGTCATATTATAAGATATACAGTACCGTGATGACTTATATAAAATAAGACTAAACACTAAATATCCATTACAGCGTTCGATGTTAATCTACAAAAGCACTAAGACACCGACGTCTCACTCACCATATGTCGAACAAACTTCCCTAATATGTCGCTAATCGCTTTGCTATTAGACGTGCACGTGACGAATCTTTAAACGAGTTTGACTCGATCTACTATCTATCTATATATATATATATATATATATATATATATATATATATATATATATATATATATATATATATATATATATATATATATATATATATATATATATATATATATACATATATATATATAAATATATATATATATATATATATATATATATATATATATATATATATATATATATATATATATATATATATAATATCGATTATGAGTTTGCCTACTTACCAGAGCGAAGAAATTAAAAAAAAAACAATAAACATTAAAAATTTCAGTTCTCCGAGTGGGGATCGAACCCACAACTTCTCGCGTCGCTATATATATATATATATATATATATATATATATATATATATATATATATATATATATATATATATATATATATATATATATATATATATATATATATATATATATATATATATATATATATATATATATAAATAAATAATTTACCAGAAGTAATTGAAAGCTTTGACTGTCTGTTTGACTGCCTGTTCGACTGTCTGTTTGATTGTCTATTTGATTCTCTTTTCGACTGTAAGTTCAATTGTCTGTATATCTCTATGTGTCTCTTTAGTAAATTTATAAATTCGAGAAGGTTATTTTAAATGTTTTATTTAATACTTGGTTCATCCAGTCAGTCCTTTCACCATGTCATATTATAAGATATACAGTACCGTGATGACTTATATAAAATAAGACTAAACACTAAATATCCATTACAGCGTTCGATGTTAATCTACAAAAGCACTAAGACACCGACGTCTCACTC